>OX235264.1:108483436-110883436 GCA_944472135.2 Trichobilharzia regenti | reverse complement strand
TGGTCCGTAACTCACTTTCAAAGAAAACCTTATTCATGAACTTAGAATTCAAAGGTGATCAAGCTACAAATAAGCTCGAAAGCCGACTCACTAAAGCAGTCAGTAAGATGTTATTTGCAGCAAAATTACAAATGACGTTCTCCATCTCTGCAAAAGATAACCTCCCCAGTCTATCTGCCTCTATCAGTTCACCTGCTCTTGTAAAGCAACGTACACTGGCCCTAACCAAAGAACGCTTTTCACGTAAATACGAGAACATATTTCAGCATGGTTTTACAAAAGATGAAGGAAGTGTGTGCGAAGCTATATTCTAGAACACCTGATTGACTCCTGTCACAGTGCCAACCCTGACCATAATTTTAAGATCACCTACTGGATTCATTCTAACTTGCCACGTTTTCTTCTCTATAGACTTTCAAGGACAGAGGAGGCCTTGGCCATCCATGGATTTCAGCCAGGGATGTAGAATCGCTATTTCTGCTTTGGCCGGGAAGGGATAGACATTCATTTATTTATTTGGCCTATCTACCTTTTTCTAAATACTACGATTATTATTGCTGGTATTATCACTATTCTCACTCTGATATGTTTCCTCTTGTCCCAGTTGTCATTCTAAATCCAAATTATTATTTTCATGGTTTGAAAATATTAAATTCTACCTTATCAAAATTCACACCATGCTTTTGATGTGGTTGTGTTCTCTGAGCTGGATGGCGGTTTATTTGCTAAGCTTCCGTCGCCCTACTAGACGACATCTTCAGTGCATACTTCATTTTGAAGTGAGCTTTCAGATTTCTCCACGAGTTTATTAATCACCTCTCCCGAAGGGTGACCTTGGACGTGATTGATTGTTTTTGTATGTATTCACACCTTATGGTTACTTGCATTGGAACTGATTGTTTCTTTGACTTCGGAAATTAACTATCCAGCTCAGAGAACACAACCACATCAAAATCATCCCCCTGTGCTACAAATCTTCTCTATCATATTCATACCATGTTATGTAACATCTTATATCCGCCTACTAATCCTATAATTATACACCCCTTTCTAACATCCGTATACCTTATGAATCATTCTATATACATGACATTGATTGTTTTGCCAAATGACATTTAACTAAGATTATTATCACAAATATTTCAATTGCAATTCATACTACTATTATTATTATTATTGTGCTTATACACACCTTTGATTCAATTCCATCAACGAATATAATTTCTTCAAAAATCATATATATATATATAAATATGATTGCACAGCTTAATGAAAAAAATCCTCGCAAAGGGCTTCTTCGCTAAATATTGAGATCATAATAGAAAATATACACCAATAAAATTTAACCACGTGTTAATTCGAGCAGATTGAAAGCACAAAATAGTTAGAGCAAACCATTGTCGTTTCGATAAAATTTTTTTTCAGGCTCCACAATTATAAATCCATTATTCTAAGCATACAACAGCCAGACAGCCAGTAAAGGCAAATTAGAATCATATCAGAAAGTGTATTGTAGAAGAAGTATAAGATTGGATTGGACAGTAGTCAGTTATCATTTCGCTTACAACTGACATGGTTAACAATAATGAAATAAAATTCATGACAATTATTCAGTTTAATAAATTAAAAAAAATTATAGGCCGAAATTCTATGGACTCTACTTCAAACTGTATCTACAAGTTCACCTGCAGCTGCAGTGAAACCTATATAGGTAGAACCAACAGAATGTTCGAATGTTGTCGTCGAAAAGAACATGTTCCGAAATGGCTACTAACTCATATCAAAAATCCCATTGCAATAAATCTGAATAGAAGTCCAGCATCATCCATTATATTATTATTGTTGTATCCTTTAATTCCTAGAGGAACATAGGGCTTCAGCTGCGCACCTCCATTGCCCTCTCTTTTCTGACAACTTTTTCACCCTGCTCCAGGTCTGTCCACATGCTTTCATCTCCTCCTCGCATGATCTCCTCCAAGTTACCCTTCCACTGACGACCAACTCCCCGCCTCCCTTTCGGGTTTCACTCGAGGGCTTGTCTAGTGATGTCACTTGATGGTTTCCTCAGCGTATGGCCAATCCATCTCCATTTCTTCCTGCCTAATTGTTTCACAATCGGTTCCTGGTTGGTTCGCTCATTGCCAGAGATCGGTGTTGCTGATCTTTCTGGCCGTCTGATCTTGAGTATTGAGCGAAGACAACTGTTAATGAAGGTCTGAATTTTGTTGGAGATGCTCTTTATGACGCGCTGGCCAAGTCTCTGATCCGTATAGTAGCACTGACTTTACATTGCAAAAGATTTATAATGTCAGGTCACAGAATCAGTATTGATGACTGTTACACAGTTATATCACATATCTTTAATTCAAGGTTATTGAAGGTGATGGAAGCACTTTGGATTAATCACATACAGCCTAAATTGTGTGTACGAAAACCAATCGACTTCAATGATCTCCTACCATGGACTAAATGACCTATCTTAATATCACTGTTCATCAGTATGTACTTTTGTTTTTTCATTTAACTGAGTAATTGTCATGATCTTTATTTTACTATTGTTAACCATGTTAGTTGTAAAGCGGTTGTAAAGAATCTACGAAATGACGATATCACCTCGCGGAGAAATTTGTCTTCTAAATCCCTTATTCAAATGTATCAAAGGGACTAACTGTATTATTAATCAGTTAGTTTTATTTAATAGGCATGGTCAGTGAGATCATAGAATAAAATGAGATGAAGTAACTTGGTGATGTGTGTGTACAGATATAAATATTGTCAACAGAACATACAGGTTTCGATAGTGACTGTAATCAGGGTGTGTGAGGCATGATGAAAATAAACCAACGAATGGGGCGAACTGGACATAAGTTTGAGGATTTCATCATGAACGCACATTAATTGGAGAACCAATGGAAAACCTGGGAGTACTGGACAGCTGTTTCGTCCTAGTTTGGGACTCTTCAGCAGTACGCACCCACCGGGATTCGAACTCAGGACCTTCCGTTTACAAGGCGAGCTCGTATACCATTATCCACTTGAACCCTACAAACCATCACTTGAATACCAATGAGATGCTCGCTGGCGACTGGCTCTTTTCAGGTAGGTAGTTACCTGGGTTCCAGTGGGAAGTCGTGACAAGTAGGGTGCAGCCGGTCGGGTTTGAAAACAATTACTCGCCGAAGACATTGGCTAGCGGTCACACTGTGCCGTGAATTGGCAGAAGTTAGAATTCAAGGACCACTGGATCGGGTCCTGGTGGCTTAATGGTATACGGGCTCGCTAGCCTTGTAACCAGATGGTCCTGGGTTCGAATCCCGGTGGGTGTGTACTGCTGAAGAGTCCCAAACTAGGACGAAACAGCTGTCCAGTACTCCCAGTTCTTCCAATGGTTGTCTAACGAATGTCAGCTCATGATGGAATCCTGAAACCAATCAAATCCCTACAAACCATCACGTGAATAATTTTAAGGGTGAAAATAACGTCAATAAGAATGATTGTAAAATAATAGTCAGGATGATGTGGTGTAAAATAGAAAGTTCTATTGGTGAATGATTGCCAAATAATAATAACAATGAATATAATGAAGTGGAATGAGCGGGATTTTGTAAATGCGATAACAAGTTAGAAAAGCTCTACTTAAACCTCAGGTAATAAAATCATAAGAAAGGTCATGAAATCATAAAAGTCGAAAATGGACGTTTGTCAATGAAAGACAGGAATAGAAGAGAAATAAAAGGAAATTGTGATAGGAATTTAAAATGCAGATGTCCATGTACAATTTCAAAGCTGCATCGTTCTACCTTTGTTTTTGCAACATTTTTAATCCAGTGAAATCCAAGATGAATATTTCGTCCTATATGGGACTCTTCATCTAAATATACCTGCGTTACGCAAGTGGGAACATCATCACTCACTGCGGAATGCAAGTACATCCAAGTGACGAATCGCAAATAGAACGAAATACGCATCTCGGATTCTACAGCTAGTCACCATCCACGAAATAAATTCTAATTACGTGCCCAAATTCCGTCGAAGCATCTGCACAAGAAGCCGACATATCAATTTTAGACCGAGCAATTTGGTCGAATCAATCGATGGGAAAATGTAAAATTGAATTAAATATTTTTAAATAAAGCATAATTATATTTCAATAGTTTACACACTATGATAAGTTTTGTTATTGGTAAAATTTCGAGCGAAATTACTGCCCGTGTTCACACTACTGTTGTAATGGTTTTATTCACACATTTGTGATTTGTACTCACATATATATAGTTCATTATTGTTTCTTGCTCATTCATGTTTTTGTATTCAGAATTATATTCGAAGTTGTTGATAGTTGTACTGAGCCACCCTTGTTACATGTATCCGGTTTGAACTTCGTGAATATAGATTCTCTTATAAGTCTCTCTTTCCATTTGTTCATGATTTAGTTTTAGAATACACACATTGTTCAAATCCATGTTCTGGTTATTGTCCCATGCATGTGCAGCTATCGATGAATTTTTCTGCACGTTCGACCCACATATTTAATCGGACAGTCAGCACAAGATATTTTGCAAATCAGATTGTTTTTATTCATCATTTTATGGGATATTTCAGTATATTTATTTTATTTTTGATTAGAGTCGTCGGTTTGACCATTGTTCGAATACCGATATTTCTGGGGTTAATTTGAATTTCCTCTGATGTACCATTTTTCTATGGTATTGTGACTGTCTTTTTGCATTCTTCCATCTTGTTATTCTCCTGTTTTACCCTCTTTTTCTCTTTCATATACTATCTTTTATAAATTCTTTAGCGTAGTTGTTTTCGAGTAGCATTCTGAATAAAACTTTTATTTCTTTACACTGGTCCTCTGACGTAATTGTAGGTCTACGTATTCTATCTGCAAGACCTTGCATTAATCCTCGTTTTAACGTGAGTGGATGAGCTGAGTGATAATCAAGGAATCTTCCAGAATGTGTAGTTTTTCTGTATATCGTCGTTTTTATGCTGCCTGCTATCTATTGCTCTTTGCATTTAGCAGCGTAACATTGGCAGTTCCCCAATTTCATTCTCTAATTCCATAGTGAATTGTATTGAGTCGACGTGGCTGTTTATGTGTGAGAGACGTTTCTCAGTATCGTTTTTTACACTAATACTAATGTGTCGTCTACATATCTCCACCAACATTTTAGTGATGACCTGAATGGTTTCAGGGCATTCTCTTCCCAATAATCCATGAATATGTCAGCAATAATTAGTGAGATTGGCGATCCCATGGCTACTCCCTCATTTTGTTGGTAAATTTTCCCTTCGATTGTGAAATATGTTGTTGTCAGTCAGAATTCCACCCCTTTTACTATCTCTTCTACGGATAACCGTGAACCGTCTTTCAGGACACTATCTTATTTTAGTTTCTCTTCCAGTACATTCATGGCCATTTGATCATAATGTGTGAATCATAAATGTGTGAATAAAACAATTCCAACAGTGATGTGAACACAGGAAGTAATTTTGCTCGAAATATTACCAATAACAAAACTTATCATTGTGTGTAAACTATTGAAATATAATTATACTTTATTTGATCTAATCCACAATGCTCAAAATTTTTGCTGATATTGAATATTTTTAATTCAGTTGATTACTAATTATGGAAAGACATATACTTTTATACTTGATGAATTTCTCTATTTGTGATTCCCACGACGCTGTTCACGAGTGCAGTCTTCCAAATTATGGGAATCAACCTAGTCAACAAAATTACATCAAGAAATAATCAACCTATAAAAGACATCACGTGAGATAAAGCGGATGCTCAATCAAATTCCGTAACGCATTAATTGGTCAAGCCTTCATTCAGGTCAGTCACTCATAATCAATACCCTCATGGCAGAAGACACACAAGATCTTGCCAACATACTGACATGCAGCATTGATTAATGTGACTAAGCTAACCATTGAACTGTTCGTGTGACACTCAATTCATGATTGCATGCATATATAAATATGTGAATCAGTGGAACACTATTCACCTCACCAGTAATCTGCAAAAACGTGTAAGTTACACAGTTGAATTTCACACTTGATTCTTACATCCATGTCGAACAAAACCGTTCCCCATCCATTATACTGCCCACACTATCAGATTTATGTTTGACACAGTCACGCATATAACGAAGCTGCAGATCACTTCGCTGATCATGACAATCTTCGTTGTGTGTTGTAGAATTATGCTTTACTTGTACTTTCTTCTTCTCTTGCTTCAAGTGCTACACGGAGGGTGGCGACTTGAACTTCCGCACATTTGTGCAAAGTTTTCTGTCGAAAGCAAACAAACAGAGAGACAGCGAGTAATGTGAATTGGTATTATCTATACCAATACTCATCTTTCCAACATTTGTTCAGTTGTATTCTTTGCAACATTCTCAATGCTGTCTCCATCCAATTGATTCATTTCTTTTTCAGACTTTCAAGAATGACACAAATTTCAGTGTTCTGCATCATCATGGCTTGCGTTCTTCTTCCAAACATCGTCGAAATGAAGCCTTATAAGAAATCTGAGAAACTGCCATTACATTTCTATGCGGACGGTGAGCGAGGTCTAATGGTCATTTATTCATTATTTATTTTCACTAGATATGGTAGTGATAAGTATGTGGATCTACCTGGATGGAATATTATGAAGGTTAGTCTAGTGTGTATATAAATAGAATGTTCAGCTGGCAAGTTTCGACATTTGGATACTTGTTGATGGAAAACGGAATTCGCATAAAATCGTTGACTTCATAGATGAAGAACTACACCTTTTAAATATTAATCTTCACCTGAAAGAGATCCTTAAGATGGATGATTAGCAGGAACATGATTTTAAGCAAATACTGAAATGGAATTACTACTTTTACTGAAACACAGTCTGTATATGAACCTTTATTTCGAGGAAGATTCGACCTGTGGTATCCATTAGAAAATAGTTTTCAAATTTTATGGAATAGAATTCTTCTTGGTAACGCTAAGACTAGTTGGCGTCCTCCAGTCATTCATCGGTATGAAGATTCTTGTAGAATATAATCTCACATCTAAAAACGTCTTCCAGTTCATCTCTTTCAATGTAGCCAGTTATAATTTTTGGTCCAGTATCCTGTCTAAAGGGGTCGAAGTACACAACCTTAGGGAATAGTGTCAGTGTCTGTCAGAAGAGGGCGATAATTTCAAAGTGTACTGCAATTTCACTTCCTTTCAATGTGCATACTGCTGTTAAATCAATCATTTTATTACGTTACACTCATTGAGGTCATTATAAACATTGACTGATATTCACGGTTATGTTTGTGACAAGTCACCGCCTCCGTAAGTTTCCTCCTTCGTGGAGAAACCGGATGTAGATGATTATGTACAACGTAAGTAAGAGAAATCGTTGAAGAGACTGTCTTCGCCAAACTGCTTGTTTTGCTCTTTTATCGAAAACCAGAAATGACTACGGAGACATTAGCCATGAAAAATAACTACGTGAGTTAAGTGAGATAAAGAGAAATGTGAGATACTTAACATTCATTTTCTAAGAAAGATGCACAAACGAAAATTTTGTATTTTACCCATTGCGTGAATCTGCGTCCCTCAAAGGCAAAAGCTTTGCAAGTGGTAAGTTGAGATGTCAGAGTCTACACCGGGAAACGTCTCTGCAAGTTTACTCTCAAAATTACCTTTGTTTTAATAGGGTTTCTTCATAAGTACATCATAAAAGGTTAAATCATGCTCCCGCTTGATTTTCATTGTTATTTCTAAATACTGTAATGTAACAGTCATTTCATGTGATTATATTTCAAACAAAAATATCGTATGTTCAATACGTGAATTCATGTAGCTGCTTCTTCTGAGTAATTTTACAGGTCTATTGCCCGACAACGAGAGGCTTAGTATATATATATATATATATATATGAAGTTTTGAGAACCTAGTTGGCATCATAATCTCGCCTAGCCTAATATTTTACTATCCGATTCTATTCTGGCGAGGAAAGGGAGAATGAGACGTGTGACTGGCTACCCTATGATTGTAAACCAATCAAACTGCTTCAGAGACATCAAAGCACACGAAAAATATTAAAATTACAAGAGCCTATTGGATGAACATATCCTTCGCTGAAATCGGAGCGGTGAAATCACACAGTGAGCTGGAAATATCCATTGTGAGGCCTTTCAACTAGCCGATGTATTTTCTCTCGATGAAAAAATTATAAGCATTTAGATGTAGGATGTTCAAGGAATGCACGAGAATGGGAAGCCTGCCACTGTCTGGTGGATGCAAACAGCTCAGTACATGAGAAGATGGAAGATTTATCTAGACTGATATAAACGGAAACTGACAAAATGCGAAATGGTGACATCAGAATCCCAGTGGGCGATATGAATGCCGGTCAAATTGGGAGACGAGAACAGAGGGAGAAGACTCATCGTGGGTCGACAGGCTCTTGCGAAAAGAAAGACAAATCCCTTCACTGATTTCACGGACAGAAAAACCGAGAAGAAACCGCAAATCAAGTTCAAAATTCAGGAACTGAAGGACCGAACAACAAGCGGATGACGTTGCTGAAGCCATCAGAGGAACATTGGAGACAATATATGATATCAATGGGGAATACTGTGTGAAAGAACACTGGAACTATCTCTCTGAAGGTGATGTTTGAGGAAACATGTACAATGGTATAAGGAAGAAAGAAGATGTGGGAAAAGAAATGCCTCTCAACAGATACCTGGATGTTAATGGAGCAGAGGAGTATAATGAAGATAAGATAACTCAGTGTGAAGGTGGACAACAGAAGGAGAGGATGAACTCAATGTGCACCTCACTGAATACAGAATAGAAGAAGACTGCTGGGACAGGGAAATGATAATTATATGACACACTGAAAGATGACCGAAACGGAACAGGTAGGAAGGCCACAGGTGAAATAGACACCAGGACATTAAATCAGATAACTAAGTCGATCCGTATCCCGAAGGAATCAGCCAAGATGATGAAACCAATAGATGTTAAAGGGAACCTGATTATCAAGGAGGTAAAAACAAATAAAACGGTGTGCTGATCACTTCGAATGACATTTGAATCGGCTATCACCCGCAACTCGTCCATAGAAACCAGAAGTGCTTGTTAACAGCATTCCTCCACCAAAAAGCAGAATCTCCAGTGCAACGAAGCTGCTGAAGTTCAGAGAGATGGCAGAGCCATATGGAATTCTCTTGAAAACACTGAAAACGCACCGAGAGACAACGGGGGATATGACCGTGCCAAAATTTCGGAAAGTTTGGAAGAAAATAAGGGTGCCTGGTGATTAGAGCTACTTAAAAAAGCGACTAAAGCCTCTAAAAGAGCCGGCCTGGGATATTATTTTTGCCCACGCCAAGTGAAACACTGGGTCGCGTCATCCTGCGGAAAATAAAATATGCACTTAATTCAGAAATCCACCCACTGGAAAAAACTGGGTCCAGATAGGGTAAATCACATGCCGATCAAATTGCAACTACGAGTACTGCCATCAAACAAAGCATGGCAGAAAAGACAGGACTCTGGGTGGGCAATGAGAAGATGAATGTGATGAAGATAACCAACCCACAGCAATAACAACAAATTCCAAAATGCTGATCTCCTTCACTTATCTAGGAAGCATTGCTTCAACTACAGGCAGAACCGACGTAGATGTCAAAGATGGCTAGAATCGGGAAGGCAGGACACACCTTCATCAATTTGAAATCGATTCAGACCTCAACACAAACAACAGAATGCAGACTTTCAACACCGATGGTAAGTCAGTCAGTTCTTTTATGCTGACCAAGACATTGTCCAAAGCTTCATCAAATGGAACATGGAACGTCCGAACTATGTGCGAGACTGGGAAAGCTGCCCAGATCGCCAACGAGATGAAAAGATACGGAATACAAGTGCTGGGAATATGTGAAAGCAGATGGAATGGGAGTGGACTGACCAAATTGTCAACGGCTGAGTCAGTGATCTACTCCGGTCACCCAGAAGATAACCACACGCACACCGTGAGTGTGGCTATCGTGATGTCACCAACGGCAACAAAGACCCTGATGCAATGGGAGACGATCTCGTCCAGGATAACGACCGCCAGATTCAACTCCAAAGGAAGGAAAGTGTCAATCATACAATGTTATGCACCCACAAACAACGCAGACCTCGAAAAGAAAGAAGAATTCTACAGGCAACTACAGGCAACAATGGACAATACTCCAGCTGGCGACATGAAAATACTTATGGGAAACATGAATGCCAAACTGTGACCAGACAATACAGGAAGGGAACTCATCATGGGTAGAGAAGCTCTCGGAGAAATGAATGAAAATGGAGAACTCTTTGCCGACTTCTGCGCCTTCAACAAACTAGTGATTGGTGGCAGTGTATACAAGCACAAAGATATCCACAAGGCTACATGAGTGTCACCAGACGGGTAAACCAAAAACCAAATCGACTTTATCTCAATGCCGCTCAAGGAAGTGGAGGCGCAGCCTACTGGACACAAAGGTAAGAAGAGGAGCAGACGTTGGCTCAGACCACTATCTCGTACAAGGGACAATCCAAATCAAATTAAGAGCTTACAGGGAAACAGGAGCTGCAGATAGACCACAAGCCAAGTTCAACACTCAAAAGCTGAAGGACCAGGCTACAAAGGACATCTTCATTGCAAGCATTAAGGACAAAGCCGAGACACAAATCAACACCAGCGAAAAGGTCAGCGTCGAAAAGCACTGGAACAACTTGAAAACGGTGTGGAGTCAAACCTGCATAGAAGTTCTAGGCAGAAAGAAGAGGCAGGACAAACAGTGGCTCACTATGGACACTTGGGGACTAATAGAAGAGAGAAGGACAGTGAAACAAAAGATTATCCAGTGCACTGACGAGCAACAAAACCAGGAGCTGAATGCAAACTACAATACACTGAACAAAAGAGTGAAGAAGAGTGCTAGAGAAGACAAAAGAAAATATTATGAAACCATGGCAAACGAAGCAGAACAAGCTGCAGGCAAAGGAGACCTCGCCACACTCTACCAAACAACTAGGCACCTTTCGGACAAAAGTTCGACACAGACTAAGCCAATAAAGGACGACAATGGAAAGTCAATCACCAAAGAGATGGAACAAAGAAAACACTGGGCTGAACACTTCAAAAGACTTCTAAATCGTCCGCCACCTACAACGCGCCCAACAATACCAACAACGGAATCATGACTACCAGTGAACATTGGTCCCCCGACGAAACCAGAAGTCCTGAATGCAATCAAGATGCTAAAAGCTGGGAAAGCAGCAAGACCAGATGGAATCCCAACAGAAGCTTTGAAAATAGACCTAGAGACAACAGCAGACTTGATGACGCCACTGCTGGAGAAGGTGTGGAAAGAGGGCAAAGTACCCGAGGATTGGAAGAACGGATACTTATTCAAACTACCAAAGAAAGGAGACTTAAGTCAATGTAAAAACTGGCGTGGAATTATGCTTCTGTCCATTCCAAGCAAGATACTAAGTCGCATCATCCTGGAGAGAATCAAACAAGCCCTGGATCAAAAACTTCGACCGGAACAGGCTGGATTCAGGAGAAACAAGTCATGTATTGATCAAATCGCCACTCTACTGATCATCATTGAACAAAGCTTTGAATGGCAGTCACCTCTCTATCTCAACTTCATCGACTTTGAAAAGGCCTTCGACAGCGTCGATCGAGAGGCGATTTGGCAACTACTTCGCTATTACGGGGTTCCATCGACAATTATACATCTCATCCAACAGCTATACGACAATTCTGCATGCCAGGTAATCCACAACGGGAAACTTACGGAAGCCTTCGAAGTGAGGGCGGGAGTGAGGCAAGGCTGTCTACTATCACCAATTATTTTCCTGATTGCAGTAGATTGGATAATGCGACAGACAACGGCAACCAACGAGGGAACAGGCATAAAATGGACTGACACAAAAGACTTGGAGGATCTGGATTTCGCCGATGATATATGTCAGATTTCCCACAAACTGGAAGATATGCAAGTGAAAAGCAACAAGTTGGCACAAGAAGCATCAAAGATAGGACTGCAAGTGAACATAGATAAAACAGAGGTGATGAAGATTCCTGAGCAACACCAACAGCAAAAACAACAACAGACAACAATCAGCCAGCATAATTGGTAGGAACCTGAGAGAAACAACCTCCTTTACCTACCCACCTGGGAAGCATCGTTTCAACTGCAGGCAGACGGAACTGACGAGGATATCAAAGCAAGGATCAGGAAAGCTAGACAAGCTTTCATTACTCTCAAGTCTGTGTGGAGGTCAACAGCACTCAGCATCAAAAATAAGATCCGGATTATCAACTACAATGTGAAGTCAGTGCCACTATACGGATCAGAGATTGGCCAGCGCGTCATAAAGAGCATCTCCAACAAAATTCAGACCTTCATTAACAGTTGTCTTCGCTCAATACTCAAGATCAGACGGCCAGAAAGATCAGCAACACCGATCTCTGGCAATGAGCGAACCAACCAGGAACCGATTGTGAAACAAAGAGGCAGGAAGAAATGGAGATGGATTGGCCATACGCTGAGGAAACCATCAAGTGACATCACTAGACAAGCTTTCGAGTGGCACCCGAAAGGGAGGCGGCGAGTTGGTCGTCAGTGCACGGGTGACTTGGAGGAGGTCATGCGAGGAGGAGATGAAAGCATGTGGACAGACTTGGAGCGGGGTGAAAAGGTTGTCAGAAAACAGAGGGCAATGGAGGTGCGCAGCTGAAGCCCTATGTTCCTCTAGGAACTAAAGGATACAATAAAAATAATAATAGTTCTCGAACTTGACAACCGAAAATGACCCCAGCCTAACGAACGATGATCAAGTTAGTAAACTTTATTTTGATATAATAACAGATATACTATTACCTTTGATATTTGGTTTGAACGATCTTCATTGTTAGTTTGACTTTCAATATGTCCTTTTAAGTTGAACTAAGTCTATAATTTTCTCACCCCCTAACTCTTTGTTATATATATGCTGAGATTTTGTAAATTCCGGTTTAATAATACTTTGAGAAAGCTTTCAGCTTTAAATAACGAAACGTCAGTAAAAACAATCTCGTTTTGTTTTTTCATTCACTGGGAAATACGAAAAACCTCTATTATAATGAATATCATCTACCCAATGCCCAAATTTTTTCAAACCGTTAAAAGTGAACTTGGTTTGGATATATATATCCATTCTTATTTATTCATCAGGATTTTCCTATGCGTCATCTAACAGCACACCTTCATGTCTGTTCAAACTGTTAGTATCTAGAATTTTATGTTAAGATGTATTTTCAAAATTATGGTGTTTAGCATTGGAGTTTAGTTTAAGGGTGTTTAACAAAGGTAGATTAATATTTGTAAGTCTGAGGTCACATTTTGATCACAACTCGTACAATTTTGTTTATTATACTTGTTAATACTTGTTTTATGACTCATGATTGGATAAACTTTTTAAAAACAAGAGATGTTCCTTTTATTTATCAACCTCTGTTATGCTAATTTCGATTAATTTCCCTGAAGAAGTTCGGACCAGATTGCCGAACGAAACGTTGGAATTACTCATTTCAATATCGCTGAGATTTTACAAATATAATTTTTTACAAATGTCTACTTCTCACTCGGCGCCCAAATATTATAGTGTAACAACAGAAGACAAGGGCGCGCAACAGATCGTTTTATTACGAAAATCAACACGTATTTATATATATTTTATGTGCATTAATAAGGCTTATGCAAGCAGAAAAAGGCAGTCTTCTGATTGGTTGTTTCTCGGAAGTTAAGCAGACAAACACAGTCTTATGATTGGTTGTTTTCGATATTTCTCGGAAAGTAGAGCCATCTATCTGCGAATCATATTTGTCCACATTTAAGTTTGCTGTGATTGGTTGTTGAAACAGCCTTGTTCATATTTTCTCACGGCCCATATTAGTGACCTAGACATTAACGTAGATTAGTGTCAACCAATCGGCTAGCAGCCTGCTCTCACCACACTCGTCCCCCCGTCAGATAGCTTCGCAGACGTTCCGACCTTCTGGGTGCTACTTTTTTCCTCTAGTTGAGGATTGTTACTGACCGGCTTGTCCCACTGTACCCATCTTTGGAGCTGACTGGCGTTAACTCGTTTCTGTTTATCACCTCTTCGGATGGTATATACTTGACCCCGTCTTTTTGTGATTGTGTATGGTCCTTCCCACTTTGGAAGGAGTTTCCGTGAACCTAGCCCGCCTCCAACTGTATATCTCCTGTCTCTACACTTCACTTGGTCCCCGACTGCAAAGGTAATGCACTGCGTCCTTTCTTTCATCTGAGACTTCGTGACATCACTGCGCTGCTTCCGTATTACATTCTTGACTGCCTCTTTCCTCTCTGCTTTTAATTTCGTCGTACTCCACTTTTGGTGCATGGGCCAGGTCTCATTGTGTACCGGTAATCGTGGTTTTCTACCATACATCAGTTGGAAGGGTGACTTCTTCGTTGTTTCCTGAGTGGTAGCCCGATGTGTTAGTAAAATCAGTGGAAGCTCCGTTTCCCAGTTCCCGCCCTTCGAGGCCAGCCACTCCTTCAGTGTACGGTTGTTTCTCTCCGTTAGGCCATTCGTTTGTGGATGGTATGGGGTCGTTCTGATCCTCTTGATGCCCAGCTGTTGCAAACGGGAAGTAAACTCTTCACTCTCGAAACAGGGACCTTGGTCTGTCAGTATTGTCTTCGGTACGCCGTGGTCTGCAACAATGTGTCTAACTACTGCATCTGTCACGGTTCTTGCACGTTGGTCTGGGATTGCTACGGCGTCTACCCATCGTGTCGCGTGTTCCGTCATCACCAAGAGGTACTGATTACCATTGGATGTCTGAGGAAATGGACCCATGACATCTACGGACCACAAGTCACCTATCGCGGTAACTGGAATCGACTGAAGTGGTGGTCGTATATACCGGTCACCTTTCATCAGCTGGCACCGTGGACATCCAAGTACGTATCTTGCTACGTCTTCTCTCATACCTGGCCAGTACATACTTTGTCTTAGGAGGTCGGTCGTTCTGGCCACGCCTGTATGCGCTAGCTGGTGACATTCTTCTATCATGTCGTGGCGCGACGATTGAGGTATGACAGCCAGCCAGCTTCCGTCGTTCTCTCGCCAGGTCAGAGTCCCGTAGGCATTCACTCTGAGTCGATCCCTCTGTCTGAGTAGTGTGGTTAGCTCCTTACTCGCCGTAGTTTGATCCACTTCTATTCCGTTGGTGATCACCTGTATTACTGTATTCAGCGTATCGTCCAACCTCTGCCTACGTGCAAGTCTTAGTGGGTCTTGTTCTACTGCATGCACTCCGTAAGCGACCTCGGGCAACTCAGACTCATCTTCTGGTCTCGATAACAAATCTGCCAAGACATTTTCACTTCCAGGAACGTGTGAGATCGTAAAATCGTACTCCTGAAGACGCAACATCCACCGTGACAACTTCCCCCGTGGGTCTCTCGCTGTCTTCAAAAATTGTAGCGGCTTATGATCAGTTTCGATGTGGAACCGCCGGCCGAGTAAATAAGGTCTCCATTTGTCGACTGCCCATACCATTGCTAAACATTCTTTCTCTATCGTTGAATACTTTCTCTCTGTGAGGGTCAAAACCCTACTGGCATACTCAACGATTCCCTCGTCCTGTCTTAGGACCGCACCTATAGCGTAGTCACTGGCATCTGTGCACACTGTGAACTGTCTTCCTGGCACAGGTAGTTTTAGCGTCATTTGTTGGTGGTCGAGCAGCTGTTTAATTCTGTCGAATGTCCTCTGCGATTCTTCCGACCAAACAAACTTTGGCTCACCTAGTAGCCTGTATAGAGGGGCTGCTATCTCATTGAAGTTCTTCACGAAGCGACTATAAAACGCTGCTCTACCCAAGAATTGTCTCAGTTTTCTCTTTGAATTCGGGGCTGGAATCGTTTTAATCGTCAAAATTTTCTCCGGCAGTGGTTTAATCTCACCATTTCCCACTTTATGTCCCAACAGAGTAACATTCTTTTTGGCTATCTGAGACTTGGTTTTGTTGACGCGTAGTCCAAACTCTTCGATGCGTCGCAGCACGGCTTCTACATGGTTGACGTGATCGTTTTCGTTTTGACTGTATATGACGAGATCATCACCATAAACCTCCACGTTTTTCAAGTTCCTAAGTAATAGCTTCATCAGTCGTCTGAACGTAAACGGTGCACCTGCTAGTCCAAACGGCATGCGTTTAAATCGATATTGTGTCTGACCCACGATGAAAGCCGTCTTATCTCTATCACCTTGTTTTATCGGTATCTGCCAGTATCCTGAGCGAAGATCGAGAACCGAAAACACATTCGCACCTTGTAGGCGATCTAAAGTTTCTACCACTGTTGGCATGGCACACGGTCTTAACTCTGTCATACTGTTTAACTGTCGAAAATCAACACAGAATCTATACTTCCCATTCGCTTTTTTTACTAACA
The DNA here is from genome assembly GCA_944472135.2 of Trichobilharzia regenti. Taxonomy (NCBI): domain Eukaryota; kingdom Metazoa; phylum Platyhelminthes; class Trematoda; order Strigeidida; family Schistosomatidae; genus Trichobilharzia; species Trichobilharzia regenti. The sequence goes on along the minus strand of OX235264.1, from coordinate 110,866,922 downwards.
GCACTGGAGAGTTGTACGGGCTATCAGCTTCCTCAATAATGTCATCTTTTAACATCTCTTGCACTTGTCGCTCCACTTCGCCTTCCAGATGACATGGAACTCTTCGCGTTAAAAATGACCTTACTTTCGGATCACTTAACGGAATTTCATGATTCACCTTATCGCAATAACCGTATGGGTCGCCATCTCCAGTGAACAGATGATCGTATTTATTAATTAACTCTGTCACATTGTGTACCGTCGACAGCTTAATCGCTGCTATCTCGCTGGTCTCATACATGTTGATATGCCCGTATTTCGTGATCACCACGTTCGCTTGCGTGTCGATTATTGCACCAATCTCACGCAGAAAATCCGCTCCTAATATCGTTCGCTGTAGTTCGGGTACAACAATGAAAGGAAACGTCACCTCGCAGCCACCAACGACGACCGTACAGTTCGATCTACCCGTGATACGCAACACATACCCGCCTACTGTTTGTACTGTCAATGAACACGGACTAACACTCTTACATAAATTCTTATCTATTAACGACACGGCCGCCCCTGTATCTATCAAACATACTACTTCTCGATCATTCACTCGCAACTTCGAATACAGAGCCCTTTCTCAATAGCCCCCACTAAATCTAGGTTCATACGAAAGAAAGAACAAGCATTATACCGTCTGAAATTTTTTCTTTTTCGCCTTTCTGGGCAGTATCTTCTCCAGTGTCCCGGCTTACCGCATTCAAAACACCGGTCTTTTCTATCAGCCAACTTTAACGCCGCCACTTCCCGCTGCAATGCTTCAATTTTCTGCTCATATTCGTTTGGTTTTGGTTGGTCTATAGCGGCTACCGTTGTGCTCAGCAGCTGTCTGGTCACCTTCGCCAGCTCACTAATATCCATCGGCTGCGTTGCGTTAACCAGTTGTAATCGCTGAGAAATGTGGTCTGGGACACTCTCGATGAATTGGGAAGACAGTAACTGCGCTTCTGATTCTTCATCTAAAGTGGGAAGCGCGCGTCGAAGTAGATTAGTCAGTTTCACCGCCAACACTAGCGGGTCTCCATCAGGTCCAAGCTTCATTGACCGGAACTGCTGCATTGCTAGCTGTCTGTCTGTTTCGCTGTCAAACTCGGACACTAGTCGTTCAACCAATTTCTTCCAAGACGCTGTGCCATTTGACCTGTCTACGCTGTCATATGCAGCCTTCGCTCGGCCTCTCAACAGCGTCCCCAGGACAACTGCCTTCGCCGCCTGCTCCTTGACACCCACCAGCTCAGCAACGGCCTCGAAGTCACGTAAGAAGCTCCGTATGTCTCCTTCTTCAAACGCAGCTGGCCACGGGATCTTCATCTTTTTGGAGGCAGCGACACCAAATGTAACAACAGAAGACAAGGGCTGGCAACAGATCGTTTTATTACGAAAATCAACACGTATTTATATATATTTTATGTGCATTAATAAGGCTTATGCAAGCAGAAAAAGGCAGTCTTCTGATTGGTTGTTTCTCGGAAGTTAAGCAGACAAACACAGTCTTATGATTGGTTGTTTTCGATATTTCTCGGAAAGTAGAGCCATCTATCTGCGAATCATATTTGTCCACATTTAAGTTTGCTGTGATTGGTTGTTGAAACAGCCTTGTTCATATTTTCTCACGGCCCATATTAGTGACCTAGACATTAACGTAGATTAGTGTCAACCAATCGGCTAGCAGCCAGCTCTCACCACAATAGAATTATTCTGTCAAATCTTGACTACATTTCATTTGATTTATTTTGTAATCGAATTAAATTAACAAAGAAAGTATGTAATTGGCACAATCACCGTGTTCCCACTCTCCGTTGTCTGCAGCAGAATGCGTATCCTAAATTCGTATCTGTCCAGTCACCTGACAGCTTCAGTAGGTCGAATAAAGCAGCTCAATTTTCAGAAAGAAGACAATGTAATAAGTTTGACAGGGTGCTTCAACTCAACTCTAATCCTAAACACCATAATTTTGAAAATACGTTTTAATCATAAAATTCTAGATACTAACAGTTTGAACAGACATGAAGGTGTGATGCTAGATGACGCATAGGAAATCCTGATTAATAAATAAGCATGGATATGTATCACTAACTAATAATACTTGGTCAAAGTTTCCCGACTGTCTATATCTACTTATGGAGACGTTACGACATTGTTTTACAACTGTTTATCCGCACACACACAAACACATACACACTGTGTTTAAAGTGTTTAACAAAGGTAGATCAATATTTGTAAGTCTGAGGTCAAATTTTGATCACAACTCGTACAATTTTGTTTATTATACTTGTTATTAATTGTTTTATGAGTCATGATTGGATAAACTTTTTAAAATAATTGGTCAGATAGGCGATCCCATAGCTACTCCCTCATTTTGTTGGTAAATTTACCCTTCGAATGTGAAATATGTTGTTGTCAGTCAGAATTCCACCCCTTTTACTATCTCTTATACGGATAACTGTGATCTGTCTTTCAGGACATTATCTTATTTTAGTTTCTCTTTCAGTACATTCATCGCCATTTGATCATAATGTGTGAATAAAACAATTCCAACAGTGATGTGAACACAGGAAGTAATTTTGGTCGAAATATTTCCAATAACAAAACTTATCATTGTGTGTAAACTATTGAAATATAATTATTCTTTATTTGATCTAATCCACAATGCTCAAAATTTTTGCTGATATTGAATATTTTTAATTCAGTTAATTACTAATTATGGAAAGACATATACTTTTATACTTGATGAATTTCTCTATTTGTGATTCCCACGACGCTGTTCACGAGTGCAGTCTTCGAAATTATGGGAATCAACCTAGTCAACAAAATTACATCAAGAAATAATCAACCTATAAAAGACATCACGTGAGATAAAGCGGATGCTCAATCAAATTCCGTAACGCATTAATTGGTCAAGCCTTCATTCAGGTCAGTCACTCATAATCAATACCCTCATGGCAGAAGACACACAAGATCTTGCCAACATACTGACATGCAGCATTGATTAATGTGACTAAGCTAACCATTGAACTGTTCGTGTGACACTCAATTCATGATTGCATGCATATATAAATATGTGAATGAGTGGAACACTATTCACTTCACCAGTAATCTACAATAAACGTGTTAGTTACACAGTTGAATTTCACACTTAATGCTTACATCCATGTCGAACGAAACCGTTCCCCATCCATTATACTGCCCACACTATCAGATATATGTTTGACACCGTCACGCATACAACGAAGCTGCATATCACTTCGCTGACTATGACAATCTTCGGTGTGTGTTGTAGAATTAGGGAGGAATGTGAATTGGTATTATCTATACCAATACTCATCTTTCCAACCATTGTTCAGTTGTATTCTTTGCAACATTCTCAATGCTGTCTCCATCCAATTGATTCATTTCTTTTTCAGACTTTCAAGAATGACACAAATTTCAATGTTCTGCATCATCATGGCTTGCGTTCTTCTTCCAAACATCGTCGAAATGAAGCCTTATAAGAAATCTGAGAAACTTCCATTACATTTCGATGCGGACGGAGAGTAAGGCCTAATAGTCATTTATTTACTTAAACCCCAGTGAACGGTTTATGTTAAGATTATGCATTTCCCATTATAGAAGTATGTAAACACAGTCACTTGATATAACAGATAGCCATGGTGCAACATTTGGTGTAGCTTCTTATTGATCAACGTTGTTGGAGTAGACATATTCATTTTTATTGAGTCAAATGAATAGCGTATATCTGCAAATCAGTGCCTCTTCAGAAGTGTACATGCCTAACATTTATGAAGGTGATGAAAACAACTGATAGGAAATGTGATTAAAGAATGAGCCGATCGGGTAGCCTCACATATATGTTTTGTGTCCTAGAAAGCATTGTGTAATTCAATAAGAAATAGAAGAATACAGTCTCAAATTTGTCTGCAGTTCACACTTTCTCTTCACTGCAATTGCATCTGTTAAGGTAGGACACATGAACAGAAGTCTGGAGTATTCTTCTGAACGACATGCACCAATGTACACATCATTTGTGAAAGTGGTTATTTGGTAGTCTGTCAACCCTAACCAACAGTTATTCCATTCCGAATTCAGACATTGATCGGTGGAGGAATAGTGGTTTAATCACTGAGTAAGAGCAGAATGGGCGAGTGTTTCATTATTTACTTGCATAATCACGGGAATAATTCCAGTTCCAGTTCCACTGAATCGATTCGTAAATATAAGTAAACACTAACAATCAACGTCGTCTCAGTAGACATGTCAGTCGGTGATGGCGTTTAACCGCATTATTCAACGGTTGCAGAGAATCTGTTCAGTTAATTCACAATCCACCTCTAATGATGCTCATTTTCAGTTGTTGTTGTTGTTCTAAATTTCAGGATCATGGAGTATCAAGTATGGAGGATTGACAGTGGGCACGAATGAGAAGGGAGTTGTGAAAGTGGGGTCTGGTCTGTGTGTGACAAACTTCGATCTGTCGAAACCGACTGCTGCGGAGTTGTCTTCGAAGAAGGGAACTCGACAGGTGGACACGTACGTTTTTTGATGTGACTGATGACAGATGATTGCATGTCTTGTTTGGTATTGAATTACACAAACACACAGGTGCACACAGTTGATTGGATAATAAACCTCACAGGCATCACAGGTTGTCAGCATTAAGGTGACAAGTTTCCACTTGTCTTTCTTGACAGGATAGCTGACTCATCATTCAGTGGCCCACCAGATATCCGTGAGTGGAGCGTCATTCAATGATGTCGCATTCACAGTACATGTGCATTTTGGTTTTGACAAAACTCAGTGGTGGATATACTGATTGATTTTGTGAGTTACTGCGTGGAGAGGTGACTGTGATGTGTGGAGTTCCTGTCGTCCGTCGGTCGATATTATTGTTAATGCTTCAATGTTATTCGATGCATATCATTTGGACTACGACTAATCCAGTCATTGAATGACGTTGCACGTGGACAATTATTTGATTTGCAGTTATCCAGAGGAACATTTTCGTATGAACAGAGTTGCATGTTTGCAGTCGAGCAGTGCAGACATCCTCACTTTTCAACATGACGTTGGTGATTTCGACATTTCTCAGTGGAATATCCACACTTCATGAACACTTCTCGCAATGAATCATGGTGAAACAAGCATTTCGGAGTGTAAATCAGATAGCCATTTATCTATTCATTCATACATTCATTCAATGATTCACATCAGATTTGTCACCAGAGTGATCCACATAAAATAAGTCTCTGCCTTCGAATATTCACAAACAGCACACATCGCCATGTAGAATTTTGCACGGTCTGTCACTTCACTCTATTTCTAAGCAGATATATTCATATACATTGCTTGATTTGCTCCCATTGGAATCACTCATAGATTTCTCTTGAATTGTGTGTTTTCCCACTTGCAGTGCCTGCAAACGTCCTGATCTGAAGAAGATTGGCAAGAAGATTCAGAGTGTGAAGAAAGACATCAAGGCGGTGAAGGAGGCGAAGTCGAAGAAGGAATAGATATGTTATGTGTTGAGGGAGATTCAGTGATTCATCGGTTGTTTAACTGAAATGGACGCTATTGCCATGTATGATTATGGAAACACTCAGTGAATAAACCTTAACTGAATTTTAAGCAGTCGTTTTCCCTTTCGTGTTTTCTATCTCAATTTTTCGATTAGTTAGAAGGTGGATGGTGTAATGTGTTTCCAGGGCTGTTTTGTATGTGCAATTGTTTTTTGTGTGGAGGGTATATTGCGTTAGCTTCATTATGGGGTTAGTGTGAATACTCAATATCAGACTGAACTTATCGAATTCATCTTACTTATGAAGCGGTTCCTAAGAAAAATGAGACATCAAAGCACGCGTTTACTTGATTATTGTATGAATTCCACTTATCAGAAATCTTTAAGTGTAATCCATCGGTCAGCAAATCTCATATTTCGACGAATCTTATCGTCTGTAGCCTAGCCATTCTTGTTACCTCCGAGTAATTTGTCGTACTTCCTTACATTTTCGCCTCCTCCAGTTCAATACAAAATGGAACACTGACGAATCGTTACACTATTTATTATGTTTTTTTATTTTCTGATTACAGCTTGATTGCATACTGTATTTTTCGTACAAGTATGGACTTTTCAGCATGGATATCGGTAGCCCAAATTTTGCAGGCCGACCATAGATATCAGGTGTGCGTCGGCGAGGGCTCGAACCACGGACGATGTACATGGTTGGCGAGAGTCCTAACCACTGTGCCACCGACGCACACACTGTCCCTCTCACAATGTGCAACTACATGTAAATAGAATACGAGTCGTTTATACACAATTTTTCACTAGATATGGTAGTGATAAGTATGTGGATCTACCTGAATGGAATATTATGAAGATTGGTCTAGTGTGTATATAAATAGAATGTTCAGCTGACAAGTTTCGACATTTAGATGCTTGTTGATCTAAAGCGGATTTTAATAATATCTTTCACTCTCTAGATTTGGAAATAGACCTGCTAACACAATCTGAAACACAGTCCGTGTATGTACAGTAATTTTATGGGATATTCGATCTCTGGTCTCCATTAGACAATGTTTGCGACAATTATGGAATAACATCCTTCGTGGTAATGTTAAGACTAGTCGATGTTTTTCAGTTGTTCACCGGTCTGCAGAATCCTGAATAACACGATCTTACATCTGACTACTTCCATCAATTCATCTGCTTCAACGCGGCCAGTCCTATTTTTCTGTCTAAAAGCGTCGAAGTACACAATCTTGCAGAATGTTGTCAGTGTCTGTCAGTGGAGTGCGACAGTTTTATATTTTTTTGATATTTTGATTACAGCATAATTCCACACTGTATTTTTGGTACTAGTATAGAATTTTCAGCATGTGATATCGGTAGCCTAAATTTTGCGTGCTGTAAATCAAAAATAAATAAAAAATAAAAATATCAGCGGCAGCGGATCGAACTTCGGACCACGTGCATGGTAGGCGAGAGTCCCTATCACTGTGCCACCGACGCAGTAAACAGACAACTCTAAGAAGAAGTCTCTTTCAAATTAGCCTTTAAAGTGAAGAAACACCTATTAATGATGGTACGCTTTGGTCCCCTTCGCATCACTGAAGTTCTAGCCTGTTCGATGAAAAAACCGCTACTTTGCACGAATAGCAACCACTTTCAATATAAGCACATCAACTCTGATGTTTCCTACGAAATAATTCCTGTATTTCATTCAAAGTCTGAAACAATTTCACATTTTACTTTCTCTCAGTGCGCAAACTGCTTACAAATTATTCGTTTTAAAACGTTACACGCATTGAGGTCATGATAAGCATTCACCAGTATTCACGATCATGATTATGACAGCTCACCACTTTTGTAATTATCCTCTCTAGTGGAGAGACAGGATGTAGGTGCTTGTGTTCAACATAAGTAAGAGAAATTGTAGAAGACAACATCTTCGCAAAACTACTAGTTTTGCTTATTTATCGATAACAAGGAATCGTTCTAAAGAAAATAAAACGCTATCAAGACATCAATCATGCAGAAAAAATATGAGTTAAGTGTGAGAGAGAGAAATGTAACAACTAGGATTCACAAACCAAAGTTTCCGCCTTTACGAATTGAGTGAATATGAGTATTCCTAAGGCATATGGTTTATAAGTGGTTAGTTGAAATGTTTGAGTCTATTAGGTTTTGTTACAAGAAACAGGGATTTCGTGTGATTATATCTCAAACCAAAATATCATATGTTTAATACGTGAATTCATGTAGCTGCTTCTTTTGAGCATCTTCGCGCGTCTATGGTACGGCAACGAGTAGAGTAGGATCACAGTTAGTCGATATATATATATATATCACGTTTTGAGAACCCGTTTGGAGACATACTCTCTCCTAGTCCACTAGTTCACTATTTTGCTAGCCGGTTCTGTGCCCTCTAGAAGAGGAAGGGTTACACGTGTAACTGGCGACCCTGCGATTGAAAACCGATTAAACTGCTAAACACACGTCAACGCACAAGGCGAATATTAAAATTACACAAATTTAAAAAATGAACACATCCTTCGCTAAAATCAGCTAGGTGAAATTGGACAACGGGCTGGTGAAAGACATAGGGAAGTCAGTAAACTAGCTGATGTGTATTCTTTCGATGAAATCAAAAACAATCATGCAGATATGGAAAGTTCAAACTATCTTTGAGGCTTGGAAAGAAGAAATGAGAAAATACATCAAAGAATTGCCGTGAGTCTTACACAGCAGAGGGAATCAATATGGACTATCGAAACAATCCACTGATAAGTAGTAATCTACTCCGATCACCCAGACGACAACTACGAGCACACTGAGGCAAAGAGTGGATATAATGATGTCGCCAACAGCACGAAAAGCTCTAATACAACGGAAGACTATCTACTCCAGCAGGGTTATGACAGCAAAATTCAACTGGAATTGAAGGCAGTATGATTACTATAGTCCAATGCTACCCACCTATGAACAACTCAGAACAGTAAAAGCAGGTAGATTTCTCAAGACAGATGCGAACAGAAATGAACGACATCCAAAATGGCGATATCTAAATCTTAATGAGCGATATGAATGCCAGTGAAACTGGGAGCAGACAACACAGAAAGAGGAGTAATCATGGGTTGAAAGGATCTTGGCGAGATGAGTAGAAGAAATAGAAGAGTATCCACTGACTTCGCCCACTTCGCTGATTTCGTGATTGCAGTCATAGTATACAAACTCATGATATACACAAAGCTCCCCGTGTTTCACCTAACATTCACTCCAAAAACCATATAGATTTCATCTCATTGATGTTCAGGAAAGTGTAGATGAAGTGTTCTGAGCAGAAAGTCGAGTAAGAGAGCAGGTGTCTACTCAGATCATTATCCAATGCAGAAAACATTCAAAGTGGAGATAAAGTCTTTCAGAACAACTGGAGAGAGAGTACAACTGATATTCAACACAGAAACTGAAGTAGCGAACTACAAAGCATTTAGTTGCTGAAGCTGTAAGAACGATGTCAGAGACACTACGTGACAGCAATGAGGAAGCCTGTGTCGAAGAACACCGGAAATAACGCTTTGAAGGTGACGTTTAACGAGGCAGGTACAATGGTATTACGAAGAAAGAAGAGACAAAACAAAGAGTGACTCTCAACAGACACATGGGAGCTAATGAAATAGAGCCGGATGATAAACATAAACTCAAGGAGAAGGTGGACAAGAGAAGGATAGGCTGAGTTCAATATGTACCACACTGAATACAAAGGAGAAGAGGAGTAGTATGAGAGAGAAATGATAATTATGGAACACACTGACCGGTGAAAGAAATCTCAGGGCATTATATCAGATAACCAAGTCAATCCATATCCGGGAAGGGATCAACCAAGATGATGAAACAAACAAAATATGTTCAAGGGAACCTGATTACTAAGGAGGTGAAACAGATAAAACTCTGTGTTGATCACTTCGAGTGACACCTGTATAGGTCATCCCCTGCAAGTCGTCAAGAAAAACCACCACTAACAGCACTCCCACAACTGCTGGTGATCCAAAGTCTCCAGTGCACTGAAGTTGCTGACGTTCAGGAAAATAGCAGGGGCATACGAAATTCCCTCCAAAGCACTAAAAACAGACCGATAGACAAGAGGGGATGTAACCATGCCAATAATCCGGAAGGTTTGGGAGAATTGCAAAGTGTCTAGTGGTTGGAATAAAAGCTAGCTTCCCTGCCAAACTAAGGAAAAAAGGCGACTAAATTTTCTAAAAGAACCGACGTGGAATAATGTTTTCGTTCACGCTGAGTGAAACACTAGGTCACGCCATCCTGGAGAGAAGAAAAGATACAGAGCATTCAGAAATCAACCCACCGGAGAAGATATGTTCAAACAGGGCAAATAGTATGCTGATGAAATTGCAACTATAAGCATTGCAATCAAACGAAGAGTAGCAGAAAAGAGAAGACTCCAGGTGAACAGTGAGAAGATGGATATGATGAAAATAGCCAGCCCACGGCAATATCAACAACAACCAGAACCAACCAGTATAAACGGGGAACATTTCAAAATGGTGATCTCCTTCACTTATCTAGGGAGCACTATTTCAATTACATGTGGAACAAACGAAGATAACAAAGTTAGCCAGAATTAGGGACGCCATTATTAATCTGATATCTGTTCAGAACTCAGCACAAACAACGACATGCAGACTTTTAACACCGATGGCAAGTCAGTTACTTCTATTATGCAGGTCAGAAAATTCTCCAGCGCGTCATGAAATGCATTTCAAGCTGACAGTTACAGAGTTTTATCAACAGTTGCCCTCCCTGGATCTATCAGTAACAATAAGCATCGAGAAAAACCTAGCAGCTCATCAGCCGAAAATCTATCGCTCAACAAATACGTATTATAAAATATGGATGGATTGCTCATATTCTGAGGAGGCCCCAGAATGACATCGCGTGCAACGCAGGCCATCGCAATGGGAAGTGACGAGTAGATCGTCAGTGGGAGGGTAAAATGGAGGGGGTCATGTGAGGAGGAGGGGAGGTTGGGAGATTGTGGGCAATCGTGAGGCTAGCCAGCTAAAGATGACAGTGCAGAATAGAACAAAACGGAGAGGTCTCGTTGAAGCCCTAGTAGTAGCAAGAGATTTATTTTGCGCAATAAGTTACCGCAATAAGCATAATTTCTAGCATGGTTTATTGTATGATATTTACCCTTTATTCAGTGGTTTTAAGTAAAACAGCCATCCCCAATGTGTCATATGACTCAGCAATGTTAAATATGAATATTTAAATAATCCTTTATGGTAGTTTGCACTAGTTCCCCAGAAATGAGCAATAATAGATTGCATACCAACTAAAATATATGTGTACATTTGGCGAACTACGAGGCACCAAGAAAAACAAGGCCAAAAGAAATGATAATAAAAATATTATAATCTGACCATCTAACTGAAATGGAAAACCTTTATAAGAGGTACGTGGACGATATCATAGATATTTTTGACTATTAAGCAGAAGTCACAGATGCTCTTAGCAACATGAATATAGAACCAATCGGTTCATCATTTACATACAATTCAAATTGAAGTATGCGCTGAAGATATCACCTAGTAGGGTCATGAAAGCTTTGCAAATTAACCATCTAGCTCAGAGAACACAACCACATCAAAATAACTGGAAGTGAATAATGACTGCTTGCTAATTTTAGATATACAGATAACTCACTGACACGAACATCAGTTGAACGATCTGCCTACAGAAAGCCTGCTACATAGAATGATAATGAAATTTCTCCCTTGTTTTCTTGCATTCCAGTATATAAAGACATTAGGCTAGTGTCTGTTCAGAAATATTCACCAAATACCCACAGATAATACTATTTTAGAAGTAATGCAAAACCCGAGCAAATATAATAAGAAAAAATCTAGCCCCTGAAATTCATTGAACTTGAGAGGAGCTTCTCACCATTAGCTCTGCACATCCAAACATCCCTAAGAATTAGGTTTTAGGTATCCCCTCAGTTCAGTAGTGATCACTAGAGTCTGGTCAATGAACACAGATTTAAAGTAGCGTTGAGTGAAACCTACTTTGCAGCCAAAATGTTTTTTGTTGGGAAAGCTGAATTAAAGTTTTCATGTAAGCCTTGACAACATGAAAATAACGGTGTCCCATGTAAATGGATTGTCAGTTTGCATGTAAGTTTGGTCAAACGTATGATTCGTATTATTCGAATATTAGTCTGCACACTGTTTCACGAATAGCACAGACAGCGCACAGAACTGACTAGCAAAATAGTGAACTAGGGGAGATTATTTTGCCGATTGGGTTCTCAAAACTTCATATATTGACTAACTCTCGTCCTACTCTACTGATTGCCGTATCATAGACCTACGAAAATGCTCAAAATAAGCAACTACTTGAATCCATGTATTGAACTTACTATGTTTTGGTTTGAAATATAATCACATGAAATGCCCGTAGCCTTAATAGAACTACGAATCAATATCAAGGGGAACATGGTTTAACTTTTCATAATTCACTTATGAAAACATCCTATTAAATCAAACGCAGTTTTGTATACAGAAGAAATACATCCAACCCCTGTCCCTGCCAAGGCCATCATAAAGAGGTAATTTTTTAGTAATGAAAATCCCATTACCTTTCCTATCTAAACTTCCTGTTTATTCATGTTATTTTTTAAAGTTTTTCTTAATCCCTGTTTACACTACCATAATTTCATATCCAAACATCCTGTCTATTTTGTTATTTCTACATTTCTAACCCCTAATTGCACAATGTCAATCTTCTTAGTTATTATGATGCTACTTTGTTTGTTTTATCCATCCTCTGATTATTATGGCATTCGATTTCCTAATTGTAATTTTTATTAATTTGACACTTAACCGGAGATTCTCAAAACAAAAAAAACGAACAAATTGAAACATTTCATAGAAAACATCAGAGTTGATGTGATGATAGTGGAAGTGGTTGAATACTTTGTTTTCCGTGCAGAGTAGCGATTCATTCACCTAACTGTATACAGCTTCAGTGATGCAAAAGAGACGAAAGCGTGCCATCATTAATAGGGTGTTTCTTCACATTTTAGGATAATTTGAAAGAGAATTTTTCTGAGAGGTGTTTAATTGTCTCACTCTTTTGACAGACACTGACAACATTCTGCAAGATTATGTACGTCGACGCTTTAAGAGAGAAAAATAGAACTGGCTACATTGAAGCAGATGCGAGATCGTGTTATTCAGGATTCTGCAGACCGGTGAACAACTGAAAAACATCGACTAGTCTTAACATTACCACGAAGGATGTTATTCCATAATTGTCGCAAACATTGTCTAATGGAGACCAGAGATCGAATATCCCATAAAATTACTGTACATACACGGACTGTGTTTCAGATTATGTTAGCTGGTCTATTTCCAAATCTAGAGAGTGAAAGATATTATTAAAATCCGCTTTAGATCAACAAGCATCTAAATGTCGAAACTTGTCAGCTGAACATTCTATTTATATACACACTAGACTAACCTTCATTATATTCCATTCAGGTAGATCCACATACTTATCACTACCATATCTAGTGAAAAATTGTGTATAAACGACTCGTATTTGCAAACAGTCCTTGCCTCCCTATAACAATGTATTATATTTACATGTAGTTGCACATGGTGAGAGGGACAGTGTTAAATAGTGTAACGATTCGTCAGTGTTCCATTTTGTATTGAACTGGAGGAGGCGAAAATGTAAGGAAGTACGACAAATTACTCGGAGATAACGAGAATGCCTAGGCTATGGACGATAAGATTCGTCGAAATATGAGATCTGCTGACCGATGGATTACACTTAGAGATTTCTGATAAGCGGAATTCACACATTACTCAAGTAAACGCGTGCTTTGATGTCTCATTTTTCTTAGGAACCGCTTCATAAGTAAGATGAATTCGATAAGTTCAGTCTGATATTGAGTATTCACACAAACCCAATAATGAAGCTGTCGAAATATTCCCTCCACACAAAAACAATTGCACAAACAAAACAGCCCTAGAAACACATTACACCATCCACCTTCTAACTAATCGAAAATCTGAGACAGAAAACACGAAAGAGAAAACGACTGCTTAAAATTCAGTAAAGGTTTATTCACTGAGTGTTTCCATAATCATACATGGCAATAGCGTCCATTTCAGTTAAACAACCGATGAATCACTGAATCTCCCTCAACACATAACATATCTATTCCTTCTTCGACTTCGCCTCCTTCACCGCCTTGATGTCTTTCTTCACACTCTGAATCTTCTTGCCAATCTTCTTCAGATCAGGACGTTTGCAGGCACTGCAAATGGACAAAAACACACAATTCACGAGAAATCTATGAGTGATTGCGATGAAAAGACGTAAAGCAATGTGTATGTATATCCGCTGAGCGCTGAAGTGAGGTGATATGAACAGTGCAGAATGAATAAAATAAGACACAAGTAGACCATGAAAAATAACACTTGGTGATGAGTTCCTTTTGTGAGCATTCGAAGGCAAAGACTTATTGTCTGTGGATCACACTGGTGACAAATCTGATGTGAATCATTGAATGAATGTATGAATGAATAGATAAATGGCTATCTGATTTACACTCCGAAATGCTTGTTTCACCATTGTTGATTGCGAGAAGTGTTCATGAAGTGTGGATATTCCATTGAGAAATGTCGAAATCACCAACGTCATGTTGAAAAGTGAGGATGTCTGCACTGCTCGACTGCAAATATGCAACTCTGTTCATACGAAAATGTTCCTCTGGATAACTGCGAGTTTTGTCAAAACCAAAATGCACATGTACTGTGAATGCGACATCATTGAATGAGGCTCCACTCACGGATATCTGGTGGGCCACTGAATGATGAGTCAGCTATCCTGTCAAGAAAGACAAGTGGAAACGTGTCACTTTAATGCTGACAACCTGTGATGCCTGTGAGGTGTATTATCCAATCAACTGTGTGCACCTGTGTGTTTGTGTAATTCAATACCAAACAAGACATGCAATCATCTGTCATCAGTCACATCAAAAAACGTACGTGTCCACCTGTCGAGTTCCCTTCTTCGAAGACAACTCCGCAGCAGTCGGTTTCGACAGATCGAAGTTTGTCACACACAGACCAGACCCCACTTTCACAACTCCCTTCTCATTCGTGCCCACTGTCAATCCTCCATACTTGATACTCCATGATCCTGAAATTTAGAACAACAACAACAACTGAAAATGAGCATCATTAGAGGTGGATTGTGAATTAACTGAACAGATTCTCTGCAACCGTTGAATAATGCGGTTAAACGCCATCACCGACTGACATGTCTACTGAGACGACGTTGATTGTTAGTGTTTACTTATATTTACGAATCGATTCAGTGGAACTGGAACTGGAATTATTCCCGTGATTATGCAAGTAAATAATGAAACACTCGCCCATTCTGCTCTTACTCAGTGATTAAACCACTATTCCTCCACCGATCAATGTCTGAATTCGGAATGGAATAACTGTTGGTTAGGGTTGACAGACTACCAAATAACCACTTTCACAAATGATGTGTACATTGGTGCATGTCGTTCAGAAGAATACTCCAGACTTCTGTTCATGTGTCCTACCTTAACAGATGCAATTGCAGTGAAGAGAAAGTGTGAACTGCAGACAAATTTGAGACTGTATTCTTCGATTTCTTATTGAATTACACAATGCTTTCTAGGACACGAAACATATATATGAGGTTACCTGATCGGCTCAGTCTGCAATCAGGTCCTCTACCACTTGATTTCATCACCTTCATAAATGTTAGGCATGTACACTTCTGAAGAGGCACTGGTTTGCAGATATACGCTATTCATTTGACTCAGTTCAGATGAATATGTCTACTCCAACAACGTTGATCAATAAGAAGCTACACCAAATGTTGCACCATGGCTATCTGTTATATCAAGTGACTGTGTTTACTTACTTGTGTAATTGGAAATGGATAATCTTAAGATAAACAGTTCACTGAGGTATATACAAATAAATAATAAATAAATGACCATTAGACCTCGCTCACCGTCCGCATCGAAATGTAATGGAAGTTTCTCAGATTTCTTATAAGGCTTCATTTCGACGATGTTTGGAAGAAGAACGCAAGCCATGATGATGCAGAACATTGAAATTTGTGTCATTCTTGAAAGTCTGAAAAAGAAATGAATCAATTGAATGGAGACAGCATTGAGACTGTTGCAAAAAATACAACTGAACAATGGTTGGAAAGATGAGTATTTGTATAGATAATACCAATTCACATCAGCGAAGTGATCTGCAGCTTCGTTATATGCGTGACTGTGTGAAACATAAATCTGATAGTGTGGGCAGCATAATGGATGGGGAACGGTTTCGTTCGACATGGATGTAAGAATTAAGTGTGAAATTCAACTGTGTAACTAACATGTTTTTTGCAGATTACTGGTGAGGTGAATAGTGTTCCACTCATTCACATATTTATATATGCATGCAATCATGAATTGAGTGTCACACGAACAGTTCAATGGTTATCTTTGTCACATTAATCAATGCCCTATGTCAGTATGTTGGCAAGCTCTTGTTAATCTTGAGTCATGAGGTTATTGATTAGGAGTGACTTACCTGAATGAAGGCTTCACCGATTAATGTGTTACAGAATTTGATTGAGGTTCTGCTTAATCTCACGTAGTGTCTTTTATAGGCTGGTTATTTACTGTTGTAATTTTGTTGACTAGGTTGATTCCCATAATTTCAAAGACCGCACTCGTGAACACTGTCATTAAACCACCGTCGAGTATAATCACAAATAGAGAAATTCATCAAGTATAAAAATCAGCATTTCTTTGTGTTTCCCTAATCAGATATTAACTGAATTTAAAAAAAATTTTAATTCAGTTTTACATTTTCCCATCGATTGATTCGACCCATTAGCTAGGTCTAAAATTGATATGTCGGCTTCTTGTGCAGATGCTTCGACGAAATCTGGGCACGTAATTAGGAGTTATTTGGTGGATGGTGACTAGCCGTAGAATCCGAGATGCGTATTTCGTTGTATTTGGGACTCGTCACTTGGATGTACTTGCATTCCTCAGTGAGTGATGATGTTCCCACTTGCGTAACGCAGGTACATTTAGATGACGAGTCCCATATAGGAAGAAATGTGCATCTTGGATTTCACTGGAATAAAGAGGTTGCAAAAACACAGGTAAAACGATGCAGCTTTGAAACTATACATGAACATCTGCATTTTAAATTCCTATCACAATTTTCTTTTATTCCTCTTCTATTCCTTTCTTTCATTGACAAACGTTCATTTTCGACTATTATGATTTCATGACCTTTCTTATGATTTCATTTTATTACCTTAGGTTTAAGTTGTGCTTTTCTAGCTTGTTATCGTATTTACAAAATCCTGCTCATTCCACTTCATTATATTCATTATTATTATTATTTGACAATCATTCACCAATAGTACATTTAATTTTACACCACATCATCGTTATTATCATTATTTGACAATCATTCTTATTGTGGGTATTTTCAAACTTAAACTTTTGTCCAGTTCGCCCCATTCGTTGGTTTATTTTCATTTCGTCTCACCCACCCTGATTACACTCACTCACTCTCGAAACCTGTATTTTTTGTTGACAATATTTATATGTATACACACACATAATTAAATTATTTTTCATCTCATTTTATCTCATGACCTCATTGACCATGCATTTTATTAAGACTAACTGACTATCAAGACAAATTGTCCCTTTGATAAATTTAAATAAGTCATTAAAAATACAAATGGTTAACAATGGTAAAATAAAGATCATGACAATTACTCAGTTAAATGAAAAAAACAAAAGTACATACTGATGACCGGTCATATTTAAATAGGTCATTTAGTCCATGGTAAGCGATCACTGAAGTCGATTGGTTTTCGTACACACAATTTAGGCTGTATGTGATTAATCCAAAGTGCTTCCATCACCTTCAATAACCTTGAATTAGGGATATGTGATATAATTGTGTAACAGTCATCAATACTGATTTTGTGACCAGACATTAATAAGTGTTTTGCAATGGATGATGCTGGATTTCTCTTCAGATTAATCGCATTGGGATTTTCTATATGATTTAGTAGCCATTTCGGAACATGTTCTTTTCGACGACAACATTCGAACATTCTGTTGGTTCTACCTATATAGGTTTCACTGCAGCTGCAGGTGAACTTGTAGATACAGTTTGAAGTAGAGTCCATAGAATTTCGGCCTTTAATTTTATAAATTTATTTAACTGAGTAATTGTCATGAACTTTATTTTATTATTTTTAACCATGTTAGTTGTAAAGCGGTTGTAAAGAAACTACGAAATGATAACTGACTACTGTCCCATCCAATCTTATACTTCTTCTACAATACACTTTCTGATATGATTCTAATTTGCCTTTACTGGCTGTCTGGCTATTGTATGATTAGAATAATGGATTTGTAATTGTGGAGCCTGAAGAAGAATTTGTCGAAACGACAATGGTTTGCTCTAACTATTTTGTACTTTCAATCTGCTCGAATTAACACGTGGTAAAATTTTGTTGATGTATATTTCCTATTATGATTACAATATTTAGCGAAGGGGCTCTTTTCGAGGAATTTTTTATTAAGCTGTACAATCGTACATATATATATGATTTTTTAAAGAAATTATATTCGTTCATATATTATTATATACTTTAATATATTCGAGTAACCGCATGATTAAACAAACTAATGTTCAGGTAGACATAGTAGTCGATAAAGTCTAATAAAAACAAATGAATTAATTAAGTAATGCCGAATTGTAAGGCATCAAGTTAGTAATACTGCTGTTCGATATTGAAAATGAACCTATCTAATGGGGAATTACATTTCATCACAGTGTCCAAATTACTACACGTACATTAATAAGAGCACAATATTCAGCGAAGAGAATCTTTTCAAAGAATTTATTATCAAGCTGTACAGTCAAATATATATATGGTATTGTGTATTAAGAAATTATATCCGATGGTAGAATTGCATTAAATGCGCGAATATATGAAATAATGATAGTAGTATGAAATGCAACTAAAGTATTTGTGATTATATAATAATAATAATAATTTTTCCTTCACGTTCCCAGTGGAACATAGGGCCCCAAGCTAGTGGCTTGAAGTTTCTGTAGCAGTGTTCATTTTTAATTTTACAGGATGGGGTTGCTAGCCTCATGCCCAACTTTTCCTCTTTACCAGCATTACTTCTGGCTCAGTGAGGTAAAGGAGTGCGCCGGCCGGGGATCGAACCCCGGACCATGTGCAAGGTCGGCGAGCGTCCTAACCGCTATACCGCTATAATCATAGTTAAAGGTCATTTGACAAAACAATCAATGTCATGTATATAGCATAATTCATAAGGTGTATGAATGTTGGAAAGAGTGTATAATTATTGGTATATTAGGCGAATATAAGATGTTACATGACATGGTGTGAAATGTGATAAGGTAGAATTCAATATTGTGAAAACAAGAAAAATAATAATTTTGGATTTAGAATGAAAATTCGGACAACCGAAAACAATGCAGATTGAGAATAGTATTAATATGAATAATAATAATAATAATCTTAGTAATATAGGAAAGGTACATAGAATAACTAAATAAACAACATAAATGAAAATCCTTGTGCCCCTGTTGGTTGACCTTTAGTTAGGCTGGCGTTTATGTTCATTCACTATTATTTTGAATGATCTCCACGTCTGACCCACATATTTAGTCGGACACGGCACAAGATACCTGTTTGTAAATCACATTATTTTCATCCATCATTTTTATGGAATCTTTCAGTTGATTTATTTTATTTTTAATTTATTCGTCGGTTTAAACGTTGTGCGAATCTGAATATTTTTGAGGTTTCTTCTAATTGCCTCTAATATACCATTTTTGTATGTTATCGTGACTGTTCTTTTTGCCTTCTTCCATCTTGTCATTCTCCGGTTTTACTCTTTTTTTCTTTTTTATGTTAACTTTGATAAACTCTTTCGGGTAGTTGTTGTCGACTAACATTTTGAATAGGACGTTTATTTCTTTAAGCTGCTTGTCTGGTGTTGTTGTAAGTCTACATATTTTACCTGCAAGACCTTGAAAATGTAAATATATATATATATACATTTATGCTGTAAGCGTCAAACAAAAGAACTTCATCTCATTTCGTCAAGACTGTCCCCATTTCACTGGGAACAGAAGCAAGATAGGAGTTCAGGTACTAGTTTCCACAGTATACACAGAAATAGAAACCTATGTTTAGACAATAAAGCATCTCACCCTATAGCATTCAAAATAAACCAAGGGAAATATTCTAGTAACAAGGTGAAGCAAGGAATCGGCACAATAGGTAATCCACGACAGAACATGATACGAATGAAGAAATCTTCATTACTCGACAGTTAGTTGGCCGGGAAATTAATCCGCAAGTAGACAATCGTGGATTCACTAGGTCTTTAGATTTCCTGTGCGATTCAAGGAATGGACTGTATGTGTAACAGTGGGATCATATCACTTCAAAAAACATGGATACATGATATATATGATGACAACGTAGTGTATCTAAATGGTTTCAAATTATTCAGACAAGATCGGTGAAGTTCGAAGAAGAAACGCGGTGGCGGTGTCGCCATCTTTATCAATTCACAAGGGTGTACATATAATAATCTGTGTTTCAGATTCTCTAGTGACAATATTGACTGCCTCACTGTTAAGTGTCGACTTAAACATTTGTCGAAATATAGCTACATATACATATGGAATATTTATATTGCTCCTGGATGCAATTCAACAGAGTTGTCTTTCTATAGTTTGGTTTGTAAGGGTTCGTTATGTTTTTACGAATTGTCTTTGTTTATTACTGGACCACTTGGACATGAAAACGTTGTCAACTTCCCGACTCGACTGGATAATGCTCTTGATCTTGTGTTGACAAATGACGCAGGAATATTTGAAGCTCGAAAAAGAGCCCCAATACTCAATTCTGATCACTGTATCGTAAGAATATTGCCCAAAGTATATGGAAGGCAGCACAAAAAGGTCTTCTCATACCTTGGAAAGAAAACACAACATAGATGTTATTCTCATGACAACATACTGAATCTAAGGTCCATGTTAAAAGACGCAAACTGAGATTTATTTACTGAACAGGCTGTCGATAACACAACTACTAACGTAACACATTATCTTAATTTCTGTCATGATGCTTGTTGTCCAAAAGAGACAATCTTCTTAAAATTCGACCGCTTCTCCTCTTCTCAACTCAAAAAGCATCCCCGTGAAAAAGAGAGGTTGTACAATATGAAAAATAAATTTGGTTTTAAGAGAATGAACACTTTGAATAAAGCTGAATTACAACGATTAAATGCTCTCTATGACCAGAAGTTTCTTTCATGTGAATTCCCATCTAATATGTGGAAGCTACTAAAATAAAACACAGGTGGTAAGCAAATAGTGAATGATACTTCTGTTGATGCTGATATGCTTAATAAATCATCCATGTGTATCCCTGCAGATTTTATGATTCCTAAATCTAATAGTGTGAATAATGACTGCATCTCATGCTTTGATACGAATGATGGCCTTGAGTGTCTTCAATCACTCAAGCCTACTCAGTCCCTCGGTCCTGATGGTGTTCCTGCTGTTATCCTTAAGAAGTGTGCTGACATCTTGTGTTCCCCATTAACTGACAAATTCAACGAATCGTTTTCCAAAAGTATTATACCTGAATCATGGAAAAGTATCAAGATCGTTCCAGTGCCTAAATCAACAAGTGGACCTACTTTTAAGTATAGACAAATTGCTATTACCTCACCTTTTCTGAAAGTTGTGGAAAGACTTATTTTACTTAATCTTGAACCCTCTCTAAAGCCTTTCAATGACCCCAACCAGTTTGCTTATAAACATAGTAGGTGTACGTTAGATGCCGCTGTTGTCCTACGTCATATTATAGTCTCTAGTTTAGATAAAGAAGCTAAATACGTTCGCTGTGCCTTCCTTGATTACACATCTGCATTTGACTCTGTTCCCAGGTCTCTCTTGCTAAGTAAGCTTGCTGCAACACAGGCTGAAAGCTGGACAAATAAGTGGTTGCATTCCTATTTTTCTGAAAGGAAGCAGTACACCGTCTACAATGGAAAATCCTCCACTACCCCACTCATTTTAGCTGGTGTTTCTCAAGGTGCTGTTCTTTCTCCCCTTCTGTTCTCGTTTTTCTTACATGACTTGCCTCATTCTGATGTAGCCACTTTTGTTAAATATGCCGATGACCTCTCGGTTTCTATGCCTGTCAACTCTCAGTCAGATTGTTCCAAATTAAATAGCTTTCTGTCGGAAATTAGTCAGTGGTCCTCTTCAAACGGACTTAAGCTTAATCCGTCTAAATGTCAGGTAGTCAATTTCGCTTTCAGACGTAAATGTGACCTACAGCAACTAGTTAGCTCACATGGCCCCACTCTCATTGACGGCACAGAGGTTGAAAATACATCTTATGTCAAGTACCTTGGATTAAGTATTTCCTCCGATCTTTCCTGGTCCTCCCACATTTTGCTAGTTACTAGAAAGATGTTTCGCTTAACTTTCTACGTTAGAAAGTTTAGGCAGTCTGGCTTAAAGCAGTCTTTGCTTTCTCATTTTGTCAATTCTTGTATTTTACCCATCCCCCTTTACTGCTCCCCAATAATCTTTCCTGAACTACTCAAGAAAGACTTTGCTGGGAAGGACACTAAAAGCCGTTAGTAGGGCAAGTGGGATACCGTTCAACCAGCTGGTTGACACTATTGTGGATGGACATATAATGTCATGTAAGAAACTAGCGAACACAATATTGTCAGACCCCCAGCATCCTCACTCTATACGCACGTCTCCTTGCATTTCATCTGGTAAAACTAGAAGCAGCTATAGGCGGCTATATGCTAGGACTACCAAATAGAAAATCTCCACAATGCCATATCTGGCACAGCTGTTATGTGATGAGAAATCCGTTAGGTATGACACGATCAACTTACTGCAGCACTCTAACAAATAGTCCCACTAGTTTTTGTTTTCCTTTCTCCGTTACTATTACACTATTGTTCTCATTTTCTATCACACATCAACTTAATATTTCATATCCTGTGGTGCATTGTTTAAAATGTAAACTATACGCTGTTCTTTTTTATTTCTTTTTATCTATCTATTTTTTCTGGTTTTTGCTTTTTGTTTTCAAGATCTTTTAAAATTTATGAGGTAATTAAATGTAATATATTGTAATGCACGCTGCAAATTCCATACCTGTACCACAAATACTAATTGGAATAAAGCTGTTATTATTATTATTATTGTAACCATGTTAAATTCTGTTTTAGTCCATTATTCTTATTCAGAAAATTTGCATTCCACTTGACATGAAGTGTTTCTGATATTAGACGTTCTTTGTGATTTCTGAAGTTTTTCTGGATTATTTTTTGAGTATTGTTGAGATCAATTTTTTGACTTGATTCTATAATGTGTTGACCACCTATGGCTGATGATTTTTCAAACTTTTCTAGTTTAATTAGATTTCTTGGTGGTTAAGCTGATGCTCTACGGTGTTCATTTCTTCTGATTTCTATTTCTCAAGATATATGTCCGATGTCCTTTTAACTTGGCCAAACTTGTCTATTTTCTCACCTCTTAACACTTTGTTATATATATGCTGATCTTTTGTAAATTCCGGTTTAATAATACTTTGATAAAGCTTTGGCACTAGATAGCTGAACGTCAGTAAAAATGCCAATATCGTTTTGTTTTTCATTCATTGGGAAATACAAAAACCTTTATTATAATCAACGTAAACTAAATCCAAATTTTAGGATTAAATACTTCTACCGCTGTAAGCACTTAGTTAAAAGGCTGATTTATATTTTTAGCAGCTTCCTATGAATCTACATAGGATATAGAATTTACATGGAACAATGTCACAATACTTCACTGACCAAATTCAACAAAGTGCGTACACAGGGAGTAGCACTGAATTAACTTCTACCATCCCTCCAGCCTGTATTATAGAGTATTCTTTAGATGACTTCAATTTGGCCTTTCCGATTTAGGTGTATTTCAGTTGAGTCAAATTATATTCTTCTATGTAACAAAATTTTGCATTCATAGAAGACTTGAATGAGCCCCGTCGACTATTTGCAGCACAGTAGGCCGTAAGAGTATTTTTCACCATATCATATTCACAAGCTTGATTTCCGCATATTTCTTCCACATTATATACTAACACCAATGACTGAAAGTTTTCTCTCCGATGAAGTGAGTATATCTCGGGTTTCATAAACGTGTAAATGACACGAAATTTTACTATGCAGTCCTATACAACCAAGCGGATTTCATTTGAAGGACACAAACGAATGTGTAGCAGTTATTCTGTTATTAGCAAGCTGCTTTCGCATTTACAGACTTGTTGTATTTTTACGTGGCCTTATTATGTATTGATGTCGGCAGGACATCACATCAATTATCATCATAATTACGGATGACACATCAAATTGAATACACTCGAAATTCGCACACATACATCTTCATATCTTCAAAGCACCTTATTCGTCTATGTTATGTGATGAAATATGAAACATAACACATGAATGTGAAGCAATCGTGGGAATAACGTTTTATGTGCTTAAGGATGATATTTAATACCAAGGAGGTCCATTGAATACATTCACATTTTAATGCGATATGTGGAATATAGTGAGTTACTGCAAGTTTGTACATCATGCTTTCCAAAGTAGTTGTCGAATTCCCCTTTCCAAAATAAAAACAAGTTTTCAATAAGATTTTGTCACTTTAAATATCTAGTTGAATTCGTAAAAGAAAATAATACTATTTATTTAACAAAATGCATTGCGTTCGAGGTAAAATAGTAGGTTCAATCATTAGTTTTGTAGTTGTTGTTGGTTGTTAGAGCAATATATTTCAGTTTCCATCCCTCACCTGTTTTCTACATATTCCTGAAGACTGTTGCAGCACCACTGTTATTATTAGCGAAGTTACAGAACTAAGGAGATGGGGTAGGATAGTATCCCATATCGCTTTGTTTACTCGGGGTAATATACAGTGACAGGGTATCCACGCATGCATTCTAACAGGTCAAGTTCTTTCTTATTACGTTTTCGTTTAGTTCCTAGAGGAGCATAGGGCTTCAGCCACACATCTCCGTTACGTTTTGTTCTCTGCTAACGTTTTCGCCTGGCTCTATGTCTGCCTACATGCTTTTGTTTCCTCTCTACATGACCTCCTCTATGTAATCCTCTCATTGACGACCAACTTGGCAGTTCTCGTTCGGGTCTTGTAATGTCACTTGTTAGTTTTCTAAGAGTGTAGCCGATCCACCTCCATTTTTTCCCGATTATTTGTTGCACAATCGGTTCCTGGTTGGTTCGCACCCAGAGATCCCTGTTGCTGATGTTTCCTGGCCGACCATCTGATCTTGAGTATTGAGCGAAGACAGCTTTTGATGGAGATCTGAAGTTTGTTCGAAGTGCTTTTAATGATGCACCAAGTCTCCGATCCATATAGTAGCACACATTTCAAATTTGAGCTGAAAATATGCATGTTATTATTCATGCTGAGTGCTGTCTATCTTCACACAGACTTCCGAGATATGAAACCTAGTCTTTCTTTCCCAATCGTCGATTGGATATTGTCGTCAGTTCCGCCTGTAGTTGAAACGATGCTTCTCAGGTAGGTTGGTAGGTAAAAGAGGTAGCTTCTTTCAGATTTCTCCTATTTATGCTGATTGGTGTCTGTCGTTGTTACTATTGCTGTTGGTCAGGAATCTTCATCACCTCTGTTTCTCAATGTTCACCTGAATGCCTAACGTCTCTGGATGCTTCCCCTGAGAACTTGTTGCTTTTCATTTGTGTGGTGAAACCATCTGTACTATACCTGTGCAGAGACTACAATGCATATATAACTAAAGACAAATTTTTGTCCTGCGTCAAAATCATACTCCACTTTTCTCTGCTTTAAATTAGATTTGCTTATTTGTGACAGGCTGGTGTGTAAAATCAGAAACTTAACTATTGTTACACCAAAATCAATGGTTTTCGAAGATTATCCACTTCACATCAGTAATGTGCTGTACTTTCAACACTTTCCAAGAATTGTTTGTTATTCTTATGGACTGATCCTTCCGAAACAAGCGCAAGATCAAACCATTCTTAGATTACATTTTTATAAATACTGTGAGAAGTAAACCAGCATTCTGTTCGTGTAGGGATGCTTATACAAGTGACGACAAAGGTAACTACTAGGCGGTTGAAAATCCTAACAGACAGGAAAATTATTCCCTACATTTCCTCTGTCTCAAATTGTATATATATATATATATATATATATATATATATATATATATATATATATATATATTTCTGGGATAAATACTAATTTCACATGTTAGATAAATATAGAAATTTACCAGTCGCCTCTGCAGCAAAGTCTCGTACTGTTTTGGCACTGGTCAGTAAGGCGTGCCTGGCATCTTGAAGGAAATCATATCTTCAAAACCGCTCCACACAGTGCCTTATTCAAAGATGACACCAGTGAAGTGTCCTAACTCACTATTCACTAATTTTTGGGATTATAATGGATACACTGATCGGTAACATTGGTGTGTACCAGGGTACAATTATCTTTGTTGAAGTCATTGTCCTAATATTAGGGTCCTTGTTTAAGAGTCAGACACGTGCCTCTTTAAATCATAGCCAAATAAGAAACACTGACACAATGACTTACACCAAGACTTACTTTCACACGAAAAAAAAACCTGAATCAACCATTCTAGAGGGAAATGATACCAAATATTGTGCACACACTCATTTTGTTAGTTTAAATTCCATTCACTTTCAGTGTCAATCATGTAACGAACTATAAGAATAAGGCTTGTTAAAGGTTGTATATGTTAAGCATAAATACACATGAATAATGTGAAAAATGGGTAGGTCACATTATTTTACTTTTCTTTCTGAACTCTTTTTAAATCTAGCTAAATACTGATTATGGGAAAGCAGAGACATTTTTACTTCTGTTATTGATATTTTTCACTGTTAACGACTTTATACGACGGTGTCCTTATAAGAGTGTTCACGAAGGATGCCTTTGCAATTAAAGAAATCAGCCTGGTTAACAAAAGTACGTCGATTAAACTATCCACGTTTTAGGGACACAACATGAGATAAAATAGTCAGTTAACCCAATTTTCTAACACTTCAAACGATGAAGCCTTCATTGAAATCACTCACTACTAATCAATGGTCTCATGACACAAGATTAACAAGAGCTTGCCAACATGCTGACATGGAGGATTGATTTATGTGACAAAGCTAACCAGTGGACGTGACACTTAAATCACACTTGCATGCATATATAAATATGTGTATGAATGGAACACTGTTCAACTCACCAACAGATTACAAATAACTTGTAAGTTAAACAATTGAATTTCACATTTCATTCTCACATCTATATCTAACAAAACCGTTCCGTATTCATCTCACTGACCACATTATCTGATTGATGTTTGATTGATATCAAGCATATGACGAAACTGCAGATCACTTCACTGATCATGACAAACTCTGGTGTGTGTTGAATATTTGTGAAGAAATGTGAAGCAGTATTATCTGTTCTTTTCCATTTTTGCACTGATTTCCACACTACTCATTTATTTAACCATTGTTAGGTGTATTTTTTGCAACTGCCCTAAGGCTGTCTCTATCCAATTGATTTATTTCTATTTTTAGGCCCACAATAATGACACGATTGTCAATGCTTTGCATGATCATGATGACTTGTGTTCTCCTCCCGCATATTGTCGAAATGAAGCCTCTCAAGAAACCTGAGGAACTCCCTCCATATGCTGATGAGGAAGGTGAGTCACATGGATTGGTGTGCTGTTCATTGTTGTGTCAGTATTTATATTTTTCAAATCTGACTAAAGTGTTTGTCCTGAGGTTATTCATAGTCAAATAATAAGAAACGAAGTGAATCATGCAAGATAACTGTGGGACACGAGGCAATACTTGGCGCGACCTCATGATAAAAAAATCATACGCGATCGAATCAACAAAATTGGCCGTCGTGTATGTACCATGTGGCTCGATTACTCGGTAGTGTATGATGCAGATATGGGTGGTGAAATCAATTAATGGTACATTTCAATACAGAACGATTCGTTAGACAGGATGAAAATATGTTTGCTGGAGCTAGATGAGCATTGGATAATTTACCGTGGCGCTGAGGAGTTCAGTCTTCTAGATGTCTGATCATCTCGTTCAGATTGCACCTGTCATACAAATTGATGTGACGTAATGTTAGGAGTATTCCTGATTGACATGGCAGTTTACATATGAACGATTTGTGGAAGTGCACATTCGACGATTGACCAAATACGACCTTCCACATTCAGAGCAGCCTTTAATGGAACGGAATAGACTTTATATCTCAGTGTACACTATTATCATTTCTAAATAAAAGGGCATTTCTTATGATTCTAACTTCCACCCTTATTCTGTTACCTTCACTGATAAATATAGGGAGGCGTCGAAGAACCTTGGTCAACTTGTAAAACAGTGATAATCGTCTCAGAAAAGATGTGATTCATTTTGTTGTCTAACAATTAGTTTCATTTTATAAAGCCAGTTTGTGCAGTTCCATCACTTCAAACTGGTCATCATAGTAATCTGTTGTGTTTCTCAGTCATTATGCCGATATTTCAAGTACAATTACTTGACTTTGGATAGAAATGGCAGCGGCAGAGTAGTTCACAACCAGCGCTCCTCTTGTAAAATACTCATAAAAAGCATAGATCACCAGTGAGTAGTGGGCTCGTTTGAGAAGCATTCTCAAGTTTGTATGTTTCATTTAAATCCTAAATTCATTTATATGTGCATATAGTTGTACTTATCGTGAAATATATTTCCGTTTTCCCAGTGCCTATAAAATCCCCAAAAGAAGTCAAAGCCGCTGAGAAGCCCGATCCGAAGACGGACGCTGCGAAAGAGAAAGATGTGAAGAAGGCTGGAGAAGAGAAGGTTGTGCAGGAAGTTAAAACGGAAAAAGAAGTGAAGAAGGCCACAGGAGAGAAGGCTGTAGAGAACGTGAAGGGAGAGAAGGATGTGAAGAAAGGCACAGAAAAGAAAGAAGTTAAGAAGGTGAAATCAGAGAAGGATTTGAAAAAGGCAAAATCAGAGAAAGATGTGAAGAAGTCGAAATCGAAGAAGGATAAGAAGAGCGTTAAAGGTAAGAAGGATGACTGCGATGATGATGATAAGGACGACGATGATAAGGATGACGAAGATGATGATGATGACAAGGATGACAAGAAGAAGAAAGATAAGAAGAAAGCTAAAGCTGAAAAGAGCAAAAAAGGCGCTAAAACAGTAAAGGGCAAGAAGGACGCCAAATCTGAAACACCCAAGAAAGATGCTATAGCTGAAAAGACCGTGAAGGGGATCAAGCAAGAGGCTGATATAAAGGTCTCCAATGTTGAGAAAAATATTAAGAAGGTGTAAATATGCAGCTTTTCGATTAAGTCGGTTTTGTTTCCGAAGGTGAGGAACTGAAGTGATATGTATGATTATTTTATTACGCAACAAATAAATCTTAATTAATGGTTGTCACCTTTCGTATCATTTTTTTTGGTTTCATTGTCATAAATCGACTAAGAAGGAGCTGCGCGAATAGTATGTTACGCATCGTTGCTTACGCTTACACTGCTTAGTCATTTTAGTGCATTGTGTTAATACATGTGCGAACTAGTTGGACACCTCACCTTCATTATCTTCTCTCCGCTTGTAACATCTACATCGTTTGGCATTTCTCTGTAGTTAAACCTAATATTCTGTCAGTGTAGCTTCAGGTACTAGTAAGTTGTGGAGGACACAAATCTACTACTCAGAATAATGTGCTTTACTCTAAAACATTACTGATGTAACAGTGTGCAGTAGGTAGTAAGGATTATCAATCAATTACATCGAATATCATTTAAAAACGTAAGAAGACAATTGCAGCGAAGAAAATTTTATTTTCGACGAAGTCATCATCTAGGCTGTACATTCGTGTATTTATATCAAATGGATGGGAAAGTTCCAGAATAATTTCCCGTTAAAGGTCATATTAATGAAAAATTAAAATAAGGATTTCGAA
Organism: Trichobilharzia regenti; assembly: GCA_944472135.2. Classification (NCBI taxonomy): domain Eukaryota; kingdom Metazoa; phylum Platyhelminthes; class Trematoda; order Strigeidida; family Schistosomatidae; genus Trichobilharzia; species Trichobilharzia regenti. The sequence goes on along the minus strand of OX235264.1, from coordinate 110,837,138 downwards.
TGCCATAACAAACAGGGGGACGGATAAAACTCAAACAAAGAAGCATCATAATTACTAAGATGATTGACATTGTGCAATTTGGGGTTAGAAATGTAGAAATAACAAAAATAGACAGGATGTTTAGATAAAAACTAATGTGATGAATAATTGTTTATGAAATCAGGGACTAAATATGTAGAAATAGTAAAATGACAAAATAAGCACTAAGTTCGGGTATCAAAATATGGCAGTGTAAACAAGGATTAAGAAAGAATTAAAAAATAACATGAATAAACAGGAAGTTTAGATAAGAAAAGCAATGGGATTGTCATCACTAAAAAATTACCCGTTTATGATGGCCATGGCAGGGACAGGGTTTGGACGTATTTCTTTCGGATAAAAAGCATGGGTTTCAGCTTTTGGATAGCTAGTGCCTAGGATATGCCCAGATGTCTTGATTTCACTTCCTCTGATAGGTTTGGTTGAATCCTGTATATTACTTTGAAGGATTTTTGAAATGGTGCTGAATGTCCTGAATTGACGAAGATTTTCTGTCACTGAACTGTATACAGGCTTTTCGTCTAATTTTACTAACCAGGCTGGGTTGTGTTCAACAGCGCGTTTTTCAAGTCGGCGCGTGGTACGGTCAATGTACTCAGCTCCATAAAAGCAAGTAAACAAGTACATGCACGTTGGCGTGGCCCAATGCGCGTTCTGGTCGAACAGCTTTTTGCAGGAAAAGGTCAGTCGTAGGCTAGCGACGAAGTATGTTTTCCTCGGCGATTTGGAGAGGCATTTCCGAAGGATTTCTGCTCCAATATCACCTTTGAATTTTTGATTAAGCAGAAGTATTTTCATTGGAACGGAGTGGACTTATTCGGAAGTCTTCTTAGATTTGAGTTTCTTGTCTATGAACTTGAGCGTGAGACCGTTTTCCATCAAGGTTTTCGGAGATCACGCAGTTCTTCTTTAACTACTTCCTCGCTGTATATCTTCCGAATCCTCGAGGAAAGAGCGTATATCAGGTTCCTCTTTCTGCTTAGGGGCATGTAGCTTTGAAAGTTGATGAATTGCCAATTCCATAGATCCTTTTTGTATATGGGTCTTTTCAGACAGTTGTTGGCGTTTCTTGTCAAATGGACGTCGAAGAAGTGGAACATTCCATCGGGTTCAGTTTCAAGTGTAAAGTCAATGTTTGGGTGAGCGTCATTGAAGATTTGAAGTAGGTTTTTTAAATCACAATTCTCATCACAAACAATGAAAGTATCATCGATGTATCTCTTTCAGAGATGGAAGTCTTTGATAGTTGGTGTTAAGGAGTTGTTTTCCAAGCTATCCATAAAGCAGTCGACTAGGTGGGGTCCTAAAGGAAAACCCATTGCTACTGCATCTACCTGCCTGTGTATTTCCTAGTTGAAACTAAAGTTTACGTTGATGGTGCATCAAAGTAACAGTTCTTTCAGGTAATGGATCGGTATACCGACATCGATGCCATTGAATTGCATGTAGTCTCAAAGGAAACATACGGTTTCTGTCAATGGAACGTTGGTGAAGAGAAAGATGACATCCAAGGAGACCATTTTAGTTTCTGCCTCACTGACATTCCTAATTGAATCAACAAAGTCGAATGTGTCATGGAGGTTGTGTCTTGACAGCTTCTCTTTCACTGGCCTGAGAATCTTCACCAGATATTTCGCGATTGCATGATATGGGGAACCTATCATATCTAGTATTGGGCGGAGTGGGACGTCTTGTCTGTGCTCTTTAGGTAAGCCGTACATGCGCCGCACTGTAGAACCAGATGGGTGCAGTAGTTCCTGTAGTTTTGAACTGGTAATGGATTCGCCTCTCATTTTCTTCAATATCTTTGTTAACTGGAGCTCCGTCTGCTTGGTGGGATTTTTCTGTTGAGACTTTTTCTAAAACGTTTTAACATCAGATAGTATTACCGAGAATTTACTTAGGTTGTCTGATTTGTTCATCAAGACGATTACGGAGCCTTTATCTGGTCTTGTGATGATGAAGTTTTCATTATATTTCGGTTGTTTGAGCTGCTTTCGATGTTCTTTAGAAAGTACGTTACGAAGGCTGGGGTTTTGCAGCAATTTAAAGCGGTTGATTTGAAAAGGTCAGCATTCTCATATGAGACTGGGACCAGATCTTTCGTCTGGTCGATTTAATTCTCAAATTGCACTTTCGTGTTCAGTTCATAGACAATTGATGTTGCATCGCAAAACTTAGGTCGAAGTGCTAAAATTTGAATTTGAATTGGAGCTAGTGGAACATCAGAATAATTGAACACGTATTCTTCCGGACAAGTAGGAAAGACGGTTTCTTATGTAACGAACTTAAAGCTTTGGTTTAAAAATTAATTTAAAAAATTTAAAAAAAAATTAAAAATTAAATTTTAGGGATAATACTAAAGGATCGTCAATGCCGGCTTTTACATAGTATTTATGGTGAGATTGAAGTCATTTGCACATATATCTATAATTGTAAATAATAATTCGCTAGGTAGCTAAGATTATCAATTAGTTGAGGTATTGTCACCATAGATTACAAATAGGAGTTAAACAAACGGTCAATTATTTAGTTAACTACAAAGTAATTCACAAATTTCAGGGTTAAAATTATCTCTGTCACATGAAATACGGACCGAACGTCTTATCGATGAGTTCCTATAGTTGGTGGTACGAGCATACCGTCTATTGTACTGACTTCTAGTTCTACCAGATGAGATAACAGGGGTAAGTTGAGAATAGAGGGTACTCTGGGAGTGAGACAATGTAGATTAAGACCATTTATCGCATGAGTTTAGATGTCTATCAACAAATAGAGTGAAAAGTTGACTAAGCTGCATACCACCAGCCATGCTAAAAACCCTTTGACACTTTTCTCAAAGTGATTTGGAACTTTTGCAGTAGACCAGGAAAGACTAAGGGAGAGCATTAATGTACACGATTTAACAAATTGTGAGAGTAGAGGTTATAGGGTTCCAGATAGTTTTAGCTGCTTAATTTAGTAGCTTAGACGGAACATTGTATTGGAGATTGATGAAATAAGGGCAGAGGATAAAACTATACCGAAGTGTTTTGAGTTCGACCTAGTTTGTGTTACACATCTCTCTATGCTAAAGGCATCGTTTAAATTAACCCGTTGTTGTAGATCACTTTGAAGGATCACTTTTAAAGGATAAGCCAGTAGTCTGGCATTCGGAAAGATTTAACGTAAAACCATTTAGCTGTAGAACACTGACTGATATCCCGCAGAAGGCAATTAAATTTGACACAGTAATATTGGAACTTGATAGGAAGCGAGACTGTCAAGTGTGTGACGAATATAATTTCGTTAGAAAGATACAATCCATGTAAAAAGAAGGGAAAAAGAAAAGGAGAGGGGGAAAAGCAATCTTAGGAACACCAGCTTTGGTAAACAAGGCAGAAGATTCAGAGTTATATGCAGTATAATACACTCTATTTGAGAAATAAGAATGCTACCAATCAGCAATTGAAATCTTGATCTACGTAAGAGAAAGTGTATTCAGCAAAAGGCATCTCGGTACTGAGTCAAAAGCTGATTTGCAGCCAAGAAAAGTACAAAGGACATATTTGGCTCGATTGTCCAAGAAGGAAACAATTTTATGATGTAATACAGCGGTGGCTTGTTCAGTGCTTCTGTCCTGATTATATGCAAACTGTTTAGGATCATTAAAACTATTCAGAGAGGGAACAAGATTGAGTATAAGTAATTTTCCCAATAATTTTCAAGAAAAGATAGGTTATGGCAATAGGTCTAAAAAAATAAGGGAGAACAATGAATGGCGGACTGAGCCGATAAATTACAACACACTGAATTAGTATAATACAGTAACTAGGAATATTAAAACTACACACTACATGGTTACTTCGGTGTAACGTTTGGCTCCTCTGCTATCAAATTTACTGACATCATCCTCAAGTCAACGCACTGCATATTCCGATGAATATTCCCGATTGTAACCCAGTCAGTCTGGTCTTTGATTGTCACTTGGAACGAGGAGATGAATTTTCTGTACATTTTGAGAACTTTACGACAATAATAGAAAACCAGTTCACCAGTTTTTATCAATATCATAAGGCAGTCACGGGGAAGATGGTTTTGATATTTAAGTGAACACGTTGACATATTATATTTTCCGCGTAAAAACTGTATTTTTGAAAAAAACAAAAGTTTGTTTCGGACAATGAATAACCATATTGTCTTTTGAGAAGTGAATGTCATTTAAACTGTCAACACCAAACTTGAATAAGTTTCTTTATGTGCGTTTTTTGACCAGGTACGATGGATTATCGATGCCACTTCAAGAATCCAACATGAACAATTTCCACAAGACCATGCTTTTTTATTTTATGAAAAAAAACTACTGATGTAGTGAATTCAAGCTACGCTTTGTTCCTGTTTAATCATTTACATTTATAATGTGGGCCGGTATTGGCAGAACATTGTCTTCCTGTTAATTCTTCTATTTCACATCGCTTCTTCTCCTTTGTAGTTCGCTAGTCAGAGTATCTCTCGGATTTAGCCATCATGTACGTTGCAGTAATTGTGTTGGTTTCTAAGAGAAATATGAACCATTCAAATCGGAGTATACTCATTAATTTTTTTTCGTCTAATGGTTATTTCCAGTCCTCCTTTGAAATTAGCATAAGTTAATAATAAATGCATTGATCATCGAGCGTATTGACAGAAAATATCAGCAGTATAAAGCACCCATATGATCACTTCCAATGCATATTGTGAATTTGGTTCCACTACTTAACGAACATCTTCCATTAGGCAAAGCAGCGGGTAAATCTCATAATTCTTCAGACGTAGGCTTAATACCCTTTGCCGCTGTCGTTAGCAGACGGGATGTGTGTCTGAGGCTTCCACTCGTAAAGATGCCCTGGGGGCTGTGTCTAGGAAGGTATTCACTGTGGGATGTAAACTTCAGCAGGTTACCTTCCTTGAAGATATTCACAAGTGTGATCAAACTCCTGCAGATGTCCCTTCCAGCCGGTAATTCGGACCTCTGCATCACGGAAATTGGACAACCATCATAACGATTTACGATCTTTCTGGACCGAAAATTTGCGTCTCAATAAATAATGGCGAAATTAATTTAGAAAACACACAAGAGCGAGCAATGAAAAGGAGCGGCTATTGTGGACGAAGCGGTGGTTTTAGGATGCTAGTACAATGATAGTACGGACATCTTCTGTTGACTTTGAGGTTGCACAGCTCAGAATTGCATGAGTCTTGCTTGTAAAAACAATAATTGCTTGTGAGGCCTAGAAATGTGACAGACGTCTAAGGAAATGAAATTTCGACTCTTTCAAGATGCGGTTAATATCAGGTAGATGTTGAAAAACGTCTCTTAAGTTGGTATGATTTTCCTCTGGTGACTAAAAAAGATGATGTCAGCAATAAGTATGAAGCATTGACTCAGAACTAAACCTGCATATACCGTTTGCATTAATCGTTTTAACTTGGCGGAGACATCTGTGAGGTCGACTGGATTGGTTTGTAATTCCTATGATCCAGTGAGCATGGTGAAGGCAGCCCTCAGTCTACCTTCTGGTCGCACTTCTAGCAGTCAATCGTTGTAGATAAAGTTGTAGTAAGATCTTCCTTCGGATAGCAGAAAACGATTTCTCGTTGTTAATGGAGAACGAGATATTTACACTGCAAAGGTACCCTTCAAAAACAAATGTTGCGGAAAAACGTGTAGGTCACAAGGCATAGCTCGACGAACCGGTATTTAGAGAAAGGACGTATTCTACACTTTACAAACGTTTAACCCCCTCTATGGAATCAAATATAGAGCGCACTGGAGTGCTCCAAAAACGACATTGCATATGGTTTGATAAAAGTCTCAATGAAATGCATGTGCAGATAACTTCACCATGACTAAGAAAATATTCCGTCTTACCTTCTACATCAAGAAGTTAAGACATTCTGGTATAACCCAACCCTTACTCCTACAATTCGTTGACTCTCGCATTCTGCCTATTACTCTCTATTGTTCCCCTTTAGTTTATCCTGGGCTACTGAAGAAAGACTATACCTTATTACGCAGGATGTTAAAGGTTGTCAGCAGGGTAAGCTATGTGCCACTTAACCAGCTTGTTAATATTCTAGTTAACAGGCACATGGACTCATGTGAAATATGGGCTTAATCCATTTTATCTAACTCACTCCACCCTCTTCATTCACAACTCACCCCTTGTATCTCTTCAGGGAAAACCAGAAGCCTATATAGGAAACTATATGCCCGCACTAGTAAGTACAAAAACTCAACCATATCCTATTTAGCTCGTTTTCTGTGCGATAAAGAAAGCATTAGACCTAATACCTTTAACTTATTAAATAGTCAGTAGAACAATTGGATCTCGCCTTTCCAACTCAAATCAATTATAGTTACAGCGTTTCTTTTCTTTCTCTTACTTTTCTCTCTCTTTTATTTTATGTTATGTGCTGTTTTGTTTCTCTCTTTCTTACTAACTCTATTAAAAGATTCTTCGTTCTCTGACACTCTGTATATCTCGACCTTTGTTACCGCTTACGCCATTATATATGCTAGTATCTACTTTTCTAACACCTTCAAACACTTTGTTCACTTTTGGCTTAGCTACCGATATGCTAATAAGTTGTCAAAGTTAACTGAGACTTCCCACATTTTATGTAGATTTTTATCTATTGTTAATTTACAAACTGGATGCAATACAATACTGTAGTGAAATGCTGAGAATTTTATTCTGTATCACAAATACTGCCTTGGAATAAAGCAAATTATTATTATTACTAGCTTTTGACAGTGTATGGAAGGCACAGGATGCTCTATATTTCATGTGGTTCAAGAAGGAATGAAGATAGGCAGATCAGCTGCAGTCTGTTCCTAAGCAATCTTTCATTGGGTGCAAGCTGTCGCTGAAGATGTTCACGAACAAGAAACGCACAGCGATTGAACAGAACAGCTGCTCGTTTGTCAGCACTAACCTTGTGTTTATACTAATCTTGTGGGAAAAAGCCGCCAGAGATGGATCACATACGGAACTTCCAAAGTTCGAAATCGTTGCTGTAATATTCAGGGACAACTTTCCTGCCAAAAAGAGACTTTGCTCTGTAGTTGAGGAATCTTAGCGGGTATACTGTATTCTAACAGTTTTTATTATATTCACCAAGGTCCAGTCCTTGCAGATGTTGTATCTCCTGATTGAGTTAGTTGATTCCAAGGTGTCATACTGCGAGCATAGAAAAAGAAACATAAATTATGGTTTACCTATAAACCCTTTGGTTTTATTACACAGTTCGTACAACCGAATAATTCACTTCGTGTACTATAATATGATGTACTTGATGTCGAATAATTGGTTAATGAATTTAGCCTCACAGTGATTTACCCTATTAATTATTAACTTCACTTGCCACTTTTCTATACCAACAAGAGTGGTGCTTCCACAGTGTGACTATGGAATTGTGGTATAATATCAACACAATGTTAGCCGATTTATCTGATTTAGTGCAAACAGTCACTGACAGAATGTCAACACACATGCACATGCATAACTGATGCAAATACTTAGTGTTGTATTGTATAATCAACTGTAATACATTTGTGTCGATGGCTATATGGAATCTTCAGCAGAGTACAAACTCTCTCCTCTTTGCTCAAACCACTCAACTGCTTGCTGACTAACCCCACTCTGCAATCAAGTTATTCATATCCCTGACAGTATACGCATTACAGATAAAACGTAAACTGTTCACTACAACGATATCGAATAATTTCGAAGCATATCCTTCTTTCACTATTTGATTATCACCATCATTTATTATGGCTTTAGAAAACAAATTGAATCCTTTCAAACAAGAACTTCATACAGACTCACTTCTACTGATTTTTGGAAATTCCACTTCATGCAGGTTGTCCTTGTATTAATAACGACTTAAGTTATTTCTGGAACCTTCATTATTTTCATGAACAACCAAATGTTCGCCTACCGACATTCTAGAATGATATAATTGTATCCTATTTTTAACAGGATTCAAATCCCTTCCTTTAACGGACTGTCAAAGAGTCAGACTACATGTCGGCTACCTGTCGTTTTACATTATGCCTAAACAGTGCGTCAGTGGCACAACGGTAGAGTGCTTGTCGGCCACACTGTTGGTCCGAGGTTCGATCCCCCGCCGACGCACTCTTTCTCCTTACTAAGTTCGTAATAAGACTTTTAAAAATTGAAGGCTGCGCATGGGGCTAGCAACCTCATTCTGTAAAAATAATCATCCCTGTCACAGAAACTTTAAGCCCCTAGCTTGAAGCCCTATGTTCAATTGAGAATGTAAAGGAAAAAAAATACCAAAACTTAGTGTAAAGCGTTCTGGCCTACAAAGAACACACCGTTCAACAGTTTTCGCTGGGGAATAACACACCAAATGTAACAACAGAAGACAAGGACAAGGCAACAGATCGTTTATTTATGAAATCAACACATATTTATAGATTTTCATGTACATTATTATACATTATTGTTAGCGGAAAAACACATTACTCTGACTGGTTGTTTCATACAGAAAGTTAATCTTTCATCTCTTTATGGGAGTTTCTTGAATGTCAGATCATCTATATGCTAACTGTATCCACCTTCTCACTTTTCTCACGACAAATACTGGGGACATAAACATTGACGTAAATTACTGTCTACCAACTTTAGCTAGCAGTAAGCCCTCATCACACAAATATGTGTCCTACTGATCATAATCTTTTCTGATATTGATATTCTTATTTGTCTAATTCACTTTTATGTGCAAGCCTCATCAGCCCTACTTTATTAGCCTATACATGCTTAATTCTCCCATACTGTGAATACTATTCCACACAGTGGTTAGGACTCTCGCCGACCATGCATATGGTCCGAGGTTCGATCCCCTCCCGACGCACACCTGATATCTGTGGTCGGCCTGCAAAATTTGGTCTTCCGATATCCATGCTGAAAATTCCATACTTGTACCAAAAATACAGTGTGGAATCAAGCTGTAATACAAAAAAATAAATACTCTTCTACAGGGATGTTCTTCTTATTATCTCACTCTTGTGACTGTTGCTAAAGACTTTAACAGGTGGAAACTTTTCATATTCTCTTTGCATCACGTTTCTAATATCGTTATGAAATTTTCGACATCTTAGATTACTCTAAAGTTTCCTCTGTTTACCTTCACCAACATCGACGCAATCCCTCCTGTGGGATCGAACAGCACAATTGAAAATTCAGAAAAGTCAACTTCAGAAAGATAAAGTGAGAATGAATTATTTAAAAAAAATAACTACATACTTCACCAGCATTCTGCACAAGGTCTTATTACCGTTGCGAATATGAATGACATAATTACCAACCTCTCCATCTTCAGTGAATACATAGTGAATGACAGTCGGTGGAATACTGGAAAACATTTGGAAACACTTAGAAATATCACTCACCACAGAAGTCTATTCAAACTGATTTACACCTAGATATCTGCATCGTCACCCTTTATCATCAAATGGTCCGATGCAATAGTTGACAAATAAGCAGAATCAATAAGCCATAATGTAATTATTATTATAATTTACTAATGTTCCGTTGGGTACTGAGTGGAATATAGGCTTCAAAGACAAATCTCCGCTTCTCCTTATTTTTTGTTGGCCGCTCTAGCTTGACGCAAGACTACCCATAATCTTTCATCCCCATCAACTCACGTGATTTCCACCATGTCACATTGGGATGACTTACTCGTCTCTTGTCACTCAGGTTTCAATTGAGGGATAGCGTGGTACACGACGTCATCCAACAGTCACCTCAATATGTGATCTATCCATCTCTCTTTTCTTCTTCTACTTGTTTGTTGATCGTCCTCATAGTTGCTTGTTGCTGATTCTTTCTGTCTATTTGTTCTTCAGTATGAAGACTACGAAGGCAATAGCTGCAAAAGCCTTTTGTAACCAGTTAGCCAGGTTTCTGTCTCATTTAGAAGAACTGAATGGCTTACCAATAGTGTTGAAAGTGTGTATTTTAGTGTTCATGCGGAGCTCAGAGAATTTACTTTGTCATCTTCGTCTGTTCTGCCTGTAGTTCAGACAATGCCTTCTGGATAAGTGAAGCAGATGACCTCTGTTTAATTGCTCCACTTTATGGTGGTTGGTACTGACTATTTCTGTTGTTGTTGTTGTTCTTTGGTAATCTTCATCATCGCCTGATGCTTCTGTCAGTTTGTTGGTCTGTATGACAATGAACATAAATGATTTGTGAAATCCATATCTCTTAGGGTCTTTTTCTCCACCAAAAATATCCCTCTCCTCTTGCTTCCCAAGATATAACACATAAAAGCATAATGTGTAATGATATGCGGTCTTGTCTTATTCTGTGATTCATTTTAACAGCTTTTTTTGTTGATCACCTGACACATGCCAGTGTTGTACTTTTCTGTTGAATGAGCTTGATAATGTTTCAAGCTTTACACACCATAGTGTTGGAGTGGTTTGAGAACTAAAGCTAGAATGCAGACACGAATAAAATCAATCATTCAAGCAAATAATTAAGAGTGAATATTGAAGTCAACGACAAAAATTTCGTTTAGACACAGAGAGAGAGAAAATGAAATCTTCACCATTTAACTGTGCAAAATACATAACACAACGGCATCAATACACAATTAACGTATCGAAATAACATGAGATAGAACAGATGGAGTGGATAATTTATCCATTCAGCATTTATCGAGGTCAATCAACCATAACTCATGACCTGGGGCCACAAGATCTGTACGAAAATGACAACGTATTGACATACAGAATTGATTTATGTGACAAAACCCACCGCTCAACTAACCGCTTGACAATCACCTCATGTATGAATGCATATATATAAATAAATGCATGCCTGACACACCATTCAACTCATCAGTAATCAGCAAACAACCTGTAAGTTAAACAATTAAATTCCATGTTTCATGCACACATATGTGTCTTACACTTCACTTCTCAATCCAACTGTTCTACCACATCAGCTGAGTGCTGCTTCAAACGACCACATCGTCGGTGGCACAGTGGTTAGGACTCTCGCCGACCATGCACATGGTCCGGGGCTCGAGCCCTCGCCGACGCACACCTGATATCTATGGTCGGCCTGCGAATTTTGGGCTACCGATATCCATGCTGAAAATTCCAGACTTGTACCAAAAATACAGTGTGGAATCAAGCTGTAATCAAAAATAAAAATCAAAAAAAAAGTCAGTTCCTCAGTCACAACCATGTGTTGTAGGTTTGAAGTGGAATGTGAAACAGTATTATCTCGACTTTCTTTAGTCTGCATTAGTTCCAAATCTAATCAGCTTGATATATCTGCTAAATTATGTTAATTTTTACTATATTCAAATGTAAAATGCTCTCTGATGATTTTATTTGTAATTTCAGACTCATAAGAATGAAACACTTGTCAATATTGTGCATCATCATGGCTTGTGTTCTGGCGCCACAACTTGTCGACATGAAGCCTGTTAAGAAAGTTGAGGAACCGTCAGCATATTATGACGAGGAAGGTGAGTCATATGTATTGATTTGTGGAACCATTTTGTATCACTTGCTGTATTATTCACAACTCAGCATATGTTTGTATTAAAATTATTCATTTCAAACCAAAAGCGTATGAGAGAAAGCACACAGGATAAAGTAGAACTACGTGGAACTACTTACGATGGCATTATGACGACTAGAGGAAAATGCAGTCTTAATGAAAACAACTCAAATGTCCATGCTATATGAATCAAGTGGTGCGTATTCTCGTTTGTGTGAGTGAGAGTTAAATGTAGGAGGAATCAAGTTACATGACGCATGAAAATTGCCCGATTCAGAATAAAATATGCAAAAATATTTACTGGAAAGAAATAAGCACCGATTAAAAATAAAATAATAATAAATAAATTTTCCTTCACGTTCCCCAGTGGAACATAGAGCTTCAAGCTAGTAGCTTAAAGTTTCTGTCGCAGAGTTTATTTTGCAGAATGGGATTGGTAGCCTCATGCCCAACCTTTGCTCTTTACCAGAATTATTTCTGGCTTAGAGAGGTGATGGTGTGCGTCGGCCGGGGATCGAACCCCAGACCATGTGCATGGTCGGCGAGCGTCCTAACCGCTATACCACCGACGCCCTAGTACACCGACTAGGTGAGAATAAAACCAAAGGACTAAGTCGCACATTTTTCTACTCATTTTATTCTGATTGTAACTGTCTTGTCTAACCATCTTACGACATATTAGGAGTATTCTTCGAAAACGCATCCATCAGGTGTGCATCTAATAATCGTTCAACTGCCAGTATCTGCATTTCAAACTTCAATTTTAATGGGACAGAGTGAACATCGCGTTTCACATTGTAGGTTTGTTCATCAGTTTATTAATGCATACACACACTGTTGATTCTATAATAATTATCTTTGAAATCAAACGCTTGCAGCCACTCCATGTCAATTATTCTGAGCAATGCGATAGCAAGTTATGAGTTATTTCTTATCTGGTGTGTTTACTGTTCACAGTATGACTCACCATATATTCATTACCGAGATCCCGTTTGATTAAGAATTGTATTTTCATTTTGACAAACTTCAGTGCCGGATAAAACGATTGACTGTGTGAGTTAATTTCTGAAAGTCACCAGGTAAATGAATGAGAAATTCTGTCATGAAAACACAGTAAATGCTGCTTTAACAGTGTTCATTTTTAATTAGCACAAGGAATATTCAAAATATCGACCTATAGATTTCACGTAAGACAGGATATCATTTTTGACTATTGACTGAGAAATATTTTTACGGTCACATTTTCTCATTCGATCAACCACACACATCCAACATCCTAACTCTTTGTCACAAACGTCATCACTAATGTTGACACTTTCATGGCAATATTTAACATCCACAATTTCTTTTAACTGTCAGCCATCGCGAATTCAATGTTTCCGAGTGTAGAACACACAATCATTCATTCAAATATCATTTCTTGCCAGTGTGGTTGACATCGAGCAAATTTCCCGTGGAAGACTCACGACAAGGATGTATCAGCAGTGAGTACTCCAGAGGCTAATTTGACAATCACTCATTATTCTTTAATTAAAATTTAATTAACATTTATCTTGATGTATAACGAATGCATGTATTTGTATTAATTGCGATTTTTGTCCTTCCAATTCCAGTGACTGTGAAATTCTCGAATGCAAGTAAAACGTCTGGGAAGACTGCTGCAAAGACGGACGCCAAGGAAGAGAAGGATGTGTTGAAGGGGCCAGAAGGGAAGGATGTGAAGAAGACGGAGGAGGAGAAAAGCGAGAAGAAGGTAACAGATGGAAAGGGCGGAGAGGAGGTTAAGAAAGATGAGGGTGAGAAGAAGGCGAAAGAAGAGCAGGGTGTAAAGAAGGAGAAAGAAGAGAAGAGCGAGGAGAAGGTAACAGAAGAAAAGGGTGAGAAGAAGGTTAAAAAGGAGGAGGGTAAGAAGAAGGTTGCAACAGAAAAGGACGTAAAGAAGCAGAAGGAAGAGAAGAACGAGAAGAAGGTTGCGGAAAAGAAGGCTGAAAAAGCCAAGGTAACGAAGGATGTTAAGAAGGGCAAAGCAGAGAAGGGCGAGAAGAAGGCGAAAGTAGTAAAGACAAAGAAGGACGACAAGAAAGTGAAAAAAGAGAAAAAGGAAAAGGAAGAGAAGGAGGAGGAGGAGGAGAAAGAGAAGAAGGATGAGGATAGGATGAAGGGAAAGAAGGACAAAAGAAAGCCGAAGAAACAGAAGGGAAAGAGTGAAAAGGATGAGGATGGTAAGGAAGAGAAAGAAGAAGATGAAGATGAGAAGGACGATGATGATAAAGATGATTAGGAAAACGGAGTCGATGTGATATGTTAAGAGTCATTTGCTTGTGATTTGGAGAGTTGTGCCTTGAAGTGAAATGTATCATCGTATTGTTACCCGTTAAATAAAAGCTTGATAAATGTTAGTGACTTTCTGTATTGTTTTCTTCCTCAGTTTTATTCACGTGAATCTTTTGGGCGGGAGCTTCACTTGTAGTCACATCCATGTAGTCATCTGTGTGTGTATGTGTAATGCGGTAGTCTTAGTGATTGTACTTCTGTGAGGTCAGCTGATTGTCTAACTCCACCATCTTCTTTTCGCTGGTAAAATATACTTCGTTTGGATTTACTTCGCAATTGTAAGTAATACTGAATACCATTGAGTAATGTAAGTCATTCTTATAGACTCAGTGTGAACAATAAATATCGAACTAGGGTGATACAATAAAACACTGAATGAGTTAGATGAAATACACAGTGACTTCAGTGTAAAACGTAGATCCTTTGAACACAAATAAATTACCTCCACGGTTGGCATACTGCAGTGAATATTCTCCGGTAATCTAGTCGTTTATTTTGATGGAAGATGTGAATTTTCTGTAGATTTCGAAAAGGTTTGACTTCATCATAATGAAAAATATAATACGATATTCGAGCAAACACATTAGGATTTTCTACCCCTCGCCTAAAAAATAAATCTTCCGCTAAACAAAGGTTTCCTGAGTCAACAATCGAATTTACGAAATCATCTTTCAGCCGTCTATCCGCTACACGTCTAGAAAGACTTTGCCTAATGATAATCATGATCGAATAAGGACGATGATGACTTCACATGAATGTAATTAATCACAAAAAATGTCAATAGTATTATATGGAAGATTTAATCATGAGCTGACATCAGTTAGAGAACCACTGGAAAACCTGGGAGTACTAGACAGCTGTTTCGTCCTAGTTTGGGACTCTTCATCAGTACGCACCCACCGGGTTTCGAACCCAGGACCTTCTGGTTACAAGGCGAGCTCGTAGACCATTGAGCCACTGGGACTGATGTCAGCTCATGATTAAATCCTCCATGCAATCAAACAAAATCCCTACAAAACCAATACTTGAAAATAATATTATACTTACAAATGCTGTCGTGTTAAAAATGCTATCACCAAATTAATTCCACGATGCGCTGGAAAGTAGTTTTCATTAAACTGGTCAAGTTTGTCATCAGTATGATCTGAATTGTATTCAATCCAGCTTCAGTTTCAGACATCAAATCATGGTTTGCACCAGTTATGTGGATCGTGTGGCTTAAAATGTGTGTCGACATAGTTTTCGTCTATCGAAGTCAAACATGCTGACTGAATGATAGTTTTGTAGTTTTCTAATGCATTCCAAAGTCCGAAGGTCCTCATTTTTCTCGAAGTTATTATTCTCGCATTCCAACAATTACGCTTCTTTGAGTTAAAAAAACCGAAACAGATAAAGGCACTTTGTTACTTTTTACTGAACGAAAGCAAGCAAACAAAACAGATTATTGTAGATACCCCAAAAAATATTTGCATAGATGGATCTTCAATACTTTCGGTTTTTGATTACATTCAAGGTGTTCAAAAGGAAAATTACACTGAAGACAAACTTAGGCTTGCTTACAATTCCCACCTCCGCTTAATATCTGTGTCCTTTTAAAATCCAATCGATTGAAACGATGAACGCGCTCCACAGACCACTTCCTGTCAGTTTACCTCAGTTTTTAGTCTACCCAGCTTTTTGTTCACTTTTCATACACAACCGCAACTACACTCCATTCCATTTGATATTCAATTCATTCCTTAGTATTCTATTTCTAATCGCTTCAGTCAGTTCGAATCTGTCTTTCTTACGAAAGTTTTCATTCCAACAATTGTTGTAATAGTTGCACGAAGAATTGTAATCTTCATTCAGCTCAGTACTTCATATCTAAACCCACTGTTTCGCTTTCTGTCTCTCAGCAACTCACATCACTAAACATTTTGTTCCGATCATTTAGTGCACATTAATTTGATTTTGTCACTATAATAATAGGCTTTGTAGCTTAGTATGTTTTGGTAATTTCATCTAGAAAGAGTATATTATTTAAACTTATATAATAGTGTCTGCAATACTTTAACTGAAACATACAACTGCATTAATCCACTATAAGACAAAATGTCATTCTATGTTATTTAGTAAACAGGGTCATTTTTCCTTCATAGCTTCATCAGGATCATTCGGCTACCACAGGATTGAGTTAGTCTACTTGAATAAGACATTGCTTTCCACTTAGTTAAACGTTCTACTCACGACTGAGATTTTTTGTGAATATGTGCTTTATGTGTGTTTTGAAGATAAATTCGACAAGCTTCTCAAGAATCCAACATGAACGAATTCCACAAGTTCACGCGATTTCATCAATCATGTTCATTCTACGCTACCGGCTGTTACTATCGAATCATTTGCATTATTAATGTGGGAGGAGATTAGAAGAAAATTCTCTTCCCCATTAGTTTGCTACGTGCCATTGGCTACTCTGCGTTTTTGTTCGCCAAACAAGGTAGTCAAATACTAACCACCCTTTCTGTTGGTTTCTAATTTTCTGAATGTGATACGATCTATTCAATTCGGAGTATACTCATCAAATCTTTTCCTCTGATGATTATTTCTAGTCCTCCTTAAGAATAAGTACAAAGTAATAGTGAATGCATTGGCTTGTGAGCAAATCAACACAATATATATTCAGTTTTGAGTCCTTAGATGATCATTTCTACTCCACAGTATACAGCTGGGGATATGAATGTGTTAGGGGACTGATATGACTTAGAAATCTCCGGAAAAGCAATAAACCAGAATGACACATGAATTCTAGACACCTTCAATTCACCATTCAACACAAATATCATCCAATGATATCGGTGATTATATTTAGCTACATCGATTATTTTACTAATCGACATTACATGATAATATTTTCCACAATGTCACATTCATGCAATTCGTGTAGACATATTCACTACAGGTTCTTTATTACAGCTTGATTCCACACTGTATTTTTGGTACAAGTATGGAATTTTCAGCATGAGATATTGGTAGCGCAAATTTGCAGGCCGACCATAGATATCAGGTGTGCGTTTGCAGGGGATAAAACCTCGGTCCATGTGCATGGTCGGCGAGAATCCTAACCGCTGTACCACTGACGCTTACGTCAAAAATTTGCTGTTGTCTCTCGGATGAAATAAGGAAATCCTGAGCTGCATAAATTTGCAAATGAAACATGTACTGAACATTAGGATTAAACCAATTGGATTTCATTTAAAGCGCACTAACAAATACTGTGGTGAGAACTGGCTGGTAGCCAAAGTTGGTAAACAGTAATTTACGTCAATGTTTATGTCCTCAATATTGGTCGTGAGAAACATGAGGACAAAGGCTTTGCGTAGGCGGATACAGTTAGCTTACAGATGATCTGACATTCAAGAAACAGTCACAAAGAGATAAAAAATTAACTTTCAGTGAGAAACAACTAATCAAAATACTGTGTTTTTCTGCTAACAATAATCTATAATAATGTACATGAAAATCCATAAATATATATTGATTTCCTTAATAAACGATCTGTACCCCTTGTCTTCTATTATTACGATACGAAATAGTCACAATATAACTAATATGTGTGGAGGTGTAATGCGCGCAATGTGTGCCAACGGAATATTTTGCTCATATATATTCCAATAGTACACTACTGCATAGAATGTATCTGTCTGAACATTTGATTTGATTTTAGATGCAGCATACACTTCCCATGGTTATATCCTGCATTAGCCTCAGAATAATGTGTCTGTTTGAACAGTATATTTCATGTTGTATGATCGAAACCAAAATCACACGTTCAACGACTGGTTAACAAACATAAACTGTAGATGTATAAACAGCGGTTTGATTAATGAGAAATATACTTCGGTCTTCATGTCTTGCCTTCTGTTGTTAAACATGGTGTCATCGACCACATGCACATTCATGTGTTCAAAATAAATTATGCATCTGTAAAATGTGGTTAGATTTTCTATGGGACTCATTACAAGTTAACCTGAAGTCTATCAAGATCAGATAGAAATCCTCCGGAAGCAATGCAGTGGGATTCTCACACACATACATATAACCTCATACTGTTATTGTGGAAAGTTTGATAATACCTTGTGAAAGTACCGAACAGCAATGACGTAGACGTTTGCAAACTATAGTATGGAATCATTCTTCAGTATATACAATGCAAAATATGAGGTTTTGTCATTCCAGGAAGAATGAAAGATGCTCCAAACTCAAAACTTCACAAGCAGCAAGTTAGATCAGTGGAAATGGATTCTAATGAACATCAAATTACACCACTACCTATCATCATAAAAAAACGGTCATAGAATGGAATTCCATTTTATATAATAAATGAAAAACAAAACATGTAGTTCAGTGAAGAGTTTCTTCTCGTCGAATGAATTCAGTTAGCTATACAGTCACAAATACATTTACTTATTTTTTTTTATACATGCTTACATTAGTTTTGTCAGAACAGAATAAAAATTAGTCTCAGTTGTTCTTTACATCATCAAAATATGAGTTATGAACAAATACAATAGCTATAAGGAGTGAGAAATGCAGGCAAACAAACGTCAAGTCAGCAGTATTTAACGTAGTTGTTGCCATGATGGTGAAAGTGATTGAATAATTTGCTTTTGTGTACATAACTCTGATTTTTCTAACTGAATGATTAAGGCCTCACTATTGCACAAGAGACGAAAGCATATTATCTAAGGTAGGTTGTTCTTGACTGCGTGAACTATTTTGATGGAAGCATTTGTATTTCAACCCCCCAATTGACTGTGAAAGCGCCTTTAACCGCATAGTAAATGTATGTTTTAAATAACTTTGTAGATATTATACGTTTTTCTGCCAGACTCTACACCATGGTCATTGTTAACTCGGACTGTATATGGGCGCTTTAGGTTTGTGATCGTTATGAAAAGGATTTTGATCCCACCTTGTGGGGGAATACTCTACTTGATTTAAATGTAATTCTTATGTCTGAATTTTGGTCACCTCTTTCTATTCTTGAATTATCTAGCCTACGTAGCTGACTAACAACAACGGAAGGTGCAGTGAAGCCTTGAAGTTAAGGCTAACTACTAAAACGGATGATCTTGCTGACTACGATGGATTGAATCATGCGGGAGACCGTGGAGAGCGAGAAAGCAAGGAAATGGTGGTCATATTGTAGTGGTGTGATACAGATAAGGTGTGTCAATAGAATGTGACTCTCAGACATTCCCACATTTCACCACAACATTAGTTCGAGCTGGTTTCGCTAACTTACACCATCTCTGGCGTAGGCGTGACATCCGGCTATCAACCGAGGGACGTGTGTACTGCTCATCAGTTCTCTTCGTCCTTCTCTATGAAGACATGAAAAGGTTGACTGTTTTTGATCGTAGATGTCTACGACCTCTTTCTCATGTTAGGTGGTATAATAAGGTAAGTAATGTTGACGTTAGGCGAAGACTGTTGGGCAAAGAGGAAAGATCAATCGACGAGGCTATAAAGTTACATAGATTAAGATGGCTAGGTCGCGTGTTGCGCATGCCTAACCATCGCCTCCCTCGACGGGCATTAATAGCTGATATAGGTGCAGGTTGGAAAAGAGTAAGTGGTGGCCAAACAAAAACATGGCATCAATCCATGAAATCCTTGACAGTTAAACAGAGTGAGGTCGAGAAATGCAGACTTCCTGACTGGTTGGGGCCCTCGGGACTCTAAGAATCAATGGATGAAGACAATAGGTGACATGGCTCAAAATCGTTGTTAGTGGCGCAGATGTATTCAGTCTCTGTAATCTTTCATATTCCTCTCTACCATTACCCATTCTGTTTCATTATTATACTTGTCAAACTCTATTGATTCCCTTCACTCATCTCCTTGTCTACCTTTTTGTGCTATTTGAAACGTGGCAACTCGAACTGCCACACTTCGGTGCCAAGTTCTATGTTGAATCCAGACAGACAAACAACATTAGCAACAAAATACGATATATCTATTCAAAAATTCTTTTTGATGATAGAGGCACAATACCATCATCAAAGACCACAAGAAAATTCATCCTACCATAAATGAGAAATATCTCTGAAATAACAGCTAGTATACTGAAACCGTTTGATATAGATATAGCACACAAGCCAGTGAAATTGCTCAATTCGATATTATGCAAACCTAAAGATCCAACAGAAAAAGGAGATTAGATTAATACCATTTACAAAATAAATTGTATGAACTGTAACAGGCATTACATCGGCTAAAGTGGGCGTCCACTTCGAGTCAGAATCTAGGAACTTTATGCCAAATATTGCGCTTAAGATGTTGTCCAGAAGGACGACGAAAGCTCCGCAAGTAAACCAACCAGCTCAGAAAACCCTATTAATTACAAAGATACTATTCCCATAGTTATATACTACATGGACAACATAATACTCTGTATATTTGAATACTATATTTCATGTTGTTTGAATTAAACCAAAGCTATACGCTCGGTGATTGATTAAATAATATAAACACGTACTAACAAATAAGGACCTAATAATATACTGTCCCAAGTATGTATAAGAATACATTATAGGGAATGGCGTACACTTCTCATCTATTCTGTTAGCATCAATCATAGTGAGAAGCAGAACAAATATCAAGGCGGCTGGATGTCATTCATTTGCTATTCATATATATCTGTTAGTTCATTTGTCGAGTAAATCTATATTCACATGCGCCACTTCAGTTCACCCACATCCAAAGAGTGAGAAGTGGCGGACTATTCACACCACAGCAAATATATATCCCCATTGTATTCTTCTTCTCCTTCCATGCAGCTTCCTCCTTCAATCTAAACATCATATAACTCTACTTCACATCACATAGTTCAGTTACATTGTAAAACAGTAAACGCATTTTACAAATAGCACAAATTTAGAAATTTACAACACATCCACGGATATGTTAACGGATGAGTGAAAAGTAGCTTGCAATCTACTCAATGATTAGGTGTACTAGTTGTGTGCTGACTGGCTGAAAATTGAACAACAGCAAGTCGTCACTTAACATCCTGATCAATCACTGCTTCAACAACACATTTCGAGACAGAACGCAAGCCAATCAGAAGGTTGGCAAGTATGCCATTCCCGGAGAGCTGTTAAAACAAATAAATTATGTAAGATTACAGTGATCAGTAAAAGCCCAAATAGAAAGTGGATCAGAATGATGATCATGATAATTGTTGCTGGAGTGATTGGGGGGTATGTTCAGTTATTTTTGCCTTATTTTCCTGCTCAAATCAACACTACACAGAGTAATGTATTGGGGTAAATCCATTGTGACTCATTTGGCCATGTACGGAACTGAGTTCCATGTCCATGAATATGTGAAGTATGTGATTACGTGACTTAGGTTATGAGATAGATGGTGAACTGAACTATATGAGAAGGGTGTAAGAATGAAATAAGGCAATGATTTGAAAGAGAAGTGTGAATGATGTTCTTTAGAACACCCGTTATGTTGAGATTACTGGTGATTTGTATTTGGTTTTACAGACTCATATGTATATGAATATAAATGTGCATGAAATATCAAGTTATCTGAGAAGTAATCTACAATATGACATAAATCAAAGTTGTCAATCAGTAGATTGTCATGTTCTTTTCAGCAGTCTAATTCCATTACGTTAGTCAGTATTTGTTGACCTCGAAACATTCATTGACCCTTGAACGCATTTTAATACATTTACACAAATATTAGCTCAGAATGATGATTCTACACTCAAATACACCTCATGTTATCTTACTCTGTAATAATTTGATTTACTTCGCAATCAGCATAAAAACAAATATTCAGGTTTACAACACTAATACAAGATCGAGGAGCTGTGGTTTATAGTTCATAGGCTTGCACAGTGTGTCAAGGAAACATTTATAACAGATAGCTGCATATTTTCATCAAAAACTGCATTTGCTGCCTCGATGCTGAAGATCAGATGTTTGGTGCTATAAGATAAATTGTATGAAGCTGTAGTAAATAAGTGACCAAGAATCTATTATCCAACAATTATTTTCATGTAAACGAAGATATATCATTCATCCTGACTGGTGACACAGCGCACCATTTCATCACTCAACTGAACCTGGAATAGGAAGCGGTGATTCGGATGAGGCTTCAAGGCTGACATGAAGCGATTCGTATGAAGAGAAAATGAGAGCTTGGGGGAAGTGCAATCACTGAACCCTGATTGTCACCATCATATAGAGAAAAATGAATACCTGAAATTTATCATAGTATACACATTGAACATTGAAATTAAACTGTCAATCACAACGATTCCGAATATCTTCAAAGCATATCCGACTTCCACTATTAGCAAACAAGCTGAATCCCATCAAACAAGAACTCCAACTCTACTAATTTTGGGAAATTTCATGATTACTGAAACGGTGTCCTGTCCGTTAAGGATTCTTTTCTATAAGTGATAACAGTGCTGCGTCGGTGGCGCAGCGGTTAGGACGCTCGCCATACATGCACATGGTCCGAAATTCGATCCTCTGCCGATGCGCACCTGATATCAATGATCGGCCTGCGAAATTTTGGACTCTGATATCACATACTTGTACCAAAAATACGGTGTGGAGCCAAGCTATAATCAAAAATAAAAAAATGGAATTATTACTGGGATTTTCAAAATTCTGATGAACAGTACGCCGTTTCTATATACACATTCAGGAAAGAATTACATTTTTTAAATATTTTTAATAGGATTCATGCCTGCCACTTCGACTGACTGTCGATAGGTCAGACTACCTCTCATTTCATAAAATGCCTAAACAATAAGTGTATTCATAACATGAATTAATAGAAGGCGTACTAGCCCAAAAAAGCAAAATTCAATGAAGAATTTTGACTAAGGAATATCACAGCAAATTTAAATCCTCATGATTGTGATCGTTTTCGCTCATGCTGATTATCTCGTTGGTCTAGTTCATTTCCATATGCAAACTAAACATATTCTCTTTACATCACCTTTACAACATCGTGATGCAAAATTAATGGAAAGTTTCCTTAGCTGTAAATTGGACACTTCCAAATCAACCATATCTCTTGTATTCAGTGAAATCTGATGTAGCAAGAAAATAGACAGTTCAAAAAATTCAACTTAAAGATAAGATAAGATAAGCTTTATTCCAAATCAGTACTTGTGATACAGAATGGAATTCTCAGCATTTTACTACAACATTGCATCCAGTTAGTGCATTAACAATAAATATAGTTCTACATAGAATAAAGTTATCGCAGTCAGTTTTGACAACAATATATTAGCATGTCGGTAGCAAAGCCAAAATTAAACAGAGTGTTTGAAGGTGTTAGAAAATAAGATACTACTAGCATATTTACTGGCGTAAGCGATAGCAAAATGGTCGAGATATACAGAGTGTGAAAGAACGAACAAGAATGTTTTAAGTAGAGTTTGCAAGGAAGAGAGAAACAAAGCAGCACATAACAAAAATAAATACAGAATGAAAGAGCGAGAAAACGTTGTACCTATAAATGATGTGAGTTGGAAAGACGAGATCCATTGGTTCTACTGACTATTTAATAAGTTAAAGGTTTCATGCCTGATGCATTCTTTATCGCACATAACACGGGCTAGGTAGGGTATGGATGAGTTTTTGTACTTACTAGTGCGGGCATATAGTTTCCTATATAGGCTTCTGGTTTTCCCTGAAGAGATACATGGGGAGAGTTGTGAATGTAGAGGGTGTTGTGAGTCAGATAAGATGGATTTCGCCCATTTTTCACATAAGTCCATGTGCCTGTCCACCAGAATATTAACAAGCTGGCTAAGTGGCAAACTGCTTACCCTGCTGACAACCTTTAACATCCCACGTAATAAGGTATAGTCTTTCTTCAATAGCCCAGGAAAGACTAAGGAGGAGCAATAGAGAATAATAGGCAGAATACGAAAGTTAACAAATTGTAGGAGTAAGGGTTGGGTTACACCAGAATGTCTTGATGTAGAAGGTAAGACTTCATCATGTCAGCGCTAAAATACTTTTCTTTCCGAGTGAAATCCATTCAATCAAATCTTCGCAGTCAAATCATCCAGCTTAGTTCGAAAAATGCATGAATAAACAGCCAACGTATAGGTAAAATAATAGTTTATAGGTTAGATGTATGGTTGGATAATTAATCAAATTCTCTTGAACTTCAATCAACAAAGTATTCATCGAGATCAGTCAGTCCTAATTAATGATCTGATCTGATCACAAGATTCATCAGTATTTGCCAACACGCTGACAGACAGAATTGATTTAAGTGACAAAGGCGACCACTCAACTCGTTACTCGTAAATCTAACCCACGTTTACATGGATATATAAATAAATGCATGCATGAAAAACTATTCAGCTCACCAGTTATTGACAGACAACTTGTAAGTTGAAAAATCTGAACTTCAAACTTCATTCTGACACCCATCTCACCTACCACATCAACTGAATATCATTTCACAAATTCACATATGCATATACTCATCTCTATGTCATTTCGCCACTTGTGGTTGGTAGACTCAAGGTGAAATGTAAAGCAGTATCATGCCGATTTCCTTTTATCTGCAACAGTTTCAACTCCAATCAACTTGATATATATCTGCTAAATTGTGCTCATTTTTCCTCCTATACTCAAATCTGAAATGTTCCCTGATATTATTTATTTGTATTTTCAGACTCATAGGGATGACACACTTGTCAATGTTGTGCATCATGATGGCTTGTGTTCTGGTGCCACACCTTGTCGAAATGCAGCCTGTTAAGAAAGCTGAGGAACCGTCAGCATATTATGACGAAGAAGGTGAGTCACATGAATTGTGGGTTTAAAAAAAAATATTTTTGTTTCTTTCACTGTATTATTTGCTTCTCAATGAAGTTTTTATGTTTTTTTAGCTTTTTTTTAATTTACACATTCAAGCTTGCATACATAAAAATGGTTGCTAAAAATCAGGCATGATATCAAATGGCAACGGATCATCAGACTAGGAATAGGTGAACCCGAAGGAATCAGGGGGAATTACAACCGTGTATTCACATAGTGGAATGTTTTGACTTGTTACCGAAGTACCTGTAGGAGATGGATTCAAGTGATAGGACATATGGATACTGACAAGTACAGTTGACAATATGCAAAGATGTGTACTGGGGCTAGATAAGTACTGAATGGTTGTTAGTGCCACCTTAGAATTCAGTCTCACAGTTATCTGCTCAGCTCTGACTGAAACTACCATGACTTATCAGATAAATAAATAATAGGAGGTTTCTTCGGATCAACTGCCAATATATGTATTACAAATTGAGTATATAAAGAGGCTGTCTGTCTATTTGACAGTTTATCAGTGCACGCATACACACACTTATTTCGATAGTAATTCCCATCAGAATCACCTACTGAAATCCTCTCCACCTCACCTATCCTCAACAGAACATTATCAAGTGTCTACTCATCTTTCCTATTGTGAGTGATCATTCTTCACAATGTGACTCACCGGATGTTCATCAATCGTGCTGCATTCATCTAATAAATGCAACTCTATATTGACAAAATGCAGTAATGCACTTATTGATTCAAGTGTGCCTTAGTTTTTGTAAAGATGACTTCGTCATATGAAGTCACCTATTGTTTTGATTAGAATATCTGTGATGAACTGATGGCACAGCGTTCAGTGTTCGTCAGGTCAATGCTGATTCCAACCGTAAAAAGCGATATTTCCAGTAGAGGAGGATACGATTGGTGATCACGGAGTGGGATACATTTCTATGGCAAAATTGTCGCAATCAACAAACAATACACTCACTATCCTCACTGTTTGCTACAACTTTCGTTCATTAATGATTCAGATATTCTGATGGAAATATATGCACTGTACAGATGCTTCTTAATATCAACCATGGTGAATTGAATATTGCTGATTGCAGAACAGACAGTCATTCATTCACGTGTAATCTTTTTCCAGGGTTTTTTAAAAATCCCCATTGGGGGTTCTGAAGGCTAAATTTGAGTGCATTACCTATTCTTCATGCTAAATTATCTCGATGTGTAACGAATGCATGTATTTGTATTTATCGCGATTTTTGTTCTTTTTCCAATTTCAATGACTGTGAAATTCCCGAATGCAAGTAAAACTGCTGGGAAGACTGCTGCAAAGACGGACGCCAAGGAAGAGAAGGATGTGGTGAAGGTGCCAGAAGGGAAGGGTGTGAAGAAGACGGAGGAGGAGAAGAGCGAGAAGAAGGTTACAGATGGAAAGGGCGGAGAGGAGGTTAAGAAAGATGAAGGTGAGAAGAAGGCGAAAGAAGAGCAGGGTGTAAAGAAGGAGAAAGAAGAGAAGAGCGAGGAAAAGGTGACAGAAGAAAAGCGTGACAAGAAGGTTAGGAAGGAGGAGGGTGAGAAGAAGGTTGCAGAAAAAAAGGAAGTAAAGAAGCAGAAGGAAGAGAAGAGTGAGAAGAAGGTTGCAGAAAAGAGGGCTGAAAAGGCTAAGGTAAAGAAGGATGTTAAGAAGGGTAAAGCAGAGAAGGGCGAGAAGAAGTCGAAAGTGGTAAAGGCAAAGAAGGACGACAAGAAAGTGAAAGAAAAGAAAAAGGAAAAGGAAGAGAAGGAGGAGAGGAGAAAGAGAAGAAGGATGAGGATAGGATGAAGGGAAAGAAGGACAAAAGAAAGCCGAAGAAACAGAAGGGAAAGAGTGAAAAGGATGAGGATGGTAAGGAAGAGAAAGAAGAAGATGAAGATGAGAAGGACGATGATGATAAGGACGAGAAGGAAGAGAAGGATTAGAAGAAGTGGGAGTAGATCTGATGTGTGGAGTTTCACTTGCTTGTGATTTGGAGAGTGTTACACTGATGTGACACGTATCATTATATTGTTAAGTGTTGAATTAAACCTTGATAAATGTTAGCCACTTTCGTATTGTTTTCTTTTTCAGTTTTATTTACGGAAGTTTATTGATTAGGGACTGTACAGCTTCACTTGTGGTCACACCTTATCGTGATTTCAAAATGTAGTCATGAGTGTACCTCTGAGAGTATGGAAAACCTCACTTCAGTTGTAATATTTACGTCCTGTACAAATTTTCTGCAATTTCACACAATATATCTTGTTTGTATCCTTCTGGATACCTGTGATTTGTTGTGGACTCACCTATTAACTTATTTCAAAGACGCACAATTGAGCTTATCCGATATAATGAAACATACCAAATTAGTACAGCACAGTCACTAGAGATAATAAAGCACCACGCCAGACAGATTATTCAGTGAAACGTTTTGTTTGCCAGCTACAAGTTTACTAATATATTCCACGGTTCTACGCGTCGTGAGTGTATTTACTGTGTTCTCGCCAATCTGGTTGTTGATTCTAATTGAGAACGAGTATGTGAAGCAAGCATCCACAGAGGAGATATATACTAGACATCGTTTCTGTTTCGACTAATATTGTGCTTTCCAAATTTTGGAATCCATCAGGAACTATTCAAATTGTGGTATATTCATCAAATCTCTTTCTCTAATGATTATATCGACTTCTATTTTAAAATAAGTTCAAAGTCATAATAAATCCAGTTGTCTTTTGAAATACCAACAGAAAATGTGAGCACTTTAAAGCATAAAGACGTTAAATTCTACTCCACAGATTACAACGTGACCTATGCTTATGGTAGATCAATTCCGCAGTCATTCATACAACTAAGAATTTTGCCAGGGAAGCAGTAAACTAGAAGACAGAATAACCTTGGAGTTTATTTTAACACAAGCGTTGATTTATTAATGTACAGTTATTAAGATCATTTTATGGGTGATAGTTTAGTCAGTGTTATTTTTTAGTTTAAGTATAAGTAAATTTAGATGGAATTTATACAGCGATAATAAAGATGTTCTGCACTCGTCGATCCACAGTAGTGCAGTACAATTTAGAGATTTCCTGCCAACTATGTGATCATAGTCATTGAATACAAACACTTATGGAAGACGAATTCCCAATATCATTGATTCGGTATGTAGCACCGACGCAGTCAATGGATATCAGGGATTTAATTTAGTAACGTCGAAAATTTGTGCATCAACACCATATGAGAATATTCTTCAGGTTATCGAGTAAATGTAGAGCAGGCACGAAAATAAACATTCCAGTCTTTTCCTTTAGTACTCACTAATTAGGATATGTCGAGGTTTCGAATGATGTCATGTTACTGAAAACCAATTGAGAAAGTAGGAAGACCAGATGGAATTCCACTGGAAAACAGTGTAAGTGGGACTAAAATACACAGAGGATTGCATCGCGTGAATAGTGAGAAAGATTGAGAACAACTGGCTGCTTGTGAGATTAGCGAGGTAAAGAGAGGTAGACTTTCGAAAATTATAACACGGAATCGTGCTGCACACGTAACAAGGAAAATATGAAGATGTGTCAGCCTCGAGAGACTAATAAAAGCCATTTAGGAAGAACTCGAATATTGACAGGCGAAAAGTAACACACTTGCTAAAGAAGCAGGCAGCAAAGATAGAATTCGGCTACGAGCGTGATGAAGATAACCGACCAGCCAACAGCAACAAATAGCATCACCTATCACTATCAAGTGAATACATTTGAAGGAGGTCACGCTCTTTACTTATCCAGCATGAAATCACACACGCCCGTCCTCTCTATGTGTACCTGGATTTCTGTCTTCTCTACCTGCTTCTTTAGCAAGTGTGTTACTTTTCGCCTGTCAATTTTCGAGTTCTTCCTAAATGGCTTTTATTAGTCTCTCGAGGCTGACACATCTTCATATTTTCCTTGTTACGTGTGCAGCACGATTCCGTGCTATAATTTTCGAAAGTCTACCTCTCTTTACCTCGCTAATCTCACAAGCAGCCAGTTGTTCTCAATCTTTCTCACTATTCACGCGATGCAATCCTCTGTGTATTTTAGTCCCACTTACACTGTTTTCCAGTGGAATTCCATCTGGTCTTCCTACTTTCTCAATTGGTTTTCAGTAACATGACATCATTCGAAACCTCGACATATCCTAATTAGTGAGTACTAAAGGAAAAGACTGGAATGTTTATTTTCGTGCCTGCTCTACATTTACTCGATAACCTGAAGAATATTCTCATATGGTGTTGATGCACAAATTTTCGACGTTACTAAATTAAATCCCTGATATCCATTGACTGCGTCGGTGTCATGTAAACCCTCATCACAATTCATACCTACATCACTGATTCCAAAACATGAATGTCATTCTGAATCTATTTCGAAGATACTGCTTGGTTGTGGAATTTCTGCAGCACACAAAAACGTCTATCTCAACTGAGCTGCTAACTGTTGGTGGAGTGGATTTCTAGTCTCTTGTAATTGACCGGACTATGAATTTTACTTGGCAAAGACAAGAGCATTTTGGTATGCTGGTACTTGCATATGCTTACATCTCCTTTTTATAACTCTGACAAAGTAACTAGTCTTATATCGAATCATTAGTCAAACTTCCCTTTTTCTAAATCTTTTGCAATAATGCCGTGAGCACATGTGCTGCAGTCCCTGGGTTCGTTTTCAGTTCTTCAGGGGAATTTCATAACGCCCTGCTACCCTCCTTGACTCTAGTCGCTTCATCGCATTGTGAATTTCTAATTCCTTTAAATGACTAGTGTTCATAGGCTGTTCCGTACTTACTGCTAACTGTGGTATGTTTTTGTTGAGTTGCAGGTGATAGTTGTTTCAACAGTCCTTTGACGTTATAGAGAGACTGTTTTCTTTGTCTCACCTTCTATGCAGTTAGGTTCCTCTGGACATCTTCTATGGGTTTTACCTGCCTTGATCTGTTTCCAGATGGAAAAGTGGTTGTCTGATGTAGTGTTCTGAGGTGACTTTTACCTGAGTGCTGTCAGTATTACTTCATTTGCAGGTCAGTATGTTGCAGAATTTTCTGTTGTCTGTTGCCAATTTTCTTCACTTTTTTGTTCAGTGCAGTGTACATGAAACTAAGCTTCACCTTTCGTTGTCCATCTTTGCACTGAGTTATCTTCTTTTTCATCACCATCCTCCCCTGGATTAGCCTCCATTTGCCATCTGAGTGCCATTTCTTGTCATGTCTTTTCTTTCTTCTTAGGAAAGTTGTATACATTTTCTTGGATATCACCTTCAAAGAGTTAATTCCAATGTCCTTCCACGCAGTTGTTCTTAGTGATGCAAAGTAATGTCTTTTACTTTGATGTGATATCTGTTTTGAAGGCATCCCTTATAGTTTCGTGCTTCACCTTCAGAATTATGAGCTTGAATTGTGGCTTGTTTCCAGCTGATGTGAAGGATTTCGTCTCCGCCTTAAAGGTCCCCAAATTAGATGATAGTCTGAGCCCACATTTGTTCACCTTCTAGACTTTGGCTCCAGCCTGCCCGTCCACACTTCTTAGACCAATTTTGAGATGGAAACTATCTGATTTCCGTGTGCCTTTCAATAGAAATCCATGTTACTTTTTGTGTATATCCTTGTACTTTACACACTGTTTCCAATCACCACTTCACTAAAAGTGCAAAAGTCTACGAATAGTTTTTCTTTATCATTCAATTCTTCAAAAGACTTTCAACTCATGATGTTTTCTGTTCTTGAATTATCTGCTCTCAATCTGACTGGCATTCATGTCGCCCATTAGGATTTTCACTTCTCTATTTGGAATGCTGTCTACTACTTTTTGTAGCTGTTTGAAAGATCCTTCCTTTATCACTTGTTCCTCATTGTTTGTGGTAGTGTGTGTAGCATTGGATAAATTTTAACATTTCTTCGAAGCTTGTCAGTTGTATCGTGCTGTCATCATCCCGAACGAAATTAGTTTCCACTGCATCAAGGCTTTTCTGCCACTAGTGACATCATGGCATCCACTCACTGCTTCAGTGTGCTCATCGTTGTCGTCTGGGTGATCGTATTCGATTATTGACTCACCAATTGCAAATTGGGGCAATTCACATCCATTGCATCTGCTCTCAAAGATTTTGAGCACTTCTGTACCATGTCTTCTTATTTCTTTGACTACCTGAAGATCCCTTCCGGAAGTGTACATTGTATGAACATTCCATTTACTAACTGTTATTCTTGCTTTCATAAATTTGTATTGCATTTACTTTGTACATTTATTATTTTACATGTGTGGTGACGTTCATGTAGCAATTTGATTGGTTTTGTGGTGTAGGGTCACTAGGCTGACACTACAAACTCCCTTTTCTATCAGGGCTTAGGACAGGCTAGAATATCAGCCAGCTAGTAATCTAGACGAGGTTACCAAAATATAAATTTCATAAAGATACACGATGCACAGCCTTTCAAAACATAAGAATTCCTCAGGATTTATAATCATTGAGATCCGATCCCATATAGGGATGTTGATTTGATTCAGCTGCACAGGATATATACATTGCAACGAATATTACTGACATAGTGAAAGTTATGAAGATCATTGGTCAGTTCCGATCAGAAATTTAAAAAAAACGCTCACACCCACAAACAGGAGACGATTAATATAAAGTTGCAAGTATGAAAGGGAATCTATTACACGGAATGAGGAACACTTCTCATCTGTTCGATGAGCACTGAACAAACCGATGTATGAGTTTGAATGAACCCGAAAGAAGTCAACAGTAATTCAATCAGTAATTGATTCTATGCAGTCACAACCAACAAACTCCTAATTTGTATAGAATCCAAATCAGATATGATACAATTCCAAATATGGAATACCATTTGTAGATTAGATCCAGGTATAATGAATGGAATAATGATGAGTGTGACAATATCGAACCTAGTCAGCTGATGATATAATCACCTACACCCACACATGCACACAGACATTCTTATATGCTAACTAACTCGTATATTTCAGTCAACACGTACTTTATCAACCAACCAAATAATCACTCGTA
Source organism: Trichobilharzia regenti (assembly GCA_944472135.2). Taxonomy (NCBI): domain Eukaryota; kingdom Metazoa; phylum Platyhelminthes; class Trematoda; order Strigeidida; family Schistosomatidae; genus Trichobilharzia; species Trichobilharzia regenti. The sequence continues at coordinate 110,805,268 of OX235264.1, read as the reverse complement.
CAAGCACATATATATATATATATATACGCATACAATTGCCGAATCTAGGTATCACCGATACACAAAGAGTCAGTTTTCAGAAAACCAAAACATATTTCTGCATAAATGGTTATCATAAAGATAACAGTGACAAAGAGTTATTGCCTTCGCCTATGACGCATATTCTTGTTATTCACAGAATGTGACCGTTTGATGGTTGTTCAAGCATTTATGCAATATGGTTTATTGAATGAAGAGAAGAAATCAAGTACATTCTAGGTATATCGAAACGTATGCAACAACCTGATTATATACCTTCTTCACAGCAAACCCCGAGGTTGTGGGTCCAGACAAATCGAATTCGGAGACATAATAAAGCAATTTGATAAGCTCTTATCCTTTTTTCTCTTCACTTCAACAGTAAATCCAACACACATGACTCCTCAACAATCCTAAAACAAAAAGGAGATTGAATGACAAATTATTACAACACCTATTCAGAATGTAACAAATGGTCGCTGACTGACTACAGAGAAATATGCACATGCGTCTTCATTGGTATTTGATCCGCCAAACAGTTACCTATGCACCAATGTTTATCATGACCAGAAACGCCTTGGTTTCATCTATGTTTGGCCAGTTTATAACATGCTAAACCGGACAGTCACAGCCGGAGGTGACAAGCGTGCAGTTCAACCTCTTGATTACCCATCATTCTTTGATAAATGTCTATAAAGATACGTGCCTGAAGATGAAACATCAGTTGCTCTAATCTCCTACTCCTGTTGTTATAATTATGAAATATGTAAACTTCCCATGAACTCATCGATAAGAGACAAAATGTTTGGTGGCCGACTCAAAAAAGAACACCAACAAATTGATCCATCTAAATATTTAGAGATAGGTTTCTCAGATTTTTTATGTTACTTCATATCAACGTGAAGTGCAAGCAGACTAAAAGGCATGATTATGCGGAATATGGACAAATTTTCTATTCTCAGAATTCTGCGGAAGCAAGTGAATCAGATGGAAAAACACTGATCAGTGTGGTCTAGCTAAAATTGAGTCACAACCACAAGATGTATTAAAATGATGTGAATTGTACAGAATTGACGTAAACTCATAAATGCATTTATCAAAGTTCTGCGAAAATTGGCTACGCAAATTGATGTACTCTAGTATTTAAACTTGATTGAAGCTGCGTGCTGAACTGTGTTATGTGTGTGAGTGAACATGTGGAGCTGAGATGTGTAGGGAATTGAGTTTTAAGGGAAGGGTATGTGAGTGAAATGAGACAATGAACTGAAAGAGAGAGGTGAACGTTGTGCAGTAACTTATCAGTTAGGTTGATGCATATGTAGATGAATATAAATTTACATGAAATGTCAAGCTGTGCGAGTAATTTTCTACTCTATGACATAGATCAAATATGTCAATCGATAGATTGTCACTCACTTGTCAACGTTCTTCTGCTATTTCGTTAACTGGAATAGTTTGATGTCTATAAATGAGTCGCTATTCCCAATGTGCCTAAGCATTAGATTGAGACCTCCTTGTAATACACTTTGTCCTTCAAGTTCCCCAGGGGAACACAGGGCTTCAAGCTAGTGGCTTGAAGTTCCTGTATCAGTGTGTATTTTACAGGATGGGTTTCCCCACCTCATGTCCAACCTTTCCTCTTCAAAAGGATTATTTCTGGCTTACCAAGGTAAAGGTGTGCGTCGACCGGGGATCGAACCCCGGACCATGTGAATAATCGGCGAGCCAATATGCCATCGACGTACTGGAAATGATCATTCCAAGTGGTACACACACCGTATCCGTTACGTATCAAAAGTGATTTGATCCATTATGCTGTCAGCGTACATAACGAGGTTTTAATATTCAATAATAATGTCAAATCATTTGATACTCCTGTATGATTCAGAGACTCGGCTAGTGCGTCACGGAAGACATTTTTACTCATGTTATCAGCTGACTTACCTGCGCACTGGTAAAGATGAGATGGCCGACGCAAAAGACAAAACACAGAGAAATGTGAGAATGAAGCAAATAACCACCTGTCATCTTACAAGTCTTCCGATGAGTGTGTACATGGATCCTTCCCTGGTGACACAGCAGGCTATATCCTTGCTGCAGTTAAGATCACATAGAAAACGGTGGGTTAGGCATAGCTTCGACGTTCACAAGGAACGGATCGTATAAGGACGTCCGCATATCTGGTAAGGCAACCAGAGTGGATTTAAAAAGACAGCATGAGGAAGAATTATCGTGTTGAAGTCCTGTCTTCCGCTCAAAACTAAATGGAATTATAATGAGGATTAAGAATAATAAGATGCATTTAATACACGTTAACTGTTACCGGGTGAAATAAAATAATGCATTTCCGAAATTTCGTATATCTGCACCACCAGGGATGTGGCCTACGTTCACTACGGAAACACGAACTTGCCTCCATTTACACTGTACTAGCCAAATCATCTAGTTCAGTTTGTGAAACAGAATGAATCAAACTGAATGGCAAAATATATTGTGCTTAATGTTGATCAGCAGGTCAATGGATTTAGCCTCACAATGACTTACCGCATCGATTATCAGTCCCAGCATATCTCACTTCACTTCACTTCACTTAACTCTTTTGTGTACCGACTAGGCTAGAAGACTGTTTCCACAGTATGTTATTATTCCCGAAACAGTGTCACTTTCGAATCGGAATGCAATATCATTCAATGTTAGCATATTTACTTGATGTAGTACACAGTGATACTGGCAGAATATCATCGCACACAAATGAGAAATTGATACAAATCTCTAGTGTTGAGTTGTGCAACCATCTGTATTTAAATTTGTGTCGACAGACATTCTGAGTGATCAGCTGGGCACAGAACGTATCCTTTGTATCCAAACGACTTTACTGCTTCTTCACTAACTGCACTCTGGAATCAGGTCATCCATATTCTTAATAATGTACAGACGTTTAAAGTTAGCTGTCCACCGCAAGGATATCACTATTTGTTATCAATTGTAACAAACAAATCGAATCCTTTCATACAAGAACTTCATCAAGACGCACTTCTACTGATTAAGTGATGTTCTATGAGCAATGAAATGTTGTCTTCTCCATGTAGACTTCCTTCATATTAATGACAACAGAAAGCGTTGCTAAAGAGTCCTTTGTTTCGCTGATTTCTTATAGAATTCCGTCAACACAGAAGGATAAGTCAGTATTACGATGTTTAAGAATTACCTAAGAATGGATACACAAAGCACACATTCTTCAGACTCATGTGAAGCTAGAAATTACGGTACACTCATTCATCATCAAATAGTCTACCGATAGTTTTACATTGGGTTCCAAGTTCACTTCACAGCTTTCAACTCATTTGATAAGATTCCGCGAATATTAAGTCGAAGATACACGTCAGAATGATCCACCACAATTAGGCAGGCAGTCAGATGATACAAACTCGAATAGACTTGAACTGATGGACAGTGTCACAGAAAGTAGCCTTTGCAATATTTTCGCCTTTATCATACATGCACCTTGACGTATTTAAGCTGTAGTTTATGACATGTGGGATCGCTATACATACTTGGAATTGACACCACTAAGGAGAAGGATTGCTTAACGAATCACTGCTAAGCATACAAAAACCGAGAGATACGTATAACGAAATGGGCCGCTAAAATGTACCTGGACAAATTCAAAGGAAAAATGTCAATATAGGAAACATTTAAGCATCCTTTGCCAATATACTACAGACAGTCTCATTTTTACTGTAACAGTCAACAACGAAATCACTCGGCGTCCTGATTTCAACAATACAGGAGGGCACATACAAGGCGGTGCCGACCCCTAGCCGATGGAATACTAAGAAGTCTGCGGCAAAGTGTAGAAACATACAGAATTCGTTTTAAAATGTTTTGCACCGAAATGTCTAAAATGTCACACGCAAAAAGCAGGTAAGAGTCAAGTCAAACATTTAAGCATAGGCATGGAATATATTGATTGGAAGGCGAATCAAAGCTTCATAATTAAACAATACAGCGCACTACGCAAATAGGTCAGAAGTCAATGAAAGCAGATTTGAAATAGTATTTGAGGTAGTGAATTAATCACCGAGGTCAGTCATTCCTAACTAATGATCTGAGATCACAAGGTCTACACAAACATGCCCATATGTTCATATACACAATCGATTATATGACAAATCTAACCACTGAACTGTTAGTTTGACATTTAAGCCACGTTTACAGGCATATATAAACATTTAGGTGCTTGGAACACTATTCAACTCACCAGTGGCCTGCAAACAACTTGTAAGTCAAACAATTCATTTCCACGTATCATTCTCACATTCATCAAGCCGACTGTCTATCCAACACATTCACCACATCAGGTAAATGCTGTTTCATACGGTCACACTCCTTCACCAGTCATTACAAAAACTCCGCTGTGTGTTACAGATTCTATGTGAAATGTGAAGTAGTATTGTCTCCACCTCTCCATGTCATCGATATAAGAATAGATCTTCTGCTCTGTGGCAAAGAGTAATTCCATTATGGGTGAATTTGTTTTGATAAAGTCTCACAGTGTTTTACACTAATGTTTACTCCAAAAGTTTCGAGCACAATTTATTGTTCATAATCATATCAAGGTACTCACACGACTTCCTTACTTCATTTATATCGTTCAATTATTTTTCACTTGATTTTTACTTGATTTGATTGGTAGTAGTATTTTCCATATTTCGGGCATGAGTGATGAATCATTTCTATTGAATGTGTTTGCTGTAGACTCGATGAACAAAGATTCAGTAATCAACCTCACTATCCACCTTCGCGAGTGAGATCAACCATTCTTACCTTAGCTAAATCCTAATGTACCGATAATCTGACTACACCTGACCTACTAGTCTGACCTATGTAGTTCACCTCACTCACAGTCATAGCAGGGCATTTTGTAAATTATGTTATTTTGTCTTATTGGGTCAACTGAGTCCTTTAACCTACAGACCTTGTCCTGCCTGAGTGAGTTTGTAGGTTTAAATGCCACCCTAATTCCTGCTTTGCTATTAAGAATCCCACGTAGGTTCTCAGATGTCCCCTCTTCACATGGTATAACTGTAGATGACTTATATTCTCTTTTTTTATGGTATTGTTACTAGTTTCACAACTATGTGTCTCTTTTCTTTTGGTATTTCCGATCTTCCTTATGAATTCATCGATTTCATTTCTAGTCATTGTCAATCAAACATACTTTTTATAGTCATTTTCGCATTACTCAGATTCCAAATACATATATTTTATGAGTTTATTCATTTGGTTTTTCAGATTCTCACAAAAATGGCACGATTTTCGATGTTCTGCATCCTAATGGCTTGTGTTCTACTGCCACATCTCATCGAAATGAAACCTGCCAATAAATCTGAGGAACTCCCACCACCACCACCTATTAACCAAAACGGTGAGCTACACAGAATAGTGTTTTGTTCATTTTTGTGTCAGTCTTCGTATGAATTTACTTATTCCTAATTACACTGACAAATAAACATACATAAATCTGTTTCAAAAAATCATGCAGACTCTGGCTTCATGATTATCATCAAAAGAAGGAATCGTGATAAATGACTAGCGTATATCGAAAGCGTTGAAAGTAATCACTTTTGTGTGTGTCGTAGAGGTGGGTGATGAAATTGAGTTGTTTAGAGAAAAACACGTTTAATGGGGCCTGATAACCACTGCATATTCGAGGAGCTCAGTGTCACAGTTATCAGCTCACCTTATTGCCATTCATTATATCTACGTCTGTTATGACTAACCAACTGAAGCGATGATGAGAGTTTTCATTGGAACGAAACACAACTTACACGTTGATCGATCAACTACCGATTGGTGCATTATAAATGTAGTTTTTAAAGAGAGAGAAAGAACTTGTATGTCACTATTCCCTGTTGTCATGTTTGTGAAGAAAAATACTTCTGATAACACTGGCTTCCACCTTAGTTCTCATAATGTGACTGAAAAATATAGTTCGACATTGTAAAGTCCTCGCCTATTCTGGATGACAAGGAACATCATCCCAGGTGACATGTGTTGGAAGTTGACCGAATGGCTACCTGTTTCTCATGAAGCATCGAATCACACCCTAAATGTCATCATGGCCATTCGTTGCATTTCTCAATCAGTATTATGGCCTATCAAGTTTGTTAACTCAGCTGTGGGTAAGTATAACAAAACAGTGTCTAAGGTGTAGGCTGGTCTTTTCAGAGACACGTCTGAATCTACTGCAAATGTACTAACTGTGAAAAATGGATCTCGACAGGGTGATGTACTTCTTGATACTTCACAATTTATAGCATGCGAGTCGAACTTCGGACCATGTGCATGGTCGGTGACAGTCCTAACCACCGTGCCACCGACTCACGGTCTAGAAAGAAGAAAATGTCGAAGGTTAGCATGAATTCAGTAGATGATCTTAATATCATGGTCAGGGTTGGCAGTGTGGCAGGAGTCGATCACGTGTTCAAGAATATAGCTTCTTACAGACTTCCTTTCTCTCTTGTAAAACCATGCTGGTATATGTTCTCGTATCCGTATAGAAAGTGTCCTCTGGTTACAGTCAGTGCACGTTGTTTCACAAGAACAGGTGGAATGATAAATACACATGGAGGCTAGCCAGACGTGGGAGATTATCTTTTACAGATATGGAGAACTCGTGGCTGGTGAGCGTCATTTGTAATTTTGCTGCAAATAAAGTCCTACTGACTGCTTTAGACAGTCGGCTTTCGAGTATATCTGAAGCAAGAGTCCTAACCACTGTGCCATTTACGCAGTCTGAATCACACGCTGCAGTTCTCTCCATCTCAGCTATTATCATCATAACAATATCGAGTGACCACTGGTCTATCCTCTTGTCAGTGTGTACTCTTCACACCACACCTCATCAGATTTTCCTTAAAGTTTTCTCATTCATATAACGATTATTGTCTTCATTCTGACTAAGAAGAAACAATCAGTTGTTAGTAATAGTCAATATAAGCACATCTCACAAGAGAGTATTTGTCAGGCTCATCTTTATTTCATTGCTAAACCCATTTGTATACGAGTCTAGATGTGTCTGTTTTTAACACGAAACCTGCTTTTTCTATCTCCAGTATCTGTCAACTCTACGAATGCAAGCAAAACTGCTGAGAAGCCTCCTGTAAAGATGGAAGTCAGCGGAAACAAGAATGTGGTGAACGTGACCGAAGGGAAGCCTGTCAAGAAGGCAGAAGAAGAGAAGAGTGTTAAAAAGGTACAAGCAGAGAAAGATGAGAAGAAGGTGAAGGAAGCGAAGGAAGTGAAGAATGCTAAAGAAGAGAAAAGTGTTCAAAATATCAAAGAAGATAAATTAGTGAAGAAGGTGAAAGACGAGAAAGATGTGAAGAAGGCGAAAGAAGAGACTGTTGTGAAGAAGATTGCAGAAGAGAAGACTATCAAGGAGGTGAATTTAGAGAAGGATGTGAAGAAGACCCAAGAAAAGAAGGTTGTGAAGAAAACAAAAGAAGTGAAGGATAAGAAGAAGGGAGAAGAAGAGGAGGAGGAGGAAAAGAATGCAGGAGAAGAGGAGAATGAGGAGGATGCGGAAGATGATGAGGAAGAGGAGGAAGAGGATGAAGATGAAGGTGACGATGACGAGGATGACGAAGACGAAGACGAAGAGGAGGATTCGAAGAAAAGCGAGTAGAAACGATTTGTGCAGAATCAGTTGATTGAATGCTAGAGGGTATTTTAATGAAGTGACATTTGTGATTTCATTACTATAATTTCAATTATTGTTACTAACAAAAATAATAGAATCCAAATATATGCCAGTGACTATCCAAATTGTCTTCTTTTTCAATTTCATTTATGTGAATTTATTAGGTACAGTGTGTACGAGTTTCCTATTACCCACTATCTTTGATTATTATAATGTGATATCATCTGTGTGTGCACTGTGATAGTCTGAGTGATTGTACTTCTACGAGTATAATTCATAGGCTCACTTACTTATCGTCATTTTAATGATAATCAATGGTTGGAGGCAGTCGGCAGAAAGCCTTGGACCTAGGTTTCGTGATAGTTGGCACTCATCAGCAAGGCATTATCGTCTCTTCGCTTGTAACATATACGTCGTGCAACCGTACTCTATAGATAGTTCTCAATACCGGTGATTAATGCAAGTCATATTTATAGACTCGGTAAGAACACTCAATGACGAAATAGGCAGGAGTAATGAAACTCACTGAATAAGTATACCATTGTCACTGTAAATAATAAAAAAGGCACATCACATTAATTCTTAAGTGTAACGTTTCGTCGGTGCATCGGTGGTATAGTGGTTAGGACGCTCGCCGACCCTGCACATGGTCTGGGGTTCAATCCCTGGCTGACGCACTCCTTTACCTCGCTAAGCCAGAAATAATGCCGGTAAAGAAGAAAGGTCGGGAATGAGGCTACACACTCCATCCTGTAAAATAAACAACGCTACAGAAACTTCAAGTCACTAGCTTGAAGCCCTATGTTTCACTGGGGAACGTGAAGGAAAAAAAAGTATAAACATCATCTTCATTGTCATGGGTGATATATTCCAGTGAATATTCTCCACTGATAGTTCTTCTATCCGCTAATTGATTATCATTTGGAACGAGGATATCAGTTTAGTGTAGATTTCGAAAAGGTTGGACTCAATTATAATTATTTTTATATCCTTTAGTTCCTATAGGAACATAGGGCTTCAGCTGCGCGTCTCCATTGCCTTCGGTTCTCTGCTAAAGTTTTCACCTGGCTCCAAGTCTGCCTACATGGTTTCATCTCCTCTTCACATGACCTCACTGCCTTATTCTCCATCTGTCCATTACCTGCCATAGATTATTTTTGTTCCATCATTTTATACGGTCACTTTGCATTCCTGTGTATGGCTGCATCGCGTCCCACAGCTAACATTCTTCATACACATTTATCTGCGTAGAATAGGGTTATCCAGATTCCACGGCTTCCATATTCTGAGTTGACTCTGACTACAAAAAGCAGTGATTAAATTGACACTACGTGTTCGATGAAGTAGGATACAGGAGACGAAACGAAGATAAGATAAAAATGACACAGTTTTGATTAAAAAGCAAAGTTATTCCTGGTACTGTATGGAAAAGGATTTTAAGAAATAAATAGGTAAAACAGTAATAAGTCTAGATGGCTACGCAATCGTCTGGATCTTTATTCAAAAGCCTTAGAAGAGGTCAGAAATAATGGAGATAATATTTATAGAATTAGAACGAATAAATGGAGACAAACACCTACTGCTAATGTGTACCATGGACCTACAAGTGGAGTTAGGCAACATTTTTTGCCATAACGTAGATGGTGTAGCTATAGACAGTCTACTTATCTCCTTTCAGCAAACATTTACCAGTCCAAACTTGAGAGAACAAACATAAATATTGTAATTGGCGACATGACGTCTTATTTTCGATGTGTCCATGACGTATTTTTGGTGCATAACAATGAAAATCCTGCATTCCAGCTTCTCGGATTATTCAACGACACATACGCGACATATTGAATTCACTGTGAAACATGAAAATGATGGAAGGTTCAATTTCCTTGACGTTGTTATGCAACCCCAGGAAGATGGTTGTCTCCTGTGATCAATTCACTAAACGTCTACATGGAACAGATGACACTCACATTTTAATAGTTTTTTTTTCTCCAATTACCTACTAACGAGCACTGGTTAAAACTCTGTTTTATCGAGGCAGGGGAATATTTTCAACAGTGATATCAGAGGAGTAATTTCTGATTCTCAAGAAGATGTTAAGCAACAGCAGTTTTCCTCCGAAATTCATTTCGAATTACCGCAGGTGTGAAGGCTCAAATGCCGGACCAGTCACACTGTGGAAAATCTGTCGTCATTTAACTCAGTTTGAAGGTAATTACATTGAACACATTGTCACCAGAAGATTGAACACCTGACTAGGTAGAACCTATCCTGCAGCTAAGTTGATTCCCATCTATCGGACAACATACTCGATGATAGAAACAAATGCTGACAGACACTCTTCTCATTTGAACTGTGTTTATAAAACTTCACATATATTTGCGTTAACAGTTGTATTAAGAGGGGTAGGAAGGATGGCGCACCAGAAATCTTACCAATATGGTCAAGAAATCCTTCTAAATTATCAGTAGAAGAATAGTTCTATCCGTCTCACGTCTACTGAAGTAACTGCCATCATCCGCCTGAAATCCGATTAATATGTTAAGAAAGAAGCAGACATAAGTCTTTCCTCTCCCTGATAACTGTTAGTACTTACGCTCACATTTTTCACTTCATTGCACAGTCTTCGTCATCAATCCTTCCGTTCGTTAAAGCTTAACCTTGCTTGTCTCTTGTTTCTATTATTGGAGCTGGACTCAGAACAACGTAATTCAATGTATTAGTTACACATTAGTTTATCCATCTCCTATCTTCATGATGTAATTTTACTGAAATGGCATCCGATCATTTAACTTTTGCTTACGCCTGAACAACCTAGATCTAAAACTGTATAAGTGTAATTTCTGAGCATTGTTATGTAAAGTTCGGATCTCCTGTTGACTGACATCATGTGTGTTAAAACTGTTATGCACATAAACTTTTTGAAGTGTACATAGATGATAACAAGAAGACAAAATAAATAATCATAACATCATATTTTACACAACCCGTCGTTCTTGTTCAACTTGTATCATGAAAATAAAGTGAAATTTAGACTTAAGGTGGGAAAGACAGTGCTAACTTAATTGGTAATGGGTTAATGACGGTATCTTTAAATAATTGAGGTTTCACTCTTCGGAAGGCGATAGCTGCCGCTACTTAAAGTCACCATGGAAAGCCTGTGTGATCACTACTTTAAAAGATTTTAGTAGATTCGTCTGACAACATTCTTTGAGCAGGTGTTGAGATCTCACGCCCGAAGCTGAGTCTCTAAGATATTCACTCTTTGAAACGTATTCAAGAATCGTCGTAGACAACTGTTTCTCTATGTTTCTTATTTGCATGCGATAGCCAATGCGTATGAATTATTCAAAACAGCTGGAATTGATGTGTACCTGATGTTTGTCTAGTTTGGAGTGTGTAGATGAACAGGTCGCTTTAAAAGAGGAGACCAGTCTCGCAGCTCGATTCGTCTTCAATATTGCGTCTTTTTTCTTACATAACTTGCGTCTTTTGAAAAGAATCAACTTCTTAAAACATGCTGGAGTGACAACTTGCCAGACGTCACTCACCAATGTATAATATCTACCTGTTTCAAGGAACTGATATCGACTTTGGAATTTGAAACCGCGTTAAACATTGATGAAGTCAGAGGTGTTACCACTTATCTATTCGTGTTCACGATTCACCTCCTGGGAGGCTGAAGTCAATACATTGTTTGTTCGCTAGGAGTTAACAGAATTCGAACAGACGTTTCCGAGAAATATTCAGGTATTGTCCCTACAATTCAGACAGTAAAATTTCCAAAGGTTTCCAATGCACCTCCAACAAATATTCATTTTCATTTTCCTCTCAACTGAGTGGACTAAAACAATCGGCTTCTGTTAACATGTTGGCACCTCTAAGTATGGATGAGCAACGATGTCTGGCGATTAACTTCAAGCATTTAACTGCCATCTAGCTGAAGGGATTTCAATAGATGCTAGAATCGAATCAATGATGTATTTTGCTTTATTCGGCACCAATGTTTGTTGGCGTCTACATAGAGACTGAAACTCAGCGCCTATCTTTTCAAACCTTGAAGTGTTATCCACTATAACACTCAGGGCACGAGGAAAACCCCTTTTCTTGTAAAAAGTATCAAACGCATCGTGGATTCCACGGCCAGTTATTACAAACCGAATTACTTCATTTAACATTTAGTTGATGTGAAATAATGAATATGTCAGTAAGTAATAGATTTCATCAGGTATTATATGTCTGACCGTTTCAAAACGGTTATCAGTGCAATGATCTTAAATTTAAATTTTACTAAACATCATCCCTGTTTTGTCTGGTTGAACGTTTCGTCTCATCCAATCAATTTATTGTTTACGCTAATAAAGAGAAAGAGAAATTCATCTCAAATGTTTATTCACGTACATAAGCATGCATACCAGCAACACTGTAATCTACGATTGATCATATCTAGTATTCTGTAGAGTTGTTCGTTTGTTAATCTATGTACACTTGAGGTAGGGTAGAGCCGGCAAGATGAAGTCGATTATAAATTTTCCTGCTAAATTTTTTGAATAGAATGTGAGGACATATTTGAGTGCTCCATGAATAATGATATAACTGTGCTGTGATAAGTCGTCAATTAATTATATCACTGATCATTTTCGACTAGGAATTGGACGTTATCTTCTATCATATAACTAGCACAATCTTTCACAATTGTAAAACTGCAAGTATATCATGATGTTTGGATCCGTTTATCTCGGAATCATCTGACCGACACATTTCGATTAATTCACTGACAAGTATAGATGCCTCGAAATCCTCTTTGTCTTTTCAATTTGGTTGCATTGTAATTATTTTTCGACTTCAATTCCACCACCTTATTTCATTCGTAAGGATCGCTACATGCTGAAACTGATAGTTTCCATCATTCAGATAATCAGTTGTAAGTAATGATTTGTTGGATACATTTATGTTCATGCAAATGTCTGATCGTCCAATCGGTGAATTTAGAAAATGAGAGGCTATTCAAATGTCATCTTTACCACTTTTACAGTTGTTGATTTCCAATTCAAAACATTGAAAAAAACAGACTGTTTGTACGAAATTCATGTGTTTTGATGGAGCTGATTCTTGAAATTTATTCAGAACAATAAGTAGATGCACTAATATATATCACCAATGAAAATGAAAATGATGTTTACACATTTGTAGCCAGTGGACTGAACTTTACACTTAATTAATAGTGTGGTTTGCGGTTTTATTACTTAAAGTGACTGCAGCATACTAATTCAGTGGGTTTCACTACTCCTGCCTAGTTAGCCATTGAGTGTTCTTACCGAGTCTATAAATATGACTTGCATTACTCACAGGTATTGAGAACTATCTATAGAGTACGGTTGCACGACGTATATGTTACAAGCAAAGAGACGATAATGCCTTGCTAATGAGTGCCAACTAGCACGAAACCTAGATCCAAGGCTTCCTGTGGTCGATTGCCTCCAACCATCCAATATCATCAAATCAATGTGCATCGTGATGTCCAGCTATCTAGAATGGTGGCCACATTGCAAACGTGACTGATAAAATTCAGTCTGCATCAAAGAAAGGACTAGAAATGTCACACTAGTTACTTGTGTTCGATCGAAATACCCACTACAGTGCTACAGGAGGTCAATCGTGGGACCGAATAGCTTAGTGGTGACGTCTGTGATTGCAGAACTGGGTGACGCGGGTCCGAATCTCAAAAAGGGACATGAGTTCCTTCAAGGTTGCAGATACGCCTTGCGGATGAGTGCCAACTATCACGAAACCTAGGTCCAAGGCTTTCTGCCGACTGCCTCCAACCATTGATTATCATTAAAGAGACCATAAGTAAGTGAGCCTATGAATTATACTCGTAGAAGTACAATCACTCAGACTATCACAGTGCACACACAGATGATATCACATTATAATAATCAAAGATAGTGGGTAATAGGTAACTTGTACACCCTCTACCTAATAAATTCACATAAATGAAATTGAAAAAGAAGACAATTTGGATAGTCACTGGCATATATTTGGATTCTATTATTTTTGTTAGTAACAATAATTGAAATTATAGTAATGAAATCACAAATGTCACTTCATTAAAATACCCTCTAGCATTCAATCAACTGATTCTGCACAAATCGTTTCTACTCGCTTTTCTTCGAATCCTCCTCTTCGTCTTCGTCTTCGTCATCCTCGTCATCGTCACCTTCATCTTCATCCTCTTCCTCCTCTTCCTCATCATCTTCCGCATCCTCCTCATTCTCCTCTTCTCCTGCATTCTTTTCCTCCTCCTCCTCTTCTTCTCCCTTCTTCTTATCCTTCACTTCTTTTGTTTTCTTCACAACCTTCTTTTCTTGGGTCTTCTTCACATCCTTCTCTAAATTCACCTCCTTGATAGTCTTCTCTTCTGCAATCTTCTTCACAACAGTCTCTTCTTTCGCCTTCTTCACATCTTTCTCGTCTTTCACCTTCTTCACTAATTTATCTTCTTTGATATTTTGAACACTTTTCTCTTCTTTAGCATTCTTCACTTCCTTCGCTTCCTTCACCTTCTTCTCATCTTTCTCTGCTTGTACCTTTTTAACACTCTTCACTTCTTCTGCCTTCTTGACAGGCTTCCCTTCGGTCACGTTCACCACATTCTTGTTTTCCCTGACTTCCATCTTTACAGGAGGCTTCTCAGCAGTTTTGCTTGCATTCGTAGAGTTGACAGATACTGGAGATAGAAAAAGCAGGTTTCGTGATAAAAACAGACACATCTAGACTCGTATACAAATGGGTTTAGCAATGAAATAAAGATGAGCCTGACAAATACTCTCTTGTGAGATGTGCTTATTATGACTATTACTAACAACTGACGGTTTCTTCTTAGTCAGAATGAAGACGAAAATCGTTATATGAATGAGAAAACTTTAAGGAAAATCTGATGAGGTGTGGTGTGAAGAGTACACACTGACAAGAGGATAGACCAGTGGTCACTCGATATTGTTATGATGATAATAGCTGAGATGGAGAGAACTGCAGCGTGTGATTTAGGCTGCGTAAATGGCACAGTGGTTAGGACTCTTGCTTCAGATATACTCGAAAGCCGACTGTCTAAAGCAGTCAGTAGGACTTTATTTGCAGCAAAATTACAAATGACGCTCACCAGCCAGGAGTCCTCCATATCTGTAGAAGATAATCTCCCACGTCTGGCTAGCCTCCATGTGTATTTATCATTCCACCTGTTCTTGTGAAACAACGTGCACTGACTGTAACCAGAGGACACTTTCTATACGGATACGAGAACATATAGCAGCATGGTTTTACAAGATAGAAAGGAAGTCTGTACGAAGCTATATTCTTGAACACGTGATTGACTACTGTCACACTGCCAACCCTGACCATTATATTAAGATCATCTACTGAATTCATGCTAACCTGCGACATTTTCTTCTTTGTAGACTGTGAGTCGGTGGCACGGTGGTTAGGACTGTCACCGACCATGCACATGGTCCGAAGTTCAATTCCCTGCTGTTGCACACCTGAAATCTATGGCCAGCCTGCAAAATTTGAGCTACCGATATGCGTGCGAAAAATTCCATACTTGTACCAAAAATACAGTATGGAATCAAGAATCAAAAATAAAAATAAGTTTAATTCAATCAATTGTGATTGAAAAACAAAATATGGGATATTAAGAAGTGCACCACCCTGTCGAGATCCTTTTTTCACTGTTAGTGCATTACCAGTTGATTCAAACATGTCCATAAAAAGATCAGGCTATACCTTTACCAAAGTTTAGTTTTTCTTTATCACAGTTGAGTTAACAAACTTGATGTGACATGATACCGACTGATATTGAGTTTTGTTAAGTATGCTGATGACCTCTCTGTTTCTATGCCAGTCATCTCTCAGTCAGATTGTTCCAAATTACATAACTTTCTATCGGAGATTAGTCAGTGGTCCTCTTCAAACGGTCTTAAGTTTAGTCTGTCTAAATGTCAGGTAGTCAATTTCACTTTCAGACGTAAATGTGACCTACAACAACTAGCAAGCTCACTTGGCCCCACTACCACAGACGGCATAGAGGGTGAAAATACATCTGATGTCAAGTACCTTGAGTTGAGTTTTACCACCGATCTTTCTTGGTCCTCCCGCATTTTGCTAGTTACTGGAAAGATATTACGCTTATCGTTCTACTTCAGAAATTTATTCAGTCTGGTATAAAGCAGGCTTTTCTTTCTCAGTTTGTCAATTCTTGCATTCTACCCATCCCTATTTACTGCTCCCCATTGAACTTTCCTAGACTACGTAATACTCTCAGTAGGGAAGGCACTGAAAGCTGTCAGTACGGCAAGTGAGATATCGTTAAACCAACTGGTTAACACCATTGCGGATAGACGTATAATGTCATGTAAAAAATTTGCGAATACAATATTAACTGACTCCGAGAATCCTCTCTATACGCAACTGTCTCCTTGTATTTCATCTGGTAGAACTAGAAGCAGCTATAGAAGGCTATATGCTAGTAGTACCAAGTACAAAATCTCCGCAATTCCATATCCGGCACAGCTGTTATGTGATGAGAATTCCGATAGGTATGACACGATAAACTTACTGTGGCACTCTAACAAATAGTTCCATTAGTTTTTGTTTTCCTTTCCCCGTTACTATTACACTGTTGTTCTCATCTTATATTATACACCAATTTTATACTTCATATTCTGTGCTGCATTGTCTAAATATGTGAACGCAATGCTGTTCTTTATATTCTTTTTTTAATTAGATGCAATATATTGTAATGCACACTGAATATTCCATACCTGTACCACAAATACTGTTTGGAATGAAGTTGTTATTACTATTATTATTATTATTATAAGAAATGCAACGAATGACCATGATGACATTTAGGGTGTGATTTGATGCTTCATGAGAAACAGGTAGCCACTTGGTCAACTTCCAACACATGTCACCTGGGATGATGTTCCTTGTCATCCAGAATAGGCGAGGACTTTACAATGTCGAACTATATTTTTCAGTCCCATTATGAGAACTAAGGTGGAAGCCAGTGTTATCAGAAGTATTCTTCTTCACACGTATGACAACAGGGAATAGTGAGATACGAATTCTTTTCTCTCTCTTTAAAAGCTATATTTATCATGCACCAAACGGTAGTTAATCGATCATTATACATGTTGCGTTTCGTTCCGAAGAATACTCTCATCATCGATTCAGTTGGTTAGTCATAACAGACGTAGATAGAATGAAATGGCAATAAGGTGAGCTGGTGACTGTGACACTGAACTCCTCGATTATGCAGTGGTTATCAGGCCCCATTAAACGTGTTTTTCTCTAAACAACTCAATTTCATCACCCACCTCTACGACACACACAAAAGTGATTACTTTCAACGCTTTTGATATACGCTAGTCATTTATCACGATTCCTTCTTTTGATGATATTCATAAAGTAAGTGTCACTGGACTTTATTCACTCTGCATGATGCTTTTGAAACAGATCTGTGTATGTATATTTGTTAGTGTAATTGGGAATAAGTAAATTCATACAAAAACTGACACAGAAAAGAACAAAACACTATTCTGTGTAACTCACCGTTTTGGTTAATAGGTAGTGGTGGTGATGGGAGTTTCTCAGATTTATTGGCAGGTTTCATTTCGATGAGATGTGGCAGTAGAACACAAGCCATTAGGATGCAAAGTGTCGAAAAGCGTGCCATTTTTGTGAGAATCTGAAAAACCAAATGAATAAACTCATAAAATATACGTATTTGGAATCTGAGTATTGCGAAAATGACTATAAAAAGGATGTTTGATTGACAATTACTAGAAATGAAATCGATGAATTCATAAGGAAGATCGGAAATACCAAAAGAAAAGAGACAAATAATTGTGAAACTAGTAACAATAACATAAAGAAGAGAGAATATAAGTCATCTACAGTTATACCATGTGAAGAGGGGACATCTGAGAACCTACGTGGGATTCTTAATAGCAAAGCAGGAATTAGGGTGGCATTTAAACCTACAAACTCACTCAGGCAGGACAAGGTCTGTAGGTTAAAGGACACTGTTGACCCTATTGGAAAAGATGACATAATTTACAAAATGCCCTGCTATGACTGTGGGCGAGTTGAACTACATAGGTCAGACTAGTAGGTCAGGTGTAGTCAGATTATCGGTACATTAGGATTTAGCTAAGGTAAGAATGGTTGATCTCACTCGCGAAGGTGGATAGTGAGGTTGATTACTGAATCTTTGTTCATCGAGTCTACAGCAAACACATTCAATAGAAATGATTCATCACTCATGCCCGAAATATGGAAAATACTACTACCAATCAAATCAAGTAAAAATCAAGTGAAAAATAATTGAACGATATAAATGAAGTAAGGAAGTCGTGTGAGTACCTTGATATGATTATGAACAATAAATTGTGCTCGAAACTTTTGGAGTAAACATTAGTGTAAAACACTGTGAGACTTTATCAAAACAAATTCACCCATAATGGAATTACTCTTTGCCACAGAGCAGAAGATCTATTCTTATATCGATGACATGGAGAGGTGGAGACAATACTACTTCACATTTCACATAGAATCTGTAACACACAGCGGAGTTTTTGTAATGACTGGTGAAGGAGTGTGACCGTATGAAACAGCATTTACCTGATGTGGTGAATGTGTTGGATAGACAGTCGGCTTGATGAATGTGAGAATGATACGTGGAAATGAATTGTTTGACTTACAAGTTGTTTGCAGGCCACTGGTGAGTTGAATAGTGTTCCAAGCACCTAAATGTTTATATATGCCTGTAAACGTGGCTTAAATGTCAAACTAACAGTTCAGTGGTTAGATTTGTCATATAATCGATTGTGTATATGAACATATGGGCATGTTTGTGTAGACCTTGTGATCTCAGATCATTAGTTAGGAATGACTGACCTCGGTGATTAATTCACTACCTCAAATACTATTTCAAATCTGCTTTCATTGACTTCTGACCTATTTTCGTAGTGTGCTGTATTGTTTAATTATGAAGCTTTGATTCGCTTTCCAATCGATATATTTCATGCCTATGCTTAAATGTTTGACTTGACTCTTACCTGCTTTGTGCGTGTGACATTTTAGACATTTCGGTGCAAAACATTTTAAAACGAATTCTGTATGTTTCTACATTTTGCCGCAGACTTCTTAGTATTCCATCGGCTAGGGGTCGGCACCGCCTTGTATGTGCCCTCCTGTATTGTTGAAATCAGGACGCCGAGTGATTTCGTTGTTGACTGTTACAGTAAAAATGAGACTGTCTGTAGTATATTGGCAAAGGATGCTTAAATGTTTCCTATATTGACATTTTTCCTTTGAATTTGTCCAGGTACATTTTAGCGGCCCATTTCGTTATACGTATCTCTCGGTTTTTGTATGCTTAGCAGTAATTCGTTAAAAAATCCTTCTCCTTAGTGGTATCAATTCCAAGTATATATATGATGATTTCACATGTCATAAACTACAGCTTGAATACGTCCAGGTGCATGTATGATAAAAGCCTAAACATGGCAAAGGCTGCTTACTGTGACACTGTCTATCAGTTCAAGTTTATTCGAGTTTGTATCATCTGACTGCCTGCCTAATTGTGGTGGATCATTCTGACGTGTATTTTCGACCTCGTATTCACTGTATTCTATCAAACCAGTTTAAAGGCGTGTAGTGAGATGGGAACTCCATATCTAACGTTTAGTAGACGATATATTGATGAATAAGTGCATCGTACTTTCCAGCTTCACATGAGTCTGAAGAATGAGTGCTTTGCATATCCATTCTTGAGTGATTCTTCAATGTTGTTATACTGACTGATCCTTCTGCCATTGACGGAACTCAGCGAAACAAATGAGTAGACGCATTGACATGCGTTACTTACAAGTGAGCAACCCATGCGTCCAACACAGCCCTGTAGGTAGTCACTTAAGATCCGGAAGCTGTAGTGTCTCCGACTGCACCGGTATATAACGTGTGTTCATAAACGCATCTTGCATCTGTACATATATGCCTTTTTCATAATATGTACCGAGAAATATCTGAGTTAACCAGAACAGCATCTGCCGATTGACTCCAACTGTCTTATTTGAATATTTGTTTCTTAATACCAACAGTCAAATGAACAAATTATTAATATCGGATGGACATTGAAATCTTTATTATCTGATTGAAGACTTTGGCTTTTGAGATGTGAGAATAGTGTATTTCATCGTTTCATACCATCAGTGACACTTTTGGAAGATTGAGAGAAGCTGCACAGTATACCTGTGGGATAGTATTCCCGATTGAAGTAAGGTGCGGAGATGTTGGCAAGTCAAATATTCAGAGTTTGCAGATGTGAATGGATTAGTACAATAAGTTTGTCAACTTCCGGACAATGGGAGACGATCACTGGAAAAAATAAGTCACACAGACAGACAGTAAAAATAAAAATCTCGCAGTCCTTCTATAAGACTTTGATAATTTCAGTGGTATATCAATACGGTGGTTTCATTCCACTTCACACAGATTTATTGTTGTTCCTTTGACATTCTGCCATGCCTAAGAATAAGGCATGGTGCAAATATATTAATACTGCTTAGGCTTTATGTAAAGCGGAAAGTGATCTCTGCCTTGTCTCTTCGTATTACGATAAATATTCAAAAGTAGATGTGTTAATCTATACCCAGCTCTCTTCTTGCATTTCATCTGGTAGAACTAGCAGCAGCTATAAGAGTGTATGTGCTAGGATTACCAAATTCAAAACTCCACAATACCATATCTGGCACGGCTATTAAGTGATGAGAAATCCTTTCTGAGTTACTATTACACTGTTGTTCTTATCTTCTATTATACACCAATTTTATACTTCATATCCTGTGGTGCATTGTCTAAATATGTGAACGCAACGCTGTTCTTTATATTCTTTTTTTAATTAGATGCAATATATTGTAATGCACACTGAATATTCCATACCTGTACCACAAATACTGTTTGGAATAAAGCTGTTATTATTATGTGAATGTCTTCTTGAATGAAAAACCATTCAGAATTTAGTACAATATTATAAACAAGTGAAAGATTTTCCACAAAGGAAAATAAATTCATTGTCATATTTTTCCACTAATTCCCTGCGAGTGATCTGACGCACTGTACCCTTCTCGACTTGTTTAAAACACTCAACAATTAAGGTGCATGAAACGTGTCAATCCATGGAATAATAGTGATTAAATCATTTGCCTGCCAGGCCATCCTTACAGTGAAAGCCAGATTGGAAATGATGAGTGGTGTGTGTGCCTGACGGTATCATATAAGGGATCATGTGAGTTCCAGGGGATGAGATAGTAGCAGTAATGAATAATAGCTACCACACTGCATGGAAATGTTTCAAACTGTTAGACAGTCAATAGTCAATTACCATTGTATACATGGAATGTTAAATATAAAAGTGTGGATTCCGAACGAGTGAATATTTTACATCATTACAAGTATTCCTAATAAAGGTGAGTCTGAAATCAATAGATATGGCATAAATGTTATGCATGCACGATTCTCACAGTGACACAAATTTTGACGAAATACGTTGGAGCGGTTTTCTGCTGAACTGGAAATCTCACATTATTATATATACATATATATGTGTGTTTAAAACTTGGGCACTGTGGTAGTAAGCAATTCCACATAAGTTTGTTTATTAAATATATCACACAATGAAACAGTATTATTTATTGGATGACGTTTCGAACAAAATGTATTGTTCACAACCATATCAACTGTAATTACTCCACTTTGAAACTTGATTTTTATAATTTTCTATTTTGTTTTCTCCTGTTTGTCGTATGGGCAATAGAATTTTCCAGATATCTGAGCGCACAGGTGTTGAATCATTCCTATTACATGTATTTGCAGTTGATTCGATAAACAAAGCTTCTGTTATCAATCTCTCCCTATACCCTGTGACATTAGATTTTAAAACTGTCATCCTATCCCATCCTATTGTATGATTTTGTGTAACTGCATGTAGTGCTATAGCTGAACTACTCTCTAGATTTCTTATCTTATTCGGGTCAACCAGTCTAGATTTAGCTAGGTTTTTATGTTCGGCTAGTCTGACTGCCTCTGTTATACTAGTTTGACCTATGCATTTGACCTCAAAATCATTGCAGGGTATTAGATAACCTAAATTGTTTTGTTTTAATGGCTCCACAGGATCCTTTAACCGACAAAGCTTGTTTATAATTGAGTTTGTGGGTTTGAATACCACTCTTATTCCTGCCTTGTTAAGTATTCTGCATAAGTTGGTTTCCGAAATTCCTTCTCTGTATGGAATTACTACTGATGATTTAGATTTCCTTATTGTTGGTGTCGTCATTAATATTATTATCACCACTATTATTATTATTATCATTATTGGTGTTATCGTTATTTAGATAAAGCAATAAGAAGACGTGATGATCATTTCGAGAGGTGTTTTTACATCCACTTATAATTCTATTGAGTGAATTGTGTTGTTTCACATAACCAGTAAATATGGGTAGTTTCAGAGACTCTATTGACAATTCATGAGTCATAATGCACAGTAATAAATGTGGTGATCGGAGAAGACTATCATGGCTAGTGATAGAACAGAAGGCCTTGAAAGAGCTATGGGAAAATTCTAGTATAAATAATACGAAACCTGATAAATGTTCTGCAGTCTTCATTATGGATAAAAGTGACTACAAATCTAAAATGATTGTTATTCTTGATATTTAAATCGAATTTAGCCGTGATGACTCCTCAGAAAATATTCAGTTGTTTCAGGGCACAATGACAGCTAATCTAGTCAAGCTTCATGGCCTAAATGTTATAAGTGAAGATATATCTGACTGATTAAAACCATCAGATTGTAAATTCCCGCATATGTATGGTCTTCCAAAAATACATAAACCCAATAATCCTCTACATTCTACATTGTCAATGTGCAAATCCCTTACGCATAAACTTGCTAAATGGTTAGTAGAATTATTGCATCCATCCAAAACACAATTGTGCAAGTATGTGTTAAAAGGTACGTTTGAAATGGTTGATTTTCTTGACGATAGTAATATTAATATTATGAACAAGAATATGTACTCTTTTGATGTAAACTCGTTATTTACTAATGTGCCTTTGATCAAAACAGTTGACATTTTGTGTGATTATATTTTCACAAACACTTTTTTCATCCCTTTCCCTATATCTTACTTAAGGGATTTATTACTTCTATTTACTAACAATGTTAGTTTTACATTTGAAGGCGATTGTTTCCGCCAAGTTGATGGTGTTGCTATGGGTAGTCCTTTAGGGCCCCTTTTAGCAGATATTTATATGTCCCACATTGAGAATTTATCGGAGGATTTAATCGAAAATGTGCCAATTTATAGAAGGTTTGTAGATGATACCGTAGTCATCAGTGATAAACCTTTTTCTGCCACCTCAATTTTAAAGCGAATGAATGAAGTTCAGAATAGCATATCACTTACATCTTTATAAGAGGAAGATAATTGTTTATCTTTCCTAGACATATTGCTTAGTCGACGGCTTGATGGGTCAATAAAAAGATCTATTTATACAAAGCCTACCTGGACAGGACAGTGTCTTAATTACCACAGTTTCTGCCCTATTCGGTACAAAAGAGGCTTAGTAAGGTGCCTCTTCAGTAGAGTCCAACGAATATGCACTGAAGACACACTTGATGAAGAAGAAAGAAAGTTGACACACACTCTGGTTGATAACAGTTATCCAGACAGATCCATCAGGCGATATAAAGTAGTCAGAACACCAATACCCATTCTCCAATTCGCCCCTAAGAAAGACGTGTACACCAAGATACCCTATATCGGGCATCAAAGCAGCTTGATACCTAGACAAAGACTGAACGCTACCGTTAAAAAAACTTTTTATGCAGCTAATATCACAATAATAGAGAATGTTATGCCAATATTACTATCTAGCCCCTTCGAACTTGCGAAAAATGACGTCACATCCCACTGTATTTACCAACTTGAATGTAGGTGTGGACACACACACATACGGACGACTCCTCTATCTCAGCAAGTAAGTGCTTCAGAGCATATTCCTAAATGGCTTCAGAAACGAATGGAAACTTTGGAATATATTAACGATGAGAACAGGATACCTAGCTCTTCTATTGCGGCACATATTATACAGGCAGGTCTTAAAATTGACGTTAACAGATCTTTTAAACCTATCTGTAAAACGTGTTTGAGGCGTATCTTAAAGCTTGTGGAAGCCCTATCAATTAGAAAGTTTAAGCCACCTTTATGCCTTCTACAACAATTCGCCATCACATTAAACCTTCATTGGTAAATTTTGTTTTGATACCATAGCAGACGTACTATTACCTCTGCTATTTGGTTTAGTGGTCTTCATTGTTATTTTTTGACCTAGAATATGTCCTTTCAAATTGACCTAAGTTTATTTTTCTCACCTCTTACCTCTTTATTAATTTTTATATATATATTCCTATGACAAGTCCGTGTGTGATCGGATTATTCGAAATGTATTGCGCGAATACATTACACGATTCAGACAGATTACGTCTTTTTATCGCTTTATCTAAATTCATAAAGGGAACTAATTGTTTTAAAAGTTATCATTATTATTATTATTACTGTTATTATTATTATCACTATCGCTACTATCATTATTTATTTTATTTTTAGATTTCCTTACATATTTTTTGACTAATTGGAAAACTCACACTAAGGCTAGTTAACGAATACTGTGAAGACAAGAATAAAAGAAATGACAGACATTTGTGTGGTGACAGTGCGTGTAGACTCACTTTAATTACAAAGTATCCGAGGATAACAAGTTAAACAAAAAGGAGCACCAAGGTACTGAGAAGCCCAAAATATATAAACAAAAATTAAAGAGGTACATGTTTACACCTTTGATGAAATAATCAATTATTTTAGATGGTTAGCTAATCTAGCGTGTGATTTTGGATGTGTTGTGTGAACAGCTGCTCTTCAGTGTGTAGTCAGTAATGAAACATGCGGGAGGTAGTGTCTAACTACTCTCACTTAATGGCCTTCTGTTCTATCACTAGCCATGATAGTTTTCTCCGATCACCACATTTATTATTGTGCATTATGACTCATGAATTGTCAATAGAGTCTCTGAAACTACCCATATTTACTGGTTATGTGATACAACACAATTCACTCAATACAATTATAAGTGGATGTAAAAACACCTCTGGAAATGATCATCACAGATTGAAACTTCACTTCAGTACATGAAGTGGAAAGCCGACTCCTCTACAAAAACAGAAACAGTTACTAGAGTCTGCTTACTTTGCTTTAATGAAACAAGACGATGACCAAATTAGGTTAGATCTCGAAGATGAGAGGGGGCCAGTATTCTTCTTATCACGTTGATATACTTAGTCTCCTTCTTCTCGTCTGGAAATGACTTGCCTCCTGCACTTTGAACATGACTTCATTCCATCAAATTTCTACATTAAAACAACGTTTGTCATTCGGTGAACTAAAGCATTTCGTTATTTATGTTGCACACAGCTAATGAAGACCACATTAGAACTGATTAAATCTTCGGTATGGCTTGATGATATTCAGTAAAGAAAAATTTTATTTCCTGCCTCCAAACAATTTCCTATTTGAAGTTGTTCATTCACAGATTACCAGTGAAGAATAACAGATTTCTTTAGGTAGATGATTAGTAGCAATCAGCAGCCACCCGTGAATTCATGTTTCGTGATTGTGAGCTGATGAAGACCGTATGGAATAAGGAGAAATTATTTCAACTTATCATGCATATACTCATGCTGAAGAAAGATAAGAGCTGTGAAGGGAGGCGTATATCCCTGCAAAAACTGCAGCGATATCATGCTCTTCTCCACATCGAGTGAAATTCTCAGCCGCATCATTATGAAGTGAGCGAAAACATACACTGTTTACACACCACAGTGCACTGTAGAGCTGTTTATTCATATGCTGTTCTAATCACTTTCCAAAAGAGAATTCACTGGCTGTGAAATCGGTTTTTTCCATCATACTCATCGTCTATGTGGGGGTATTCGATAGAGCTGACCGCGAAGGACGATTACAATGAAAAAGAAACAGCAGCCGTCTGGAAATGAAAGAAATACTAAACAGGAAATAGATTGACATTGCGTTCTACAATGAGATCAGAGACGAATGAACCTCCTTATCGCGTGTGTCTGCATAATCGAAAATATATCTATACAATGACAGCTATCCCCTGTATGGTTTGTCAACATAATCAAAACAACTTATCACTAGTAAGTCTATCAATTGTCCACACCAAAGAGTAAATTATATCAACTAGTTTCAAAGTGAGTAGTGTCCGCGCATTATGTTGTCTCTACCATATGAAGCGACGGCCAACTATGATAACTTTGAGATCACGTGTCTGGTTGTTAGAATGAGGACATCATCTTTTATGAGGACTTCTAGTCCTCCTTCCTGATGACATACAAAAGAGGGAGAGTCAGACTAAATGGATACAGGGGTAAATGGATGCAGGGGATCTCTCGCGTGTTTTCAGGTTTCTTTTCGCTGCATAAGTGGTGGACGAAATTAGTGAAACATCATTTGTCTTCCTGACAATCTTTAGTATCTTTCCCATAATGACATAGTCCGTTTTGATTAGTAGTTGAGAAAGAAACTATTAGGTGAGATGGGGTGGATGGGTTTCGGACAAAGAGAAGCAGAAGAGATACAGAATTCAAACGCTGCAAAATTCGAGGTTGAGTGATATCCACCTGATTATCTTAACTCCTTAACGTCAACAGATAAATGCAACATTTCTCTTGAAAATCGACAAGGTATTTTATGAGACAGAAAGTGAGCAGATATAATAACGCTTGACGTATTTTCTGTTTCAGTATGATATAGATGTTATTTTATCCAAAGTGAATAAGAAACACAGACAAACGGTTTCTCGGAAACCACATCATGTACAACTGTGCAACGTAATAGTAAATTTCTTGCTGAAACGAGTCTCTTCACTGAATGACTTAATTTGAGTTTTACCTCGCGTGAGTAAATACAGTATGAACAGTAGTCAGGTGGGTGATAAGTGATTGTTGAGCGCGGAATGTTGACATTCATTTAGTTGATATTGGAAGACAAGATGCACTACATCAGTGTTTGGAAGTTGACCGAACAAACACTCAGAACAAGACCGTAGGTGTAACGCACCATTCTCAGATTAGCTGCTGAGCGTGTAACGATACATTCACTAGACAAACATCAGTGTGGTGTGATCTCGTTATGGAATGGCATACGAAATGAACGACGAAATACTCATGGAAACTAGATAGATATGCGCGCAAGATTCATCTATTGCTCTGTACACTGTCTTGAATAAGTCGTTCGATTTATGCTGAGTGAGAACTTTAAATGCGTCGTGTTATGCGGTATATCTCGCTTTTTCTTTGTATGTTTGTTTGCCTCACTAGCTCTTGCATTTGCTTACAAATAACTCATACATTATTCCACATTTGCTTCCTTTCTATGTGGATCGTGATGACTACTCACACGTTGATTTTCTCATCTTGATAAGTAACTGAAATACAGTCAATCAACTCCTCTTATGCTTTGACCAACATCAAGAGATATGATCGTGACAAGTCATCTCTTCAGTTTATATCCTCTAAATTGAGTATAATTCTGATTGTTCAGCTACAAGGCGGGCGGAAGGGAACCCGCGGAGAAGATCGTCTTCACTGAACTATGTGTTTGGTTTCCATGGCCATGTCTAGATGGCGATTCTTCGTGCATTCTGTCAGCAATATCAAATTTGCTATCAAATTACAAATTTCCCATACGACTACGCAGTTCAATGGGGATGTCGAATTCTTCCCGCTATCCAGTAGTGCCATTTTATGAATGTGACAAAAGCGAAGTTGTCGTGTGTACGAAACAAACCTCAATGAAATTCATCAATACTTACTATCTCAACAAACAAAAACTCTTCATATTTGTTATTAACACGAAGGGAGATTTATTGAATAAAAGCAAATCAGCAGGAAGAAGAAGACATAGATGAATAATCGGTGTTGAGAACATGAAACGTATTTTTATAAAAAGTGTATTCAGAGATTTTGAATAGACTATTTTTCAGTTAAACGGTGAGTATGAGGTTTTGTTTTGCTATTTTCGCTGTATTTCCTGCAGTGTTTTGCACAGCAATACTCCAAGGTTGATTTCCTTCATAGTGCTGTCACACTGCGTTCCTTTCCGAGGATCAGTTTCGCTTCTCTGAAAACCAACTCTTACACAGCCTAGAGGGTGAGACAAAGAAAGGTGAGAATGAAGTCACAATTACGCATCATAATCAGGTTTGATAAATACAGGGCCCAAACATGGATTGTATATTAATTAGTGGTACACTTTAAAGAATCGAAAGCAAAAGTGCATGTGGAGGTGGGTTTAGTGCCTATTCTAGTGGTGTTTATCCTGCACAGAAGTGAATATGTCTGTTTGAGTGTCATCTCCAGGAAGAGGGAGTTCGGACATTGGAACAATCGAAATCCATCGTCCAACAACCTTTTGGACACAGAGTATGGAGCAGGTTGAATGATATTACACGCCAGGCTGTTGCGTGAGTAGAGCACTAACGAGCCATGACGAGGTAACTCTCCTTGAGTGATAGTGAGGTTTTCGTGTGTGTGTGTGTGTTTGTGCGGATGTTATGAGAATAGATGTTCAGTCATGGAGCCAGCTGGAGAGGACTTTCTAATTAATTTGCTGATTCAATCATTTTGCAGGTTCTTTGCTGACAATTGTCTCTTCACACAAAACCTGTCTTTAATATGGTATGTCTGCGTTGCTGCATTTTCGCAGCCATCCAACCATACATTCAAATGGAATTTCTCCTGGTGTCATCCCTGTAGAGATAGATGCAAGCGAAAAGTGGCGAATAAGTGAAGAGGATATTCGGAATAAGACAAGATTATATCAGATCACTCATTTCAAGGATTCAAATGTCTATCAACTCAAAGATATCCGTTAGTTGAATCAAAGGCAGCACACCACTAACCCACACTCAATGCCTCCAGTAATATGACTCAGTGTTTTTCTAGAAGTCCACAGAAGAACAGCGGTGAGGTGTGTGGGAACGAACAGTGAAGAAGAATAAATGAATGAATGAATTGTAAGACAAGAGGTTGATTCATGCCAGTAATTCTCAGGAGTCAACAGAACATGAGAAATAGTTCGCTTTGAAATCTTCAAAAGACTCTTTCTAAGTAAAGTGAGAGATAAAAGCGTCATTTCAATGCCTGAACTACGCGAAATCTTCGCATTTCAATCCCAAGTGATTCCATTCTCTGTCGATCACGATATAATGGATAATGAGTACAACAAAAAATCGATGGTAGGCAATGAGGCGAAGAAAATGATCTCAAAACCTAATTTGGTTGACAACACTATCCATTGATATTCGAAATCTAACTGGTAGTTACATGTGACGCCATAAATGTGGTTCTGCGCACATCGTACAACGTCGACACATTTAGCCCGAATTTTCAATGAAAGAAATATGTGTTTTGAGGATTCGCGTAGTTTTCTAAGGAGTAACCTAGAATAGTTTCCTTGTTCACTTGCTTTATAGCTCAGGTAAATTCCGAGTGTTGGACGGAAGACTAAATAAACACTTTGCTTAACAAAGTCATTCAAACTTCTACAGGAACTTCAATCAGCAAGGGAAACCCTGTGCTCCACACAAAGTAATAACAATAATAATTAATAAAATATTTCATCAGAATAGGTTACGCATATTCATAATAACATTATAAAGCAGTTTGTGTGCAATTTTCATCATACAGCATCAGAACACACTCACAGAGAACCCGAACGATATCCGCTTCTAGTTGTCAGCTCATCTTGGGTCGGTCGGCTCAGGGAGACTTCTCTTGTACAGTCATAATCTACAACAGTTAGTGTGAGGTCATTACTCAACGTATAATTCCTCCAGTAGAAATGAACAATCATTCTTCCTAAAATTTGAATGCGAATAGAAGGCGTTTCAGTGGATTACAGTTCACGACTGAAGTGAAAAAGATGAATTCAGGTGGTACACATCAGGGTCGATATTTTTGAAATCATTGATTCAAAACTTACTTCTGAACAGAATTTCATTCCACATTCGATGGCCACAAATTTCAAGTCGTTAGTAGTCTGTCAGTCCATTGCCATTCAAACAACATTTACACATCATACTTAGTAAAAGATGCTGAAGGAAACTTTCATTCTCATCTCTAGTTTGACAGTACTGAGAAGATATTGAATAGTCAGAAGGTATGCTGAAAATACACCGATCCGATTGTTTATGAGTAGATTATTTGTGGACCCCAACAGGCATTGAAGCCATGATATCCGTGTAACCAGGCTGGTGCGCTGATCATTCAGCCATCGGCACAATTTATAACACAGCACTAATTCTAACTGTTGCTAGATAGCGCGAAAGTCTACTATTGTTGTCGATGATTATCTGCCCACAAGCTCAAATTGCCGGACACTTCTCGAAACGACTCCTAATCAGAAATTAAGACAGAACCTCACAACTCACAACGTTACTCATCAAACGAGGAATTGATCAAATCCCAGAAAAGTTACACGTGACAGTTCTGCTATCTTATAATTGCGCAGCCGAATCTCATTAGCATGCTACAGTTGTTGAGCGCTTGCGACTTCCTTATATTTATCGCTATCACAATTGGCCATTTTTACTTGTTAACTAACTAACTAACATAACGAGAATCAGAGAATGGCTGGCCCGTAAAGAAGTTGGAATTTGTTCGAGGCTTTTGGGGTTGAAATCATCAGAAAGTCAGCTTTGCTTGGCTCTTTGTTCATATTCCCTTTTCAATATCATGACGCTGAGCATTTCCCCACTGTATACTTCTACTATTCACGTTCGTGATGAGAAAACGGATCTCGGTTTAATCCAGCTCTGTATTCAGGAGAAGAAGAAAGTGTGTTCGGCGATTCGGGGCTCGACAGTGCATTCTTTTCATATTTTTACAGATTTTGACCAACCAAATGAAAGTCTTTCGCACTGAAATAAAAAGATAATACAGCCTATTTTATAGACTGCCCGAGTTACAAAACTCTCACTTCATAAAAATACTAGGAATGGCATAGTTGTTTAGTATGCCTAACACATAGTTTAACCAAACAGTACTGTTAAAAGCGAGTTTACGACTGCATTAAATGGTTTTCCCTCTAAATGTAAAGTGTAAAATGTAATACATCCTTATTTCAAATGTGTACCGCTAAAGACACCAAACAAGGCAAGTCACTGATGAAATATCGATTAACTAATGTCTAATATTATCTGTATTGTCTCGACGTTCGTTGGAGCCCACACAAGACAGTGATGTAGATATTCGCAGAAAGCGATTCTTCGACGTCTCTTTGAACACTTGCGAGCAACTATTATTATTGTGGTTCTTTGTGGAGAGCGTGACCTCAACAGCACATATGCACATTGAAGTATTCTTTGCTGTCCACTGTCGCTAGTTACATGATTTTCCTTAATCTTTCATCTCTTCCAACTCACATGCTCACTACCTTGCCAACCTCTGACAAATACCCAACACATCTTTTCCATTTCGCATTCTATTCGACCGATGCTTGATAATGACATTTAACAGCACCCTCAGAGTGACTCCTATCCATCTCCATTTTTTTCAACATATTTCCGACTGTATGTTTCTGCTCATCTGTTGTGCAGAACCATCTGGAGTTGAGCAAGAATCTTTCAGTTGATGAGGTAATCTCAGTGACTATTCATCCCTTAAGGCAGAATGAACTGAACTATGAATTTAATATATATTACGAGTTGATCACGGATTGATATCAGTTAGAGAACCATTGAAAACCAGGGAGTACTGGACAGCTGCTGTTTCATCCTAGTTTGGGAATCATCGGCAGTACGCACCCACTGGAATTCGAACCCAGGACCTTCCGGTTACAAGGCAAGCTCGTATACCATTCAGCCACTGGGACCAGATTCAATGGCTCGTGAATTCTAACTTCTACCAATTCGTGATTTAGCGCGACCCCAACCATTGTCGTTGGTGGGACATCCATCCACACACGTGACATCTAATTGGACCTCACTGGTCACGACTTCTCACTAGAACTCAGGAATCTCCAACCTGTAGCAAGTCACTAGAGAACAAAACTATAGAATTTAATATATATATGTATATATGTTGCGTCACCGCTATCCGATCTCATTATCAGTGTGAAAATATCCTCACAGTGTTCAGGAATTCTCAGTGGAATTCCAGATAACTTCCTCCTTCATTCAATTTTTCAGTCAACATTGAGAAGTAGAATAACTTCCGGCCATTCACAGTCATTCATATACATATAAAAGTAAACATTAGTTACCTGATTCATCAACTGTCATTTTGAGGATATACTTAGCTGATTCAATCAACAAAATATTGATTGTGCATAGACTGAATAGTAAGATTAAGTTCATTTTTGACCAATGGGACATCATTTTACTAAGAAACTATATAAATAAAAGGAAAATACACAGTGATATTTCATTTAATGTAATTTGAAATGAATGACAGTAAATGAACTGTTCTGTTACTTTGGTTTCCGGATGGAATACACGGCTTTAGCAGTACATCTCAACTTTGTCATACTTATTGTTGTCCTATTCAGCATGTTCCTGTGACCACCCATAGTCTGTCAACTAACATGGTCCCTTCCAGGTCACTGACAGATGCACATATATATATACAAATTCATGATGCAGTATACTACTGACTGATTGATGTGAGTAGTTGTATATCGCTCCTCGGATGAATAAGTAGGTTTTATTAGGTAACCATGTGCAACCATCAGCATGAACATAAACTCATTAAACATATGGTAACCATAAGTCGATTCTGTGAATGACTGCGGCTGTCAATTTAAGCTTGTAGCTACCATTACTAATGAAATGAGGCAGTGAGATTAAAGTCGAAAAATTATTAGAATGCAAAGAAATTGACGGAAGAATGGGGATTTCGAGGCAGTAATACATATCAGCAAACTAAAAGGAGTGCGGTGGTCAGATGAATCCAGGAATAACAGAGGCATACATTCAAACAGGTTTACACTTCAAATGCAAATCCGCTCTGAAGGTGTCGAGAAGGAGATTATATAAAGCTCCTTAAGTAAACCACTTAATTCACGGAGTGGAATCATACCAACCTCAACTACAAATCTCTTCTATTTCAGCTGTAGGATTGCTGAAGCGTATGTGTATGGAACCTTCAACATGAATCTGATAAATTCATAACATTGTTAAGTACTGATTGGAAAAGTTTTGTTGATGTTTCTTTCAGGCTTCACTAACGTCTTCAAAAAAATTCTTTACGTGTTTCACTTACTGATGTGATGAATGTATCATATATAGTATTGAGAGGAGGAGAACATCTATTTCAGACAACTGCATAAATCTTGCTATCCACGTACTGACATCCTCAGCTGAATCGAGGCCTTCATTCTCTCGACTAGATGAACTGGAACAGGGTGTCTTGCATACCAGCCGTAGACATGTGGTGAGAGCAGGCTGCTAGCCAATTTGTAGACATTAATCTACGTCAATGTCTTGGTCACTAATATTGGCCGTGAGAAAATATGAACAAGGCTGATTCAACAACCAATCACAGCAAACTTAACGTGGGAAAATATGACTCGCAGACAGATGGCTCCACTTTTCAATGTTACCCGAAACAACCAGTCAGAAGACTGCATTTGTCTACTTGCATAAGCTATAATAATGTACAGGAAATATGTATATAAATACGTGTTGATTTCCGTAATAAAACAATCTGTTGCCGGCACTTGTCTTCTGTTGTTACAGATATTCATGAACTATCTACCGACAGAAGATCACTACCAGATAACGATATCGCTACAGTCACCCACAGAAGTGATGACTTTATTCTGAGGTTAAATAAGATTGAGAGAGAATCTATGTCTCCAATGTCTCCAAATCCATCGTATCAATATCATCAACTAAAATGTCAATCTTAACACTTGATTATCTAAATTTCTATATGCGACGTCAGCAGTTTGCGTGGCTGCTGCAGACTTTGAACTGATGGATCTGGTTCAACGGAAAAATGATCTGTATTGTTTCTCATGTTATCACTGCATAGATGATTGTTTTGTGTTAAGAACACAAAAATCAGTTGAAAAAAAATTAAGGAGGAAGGAATATTGCGTCGGTGACACAGTGGTTAGGACTCTCGCCGACCATGCACATGGTCCGAGGTTCGATTCTCTGCCGACGCACACCTGATATCTATGGTCGGCCTGAAAAATTTGGGCTACCGATATTCATGCTGAAAATTCCACACTTGTACCGAAAATACAGTGTGGAATCAAGCTGTAATCAAAAATAAGATAAAATAAAATGTAAATATTCGGTGATGCCACACTCGATTGAGGTTTCTAAAGTAGAAGTAATTAGCGAGTTGATTAGACTATATTGAAGAAACTCTTATGATCTTAAAGCGTCAACAAAATTTTCAAAAGCGATCACACAATGAACAGACAGAGAGGCAAATTGTAAAGCCACTTAGCCAGGAACTAAATGAACCACGTTGTCTATCCAATTCCCCAATTCTCCATGAATGTAAAGATAACCTAATGTATCCCAACCCAGGATTACACTCAGCCCAATACTACATAATACATAGTGCAAAATACCACGTCACCATGTCTAGATGCATAGACTATTGAACGAGAGATTGTCAAAAATTGAATTAAGCAAGGACAACAGTGGTTTGCGCAGAATAATATGGTATCATCATTTATTTCGTTGCTTTCTCATCATCTGCTTACAGCCTAAATAAATTATGAAGTTTAGGTACAAAAATGTTTTAACATACTTGCAAATTTTACATACTGTCAGTTGACAGAATGTTCCACATTTAGTAAACAGTGCTCAGAAAATTGCGCTTGTATAATTTTTACACAGGCAATTCAGGTTTAAACAAAAGAAATGTATGCATATAATGCTAAGGGAGTTACATAATAAAGATGAGATGTGCGTTAGATACATAGTAACTAATAAGTTAGGTAACGATGTCTTGAGTTGAACTCAGATCATAGAAACAAGAGACAAGCGAAAGTACAGATTATAAAGGGAGGGTGAGGTTAAAGATAAATATTACGTAATCAGATCAGAGAATAAAGACATACAGTTGCCAGGGCAAGGAAAGACTAATAAGTGCTTTTTTCTGAACACATAAATCTGGTTTCAACCGTTTGATGGAAATTGCTTCGGCAAACTTGAGGAGAATGGAGCTCCTTTGTCTATTGATAATTTTGAAAGACTTCTCGATTTCCACCTCATGACCCGTGTCGAGGAGATGTCTGGTAATAGCGCTACTATAAGAGTTTGTTCTCTTGAGACGTAGGCTTTTCGACACATGCCCACAAAATCGGAGGTGTGCCCTTCTTTCTGTTCTCTTAATGTAACTGCTCCCACAGATACACGTAAATTTGTATACACAGTTGGAGTTAACATGAGAAGGGTATCTATCGACTTTTGACTGCACCAAAGGGCATGTTGTTCGATGGACGGTAACCAACTTAGCTGCAGGATAGGCTCTGGCTGGTGACGTTCTCAGTCTTCTGTTGGCCATTTATGCAATGTATTCACCTTTAAAATCTAGTTGAATGAAGACAGGCTTTTTTCAACTGTGATTTGTTTGGTATTTGAGCCTTCATATCTTCCGTATTCGTTAATGAATCTTTGAGGATAGCCGTTGTTTTCCAGCACTTTTTCAAGATTCGTAGATTCTTCCTCTAGTTTCTCTGCAGAGTATATTCTCCTCGCCCTATAGTACAGAGACTTGACTAGTGCTCGTTTATAGCTATTTGGACAAAAACTATTAAAAATGTAACTATTGCCCATTCCATGTGGGTTTTCGGTAGATTAACCTCTGAAGACTACCATCTTCTAGGCGTTGCATGGTGACATCAAGGAAATGGAAATTTCCATCATTTTCATGTTCCATAGTAAATACAATAATTGTATGTGCGTTGTTGAATAGTCTCAGTAGGTAGGAGGCAAGACTTTCGTTGTCGCACACTACAAATGTGTCATCGATATATCGACAATAGGAAGTTGTTTGATCAATTGCATGCTTCAACTTTGTTTTCTCAAGGTTTTACATAAAGTTATCTGTTAAAACAGGGCTGCCCATAGCTACACCATCTATTTGTCGGTAAGGAGTGTTGTCAAACTGGAATTGTACACCCATGGGACACATTAGCAGTAGGCGTTTTAATACCGGCTTCGGTAGTGGGAGAAGATCAGACTGTTAACAAATGATCTCAATGGTTTCATTGATTGGGATCATTGTGAACAAGGAGGTTGCATCCAATAAAGCCATGAACTTATTTGAAACGTTCATGTGATTCACGCTTTCGGCAAAATGAAATGAATCTTTTTATTATTATATTATTCTGCACAAACCACTGTTGTCCTTGCTTTATTCAAATTCATCAAGGGGAATAAATGCATGAAGATTGTCAAAACGCAATCTTTGCAATATTAATACACACGCGGTATGTTTTGATAACGAAAATGTGAGTAATTCTCAAACGTTTATATGTAGTATATTATATGAATATTTATGCAACTGAAACTTACCCACGATGCGTGCTGAAAAGATGCCAAATTGGTTATATGATATAAAATATTCTATTGGACTATTTATACCACAAACACACTACACTAATTTGTTCAGTGGTTACTTTCACGAACCAATATGAATTCGAATGTCTCTAATTAACCATCATTCTGTTATACACCCGGATATGCACGTAAGTGAGTGAAAATGTGAGAAAACTCTGTCTCTCTGTCTATCGCGTAAACAAAAGTTTAATCGGATAAGATGAAAAGTTCAAACAAACAAAAGAGTGATCATGTTTAGAAAACAAAATGTTTGCTTAAGATCATTATACAGATTACTGTTTTGATCTGGTCAGATTTCTTATACAGGATGAAATGTATTCTGCACAGACATATCCATTGTTTCACAACAACTAATTACGATGAGAAGCAATTCATTGGGCAGTGACTAGACGTGGAATACACGATGTGCTCGATGCCCGTTGCAAGAATGTTGGTGACCGTCGTGATCTGAGTGGTCTAGGGAATAACGATTGGGCACTTGAAATGATTGCTGCTAATTTTAGGTCTCAATGAGGTCACAAACGCACAGCAGTACATCCAGAATGGGCGAAATACGCATCGTCGGCTCCATAACACTTTTAGTCAGCATCCACACAAATCACTACAAGTTTATCGTCACACATCGTCGAAGCATCCGTACTAGAAGTCCGTGACATGTTCATCAAGACTGAAGATTACGGTCCAGTTAGTTGATGCACGCACGTTTATGCTTAAGATTAAACAGAAATGAAATATTTTTTACTGCGAAGCAGCTGCGTCCCCAGCTAGATCGAGACTCTAAGTCCCTGTTTAAGGAGGAAATAGCGAAATGAGTATCCGAGGTCAACAGCAGGACTTCGCCTGAGGTAGCCTGGAATAACCTACAGTTAACTGTAGACGCAGCTATAGAGGTTGTTAATAAGCTGAAACCTAAAGTTAGTAAGAGCCACTAGATTCATACCAATTCATCTGAACTGACTGACGCAAGAAGACTCATTGTGGGATGCTTTTCGATAAGTCTGCTTCACAAATTTTGCTGATATTGCGTACAATTCACGCAAGTTAGATGTTTTGTCTATCGAGTGAAGACGTAAGACTGAACGCAGATCCGTTTTTTCTGTTGAATTGGATTCTGTATTTGAAATGAATTCGCCAAATAGTCTCATTTTGAGGGTTTACCACCGGAAGCATTTAAACACTGATGCGGTACGTCTTCGTATCTATTTTTGACTTATTGAGTGTCAAATTCTCATAAAATTCACCTACCATGTTCCTAGTGTATTTCTTCACGAAAAGTAAAATTCAGAAACGGTGATTCAGTGAGGAGACTCTTGTCAACGACGAATTTAGTATCAAGCTGTACAAATATATATGATGTAGCCTCCGTGGAACTATCTCCGATGAGGGAATTCAATCACATGTGCGAATAAATGAAGTTAAAATAATCAAAGTGCGAAATGTAATTCAAATTCTTATGTTTTTAATGTCACAATCACGGTTAACTGAGAAGTGGTGAAAGAATTAATGTCACATGCAGAACAATTGATAATAGGGATTGCTGTTGTAAGGTGTGTGAGATTACACAAATGATAGACGAATGGAAAAGAAATGAAAGCATAACGTAGTATAGGATTTACTGCTGCAAAGCAAAAGTGATTTATAATGACATACATGATGAATGAAATGATAGGGAGGACAATTGACGTTATCAAGGGAGAGTAAGCTAGCTGAAATAATAGTTTCCAAGCTACAAGTGATTCCGATTCGAAACAATTTTGGCAAATTATTTTTCCCTAGCAGAATGAATGTCATTCTCTTTCCCTTTCCGAGCGGAATGTGCTCATGAATATTCGAGAATTGTTATCCATAGTTGTTGGTTAAGATAATTTCAGCAATGAAATCGAAGAAGTGTCATTCAGACCCTATGTGTGAAGTATAATGTTAACCTAGCAATTTCTGTTCAAAGCAAGATTTGATAACTAATCTCACTGTCTTAATCCCCACCTGTCCATTACCTGTCATTATTTCTATACCATCACTTTATTCCATCATACTGCATGTTCGTGTATGACTGCATCGCCTCCTATAGCTATGATTGCTAGTGAACATTTTAGCTGTGTAGAATTTAGTGATCCAGATTTCACACTCTCGATATTTTTGATTGACATTGACCACGACACGGAATGATCACCAGTGCTACCAGTAGAACTAATGCTACAGATAATTCTATTTCTAAAAGTTTCACTTCCATGAGCACTACTCCATTGATGATTTGAGTTGGAATAACCGTTGTTAATGAAGTTATTGAAAAGCTAGTAACAGTCTTATTTTGCACAGATAATGCATGTTTGGTTCGTCCAGAGACGACAACTCCAGATATTTGAAGTAATCTCGGAGTCATTTGTCTGTTCGTCACCACCTTAGAACATGTAATTATGTCCATATAGCGTCTTGTTGCTGAGATGTGACGTTGTCAAACTAAGCTGAAGCATTGAGACATAGACTTTCTACAATGGATTCAAGAATCCTTGTCAACAACGTTACCCTGTCTATTTTATTTGCTTGGAATAGCACATGCGTAAGAAGTTCATTGACACAGCTGGAATTTATGCGAGTCTCACTTTGGCTTCATTTAGAACTTAGAATCGCAACCAAAAATCTGAATTTCCTTTTAGACGCTGAATTCAGAGGATTATTTCAAACTGATTTCAAGGTGATTAAATTCGCCTTTGCCTTCCTCACTGATGTTTTCATCTGTAATTGAGACGATGCTACCCAGTCAGATTATTGAGGGAAGTGACCTCATTCAATTGTTTTCTCTTTTTGCAGGAATTGCTGCCTCTCTTTTTTGTTGTCGTTGGTTGTTTATCTTCCTCACTTTCGTCAGCTTCTCTTTGTTCACTTTGAGTCATGTATTTGATGACAGCGTTTTGTGAAGTCTGTTGAGTTTCGTCTATGCGTCTTTGAGTTTATGAGACATTAGACACAAATCATTCACTCAAACCAGATTTGTATACAGTGCATCCGTACGTCACTCCACGATCACGCGGTTAAGTATTTTGCTTAAGGCAGACATAAACATGGATCTGCCGCAGTTATTGCAGAGGTAGTTTGACAAACTAACAATATTCTTCCAGTGCCTTCTGTTGCTAGTTTTCCTCAACGAGTTACATGTAGGTTATGTTCGACTCAAGAGTATTTTGAAGTGATCTGATCATGTCTGGTTTGTTCATCTTTTATGAGAATTAGGCTCTCTTGACCACCCTTTTGTAGGTTTCATCTGCATTTATCTCCTCATAGATAGACACGTGGTTATGTGCTATTCTGTTCTGATGTCTCTGTTGCCTGCGACTCATCTGTTCTGCTTCAGTTGTCGGTGTGTCTTATATGCTGGTGCCATATAAAAATTAGTGTCCCACCTCTTGTCTTTACTAAGTATGAGGAGATTTATGATAAGTTGAAATACATTCTCATTATTTTATATGGTTTTTATCACCTGTATACAACTAAGGTGATAATTTCTTTGATATATTCTGTTACATTGCAGGAATTTGGTAAAATTCAGTCATATTTAAAGTACAGAAGGGAAGGTATTTGCAGAGGAGACTAGGAAGATCAAGCAAACCGACGTGAATACCACATTGGCTTCTACTTAATCTCGTGGTCTAACATCACCTGCTTCTCTTCTGATTTCATTGAAGCAAAGAAAGCAAACAGTGGTGAGTGTTCTCTTTTGGCAGATGAGTTGGCTTCCGTCTTCATCAAACTTATATAGAATACTCAAATTAGAGTAAAATGATTATTGCATGCAATAGTTTACCGTTTGCTTTTCTTTAATTGAGAGAAGTGTAATGTGTTATATTAACAGGAAATTTTGTGCGTCGGTGGCATAGCGGTCAGGACGCTCGCCGACTATGCACATGGTCCGGGGCTCAAACCCCGGCCGCCAACGCACACCTTTACCTCGCTAAGCAAGAAATAATGCTGGTAAAGAAGAAAGGTTGGGCACGAGGCCAGCAACCCCATCCTGTAAAATAAACAATGCTACAGAAACTTCAAGTCACTAGCTTGAAGCCCTACGTTCCACTGGGGAACGTGAAAGGAAAAAACCAGGGAATTTTGGTACTCATATATCTCCTAAAACTGAAGTTATCTTTCAGTAGATTTCCAGGAGATGAAAGCAAGTTTTGTAATAGCCAAGTGATTGGTAGCAATCATCAGGCGTCGCCGAATGCTTGTAGGCATACATTAGTAATGAGTATTTGCAATTCTCGGAAGGTGCATACCATCTTTGATGTTCTATGCCACGTTATGAATTCGTGCAGCCAGAGACGTTGCCACACATCTATTCGTGCTCACGACTCACCTCCTGTAGGGCTGTGATGGACATAATTTTGATCGCTAGGTAATACCAGTATACAAATAGCTGACTACCTTCGGTTTACTGTCGTGATATTGAAGTATTAAAGATTCAGAGTGCAAACTACCTATCGTTTTACGAAATGGCTAAACAATGAACCCACTTATACAATGCATTGACTGAAGGAATATAAGACTAAAAATGATACCTCAGTCAACTGGTTTTACATACATTTCAAATTAGTCACTTTCAGTGCCATTAAAATGCCACAAAATGGAGCAACATCGTAACATTTGTTTTATATTCAATAGTGAATGTTTCAAAAAAAAGTTTGTTTGTAGGAATCAGATTGTTGTCAACTTTGATGATGGATTGATATCAGTTGGAGAACGGTTGGAAGCCATTAGGGAGTACAGAACAGCGATCGTTTTCGACAGCTTAGTTTTGAGATTCTTGCGCTTTACACATCCAACATAGTAGTTCAAGAATTCAGCCTTTATTTAACAAGGAAACTTTCGGTGTAAACCATTCAGAAAATGGGATCCAACTGATTGGCCAATTATCCACGATCTGTAACTTTCATGAACCTCGGAGAATACGTACTTTGATAAAACAGCCTTCCAGTACTCCCTGATATTTTCTTCAATGCTAAAAGATATCAACTTGGATTTACCTCCTAACTGAATGGAGCAAAATGTTTAGACTCCGTTGACATCTAGACAGCTTTTACTATGGACACTACGACCAATTCAAAGCATCCACTAGCAATGATTCTGATGAATAATGATGGTAGTCAATGTGTGTGCCTGTGTATAATACATT
This sequence comes from Trichobilharzia regenti, assembly GCA_944472135.2. Taxonomy (NCBI): domain Eukaryota; kingdom Metazoa; phylum Platyhelminthes; class Trematoda; order Strigeidida; family Schistosomatidae; genus Trichobilharzia; species Trichobilharzia regenti. Next base: position 110,763,596 of record OX235264.1, on the reverse strand, counting down.
TCATCACGTATAACATATCTGATCGATTCAAAGCATTAATCTGTGAAGTGATTTCAGTTATTAAATTTTGTTTACTAAACATTACCACTGTTTTGCTTGTTTGAACTTTTCGTCTAATCCGATCAAACTATAGTTAATCCGAATAAAGAGATATACATAGAGAGAGATACACTTTTCTCAGATTTGTATTCACGTACATCAAAATAATCATATCAGATCAGCTTGTCAAAGGTTAGTCGGAGTTACCACTGAACGAATTAGTGTAATTTGTTAGCGGTATAAATAGTGCGAGAAAATATTTTTTTAAAAGGCAAGGTAATCAGCGTCTGTTCAGCACATATTACGGTAAGTTCCAGTGGTTTAATTATTTCATATGATTTACTTTTTAATATGTGAATAACGTTTGATAAACAATAGCATTCTTGTTACTAAAACATTTCATGAATGCATGATTGCTGTAGAGGTTGTAGATATGATAGGGAAGATTCGTAGCTCAGGTGGATGATTTTGATGTGGTTGTGTTCTCTGAGCTGGATAGCTGATTTGCGAAACTTTCATCACCCTACTAGGTGACATCTTCAGCGCATAATTTAATTCGCGGAAGTGAGCATTTAGATTTCCCCACGAGTTTATTATTCATCTCTCCTGGCCACATTGAATGTCACTCCTTGGTCTTTTTTGTGTGTTTTCACACCTTCTAGGTTACTTGTATTGGAACTGATAGTTTCTTTGACTTTCTTATCGGTTGATAAATTTTGTCTATCTCGATGTGTCTATTGATTGATGTTTCCCTGGAATGCCAAGCTTCTAAAAAATTTCTAGCATTCTTGTTGTTTCCTCCGTCTAATATTTGAACACTGGTTGTCCAAGTCGAACTGATGTCCGTGGTTGTCTGTATGTAATGATATGAGGGAGTGGATATCATGTCATTTGACGGCTAGCTTATGTTCATGGATTCGAAGACGAAGGGGCGTCCACTTTGGGCAATGTAGTGTTTCTCGCAGTTGTTACAATTAATTTTGTAGATGATGTTGGTTTCATCTATTTTCGCTGTTGAGTCTTTTGGCTGAAATAGAATTGATTGAAGTGACTTTGTTAGTTTGCGTTCGACGTCAATTCCTAGAAGTTTGAAGAGTCTTGTAGTGATCTCTGAGATATCCTTTATATATGATTAGGTGATTTTCTTTGTGCTTTCCTTGGTGGCTTTTGCTTTGATGGGTTGGCTTGGGGAAATATGTCTTTTGATGAAATTCCGTGTATGTATTTTTTTGGAAGACGTCCATGAGATATTCTTCTTCAATTGTCCTTAAGGTAGGAGTGCTGCAATGAGTCATGGCTGGCCCTCTTGAATAGTGTTTGTATGCAATACCTTTTGTGTGTTGTTGGATTGTTGCTGTTGTAATTCAGGATTCGGTCTGTGTTAGTTGATTTTCCATAAACTTGAGTTTCTAATTCCCTGTGATTGTTCGCTTGACTAAGACGTCCAGAAAACGGTATTTTGTTCTCGGATCCCTCCGCTCTTGTGAATTTAATGTCGTTGAATACGTTGTTTATTAAGTTGTGGGTTTTATCTAACTCATTTCTTTTGATTACTACAAATGTGTCGTTGACAAAAATACTACATTTGCCCAAAGTGGACGCCCCTTCGTCTTCGAATCCATGAACATAAGCTAGCCGTCAAATGACATGATATCCACTCCCTCATATCATTACATACAGACAACCACGGACATCAGTTCGACTTGGACAACCAGTGTTCAAATATTAGACGGAGGAAACAACAAGAATGCTAGAAATTTTTTAGAAGCTTGGCATTCCAGGGAAACATCAATCAATAGACACATCGAGATAGACAAAATTTATCAACCGATAAGAAAGTCAAAGAAACTATCAGTTCCAATACAAGTAACCTAGAAGGTGTGAAAACACACAAAAAAGACCAAGGAGTGACATTCAATGTGGCCAGGAGAGATGAATAATAAACTCGTGGGGAAATCTAAATGCTCACTTCCGCGAATTAAATTATGCGCTGAAGATGTCACCTAGTAGGGTGATGAAAGTTTCGCAAATCAGCTATCCAGCTTAGAGAACGCAACCACGTCTCCTCCCCACTGTTCGATGGCTATTGACCAGTGAATTCTTACTTGCGAATTTGACATATCTAGTACTAAACAGAGTAGAACCCCAGCTTTGTATAAATCGATTAATCAGTATATTCGCGGGTTTTTGTAGAACCAGATAGATGAAATCGTTCCTTTAGTTCCCCGCTAAGTATCCTTGTAATTTGCAATTCTCTCTGTTCATTGTGAGATTCTTTTTCATAAGCCTTCTTCACTAATTCTGCTAACATTGTTACACTTCATTAGAGTACATGTAAAATACTTGGATGTATTTTTGAAGTAGTTTTACTCTTGAAACTTCGACCAAGTATGGAATCATTGAATATTCCTTCTTCTTTAGGTAAAGCAATTACGAAATCAAGTTTTCTGTTATCTCTGGTAAAGACTGGAGACGGAATGTCAGATTTTCGCTGATAGATAATTCACGAAGAATTTCAGCTTCTTTGTAAGACACTATTTAAGAGTCCAGTCAGTCTAGAAATGGATGGCATCGATATGAGTGAGGGTATGTGTACTTGTATGGCAAGATGTATGCTGTTGTCTGAACATGAAGAACTGACTGACTGTCTGATTAACCAAATATCGGTGTAGAAAATGCCCATATCCTCGGTATCCTTCAGCTTCCACAATCTCATCTGTGTCAATTGCATATAGTTGAAATAATCCTGCTTAGCTGGGTAAATGAAAGGATCGGTGTCTTATTAATGTATTTCATTGAAAGTGTTTGAGAAAGTCACTTACTGTCATTCCTTTCAAATTAAATCAAGCAGAATGTCACTGTTCACTTTTCATTCTATTTACATAGATTTCAGTAAAATGGTGTCCCATTGGTCGAAATTAAACGTCATCATACTCGTTAGTCTCTGCATATTCAATATTATGAAGATTGAATCAGCTACATATATGCTGCGAATGACAGTTGATGAATCAGGTGACTTCAGTTTACATTTTATGTGTATGTAAATGACTGAAATAAATGGGATATCATAGCACCTAAGTATCCGTACAAATCGCCTCCTGAAAATTGTATCTAATGTCATACAAGCTAGACAACCTAAAAGCGATTCTTATCAGCTGAATAAATTCGAAAGAACCAACTTCTTTGACTTATCTGGATAGGCAGAATGCTTCCAACTGCATGCATTTGTCACTGATGAAGATGTTGAAACCGGAGTCGGAAAAGACGAGAGTAACTGGCATCAATCTGAACTCCGTGTGAAATTCGTTTGCATTCCGTCTCAGCATGAAGAATAATATCCGAATTTTGCACATCAATGTTAAATTGGTTAGTTATTCTATATGGATCAATACTTTGGCGTGACCAGGAGTATTTCAATCAGCTAGTTGCATATCCTAATAAACAGCCGACTACTTGGGCTATCTTCGGAATATCAGGTGTTACTGCTGAAAAGATTAAAGAAATACACAAAGTGAACCAAAACATCAAGAGCCTTTTAGTCCAGAAACAGAGAAAAATGAGGGTATTTCAGACACACCTTGAGGAAGCCGTCGATCAACATCGCATGTGATTCGGGGGACATGAAATAATGTGCGGAAAAGGAAAAATGTAAAAAGTAGAAAAGCTGAAGACGTGCTGTTGATAACATGCGTCAGGGTAGTGCTGATGATGTCTCATCTGTAACCGCTTTCGTTTTGTGTCTTTAGCAGTATGCAACTGAAGTAAGGATGTGTCATATTTTGTCAGTGAACATTTATCGGACAAACCAAATGACTCAGTCTTAAACTTTATCTGTCACTATTGTTTAGCTAAATCGTGTGTTACACATAATGAACAATCATCCATTTACTGGTCTCTTTTATGAACTGAAAGAAATGTAGTGAAAGTAATGTAACTCGGATAGTTATTAAAACATCCTGCATTCGTTTTCATTTGACTGCAAATGTCTTTGATTTGGTCAAGGGAAATCTGTAAAAAATGTGAAACAGAATACACCGTCGTGGTCACGATTCGTCCACACTATTTCTTCTTCGACCGAACATGGTTAGGATGAAATGCATCTCCTTTATCTTATCAAAAACATTATCACGTGGATGGTGGAAGTATATACACCAAGCAAAGCTACCTTCCGGATGATTTGAACCCTTTAAGTCTTACATAAGTATGTGCTTATTCACAATTCAAGTATTCTTCTATTCTCAAAAGTTAGTTTGTAGAGATTTAGTTTGTTCCAAATTCTACCAGGCATTGACATCTGCGGATTGCTGAACGACTGCTTACTCGTCACCAGGAACACTTCAGTATTGCGCACACATCAGATTTTGCAAACTATGAGATTCCTTTCACAAGGCAAGCTAACTTGGGGACCAATCAACCAGTGTGGATCGACTCAATCATCCATAAATTCTAACTCACTTTCATCTACATTCAAAACCGGGTGTGTGCGTGTACTGTGAAATGAATCGATACGAGGATGAAAAATCTGGAATTTTAGTCCACCCCGCTGGCTAACAATGATTTTGTAATGGCTGGCAATGTTTGGTCTAACTTGATACTTCCATTCGCTGAAGAAACAAACATGAAATACAAATTATGTATGGTTAAAGTGTATAAATGAATCGGAATGTTAGTTAGTCAACCAGTCCGTTAGTTACTTACTTAGTAAAGAATGGTTAATTATTACAATGATAAATGCGATGCAATTAAAATATCTCAACAAGCAAAACACGATAACGAGAGTGGGGTTGGAAATTAAAGGGGTACAGAAATTATCTGTTTCATCACCGTTGGTTTGCAGATATGTCATTATTTTTCGCCTTTAGTACCCGCATAACATTGCCAGTCAGTTGCTGTGTCTTTGGCAAATCGGGAGGAGTGAGAAATGTTGATTTATTCGATTTTGTGCTAGTGACTGAATGCATAATGTGTCTACCTCTTCATACGAAGATCCTGCCTTCGACCTCTGCTGGATTGCTAGATTAATCCACTCACAAACAATTTGATTGTTTTATGTCATTTTTTTAACAGCCCTTTTTACTTTCTATGACGTCCATATTTTGACTGGATAGTGATGGGCTGATAGAGTACTACTGACATGAAATCAGCGGCTATTTAAGGTGTAATATGTGAATCAATCATGAAATGAGTTTACATGTAGAGAATTCAAATATTTCTATCAACCATTAAAGCGTATTTCTGCTTTCAGGACAGATGACTGTTGATTTCAACGGGGTGGAGTTTTCTTTGAGTGATAACTTCACGCTTACAGTTAAAGGTTATGCCTGTATAAGGACAGTTTCTTTTCAACCACCAACCGAAGATGAACTGCGAACAGGCAACGGATATCGTTCAGGTTATTGGTGAGCTTACGTTTATAAGTAACATATGTGTGTTCTGAACCTGTATGACAAAATGTACAACTGAATTATTTGATTATATTAACATAAATGTGCATGCCTCATTCTGAAGAATAATATTAATAATTATTGTCATTCCCTTTAGTTCCGAGTAAAGTATAGGTCTTCAGCAATACACATTCACTCCTCGGTTGACTATCCCCCTGATTGTAAATGATTCCTCCTCTCTCTTCATCCCTAGTACGACCTCCTCCATATCACCATTAAACCAACAACTTACTCGTCGTTCCCTATTTGGTTTCTGCTCACGCGATGGCTTGTATTGTGCGTGATGTTATTTAACGACCACTTCAGTCACGTTGCCCATCCTTTAACATTTTGTTGAGCATTTGCCTCCTGGTTGTCTCTTCCAAAGCCAGAGGTTATTGCTGTAAATTCTTTCTGGTCGACTGGTTATCTGATCTTCATTTTGGAGTCCGCGAATGCGATAGCTGTTTCTGACTCATAGAGAAGAACTGAATCCACGTTTGCGGGAAAAATCAGAATCTTGTTATTTATTTCGGCTGAGTGACAGGAGAAGTTCTGCAAACTGATTTCATGCTGATTAAGACGCATCTTATCATAGTTCTAGTAGGCGGGATTGTCCACATTCCTATTCACGCATTCATTAAAATAAGAAACTTCAACTGGCTGACTGGTTCCCTGAAAGTCTTCACCAGCCCGCAGTCTCATTTCGCCTCCCCAATACTAGCTAAGCTTGAGTGTTCTTTTAATATGCTCCTATGCGTTGAAGTTTGAAAAGCTGTATTGCGTAGTGTGGGTAATCTCATGCGTGAACATTCGTCTATCGCATGTTCATGACCGGCGAGAAAACTAGCGAGGCAGTAAAACGCAATTTTCTCTCATATGAAATTGAGACTGTTTAGTGGAGCTGTCACATTATGTGTACAGTATCACACTTCCGATGTTAATATAGTGGTTAGATTGTTCGCAGTTTTGTCATTCCTCACGTTCGCCAACCAAGTAGCATTTTAGGATCATCCTCAGTGCCTTGCTTATTGTGCTTTATTGCAATTCGCTTTAGACTGATTCAAAGATGAATGAAATGATTGTGAAGTGCAGCGATTTCCATAGATCCTGTACAGGTATTAAAATGGCACTTCAGTCTTTTACGTGACTTAGAATTAGATAGTGTCAACTGTGAAGAGTCTTTCAAAGATTTTCTAGCAAGCGTCTGCCATAAGCTTTTGGTTCGACTTACCACACAGTACTGAGGAATTTGAGAATTACTGGCAGAACGCAGTTTATCAGCTCATGTATTCTACAAGTTCTTCTTCATTATTCAACCCTCTGCGTTGATCTTTCATCGATTTCAGAAAAAATGTCATATTTTGTGGAACATTGGATGTGTTTACTGTTGTCTAATAGTGCGCTGCCCTCAACTCAACAAGTGAACTTCTTTGAGTCTATGTGTATTCAATTTCTTGTAATCAGCGATCTGAAATTATATTGTCTCATTCCGAATATCCTCCCCACTTATTCGAAACCGAACCTGCGGATTTATTTCGACGAGGTAAAACTAGGGGAACTTCCATGGTTATTTATGCTTGTTTGTCCAGCAAAATATTAAGACTCAACAACACCATGTTTAGCATGGGTTTTGTGGGAAAAAATGTCAGCAAATAACACGCGGAATGTTTGAAAGAGTAAGTGAATTATAAAGATAACACGGGACGGTCTACTCAAGTACTGTGAGATTATTCCCTTTCCGTTTCGACACATTTTCCTGGCGACAGGTTCTTGGCTGTCCCTTCACCTGAATTCTCTCCAGGTGAAGATGATAATGAGACGATTTTAATCACTTTGGTGCAGCTTAAACTTTTCTACTACAAACACTTAAGTCGCTAGAAATTACACAATTGCATTCGATTACTAAAATACACTGTTATGAATTATACAATCCATAAGTGAGCACTGCATTTATCAACCTTGATTCTGATTAGTATTCTTGACATCCCTATTGTGTTTTTTTCTTTCTCTATTTATCTTTCACTCCCTCTAGGCATTGCGGAAATAGGCTAACACATTCAGGTTGATGTCGCAATATAGCTCTGCAAAGGACTACTAAAGCTGCAAGAAACAATTGCGAAATATAGCTTCCCTGCTAATGTATAACTGTGTTTATTCAAATGCTTTGCTTATATGTGTTAGTTAAACGAATATGATTAATTTTGTGAATAATGAGTATTCTTATACCTCTTTTTTTCTCAAGTAAATGTATTTTCAAAAATCAAAAATGAAATCAAAATCAAACGAAATGATGTAGTTCTCAAGAAATTGTAACCGGTATGGGAATTCAATTATAAGTTTGAATACGTAAAATGATAATAATATTATTATGAAATGCAATTCAGGTTCAATTATTCGTGATGTCATTATTATTATTGAATCCTTTAATTCCTAGAGGAACATAGGGCTTCAGCTGCGCGTCTCCATTGCATTCTGTTTTCTACCAACTTTTCCACCCCGCTTCAAGTCTGCCCACATGCTTTCATCTCCTCTTCACATGACCTCCTACAAGTCACCCTTGCATTGACGACCAACTCGCCGCTTCCTTTTCGGGTTCCGCTCGAGGACTTGTCTAGTGATGTCACTTGATGGCTTCCTCAGAGTATGGCCAGCCAATCCATCTCCATTTCTTCCTGCCTATTTGTTGCACAATCGGTTCCTGGTTGGTTCGCTCCCAGAGATTTTTGTTGTTGATCTTTCCTGGCCATGTGATCTTGAGTATTGAGCAAAGACAACTGTTAATGAAGGTCCGAATTTTGTTTGAGATGCTCTTTATGACGCGCAGTGCAAACTTTGATCCGTATAGTAGCACTGACTTCACATTGGATTTGAAAATTCGGATCTTATTTTTCATGCTGAGTGCTGCTGACCTCCACACAGACTTAGGAGTAATGAAAGCTTGCCTTGCTTTTCCGATTCTGGCTTTGATATCCTCGTCAGGTCCGCCTGTTGTTGAAACGATGCTTCCCAGGTAGGTGAAGGAGGTTGTTTCTTTCAGATTCCTCCCATTTATGCTGACTGTCGTTTGTTGTTGTTGTTGCTGTTGATGCTGGCCGAGAATCTTCATGACCTCTGCTTTATCTATGTTCACTTGAAGTCCTATCTTTGATGCTTCTTCTGGCAGCTTGTTGCTTTTCACTTGCATATCTTCCAGTTTGTGGGAAATCAGACTTATATCATCGGCGAAGTTCCATTTTATGCCTGTTTCCTCAGTGCCGGTTGTCTGTCGCATTGTTCAATCTGCTACATTCAAGAAGATCATTGGCGATAGTAGACAGCCAGCCTGTCTTACTCCTGTCCTCACTTCGAAGGATTCCGTAATTTTCCCGTTGTGGATTACTTATCATGCAGCATTGTAGTATAACTGTTGGATGAGATGCATAATTGTCAGCTGAACCGCGTAGTAGCGAAGTAGTTGACAAATCACCTCTCGACTGACGCTGTTGAAGGCCTTTACAAAGTCGATGAAGTTGAGATAGAGAGGTGACTGCCATTCCAAGCTTTGTTCAATGATGATCCGTAGAGTGGCGATTTGATCAATACATGACTTGTTTCTCCTGATTCCAGCTTGTTCCGGTCAAAGTTTTGCATCCAGGTCGGCGAGTTTCATTCTCTCCAGGATGTTGCGGCTTAGTATTTTGCTTGGGATGGCAGGAGCATAATTCCACGCCAGTGTTTATATTGACTTAAGTCTCCTTTCTTTGGTAGTTTGAATAAGTATTCTTTCTTACAGTCTTCGGGTACTTTGCCCTCTTTCCACACCTTCTCCAGCAATGGCGTCATCAAGTCCTCTGTTGTCTCTGGATCCATTTTCAATGCTTCTGCTGGGATTCCATCTGGTCCCGCTGCTTTTCCAGCTTTTAGAGTCTTGATTGTATTCAGAACTTCTGATTTCGTCAAGGGTCAATGTTCACTGGTAGTTCTGCTTCCGTTGTTGGTATTGTTGGGCGCGTTGTAGGTGGCGGACGATTTAGAAGTCTTAGTATTTTGCTTGAGATGGCCAGGAGCATAATTTCACGTCAGTTTTTGCATTGACTTAAGTCTTTTTTCTTTGGTAGTTTGAATAAGCATCCTTTCGTGATGTCATAATCACAGTTATTTCTGGAGTGAGAAAGCAATTAATGTCACTCGTTGGAAAATCCACATATTGTATTGAGGTCGCAAAAGGTGTGAGAATATACGTTTGGAAGGCAAACCTACTAGAAATGAAAACGTCATGTAACAGTGTTTGAATTTTGTTAACATTGAATTCATCTCTTCAAAGCGAAATTGATTTACATTGACAGGTATAAGGAACGAAATAATAGTAAAGACAACTGAAAGGGGAAATAGCGAAAGTGTGTCAATTGACGTAATCAAGGGAGAGTACGTTACTTAAAATAACTGAACGATGAGCAAGTGGAGAGCGAAAATGTATGATAATCATCAGAGCTTCGCACAGAGGAAATAGGACTGTGCGTGTTGAGGAAGTTAGGCAGACTTTGCCGGTATGTACACGTGGGTTTCAGTGCCTACCCTGGCACTTTCCTTCACCCTTTCGTTCAGTGCGCTATATCCTGCCCTCAAGTTCTATCTTGATGTTCGTCGACGCAATAATTAATCTCTTGTTTCACCATCCTTCTCTCTTCTATTAGTCTCCATGCGTCTTCGCTGTGTCTATGTCACTCCTGTCTCTTGTTTCTGCCCAGAAATTTTCTACAGGTTTAGCTCCACACTATTTTCATTACTTTTCATAGCTCCTCTCTTTGCTAGGCTGAACGTGTGTCACCACTCTTTCCCGCATTATTCCTCTGACTATGTTCCTGACCCGACATTCATTTAAAATCGAACTTTGCTTGTGGTGGTACCGGAACTCCTGTTCCTTTGAAAGTTTTCATTCGATTTGTAATGTGCTTTGCACGTGATAATGGTCTGACCTATTTTTAATTTAATTTTTAATATAAATTTGCATACCTTATTCTGGAGGTTGTCTGCTAGAATATATTGAGGAAAGGTATGGCTGGATAATGGAGGCAGATATTGCAAGAGGAATCTGTGCCGATTCTGTTTCATGCCAGAAAGTCGACTAGGGAAAAACAAATCGGTTTTGAAGAGGCGGCGATGATCCTTTTCCTAGTCCCCCTATATCGTTCCTCCTTCTGTGTTAATATTTATACTACTCATCTTGATTAAGTAGATAGTAGTGAATACGTCCTTATTTGCTATCGAAGTTTAACTCGATGTATCAATGATCTATTAGATTTGTAATTATTTTTTCTTATACTCCAACGTCATTTGCTGTATATGCTTTATTGGCATACCCTTTATTGATGAATAATGTTTATCCGTATCCCTGTATTCTGTGTTTGACATTCACACACTGTTTAATATCACGTGGATCGCTTTTGATACATCTCTACTATTTCCGCTTATTGGCGAACATCAACTTTATTTTTGACGGCATTCAGGCACTGACACCTCACAAGTGAGTTTTATATAACATCTTTTACATTTCTTGTTAAATGCATTACCGTATTTTAGATAAATCCTGAGTTTTCGCATTTTTCTCTCCATGCTACCTTCACTTGTATTAATCATTGCAATGTCGTACTGAATGTCTTTTGCAAGAAGTTCACACAATAATTAATTTTCCCTTGGGTTCCTAGTTGAACGTACGGTTTTGAAAGCATACATCAACATTCTCATATGTCATCAACATTATTATCTCTGTGAGACTCGTGGGACTACGACGTTTACGGCATGTACATTGTATTCAGACTCATTTCGTTTGATAGTACCTATTAAGATGTCATATGTTCACATGTTTGCAGACGACACTCTCACACTTCATATTTCATGCGTACAACGATGCTTGATTGTCGCCTGTCTGCCAGTTTGAAACACTTTTAGTCTCTAGAGATAGATGAAGTGATTCAAAGGAATGTAGATTTTTAGATGAAATTGATTTGCCATTAGTCAGTGTTGATGAAAACACGTTGATTAAAATAGCATGTCAACAGTGAATATGAGATATCCATCTATCCTCCAGCACCAAGTAAATGTTTAAAGTTCAATTCGCACTTACAAACTAAATTTGAATAACACTGCGTTACTGCTTTATCCTGATGAGACTGCAAAACGAAGTAATTGCGTTAGTCTTGCAATATGTAACGATTCTGTGGCTCAGAATACTTGTTCTAGGTGTTCCTTTGTAAACGATTCACTGTATTAGCCATCACTGCAGAATATCTCCATTCACATACCTCACGTCTTTTCTTAATATTTTTGAAGATTGTTTCAGCAATAAGCTGGCTATTTGTGAATCATTGGAACGGTCAATCTGTTTCAGAATACCTTTCAGTGTGGGTTTGATGTAGTGCAAAGTGTTGCATTGTCCACACACACACACCCGCTCACATACGAAGTGACACAAATCTCTGGTGTTGCGTGATGATATGTTGTATGTTCGCCGTGGAGACACATTTTATCTCCGGCCTCCAAATAATTCTGCTACTAGAAGTTGTTTATCCATAGATTTACAGTGAAGAAAGCAAGTTTCTCCAGTCAGATGATGGTAAGCACTCAGCAGGCGTCCATGAATTCAGGTTTCATGATTATCAGCACACATGCATGAATAGGTAAACAATGAACAAACTTATAGAATGTATTATTCTCAAATACACAGTCCTGCAAATTGCACTTCAATCAAACGTTTTTGGAGGCATAGTGAGACAAATCCACGTATATCAGATATGAATTAGACACTTTCACTGCACTAAAAATACCACAAAATGGATTATCTTCCTAACAGTTCCCCACTGTTTGGAATTCAATTTCGCATTTTCCAAAAAGTGTTTGCTTTTGGGGATTGGATTGTTTTCCACTTTGATTACGGATTGATATCAGTTGGAGAACGCCTGAAAACCTCTAGGGAGTACTGGCCAGTCATTGGTTAATGGAGTTCATTTCTTCGAAATGAGTTCTTCCTGTCGAAAGGAGAGCTTACATGTGGAGCACTGAGTCAGTTATAGCCGAACAATGAGCAACCAGGCACGGATTCCGACTTCCACGGCTTTATTGGGCGCCTTTATTGCGGATACTTCGAAGATGCCTGAAGATACATTTGAGTTGATTTGTTGTTGACACTCAGTCGAATCGGAAATGCGTATTTCTTCGCATTTAGGACGCATTGTCTAGACTTATCAGTGTGTGGTGATGTCAACATTGAGAGGCGAAATCAGCCCATATCACTCCAGTTGTCGAAGAGTTCCAGTAGAACACCCAGTTACCAACATTCGTGCAACGGGCTTCAAGCGCATCGTGTATTCCATGCCTTGCTATCATACACACCGAATTACTTCTTGTGATAATTGGGTTGATGTGAAATAATGGATATGCCTGGTCCCGATGGTGTACCTGTCTTTGTCCTCAGGAACTCTGCTGATATTTTATGTTACACTCTTAATAACATTTTAATGCTTCCTTTTTCAGTATTGGTCTACATTTTGCATGGAAAAAGATTAAAATTGTCCCCATACCAAAACCATCTTCTGGTTCTGATATTAAATTTCATCCTATTGCAGTCGCTTCTCCTTTTTTCAAAATTGGTGGAGAAAAATTACTATTCCTTCGTCTTGAACCCTCATTGAAACCTTTAAATGATCCTAAACAATTTTCAGATAAACATGGTAGAAGTATCTTGCATGCTCCGGTTTTTTTTATATTATAATGTTGTTTCTTGCTTAGACAAAGATGCTAATTATGTTCGTGGTGCTTTCCTAGACTACACATCTGCTTTTGACTCTGTATCTAGTGGTCTTTTATTAAATAAGCTTTCGTTGACTCAAACAGGATCTCGGGCTAAGAGTTGGGTGCATTCTAACTTTTCTGATAGAATGCAGTATACTGTATATAAAGGCAAATCTACTTCCGCCTCACTTACATAAGCCGGTGTTCCTCAAGGTGTCATCCTCTCTCCTTTTCTTGTTTCTTTCTTCCTACACGACCTGCCTCATTTAAACGAAACTAACTTTGTCAGATATGCAGATGATATTACTGTATCGCTGTCTATCACTTCCGAGTCTGACAGCTCCAAACTAACTTAATAACTTTCTGTTGGACATCAACAAGTGGTCCAAGTCAAATGGTCTCATATTAAATCCTTCCAAATGTCAGGCACTTGACTTTACTTTCAAGCAACGACGTGACTTACATGAACTAGTTAGTTCCCATCATGCCTGTAGCATAGATGGCGCTGAAATTTAAACCAAGTCAAGCATTAAATACCTTGGATTAGTTCTTTCCTCTGACCTTTCATGGTCATCCCACATCTTATCAATCTCTGAGAAAATGTTTCGTCTTACCTTCTACATTAAAAAGTTAAGACAATCAGGTATCAACCAACCTTTAGTTTTGAAATTTTTAAACTTCTGTAATTTACCTATTGTACTCTTTTGCTCTCCATTAATCTTTCCTGGGGTTCTCAAAAAAGACTATATCATTTAACGAAGGGATTTAAATGCATTGAGTATGGCTTGTGGTCTGCCACTGCGTGAGCTCGTTGAGAGACATTTAAAATCCTGTACAAAATGGGCAAAGGCCGTACTGTCAGACCCTCTGCACACTCTTTATTCACTACTATCCCCTTGCATCTCATCAGGTAGGACGAGAAGTCAATATAAAAAGTTATATGCTTGCACCACTAAGTACAACAATCCTACAATACCATATTTATCCCGTAATTTATGTGATGAAGACTCTGTTAGACGTGATACATATAAGTTACTATGTAATTAGCAAAGTGAATCAACCCTTTCATCGTTCATTTTTCTGTAATTTTATGGTGTCACACTTTCTATCGTTCATTTATAACTTAGCTATTTTATTTTAGTTGTTATTACTATTATTACTACAATTTTATATGTTATGCATATGTTTATACATACTTATGCATCGCATACTGTAATTGCTTCATACCCGCTATTACAACAGTTTGTTATTATGATTAATTAATGTTTATTTTTGTCTTTTTCAGTAAATTAGATGCAATATTGTACTGAATGCTGAAAATATATATGTATATAGTAGATTTCAACAAGTATAATATATCTGACCATTTCGAAACAGTAATCTGTTCAATGACATAAAATTTACATTTTGCTTGTTAAAAACATTATCACTGTTTTGTTTGTTTGAGCTTTCCATCTCATTCGATTAAACTATTGTTTATGCGAGTTTAGAGAGAGAGAGAGAGGCACTTTATTCAAATTTTCGTTCACATAAATAAACATCTTGGCTTCGCTGGTCTAAGCATGCAGACCAGCAACTCCGCAACATACAATTCATCATGTACCTAGTATTTCGCAGAATGATTAATTTGGTAATCTGTACATACGCAGGGAATTGTAGAAGCGAATACATGAAGTTGTTTACAAATTTCCCTGATAAGCATCTTTGTAACTGCTAGCTCTGTCTGTTCATTGTGGGATCCTTTTGGAAAAGTTTCTTTCACAAATTTTGTTGACATTGCATACAATTCTATCGAATGAAGACGTCAGATGGAATTCAGATCCACTTTCTGTTGAATCAGATTCTTCAGTAAAATTCTGCAAATCATTGTTCACATCGCTTCTGTAAATGTAGGTCTGAGCGATAAGATTTGCATTTCAGTTGTTGCTTGTTATAGTCTGAAACATTTTGAGACAAACTTTTTCTGGACAAGAGAGGAAAACTGTTTACTCAGTTTTGTCTCCAGAGCGTTTTTCTACTTCTAAATGAAGTCAACAGTTCATTTTTGAGGTGAAGGGGGTGGCGGTATTGTTGTCTAGTAGTGTTTCATTATCGGTAGATAATTCAAGATGAACATCTGTCGTTGTACGACAGGTGTGGTCTGCCACTGCGTGAGCTCGTGGATTCATCAACAGCGACTAGTACTTAATCGACTTCATCGATCCACGACAAATCTCTGTTTATCTCTCTCTCTCTGGTTCTCTCAACCTAGAAGTGTTGCAAACTATTAGATAAGCAATAGTCAATCATCGGTCTACGCCAGTTATATATATGTATATATATATATATATTTATATGGTAAAAGATAAATAGAACAATACATTCAGGTGAAACTGGAAGTCCTATTTCAGTCAAACTCTTATTCCCAGCATAATTCAACAGAACATGAAATGCAGATAAATTCCTTTTTTAGCCTCAAACTCATTATCTCGGATTGCGTTGATTGTGAAGTAATTCGAAAATCATTTCAATACTAAAGAGCAGTGTCCTATATCCTTATAAAACCTCCGTCAAAAAGATAACATTAGAAACACGACAAAAGGAAGAAGTAGCACGAATTCTGCACGAGTGTATTTTCGCTGTATAAATCAATTGTTCAGCAGGCGGAAAATATATGATTTCTTTCAGTTTGTTTGCTTGCTTTAAAAGAATGACCCTTTCATGTTTTATAATTCCTTTTGGGTCATCCTACCAGATGAGATGCAGGGTAACAGTAGTTGTGAAAATACTGGATGCTGAGAGTAAAACAATATGGATTTCGAGGGCCTTTTGCGTGAGCTCAGGTTTCCGTTGTCTACAGAAGTGATGAGATGACTAAGTGGCACACCATGGCTCCTACTGATAACCTTGAGTAAACTTCTCAATATGACAGAGCACTGTTTGAGTGGCAGCCAGGAAGGACAAGAGTGGAGCAGCCTAGTAAAATGATCAGGCTGCAAGAGTTAACAAATTGCACGAAGTAAGGTTGAGGAATACCTATTGTCTTAACTTCCTAATTTAGATGGATAAACAGAATGACGTAGAAAAGGGAGGAGATTATTCCATGTTATTTTCACGCTAAACACAGTTTCAATTTCAGTACCTTATATGCTATTCCAAAAGCATCATGTGGCGGACAGTTGCTGTAGATTGTCTGATTTTTTGATATTTAGGAGGATTTCAGGTAGGAGCATTAGGTTCATACCCATGACTGGTACCCGGTTGAGAGCTATTAGGTTTGCAACAGACACATTGAAGGGGGACCGAAAAATAATATCATCGGCGTATCTGACGAAGTTGACTCTTAGAAAGGTGTCATGCCATGCAGGAAGACGCATACCATAATAAAGGCCAAAGTGGTCTCCCTTTTCCAAACTACCTGTTAGGGCTACATATTCAAATCGCAACAACATATCTGCTATTGGAAGTAAATAAGATAAACAGAGGAACGGTCGTCGAGGAGGATTCTTCAATACGTGTTAGAAAGTCTGTGTCTCAAAGCCTCACCTTCGATTGCCAGAGTCACATTTCAGCACCTGTTTGGAACAGGTCAGAATATCGAAATTCTAACATCTGTTTAGATCATGATGAACAGACAAATGACTCCACAATCACTTCAGACACCTGAATTTGTCCCCTCTCAACGCATCAAGCATGCATTACATGCACAAGAAGAGACTGTTACCTGTCTGTCACTAATTTCATAGGCACAAAAGTTTTCAATTCAACTCATCAAAAGAGTAGTATTTGGACTGGTCGTGGTAAATCCGTATCGTAGTCAGTGTCAATACTGAATAGAAAATTTCTTTTTGGAGTGAAGATGCGAACTCCGTAACATTCTAAGTTCTACAGTGAATAATTAATATCAATAACAAGAATAGTATGCGTTTGACCGCTACCTGACATCAGTTATAGAATTATTGGAAAACCTGTGTGTATTGGATAACTGTTTCAACCAACGAGACCTATAATATCAATAAGGAAATCACCATGTCATAAACTGACCAGATGGTTGGCCCAAAAGCTAAAACCCATTCGAAAGAAGCTGGCAACTCACAGTATCAAAGATTCTTACCAGTTTTCACAAGAATTAGATCAACTCGATAATTCAGATAGACTTCTCGTGTCATACGACGTTTTTTCACTGTTTACCAGCATATCCATCGAAGAAACGGTAAACATCATATGCCAACAGTCCGAATTGCTTCCTCTTCCAGAAAACGAGCTACGAAAATTGCTACTTCTATGTACAAAGAATATTCAATTCCGATTCGACAATCAGCTGTACCGGCAGATTGATGAAGTGACTATGGGTTCACCTCTGGGTCCTGTTCTTGCTGACATATTCATGGCTCATCTTGAACAGACTCGAATGAAAGAAGAAATAGAAAGAACCACCTATTACTGCAGATATGTCGACGACACGTTTGTGGTCTGCAATGATATAGAACACGCGTCCGCAATGTTTGAAAAACTCAATGCAGCTCATCCCATTCACAATCGACTTCAAAAGGAACAACCAATTTCATTACCTTGATGTCAACATAAAAGGAAGAAACGACGGGACGATTAAAAAATCTATCAACAGGAAAGAAACCTGGACTTGTCAATACTCAAATTATCACAGCTTTTGCCCAACCAGCTACAAACAAGGTCTAGTAAAAACGCTCTTCAGAAGAGCCAAAGGAATATGTTCGGAAGACACTGTTGAAGAAGAACTCGCCGTCATCGAAAAGAACCTCATGGAGAATGGATATCCCTGAAAGTTCATATTACAGTATAGAAATGAAGAAGCACACAAACCGAAACCTGAGATCGTTGAAAAGAAACCAGTTTTCACCTGCTTAGCGTACAAAGGGGGAGACGTATCCACAGGAACACAAAAAAGTATCAGAAGTGCATTAAAAAGAACATTTCCAGCTGCCAGACTGATCTCATTTCACAACACTGTGTGCTCGTTAACCCAGTCCAAAGTAGATGAGTACCCTACTCACGTCAACTCCAGCTGCATTTACCAATTCACGCGCACCTGCGGAAGCAATTACATAGGAAGGACTGAGAGGAGAGCATCTACTAGATTTTCTGGGCACATTCCTAAGAGCCTCCGTACAAAAGGAAGAAAAGTGTTATCGAGTGCAATCGGAAGACATATAATTGACACAGGACACACAGTAGAAATCAGCCAAGCCTTCGAAATAATCAATACGCAAAGAAACCCATGGCTACTTTGTTTCGCAGAAGCCATTGCTATCAAGAGACTTCGACCAGACCTCTGTATACAGAAAGATAGTGTGACTAATCTTCCACTACCTTGGTAACCCTAATCCTATTTTATTTATTTTTGTTTTGCCTTTTTGTCAGTATACCTGTGTGTTTGTCTTGCTACGAAACATTCTATTCAATTTTGACTTTCAAGTTTCTAAATCTACTTAACTGTCTGTTTAAGTTAAAAAATGTTACTTCACTATTCACCCCACCCTCTTAAACTCTCCACCACAAAATGTGTAAATTCACTCTGTTCTCTGACCCTGACCCTATAATATGCCTCCAACCAATCTGTGTTTTCCGATAGTAATCTGAACTCTAACCCCTCTTATCTAATTCCACCATATATAATTAGTTTTTTTTGACACTGAATAATCTGTCTACCTACATCAAATTCCGGAATTATGTTCCTTATACCTTCTAATTATAACTCTAAGTAATTATGAAAAAGCATGTTCCGAAACTTTTTTGAAACTTATAATTTAATTTTGTTTAGGATGTTTGCAGTTGATGAGCATCCACGAAATAAAACAGGCTCGTATTATCCTGCAAACATGTTGGTTTTTTCTCTCTTCAAACTAATAAAGGGAACCGGTTGTATGAAATGTTTCAACCTAGTTTGGGATCCACATGTGTTCAAACACCATATTGATACTTGCTGGTGATCAAACCTGTAGCCAGTTAAATTGCTGGTAAAGAGGAAAGGTTGGACATGAGGCTAGCAACCCTATCCTGTAAAATAAGACACTGCTACAGAAACTTCAATCCACTAGCTTGAAACCCTATGTTACACTGGGAACGTGAAGGAAAAAAAATTATAAGAAGACAATTTGAGTAAATGATGTCAGTATGCGACTTGTAGAGAGCACTTTGTCGATGAAGTCAGTTTTCATCTATCTCTTGTATGCGTATTTATCTGAGAGTGAATTCCCTGTGCGTTTTAAGTCGATCACCATTACTTCCAGAATACAATGTCTGATTATTATATGAATGAGTTTTTCATTGTTGCCAAATGTCCTTACTTTGTCAAACGGATACAGGTATTTACACTCTTTCTACACATATTTGTAACCCATGCCCTTATTATCATTAACGCATATTTTCAACTTAGTTTTTTTCAGTTAATGATATGATCTTGAAGAATGATAAAAAAATATTAATAACAGTAACACTGACGATAAATTCTTACAAATATTTGTATAATCTCGGTGGTCAATCACCTTGATTGTGTCAATAGTGCATGCGGGTTTGAAGGTGTAAATACTAACTTCTGTCTCATAGTAACAAGATAGATTATACAAACAGATAATAAACATAAGACAAACTGACAAAACCTAGTTGTTAATATGTCATTTTTACAGTAAGTGTTAATGGTAATAAAGAACACAATATTCAGTGAAGAGACTCTTTTCAACGAATTTATTATCAGGCTGTACAATCGTAATTCCATATTAGTTTGTTTATTAAATGTATCACACAGTGAAACAGTATTATTTACTGGATGACACATTTTCGAACAAAATTTATTGCTAGTACACAATTGGTGGATGGTGGCTAGCAGTGGAATCCAGGATGCGCATTTCGTCCTATTTGGGACTC
Organism: Trichobilharzia regenti; assembly: GCA_944472135.2. NCBI lineage: Eukaryota > Metazoa > Platyhelminthes > Trematoda > Strigeidida > Schistosomatidae > Trichobilharzia > Trichobilharzia regenti. The sequence continues at coordinate 110,743,482 of OX235264.1, read as the reverse complement.
GTTAGCTGGATGTACCTGCATTTCTCAGTGAGTGATGATGTTCCCACTGAGGCTCGAACATCATCACTCACTGAGAAATGCAGGTACATCCAGCTAACGAGTCCCAAATAGGACGAAATGCGCATCCTGGATTCCACTGCTAGCCACCATCCACCAAATGTATACTAACTAAATGCCCAGACATCGTCGAAGCATCTGCACAAGAAGCCGACATGTCAACCTGAGACCGAACACTTCGGTCCAATCAATCGACGGGAAAATCAAAGATTCAATTCAAAAATTTATTGCTGTTCATAATCATATCAATTTTGATCACACGACTTCGAGATTTGATTTTTATAGTTTTCTCTGTCTTCTCCTATTTGTCGTACGGGCAGTAGAATTTTCCATATATCTGGGACAGGTGTTGAATCATTCCTATTACATGTATTTGCAGTTGATTCGATAAACAAAGCTTCTGTTATCAATCTCTCCCTATACCCTGTGACATTAGATTTTAAAACTGTCATCCTATTTCACCCATCCTATTGTATGGTTGTGTGTCACTGCATGTAGTGCTACAGCTGAACTACTCTCTAGATTTCTTATCTTATTCGGGTCAACCAGTCTAGATTTAGCTAGGTTTTTATGTTCGGCTAGTCTGACTGCCCCTGTTCTACTAGTTTGACCTATCTATGTATTTTACCTGACAATCATTCCAGCAGGCAGGATATTAGATAAACTAAATTGTTTTGTTTTAAAGGCTCCACAGGATTGATCCTGTAACCGACAAAGCTTGTTTCTAATTGAGTTTGTGTGTTTGAATGTCACTTTTATTCCTGCCAAAATTGTTAAGTATTCTGCGTAAGGCTTCCGAAGTTCCTTCCTTGTATGGAATTACTGTTGATGATTTAGATTCCCTATTGTTGGTGTCGCCAATAATATTACTATTATCAGTATTATTATTACCATTATTATTATTATCAGTATTATTGTTGTCATTATTATTATCACTATCGCTATTATTATTATTTATTTTATTTTTAGATTTCCTTATATATTTCTTGACTAATTTATCCGATTAAATATTAAGTTTCAAGGCTTCTTTTGTGTGTATCACTTCCTGTCTTAGATTTTCCCTAGTACTACTTAGTTTTTGTGCTCTATCACTTAAACATTTCACTAATCCAATACCATTACGACAAATAGGAGAAGACAGAGAAAACTATAAAAATCAAATCTCGAAGTCGTGTGATCAAAACTGATATGATTATGAACAGCAATAAATTTTGTTCGAAACGTCATCCAGTAAATAATACTGTTTCACTGTGTGATACATTTAATAAACAAACTAATATGGAATTAAAATGGGAATTATTAAATTAATGATAATAAAGACAATAGTTAGAAATATTTGTACAAAGAGTTTGAATACGTGTATCCGATTGAGAGATTAAGAGCATTTGACAACAGTGAGAGCACATTCATTTTGATACTCAGGTATATTACTGTGAAATTATTGTTGTTAAAGTTGAAATGCGAGTAGAATGCACTTTAAAATAAATGGGTATTAAGGAGATAGAGAAGAATTCAGGGCAGAATCTTGTCTTTATCGATAAAGTTATCTCTACTGACTTCTCTATGTTACTTAAGTCTACTTAGATATGTGTAAGATTTGCATGCTTGCATTCAATCAATTACTTCATAATTAGATGGGTGATTTTTACTTGAAGAGTATTATAGGATGTGTTCGAGCTTTTCCAGTCAATATGAATATCTTCTGGTTATTTGATAACTGAAGATACTCATGCATATCTCAGCTAATAAAGTTTCACTTTCTCAAAGATCTGCATGGATAAATCTCTTGCTCAATGTCACCTTTTATTTCAAAACCGTAAACACTGATGCCTTCAAAGCTGTTCAAATTTTGTAAAAAACCGTTGCTTTGGTTTCATAGTATTTCCACTAATTCCCTAGTTGCATAACCGGTGTAGATACTTCACATTCTTGCAGGTGAGTAATGAATTCGGTTTCTATGCCTTACTTAAACAGATCGAACTACAGAAATCTGTGCACTGACAACTTTACATCGGCCTCAAACGTATTTTCAATGAAACACCCAAAAATTGAAGCTTCAAATTAATGTTCAGCTACGAATTATTCCTTTAAGCGTATGGAGAAGACGTTTGATCAGTCATCAGATTGACAACTGAGCTGAACTGCCTCAACATCGTTTACGAAATTTTACTTTTGTCTTTTCGAATTGTGTTATTTTTCTTCCCTCACCATTGCTGAAACTCCTACGCCTTATTGCCACCAATGTTGTTTACTTGACTCGCATTCAAACTTAGGCAAATTCGACTGTCTGTCTGTTTTCGACATAAAACTTTGCACCGATCTGCGGCAGTTCAAGCCGCCCTACTCCATGTAGCTCACAAAGCAACAGAAGAAAGTATAAGAAATGCATAATAGTGACAGTAAACAAAGGTATCAGACAAAGGAATAGTAATAACGAAGAATGATATAGTTTCATCTGAAATCATAAGTCACAAGGAGTGTATGCATCTGCGTTAGACCTTGAGAACGATTTAGACCCAGCTACATCACCAATTTTTCCCAGCTGTTGATTTTTACCGTCCCAAGGATCTCAACCAGTCAAGAAGTCTACACCTTCTTACTTGGCTGGCTTAAAATAACTATTTTGGATTTTATTGACCGGTACCATGTTTTTGTTTGACCGCCACTAGCTTTTTTCTTATGTCAGCTAACATTGCTCGTCGAGGAAGGAGATGCCTAGGCATACGTGACACATGTTCCAACGACCCCAGTCTTTGTAACTTCACAATGTCCTCGACTGATTTCCCCTGCTTACCTAGAACTCGACGCCTGACCTCAATATTGCTCACCCTATTATACCACTTCACACGGGAGATAGAACGCGGGCACTTATGATCAAAAACAGCTAATCTTTTCATGTCTTCCACTCTCAATGTCCAGGTCTCACCCACAGCCATAAAGCAGGACGAAGCGGATTGATGAGCAGTATACTCGCCCTTTGGTCGATACTCGAATATCTCGTCTACGCCAGAGATGGCGTAAACTGGCGTATGCGAAACTAGCCTTCTCTATCCGTACTGAGATTTTATCAGAGATCAACCTGTTGAGGCTGATAATACTTCCTAAGTAAGTGAAGCCGTCAACGCGCTCTAACACTTCACTCCCTATTTCTAAGATAGGCATCAGTGTAGTCCAGTCCTGTAACATCAATTTACATTTGACAAAGGGAACGAATTACATACCAAACATTCGTATATCGCAGCTGAAGATGTTCAGAAGACTGCATTTTGTCAGCGTCCTCACCTAGAAGGACTATATCATCTGCATATTCAAAGTCAACGTGATTATTCCCTGGTAGCAAGTCAATCCCTGAGTCTCTGAAGTGAGTTAGGGTTAATTCCATTAGCACATGATGAAACTGAATAGAAATGATGACAGTGAGCATCCCTGACGGACATCACTAGTCGTCACTACTTCAAATTCCACTCTCTCCCATCTATTTTCACACCATGATATGAAACATTTTATATTCGCTTACTACTCCTATAATTATACACCCCTTCTCAACATCTGTAGATCTTATGAAATATTAGAAATATGACATTAACTGTTTTGCCAATTGATATTTAACTTTGATTATAATCACATATATTTTAATTGCATTTCACACTTCAATTATTATTCACGACTTCGATTCAGTTCCCACACCAGATATAATATCTAAAATTTCCAATTATAATAACACATACTTGGAAATACTCCTTTTGTCTCTAAGACATAAGTTAGCTAATTCCATTATGGGTAAATTTTGTTTAGATAAAGTTTAACAGTGTTATACAGTGATGTTTACTGATGACGTTAGATAAGACTAGATAAGACTACAGCAGAAGAGGTTCGAGCACAATGTGCATTAACCCTGAAAAATCAAAAGAAAACAAAATCAAACTTAACAAAATCGGAAAGGGAAGCTTTAATTAGTCTTAAACAGGATAAAAACATTGTCATCGCAAAAGCTGACAAAGGAAACGCCACCGTAGTTTTGGATAAATCTGACTACATCAAAAAAGTTACTGAACATATTCAAACGGGTCCATATGAGGAAATTAAGAAGCCTGTAGATACAATAATGAATAAGGTTAAGAAATCTACAGCGGAACTAATACGCAGAATGAAGCCATCACTGGGTGAGTCTAAATGGTTTAATTTAATGCCTAAAACTAATAATGCTAGTAGAATATATGGTACTATAAAAATACATAAGCCAGGTTACCCCATAAGACCAATAGTAGATTTTAGAAATACCCCCACGTATGAACTATCAAAACACTTAGCTCTAATACTTTGTCCCATTAGAAATCGTTCAAACTCTAGATTAACTAATTCATATGAGATGAAAAGTAAGCTAAATGACATTCAACTAGCGAATGATGAAAAAATGGTTAGTTTTGATATAACTAGTCTTTATACTAATATACCAGTTAATATGGCCTTAGAAGCAGTTAAAAAAGAATTAACTGCGGATCCGGAACTCAGTCATAGGACAAAGCTGTCCATTGAAGAAATTATTTTAGGGATTCAGTTATGCCTCACATCTACTATCTTTAAGTTCCAAGGCAAAATATATAGACAAACAGAAGGTGTAGCAATGGGATCACCAATATCCCCTATCGTAGCAGACATATTTATGGACAGCTGGGAAAATAGTGCCCTCAATACATTTAACCCTACTCCGAAAATATGGTGGAGATATGTGGATGACACTTTCACAGTGTTAAAAACAGAACACATCTCTAGCTTCTTGACACATATAAACTCACAAGTTGAGGGAATAAAATTCACATTTGAATCAGAAAATGAACAAGGAGAATTAGCTATGTTAGATTGTAAGATAAAAAGAATAGAAGAAGGCAAACTACACACTAGTGTTTATAGAAAACCAACGCATTCTAATAGATATTTAGACTTTAATTCGTCTCATCCTTTAACTGTTAAGGCAGGCTTAGTTAAATGTTTAACAAACCGAGCAGTGGCACTAAGTAGCACAAAAAAGATCTAAATGATGAATTAAAACAGATAGAAGAAGCGTTGGTGTTGAATAACTATCCTATAAAATTCATTAGGAAGATCATTAAAGGCCAAAAACAAAATAAAAATAATTGTGAAACTAGTAATAATAACATAAATAAGAAAGAATATAAGTCATCCACAGTTATACCATATAAAGAGGGGACATCTGAGACACTACGTAGGATTCTGAATAAAATAGGAATTAGGGTGGCATTTAAACCTACAAACTCACTCAGGGACAAGCTCTGTAGGTTAAAGGACCCAGTTGACCCAATTAGACAAAATAATATTATTTACAAAATACCATGCAATGACTGTGAGGTCAACTACATAGGTCAAACTAGTAGGTCAGGGGTAGTCAGATTGTCAGAGCATAAAAATTTAGCTAAGGTAAGAATGGTTGACCCCGAGAAGATAAGTAATTTAGAAAAAAGCTCAGCAATTGCAATGCATGCGCTAACACACAACCACACAATAGGGTGGGAGAGGGTTAAAATTCTAAAAAGTAATCTAGGTAGGTGGAGAGAGAGGTTGATTACTGAATCCTTGTTCATCGAGTCTACACCCAACACATGCAATAGGAATGACTCGTCACTCATACCTGAAATATGGAAAATACTATTACCAATCAAATCAAGTGAAAAACAAAGGAACTATATAAATGAATTTAGGAAGTCGTGTGATTACCTTGATATGATTATGAGCAATAAATTGTGCTCGAAACGTCATCAGTAAACATTACTGTATAACACTGTGAGACTTTATCAAAACAAAATTTACCCATAATGGAATTATATTCTACCACAGTGCACAAGTTTTATTCTTATATCAATACGTTAGCTAAATATATGCGTTTGTGCTGCTGAAGAATGGTACCCCTGAAAATAGCAACTGTTCGATAAACGCCTTTTGTTTTGAATAACTCATTTGCAGATACTAATATTAACGTTATCGCTTGATGACTTTCTGCCAAATGCGGGATTAGAGTTTATAAGCCAAGTCTCTGCTTACTAAAGAAATGGTGTTCGCGACTGTTCAACAGTGTTAGCTACACCGAATATGTTTCGATACCCACAAATTTTGTACACGACTAATCAGCATAATTGGTGAGTTCGATTCTTCCTGCTTTTCAGTACTTTCATATTGTCAATGTCTCTTAGTGGCAAAAGCGAACTTGACATAAACAATACACTCCACACTGAAATCAACCATTCACTTACTATGTCAACACACAAGACCACTTCATATTTGTTAAATAACACGAAGGCAGTTATGCATATACATTTATTGGAGAAGATCTAATCTACAGAAAGAGAGAGAAGAATAATTAGCATTCGCAAAATAAGGCGTGTTTATTGAAAAGGAGAGTATTTGAATATACACGGTTGAATTATTTTTCCCCTTCAGTACTGTTTAACACAGCCATACTCTATGGTTTACGCTCTTCATAGTACTGTCTTACTTCGTCTATTTGCGGATGCATTTTTCGGTTTCTTGCAAACCAGCTTTTACACAGCCTATAGAAAGATAAAAATGAAGTCATGAATGCTCATCCAAATCAACTTTGTGAAATACAAAACTCGGTTTTTGATTGTATAAAAGACTGCGGTATATTTCAAGAATCGAATGCAACTGCATAATTTTCCCAGCTGTAGTGTCTTTTCTAGTGGCGTTTACCATGAACAAAAGCGTTCAAATTATTTTTGCGTCATCTTTAGCCACAAGGAGTTCTGACAAGAACTTGAATCTTATCAAACCTGTCCATAGAAAGGAAAATCGACAGGACATGCATTGAGAAGACGGCTGAGTGATACCACATATCAGGCCATCGCTGGAGGGAAGTCAGAATGTGAAATGATTAGTTGGCCGACAGCGGGTGTCAAGGAGTTTATTGTGTGTGTATGAGTGTGGAGGGCGTGAGAGCTTATGGCAAGTTATGTAGACAGCTGGAGAGACGTTCTCACTTAAATCGCTGATTTGAACGTTTTTTGGCTGTTTCCTGATACTTGTCTCTTCACACGAAACCCGTGCTAAGTAAAGTGAAGCAGTGATTTAATATTTTTCTGCTCAGATTGGCACAATTTTTAATCATATTTTCTCTGCTTCTAACCCTATTGAGAAGAATGTGCAGAATACATTAAGTAATAAATTGTAAGAGAAGGGGTTGCGTTGGACCAACAGAAATACTCAACGTCTTTGCACTATAAGTGAGACGGAATATTTCACCACGCATCGACAAGATATGAGGCGACCAACCCAGACTGGAAGGGAAACTGACGCTGAGATAAGAGACATCCACTTCAGTCACTTCAATAATGCCGTCAATATTAAAACGATCAGTCCACTTGAGTATTCTTCACATCGGGATCCAAAATCAACAAACTTTACGACATGTAGATGGATTCGTTTTGATTTGGGAGATGGGATAACTTCCGATAAGAATCCTTCCACTTGAGAAGAAGCTACTACAATATAGTTGTCATATCATCGGCATATTGACGGAAATCGGCCTCGGTGAATATGGGAGATCATGCAGGTTGAAGATAGAAATGAAATAAGTTCCAGCGCCTTGAGGAACACCAGTTTCCATTAGCAACGAAGGGGAGCAATCTACATCGAAAACAGTTTTTTTGGTTATCACTTAATATTAATAGCTCTGAAGGAGAAAGTGAATTTATAAACGTCCCATGTTTTCCTATGGTTCTCTAACTGATGTCAGTTCATGATGAAACCTTCGAACCGATTTATAAACACAGATCGCAGTTAATTCCAACAATACTGCCCTTGTTATTATTGCGATTGTTATCTATTGTAATAATTTACTCACAGGAGTCAATGAGGTAGGATGAAACTTATAGCTAACTGACCATTACGTGTGACACAAGGAAACAACCACTTTACATACAATTTAACGCTAAGTATGTATGATGAACAAATGAGTTAATAAATTGTAAGCGAAACGTTTGAGTTATGCTTTTAATTCTCCCTTTCTTCACTACAAGTCAGAAGAATTATGTTATGAGAAGTCAAAGGGATATGAGAGTTATTTTTCATTACTTAAGGTTTCCAGTGGATCATAAGGCTTCAACCTAAGGCATCACTTTTTGGTATCAGTGTCGTTCCATTTTACAGGATGGTGTTGCTGGCCTAATGCCCACCTCTCACTCTTGACCAGTCTTTTTACTGGCTAACCGGGGTTGAGAGGTGCGTCAGCCGAGAATCGAACGACGGACCATTTACGTGGTGGCCAGGCATCTGATCACTGTGCCACAGACACGAGAATAAATTTGCCTCATCCTTCAAATGAATCACTCTGGCCATTATGTGTGACACCACAAGTGTGATACTGGACACATTATACAACAGCCAAACAAACAAGCTTGCATTTCCTGTGAAAGAATACTACTGCTTTGAAACCTGCTTAATATTCTTATCAATAATTCATGCATAGTAACAATTATATTATCAAGTAGTTTAGATATGATTTCCAGAACACCACTTCAGAAAAATCACTTAAGCCACTCATAAAAGAAGACTCACCAAGAACCCGGACGATATCCATTTCTCGTTATCAGCTCATCTCCGGTTGGTGGTTGCAATGAAACTGTCCTTGTGCAGTCCTTATCTTGAACTGTTAGTGTAAGGTCATCGTTCAAAGTGAAGTTCTTCCCGTCGAATTCAACAGTCATTTGTCCTAAAAATAAAATAAGCAGGATAACATTTTAATATTTTGTAGGAAATCTCTGAAATTTCTACACGTACATATAGTTCTCGATTGAAGTGAAATAATAGTGATTTGATGATCAACTCACCCTTTGCAATCACTCAGGAGAGAACAGTGTGAATAATTTGTAAGTAATTGATTCATATAAAATTTTATTCCACTCTCAAGTGCTGCCGAGTTTATGTCAGTAGCAGTCTGTCAATCCATTGCTATCCAATCAACACTTATTATTATTTATTATTCTTCCCTTGGGTTTCTAGTGGAAAATAGGGCTTCAACTGCACGTCTCCACTTGCTTCTGTCTCCTGCTGTACTTTTCACCTGCCTCCATATTAGTCCATACTGTTTCGACTCCTCTTCACACGATCTCCTTCATGTCACCCTTGCACTGATGTTCCACTCACCGCTTCCTATTCTGTCGGGCTCCACTCGAAGGCCTGACGCCCGATGTCACCCAGCGGCCTCCTCAGCGAGTGTCCAGTCCATCTCCACTTTCTCCTGCATATTTATTGGGCGATTAGTTCTTGTTTTGTTTGTTCCCATAGTTTCTTTTTGGTGATTCTTTCCTGCCATCCGATCTTCAGTATAGAGAGAAGACACTCATACATTATACAAAATGGAAGATGATGCTGAGAAATGTCATTCTTAAATCCAGCTTGACAGTGCTGAGGAGAGATTTAATAGTCAAAAGTCATGCTGAATATAAACCAGTCAAACTGTTGGTGATTGGAGTAATTCAGAGACCTTTCAAGGATCGGAGCCAGGATCGTCGTGTGACGGGACAGGCTCGTTTACTGTTCCGTCACCAAGACAACGTCTAAAACTACATCAATTCCAACTTTTCAAATTCACAACAGAGTGCGTGACAGCCAGGCAATATTATCGGTGACATAGGGTTGCGGCAGTATACGTCCGATTTATTGCTCTCGATAATCTTAGATGTAAGACTTCGCTATTCACGTCCCCAGTGAAGTGCAATTTTCGAAAGCGTTGGTTTTCTTTTTTAACTCTTCTCAGTTTCTCTTTATTTTACATGGTGTTCATGTGTCTGCTTGTAAATCTACTTGAATAGCCTATTTGAGCCAGCGCATTTTGGATGTATCCTCACTTCTTTTCTATGCAGTCATCCATCTTGCTCTATTCGTGAAGCATTTCACATACATTAATTTTGTATCGAATTCATACACAGTTGAGGAAATGTGTTTAGTGTCCTAAAGATGTAGGTTTTCTATAGACATCTCTCTTGAGTGGGCCATTCAGTATCTCTTCTACACATTTGTACATTAAGGAAGTGCAGTCTACCAGCATGTTCTTCATTACAGGTGAAGATGAGCGATGGATATGCATCATTGAATTTTATCAACATTTCATTCTCGTCAGCTTTCTCATTGTGAATAACAAACGTATCATCAAGATAGTGAAGATAAGAATCCGCCAAAAACTATTACTTGTTTCAAGTGAGCACTTTCAAGCTAAACAAGAAAGAAATCTGCCGAAATCAAACTGAACGGAATGTCAATGTCATCGACTTGCCTGCAGTGAAGACAGTTGAATATAAAGTGTACATTCATCGTATGTCTTAATACCAAATCTCTAAGAATAACAACTAGGATTCGGCTGTCGAACTGCTATTCCTGTATCTGTTGACTGCATCAGGAAGTATTACTCCTGTTAGTTTAAAGCCGAATGTAGGATGACTCTAAGCATACTCCAATTTTTCAGCTCCTAAATCGAGTCTGTTAGCTGCTTGTTAGTCTTCGCCTGTGGATCTGTTGAGTTGTTGAGCCTTTCTAACTTCACCTCATCAGTGAGAAGCGAATTCGGTTTATCAAGGTGATCACGCTTATCCATCTGTATTACTCCGACTACCTTATCAGCTCAGATGACCATAATATTTTCTATGTCAACAAACTCAACAATCAGAATCTTCCCACATGGTTCGGATAAAGGTGGATAAATCTATTAAAACTTTCTTTCGACGGAATCGGCTGAAAGTGGTCACCAAGTGGACAGAAGTAATGCTTTCAAAGTTGTCTATCGCATTCCGTCGAGCATTGTGAATGAATTCGAAACCGCCTTTCACACATAGGCGAAGCTATAAAATTTCGAGAGATCAACTTCAGTCTTTGCCTACAAAATATTTGTCTCTCTTCAGGCCCAGGTAAAGTTATATCAAAACCATCCTAATATTTCTTATATTCCATTTACTGTGTTTGTTAGTGAAATTTATCCCAAATCTGATTATCTGTCAACTTCACCTTCACTAATACTTAGGTTGCATGATTTGACCGAATTTATTGACCTAATTATCTACATATACACATATTACTAACTCCGTTATTCTGATTCCATTATGTTATACAGTAATGTTCACTGTAAACATTACTGTATAACACTGTGAGACTTTATCTAAACAAAATTTACCTATAATGGAATTACACTCTACCACAGTGCACAAGTTTTATTCTTATATCCGTTATTCTTATGACTACGTGCTGAAACTTTAGTGTCATTATTTGTTATCATTATCATCGTCATCATTATCACTGACGTTCAAAACATTTAACACATTAATAATATTAGTATCAGCATTACTATTATTATTTGATCCAAAAATGCCAGTCTTGGCTTTGTATTCCTTTCTCTTTATTATCCTGATGATGAGTATTTTCTACTGTGTACCTTCACTATCCATGTAGACAGATTACTGACGAAATAAATGAGTTCCTTTTTATCTTACTTCTTGTGCAGGCTTAGCGAAGTAAAGAGGTGAGTCGGCCGGGGATCGAACCCCCTACCATGTGCATGGTTGGCGAGCGTCCTAACCGTTTTGCCACCGACGCACCGAAGCCATTTAGATTCAAAGGAAAAATAATAGAGCCTTTTTGCTTGACACTTTGTGTTATATTACTCTCAGTTCATATGAAAGAGCAAAAGTTGAATCGTCGGTCAATATGTGTAACATATAATTTAGCCAAATGACATTGATAGAGGGGAGTTCAAGACCAATTCAGTAGGTTCGTTCACAAAAGTTATACTGATGAAAGATAATTCATTTTCTCCTGAACTGTATACGCTCTAAAGAAACAGAAGAAAACAAGTCACCGATGAGGCATTTATGAAGTAAGGTCTAATATCATCCGCACTACCTTGACGTTATCGAAGCTTGCACAGGACGCTAAGGTAGATATTCCCAGAGAGAGATATGTTTTTTTATTCTCACGCTGAAAACTTGCGAAACAATACAAGTATTGTTCCCTTGAATTTCGAGAGAAACATACACCTTCGATAGCACATTTCCACTTTGTTCTATGTGTTGCTGTCATTTTCAGAATGGTCTCATTATTGCCCATATTCTTTCTTCTCCTTCAAACCACACTACCTCCTACATATCACTATCTAACATATACCTAAATATCTGTTTCGTATTCAACGTCCACTCCATCGATTGTCTAGCGCACGATGTCATTCGTGGACCCCTCCGATGTGTGTCCGAACCACCCTTAACTTACTTCTGCATATTTCGTGACGAATTGGTGCTTCGTCGTTCTTTTCTCCCACATTCTTCTTGCTAATCATTTCTGAGGTGCAATCTGATATGACGCGTGACTGACTCTTCAAAATGTGAATGTTGTTCTTTGTTCCGAGGTGGAGTGCAGACAATTTTCACACTGAATTCACAGTGATAATCGTCTGTCTCGCCTTTCAAACTACGGTTACCACATGCACATCAGTACCAACTGTCGGTGCTGCTGCCTTTCAAGATGAGTCAAGTAAGTTACCGAATTCATATTAATTTCACTGAAAGTGATCAATGCTTGCTGTTGTCATTAGTCCATTTTATACTTCAATACATATTCTAGATGTTCAGCTGATGTCCTGTAATCTCCAATTGCTTCTCTTGATCGCTCGTTGGTTGCTGTCTCTAACTCTGTGAGTTTGTGTGAAAACAAACAAAAATCTTCCGCTTCGAAATACAGATCTCCCAGAGTATTATCACGAATCCATCCTATTCCTCTCTCTTCGCTCCATGACGCATCGGAATGAGGGAGATCAGCAGCCTTAGCTTGCTTCTATCTCTACTTCACAGAATACTTTGCTCCGTTTAGCATTGTGGATTACGTGACAGGTAGAACTGTCATATAACTGCTGAATGGACAAACTACTATCACTTATGAAGCGAAACCTTTTCACATCGTTGTAATATCTTATAAGCAATATGGATCATAAAGTGATATCAGCTAGAGGAGCGTTGAAACACAACAATTACAGGGAAATCACCCGATCGTGGTCTAAGGCTCTTCACTACTATACATCCACCATCCTATCAGCAATCTAATCAAAAACGTTCAAGCGGCGAGACGATATCAGTGATCATTCATTCACTAACACAGAATGAAGTGAGCTATGAATGCAGACTTTTGCTAATTCGCAATATATAGCACCACCGGTAACTAATCTCATCACGAGTGAGTAAATGTTCTCACTGTGGCGAGAAAGTCTCATCCTGGAGTGAGTCTCTCAGTGAGCAGTGAGACGTATAGTGAATTTCAAGCAGCAATATGATAGGAGACTCACTTAGAGAAATATCACACTTGTCTCAGTCATCTACATACATAGAATACATTTAGATATAATAGAGAAGATTTGTAGCTCAGGTGGATGATTTTGAAGTATGCGCTGAAGTTGTCACCCAGTAGGGTGATGAAAGCTTCGCAAGCTAACCATCCAGCTCAGAGAACAAAACCACATCATAGAATACATTTGAATTACCTGATTCATCAACAGTCATTCTAAGCATAAACGTTGCTGATTCAATCTTCATAATATTGACTATGCACAGACTGATGAGTATGATGAGGTTTAATTTTGACCAATGGGACTCCATTTTACTGAAAATTTATAATAAAAGAAGAAAAATGATGAATTTTCATTTGATGTAATTTAAAATGGATGCCAGTGAGTGGCTTTTTCTGTCCCTTTGGCTTCCGAATGTAATATACGGCTTCTACGGAACATCTCAGATTGATCCTATTTACTGCTGTTCTCTTCAGCGTGTCATTACCAACACTCATAATCACTCATTTCCTCCAACTCACACACCGTCACCTCTATGTCGTCAATGGACCTGTGTCCTATCGATCCATTCTGAATTTGAGTTGCTTTCGAGCGATGCCCTGGCACGCAATTGACATTAATGAACGCTTATCCATGCATAAAAAGGATTAGTGAACCTGATTTGTTGAACATATTCCAAACCAGGTTGCCTTTTTCAAAAGCAGTGTGCGGATAACTCGTTGGATCAATGTGACTGTACAGTAAGTGAAAACTGCAGGTCAGTTTTCCACACTCCGAAGGCGTGAAATCTCACCTTTTGAAGTATACACCACTGTTTGATTTAGATGAGTAGACGTGAACCAGTAGGTCCTGTCAGCAAGGCATTTTGAAGTTATCTATACACCGAACAGCTGTTTTGCTGGTTTGGAGCCGATTCCATCGGTGACGTACCTGGTCTTATTCAACTCAGAGAGGAGAGTAAATTCAAACCATCCGATATGTGGCTGATTTTTTCTTCTCAGCTTTGTGAAACCTGGCACACAGTGGATGATTTCGGACCTAGACGAGTGAAACGCCCACATGGCGTTTAGATCTCTTCTATTAAGCTGGTTGGCTGATGTGAGAAGGGTTGTAAAACTACTTATCTTAATCAGTCACTAGTACACGGCGTCTAGAATCGACGCTTACCTGCTTGATTACTACTCATGGTATCAAACAAATCATACATTATAGTCTGATTTATTCCAGAGAGCCAGCAAGCATTCCTGATAGTCAAATTCTGAGCCGCAAAAGGGTAAAAGCTAATGTAAACTGACGACTTTCCACAACACCGGCTGTCAAGAGATATTTATACTATATCATTATTCATGGAGAGTTGAAATAACTTCACACTTTATATTCAAATCCGCACTGTAGATGTCCAGAAAGAGAATTTCACAGCTTCTCAAGTGAACCACCCCCTGTATAGGGCGCAATCACATCCACCTCAGTAAAGATCTTCTCTACCATAGTTGTGTGATTATCATACAGGACAAGTTATGTATATGGTAGTGCTATCATGAAACTGAAAGCTTGATGACAGTGCTTATTAATGGTCAGACAAGGGTTATCAATAGGTCTGACAGCTTTCATTATTGTCTATAAAATTTCTTAACGTGTTAGGGAGTATATTTCAACGGCTAATAACACAAAATTGTCATACTGTGTGCTACCATTTTTAGACTGTCTAGTTAAGAGAAAGGAAAACCGACATTTTAGCATATCCATATTCAGGAAGAAAACCCACTCCAATAAATATTTAGACTTCAAATCATCACATCCCATCAGCCCAAAGGTATCAGTTGTTTCAAGTCTTCATCGACGAGCACACTCTCTGATAACGTATGGGAAACAGAAAGAAGAACAAAAATATCAAACATTACTGAAAATTAAAACAATTAATCCCTTTGATAAATTTGAACAAGGCATTAAGAAGACAAATTTCGCGAGATGATATCATCATTTCGTAGTTTCTTTACAACCGCTTTACAACTAACATGGTTAACAATGATAAAATAAAGTTCATAAAAATTACTCAGTTAAATAAAAACAAAAGTACATATTAATGACCAATCATATTAAGATAGGTCATGCAGTCCAGGGTAGGCAAAGATTGAAGTCTATTGATTTTTGTACACACAGTTTAGGCTGTATGTGATTAATCCCCCAAAGTGCTTCCATCACCTTCAATAACTTTGAATTAGAGTTATGTGATGAAATAATTGTGAAACAGTCATTAATATTTATTTTGTGACCACACATTAATAAGTGTTTTGCAGCTGCAGCTGCGGTGACACCTATATAGGTAGAACTAACAGAATGTTCCAATGTCGTCGAAAAGAACATATTCCAAAATGGCTAGTAAATCATATCGAAAATCCTAACGCGATTAATCTTAGTAGAAATCCAGCATCATCCATTGCAAAACACTTATTAGTGTGTGGTCACAAAATAAATATTAATGACTGTTTCACAATTATTTCATCACATAACTCTAATTCAAAGTTATTGAAGGTGATGGAAGCACTTTGGGGGATTAATCACATACAGCCTAAACTGTGTGTACAAAAATCAATAGACTTCAATCTTCGCCTACCCTGGACTACATGACCTATCTAAATATGATTGGTCATTAGTATGTACTTTTGTTTTTATTTAACTGAGTAATTTTCATGAACTTTATTTTATCATTGTTAACCATGTTAGTTGTAAAGCGGTTGTAAAGAAACTACGAAATGATGATATCATCTCGCGAAATTTGTCTTCTTAATGCCTTGTTCAAATTACTGAAAATCTCAAATAAATAGCTACCCAAGGAACTTCATCAACAAAATCAACACAAACATTATGTATGGCCGAAATCGCATTCCGAAAACATGGTCCTCAACAGTCATCATTCCATATAGAGCAGAGACGTCAGACGATATCAGAAGAGTACTCAATCAGCTCGACATTAGAGTTTTCTTCAAAACATCAGACACACTTCAAAGCAACCTTATCCATATAAAAGACCAAATCCCATAAGATTCTCTAATTGTGTCTATAAAATAAAATGCTTGAAATGTGAAGCGATCTACATCGGACAAACATCCCCAGAAATGAAAATCAGAAGAAATGAACACCGCAGAGCATCTCTTTGACCACCAAGAAATCCAATTGATCTAGAAAAACTTGAAAAATCATCAGGTATAGAATCAGGCCACAAAATTGATTTTGACAATTCTGAAATAATCCGGACCAACTTCAGAAACCACAAATTACGTCTAATATCAGAAGCACTTCCTATCAAATGGAGTCCGAATTGCCTGAATAGGAATGATGGACTAAAACGGAATCTGACCTGGTTACGATGCCTCCCTCCCGCATGAAGTGACAAAATCAAAACGAATGTGATAAGCAAGCTCACTATGTAAACACACACTGCTTTTATAATTTTAGACACTGATCACATCCAAGAATCTACACTTGATTTTGTTATCTTTACCAACTGACCAACTTGACAACGAAAAAAGACACCAGACCAACGAACGATGATCAAGTTAGTAAACCTTGTTTTGATATCATGACAGATGTAGTATTAATTTTGATATTTGGTTTAGTGATTAATCTTCATTGTTATTTTGATTTCAATATGTCCCTTTAACTTGACCTAAATCTATTTTCTCGCTTCTTAACTCTTTATTATATATATGCTGAGATTTTGTAAATTCTGGTTTACTAATACTTTGATAAAGCTGTTAGCATTAAATAGCGAAACGTCAATAAAAAGAATATCGTTTTGTTTGTTTTTGTTTGTTTTTCATTCACTGGGAAATACAAAAACATTATAATGAATTTCATATGCCCAATGCCCACATTTTTTCAAACTGTTAAAAGTGAACTTGGTTTGGACATATAGAAGCTTTGTTTATCGAATCAACTGTAAATACACGTATCAGGAATGATTCAACATCTTTCTCAGATATCTGGAAAATTCTACTACCCCTACGACAAATAACAGATGACAAAGAAAACTATGAAACTCAGGTTTCGAAGTCGTGTGATTATAACTGATGATATGATTATGAACAAATAAATAAATTTTGTTCGAAACTGTGTCATCCAGTAAATAATACTGTTTCACTGTGTGATACATCTAATAGACAACCCAATATGGAATAACTTACTACCACAGTGGCCAAGTTTTACACATATATTATTATTTGTATCGCCCCTAAAATCATGAGCATTCTTCAAAATTCACAGAATGCATTACAATTAGTTGACCAGACGAGTTGAATCAATCAATTTAAACACCAGTCACAAGACAAAGATGCCTTAGTTAGATAAGAAGGCTATGGGGGATTAGGACTTCTCAGATGACTTAAACGACATTTAACACATGCATGAAGACCTACATATGAATACAAACAAACTGGTAAAAGAAGCAGGTGGAGTATACAGGACTTCAGAGGAACACACAGTGGATGGAGATGATGAAGAAAGCCAATCAAACAACATTTTAATCAACCAGCTAACACTTATAACAAGCATCAATCGCTATCAACGGAATAAATTTTGAAAAAGTCACTCTCTTCACTAATCTGGCTCGGTGGAATCACTCCAACTTTACGAAGTCGAAACAAATGAGGATGTGAATGCCAAATCTAATCGAAAACTAAAGACAGACCGTCATTCTTACTCTGAAATAAGTTCCGAAATCTTCTGCACCCTACCTCAGCATAAAGAGTAAAATTGTTATTATTGGACAAGCAGTCTCTCAGTTCTTCTAGTACGATCTGAAATTTAGACATGGCGTCAAGTAAAGCATTTCAAAAAGTCAACTGTATCGTTTCAATAACACACGGTATCCAAGGAACAATTATGACAATAATTAGATAAAGACGTCACCTAATCATAGTTGACCTAAGCTTAATTTAGGCCTCAATCGATGCCATTATTATGTGTAGGGTCTGCTTTGTGAACCTTAATAGATGATTTTAAATTTGTCTGCAACATAAAAAGCTTATCTTAATCTTGAGGAGCTTTTGAATGTCGAAGCTGACCTGG
This sequence comes from Trichobilharzia regenti, assembly GCA_944472135.2. Classification (NCBI taxonomy): domain Eukaryota; kingdom Metazoa; phylum Platyhelminthes; class Trematoda; order Strigeidida; family Schistosomatidae; genus Trichobilharzia; species Trichobilharzia regenti. The sequence goes on along the minus strand of OX235264.1, from coordinate 110,725,010 downwards.
ACATAGACGTTAGATTCGAGTGTATTTGCCTGTCCAGCAGGCTGACCTTCCTAACCAGTCAAGAGAAAATTGACAAAGAGCTTCTCCTTCACTAGAACCATACTCTTCACCAGCCACTTCGTGACTGAATGATGTGAAGAAATAATCATGCCTAGTACTGCGTGCAGTTGAACATCTTGTTCGACCGAAAGCATATATCTTGCTATCCATGTATCCACACCCTCAGCCACATCGATGCCATCCATCGTCGACTAGCTGAAGTTCTCTTCCTCAATAACCTGTCGATGAAACAAAACTACTAGACTGTCACTCGAAAGGGAATTGATGTCCTCTATATGAAGTTAAATAGACGTCTGAAAAAAAAACAACCAAAGAAACAGCTCTCCATAGGATCACTAACACGAACCCCAATGCAAAACGTGTCAATTTGGATACCTTAAATTTCGATACGCAACGTCAACGGCTTATGAGACTTATGCAAAATATGAACTAGGGAATCTTAATAAACAGAAAACTAATCTACATTCACAGGATAGAAAAAATATCTGTGTGAAGAACACTGAAATCAATTGAATATATATTAGGGAAGATGGGATACTCAGTGACTAGTCACTCGATTGATATTTGTAGAGCAGCACCACCCGACAAAGTTTGTATAATGCCAGTAAAATGTGTAAAACAGTCTAATCCAAAAAGATCACACGATGAAGACACGCCTACAAACTACAAATATATTTAGCAGGAGACTCTGTAACAGACTGCATCTGCTTCGGATCTACAATTCCCAGTGCATTTACAGATTACTTCAGGTATATAAATCTACCGTCCCACACTGCACAAGACTAGATAAGATAAATTGTAAATCTTGAAGTCGCTGGTCTAGATTCTTGGACCAGCGAAGTGGAGACTGTCTACACACATTTCGTGCATCTTACATACATAAGTGGTGCGATTTGGTAATGGAAATGTCAATATTTCTCAAACATTAATTGCATACAACATATTATATTATATGAATAATTATATCACTGGAACTTACCCGCAATGTGTGCTTAACATTCACTATATAACTTGTCATTGATTCAATATTTTGTTGGACTATTTATACCACTAACATGTCATACTTTTTCATTCAGTGGCAACTTCCATTAACCAATCAGAAATTGACTAAAATCTGACTATTCGCGATTGTCTGACTAACCATCACAGAATTATTCAGAAAAAGGTGTGTACGTAGGTGAATGAAAATTCATGAGAATCATTTACATCCATCCGTCTCTATGCGCGTCCACCGTAGTTTAACTGGATTGAAAAAATGGCCTCAAGACGAAACAGTCATGAATACGTGATGAATTGTATTATACACAGGCATATGAGTTATTTTGCGTTAACTAAATATTACCAAGATTAATCTGCCGGATATTAACAACATGTGGAGTCCACGATTCGCTTTTTGGCTGTTACACGAGAGCTGGTGTCTTGTGTGGTATAGTTGATAACGCGTCGACGTTTGTAAAGAGAGTTACTGAGCGCAAGTGTCACTAGGGAAACCACCAAACACTGGTAAAGCGAGACGATGAGTCCTAAGTAGGGTGCAAAGCGCATCGTCGGCCCGGTGTCATCACCAGTTCATTCTCACACATCGTCAGAGCGTCCAAACTAGTTGCTGCCAACGTGTCAACAGCGGCTCAACATTTATATCCGCATAATTGAAAGAAACATTAAGCTAGGTATACTTTACAGGAGCGCTGATAAAGAAAATTGAGTAGTGGACGGCTGTTCTGTCGATACTGGCGGCATGCATTCTCTGAATGGTTTAGAAGTTAGCATTCATGGGTATTGAGTGTTCAAGTCGGTTCTCACCAGCTGAAGGACTATTTACTGAGCGCAGCCCGAATGAAATAATCACATACATTACGGATTATAATAGACTCTACGTCGACGTATGCTGCTCATAAAAAATCGCTATTCAAAATACTCGGCCACCACACAGAAAAAGACAAATCTGGTATAAAAGCATAAATGTCCTGATTAAATCAAAAATCCAACAGTTGAACACGATTTATAACCAAAGACCCTTCTCGTGAAAAACTTCCGAAACTATGTTGAAATTCTTTGGTGGAATTACAGGTTGTGTTGAGCAATGTAATAATGTTCCTTCAGTTGATGTAATATCTCTCAATTAATCCTTCATACTCCTTGCGAAATCTACTTTTGTCCCCTATATAATAAATAATGAGGTTAGTGACCTTTATGGCTTTACTTCTTTCGATGCTCTTCAATGTTTGAAATCATCAAACCCTACCAACAGCCCAGGTCTTGACAAGAAATCTGCTGTTTTCCTCGGAATAAGTGGTGATATTTCCTGCACCCTCCCCCCTTTCAAACATATTCAATACTTCCTTATCTAGTTATGTTTGAACTGCTGCTTGAAAAGAGATTGAAATCATCCTTGAACCGAAGTCAGGTTCTCGTAAAAAATATTGAATTTAAACCTACTGAAATCACTCCTTCTTTTTTGAAGCTGGTGAAGAAATTTCACTCACTCAAACGTGTGCCCTCTGCGAAAAGTTGTAATGATCTCAAACAGTGTGGTCATAGGCAGGGTAGAAGTACTTTAGATGCTGCCGCTGTATTAAATCATCACATTGTCTCCTCCTTAGATATATGTGCGTTGTACTTACCTCGACTACACATATACTCTTAGTTCAGTGTATAGGTGCTTATAGATCCTTATGCAAACTGATTTTGCGGGTTGCTTATTTCTCAAATAGAATGCAGCATACTGTGCATACGTGTAAATCTTCTTCTGACTAGCTAGCTAACTGAAGCTGGTATTCCTCCGGATGCTGTTCTCTTTCCTTTCCTTTATTTTTACTTCTTACATAACTTACCTCCTTCCCGCAAATGAAATCAACTTCATCCTATTCGATGATATTCTGACCGTGTCACTTCCTGGCGTGTGCCAAACAGACTGTTGCAAACTTAATGGCTTTTCGTTGGATATCAGTCAATAGTCTGAGGTGAATGATTTTACATTAATTTCCTACAAAATCTCAATTCACTGGCTTCTTACTTGGATATAAATGTGATCTACAAAGACTGGTTGGTGTACACGCGATGCTTGTAGCATAGAGGGAATCATGATATAAACTGTGTTGAACATCAAATACCATGGTATATTTCTGGGGCCTAACCCAACTTAGTCAACTCATATTTTTCAACAAAGCATGTAAGCGAACAACACTGTTTGAAATTAGACGCACATCAGACTTCACCCTGATGTGCATTGATTTATACATAAACAGTTTCACCAGTGACCTGTCATTTATGGTTTTAAATAATAACAGTAATTCCGTAATACTAGTAATATGTTTAATGTCTTGAATACCGGTGATAACGATGGCTATAATGATAAAAGATAATGATACTAGGGTTTAAGCAAGTTGCCATTAGAATAACGGAGGTAGCGATATATGTATACGTAGATAATTCGGTCGATATATTAGGTCAAATCTTACAAGCTAAGTAATAATGAAAGTGAAGTGGACAGATAATCACAGTTTAGATAAATATCATTAGGACACGAAAAAGAGGGTACATAAAAAAAGTTGAGAGGTTTTCAATTAGAATTTACATAAGGCCTACGGATAGACAAATATTATAGCAAACGTTTTTGTATGCAATGACTAGGATTATTCTCTAGAATTTTCACAGCTTCGTCCATATGTGAACGGAGGTTTTGGATTCGTTCGAAAGTCTCGATGGAATATGACAGACAACTTTGACGGCACTACTTCTGTCCACTTGGTGACCTCTACCAATCAAATGAGTCAAAAAAGAAACCCCTGTATGTTTATCTCGCTATTTCCTAAAGCGAAGGAGTATCTGTAACTCAACAGTCACACTAATGAACATGTATCTTTATAGTGCCGAAAAGACCAAATAAAATCTATAGAAAGATATATTTTGACGCATTTGATTTATCTACATTTTTTATTTGCTACTACCACCATCTACACTTCACATCATGAATAGTAAACGTTTCCGATGCATAACACTTTTGTTCACGATGGCGAATCGAGTAGCTATTTCCGATCTCCTAATTGTTATATTGGACTGTTCGCATAGCTTTTTCTAAGCTTTGATGCACTGGGAAGTCTTAATGCTTTTCTCTTTCGGATTTTTGTCTGAAAACGTTGATTCGAAGTCATAACGTCTTCCTCATGCTTTGACAAATTAAGGTCTTCTAGAATTATCAAAATTTAATTGAAATCGAAGAAAACCTATAAGGAGTTTATTCCTTTTGTGGTGTTCATATGGGGATGAATGTGACTGATTCGAATTATATGTACTAAATTTCTTCTTTCTTACCATAGAAGAACAGTTGATCATTGTTTGGTTTCTAGGCTGATATACCTGCGATTAGTGCATTTTACATGTGTGTGTGTATTAATTAGCCTTTAGGTAAGCTGACATGCAGACTGCAACCTGAATATTTAGAAAATTACTTGAATATTAGGACAGTTGAACATAGACAGCTATTTGGATCCATTGACTTCCTAGCAATCAGGTAATATTTCAGTTGCAGTCTTAGAGGAAGTGAATCATGATCACGCATTGATGGGAGGTAATATCACTGACTGCGGCAAAACGTTATGCGGTTCCAAACTACAAGGACAAAATGAGTTCTTTCAGTGTCACAGACACGCCTTATCGATGAGTGGCAGAAAGCAGTATTTCATAATACCAATACCAGTTAATAAAAATAATTTTTCCTTCACGTTCCCAGTGGAACATAGGGCGCCAAACTAGTGGTTTGAAGTTTCTGTAGCAGTGTTTAATTTTTTTTCAGAATGGGGTTGCTAGCCTCATGCCCAACCTTTCCTCTTTACCAGGATTATTTCTGGCTCAGTAAGGTAAAGGAGTGCGCCGGCCGGGGGTCGAACCCCGGACCATATGCATGGTCGGCAAACGTCCTAACCGCTATACCACCGACGCGGGAAATGTTTTCAATTCGACTTAGGTATTGTTGGCAGCGTATAGGAGCTCAAGGATATTCACAAGGCTACATAAATGTCCCTGGACGGGCGAACCGGAAAACAAACTGACTTCATCTCACGGAATTGGATGCGCAGCTTACTGGACACAAAAGTAAGAAGAAGAGCAGCCATAGGCTCAGATCACTATCTCGTACAAGGAACACTCCAAGTCAAATTAAAAGCTTTCAAAGAAACAGGAGCTGCAGATGTATCACAAGACAAGTTCAATACTTAAAAGCATGGACGTTCTAGGCAGAAAGAAAAAACAGGACAAACAGTGGCTCACTACGGACACATGGAGACTAATAGAGGAGAGAAGAATGATGAAACGAACGATTGTCTAGTGCATCGACGAGCTACAATATGCTGAACAGAAAAGTAAAGAAGAGTGCCGGGGAAGACGAAAGAAAATATTATGAAGCTATGTCAAGTGAAGCAGAACAAGCTGCAGGCAAAGGAGACCACGCAGCAACACTCCACCGAACAACTAGGTTCCTATCGGGGAAAAGTTCAATACAAATTAGGTCGGTGGAGGATGACAATAGGAAGTCAGTTACCAAAGAGGTAGAGCAAAGGAAACACTGGGCTGAACACTTCAAAAGACTTCCCGATCGAACGCCACCCACGACGCGCTCAATAATGCCGACAGCGTAAGCATTTGATATCAATTCTTCGATGAGAACAGAAGTCTTAAAGGCAATCAAGATGCTTCAATCTGGAAATACAGTAGGATCAGACGGAATCCTAGCAGAAGCATTGAAAATGGAATTCAAAACATCAGCGGAATTGATGACATCACTACTGGACGAGATGTGCAAAGAGGGCAGTTGCCTACGGATTGGAAGAAAGGATACTTATTCAAACCGCCAAAGAAAGGAGACTTATGGCATTGCAAGAACTTTCGCGGCATTATGCTCCTGTCCACCCCAAGCAAAATACTAAGCCATATCATCCAGAGGAGAATCAGGTAAGCCCTGGATGAAAACTTCGAACGGAACAAGCTCGATTTAAGAGAAACAAGTCATGGAATGGTCAAAGTGCAGCATTGCGGATCAACGTCGAATAGACCTTGGGATGGCAGTCAGCTCTCTATCTCAATTTCATCGATTTTGCAAATGCATTCAGCAGACAGTACCGATCGAGAGGTGATTTGGCAACTACACCACAACTGGGTGTCGCCAACGATTATGCATCTGATCCAACATTGATACATGCCAAGTAATCCACAACAAATAACTCACGGAATCCTTCAAACAAGTGAAGACGGGAGTAAGACAAGACTGACAGGCTACCCACTGCTACCTCCAATGGTTTTTCTGAGTGCGGTGAACTAGATGATGCAACAGGCAGCAGGTAACGAGGAGACAAACGTAAAATGGACTCACACAAATATTGGAGGATCTGGACTTCGCCGCTGATATATATCTGATTTCCAACATTCTGTAGGCTATGCAGGTATCATCAAAAACAGGACTACAGGTGACCGTAGAGAAGAAAGAGGTGATGAGGATTCCTGGACAACGGTGACAGCAGAAACCACTTGCTACAACCAACATGAATGGAAAGAATCTGAAAGAAGCAACCTCCTTTACCTTTCAACCTACCTGGGAAGCATCGTTTCAACTACAGGCATAAATGACGAGTACATCAAAGCAAGGACTGGAAAAGCAAGACAAGCTTTCATTACTCTTAAGCCTGTTTGGAGGTCAACAGCACTCAGCATGAAAATGAAAATAAGATCCGAATTTCCAACTTCAATGTGAAGTTAGTGCTACTCACTATACGGATCAGAGACTCCGTGCGTAATGAAGAGAACGTCAAACAAACGACAGACAGATGTCTTTGCTCAATATACAAGATCAGATGGCCGGCCGGCAAATATCAGCGACAGGGATCTCCAGAACTGATTGTGTAACAAATAAGCAGGAAGAATAGGAAGTGGACTAGCCATACTCTCAGAAAACAATCAAGTGACATCACACAACAAGCCCTCGAGTGGAACCCAAAAGGGAAAGCAGCGATTTTGTCGTCCAAGGGTGACTTGGAGTAGGTCATGTGAAGAGAAGATGAAAGCACGTGGACAGATGTGGAGCCAGGTGAAGACGCTGTCAGAGAACCGAACCCAATGGAGATGTGCGGCTGAAGCCCTATATTCCTCTAGGAATTAAAGGGAATAATAATAACAATTTAATAATATTAATAATATGTAATGCAATTCAAATTCAAATATTGAACAAAACGTGCTGTCGGTCAAGGGAGAAAGCCTAACGTTTACATCTACCGAGGAGAAATGTCAGATGCAGGTGATTAGTTGGAGATGCATCACAAAGCAAGTCTCTGTCACTAATTTACACAGATAACATTTGAACAGATCTTTAACCTGATAATCACCCAAGTTTCAGATCTACATTGGACTAACCAATTTTAACAAATGTGGCATGCATACACAAACTTCAGCTTTTAAATGTGCAATGAGTACAACAATGTTTCTATATTCTACTTATGAATTCTGAATAGCATTGTAGGTTATAATAATCATATTAGAAATGTGAAATTCCTTCAAATATTTGTATAACCTAGGTGGTCAATCATTGTGATCATGCCAGCAGTACATGTGAGTTTGAAGGTGTAAAGAGGAATAGTAACTGCTGTCTCATAGTAACAAGCTAAATAATACAATCAGATAATAAAGTGTGCAGAAAGTACACAAAATAAACTGACAAAACTAAGGTGAATTATGACAGTGTGTGTGCTAATGATAATAAGGACAATAGTTGGAAATATTTGTGCAAAGAGTACAAATACTGGTATCCGATTGAGAGAGTAAGGACATTTGGCAACAGTGAAGAACTCAGTCATTTATTAATCACGCATATTACTGTGTAATTAATAATGTTCAAGTTGAAATGCGCTGAGAATGCAATCGTAAATAAATACGTATATAGGAGATAGAAAACAATTCAGAACAGAAACCTGTTTTCATTCGTAAAGTTATCTCTACAGGATTCACTGTGGTATGTGGTTGTACAGCTTTAGAATCATGCCACGGAATACAACGACTCTTCCTTGAACGTCTTTTCTTTTTTTATGACTCATTTCGGGAATCTGAAATTAACTCGAGTGCTTGGAGGCTGTCTACCAACTCCTAGATGACATTTTTTAAACCTGGTCTCAGCTTGCAAACAGGATGAATATCGCTCGAAATATACAATGGTAGTACCTCTTGCTCTCATATTATTCTGTTCATTGAATATATCACTTAGCGAAACAGTACTATTTGCTAGATTACATTTTGAACGTGATTTATTCTTCACAATCATATCAGTTGTCGCCACATCACTTCGAAACTTGATTTCTGTAATTCTCGAGGACTTCACATGTCGTGCTACCTTGTGAAATGTTCGTTTATACAATTTCACCATTGGATACATTGACAAGTTCCGCTGATGAATTTGGAGTAGGCCATACATCCTCTGCCTGTTTGCCCGACAGACTGACGATGTTCAAAAAGGAGCAGAGAGAGTATATAAGTAGAGGATCACCCTCTTCATTTTAATAGGGCAGTCCTTGATGTTCTTCGATGATGATGTGTGTATTGTGTTACACTAGCACGAAGATCTACAGTTAAATTACCAACAATTTGGCAGAAATGGGCGGCAGCGACAAAAACAAGTGGATGAAGGCATATGGATCATCGTGTAGCCTTCTGAAAGTGACTGTCGATAAGAGGATGAGATGAAGATGTGTCCTTGAAGCCTGTCGTGGTCCACTTGACACATAAAGGAGTACTAATATATTCTTTATCGATAGATTATGTTTTGGAATTTCGCGTTATCCTGGTGAATGTTGATTATTCCAACATTGTAGTTATAATTATTGTACAATAAGCCTTTGGACTCGTAACCTTGTCGTTTCAATATAAGTCTTACTGAAGATGCTAATCTCAATACACAACGCACATTGATGTTCATTTCCACTGAACAATAGACATTGAAGTGACAGTTAACTTAGCCTGAAAGCAAATTATTGTGGGATTCATTCAGACATTTAGAAAAACGCGAGCAAAGAATAAATTCATCGAAAATTTCCTCATTAGGCTCTACAGTTGCAGATATATGTTCATGTATGTAGAATATTCCACAGTAGTCGATATCAATAATACTGGAGATTTTTTAATCACCGTCGATTTGTCGATTGAGATCAACGGAAACACGAAAGCTGCAATAATTATGATAAGTATAAACACGTAATTGAAAATGGAATATCAAATAATATTGAAGAAATCTTTACAAAATATTCAGGACCATTAACACCTTGAAGGCCAAGGTGAGGACGCTGTCTGAACCAGCTTCTCCATTTTAAGAACAAAATTTAGGCTTCGAACTGTTGTTCTCAACAGCCTCAGCAGCAATCAGTAAGCCAATTCGAAAGGTTAAGTGAGAATTACTCGGTATACCGTAGATGACTTTAAAAACTTCATTAGCATTAACCCTGTGTTAAGTGTCCATAAGATGAAACACAATGGGACTGTGAATGAAAGATTTCTGTCCTTTAAACAACCCCACAGGAAGACGTTAGGAGATCGAAAGAAGAACACTACGAATCCTATTATCTTACACCCTTCCAAATGATATACAACCAACAAAGTATTCTATATGTGACAACCATTGTTTCGCCATTGTGATAATGATCACAAACATTTGGATTCGAATTGCGTTTCACACGAATTATTGAACTCCATAGCCGACCATATGGTTTCTCAGGAACCACATCACACTCGATTTTACGGCTTGATAGTAAATTCGTTTTTGAAAAGGGTCTCCTCGTGAACAACTTGTTTCGCGTTTTATTTCATTTGCATGAATACACTATAAACGGTGTTGAAGTGCATGAGAACTGATTGTTACCTTTGGAAGGTGGATTCCAAGAAGCGTTGACATTCGTCTATTCGATAACAGAAAGCAAGATTCACTGCATCAGTGTTTAGAAAAACTTTCGTTAGTAAACACTCTAACTGGACCAAAGGTTGAACGCACAATCTATAGGTTACACGAAGAACGTGTAACAATTACTTGTACAACAAACTCAAGCATGAAGAATGCGCTGTCCAGATCAACCTAGTGTTGAGCTTTATGTTGTTCAGTCAGTTAATGACAAAATCGAACGTGAAGTGAATAGATAACCCTTCACTCTAGGTAAGCGAGAGTTTTGGCACGATGCATCTGATATTGTGTAGATTGTTTTGTGATAAATCGAACATTGTTTTGTGTCTTGTTGTATAATGTGTCTGTTTGTTTGCTTTATCATTCGGTTTTGAATATGATTGATGGTCATCGGTTACAATTGGCAACCTCAGGAATAATTCTGTCGCCTCCCTGGCATCACTGAAGCTATAGACATTCAAATAGAGAAACCTCAGGTATGTATAAAAAAGGAATTATCATGGAAATATACTTGTTCCTTTCACACACCTGACTCTCGATTGTTAGTTTGTTCGTTGGCTGCTTTTCTAAATATCATATTTATTGACAACTCACTCCCACAATATTCCCTCTATGCATTCGTTTCTATGTGCATCATAATCAGAGTCACTCCCTGGATTATCCATCTTAATGTGTACCTCAGTTACACTTAATCAACTCCGACGATGCATTGATCACTAATATTGACAACTATGATTGTGAAAACTCATCACTTCTGCCTCTTCGCACTTTCATGAAAATCATAATTGTATTTAGATGTGATTGTGCAGGCGAAGGGGAAAATGAATTCATGAGAAAAGCCTCTTCCTTGAACTTTACGTATTCTTTCTATATCAACGTCTGCATGTAGATTATTCAGGAATATCACCAGCAATAAACTTGCTGCCATTCATATAAATTGCGTATGCGACAACTCTATACAGCAGTAATGTAGGATTCTACCTGCCTCTCACCATTTCCAAGTTGTAAATGTCTGCTCGTGACATGCTCGTGGATGGCACACTCCTCAATGAAATCGACGATTCCCTTACTGTGTCAACATACAAGAACACTTCATATTTGAAAGTAAAATGCAAGGTGTTCACAAATAAACATTCAATGGAGAAAACGTAATCTACAGAAAGACGAAGAAGAATGCTGTGTGTTCAGAAAATAAGGCTTTATTTAAAGAACCATAGAAAAGCAGTATTCAGATGAGCACAAATGAAACTGTTTCTCAATTACACACTAAGCGTGAAGTCTAATTTTGCCATTTTCACTGGTCTTCCAGTAGTGATTCGCACAGTCACACCCAGCAGATTACTTCCTCATTCACAGTATTGTCCGACTTTGTACACTTATTGGTGAGTATTCAAGTATCGTTTGAACCAACTTTTACACAGCCTAGTGAGGGAGAGAGGGAGTGAGAGAAGGGTATAACTGAAGTCATCAATACTCACCAGAATGAATTTTATGAAATTCAGAGCTCAGTTGTGGATTGTATAATAGATAGCTGTGTGATTGGCGGTAGCTATAGTGTGTTATCTAGAGGCTACCAGTGTTTAGCTCATTCTTGTGTCACCTTCAGCAGAAAGTATTCCGATGAGAAATTGTCACCAGAAAAATCTGTCCGAAGGAAAAAGGATGGATAGGACATGTGTTGAGAAGACTACTGAGGTAAACTACACGAGGTAAGCCACGATTTGATCAACCTCTCGAGGGAGTCCGAGTGCGAAATAATGAGTTGGTTGACTGCATGTGGCATGGAAGTTGGCTTCAGTGTGTGTGGCCGATGAGAGGCTATGATTATTTTATGAACACAGCTGGAGGGGAATTCTCGGTAAACTTACTTATTTATTCATCTTTCAAGAATTTTCCTAACGCACACGAAACCTGTTCTGAGAATGGTAGAGTTGAGTTTGATATTTTGCTAATCACACGACCGCGAATTCTTGTACATTTTATCCTGCTCTCACTCTGTCGAGAGACAAGCAAGAATTCGGGTTAACGTAAAGGGATGTTCGGTGTCAGACAAGATAACTTCAGCCGACTGCCTATAAGAATTGAAGAGCCTGTTGATAAAATCAGAGATTTAATTTCAGCTGTAATGTCTCCTCTTGAGCTACGGAAATCCTCGCATTTCAGTGTCAAGTCATTCCTTTCTCCTTCAGTCAGAATAGAATAAATATTCAGTACAACTGACAATCGATGATAAGGAATGAGGTGGGGAAAATAATTCCTAAAATGATTTGATTGAGAAAACTCATCCAGAACTACAGGAGGCATGCCTTTAGAGGTGAAAACAAACTGGCCGTTAGATGTGACATCACACGTGTAATACTGTGCACAAAAAACGACGACCAAACGAAGAAGCTTGAATTTCCTGTGAAAGAATAATTTTGCCAGAAATCGATGTTGTAATCCTACGAATGAGGCATGAATATTCACAGTTACATTATCAGGTAAATTAGGTGGCATTTTTATCATGCAGCTACAGAACACCCGAAAAGCAGTTATAAAAGAAGACTCACCAAGAACCCGGACGATATCCTGTTTTCGTCAGCAGCTCATGTCGGTTTGCTTGTTCCAAGGAAATTGTCCTTGTACAGTCTTTATCTTGAATTGTTAGTGTCAGGTCATCATGCAAAGTATAGTTCACCCCATCGAAAGAAAAACAGTTATTTGTCCTCAAAACAAATTAAACAAGAAGACATTTGTGTGGTTTAAAGGAAATGTTGGAAATCTGTTCACGTAGACTTAGCTCATGATTGGGAGAAATGATAGTGATCCAATGATCAACTCAGTTTTTGAGTTCAGCTGGCTGATATGTGTGACGAAAATGCGTGTTTTATTGACTCTTATCCGGCATGAATACGGAATTTCGTCCTACCCTTAGTCGTCATCCATTTCATGTCAGTAGAATTGTGTCAATTCATGGCGATGGCTTGAACATTGAAGCAAATAAAAGATGTGGCTGGAAACTGTCACGCCTATCCTCAGGTTTACACTGACGAGAATAGATTACATATTCAGAATTTATAATGAACATGGACAAATCAAACTGTTTAGGAGTGGATCACTCCAGGTATTCGGCAGAGACCGAATCAGCAACCTCCGCGTGATGAGGCATGCCCAAAGTCCATGCAGTCACCTGAGACAACAACTTATAAGCCATCAGTTCTAACTCTTTATGGTCCTCGATAGAAAGCGTCATTGCTAGACTATTTCACCAGTGAGAATTCGCCGTCATGCTCATTTCGGTCAAACCAGCTTTTTACAACATCCTTCTAGAAATTCAAACAGAACTTCACAATCGCAGTTTCTTAGTCATCAAAGTCAAACTCAATCGAATCTCTGCAAACCAACACCTGAGGATTCAGACAAATTCAGTAATCAACTAACTTCCTACCACTATTCCATAAATGTTCTTTAGATTTTGAGCGATTTCGACGGCGTTGCATTTACGAATGTGACGATTAGACACAGTTTGCTAATTTAAAATTCCGATTCACCTATTAGTTATCTTCCAACCAAAAACAGTATCATGTTTAACCATGGGTCGAAACCAGTTGGAGCAGCACTGGAGATAAACAGGGAGTACTGGACAGCTAGTTCACCATTGAAAGACAATTATTACGGGACAGTGGCTTAGTGGTCTACGAGCTCACCTTGTAATTACGGGACAATCATTTGGTCATTGTCTGCGGCTCCTCATTATTATGCACTCATCATCCAATAGGAAATGAAAGCCGGAGACGAGATAATCTCAGTCATTATTCATTCACTAAGATGGAATCCAGTGATATATGAATTCTCCCTTTTGCTAATTGGTGATGAACAGCTCCACTGCTATCCAGTCTCATAATAGGTGTTCTCACAGTGGTGACGAATCGTCACTGGGATTCCTGCAGTGACATCATCCTCCAGTCAGTCAGTCAGTCAACAGTGAGAAGTGCATTATTTTCAAGAAGTGATTTGTAGGGATACTTAGTCACAAAAATATCATATTGAACTCAGTTATTCAAACACATAGAATAAATTTGAATTACCTGATTCATCAACTGTCATACGAAGCATATACGTTGCTGATTCAATCTTCATAATATTGACTATGCACAGATTGACAAGTATGATGAGGTTTAATTTTGACAGATGAGGCACCATTTTACTAAAAAATTGTTAAAAGACAAACCAAAGAGATTTCATTGAAGGTAATTTAACACAATTGACAGTCAGTGATTTGTGTTGCTTTGCCTTCAGAGTGTAACACAGGACTACAACAGGAATTTTCCACTGTCTCATATTTGCTATTGTCCTGCAAACCATGAATCTACAATTTCCCTTAGGGAATATTATAACAAGCATAAACAAACCGCTGAGTGATTGAGGTTAGTAGTTGTATGCCACACTTATATCAACCAGTAACGCCTTCTAGTCAGCCAGACAGACGTAGTTTAACCACAAGACGAACTTTCCGCTACTTTTGAACCGAACCCATCAGCAGGTGGCATTGACTCGCCCAATTAATTTTCATCACCCAATTTGTGTCATATACGGCTAACTGGAAATGAGTCGAACATGGTTAACAAAGGATAAATTTGCATCCAGACGAGTAAATTTCCCATACGGAATGTGAATCACTTATAAAATGCTGGCCAGCCAGCAAGCTAACAAGCAGTCAAGCATCACGTTTATAGAACTACTCATCACAACAAATCAATATTATGTGGCATCGTCCATTCATGGGAAGAGTGAGTCCTATCACTATCAACCAACTCGTTGAAACTTGTATCAGCAGAAAGCGTTTCTTGATTATGCTGATGTCTTGGTGACCAGCCTATCACTTCCATCACCAAATGGATACATCAATGAGAGCGAATATGCAAAGCAGGATTCAAGTGATCAATGGTCATCAGCGAAACATGCCAATGTATCCAACAGTGAAATAGTGCCTGTGACCATTTCACAAGGTAGCAAGACATGTGAAGAATTGTAAAAAACGAGTCTCTAAGTGGTGTGGTGACAATTGATACGATTATGAACAATCAGAAACGTCAGAAACGCCATCTAGTAAATAGTGCTGTTTCACCATGTGATATACTCAATGATGGAGAGCAAGAGATGCTACCATTGTAGATTTCAACTACAAGCTGAAACCACCTTTATAACTCTCATCTTGGAGTTGGCACACGGCATACAAGCAGTCATATTAATATCAGAATCCCCTAAATGAGTCATATAAAAGAAAATACCTTCAGAGAAGAGCTTCTGTATTCAGTTGTATCATTCTCTAGCTGTACAATCACTATGGAAAAAGCGGACGTTAGATTAGGTCTGTGCAAAACAATACTCAAGCCTCAGCAAAAATTGGAAAATTTGACTTCAAACGCATTGTTTAACTGGAAAATAGTTTCGACTGTGTTTATTCACATGTTCTGATCACATGTTACTAAATCGAATACGCTTAATTTTCTGAATATTGAGTATTCTTCTTCCTCTCTCTCTTTGTGTTGTATTTCTTCTCCAATAAATTTATATCCATCAACTACTTTCCTATTGTTAAAGAATATATAGCGTTCTTGTGTTGAGATAGTAAGTGAATGATTGATTTCATTGCGTAGAGTGTCGTTGCTGTCGCTAACAGACAGCATCAGAGAAGCATGAATTCTTTTGTGTTGCTCCCTATAGAATCAGGTAAAGCAATCCGATAAAAAATTACGCTATATCACAACAGGAAGAGCAGCCACGACAAGAAGTACATGAACGACAAAAACAAATATCACTTTCAAATACAGTTGCCAAACATGATACACAATCGCAGACTCACTGACTTGGGTCAACCTGGACGTCTAAATCCAATAATATATAAAGTTATAGATATAAGTTAGTGTTACGCAGTCACAAAATGGCGTACAGTTATTTATAGGTAGAAATAGTCAGACAGATTACATCCACAGATTCAGCGTTCGAAGGTATTTGAGTTCCAACAAATTCTGCAACTTGCTGGACAAAACCAACAGAGAAATGAGAGATTAGTTGAAACAGTTAAATGTAACACACAATTTCAGAAGTGCGTTACATTTAGAATCTCATCATCGGTGTGTATGTGTTCTCACAATAGTCATTCATTCTCAGTGGTATTCCGGATGGCTTTGTCTTGAGATTTGTCAGTCACCACTGAGAAGTGGAATGATTTCCAAGAAGAAAGTATTAGCGGAATTCAGTGAGAGTAATATCCCATTTACTTCAGTCATCTACATACATAATGTACCTTCGGCTAAGTCAAATCAGATAGCTGACTCAATTCGAACCACAGTATGTCTACATTAGTAAACAAAACTAGCTAGACTCACCTCCACTTATATCATACTGACCAGACAGCAAGCTAACAAGCAAGCAAGAAGCACTTCTATGCAAATGATCATCACAATAAATCAGTATTATGTGGCGTCATGCAATGGAAACAGTGAGTCAGATCACCTCGAATAATGTTGATTACTCTGACGACCGTTTCCAACACTGCCGACCTGCAGTTTCAGAGGTTTTTACTAAACAGCTGGCAACTCATCCTCAACGGTGTCACTCGTCCACAAGATGTGCTCCCGAATTGCCATTCAACGAAATGTCGTGCACTTCTCGAAGCAGGAAAGTGAGAGATATTCAAGTGATGGATAGGTTTCAGCTTCAGGTCAGACACAACTCTGTCAAGCAATTTAATGATCATCAAAACTTTTATTTGAATATCCTGAACGAGGAGGAAATATCCCGGAAGCGAATCCACTGAAAAATTACGTGCATTAATTGAGTAACATAATGAAGAATCATTCACTTGTTGATTAAACTGTTCAACATTTCATCAGTTCACGACACAGAATTCGTATACTGTGTATCCTAAAGCTTGTCTCACACCATTTCCCAAATATTTTCCAGTTTTCCAATTTGATGTGTATTGCACATGACATTTTACTTTTCGTATACTTTTTGTTAAGAGGTGAGATAAACAGCATTGATACTATAATTCGACATGCGTATTTTCATTTGTTAATGTTTAGACTATTATGTATCGCCAGTTAATTCACGAACATTATGTATTTCATAAATGTGTAAAACTTTGCTGAACTGCGGGCGAAAACCAACAGACTGGAAGAAAACAGTAAACCAGCGAATACAGGACTTCAAATGAAATGATAGAAGCTGAAAGTGATGAAGTTAACCAAACAAGAAAATAACAACAATTACCAATCGCCATCAACTGTGAATTATAGGCGATCGTCGGACGAGCCATACATGACCGCGAAGAATAGAATAAGGTTAAACTGTGCTATTGAATCCTTATATAACAAAAGCGAGTCGCATGGGGAATCTTTTCATCGGTGAGTATATGATCTGACAGTGGTCATCAATTCTCAGTGTTATTCCAGGAAACTCTGCCCTGCACTTAGTCACTCACCACTGAGCAGTAGAATGACTTTCAAGGAGAGATTTGTCGCGTAAGAGTGATATCACAATCACTTCAGTCATTTACCTGTGTAGTGTACCTGGTCTAACACATCTCAGATAACTGACTCAATTCAAACCATACCATGTCTTAATTAGTAAACAAACAGAGGACTTTGCTCCACTACTCATATGCTGGCCAGACAGGAAACAAACAAACAATCAAGCATCAATTGTATGCAACTAATCATGACAAAAAAGCTGTAGAATAC
The DNA here is from genome assembly GCA_944472135.2 of Trichobilharzia regenti. NCBI lineage: Eukaryota > Metazoa > Platyhelminthes > Trematoda > Strigeidida > Schistosomatidae > Trichobilharzia > Trichobilharzia regenti. Next base: position 110,707,298 of record OX235264.1, on the reverse strand, counting down.
GGTGTCAAGTGGAAGGATAGAACTTTAAAGACATGAAGTTAACCAACAAACTGGACAAAAACAATTACCAATCATCATTAACCTTGGATTTTCGGTGAACGTCGGACGAGCCACAGAGGACCGCGGAGTACTCTCCGCGGCCAAGGCTCAACTGTGCTGTTCAATCAAAATTAACCACTCGGAACCCAAGAAAACAAAAATAACACTAAAAAATATGAGTCATTCGTTGTTCATTACACTTGAATCGTCCTAATCAGAGTTGAGAAAAATTTGAGATACGTCGTCTCGCTAATTTCGATGAATATATGTAAAGTCTGATTGAAAAAATGTTAAATCAGATTTGAAATTTGAAAGCCGGCCTGAATGTTAGAGAAGGGTTGATTCCTCAAAAAACCTACAGAGAGAGAATTGAAATTCGAAGGTATATAACTGTGTACATTTTTAAGTCCAGCAGATCGACATTCCTAATTAATCGATAGAATCGACAGATTCTAAGCCAAGAGCTCCACTTCAACGAGTCCAACGATACCTCTCACCAGTTTCGTCATTGAGTCATGAGAAGAAACAAGCTTATCCAGTATTGAATGAAGTCCAAAACCTTGTTCAGTCAAAAACATATATGTTGTGATCGTTGTAACCACAAAATCAGCCACGAGGACGCCATCCATTCTCTTCTAGCTGAACTTCAACAGAAATTTGAGGTAAAGCAATCAGATCAAAAACAACAGAATATCAAAACGGGAAGAGCAGCGACAACAAGAACCGTAGAAACATATCACTGTTAAATAAAGTTGGCAAAAATGATACGTAACCGCAGACGCACCGACTTTGGCCAACTTGGACGTCTAAATCCAATAATTTATACAGTTATAGATATTAGTTAGTGTAAAACAGTCACAAAAATGGCAAACAGCTATTTATAGGCAGAAATAGTCAGGTAGATTACATCCACAGATTCAGTGTTCGAAGGTAAATGAATTCCAATAAATTCTACAACTTGCTGACCAGAAACATCAGGGGAATTAGAGTAATGCGTCAACAGTTAAATGTGACGCATCATTCGAAAGCGAGTCACAAGTGGAATTTCATCATAAGTGAGTATACGACCTCATAATGGTCACTTATTGCCTGTGGTATTACAGGAAACGTCCCCGTGCAGTTAGTCAGTCAGCAGTGTGGAGTAGAGTGATTTTCACGAAGTGATTCGTCGCAAAATTCAGTGAGAGTAATATCACATTCTTTTAAGTCATTTATATGCGTTGTGTACCAGGTCTAACACAACTCAAATAGCTGACTCAATTCAAACCACACCATGTCTAAATTGGTAAACAAATTTCGGACCTAGCTCCACTTTTATCATGTTGGCCAACCAGCAAGCCAACAAGTAATTAAACATTATATACAACTTGTGTTCACGATAAATCAGTATTTTATGGTGTCATGCATTCATGGACACAGTGAGTCAGATCACCTAGAATAGTGTTGATTACTCTGACGACGATTTCAAACATTGCCAATCTGTAGTTTCGCAGGTTTATACTAAACAGGTGGTAGCTCATCCGACCACATCAGATGACTGTTCCACAGTGGTGTCACTCGTTCACAAAATATGCTCCTGAACTCTTTGTAACTGCTATTCAATGAAATTTCAAGCGCTTCTCGAAGGAGGAAAGCAAGATATATTATAATGATGGATTGGTTTGCGCATCAGACCAGACAAAACTGTGTCACACAAAATAGTGTCAATCACAACTTTTATTTGAATATCCTGGACAAACAGAAAATATGCCAAAATAAACTCCATTGAAATATTTCGTGCATTATTTCAAAATAAACCTACTGATATTTTTTTGATTATTATAAAGCATTATTCAGTTGTTGATAAAACGGTTCCATATTTCATCAGCCCACGAAACAGAATTCGTATACTGTACATCCTCAAGATTGTCTTCCACCATTCCTGAAATATTTGCCAGTTTATCAATATGGCATGTGTTGCAAGTATATTTTTACCTTTGTTATACTATTTGTAGAGACGTGAGATGAACAGCCTTGATGATATAATTCAACGTGCGTATTTTCATCTATTAATGTCCAGACTATTATGTATCGTCATTGAACATATAAACATTGTATGCATTTCACAAAATGCCTAAAACCTTCGCTGACTTGCTGACAAAAACCAACAGACAGGAAGAAAAGCAATCAATGAGCGAATACGGGACTTCAAGTGAAAGCAAAGAAGTTGGAAATGATGAAGTTAAACCAACCAAAAAACAGCAGCAATTACCAATCATCATTAACTATGGATTATGAACGAACGTCGGAGAAGCCACAGCGGATCGCGGAGAGTATGACAAGGCTGGAATGTGCTGCTGAATCACTATAAAACACTAAGAACACAAGAAAAAAAACATAACAATAAAAAAATGCCATCAGCTGTGGATTACATCAAAATTTTCCTAAACTAAGTTGAGTAAAATTGAGATACATAACACTTAGTTCGGAAAATATATGTAAAGTCTGATTAAAAAAGCTTCAGGCATGTTTAAAGAGTTGCAGAGAAACAATGATTACCCACAAACACCTGAACAGAGAATTGAGATTCGAAAGTATTGGACTGTATACAATTTTACGTTAAGCACATGAGTATTCTTTAATTAATCGATTAAATCGACAAATACCAAATCAAAAGCATGTCCTTCACTACCTAAAGGTTATGCACTAGACAATTCGCGATTGAGAAAAAAATAAAAAAAATTATATACGATTGAATGAAGTCGAACATCTTGTTCAGTCGAAAACATATATGTTATTATCGTTGTAACCAAAAGCTCATCCACGACGATGCCATTCATCATCCTCTGGCAGAACCCGAACAGAGTGTCGTGCACAGCGGCCGAATTCGTTCATGGATTAACTACGGATGAAGCAACACGAATAGACAAAAGTATCGCTACTGACACCTCAAACAAAATTGATCACCATATTCCGACTATATCCATCAGACGTAGACTGAACAAACTCTCACGAATATTATTCAGTGTCAGCATAATTTGTAAAACAGGTTTGTCAACATAAGAAACAGCAACAAACTACAAATTTATGGATCAGTAGACTTTATAAACGACTTCATATATCCGGATCTACAATTCCCAGAATAGGTGCGGAATACCGAAGATTCTAAAACTAGATAAATACTAGATATGATAAATTGTAATATAAAAAGCCGCTGGTCTAGATAATTGAATCAGTGAAGGAGAGACTGTCCACACACAGCCCCTACAAAATTCTGGAATACATGATGTGATTCTCTAATGGGAATGTAAATCTTGCTCAAGTAGCAATCACATATTACATAGTATGTCATAAGAATATTTATACTACTCGAACTTACTAGCAATAAGTGTTGATAAAACATTTTGTCGGACTATTTATATCACTAACGTATAATGCCATTTCATTGGGTGGCTACTTCCACTAACAAATCAGGATTTCACAGAATCTGATTATTTAAGGTTGTGTGATAAACTATCAGTCGGTCATAATCTGGAAGTTTGTGAACTCTAGTGACAAATGAATTTAATCGGATTAGTGTAAACCACTTCTAAAGTAAGGAGTCATGAATTTCAGAGAGAAATTGTGAATCTTAAATCATTGACTTGATTTCTGTTTTGATCCGGTCACACGTATTAAACGTGATAGTTTACGTTAAGCACAGGCACATCCAATTTCTTACATAAACAAATTATTACAGGACTTCATCTGGTGGATTCTGACTACGCGTGGAATCCACGATTTAACACTTGATGCCAGTTTCAGAGGAGGTGGTGGCTCTTGTGACCAAGGTGGTCTGGTGGATAACGTTTTGATACTAGAATTTCTAGGAAACCGTATTTGTTCTAGCGAAGTTATAATAAGTTGCATCACAGTGATTACATATGTAGTTGGATTGTAAAGATCGGATAGTCACCCAAAATTAATTAGCAACAAAGAACTCTAGAAACAAACTAACCAACGACACATTGTTTAAGAAATATGAGGACGAAAATGGAGACGTATTAAACCCACTCTGAGGAAACTGTCGTGTGACATCGCACGTGAGGCCGACTCTCGAAAGGATTTCAAGTGGAGAGCGATGAATACCGTCAGTGGGTCTCGGACTGTGATGGAACAACTGTCCGTAAGTTCCCATTAGTTTTCGCTGCTTCTCTAACTAATACCAATTTCGGTCTCCACGCTAACTAACTTGACCGAAATCTTCAGTCATTGTTGGCACCTTATTGCACGGACGCTTCGAGGATGTCTCAGAATTAACCTGGAGTAATTTTGATGGATGATAACTAGCAGTGGAATCGATTACACGATGCAAATTCCGAACGACTTGAAACTCATCAAACGGACTCACAAGTGTGTGGTGATGCCACAACTGACGCCACTACTTAGTATCCTAGCAAATCTAGTACAAAACGTTATCCACCAGACCACCTTGGTCACAAGAGCCACCACCTCCCCTGAAACTGGCATCAAGTGTTAAATCGTGGATTCCACGGGTAGTCAGAATCCACCAGATGAAGTCCTGTAATAATTTGTTTATGTAAGAAATTGGATGTGCCTGTGCTTAACGTAAACTATCACGTTTAACACGTGTGACCGGATCAAAACAGAAATCAAGTCAATGATTTAAGATTCACAATTTCTCTCTGAAATTCATGACTCCTTACTTTAGAAATGGTTTACACTAATCCGATTAAATTCATTTGTCACTAGAGCTCACAAACTTCCGGATTATGACCGACTGATAGTTTATCACACAACCTTAAATAATCAGATTCTGTGAAATCCTGATTTGTTAGTGGAAGTAGCCACTCAATGAAATGGCGTTATACGTTAGTGATATAAATAGTCCGACAAAATGTTTTATCAACACTTATTGCTAGTAAGTTCGAGTAGTATAAATATTCTTATGACATACTATGTAATATGTGATTACTATTTGAGCAAGATTTACATTCCCACTAGAGAGTCACATCATGTCTTCCAGAATTTTGTAGAGGCTGTGTGTGGACAGTCTCTCCTTCACTGATTCAATTATCTAGACCAGCGGCTTTGTATATTACAATTTATCATATCTAGTATTTATCTAGTTTTAGAATCTTCGGTATTCCGTACCTATGCTGAGAATTGTAGATCCGGATATATGAAGTCGTTTATAAAGTCTACTGATCCATAAATTTGTAGTTTGCTGCTGTTTATTGTGTTGACAAATCTGTTTTACAAATTATTCTGACACTGAATAATATTCGTGAGAGTTTGTTCAGTCTACGTCTGATGGATATAGTCGGAATATGGTGATCAATTTTGTTTCAGATGTCAGTAGCGATACTTTTGTCTATTCGTGTTGCTTCATCCGTAGTTAATCCATGAACGAATTCGGCCGCTGTGCACGACACTCTGTTTGGGTTCTGCCAGAGGATGATGGATGGCATCGTCGTGGATGAGCTTGCGGTTACAACGATAATAACATATATGTTTTCGACTGAACAAGGTTTTGGACTTCATTCAATACTAGATATGTTAGTTTCTTCTTTTGTCTTAACCACGAAGTGTCTGGTACATAACCTTTGGCTAGTGAAAGACATGCTTTTGACTTAGAATCTGTCGATTCTATCGATTAATTGAGGAATGTCGATCTGCTGGACTTAAAATTGTACGCTGTTGTATGCTTTTGAATCACAATTTTCTTTTCGGGTGATTTTCAGGAGTCATTGACTCTGTGCAACGTTTCGAACATGCCTCAACCTTTTTAAATCAGACTTTACATATATTTACCGAAGTTACTGTTATTCAACTTAAGTTCACTCAACTTTGGATAGGACAATTGAAATGTATCCGAGAGCTTATGGCATTGATTTTTTATTATTTATGTTGTTTTCTTGTGTCTCGAGTGATTATTACTGATTCAGCAGCGCATTCCAGCCTTGTCATACTCTCCGCGATCCGCTGTGGCTTCTCCGACGTTCCTACCTAATCCATAGTTAATGATGATTGGTAATTGTTGCTGTTTTTTGGTTGGTTTAACTTCATCATTTCCAACTTCTTTGCTTTCACTTGAAGTCCCGTATTCGCTCATTGATTGATTTTCTTCCTGTCTGTTGGTTTTTGTCAGCAAGTCAGCGAAGGTTTTAGGCATTTTGTGAAATGCATACAATGTTTATATGTTCAATGACGATACATAATAGTCTGGACATTAATAGATGAAAATACGCACGTTGAATTATATCATCAAGGCTGTTCACCTCACGTCTCTACAAATAGTATATCTGTTAATTCCTTTCCTACCTGTTCATTCTCTTTCCGTTGTTGACATTATACTACTTGCCATAAGTGAGTAGTAGGATTTTTATATGTCAATTTATAACAATGACATTTGCTTAAGACTGCAGTTAAATTACTTGTTCTGTTATCATTCTACTAATGTATAGTTCTTATTTTTCTTCTCCTTAAACATTATTTGCTGCATTTATCCTATAGTGTATGCTTTACCATTGAAAGTTGTTTGTTCATATTTGTTTATTCTCTGCTTGGCATTCGCGGGCCGTTTGAACCTGAGCGTGGATCGACCTTGACACAGCATTGCTGTTTTTACTTATTGACTGCACAGTGGTTGTGCATTTGACGGCATTTAGCCACAGACACCTCACATTTTGAGGTTTGTATATTATATATCTATTTCTGTGTAATAAAGTACCGTATTGCAGAATATCCTGTATTTTGGACTTTACGCGTCACTCTACGTGTGGTTAAATCTATAGTTTGGATTATCGTTTCGGATTTCTTTCGGGAGAAATTCACAGTACTCAAAATTGGTCTTGTTGATCTATTTGGACGATTATCAATGCCGGTTACTCGTAACATGTCTGGAAAACTGGAAAACGCTGAAGAATATCTTCGAGTCAATTTATCTTCACCGCAAGTTTCTTCTTTACCTGTTTCCTTATCTGTTTCTGATAATTTTAAACACACCCCTCATGTCAGCCCAGGTTTTGATAATATTGCTATGAGAGGTAGTGTAGTAGTAGACTCCGATGTTGATTCGGATGTGGCTACCGAATTAGAGATCCTAGAGCTTAAGGTTCAAGAGCTTAGACTTCGCAGCAAACAACGAAAATTGAAGAGCGAGCGCTCTCAACAAGTCAAGACTGCAGCCAGCTGCGTTCGATCTTGCGCCAATCCCTCGGAAAGCCAACTCCTAGACGGTAGCACCATGTATTGTACAGCACAACCATCAGGGTCAAATTGTACTGCTACTCCAGTCCAACCACTCCTGAACTCAGTTAGCCCCATTAGAATGCCTCAAATTGAGATGGATAAGTTCGATGGTACACCGACTAAGTTCTTGAAGTTTATAAGATGCTTTAACATGTTCATAGGAGAACAAACTAATGATGACAACCTACGGTTAATGCATCTTATACACAATTGTGTTGGTATAGCCAAGGAGGCCATAGAGCATTGCATTCTACTGCCCTCTGAGGTAGGCTATAGGAAAGCCATGGGGATTTTACGAAGTCAATTTGGCCAACCTCATGCAGTTTCAGATGCCTTCCTCTCCGAATTACTGTCAGGCCCACAGCTGCAACCTGAAGATATAGTTGGGCTACAACGGTTGTTGAGACAGATGACCAATTGTGAGATAGCCTTATCTCAGATGAATCACATGGCAGACTTGGACTGCTCTACCAACCTTAAGTGCATTGTTCAACGTCTCCCTCGGCACCTACGATGGAAGTGGGCAGAATTGGTAAACGATGGTTTACAGTTTGCTGAACCTAGCTTTCGTTACCTCAAAGAATTCCTCGAAAGGCAACTGTCCTTGGCTACAAGCTGTTACGGCCAGATAGCTAATGGGAATAGGAACAACAACGAAGTAGGGTCCAACGATAAAATGTCCAGAGCTATGCCTTCGCACAGTGTTAATGTCGTGAAGTCACGAGCCCAGAAGTCGTGCATAGTTTGCTTCACAGATCACGACTTATGGGAATGTCAACGCTTTTTGTCGATGAGTCACAAAGAGAGACTAGCAGTGTCAATGCGGCATAAGGTGTGCTTCAACTGTTTGAAATGTAATCACCGAGCTGACACTTGTCGTGCAGCAAGAGGTTGCGATATAGTAGGATGCACTAGACGTCATCATAAACTTCTACACAATGAAGATAATTCAGCATGCAAGACTGTCAACTACTCTAGCACGGAATCCGGAACTTCCTTTTTAGGATATGTGCCGATTCGTATCTTAGGTCCTAAAGGATTTCTAGATACCTATGCCTTTCTTGACAATGGTTCAGATGCTACACTACTGCTGAGTCATGTTGCCCGCCAAATAGGACTGGAAGGGGTTAATACATTGATGCAGGTAACATCTTTCTGTGGAACTACTTCTCAGAATTCATCTAAGGTTGATTTCGAAGTTGAATCCTTAACGGGAGATTACAAGACGAGGGTCAAGAGTGCCTACACCGTGGAAAGCTTACCTGTAAAGAGACCTAAGACTCCTTCAAACGAACAGATGAAAAAATGGCCTCACCTGGCAGAAATTCCCTTTCTAGACGTCGAATGTAAACAGGTCAGTCTACTAATTGGGACTAATGTACCTGAAGCACACTGGGTGCTGGAGCAGCGTATAGGGAAATCCAACCAACCGTTTGCATCTTTGTCAGTTTTTGGTTGGTATTTATTGGGTTCAGGAAACGAATATAAAGAAGCAACCTCTATCTTCTGCTTAGAGGAAAGTGAATCAGTAGAGAACAAGCCTTTGCGAATGATTGAAGCTGAATTTCAGGACAAGCACTCATGCGAAAGGTCCAGTTCTGAAATAGATAAAGGGGTTCTGAAGGCAACCGATAGGGAGATAAGATTGCGGAACGGACATTATGAAGTTCCATTGACTTGGAAAGAGGACTGGCGTAGATTACCGCCTAATAGGTTTGAGGCAGAACGCAGGCTGGACAGTCTTCAGAAGAAACTAAAAAAGGACGAAAGCCTATTAAAGTCCTACAATCAAATACTAACAGACCATGAGTTGAAGGGTTATATTAGTCGCGTTCCTGACGACTTCTCCAAGAAACGTAGATTTATCCCTCACCACCCAGTTATAAATCCCCGCAAGCCTGGTAAAATTAGAGTGGTTTTCGATTGTGCCTTTAAATGTAAGGGAATGTCCTTGAACGATTGTCTGTATTCGGGACCTGATCTGATGAATGACTTGGCTGGGGTACTATTGAGATTTAGAAAACATCGGATAGCCTTGTCAGCAGATATTGAGGAGATGTTTCTTCAGGTTCACTTACCTGTCAAGGATAAAAGTGCCTTTAGTTTCTTATGGTATTCTGAGGGTAGACTGGACTTACCACCGAGCCTGTATGAATTAAACGTACATCCCTTCGGTGCTACCTCATCACCTTTTTGTGCAGCCTATGCTTTAAAACGAGCCGCAATCGACAACGCGAAATTGTTTGACGAGAAGACATTAAGGACTGTCAGAGAAAATTTCTATGTGGATGATTGTTTAGTCTCAGTAGAAACAGTAGCAGAAGCCATAGCTTTATCCAACCAGCTGCGTCAGCTCGCCTCTCTTGGTGGATTTCGTTTGCACAAATGGAATAGTAACAATGAAGAAGTGTTATCCAACATTCCCGTTCGTGAACGGTCCTCAAACATACTGCATTTAGAAGATTCGACGAATGTCGAGAAGACACTGGGTTTATGCTGGTGTGTCAAGTCAGATTGCTTCAAGTTTGAAGTAAATCTGCCAGTACGTCCGATAACGAAGAGGGGAATCTTGTCGTGCATAGCTTCTTTATATGATCCACTCGGTTTGTCGCCCCACTACTACTTCCACCTAAAAGAGTAATGCAACACCTGTGCCGAAGTGAGTTTGGGTGGGATGAACATGTTGATGTGAGTATCGGTGCCAAATGGGAGGCTTGGCTTGTTGACATTAAGAGAATTAAGGATCTAGAGGTTCAACGTTGTTTTCGACCCCAGACCTTCAGTCCTATAGCAGTTTCAATGCACTTATTTTCGGATGCCTCTGAAATAGGTTTCGGTTCAGTAGCATATCTACGTTATGAGTCCTGTTCAGGAGAAGTAAGCTGCAGCTTTGTTATGGGCAAATCTAGAGTGGCTCCCTTGAAGCATGTCACCGTGCCACGTTTAGAACTACAAGCAGCCGTGCTCTCAGTGAAGCTGTTAAAATACATCTTAGAGGAAATAAAGTTGGAACTAAGTGATGTTTATCTATGGACAGATTCTATGATTGTGTTAAGCTACATCCGCAATACCACATCCCGCTTCAAAACCTACATAGCTAACAGAGTAGGGTTTATACTTGATAACACTACGCGGCTCAATGGCGACATGTACCAACTAATATGAATCAGCTGACCTTGCTTCCAGGGGAATAAAGATGAGTGAGTACGAGCGTATACATACCTGGCTCGATGGTCCTGAATTTCTCAAAATCCTAAAAAGGATTGGCCGAATTTCGATGGAAAAAGCGTGCCAATAATTCCATCTGACATAAAGCTAAAGCAAGCCACCATCTTAACGACACAAACAGCCGTAAATCCGATAGACACCTTATTCTCGTATTTCTCTTCTTGGACAAAACTTCGTAGAGCGGTAGCCTGGTTAAGAAGGTTTAAAGTTTTTCTACTAAAACGTCTAGTGCAAGGCCCTTTACAAACGTGTGAGATGTTAGAGGCAGAGGAAGATATCCTTAGATACGTGCAAAAACAAGAGTTCGGTAAAATCAAAGGAGTTATGTGTGAACGCTATTTGGATAGTAAATACAAGCCACTCCTTCAACGTATCAAGAAACTGCATCCTGTCATCTTAGGTGACTTGATATGTGTCGGCGGACGACTGAATAATAGTCAACTGTCAAGTTCGGAAAAACATCCAGTTATATTGCCAGGAACTCATCCTGTCACGGAGGTTATTGTTCGTTATTATCATGAGACTGAAGGACACATGGGAGTAGCCCATCTTTTGTCAGCATTGCGTATGAAATATTGGATATTGAAAGGAGCGGCAGTAGTTAAGCGTGTGGTGAATAAATGCATCGGTTGCCGAATCAGGTCTGCAAAACCTACTGAACAACTGATGGCAGAATTACCCATAGCAAGGGTCACGTCAGATTTTCCATTCTCTAGCACCGGGGTAGATTACTTCGGCCCCTTTATCGTTAGGCGGGGCGGACTACAGACAAAAGATATGGATGCATATTCACTTGTTTGAAAACTCGAGCGGTTCACTTAGAAGTAGCTTACGCTCTTTCTATCGATTCATTCCTAATGATGCTTTCACGCTTTACCAACCGCAGGGGGACTCCAAGGGAGATATACAGTGACCGGGGTACAAACTTTGTGGGGGCTGATCGTGAGTTACAGCAAGTTGTGCCACAATTAGACAGTGATTGTATGATGAGAGCTATGACAAATCGTGGTATAGAATGGAAGTTAAATCCACCTTATGCTAGCCACCGTGGCGGAGTATGGGAGAGGTTGATCAGAAGCGTACGTCGAGTGTTAAGCGCAGTTTCGAAGGAGCAAGTCCTCACAGATGAATCACTCATGACCTATTTGACAGAAGTAGAAAGGATACTAAATAGTAGGCCGCTAGTACCTGTTTATGATGACTCAAGTCAGTTGGATGTGCTGACACCAAATCATATTCTCTTATCAAGAAATCCTGAACAGGTTCCTGAAATCGACGTTAGTTTATGTGGACGTTATTCACGACGATGGAAACAAGGGCAACTCCTTGCCGATACGTTTTGGAGACGGTGGAAGCGGGAGTACTTGACGACCTTACAATCGCGTGCAAAGTGGGTTCAACGACATCGAAACTTACAAGTGGGAGACCTAGTACTAGTGACTGCGGAGCCTTCACCTCGCAATCGTTGGTCAATGGGAATAATTACAGGTGTTACGGCAAGCTGTGATGGGTATATCAGAAAAGTGGATATCAAGACACCGAGGGGTATAGTCAACCGAGATGTGCGTAAGGTTTGCCTATTAGAAGGTATTGAGGAGAGATAAGCACTTTGTAGGATATATAGCTGGATAGGGGATGCAGATGTGGCGAGAGTAAATTGTACCATTTCTGTGTCTTACTAGCAGGTAGAGTAGGGAAAACCAGGCTGGTTTTGAGGGGGCGGTGTTAATTCCTTTCCTACCTGTTCATTCTCTTTCCGTTGTTGACATTATACTACTTGCCATAAGTGAGTAGTAGGATTTTTATATGTTAATTTATAACAATGACATTTGCTTAAGACTGCAGTTAAATTACTTGTTCTATTATCATTCTACTAATGTATAGTTCTTATTTTTCTTCTCCTTAAACATTATTTGCTGCATTTATCCTATAGTGTATGCTTTACTATTGAAAGTTGTTTGTTCATATTTGTTTATTCTCTGCTTGGCATTCGCGGGCCGTTTGAACCGGAGCGTGGATCGATCTTGACACAGCATTGCTGTTTTTACTTATTGACTGCACAGTGGTTGTGCATTTGACGGCATTTAGCCACAGACACCTCACATTTTGAGGTTTGTATATTATATATCTATTTCTGTGTAATAAAGTACCGTAATGCAGAATATCCTGTATTTTGGACTTTACGCGTCACTCTACGTGTGGTTAAATCTATCGTTTGGATTATCGTTTCGAATTTCTTTCGGGAGAAATTCACAATAACAAAGGTAAAAATATACTTGCAACACATGCCATATTGATAAACTGGCAAATATTTCAGGAATGGTGGAAGACAATCTTGAGGATGTACAGTATACGAATTCTGTTTCGTGAGCTGATGAAATATGGAACCGTTTAATCAACAACTGAATAATACTTTATAATAATCAAAAAAATATCAGTAGGTTTATTTTGAAATAATGCACGAAATATTTCAATGGAGTTTATTTTGGCATATTTTCTGTTTGTCCAGGATATTCAAATAAAAGTTGTGATTGACACTATTTTGTGTGACACAGTTTTGTCTGGTCTGATGCGCAAACCAATCCATCATTATAATATATCTTGCTTTCCTCCTTCGAGAAGCGCTTGAAATTTCATTGAATAGCAGTTACAAAGAGTTCAGGAGCATATTTTGTGAACGAGTGACACCACTGTGGAACAGTCATCTGATGTGGTCGGATGAGCTACCACCTGTTTAGTATAAACCTGCGAAACTACAGATTGGCAATGTTTGAAATCGTCGTCAGAGTAATCAACACTATTCTAGGTGATCTGACTCACTGTGTCCATGAATGCATGACACCATAAAGTACTGATTTATCGTGAACACAAGTTGCATATAATGTTTAATTACTTGTTGGCTTGCTGGTTGGCCAGCATGATAAAAGTGGAGCTAGGTCCGAAATTTGTTTACCAATTTAGACATGGTGTGGTTTGAATTGAGTCAGCTATTTGAGTTGTGTTAGACCTGGTACACAACGCATATAAATGACTTAAAAGAATGTGATATTACTCTCACTGAATTTTGCGACGAATCACTTCGTGAAAATCACTCTACTCCACACTGCTGACTGACTAACTGCACGGGGACGTTTCCTGTAATACCACAGACAATAAGTGACCATTATGAGGTCGTATACTCACTGATGATGAAATTCCACTTGTGACTCGCTTTCGAATGATGCGTCACATTTAAATGTTGACGCATTACTCTAATTCCCCTGATGTTTCTGGTCAGCAAGTTGTAGAATTTATTGGAATTCATTTACCTTCGAACACTGAATCTGTGGATGTAATCTACCTGACTATTTCTGCCTATAAATAGCTGTTTGCCATTTTTGTGACTGTTTTACACTAACTAATATCTATAACTGTATAAATTATTGTATTTAGACGTCCAAGTTGGCCAAAGTCGGTGCATCTGTGGTTACGTATCATTTTTGCCAACTTTATTTAACAGTGATATGTTTCTACGGTTCTTGTTGTCGCTGCTCTTCCCGTTTTGATATACTGTTGCTTTTGATCTGATTGCTTTACCTCAAATTTCTGTTGAAGTTCAGCTAGAAGAGAATGGATGGCGTCCTCGTGGCTGATTTTGTGGTTACAACGATCACAACATATATGTTTTTGACTGAACAAGGTTTTGGACTTCATTCAATACTGGATAAGCTTGTTTCTTCTTATGACTCAATGACGAAACTGGTAAGAGGTATCGTTGGACTCGTTGAAGTGGAGCTCTTGGCTTAGAATCTGTCGATTCTATCGATTAATTTAGGAATGTCGATCTGCTGGACTTAAAAATGTACACAGTTATATACCTTCGAATCTCAATTCTCTCTCTGTAGGTTTTTTGAGGAATCAACCCTTCTCTAACATTCAGGCCGGCTTTCAAATTTCAAATCTGATTTAACATTTTTTCAATCAGACTTTACATATATTCATCGAAATTAGCGAGACGACGTATCTCAAATTTTTCTCAACTCTGATTAGGACGATTCAAGTGTAATGAACAACGAATGACTCATATTTTTTAGTGTTATTTTTGTTTTCTTGGGTTCCGAGTGGTTAATTTTGATTGAACAGCACAGTTGAGCCTTGGCCGCGGAGAGTACTCCGCGGTCCTCTGTGGCTCATCCGACGTTCACCGAAAATCCAAGGTTAATGATGATTGGTAATTCTTTTTGCCTAGTTTGTTGGTTAACTTCATGTCTTTAAAGTTCTATCCTTCCACTTGACACCGTATACCACAGCTTTTTATCATGATTAGTTGCATGCAATTGATGCTTGATTGCTTGTTTGTTTCCTGTCTGGCCAGCATATGAGTAGTGGAGCGAAGTCCTCTGTTTGTTTACTAATTAAGACATGGTATGGTTTGAATTGAGTCAGTTATCTGAGATGTGTTAGACCAGGTACACTACACAGGTAAATGACTGAAGTGATTGTGATATCACTCTTACGCGACAAATCTCTCCTTGAAAGTCATTCTACTGCTCAGTGGTGAGTGACTAAGTGCAGGGCAGAGTTTCCTGGAATAACACTGAGAATTGATGACCACTGTCAGATCATATACTCACCGATGAAAAGATTCCCCATGCGACTCGCTTTTGTTATATAAGGATTCAATAGCACAGTTTAACCTTATTCTATTCTTCGCGGTCATGTATGGCTCGTCCGACGATCGCCTATAATTCACAGTTGATGGCGATTGGTAATTGTTGTTATTTTCTTCTTTGGTTAACTTCATCACTTTCAGCTTCTATCCTTTCACTTGAAGTCCTGTATTCGCTGGTTTACTGTTTTCTTCCAGTCTGTTGGTTTTCGCCCGCAGTTCAGCAAAGTTTTACACATTTATGAAATACACATAATGTTCGTGAATTTACCGGCGATACATAATAGTCTAAACATTAACAAATGAAAATACGCATGTCGAATTATAGTATCAATGCTGTTTATCTCACCTCTTAACAAATAGTATACGAAAAGTAAAATGTCATGTGCAATACACATCAAATTGGAAAACTGGAAAATATTTGGGAAATGGTGTGAGACAAGCTTGAGGATACATAGGATACGAATTCTGTGTCGTGAACTGATGAAATGTTGAACAGTTTAATCAACAAGTGAATGATTCTTCATTATGTTACTCAAACAATGCACGTAATTTTTCAGTGGATTCGCTTCCGGGATATTTCCTCCTCGTTCAGGATATTCAAATAAAAGTTTTGATTGTCATTATATTGCTTGACACAGTTGTGTCTGACCTGAAGCTCAACCCTATCCATCACTAGAATATCTCTCACTTTCCTGCTTCGAGAAGTGCACGACATTTCGTTGAATGGCGATTCGGGAGCACATCTTGTGGACGAGTGACACCGTTGAGGATGAGTTGCCAGCTGTTTAGTAAAAACCTCTGAAACTGCAGGTCGGCAGTGTTGGAAACGGTCGTCAGAGTAATCAACATTATTCGAGGTGATCTGACTCACTGTTTCCATTGCATGACGCCACATAATACTGATTTATTTTGATGATCATTTGCATAGAAGTGCTTTTTGCTTGCTTGTTAGCTTGCTGTCTGGTCAGTATGATATAAGTGGAGGTGATTCTGGCTAGTTTTGTTTACTAATGTAGACATAGTGTGGTTCGAATTGAGTCAGCTATCTGATTTGACTTAGCCGAAGGTACATTATGTATGTAGATGAACGAAGTAAATGGGATATTACTCTCACTGAATTCCGCTAAAACGTTCTTCTTGGAAATCATTCCACTTCTCAGTGATGACTGACAAATCTCAAGACAAAGTCATCCGGAATACCACTGAGAATGAATGACTATTGTGAGAACACATACACACCGATGATGAGATTCTAAATGTAACGAACTTCTGAAATTGTGTGTTACATTTAACTGTTTCAACTAATCTCTCATTTCTCTGTTGGTTTTGTCCAGCAAGTTGCAGAATTTGTTGGAACTCAAATACCTTCGAACGCTGAATCTGTGGACGTAATCTGTCTGACTATTTCTACCTATAAATAACTGTACGCCATTTTGTGACTGCTTTACACTAACTTATATCTATAACTTTATATGTTATTTGATTTAGACGTCCAGGTTGACCCAAGTCAGTGGGTCTGCGATTTTGTATCATGTTTGGCAACTGTATTTGAAAGTGATATTTGTTTTTGTCGTTCATGCACTACTTGGCGTGGCTGCTCTTCCTGTTGTGATATAGAGTGAATTTTTATATAACTGCTTTACCTGTTTCTATAGGGAGCAATACAAAAGAATCCATGCTTCTCTGATGCTGTCTGTTAGCGACAGCAACGACACTCTACGCAATGAAATCAATCATTCACTTACTATCTCAACACAAGAACGCTATATATTCTTTAACAATACGAAAGTAGTCGATGAATATAAATTTATTGGAGAAGAAATACAACCCAGAGAGAGAGAGGAAGAAGAATACTCAATATTCAGAAAATTAAGCGTATTCGATTTAGTAACATCTGATCAGAACATGTGAATAAACACAGTCGAAACTATTTTCCAGTTAAACAATGCGTTTGAAGTCAAATTTTCCAATTTTTGCTGAGGCTTGAGTATTGTTTTGCACAGACCTAATCTAATGTCCACTTTTTCCATAGTGATTGTACAGCTAGAGAATGATACAACTGAATACAGAAGCTCTTCTCTGAAGGTCTTTTCTTTTATATGACTCATTTAGGGGATTCTGATATTAATATGACTGCTTGTATGTCGTGTGCCAGCTCCAAGATGAGAGTTATAAAGGTGGTTTCAGCTTGTAGTTGAAATCTACAATGGTAGCATCTCTTGCTCTCCATCATTGAGTATATCACATGGTGAAACAGCACTATTTACTAGATGGCGTTTCTGACGTTTCTGATTGTTCATAATCGTATCAATTGTCACCACACCACTCAGAGACTCGTTTTTTACAATTCTTCACATGTCTTGCTACCTTGTGAAATGGTCACAGGCACTATTTCACTGTTGGATACATTGGCATGTTTCGCTGATGACCATTGATCACTTGAATCCTGCTTTGCATATTCGCTCTCATTGATGTATCCATTTGGTGATGGAAGTGATAGGCTGGTCACCAAGACATCAGCATAATCAAGAAACGCTTTCTGCTGATACAAGTTTCAACGAGTTGGTTGATAGTGATAGGATTCACTCTTCCCATGATTGGACGATGCCACATAATATTGATTTATTGTGATGAGTAGTTCTATAAACGTGATGCTTGACAGCTTGTTAGCTTGCTGGCTGGCCAGCATTTTATAAGTGATTCACATTCCGTATGGGAAACTTACTCGTCTGGAGGCGAATTTATCCTTTGTTAACCATGTTCGACTCATTTCCAGTTAGCCGTATATGACACAAATTGGGTGATGAAAATTAATTGGGCGAGTCAATGCCACCTGCTGATGGGTTCGGTTCAAAAGTAGCGGAAAGTTCGTCTTGTGGTTAAACTACGTCTATCTTGCTGACTAGAAGGCGTTACTGGTTGATATAAGTGTGGCATACAACCACTAATCTCAATCACTCAGCGGTTTGTTTATGCTTGTTATAATATTCCCTAAGGGAAATTGTAGATTCATGGTTTGCAGGACAACAGCAAATATGAGACAGTGGAAAATTCCTGTTGTAGTCTTGTGTTACACTTTGAAGGCAAAGCAACACAAATCACTGACTGTCAATTGTGTTAAATTACCTTCAATGAAATCTCTTTGGTTTGTTTTTTATCAATTTTTTAGTAAAATGGTGCCTCATCTGTCAAAATTAAACCTCATCATACTCGTCAGTCTGTGCATAGTCAATATTATGAAGATTGAATCAGCAACGTATATGCTTCGTATGACAGTTGATGAATCAGGTAATTCAAATTTATTCTATGTGTTTGAATAACTGAGTTCAATATGATATTTTTGTGACTAAGTATCCCTACAAATCACTTCTTGAAAATAATGCACTTCTCACTGTTGACTGACTGACTGGAGGATGATGTCACCGCAGGAATCCCAGTGACGATTCGTCACCACTGTGAGAACACCTATTATGAGACTGGATAGCAGTGGAGCTGTTCATCACCAATTAGCAAAAGGGAGAATTCATATATCACTGGATTGCATCTTAGTGAATGAATAATGACTGAGATTATCTCATCTCCTGCTTTCATTCTCCATTGGATGATGAGTGCATAATAATGAGGGGCCGCAGACAATGACCAAATGATTGTCCCGTAATTACAAGATGAGCTCGTAGACCACTAAGCCACTGTCCCGTAATAATTGTCTTTCAATGGTGAACTAGCTGTCCAGTACTCCCTGTTTATCTCCAATGCTGCTCCAACTGGTTTCGACCCATGGTTAAACATGATACTGTTATTGGTTGGAAGATAACTAATAGGACAATCGGAATTTTAAATTAGCAAACTGTGTCTAATCGTCACATTCGTAAATGCAACGCCGTCGAAATCGCTCAAAATCTAAAGAACATTTATGGAATAGTGGTAGGAAGGTAGCGGATTACTGAATTCGTCTGAATCCTCAGGTGTTGGTTTGCAGAGATTCTATTGAGTTTGACTTTGATGACTAAGAAACTGCGATTGTGAAGTTCTGTTTGAATTTCTAGTAGGATGTTGTAAAAAGCTGGTTTGACCGAAATGTGCATGACGGCGAATTCTCACTGGTGAAATAGTCTAGCAATGACGCTTTCTATCGAGGACCATAAAGAGTTAGAACTGATGGCTTATAAATTGTTGTCTCAGGTGACTGCATGGACTTTGGGCATGTCTTATCACGCGGAGGTTGCTGATTCGGTTTCTGCCGAATACCTGGAGTGATCCACTCCTAAACAGTTTGATTTGTCCATGTTCATTGTAAATTCTGAATATGTAATCTATTCCCACCAGTGTAAACCTGAGGATAGGCGTGACAGTTTACAGCCACATCTTTTATTTGCTGCAATGTTCAAGCCATCGCCATGAGCTGACACAATTCTACTGACATGAAATGGATGACGACTAAGGGTAGGACGAAATTCCGTATTCATGCCGGATAAGAGTCAATAAAACACGCATTTTCGTCACACATATCAGCCAGCTGAACTCTAAAGCTGAGTTGATCATTAGATCACTATCATATCTCTCCAATCATGAGCTAAGTCTACGTGAACGGATTTCCAACATTTCCTTTAAACCACACAAATGCCTTCTTGTTTAATTTGTTTTGAGGACAAATAACTGTTTTTCTTTCGATGGGGTGAACTATACTTTGCATGATGACCTGACACTAACAATTCAAGATAAAGACTGTACAAGGACAATTTCCTTGGAACAAGCAAACCGACATGAGCTGCTGACGAAAAGAGGATATCGGCCGAGTTCTTGGTGAGTCTTCTTTTATAACTACAGGATGTCCTGCATGTTCAAAATGATTGAGATACCATACAAGTGTTTCGACCAAAGGGAGTCTAAACCGTAAGTTCTGTACTGCGTTTGACTCTGATCAGAGAGCCGGATAGGCTGAAAAATGTCTGTTTTAATTATTTCGTCTGCCTTTTTGTTCTATCGGAGAGACGTGAAACTACTCCGTTTTGAAATCACCTCGATATAGCTGGCTAGCCACCAGGGACCACTGCTTTATATTTGTCATCATGGATATATTTGTAATGCATGTGTACTTTCTTTTCTAGTAGATATTGCTCAATTATGCAAAATTATTCACTTGGTGATAAAGTTGTTCAAAATTCTCAATGGTTTACCATTTGAGGAGTTGCTCATATCGTTAACTGGTACGTGCACTGAATTCATTTCAACAATCAGCTTCATCAAATCACGTACTTTCACACAATCAGTAGGCTGATAATTTTTATTTGTCTTTCAGTATTCTCAAAAAGGAATCAAAAATTTCCTTTGTGAACTTCCTAGGTCATCACATGAGTCAATGGGTTGGGTGTGAAGAGGAAATCAGCCACTGTTCAAGTGGATAGTGATCAGAGTTATAGTTGAATAATTTATTACTTCCAATGATGGTGTCACGTAGATGATGTGTTTGTTTCTGTCAGGTTCAATATGACATGTAGCCATCCACGTCAGAGACATCTTTGAAGTCTGGTGGTGAGATGAATCAGGGATTAACAGAGCCATACATCAAACTAAAGATGTCTTTCATCAACTGTGAAAGAAATGGTTAGTCGAAAATGCTCAATACTACTGCCTTGGCAAATACGTTCATTACCATGCCCAATTGACAACAACAAGCTGAAACCAACAAACTGGCAGGAGAATCATCCAACAAACGTGGGATTTCCTTAAAACATGGAGAAGATGAATGTGATGCAGACAACAAGCAACACTACCAGCACAACCAGCAGCAACAGCTTAACAGACAGGAGCAGTCACTTTTGATGGTAGAACAAGGCACCATCACTCCGAATACAGGCAGTCGGAACGGATGAGAATGTCAAAGCCAACCGTAATAGGAATCTCATTTGCCGCCGTCATCACTCTGAAATCAATGAAACTCTTCCTAACCTGCCTACTTCTGAGTCACATCAACAGCTGTCTTCGATGTCTTCATACTGGGAATCAGATGGCCAGTTATTAAAATTAGGAATTCCAGGATCTTGGGAAATCACGCAGCTTTATCTACACGAATATGGTGTACACAATGAAGGTGACTGTCATATGCTTCCATGAGTAGATTGTTGGTGATCTGAATGTTTCTTCTCAAAATCTCCTGAAATATATGCATGATATTATACTCATTGTTTGTATATTTATGCTTTTGCAGTAAACCGTGTATGTTTAACACGTTTTACTACCTATGCATTAAGGTGAGTAGTTGCATACCACTGATGCTGGCTCACTTGCTGGCTGACTGTCTTGTTGGTTGTCCATCATGCTCGAATTAATTGAGATACCAAACGGGTGTTTCTTTGCTATGTAGTCAAACTCGTCAGTTGTGTACTGCGTTTCACTCAGCTCAGACACCAAGAAATTGTCTTGATTCAGCCATCAATATTAGCATATCTTTAGGGATTTTACAGCTGGTATTGGTGTTTACTTTTTGGGACGGTTCGTAAATAAGTATTGCAGGACATTAGATGTCAAATATTTTTCAGATACCTTATGGTTTTGTATTCTCTCTCAGTAATCAAAATAATCATTTTTGGCGTAGACCATCACCATTTCCTTAATTCGTTCTTATTTTCAAACTCACTACTGGTATATTTTGTGTTTATTGGAACAATTCATAACCAGGTTAGCTGTCATTGATATGCAGTTGTCTTGCTTTAGCTGACATATTTTAAGAATTATATTTCGAACTAGATATCATGAGAGGATTTTATGTCCAAACACCCGTTCCTATGTATATTTTAACAAAATATTGTC
The DNA here is from genome assembly GCA_944472135.2 of Trichobilharzia regenti. Classification (NCBI taxonomy): domain Eukaryota; kingdom Metazoa; phylum Platyhelminthes; class Trematoda; order Strigeidida; family Schistosomatidae; genus Trichobilharzia; species Trichobilharzia regenti. The sequence goes on along the minus strand of OX235264.1, from coordinate 110,685,337 downwards.
CCTCTGAACTGTGAGTGAAACAACAAACTTTCATGTTGTTCTGTTCTTCGCAGTCATCTTGAGGTGTCTCCAAGATCACTTGTAAGCTCTCAACTCCGCAAATCACACAACTGCCTCTTTGTTACCCCTTCAGCGTTCTCTCGAGTGATGACCTGTAGTGCACGATCTTCCGATGATATTTTCAGTGGGTCCATGATCTCACTATTTCCTACGGGATTCTTCTTGAAAGTCAGGACCTAGATTGGTTCATTACATTTCTTGTTCATGATGACTTTCGAACGCCTGGCCACATGATCTTCATGATGGGTCAGCGATAGCAGCTGTCGATAATAGTGTACAGCTGCCAGTTGAAAATGTAGGTGTGTGTCTCTTTTTCGGATTCTTCTTTCCACATCCTTCTCACCAGCGATTGCCTGTAGGTGCAATAATGCTTCCTAGATGAGTGAAGTAAGCGACCTCCTTCAATTTTCTCTACTGGGTAGAGATTAGGTATTTTTGTCATCGTTGTCAGTCGGTAAATTGATAGAAGTCATCATCTACATCGTCTCTATGTGTTTACCTGTTGTCCTGACTTTACGTTCTTTTTCTGCCAGTGTTTTAGTTTTTGCCTGTACCTCCCCTAGCTTGCTTTATTGTAGACCTAAACGATCTGCGATGTCCAGTGCTTTCAAAGTTTTTTTAACGCTCCAACTTATTCGTGTATTCTTACTCTACTATGACGACCTTCCGCATAATCCGGCCCTCCTTATTCGAGAATATCATCAGTGATTTTAGGCAGAAAGCCATGTCTTGCTTCTTATCACCTTCAATTCAAAGACTTCGTTAAGTAGGCTGTCATGAACCATGTCAAATGGGCATTGTCAAACAACTGTCGGATGTTTCTGCGTTGTTTCTTCGAGAGGCTTGAGTCGTCCTCTTAGGTGGCTTTAGACAGTAACGTTTTCCAATCAATAGACAAACTTCAGTCATTCCAGATGTTTTGCAGTTGTAGTGTGAGAATGATGGCTACTGTCTTTGGATCAGATTTCAGCACATAGAGAAGAATTCTATTCCGTATTGCTGCTTTACCAGTTGGCTATCGTGTCTTGATTACATGCTGGAAATCTGCTTTAAAGGTCTGATGTCCACTAGCACTTATGCATTGGCTGTTGTTAGTGGTGATATTCCTGAACAAGTACCAGGTGGTAACTGAGGCAAAATTAGTTTGAAGTGATCAAACCATCCTTTTATTTGCCTCACGAGGCTGAAATAGGCTTTTCTTGAATGTCAATTATTGACATCGCCTTTCTGATTCCTTCTCGAATAGACACCTAGTTTTCTGGTGCGATGTTCCGAGGTCTATTTTTCCTCGACTTGACTGTTTTACATCAGCTGTCAATGTGTCGCATACACCGGTGTATTATGGAAGTTAACGTAAAATTCATTGTCTTTTCTTCGTGTGTCGACAGTCTTGATAAAATGAAATGAATTTTCCTGATTTGAATGGCTGCCATCAGCTGCATACAACCGAAATGATGAAGTACAATGGTAGTCACAGTGGCACAAGTTGACATAAATTTACCGAAATAAATTTTGGTATTCTTCTGCATATGCGTAATAAGAGAATCTATTTAGGTGAAAGAATACAAAGTCCACAGTATACTGGATGCTTGAGTAACACCATTACGTTGAGAGTGCAGATGGAAAAGTGTTTTCAAAGGAGGTGAGTGAGACTAAGGATAATGACGCCATCAGAAGAACAGTGGTTCTCTTTCAATTTCGTAATAAGCCATGATCCAGTCTCCTTATTGTTCCATCACAGGAAGGTAGGTTGACAACACACACCAGACAATTGCCCAAGTGAAAGGGCGATGGGCAATAATGAGATAGGCAATTGACAGAGGCTGGCATGGAAGAGATCAGAGATTAGGAAGCAAGGGTGAGACGGGCTGAAGATGACAACAGAAAATACAACAAAATTTATGCTTGTTGTTGAAGTCCAGTTTTATACTCGGAATCGAAGGGAATAGAAACATCTAGTGATGAAATAGAAAGTGAGGAAGTGAGAGTGCGTATAACCACGCTACAGCTCAAATGTTTAATGAACGACCATGCACTTACAGACAGCTTTAGAAACAGCGCACCGAGATAACACGCTTGATTGGCTTAGCAGGCGCAAGACCTCATTATTTCAATAAATCTAATAAAGCTAACCAGTGTTAGTTTTCAATTTCGTTGAATGACTTCATTTTCATCGATACCTAGCAATTAAACACAATGTATCTTTATAGACTGTCACCACACAAAATTCCATCATGTTCAAAATATTCTGATCATACCGTTGAAAAATTCAGTGCAACTTGTGATTTGAGTCATACAGTCATGTGTTTATGATATGCAACCCAACACTCCATATTTCTAGCCAACACCAACGTCTCACTATGTTCTGTCTAGTGCGACACTCAAGACAGTTTTAAGCATGCTATAGCTGCTGCTGATCCACGAAGCTTGTTCTCCAAATGTTGATAATAATCCAAAGACTAGGTGGATTCAAAACTTAATCCCTGATGCAGTGAATATGAGTTTTGTCTACATTGGCATTACTGTGAAATGATATCTACCTTATGTCACTTCAATTAGTATGATCATTATTGGTTGACATCTAGCTGAACACTTCGATCAGATTATGCTGAATAGCAGAGTCATTTCTCCGAAACAACAATATTTGTCATTATAACCTGATGAGTTTTCTTATGAAAATGACAGCCATGTGAGTCTACTTTGATTTGATTCAATATTTACCACAACTGACTAAGGTACATTCACTTTACCTCGAAATCTACCATACGAGGAAAACAATAAATTCCTGGAACTTCATTTATCATTGTATCCAGAGACGTAGGTGATTCGGTCGATTCGCATGTAAAAACTCACTTTGAATGACATTTCGTTATTCTGGTTATCATGGTAGGACTGTCTTTGGCAAAATTATTTGATTTGTTCAATTACACACACAAGTAGTTCGAGGTGAAATACTTCTTCAAATTATTCGTTTTTGAAAGAACGGCTTTGTAGTCTACCACTACACTATTTCTCAGTTTCAACTCGTCATCTTTTCTCTGCATCTATTTGTGGGGTGTTTTTGGTGTGGATTTTATTTGTCGTGAAGCATTCGGACTTTAAATCCCTGCGTGAATATCTTCCAGTGTTAGCATATTAACTTGATGCAGTGTGTATTGATAATGACGCTCACCCTGAGGCTCTCGGAGTGTCAACACAAACACACACCCGTATTCACACATAAGAGGATGTGATACAAATCTCCAGTCTCGTGTTGTGTAATCACCTGCATTACATTTATGAGGAAGCCAGACTGCAGATTCAGCTGAAAGCAAAGTTAATTCTCTGCGTACAAATCATCCCACCACTTGTTAGAGGCACATACACTTACAACACCGGTAATCCTTTCATTCGTTCTGTCGACTGTATAGATATTGGAAAATGAAAGTTGACGGAAATGTTCAGCCTCTGTTGATATGTCGGCGCCTTCTTGTACGGACGCTTCGACGGTGTGAATGTCAAGTAATTTTGTTGGACGTTGACTAGCAGTGCAATCTAATCGATCATGCGTCTGTCGCTTTATTTAACATAACATAACATAATAATTTCGCTTTATTCCAGAAACAGTACTTGTGGTACAGTGTGGAATTTTCAGCACATATCTACAATATTGCATCTAATTTCATCGTACATTTAAAAGGAGTATTATAAAAAAAATAAAATATAAAAAAAACCAAAAAAAAGAAACAGAAATAACCAAAAAAAATGCAAATAAAAATACTGAGTAAAAAAGAAGATCAACACAAATAATGAAAAAAAATATTTCAGTATTAGTTAGTGGAAGCTACGATATGTGTATGCGTGGTGAACAGTAACAGCTATAATCATACGGGAAATTATGAGATGTTCTTAAAAAAATGTTTATAGCCAAGATGATCAGTTAATTTGATTGAACAACACTAAGCAATCATAAGATAAACATTTCAGGTTTTTTTTTGTCAGTACTAATGCGGTTGTTTGTAGTGGCAGTGTGAGGAATCATGCATAATACAAAATTTTTAAGATGGTGATAGTGGCAATAACAAACAAGATTGTCAGTTAAATAGTGCCGAACAAAGAACAACCACAAAACTAATGTTACATGATGGTTAATGACGGGACAATTTTTAATAATCATAGTGATAATATAGTCGGACCCAGTAGATGTACAAAGAAGGAATAGAATAAAGAATAAAAATGTAAGCCAATGATAATAATTTTAAGCAGCTAAGTATGTTTAAGAAGGTTGTTCACTATAGAGTACAAATAAGAGAGTGTAAGGGGGAAAAAACAAGGGCCAAAATTATGTTATTAACAACAAAGCAAGTCATAGGTTTCACGCCTAACATTGTCTCTGTCACTTAGAACACGGGCCAAATATGGTATCGTTGAGTTCCTATACTTGGTTGTGCGAGCATATATTATTTTATACTGATTTCTGGTTCTACCTGATGAGATGCAGGGAGAGAGTTGGGAATAGAGGGGGTGTTGGGGGTCAGAGAGTATGGTTTTAGACCATTTCTCACATGTATTCAGATGCTTATCCACTAATGTTGTGACGAGCTGACTGAGTTTTACACCGCTAGTCCTGCTAACTACCTTCAACATCCTTCTCAGGATGGTATAATCCTTTTTCAGTAACCCAGGAAAGACTAACGGGGAACAGTAAAGTAGAATAGGTAGGATACGAGAGTTGACAAATTGTGTAAGCAGAGGTTGAGGGACTCCAGTTAGTCTGAGTTTCTTAATGTAGTAGGTTAGACGAAACACTTTCTTGGAAATCATTTGGATATGAGATGACCAAGTAAGGTCGGAAGATATAACTAATCCGAGGTATTTTGCATTAGACTTTGTTTCAATTATAGTCCCCTCGATTCTACAGACATCATGAGTGCTTACTAGTGTTTGTAGATCTCGTTTATGCCTAAAGGAGAAGTCGACAGTCTGGCATTTTGAGGGATTCAGCGTTAGGCCATTTATTTTAGACCACTGACTGATGTCCGACAGGAAGCTATTTAATTTGAAGCAGTCTGACTGAGACTTAACGGGAAGCGAAACAGTCAGGTCATCTGCATATTTGACGAAGTTGATTTCGTCTGAGAGAGGTAAGTCATGTAAGAAGAAGGAAAAGAGAAACGGCGAGAGAACAGCACCCTGAGGAACACCAGCTTCAGTAAGCAAAGGAGAGGAAGCTACACCATTATATACCGTGTACTGCATCCTATTGGAGAAGTAAGAGTGCAGCCAGTTGATAGCCCAGGACTCAGTTTGTGTAAGGCTAAGCTTGTTTAACAAAAGGCCTCTAGGTACAGAGTCAAAAGCAGATGTGTAATCAAGGAAAGTACAACGGACATACTTGGCCCCTTTGTCTAAGGAGGATACAATGTTGTGATGAAACACAGCAGCAGCATCCAAAGTACTTCTACCCTGTTTGTAAGCAAACTGCTTTGGATCGTTTGAGAAGCTTAGGGAGGGAATGAGTTTTTGTAAGAGTAATTTCTCCATCAGTTTCAAAAAGGAGAGGTAATGGCAATTGGTCTAAACTTAACACTATCTCCAGAACCAGACTTGGGTACAGGGATGATTTTAATATCTTTCCACAGAGAAGGTACATTATTATTAGAAAAAGAAGTATTGAGAATGCTTGTAAGTGGGTTACTTAAAATATCAGCACATTTCTTTAAAACAATGGCAGGTATACCATCAGGGCCTAGACTCTGGGAAGGTTTAAGAGATTTCAAACATTTAAGAACATCAGAAGTATTGAAACGATGAAAGTCACTGGTCGTGTTATTAGTTAAATTGAAGGCAGAAAGGACATTTGGAGGGCGGATGAAAGATCTATTGAGAGTATTTACATCAATAGAAGAGGCAAAATTATTATGCTTACCACAACCAGTAATTTCTCTAAAAAGCTTCCATATGTTTTCTGAGGTTTTACAAGATAGTATTGTTTGATTATAAATGTTGTTTAGTCTCTTGATTTCAGATTTAATTTGGGTGTTTATCTTCTTAAGACCAGATTTATTCTTTGTCTTGTACAGCTTCTCTTTTTCTCTACGAAGTTTTTTGAGATGAGGGGAAGAAAAACGATCCATTCTTTTGAAAATTATCTGTTTTGGACAGCATATATCAAGACAGAATTTAAGATAGTCAGTCAAATTGGAAATAGTATCATCCAGTTTGTGTTCGTTGAAAAGTTCCCAGTTAGTGTCATTTAGCATACATCTTAGTTTGAGCATATTTTCTTGTGAGTAACACCTTTGCTGTGTTCTCTTGGACAGATTTGAGAAGATATTAAAGTGAGATCTGCTGTATATCTTAGGTAATATCCGAATAATACAATGATCTGAGTTCATGATAGGAGCACGTCGGCGTACTTCATATATTTCCTCATCATTAATGAACACCAGGTCAAGGGTTTTATCAAGTCGAGTAGGGAATTTAACAATATTGGCATGACCTAATGATACGAGGAAAGAACAATCACAGCAGTTAAAATCTCCTGTGACAACTGATAAAGAGTTTTCAAGATGTGTAACGGCGAATTCAGTGAATTCATCAGCAAAATCAGATAGATCAGATGCAGAACAGCCAGGAGTAACATAAATGTTAGAGATGAAGACGTATTTGAATTTGGATAAGTGTTTCGGGCGGCATTTGACCGTTATACAATCAATAAAGTCATTAGAGTAAGAAAAACATACATTATTTGAAGTTGACCATTGAGAATGAATGAAAGTTGCAACACCTCCACCTCTTTTCTTTCTGGAGCATAGTCGATCTTGTCTAAACAATGTAAAACCATTTAGGGAAACCAGATTGTCATCATAGAGTTCATGGAGCCATGTTTCTTGTAATGCAACAATCGCCGTATTGTGATAAGTATCAGATGATAAGAGAGACTGGAGATGCATAATTTTGTTGGGAAGTGAACGGCAGTTTGAAGTGACAATAACAGGAATGGTTGTACGATATAAAGGTGTCTGTTTAAGTGCACGCTGCCAGCCAGCGTGATGTTTTCTCTTAGATTTATTAGATGCATTATTAGTTGCATGAAAGTCATATGGTTTAAAACGTTTAATGAATGAATTACTGTATTTTATGCGATTTGTGATCATATTTTATTAAAATTAGGAATGAAAACATGACTTATTAGATGCAATATGTAGATGCACGAAAAAGGTAGCCCAGATGTCAAACAGGCCGCCGCTAGGACTCATCGTCTAGATGTAAAGGCTCAGACTAAGAACCCATCGTTTCAAACGTGAAATTGTTAGTCACTACAACACACAGGCCACAATAGTCACCATATGTCTTGCAACCGGCATCAGGCAAATCGTTGATTCCACAGCTAGTTACCATTCACCAAAATGATACGAAATTATAGATATGACCGTGTTAAATAAATTATATAACTTTATCTTTGAAATGCCCAGATAGAAACGGTTATTACCTAATTCGGTTTAATTCAACTTTAACTGAATTATGGTTTATCACACAAAAACATAAGCAAACAGATTCAGTCGAATTCTAATTGGTTATTGGAAGTAACCAATGAATGGAATAGTGTCATGTTTTAATAGTATAAATAGTCCAATAAAATATGCTATCAGTGTCAAGCTAGTTGGTGACTATTCAGCATACACTGCGGGTAAGTTCCAGTGGTATGTTTATTTTTATGATTTGCTGTTTAATATGTATTTGACGTTTGAGAACGATTCACATTCTTGTTACCGAAGCACAACATATATATAGATATATGTATGAATGTTGCTGAGATGGTTACTGAACAGTCTTTTCCCAACTAACTCAAGCCTCTTACCAGCACATTCATAAGTTAAAACTAATCAAATCTAATATTGCGCAGAGGAAAACTCGAATTAAGCATACCTTAATTAATCTGAACACGCGCTGCTGATTATAGAAAAGAATAGGTGAAGTCACTTACAAAGTACTCCCTTTACTACCCTAGTATTTAAGTGTTCTGTCTGTTTACTGTGGGATCCTTATTGATCCGCCTGTTTCACAAATTTTTGACATCGTATTAATTACATGATAAGTACTTCAAAATAGTTATTAAGTACTCTTGCTCTAGAAATGTCAACCGAGTGTGTCAACACCGAATATTCTATCTTCCCTCATTTAATAAACTGACTTTGGTGTTCTTTAAACAAATCAATCGCGAAACCTAGATATTGTGTCTGTCCAGTGAAGATACCATCTGTTGATGTTATTTCTCGAAGTTCAGGTTGAGATTGTAAAATTCTCGCATGGATTCGTGGTAGTAATCCAATGGAGTTATTGCATACTTATATTTTGTTAGCAACATTGCGAATCTGTTTCATTGGTTGTTGTCTTTAGACTTTTGTTTAACTTCACAATGAAATATATTATCCCCTCTGCAATAACAGTAAAGTCATGTGTCTCCAGTGTTGTTCATCCATCGTTAGATAATCCATGCAAGCCACTATATACGAGTTCAGTTAGTGAAGGACCGATGGCTTCCATGTGGCTAAGGATGTGGTTATGCGGTCCGCAAGATTTTTGGTTTTGTCTCAAGCTGTTCAACTACACTCTGTCCTAGATTTGATTAATTCTTCACATTGCTCAGTCGACAAGTGGCTGGCAGAGATTCTTTGACTTGGTTAAGGTGCAGTTTGTCGACTGACTGAGTTGTTTTTGAAACTCCTCATCTTAATCTCTATGCCCGAGCATAGTGTGGCGACTGGCCCTTTTCAGGTAGGTAGTTACCTGAGATTTCAGTGGGAACTCGTGACCAGTAGGGTGCAGCTGGTTGGGTGTGAGAACAAATACTCGCCGAAGACATTGGCTAGCGGTTGCGCTATATCGTGAATTGGCAGAAGTTAAAATTCATGAGCCATTGGATCAGGTCCTAGTGACCTAATGGTATACGAGCTTGCCTTGTAACCAGAAGGTCCTGTGTTCGAATCCCAGTGAGTGCATTCTGATGAAGAGTCCCGAACCAGCACGAAACAGGTGTCCAGTACTCCAAGGTTTTCCAATGGCTCTCTAACTGATGTCAGCTCATGATGAAATCCTGTAACCAATAGTTAGGAAGATTTTAGAATTAACTTGAAATTTGAGCATTAAAATTTTCTGATTAGATTTGGCTTTGACATTCTCATATGTTTTAACTGCCTGTTGCTGAAACGATGATGTGTAGATATGTAAAGGAAGTGACATCTTCCAAATGTATTCCCCTGAAAGTGTTTGATATGTTTTGTCTTGATGGCTGATTAGTTGTTTAGTTATCCTTTATTTTTGTTTGGTTAGGTGGTTGTTATCCATTTTGTCCATATTCACTTGATGTACGATGTCCACTAGTTGGTTCATATTGGCAACAATAGCACTAATAGTCCTACCTAACGAGTCACATAATACACTGTGAATTATGTTGTTTTCTCAAAGAGACTGTGGTGAAATTTCTCCTCGTCGAACTGTGTAGAACTGGCTAGCGAATTTCACTTATTCCACAGTCAAATCGATCAGCATCTCACAAGTAATCCACACACTTGTTTACAAAGTGCACCCTAGTCTGAAACATTCCCAGTCAGTTTGATTCATGAATCCGTTTTTTGCATGGATTAATCATTGTAAGGTCACTTGCGTTTCCGGGACATTGATCGAGTTCAAACCTAAATGGAAATGTTTTTAGGTCTCACGATGAAATAGAGCAAATGTCGTGAGTTGGAGATGGTGTGCGTTGAAGAATACGCCAGGTATTAGTGGAGATGTGAGATAATCGTTATTAATAATACTATGCTGAGAATGGCTGCAGCAAATAGGACAAAGCGGAGGTATGCTGTTGAACCAGTATATTCCACTTGCAACATGAAGGAACAGATCATTCATTTCAAAATACATCAAAATTAAATGTCATCATTTTCTTATTTTCCTATACATTTTTCAGTAAAATGGTGTACCAGAGGACAAAATTCAACCTCATCATACTCGTCAGTCTGTGCATATTCGGTATTATGAAAATTGAATCAGTTGATCATGTGCTTCCGATGACAGTTGATGATTCAGGTAACTCGAATTTATTCTACATATGTAAATAAGTGAATCAAAAATTATTGTATCCGAACTCCACTTTTGAGCAAATCCTTTCTTGGAAGTGACTATACTTCGCACTTATGACTGACTGACTGACAGAACTGACCTACCGCTAGATGAAGTTACCTGGAATTCTCCTTACAGTTTCTGACCACTGTGAGAACATATATTTACCATTGATGATATTGGATAGCGGGTGTGTTATATATTGCGAACGAGCATAGGTTAGAATTTATAGGTCACTGGACTCTGTCCAAGTGCATGAACAGCCAGTGAGATCATCTCGTCAACTGAACGTTTCTCGATTCATTCCTAGCAGTGCAATGTGTGCAGCCTGCTGAAGAGCCTGAAACTACGACCAAGGGACAGTCCTGTAATTCTCCTTATTCAACGGTCCTCCAAGTAATAGCACTTCACGATTCTGATATGTATCCATATAATATGTGTGTTTTGTTTGACAGTCTGTTCTTGGTGATATGTATCCATATAATATGTGTGTTTGTTTGACAGTCTGATATATTTTGCTATGTATATATGGATCGATATTCCTTTATAATTAGCCAATCATGGTAAGACTGACTATTGATTTGTTCATTTTGAATATTCGGTCACACACTTTTGTTCACACACTTGTTCGGACATTCATATGTTGCTCTCACACTCTTCTGTGACATTTGGATTCTCCTTGTGCTTGGAAAATAGAAGTATCATCGTAAACCTATTGGTCTTCCGATTTCCGTCTTTCTTGCGTCAAGACTATTAAATTCTCGACCAGTACATAACAGATTCATACAAGGTTATCTGACAATGTGAGAATGTTTCTTCTTATAAGTTGAGTTGGTTTTCCCGGCCAACAGCTGTCTGATAATTCCGCGTGCCATGTGATCCACCATGGGAAGCTTAGTGAAGCTTGCCTTTGAAGTGAAGACAGCAGCAAGGCGAGACAACCTGCTTGCTTTCACCGGTGATATTACTCATTGTTGTGGACTGGATAATGAGAGATGCAGGAGTGTTTTGTGTGATAAGATGGAAATAAGCTGGACAAAAATGAACAGTCTGCAATTAGAGAGGGATTGTTTATGCTTAGTGTAACACAAACTCCAAGGCATACAGGCGAAAACCAAAAGGCCGGCAAGGTCACCGGGCAGAGAATACATGAACTATAGTGAGGAGAAAGAGGAGGAAGATAATAGACATAAGCAGTAGACTATCGACAACAAGAATCATCGATAAATAGGTCACTTCATTCACTTATTTGGCTGCGCAGCGTCCTTTCAACTCCATCAGATGCCATGGCGCCTCATCATTGCTTCGCTGGTCATTTTTATGTTTTGTATCTTCCGCAGTATATAGTTGAAGTTGTGATATATCACACATTGTTATTTCAGACTTAATGGACAGACCAGCTGACTTAGTATCAAACTACCATCCACCAACTTTGTTTAGTTTAAGTGTGTGTTAGGCACATTGGCCAACGATTCAGCTCATAGTCTCTCGTATGATGTGAAAACAATCAGAGTCGGTCACTCTATAAACTCCGAATATTTCTTTATTTCAACTTCAAAATGTTCCTTATTAATATGAAGGCGAATCCACTGCAATGCTGCGAATTCTTCGAAAACGTCGTCTGCTGTAGACGGAGCAGGATAAAATAAAACCTTTCTATTTCGTCAGTAACTTGTCGACCAGGGTAGTGGAGACATATAGTTGGGAATACTCACCATAGGGATATTAAAGGTAGAATAACACAAAGCTCAGTGGAGGGGATTTAATCCTGTCGAATTCAGAAAGCACATTAGTATATGTAAATATACTTTTCCTTCAATTCAATACTTTTCCTTTGATAATGAAATACTTCAATTCACAAAAGTTAGTTTGTGGGGACTTGGGTTGCCTCAAGAGGCACCGGAGACTGACACGATTTTGGAGCACCACTGAAAGCTATGCGTCACTAATGCGCAGCTGCATCGTTAGTCTAGTTTGAGACTTATTGGGAGTACGTACCCTTCAAAGCGGTTTGAAATCAGCACCTTCAGGTGACAAGGCAAGCTAGGTCATAAACCATTCAGCCACTGCCGTCCGACTTAACAAACTAAGAATAGTAGCTTTCTTCCACCTAGGTTCGAATTCATTTGCGTGCGCGCTACTCACCAGATGCAAACTACGATGAGACAGCAGGCTGTTCAGCTCTCCTTGTTGATTTCCAATGCTTCTCAAACTCACGTATATCCTTGATGAAACCTGATACTTTTATTTACGCAAGAAAGAAATAATAAATAAAAATTAAGTGGATATATCATTTAGTCTTATTGTAGGTCGGTGTGGATGACTGTTACAAGGATAAATGTACCTCAGTTGAAATGTCTGAAAATATGAAACACGTATCGTGGGTGGAACTGGAATTTTTACGACTTCTAAAGTCACTTAGGCAGTCAGGTGTTGGGATTCACTGATTTGATTATCCTCACGCTTGATGAGTAGAGGACTACAGTTGCAAATTTCTTTCCAACGTTCTATTGAGAAAGCATAGAGATAGGTGTTCGTCAGATTCAGCATGAGACCAGATTCTCACTGATGATTTTCTTCAGTAGTTACGCGATCTGTTGTGAAATGAAAGGACTGAGAATCTATGGTACTCTAAGTGTTGTCTCGATGCCGCGAGACACAACGAGACCGCTTCGCTACTGAAATGTCTTAATTTACTTCACACTGGTATATTTCTGTAGTAGTCCCCTTCTGTATTCAACATAACTTCCTACTATTTAACTTTTTCTCGGAACTGTAAACCATAAGATAACAATGACGCTTTCCAGTGGCACTACTTATTCAATTTGCATGATGCTTAAATATTCATGGGGTATTCATGCATTAACAGACTTTAGCTGACATAAAATGGATGGCAATTAAGCGTGGAAACAAATTCTGTATTAGTTCCAGATATGAATTATTGACTTACAAATTATCATTGCTGATGTCTTCCGAGTGAATTTCAGAGCTCCAATTTTCATGAGATAATCATTATTATTTCACTTCAATAATAATGAAGTTAGTCTATCTGTAAGGATTTCAAATCTTTTTCTCAAAACATCCAATAATTTTTTGTTTTTGCTTCCAGGTGTAGGAACTGTTAATTTCTTCGGTCTCAACTTTACTTTGAGGGAAAACTTGACACTTACATATCAAGGTTACCAATGTACATGGACAGTTGACTTGTCACATCCAAATCAAAATGAGCTAACAGATAAACGAGGAAGTCGTAAAGGGGATTTGTGAGTCTTCTTTCACAAGTGATTAATTTGTGTTCTGAAGCTATATAATGAAAATTACACTTAAATTATTTGATAATGATAGCATAAATATCCTCATCTTATTCCCAAGTATACTATGTACATTTTCAAAAAGAGCCTTCTCTTCCTTAGAAAAACGGAGGACTATTTGTGTCTCTATTGCTTTGTGCGTACATTATGTAATAAACGGTTTTGTAGTTATCGTGACAAAATTTTGTACATTAGGCGATTATTATTATTAATATAATATCCTTTCGTTCCTAGAGGAACATACGGCTGCAGCTGCGCACCTCCATCGCCTTCGGTTTTCTGGCAACATTTTCACCCCGCTCCAAGTCTGCCCACATGCTTTCATCTTCTCCTCACATGATCTCCTCCAAGTCACCCTCACACTGACGACCAACTCGCCGTTTCCCTTTCAGGTTCCACTCGAGTGATGGCCTGTCCAGTGATGTCACTTGATGGATTCCTCAGCGTATGGCCAATCAATCTCCATTTCTTCCTGCCTATTTGTTTCACAATCGGTTCATGGTTGGTTCGCCCCCAAGAGATTCCTGTACCTGATCTTTTCCGGCCATCTGATCTTGAGTATTGAGCAAAGACAACTAGCAATGAAGGTCTGAAGTTTGTTTCAGATGCTGTTTAAGACTCATCAGGTCTCTGATCCGTATAGTAGCACTGACTTCACATTGGAGTTGAAAATCCGGATCTTATTTTTGATGCTGAGTGCTGTTGACCTCCACACAGATTTGAGAGTAATGAAAGCTTGTCTTGCTTTTCCGATTCTGGCTTTGATGTCCTCGTCAGTTCCGCCTGTAGTTGAGACGATGCTTCCCAGGTAGGTGAAGGAGGTTGTTTCTTTCAGGTTCTTCCCATTTATGCTTATTGTTGTCTGTTGTTGTTGCTGTTGATGTTGGCAAGGAATCTTCATCATCTCTGTTTTATCTATGTTCACGTGAAGTCCTATCTTTGATGCTTCTTCTGCCAACTTGTTACTTTTCATTTGCATATCTTCCAGTTTATGGGAAATCAGACATATATCATCGGCGAAATCCAGATCCTCCAAGTCTTTTGTGTCAGTCCATTTTATGCCTGTTCCCTCGTTGGTTGCCGTTGTCTGTCGCATTATCCAATCAATTGCAATCAGGAAGATCATTGGTGATAGTAGACAGCCTTGCCTCACTCCCGTCCTCACTTCGAAGGCTTCCGTAAGTTTCCCGTTGTGGATTACTTGGCATGCAGCATTGTCGTATAACTGTTGGATGAGGTGTATAATTGTCGATGGGACCCCGTAGTAGCGAAGTAGTTTCCAAATGACCTCTCGATCGACGCTGTCGAAGGCCTTTTCAAAGTCGATGAAGTTGAGATAGAGAGGTGACTGCCATTCCAAGCTTTGTTCAATGATGATCCGTAGAGTGGCGATTTGATCAATACATGATTTGTTTCTCCTGAATCCAGCCTGTTCCGGACGAAGTTTTTCATCTAGGGCTTGTTTGATTCTCTCCAGGATGATGCGACTTAGTATCTTGCTTGGAATGGACAGAAGCATAATTCCACGCCAGTTTTTACATTGACTTAAGTCTCCTTTCTTTGGAAGTTTGAATAAGTATCCGTTCTTCCAATCCTCGGGTACTTTGCCCTCTTTCCACACCTTCTCCAGCAGTGGTGTCATCAAGTCCGCTGTTGTCTCTGGGTCTATTTTCAAAGCCTCTGCTGGGATTCCATCTGGTCCCGGTGTTTTCCCAGCTTTAAGCATCTTGATTGCATTCAGGACTTCTGATTTCGTCGGGGGGTCAGTGTTCACTGGTAGTTCTGCTTCCGTTGTTGGTATTGCTGGACGTGTTGTAGGTGGCGGACGATTTAGAAGTCTTTTGAAGTGTTCAACCCAGTGCTTTCTCTGTTCCACCTCTTTGGTGATTGACTTTCCATTGTCGTCCTTTATTGGCTTAATCTGTGTCGAACGTTTGCCCGAAAGGTGCCTAGTTGTTTGGTAGAGTGTGGCGAGGTCTCCTTTGCCTGCAGCTTGTTCTGCTTCGTTTGCCATGGTTTCATAATATTTTCTTTTGTCTTCCCTGGCACTCTTCTTCACTCTTTTGTTCAGTGTATTGTAGCTTGCATTCAGCTCCTGTTTTTGTTGCTCGGCAGTGCACTGGATAATCTTTTGCTTCACTGTCCTTCTCTCTTCTATTAGTTTCCAAGTGTCCGTAGTGAGCCACTGTTTGTCCTGTCTCTTTTTTCTGCCTAGAATTTCTATGCAGGTTTGGCTCCACACCGTTTTCAAGTTGTTCCAGTGCTTTTCAACGCTGACCTTTTCGCTGGTGTTGATTTGTATCTCAGTTTTGTCCTTTATGCTTGCAATGAAGATGTCCTTTGTAGCCTGGTCCTTCAGCTTTTGAGTGTTGAACTTGGCTTGTGGTCTATCTGCAGCTCCTGATTCCCTGAAAGCTTTTAATTTGATTTGGATTGTCCCTTGTACGAGATAGTGGTCTGAGCCAACGTCTGCTTCTCTTCTTGCTTTTGTGTCCAGTAGGCTGCGCCTCCACTTCCTTGAGATTGAGATGAAGTCGATTTGGTTTTTGGTTTGCCCGTCTGGTGACACCCATGTAGCCTTGTGGATATCTTTGTGCTTGTATACACTGCCACCAATCACCAGTTCGTTGAAGGCGCAGAAGTCGGCGAAGAGTTCTCCGTTTTCATTCATTTCTCCTAGAGCTTCTCTACCCATGATGAGTTCCCTTCCTGTATTGTCTGGTCCCAGTTTGGCGTTCATGTCTCCCATTAGTATTTTCATGTCGCCAGCTGGAGTATTGTCCATTGTTGCCTGTAGTTGCCTGTAGAATTCTTCTTTCTTTTCGAGGTCTGCGTTGTTTGTGGGTGCATAACATTGTATGATTGACACTTTCCTTCTTTTGGAGTTGAACCTGGCGGTCATTATCCTGGACGAAATCGCCTCCCATTGTATCAGGGCTTTCGTTGCCGTTGGTGACATCATGATAGCCACGCCCTCGGTGTGCGTGTGGTTATCTTCTGGGTGACCGGAGTAGATCACTGACTCACCCGTTGACAATTTGGTGAGTCCACTCCCATTCCATCTGCTTTCACATATTCCCAGCACTTGTATTCCGTATCTTTTCATCTCGTTGGCGATCTGGGCAGCTTTCCCATTCTCGTACATAGTTCGGACGTTCCATGCCCCCACACGGACTTTTTCTTTTGGCGCAAAGAGGTTCATTGTGCTGAGGTTTCTGTAGCAATTTTGTTTACAGGGTGAGGTTGCTAGCCTCACGCCTGAGAAAGGAATAGTTACATTAAGATAAAATTTAGGGAGAAGCGACCTTGTGGGTTGCTCCTCATAAAATCGGAAAACAAGGGATAAAACAATCAGAACAACAGCAGCAAAAGGAAAAACAATTCACAGCAAAAAAAGCAAAAAGTGACAACAGCGATACAATACAACAACATGCAGTATTGTTCAGCACAGTTAACTAAAATGACACCAGAACCATAGACTCACTGACTTGGGTCAACTTGAACATATAAATCCTACAATATATGCAATTATAGATATGAATTATTGTTAAAAGTCACAAAATGTCAAAAACTTTCCTATAGTTATTAGTAGTCGATGATATTATATCCAGAGTTTATATTAACAATAACAATAACAGCAACAGTCGATTATGATAATAATACCAGCAAGGTCAGTAGTGAAGGCATGGATTACGTTTTGGTTTCATAAATTCATTCGGTTACGCAGAGTTAGTTACCCTTGTCAGAAAACAACATATCTTTCGATATGAGAACACTATTATTCATTGCTAACTAGAACTGGTGTGCCTTGATCTACTATCGTGATTTCTATATTCGTTTAAAGTGATCTTCAATATTCTAACGAGATAATTTCAATTCAGTATGCCGATGACCTGACGACCTCCGTCCCAGTAGCCCTTGCATATGAATAGATGCTTACCTGAGATCAACAAAGTGTCTCACACAAAATTACTTGCATCTAAAGCCATCTCACTGTCATATAATTTGTTCATTTCGGATTCAGATATGAACAGGACTAGGGCACATGGATTGTTTTAATATTGACGGCAGTGTGTAAGAGAGTTTAAACGAGCACCTTCTACATCAGTATCTGTTTCTCTTCGAATCTCTGTTGGTTGTCCTATGTGGATTCTTGAGGAAACATTTCCTTTTACTTATTACGTAAGGCAGTTGAAACATTCCACTGGTCCTACTCAACTTCTTTCATGAGAATTTATTAACTCGTATATTTCACAGATACTTCTTCATTGTGTACTGCATCTACTCTTATTTGGACATCTCGAAATCACACCAAATGATATCACGTAGAAGGTTATAGTCTGTAAGTTGAGTTGTCGGTATACTGAATTTGACTTCGTCAAATGAGATTCAATTCTTGGAAGTAGTCTGCTGAATTTATCTCGACTGGCATTCATGCAGTCTTACTTGAATCACTACAGGGATGAAACTAGCAGAAACTTTGTAAGAAATTATGTTCCTGTGAACAAGGAAATCTAAACTAATCTATAGACAGCACTGGTTTTTTTGTAGAGCGAAATGTTCAAAAATAACTTGTGAAACTTTTAGTCAGTAGATGTATTCCAAAATGCTCTTTAGGTGGCTCCAATATCACGGGATCTCATCCACTTCAAACACACTTAACTCTTCATAGCCTATCAGGTTACCGATGAGCGATAGTCTGGTGTGTGATACCACTCGACGATCACTACCGCGCCTGTCCAGTCCGTCTCCTTTCTGTTGGACAAATTTGTTTGGCGACATATCGTTGTGTCAGACGTAATTATCTCGGTTCAGGATAAGCACTACTAGAATTAATACTTTATCATAAGACGCTTACACAATTGCTTCTAATGCTAGAGGTATTACACGATTATTATACGACCCATTATTGAAGATTGTATTTATCGAAAATGATTCTGATGTGTATTCATGACTTGACTGTCAGATTTCTATTCAGGTTCGTGAAAAAGATATCTTTTCGGTGATTTCATTCTCAAAACCTGTACAATCGCATTTATATAGATTATTTTACATGAATACAATTATTTTTTGTTTAATTTCACATAGTAACGAAGGTGATAATAATTTTCAACTTGATATGATAGTTTGAAGGTACGCATATAGATTACAAGGGGCTTAGAGACAAGATTTCATAGGATTAGGTAATAGTTACAACGTACGTAAAAAAATTAATATTTGATAACTGGAGAAATAATTTTAAAGGCGGATCAAAGGTGATAATTATTTTCGACTTGATATGAATAACTTGACATAATTACTTGATATGAAATAATTGTATCCATGTAAAATAATCTATATAAATGCGATTGTACAGCTTTTGAGAATGAAATCGCCGAAAAAATATCTTTGCTGAACTTCGTGTTCTCTTCCTTCAAATTTCTTTTCCTCCCTGTTTCTCTAGGTGGTGTAAAGATTGGGATTAAAGACAACACGATGAGCCATATGAATAAAGTCGAATGAACACAGGATATGGAGACAGTCAAGTATAGTGTGTGAATGCGTGTGGCAAAATTACGCTCCACACTCATTGTGTAACTGAAAAATGCTTCCACCTGTGCTTATTCAAATATTTTGCTTCGATATCACTAACTCCAATACGCTTCACTTTCTGAATAATCTGTATTCTTCTTCCTTCTTCAGTGGATTAGTTCTTCTCCAATAAATGAATATTCATAAACTCCTTTTGTGTAAATAACAAACGTCAAATGTTCATTTATGATGAAATATTGACTGAATAATTGATTTAACTGTGGATTGTGTCGCTGGTTTCGAGTTGTCTTTTGTCACAAATTGAAACATACTATAAGGAACCGCTGTAGACCTTATCTATCATTCAGTCTGTAGGTTTGAATGCCACTTATATTTCTTAATTTTTTAGAACTCTCGGTTAACTGGTTTCTAAAATTCTTTCTTTGGATAGAAGAACTACTGACGATTGAAAAAAAAATACCCTTGGTGTTGTCATTATCCTGCGTATGTCTAACACGCATTGTGGTGAATATCACTACTATTATCACTATCACTAACCTATTAGTTCTGAGGTTGATTTTTAGAATTCACCTACTTATGAATAATATAAATATTTTGATATCTCACAAAATTCTCACAGAAATCGCTGAGAATGTACACCAACAAATTAGTATGCACTGGAAAAAAGATTAGATAATTTAAAATCAGATAATGGAGAAAAAAGGAGCTGTTTAAATGTGCAAGTAATCGGTCACAAAACTAAGTAGAGTAGCAAGGAAAATCGAAGACAGGAATCAAGGCAGATAAGGGCAGCTTTGGCACATAATATTAGTCCTGATGAATTTGTAAGCAAGTACGTAGGAAACTGTACGATTTGTTTCAATGAATGCAAAATCTAGCATTGATTAGTATGAAAGTGACTAATTTTTGGGGCAATCTTGCACGTTCACAGCATCAAAAACTCGTTCGATTTCTTTGAAGAAATGCAAGAATATAAGGTATCTAACAGCCGCATGATATCTTATGTCAAAGATGCTCTATAAACGAAATTTTCCTACAGTGGAAAAAACAAAAAATGACATCTGTCAATACACAGAAGATATCTCCATGTCGATGGCTGAAATGAGGCGTCTTCTGATGCTTCAAATTCAGTAGTATATTGCATCGACAAACTGATGAATAAGCCACCAAAGAGCCTCTACCCAAAATACAGTTTGATAACTGTTATATGTTGAAACCAGCAACCCATTACAACATATAGGATGTTGGATGCTAGTTACATATTAAGGTATAACTTAAACGCTCACCACCATCTCTGTAGCTTAGAACACATTTAGGAAAGATAGGGTGCCATCGAGATTTAGTACTTAGCTGTGTGAGTATATAAACACTTGTACTTACTTCTAGTCACACCTGATGAGGCGCAAGAAAGGTAGAAATGTGAGTAGAGTGTTTGAGATGTTTGCAGTCAGACAATGTGGTTTTAGACCATACTGAACATGATTTCAGGTGCCTGTTGACGGCAGCAGTACTGAATCGACGCAATGATGGCAAACCACTGGCCTTCCATACAACTGGTAATGGCCTTGACAACAAGATTTTGTTCCTTGTCATAAAACCAGGAAAAACTAAGTTGTTGGGGGCGGTGCATTAAAGAACAATACGCAGTACGCAAGAGTGAACTAATTGTGGAAGCTGAGGTTAAGTGACAATAAACCGATGGTCATAAGCTGTTGACGTTAAACTCTTTGTTATCTAATCGCACATAATTCTCGTCAAGAATTTGATTTTTAATCTATTTGTCTAATGATATCACAATCTCACACCCATTCCAACCTCGTTACATTCTATGAATTGTTCTATTTGTGACATGGTTTGTTTTGCCACCTCATAATGAACTAGGATTGTGACATCAAAATCATTTGAGTTTGAGTTGGATTTCAATCTGCGATTATTGTTGTAATTATTACTGATATATAAAACGTAAGAAAAAATTCCCTCAACGGACACGCTTTCTTCGAACACACATCATATACGATTGTATAGCTTGATAACAAATTTGCTGCTGAAAGGAGTGTGTGTGGTGAATCATTTTGTTTGCGTTTACTTTTAAGTAAATACGTAACTGTGAACGGTATTCAAGCAGATGAGAACTGATTATTATATTGTCAGTTGGATTATGTGAGGAATGGATATTCATGATACTGGGAAACTAGAGAAAGTGCATGATTGCTTGGAGCGTTCCGATAGTAAACACCCATAATCAGACAATAGTTTGTAGGCACTATTCTAAATTACTTGGTGAGCGTGAAACCACTCCTTTTTTAGTTAATCTCAAACTATGACGAAACAGCGTCCAGATCAACGGATAATCACATCATTCCACAATAAGGTTAGTTTCAAAATCAGTCGTAATCACGACCCATTCATTGAATTGGTCATCCTGATGCGTCACTCAAATACACCCAACGAAATTTCATTTAAGCATTGAGTGATATCAACAAATATGTGAGAACTGATAACTTCTTTTGTTTTCTCTTTCATGGAAAACAAAAATGGATGTGAATGCGATTTTAAATCTTAAGGGTCCTTCGAAAATGTACGTTGTATTCTTGAGCATATTCTTCACTTCCTAACGTTCCCAGTGGAACATCGGGCTTCAAGCTAGATGCCTGAAATTTCTGTAGCCGTGGTGTTTATTTTTGCGAGATGGGGTTGATAGCCTCAGTCTCAACCTTTCTCTGCCAGTCTCACTACTGGCTTGGTGAGGTAAAAGAGCGCGTCGGCCGGAGAGTCTAACCCCGAACCGCATGCGTAGTTGACGAGCATTGTGGCGCTGTGCCACCGACGCATTTCTCGCGAATAAGGTGAGAATATTTATTTGAACACAATCGATTTATTTAGCTGTATGTTTTGGCATACAGCTTCATAACACACATAAGTGAGTTGTATAATACGACTAAAAGAAAAGCTCCAAGTGTTAGCTCCTATTCGTTTGGTTGTGCCAAGTCAACTGTAAATTAACAGAATTTATCTTTTGATTTATCTTATGGTACGTTAAATTTTGAAGTTCATTTCGTAGAAATCAGGGATGAGAACATGTTGGTCATTGATTTTTAACTTGCAGCAATGCCTAATTCTATTTCGCCTTCTCTATCCTTGGCCATTATATATAAGTCATTTCATGGCCATCACGTTAATATCGTTACATCATGCAAAGTAAATATGGCACACCTCAAGACTTAAAGTACTTGGAAGAGGATAAATATATTCAGAATTAGTGCTGAATGTAGACAATTCAAACAGCTTTAGAATGGATAAATCTTGGGAACAGTCAAGAAAAAGGGAAATGAGCAAACGGCAAAAGAGTACTGAGCATTCAGCAGTTTGAACGCAGTTTCAGACAAGGTAACTCTTGATAATCAAAGGATGTTAAAACTAAAAGAACTATATATATATATATATTACCAATAAACACGTTAAGTGATTACGGAAATAAAAGCAGTTTCATTTCATCCTACACCATGTGCAAAATACCTTATTTTCTAAGAGAAAAAGCTCAGGGATTTGCGGCAACGCAGTGAATTCGCTTTCAAATTACTCCGAAAGCTTTGTGAAGTTGAATTAAAAAACATTTGGGTAATTTATCCCTAGAGTGAGTTTGACTGTTTTGAGTTCATACGAGAGACTGTGAATTGAATGTTTGTTTAATTTGCTTGACACATAATTAAATCAAAAACTGTTAATGGATGGGCGTTTAAGACTAAGTTGGTTTGTCCATTTAGTGTGAATTGACAAAGAATAGTACATCCCTCATTCGACCATGCGCTAGCAAAAATGCAAAAAACAACAATTATCAGTGAAGAGATCTTGAAGAAAATTGTATTACTGGCGATACTGCTTGGACGGATATACGAACTTGTACACGACAGTATGGTAGACACTGACACAAAGTGAACTTCTAATGTCACGTGACCTTGCTGAGTCAACTAGGTTGCTAGTTTTCTATCCGGCCCCAAACCCATAGACATTGTGACTTAATCCCTCCTCATCGAACCAGGGAAGCCTAAATTGAGTGGGGGAACAAAGAACAGTCAGTAGGATGCAATAGTGAATAAATTGTAGGCGTGAAGGTGGAGTGGTTCCCACCAGATTGTCTAAACTGGTTAACGCAGCCAGTGAGACGAATGTTTCACTTAGACATCGACAAGGTATAAGATGACGGAGAAGCGTGAGAAAATGAGACTGTATCGACGTATTTCATGCTCCACATAATTTTCATATCAGCGCAATCTATGCTTTGCTGCAAACATCATGTGAAGACATAAGTTTGTGTACGTCACATTTTCACCTGGTGGTGGAATTCACTCTCTGACAGTTGGGTGGATTTGACGTTGGACTACTGAGCTTGGATCACTCGCTTATATCCGAACGAAGCTATTCATTTCCTACGTAACTGGCAGTGAGACAGTCAGGTCATCAGCGCATCAAGCGAAGTTGGTTCGTTCGAAAAGTGGTCAAGTTATGTGAGACTGAAGATGCAATATAGAGCACCTCGCCAGCTGCCTAATCGAGGAAAAAGTCTGGTCAACTAGACAGATACCAGACTGCCAGTGATTCCAGCTGGGTTAATGAATTCAGTCACATGTGATATTTCAAGCAAATAACAAATGCAGATGAACGGTTGTCAATGATGTATAGTCTACCTGTCTGTGTTGAGACACCATCCGCCGACGCCACATCTTAGCATCTGATAGAAACACGAATCCATATCACCACAGTGAAATGCTTCAAGGTGATGATGAACAGACGAATAACACATGGTTACTTCAAATTCCCACAGCTGTCGTCTTCCCATGAATGGGGCTTCAGCTGTCCCCACGAAAGGAAACTGCTATTGGCTGATCACTTAATTTATCTAAACACACGGTTTCGACTCAAATCATTGATATGGCAGTCGTAATATTAGTACTTGTTGCGGTCAGTCCGTATCGCAATCATTGTCAATGCGAAATATCAAACTTGTTAAATCTTCGTTACTTAACTTCAATCAAATACATTTTATGTGAAAAATTTTAGCTTCTTTCAAGCTGTACAGTCAGACACAAAGATGCTGTTTGATGGAATACAGTGATGGTACACCAAGGAACGAGGGAGATTATGGAGAGAATGTGATTAAGACAGTGGCACTTATCACTCTTAACCAATTTTATTTTACAAAGTTTAATTCTTCGTTGTCAGATTCCACACAATTTCAATAAACTATTTTATTTGTATTCCATTTGCCTAATGATCCCACAATCACATAACATATAAATATCCTATGAAGTCTTCTGTTTGCTACATTATTTGTTGCTCCACTGCAGACTGAACTACGGATCATGAAGTCTGAATTGCACTTCACAATGTTATCATCACCGTCCCAGTTTTTTACACGTATTTTGAGATAGTTGTGTTCTCCGAGCTATATAGTTAATTGGCGAAGCTTTCCCCTCCCTAATGGGTGATATCTTCAGTGCATACTTCAATTTCAAGTGATTCTTAATATTTCAATACGAGTTTATTAATCATCTCTTCTGGTGACCTTCGATGAGATTGGTTCTTTGTGTGTGTTTTCACACCTTCTAGGTTACTTGTATCGAATGTTCACTTTAGCGAAAGTGGACATCTCTTTCGTCCTCGTATGCATGACCATAAGCTATCCATCAAAAGACATGAAATCCACTCTGCAATACCACAACATTCAGACGACCATGGACATCAATTCGACTGGGACAACGTTGAAATATTAGACAGAGAAATAAACAACAAGAATGCTGGAGAATTTTTAGAAGCTTGGCATTCCCGTGAATCACTAATCAACCAACACATCGAGATAGACAAAATGTATCAACCCATATGAAAGAAATCTCACACACAAAGGATCAAAGTTCAACTCGATGAAACAATCAGTTCCAATAGAAGTAGCCTAGAAGGTGTGAAAATACACGTAAATGATCAATCACCTCCAGGGTCACCAAAAGAGATGACTGATAAACTCGTGGAGGAGACCTAAGACCCACTTCAAATTGAAGTCTGCGCTGAAGATATCACAGAGAAGAGCGATGAAAGCTTGGCGATTTGACTATCCAGCTCAGAGAAGACATATATCTCAAAATGACCCACCAAAGCTACAAATCTTCTCTTTCATATTCACACGTTTGCTTGAAGTCAATCAGCGGATATGCTATCTAGAAAAGTATATCAAACATGAATGTACCGTTAGGAACACAATTTTCAGCGAAGAGACTCTTTTCAACGAATTTATTATCAAGCTGTACAATCGTATATATATGGTTTTATAAAGAAATTATATCCGGTGAGGGAATTAGGTCAAAGGTGTAAATACATGAAATAATAATAGTATGAAATAAATTTAAAATATTTGTGATTATATTCATAGTTTAAGTCAAGTGGAACAATAATTAATGTCATATATAAGATAATACATCAGGTGTATAGATTTTGAGGAGAGGAATATAATTGTAAGATTAATAGACGTATATAAAATGTTACGTAACATGGTGTGAAATTTGATAACATAGAATTTAATATTGTAAAAATAAAGATAAAAAGTATACACATGAATAATTTTTTGGTTTAAAATGTCAAGTAGGTCAAGTGGAAAAGATTCAGAATGAGAGTCGTAATAATAATAATAATGATAATAATAATCGAAGTAATAAGGGAAAAGTACATAGAATAACTACATAAATAAAATAAATAAATGTCTATCCCTCTACGGCCAAGGCAGCAGTAGGGATTGTACATACTTCTTTTGTACACAAAGGTCTGGCTTAAAGTCATGAATTGCCAAGGCCTCAGCTGTCTTTAGAAGTCTGTAACGAAGAAAACGCGGGAAGTTAGCATGAATTCTATATATGACCTTGAAATCATGGTCAGGGTTGACCGAGTGACAGGAGTCGATGAGGTGTTCTAAGATAGAGCTTCGTACACATTTCCTCTCTTCCTTGTAAAACCAAGCTGGAACATGTTCTCGTATCCGTGTGGAAAGCATTCTCTGACTACGGCCAATGTACCTTGCTCCACAAGAGCAGGTGAACTGGTAGATGCACATGGAGGCAGTCAGACGGGGGAGCTTATCTTTTCCAGAGGAAGAGAACAATTTGCGGCTCGTGAACGTCATTTGTAATCTAGCTGCAGGGAACGTTTTACTAACTGACTCAGAACTTGACTTCCCGAAGACCACACTCGCAGAAAACGGTTACCCTAACCGATTTATTGACAGAAACATGGAAGATAAGCAGCCTAAACTGGTCACCGACTCAGTTCCAAAGAAAACCTTATTCTTGAACTTGGAATTCAAAGGAGATCAAGCTTCTGATATGCTCAAAAATCGTCTTTCTAAATCAGTTAGTAAAACGTTCCCCGCAGCTAGATTACAAATGACGTTCACGAGCCGCAAATTGTTCTCTTCCTCTGGAAAAGATAAGCTCCCCCGTCTGACTGCCTCCATGTGCATCTACCAGTTCACCTGCTCTTGTGGAGCAAGGTACATTGGCCGTAGTCAGAGAATGCTTTCCACACGGATACGAGAACATGTTCCAGCTTGGTTTTACAAGGAAGAGAGGAAATGTGTACGAAGCTCCATCTTAGAACACCTCATCGACTCCTGTCACTCGGTCAACCCTGACCATGATTTCAAGGTCATATATAGAATTCATGCTAACTTCCCGCGTTTTCTTCGTTACAGACTTCTAAAGACAGCTGAGGCCTTGGCAATTCATGACTTTAAGCCAGACCTTTGTGTACAAAAGAAGTATGTACAATCCCTACTGCTGCCTTGGCCGTAGAGGGATAGACATTTATTTATTTTATTTATGTAGTTATTCTATGTACTTTTCCCTTATTACTTCGATTATTATTATCATTATTATTATTATTACGACTCTCATTCTGAATCTTTTCCACTTGACCTACTTGACATTTTAAACCAAAAAATTATTCATGTGTATACTTTTTATCTTTATTTTTACAATATTAAATTCTATGTTATCAAATTTCACACCATGTTACGTAACATTTTATATACGTCTATTAATCTTACAATTATATTCCTCTCCTCAAAATCTATACACCTGATGTATTATCTTATATATGACATTAATTATTGTTCCACTTGACTTAAACTATGAATATAATCACAAATATTTTAAATTTATTTCATACTATTATTATTTCATGTATTTACACCTTTGACCTAATTCCCTCACTGGATATAATTTCTTTATAAAACCATATATGTATACGATTGTACAGCTTGATAATAAATTCGTTGAAAAGAGTCTCTTCGCTGAAAATTGTGTTCCTAACTGTACATTCATGTTTGATATACTTTTCTAGATAGCATATCCGCTGATGGACTTCAAGCAAACGTGTGAATATGAAAGAGAAGATTTGTAGCTTTGGTGGGTCATTTTGAGATATATGTCTTCTCTGAGCTGGATAGTTAAATTGCTAAGCTTTCATCGTCCTTCTCGTTGATATCTTCAGCGCAGACTTCAATTTGAAGTGAGTCTTATGTTTCCCCCACGAGTTTATCAGTCATCTCTTTTGGTGACCCTGGATGTGATTGATCATTTACGTGTATTTTCACACCTTCTAGGCTACTTCTATTGGAACTGATTGTTTCATCGAGTTGAACTTTGATCCTTTGTGTGTGAGATTTCTTTCATATGGGTTGATACATTTTGTCTATCTCGATGTGTTGATTGATTAGTGATTCACGGGAATGCCAAGCTTCTAAAAATTCTCCAGCATTCTTGTTGTTTATTTCTCTGTCTAATATTTCAACGTTGTCCCAGTCGAATTGATGTCCATGGTCATCTGAATGTTGTGGTATTGCAGAGTGGATTTCATGTCTTTTGATGGATAGCTTATGGTCATGCATACGAGGACGAAAGAGATGTCCACTTTCGCTAAAGTGAACATTCGATACAAGTAACCTAGAAGGTGTGAAGACACACACAAACAACCAATCTCATCGAAGGTCACCAGGAGAGATGATTAATAAACTCGTATTGAAATATTAAGAATCACTTGAAATTGAAGTATGCACTGAAGATATCACCCATTAGGGAGGGGAAAGCTTCGCCAATTAACTATATAGCTCGGAGAACACAACTATCTCAAAATACGTGTAAAAAACTGGGACGGTGATGATAACATTGTGAAGTGAAATTCAGACGTCATGATCAGTAGTTCAGTCTGCAGTGGAGCAACAAATAATGTAGCACCATATTAGTGCATAATCATCTGAATACATGCGAGAAATGGTCTAAAACCATACTCTCTGATCTCCAACACCCCCTCTATTCCCAACTCTCTCCTTGCATCTCATCAGGTAGAACCAGAAATCAGTACAAAATAATATATGCTCGTACAACTATGTATAAGAACTCAACGGTATCATATTTGGCCAGCCCGTGTTCTAAGTGACAGAGACAATGTTAAGCGCGAAACCTATGACTTGCTTTGTTGTTAATAACATAATTCTGGCCCTTGTTATTTCCCCCTTACACTCTCTTATTTGTACTCTATAGTGAACAACCTTCTTAAACAACCTTCTCTAGACAATGTACCACTTATGGAAACAGTGGACTTTGTGTGCGAAGAACGTAAACGACGAAACATCAATGTCAGCATTCCTATATCATTTGTGAAAGAGCTTCTCTTGAAATTTACAATGAATGTCCACTTTTTATTTAATAAGGAACTATATAGACAAATTGACGGTGTGGCAATGGGGTCACCACTGGGACCCATTCTAGCCGACATTTTCCTTGCGAAACTAGAAAATGGGCCTATGAAGGATGTTATTAGTGAACTCGAATTTTATTGTCGGTACATGGATGATACTTTTTTAATTATGAAAAACGAGAAGGAAGCAAAGAGCATCCTGGATAAATTTAACGAGGTACATACTGCAATAAATTTTGCCATTGAGACAGAAAAGGAATCTAGTATTCCATTTTTAGACGTTTTTATGACCAGAAAAGAGGATGACTCAATAAGAAGAAGTGTTTATAGAAAACCTACATCAACGGGCCAGTACACACATTTTCTCAGTTTTGTGCCCTTGAAATACAAACGCAATTTGATAAAGTGCCTGATTCACAGAGCAAGAGCGATTTGCTCGGACGAATGTCTTGATGAAGAACTGAATAATATTAAACGGTTGCTAAGTGAGAATGGTTATCCTAAAACGTTTATTGATAAGAATATTAATTTGAAACCAAAGCAGCCGAAGTTACCAACAGTTCCAAAAAAGGCCTTATTCTTTCAGATGCAGTTCCTTGGGGACAACACTAGCGAGATACTAACACAGCGTATTAGAAATGCGGTAAAACGAGCATTCCCTGCTGCCGAATTACGTTGTATCTTTAAGACTACTTCTCTTCTGCATACGGGAGTAAAAGACAAACTGCCTAATTTCGCCTCATCCATGTGTATCTACCAATTTAATTGCTCCTGTGGAGCCAGGTACATAGGCCGCACAATTAGGCGTGTTTCTCCTCGAATTTCCGAACATCACCCTGCGTGGTTAAGCAAAGGCCAAACAAAATCTATCCGTAGCGCTATTTTGGCTCATCTGGTGGATACAGAACATAGGATTGATGTTAACCAAGCTTTCAGAGTTATTTATCGGATACCAAAAAATCTCAACTTTGCCTTAAGAGTTCGATTACTAAATATTGCTGAGGCTGTTGGGATCCACATTAAAAAGCCTAATTTGTGCGTCCAAAAGAAGTTAGTTCAGACGCTGTCCGTACCTTGGCCATCTAGGTTTGAATGATTCTCAATTTTCGTGAAAATCTCCTAATTTTAGTTGATATCCTACTCGCTATTATATCTTTATTACTATTATAATTTAAGTATTTTTAGTGAACTGTAATTGCATTGATCTTGCTTTACAAATCAATATTGTTTAAAAAACACTAATATTCTTATTAACTACCAACCTTGAATATTCTGTGTATATAAAGATGTATATAATTGTAGAGCCAGAAGAGGAATTTATCGAAAAGAATATTCTTTGCTCGATTATGTTGTGTTTCATAGATATCTGAATGAATATTTTTGCTATATTAAGTTTTAACGTACACCGAAATTTTATCGCAATGACGGTATCAGTAATCTATAAAGTGAAGAATAACCAAAGAAAGGCTCTTTGCTTGCGTTTTCCACGCTTCTTTTACTCAGTTGGAGAAACCTGATCTACGCATACAAAACGAATTAATTCGACCACTCCTACTATCCTGGAGTAAACTTGTTGCTTAGGATCAACCTGATTCTTGAGTCATTGTCGATTTGTGCACTCTTCTGCCTCTCGTGCTTATTTACAGCTCACTCTCGTATCATTCCGTAATTGTCTTCTATGTGTATCTTGATCACGACCGAATCATTGAATTATTCATTTTTATACATAACTTAAATACACTTGATCAACGCCTCCAATGCATTCAACATAAAACAACAAATATAATTGTGACAACTGATCACTTCTATTGCTTTGCTTTTTCATGATTTTACACTGAAATTTGCAAAAACGGAATCCTCCCACTAGCGTCACGACTCTGATCTATGCCTTCTGAAATCACGAGTATAACCGCATGAGAATGACTCATGAATATCAGCGACGTAGAATTTGCCGACATGCTCACGAATTGTGTAGGCGACCACTCAATTCAGTGTGGATGTCGGATTCTTCCTGATTTTCACCACTTCCATATTGTAAATGTCAGCGCATCACAAAAGATAACGCGACATGAATGAAACACTGCGCACTGTAATCAGTTATTCAGGGAATATCTTAGCATTCCAGAACACTTCATATTTGTTATTCAAACAGAAGCAGTTTATGAATAGCAGTTGATTTTGATTTTTGATTACAGCTTGATTCCACATTGTATTTTTAGGTAGAAGTATGGAATTTTCAGCGTAGATATCAGTAGCCTAAATTTTGCAGGCCGACCATAGATATCAGGTGTGCGTCAGGATGGGCTCGAACCTAGAACCGTGTGCATGGTCCGAGCGATCTAATCTACAGTAAGAGGAAATAGAAGAGGACGAAGTGTGTTTTGTTTCACCAACAGCAGAGCGTTTCAATATGCAGAGTTGAAAGCAGTTTTCCGTTATTCAACAATTACTATTGCTAATTCCATTATTTTCTCTGCAGTTCCAGTAGTGTTATGCACAAGCATAGTCTATCAGTCCACATTTTCGATTGAATCAGGACGTATTATCCCACCTCTACACATCCTGGAGGAAGAGAAAACGAGAGAGAGATGACAATCAAGTCATGAGTACACATCGAAATCAGTTTGGATAAATTCAATCTTCAAAATGGATTGTATGATAGATGGATAGACTTGTATTTCTAGAATCAAAGGCATTTGTGTATGTGGTTGCATATATAGTGTCAATTCCAGTGATTTTCATCATGCACATAAGTGAATATTCCTGAGACAGATAAGCACATGTCGTCGAACGAATGTGTTCGAAATAAAGGAGATGGCTTGGATTTGTGCGGTGGAGACCGATGAGTGAAATAAAGTTCAAGACTACAACCGATTGTCACCTGTATGGGTCTTGGCAGGTTGGATGACTGTTAGTGAGGTGGAGGATATCGCGTATGCACGTTTGCGTGTGTTCAGTGTCGTTGAGAACGTATGGACAATTTCGTAGCCAGTTGAAGAGTAATTGATGATTCAGTTACTGATTGAAAGTTATCGCGATCTCATCTCAGACATTTGATTCTTCACACGTAATTCACGCTGAATATCGTATGGGTGAGGGCATTCATGTGCCCATTGACAATTATGACATTCAGTCAAGTCGAAGATGGCACACCATCAAACTGCATCCCGCAGCCTGCAATGTTTTACGTCATATAACCAAGTCCGATGTTTAAGTGAACATTGAAGAATAAGCGGGCGAAAAATGAAGAAGAATGGGAGGAATATATGAATTCATATAATAATAAGAGAAGAGGTTGAGTCAGACAGGCAGAAGTCTCAAATGCTTCATGCAATATGTTAAACTGAATATTTACCTAGAAATCTACAAAATATGACATGAGCCACATATACTCAAAGAGAAGAAGAAGCAGACATACGAGAAATAAGATTTAATCGCTCACTAATTGCCGTCAGTACTATAAGGATCCGTCTGGGTGTGTTCTGTTCACTGCAGAAATGAACAAACATGTTGACATGAGAACTGATTGGATTGAAGACCATATTGTGAGAGACTATTTGTTTATTTCAGAAAAGAACATATAAACGTTTATGTATACGAGACGATATATATATATACTGACAATGTACAACCTGTCGAGGCATATCGGTATCCGTCAACAACGCATTTAGGCACTGTTGACTTAAAAGAAATATTTCGTTTTCTACCGAATATACAGAGCACTGCAGGAGTGAGTGAATACGCAAACACTTATCTCACCAAATTTGAACACAACTGCTCATGTTGTTATTATTCTTATCATCACCTATTGTATAAATTTGTTCATTTGAATAACATGAGGTATGCAGGCATTGAATGTGACATTACAAGTGTGTTACTCTACACACGAGACATCAACAACACAAAGAGGCCACAGCTTCCTATAGAATAAAAGGCTTTTGAGACTTAGATGGGTATATTACTGATAGCATCATCAAGTAATTTAGATGTAATTGGCATTCAACAGTGCCAGAGAACACATAATTCACACATAAAAGAAAACTCACGAAAAACCTTGACGAAGTCCTCCTCTGTTTGCTAGCTCCTCGGCGGTTGGTGGGCTAAAGTTAACCTTCCATACACATTTAGTACCTGCAACTGTCACTGTGTAACTATCATCCAAAGAAAATTTACTCCTCCCAAAATCGACAGTCAGTTGTCTTTGAAATAAAACAAGCAATTAGACATTGTAATGGTTAACCAGAAACATTTGAAGTCTATACAAGTAGACCTATTTCGTGATGGAAGTGAATGTATAATGCTATAATCATCAGTTCAGTTTTGAAGTGCATTTGGCAAGGATCAGGATTCCTAAATTGTAACTTCTTTTTATTTACAGCTTGATTTCACACTGTATTTTTGGTACAAGTATCGAACTTTCAGCATGGATATCGGTAGCCCAAATTTTGCAAGCCGACCATAGATATCAGGTGTGCGCCGGCGTGGGCTTGCACCCCGGACCATGTTCATGGTTGGCGAGAGTCCTAACTACTGTGCCACCGACGCACAACTCGATGATTTAATATAATACAGCATCACTGTATTTTGATCAACGCTCGATCGTCTCTCATCCAATGTCAGTAGTAATCTGTCAACTGAACTGCAAACCTACATGGAGCGATTCAAATAAATTCATCATTCTCACGTTTTCTATGTTCACTTTTGCCTGTATAATGACGCCATAATTTACTAATTAACCAACTAACCGACTAACATACATAACCACTTATTTACACGGCATAACTACACCCAATTATTATGTGATGTTTGCTTATTCAATCGATCACAGTTTGACCGGGATTTGATATCAGTTAGGAGAGAGTCGGAGAACAGACAGCTATTTCTTCGACGTTTAGGCTGATCAGCAGTGCGCACCCAGAGAATTTCGAACCTATATGAGGTATGATTGATTTCATGGATGATTGAATCGTGGAACAGTGGGCGACGAAGCAGCTGTCTAGTATCCATTCTTGTGTTCGGTCAGCTCTCCATGTTCACGTCAAACTGTGTTGATAAATTCATTTGTTTTGTCCATTATTTGTGAATAAACGAAGAGAAATAAATCTCGGCTTCAAAAACTGGATACTACTAAAGATACAAGACTGAACAATCAAAATTAAATGTAACAGTGCGTGGTACTGTTATGCTACAAACTCTGCAACGTTTGTCTGTTTCAACTACATTTCCTTCTGAATATTTGTTGAACAATAGGGTCTTTGTTGGTTTGTTCCAGCAGCTGTTGTTCAAAACTTCTTCTTTATGCTGAGACGGAGCGTGGAGGATTTCTTCACTCATTTGTGAGTCAGCGTGAAGGTATATCTTGTTTTTCCCAATCCGGTTCTCGCACGCGCATCGGTCCAAGCCGTCTGTAGTTGAAGGACGCTGCTTAGTCAGATTAGTGAGGGAAGTCAAACCTACCAAATTTATCTTACTGATGTTGATCAGGATTCGTTGTTGTCGTCAGTTTCTCGTTTGTCTTCCCTACCTCCATCTACTTTTACTTTACTTAAATTGCCGTATTATTCATCTGCTACCCTCACGTGCTTGTTGATTTTCGCCTGTCAGACTCCGAGTTCCCTGCAATCAGACGCTTTCTATACCCAAGTGAATCCAAAATTACCTCCATTGTTCTGAATGGTTCAGCCTATTCCTGTGTTCTCACCATCCACACCTCGAATTCTCGCATAATCCAGTCTCGCATAACTCATGGAAATGAGCAATGCCATCGCTGGAGGCATTCAGCTAGTCAATACCCCTGCTGTATTCACATCATACGAGAGCCCGGCTCAGTTATCCACTGTTGATCACGTGACGTGGTCATCATTTCTCACTGGAATATCAGATACTCCCTTACTTCAGTCAGTCTGACATTCATCAGTGAGGAGTAACAATATTTCCAAGAAGTGATTTTTCAAGTGTTGGAATAATCGATGAAATCATATTTACTTCAGGAATTCGCACACAGAATAAATCTGAATTACCTTATCATCAAGTT
Source organism: Trichobilharzia regenti (assembly GCA_944472135.2). NCBI lineage: Eukaryota > Metazoa > Platyhelminthes > Trematoda > Strigeidida > Schistosomatidae > Trichobilharzia > Trichobilharzia regenti. Next base: position 110,650,558 of record OX235264.1, on the reverse strand, counting down.
TCATCGGATACCACTTTTCCTCTGATTCTACCTTTTCAAAATTGACCAAACACAGACTGACGAGTATGATGAAGTTCAGTTTTGACCTCTGGGACACCATTTTACTAAAAATATTCAAGAAAGTGGAAAGAATGACATTTCAATTAGATGTAAATTGAAATGCATGACAGTGAGTAACTTGTACAGTTGCTTTGAATTCCGAGTGCAACACAGAGTTGCAAAAGCACATGTCACAATTCCACTTATCTAGTATCCTTAACAGTGTAGCCACATGATTGTGCATACTACCTCATGATATCCAGCCGACGCCATCTCCATCATATGACAGTGAAAGTCTTTCACAACTCGTCGTTTACAATTCCGAAATCACTTCAACATTTATAAATGTATGGCGTATTTCGCTAACGAGATTGTGAATCTTTCTCAAGCGTCAATTACATATCACATAATACATAACGGAAACTGTTATACCTCGGGCACTCACCTGTGATTTGTGATGGATAGTCAGTCAATTACTTACTTGACATTGATAGAATATTTTCTTGGACTATTTATACCACCAACAAATGACTCCAATAAATTCATTGGTCACTCTCAACAACCATGTTTGTATGTTTGCGTGATCTTCCTGTTATCATGCAGTTATAATCGGATCTACCGGATTACAGAAAAGTCATATTCACAAAACAGCGATCATAATCGTAAACTAAATCGTATGTGTAGGTCACAGCTAATATTGCTTTTATCATCTGTGCGAGACATATGATAGATGATAGAAAATGTATATTTCACGGGCATATCCATTATTTCACATCAACTAAATCTCATAGTTAATATTCTAATGAGTTCCAACTACCATAGAAACGAGTACGTTGCACACGCCACGGTGGCTCTTCCGGCCTCAGTGTTCTACTTGATGTGACTCCTATATTCGAAATGATGAGTACTGAGTTTAGGCTGCATTGTGGACAGCATCACACACTGGTATAACCAGACGGTATTTATGTGTGCAGCGTGAAATCCATTACACGGCTAGTCACTATTAATCAAAATTTCTTCACCTTCATTGCCAGACTTATACAAAGAGTCGGCATTTAAAATCATTAACATGTCTGCGGAACCTGAACGTTTCGGTCCACTCAGTTGACAGGAAAATCAGAGACATCGAAAACTAACAAAGGGGAATACACAGATTTCACTGAATAGTTTGAGGCTCATTGAAAGTAAGGTGTATCAATTATGTGTCATTGTTAATGGATTATTCAGTCGGACCTCACTGGATGAACAGTCTGCAAGCAAACGTTCCTTTCAACAGACCGTCCTCGGTACAAACTCCGGTCTTTGCTGTGCACTTCCGTTGAGTCTAAAATTAGGGTGACGAAACAACTGTCGAATTCTCTCAAGTGCTTTTCTATTTTTCTCCACTTCATTTCAGTATGCAATCCAGCTTCAAAAAGAGATCAAACCATGTACAAATTCGTCTGAATGACATCAAAATGTATTGAATACCAACTGGAAATTATGAGGTAGTCTATTTTCTGATATACGTATAAGACTGAATGTGACCATTTTGAATCTAATCTGCAGAAATTTGTCTCTCCGTTCTTCAAAAATCGGTTGACCGTGGTCTCATCTGTAGGCTGATATGCCTTCGACGAATGCATTGCACGTTCGTGTCTGTGGCTTAGCCATTGGGAAAAACGACAGACGGTCTACGATTTGAGTGTTTCATGCACTTTGTCAATATTACGCTAGTTAACTCAGTGTGGATGTTCGTGTTCTGTTACATGCTGGCATTCACAAAAAATCCAATACAGTCAGACTGCAAATGAATTGTGACCACGAACAAATGAATGGTTATGTTTCTGACTGAAGCACCGACTTTTAAAATCAGAATCTCTTTGTGCACACTGAGGTAGAGTGCAGACGAATCGCAGAGTCATTTTCAAGTGATGAATGCCTGCCTCACCTTTCCGATTCTGTATGATTTCGACATCCTTTGTTGTGATTTTCCACACAGGAAAAGAAAAGGAGTGACAGACTTCGAATATCAGACAACAATAATAACCTCTCTGAGCGTCTATTGGGCCACTCTTCTAGTCGATCGCGCACCTTGTTACAAAATGAGAGTAAGCTGTGTTGATGAAGACTGTACCGCGAAAAAAACAATGAGACTGCGTGCAAAGCATCAACCCACAAACTGTGACACTATAATAGCACGAAAACACTTTGGAATCCGTCATAGATCAGGAGTAAATGGTAATCTCATTCCCTGAATGTACCCACAATTCACTTAAATACAACAGAAACTGATACTTACAGTAGGAATATGTGCAGATGTTAATTATTCAACAGAAGACGTTTCAACATACCTTATATTTGAATTGTTCTTATAAGCTGCAAAGAGGAAAAGATAGACGCAAAGAAAAAAAATAAGAAGCGTTGACTAGTATTTAAATAACTCACTTCAACGAAACAAGAAATAGATCGGAGAATGTGTAATAAACAATCAAACGAGAGACTACGTTTTACTAATAGTCGTGTCGTTATACTTGTCTCGCTCATCTCTCTCTTCAAATTACCCTGCGTCAATTTTTCAGGCATTCGAACAATGTGAAGAAAAGGGTGGAAACGCGTGTGGATAGCGACTGTAGATTACAGGTCAGATGCTAACCACATTGAGTGAAGCGTGAGAGAAATTCTCAAGGTAATTATACCCGGATTGACAAGGCGAATTTTAACATAATTCCTTTCGGAAACAAAAAATACTCACTGTGTAATATGTGATCTGCTAGATAACCTAAATTGTAATCAAAAAAGCAAGCATATGTTCACGACAGCGTATTATTATGATTGATTGAATGACACACACACATGCACATATCAACCAGGAGTGCTTGACAGCTAGTCAGCAAGACTGAAGTTATTTGTCACCAAACATCGATCATTTTGATCATTCCAAACTGACGTTTATGATGTGGTTGTGTTCTCTGAGCTGGATGGTTAGTTCGCGAAGCTTTTATCACCTAACTGGGTGACATCTTCAGCTCATACTTCAATTTTACTTCAAATAGAAGTATGCGCTAAAGATTTCAACCAGTAAGGTGATGAAAGCTTCGCAAACTAACCATCCAGCTCAGAGAACGAAACCACATCAAAATCATCCACCTGAGCTACAAATATTCTCTATCATACCAAACTGACGTTCACAGAAACGTACCTCGTAAAACCTGACTGAGTGAGACGAGTTTATTTAAACCAACTATTTTCCAGATTACTCAGCTTTTTCAGCTGGGAAAACATGGTGCACAAGTGATCGTCTGCTATCTGAAGCAGCCAAACACTCATCTGGCAATTAGGTCACTTTGATCATGCTGGTCAGTGAGCAAGCCATCCAGACAGCAAGCATCACTGGTATGCAACTATTCATCTCAACGAATTAGTACCATATTTCGTCGTGGAATAAGGCTAAACCATTCCTGTCATCCATAAAAATAAATGTGTATATATATATGGCACATAGTATCTTATAGTAAACAATAAACGTCTACGCGTCATGGAAAAGATTCTTCGCACAGCGAAACAGATCACTGCCAATGAACTCATGGACACTTGTGATTGGGGAAATAATTTCTCGATTATGCAGAATTATTCATTTGGTGACGAAATTGTGAGAAATTCTAAAAGGTTTACTATTCGAGACGTTCACCTGAATATCTGAAGTATGCACGTATTATCCCGAATACATTTCAACAATCAGATTCATCAAATCACGAAATTTTAGACAATAAGCCCACTGATAGATAACAGTTGTGCTTTTAGTGTTCTCAAAAATGATTTGATAGATTTTGACTAGAAAACCATGTCCATTGTTATACTTGAACTTTGAGATTAATTAAATGGTTGATTATGAAGCAGAAATCAGATAATTCACGAGTGAAATTGGTATCATATCTGGTTACAAAAATGGATAACAATATGAGTTCTTTCACTATCGCAGATACGTACAATCAACAAAATTCTCCGTGGATTATTATACATCATCGTTGGCTACAGGTGGTTCCCTGACTGATGATGACCAAACATTTCGAATGTAATCAAGCAGTGGATTTGAAGTGAAAGAGGAATTGCAGGCAAACAACATTGAAATGAGCAAAGTGATGTTGATGCAGCACGCAAAAAAGCAGAAGAATGTTCGAAGTCTGAAGGTCAGGTGAATCAGTAGTAATCAGACCCAAACATTGGAAGAAATTGACAGAACTCCATACACTGTGTAACAACAGTCTAGTTATGTGACAGAAGAGAAAGTCGGAATTCTCAATACATTGATAAGAGAAAACGTTTAATCATTATTCATTCCTAATTCATGTGACTTCACACTTCATAGGGATGTAAGCACTTCAGATGTCTAGCAAGAGACCACGAAAGCTTCTTAAGAAAACCGGCCAATTCACGGAGCGCAATCACATTCACCTCAAGTGTACATCTTTCCCATTAGAGTTTTATGACTCGCACACGGGACAAGTTTTGAATATGGAGGCCCTATATGGATCCTGAAAACTTGATTATATTGATTAGTAGTGATTAGAAAGGTGCTGTCAATAGGTCTGTTAGATTTCATTTGTATCTCTGAAAAATTATTAACTTTTTAAACAGAAACAGCAGCTGATCACACGGGGTTCAAATACTGTGTGTGTTTTTGTCTTTGCTTCAACCATCGCTGAATTATACTTGTGTAACAACAGAAGACAAGGGTCAGGCAACAGATCCCTTTTATTATGAAAATCAACACATATTTATACATATTTCACATACATTATTATAGACAAGCGCAGTCATCTGATTGGTTGTTTATCAGAAGTTAGGTAGACAAACGCAGGCTTCTGATTGGTTGTTTCGGGATTCCCTGACAAATAGAGTTCTCTATCTGCGAATCATATTTTGCCACGTTAACTTTGCTGTGATTGGTTGTTGACTCAGCCTTGTTCATATTTTCTCACGGCCCATATTAGTGACCTAGACCTTAACGTAGATTAGTGCCAACCAATCGGCTAGCAGCCTGCTCTCACCACACTTGATTTTCTGTATTTCTGTATGTATTACACTTTTCATAATACATTTGTTATTCCTCTTTTTGAATAGGTGTGAGCTGTACATTATGGATACTGCGATTCGACATGCCCATAAACATTTAACAATGTTAAGGCTATTTCTTATCGTCAGGATAATAATGAATATCTTACGCACCGCTCACAGCGTAATACAATGATTTGACCAGACGTGTTGATTCAAAGATTTACAAATTCGTTGAGAAGAAAGAAACGCGATAATGAGCGAGGAAGACGGTGACAGATTTGGACCTTTCAGATGATTCATGCGTAATATCACACCTAATCGACAACTTGCAGACGGAGATCAACACACTGGCAGAAGAATCAGCCAGCGAACATGGGACTTCAACTGAAGAATGAGAAGATGTGTGTGGTGAAGTCAACGAACACCACCAACTTCAACGTCAACAACAACAACAACGACCACTGTCAATCACTAATAACTGTAAAGATAAGCACCATCCTCTCAAATGCAGGCATTTGTAATGGATGACGATGTCGAATCCGATTGTAATCGGAAACTCAATACAGACTTACATCAGTGAAAAATCATTGGAAATATCCTTCACTTCAAGAGAGCGTACAGAACGGATTTCAGATTTTCCACACTAATTTGGAGTCAGTCATTCAAATTAGCTGCGTGTGTCAAAAGCCTGTGGAGAGTGTTGGGAGTGGTATTCCCAGCAGCTTGCTTCACACTTCCATCAATAACTGCCTTCGGTGTCTTCATTGTGGATACCAGATGTCAGATAACAAGGAGTTCAAAGTACAAGATTATTGCATCGGACAAATCAAGAATCGTTAACTGAACAGATATTGTGGATGAAACAAAGGTGAAGAGGACAAATGCTGAGGAAACAGATTACGGCCCCAGAGGAAGCTGAATGTGAAACGACGATTGGGCTTACAATGATAACATGGATGATACTGTCAGAGGAAGACATGAGAGTCTATAGGCAATCGTGAGGCCAGCGAGATAAGACTGCAGCAGTTTGAAAGCAGTGGATAGCTACTGCTTCACTCCACATAGACTCTCGTAAATTTTCAAAACTGCTATTGTGGAGCTAGTTATATAGGTCGTACACAGAGGGATGTATCTTTACGCACTGGTGAACATATTCCCGTTTGGCTTGGGAAGAGGGCAACTAAATCAATAAATAGTGCAATTCTGTCTTATCTGGTGGATAGCGAACACAGTATCAAAATAGATGAGTCATTTACAGTTGTGTTTTGAGTACCGAACAATCTCCCCAAAAGCACAGGATTACGCCTCCTAGCCATAGATGAGGCTTTAGAGGTTAATAGAGTGAGAGACCAGACAGAAAAAACTTATTCACAGCAGCAGCTGCCGAGACGGAGAATAACCTCGTCTCAACAGTTCAGTGGTACCAGAAGAGACATTGCTTCGTGAAAATAGAGTAAATCACTTGTTTGCCAGGTGGATCTGCTTACGAGGACTCATACGAATTCCATTGTTCGGTTTTTGGATCGCTTGAAAAACAGGATAAAAGCTTTAAAAGGATCGCAAAAGTATCTCATTTATAGTAATTGTTCACTAACACTTCATCACATTTTCCTACTGAACACCCCACACACATTCAAATGACAATGCTAACTAATGAACTATCGCCACAACTTACACTTGCACCCCAATACAGTTCTGATATCATTTTCATTTGCCTTTAGTGGCTTTAAGTACTCTATTATTCATGGATTTATAACTGTAGAGCCTGAAGAAGAAGTTACCGAAAACAATTTTTCGCGTTGTAGGTGGTGGACGATTTAGAAGTCTTTTGAAGTGTTCAGCCCAGTGCTTTCTCCGTTCCACCCCTTTGGTGATTGACTTTCCATTGTCATCCTTTATTGGCTTAATCTGTGTCGAACTTTTGCTCGAAAGGTGCCTAGTTGTTTGGTAGAGTGTGGCGAAGTCTCCTTTGCCTGTAGCTTGCTCTGCTTCGTTTGCCATGGTTTCATAATATTTTCTTTTGTCTTCTCTGGCACTCTTCTTCACTCTTTTGTTCAGTGTATTGTAGCTTGCATTGAACTCCTGTTTTTGTTGCTCGGCAGTGCACTGGATAATCTTTTGTTTCACTGTCCTTCTCTCTTCTATTAGTTTCCAAGTGTCCGTAGTGAGCCACTGTTTGTCCTGTCTCTTTTTTCTGCCTAGAATTTCTATACAGGTTTGACTCCACACCGTTTTCAAGTTGTTCCAGTGCTTTTCGATGCTGACCTTTTCGCTGATGTTGATTTGTATCTCAGCTTTGTCCTTTATGCTTGCAATGAAGATGTCCTTTGTAGCCTGGTCCTTCAGTTTTTGAGTGTTGAACTTGGCTTGTGGTCTATCTGTAGCTCCTGATTCCCTGAAAGCTTTTAATTTGATTTGGATTGTCCCTTGTACGAGATAGTGGTCTGAGCCAACGTCTGCTCCTCTTCTTGCTTTTGTGTCCAGTAGGCTGCACCTCCACTTCCTTGAGCAGTATTGAGATGAAGTCAATTTGGTTTTTGGTTTGCCCGTCTGGTGACACCCATGTAGCCTTGTGGATATCTTTGTGTTTGTATACACTGCCACCAATCACTAGTTCGTTGAAGGTGCAGAAGTCGGCGAAGAGTTCTCCATTTTCATTCATTTCTCCTAGAGCTTCTCTACCCATGATGAGTTCCCTTCCTGAGTTGTCTGGTCCCAGTTTGGCGTTCATGTCTCCCATTAGTATTTTCATGTCGCCAGCTGGAGTATTGTCCATTGTTGCCTGTAGTTGTCTGTAGAATTCTTCTTTCTTTTCGAGGTCTGCGTTGTTTGTGGGTGGCCGTATGCTATGATTGATTGATATTAGACAACGAGCAAGCTGTACGCAATACTGAATGGTTTTCCATCCAAAGAGATATCAACATGACCTCAACGGTTGAAAATGCTGTTCTGAGATGGTATATGCAGAATCTAATTCAGCAGATAACTGATACACATTCAGTCTCATGTCTTCATTATATAGACAAGATGTCAATAAATTTCTTGAAACAGACTTACCACAAATGATCATGCGATAAATAGACACAGCTATAAATCACGAAGACATTTAATACAGAATTTATGAACGAATCAAACTATTAGGTCTTACAATTCCAAACAAATGTACAGATTTCCACTCTGCACAATACTAGATATGATAAATTGTAAATCACGGGTGGACTGTCCAGACACACACATTTTGTTAACGAGAATGTGAAACTTTCTCAAACGGTAATTACATAGTACACCGTATATCATACGATTAATGATACCACTGGAACTCACCCAAAATGTGTACTGAATTGTCACGGACTAACTGGACAGTGACAGAATATTTTGTAGGACTATTTATACCACTAACACACGACACCATTCCATTCATTGGTTACTCCTAGCTACCAATCAGAATTTGACTGAATCTGTTGGTCTTTGCTTGTGTGACAATCGTCAATTCAGTTATGATTTCATTTAACTTTATTCCAGAAAAGGCCAGTGCGAAAAACAACAGTGACGATATCAAGAAACAAAATCGAAACTGTGGATCATTGCTCAGACTACAGTTTCTCTCTGGGCAGATATATGACGTGCGTTAAAAAATGTATATCACAGAGGAAAATCCATTGTTTCACATCAGCAAACTCTTACCAGAAGTATTACGTGGATGGAATCGAGGTCTTAATAGACGATGTGCTTGATGATCGTTGCACGAAAGTTGATGGCTTTCATGATCTCAGTTGTCTTGTGGATGTCTCCACGATTCGAGTTTTCCTCTGCGCAATATTAGATTTGATTAGTTTTAACTTATGAATGTGCTGGTAAGAGGCTTGAGTTAGTTGGGAAAAGACTGTTCAGTAACCATCTCAGCAACATTCATACATATATCTATATATATGTTGTGCTTCGGTAACAAGAATGTGAATCGTTCTCAAACGTCAAATACATATTAAACAGCAAATCATAAAAATAAACATACCACTGGAACTTACCCGCAGTGTATGCTGAAGAGTCACCAACTAGCTTGACACTGATAGCATATTTTATCGGACTATTTATACTACTAAAACATGACGCTATTCCATTCATTGGTCACTTCCAATAACCAATCAGAATTCGACTGAATCTGTTTGCTTATGTTTTTGTGTGATAAACCGAATTAGGTAATTACTGTTTCTATCTGGGCACTTCAAAGATAAAGTTATATTATTTATTTAACACAGTCATATCTATAATTTCGCATCATTTTAGTGGATGGTAACTAGCTGTGGAATCAATGATTTGCTTGATGCCGGTTGAAAAACATATGGTAACTATTGTCCCCTGTGTGTTGTCGTCGATAACGATTTCACCTTTGAAAGGATGGGTTCTTAGTCTGAACCTCATTTGGGCAAGCACCCCATACTGTAACATCCAGACGATGAGTCATTAATAAAGTGAAAGACGCATCGTCGATTAGATTAAACTGCTAGTCGCCGTCCAACAAAATTACCTGGCTTTAATAGCCAGATATCGTTGAAGCGTCCGTACAAGAAGGCGCCGACATATCAACAGAGGCTGAATATATCCGTCAACTTTCATTTTCCAATATCTATACAGTCGGCAGTACGAATGTCAGGATAACCTGTGTTGTAAGTGCATGTGCCTGAAACAAGTGGTGGGATGATTTGTACGCAGAGAATTAACTTTGCTTTCAGCTGAATCTGCAGTCTGGCTTCCTCATAAATGTAATGCAGGTGATTACACAACACGAGACTGGAGATTTGTATCACATCCTCTTATGTGTGAATACGGGTGTGTGTTTGTGTTGACACTCCGAGAGCCTCAGGGTGAGTGTCATTATCAATACACACTGCATCAAGTTAATATGCTAACACTGGAAGATATTCTCCCAGAGATTTCAATTCCTACTGCTTCACGACAAATAAAATCCACACTGAAACTCTCTCCAAATAGGTGCAAAGAAAAAGTAACGAGTGTAAACTGAGATATAGTGTAGAGGTAGACAATAAAGCCATTCTCTCAAAAACGAATAATTTGAAGAAGTATTTCACCTCGAACTGCTTGTGTGTTTAACTCCACAAACCGAATAATTTTGCTAAACAATCTCACTAAGATAATCAGGATAACAAAATGTTATTCAAAGTGAGTTTGTACACGCGAACTGACCAAATAAGCAACGTCTCTGGATACAATGCTAAATGAAGTTCCGGGAATTCGCTATTTTCGGCGTACGGTAGATTTCGAAGTGTAGTCAATACACATCATTTGTGGTGAATATATTCCATCAAATCAAAGTAGACTCACATGACTGTCTGCATTTCGATGTTATCTTTTTCGAATGATATCTCATCAGGTTATATTGACAAAGATTGTAGTTTCGCAGAAATGGCTTTGATAGTCATCAGATTCCGATCAAAGTGTTCAACTTGATGTCAACCAATAATTATCATACTTATTGAGTTGACGTAAGATAGATATCATTTCACAGTAATACCGAAGTAGACAAAACTCATATTCACTGCATCAGAGATTAGGTTTTGAATCCACCTAGTCTTTGCATTATAATCAACATTTGGAGAACAGACTTCGTGGATCATCAACAGTTATAGTATGCTAGGAACTTCCTTGGGTGTCGCACTAGACAGACCATAATGAGTCATTGGTGTTAGCAGGAAATATGGAGTGTGGGACTGTGGATCGTTAACACATGACTATATGACTCAAATCACAAATCGCACTGAATTTTCTAACAGTATGATGAGCATATTTTGAACACGATGGAATTTTGTGTAGTGACAGTCTATGAAGATGCATTGTGTTTAATTGCTAGGTATCGATGAAAATGAAGTCATTCAACGAAACTTCGACGAATTCATTGCACGTTCGTGTCTGTGGCTTAGCCATTGGGAAAAACGACAGACGGTCTACGATTTGAGTGTTTCATGCACTTGGTCAATATTACGCTAGTTAACTCAGTGTGGATGTTCGTATTCTGTTACATGCTGGCATTGACAAAAAATCCAATACAGTCAGACTGCAAATGAATTGTGACCACGAACAAATGAATGGTTATGTTTCTGACTGAAGCACCGACTTTTAAAATCAGAATCTCTTTGTGCACACTGAGGTAGAGTGCAGACGAATCGCAGAGTCATTTTCAAGTGATGAATGCCTGCCTCACCTTTCCGATTCTGTATGATTTCGACATCCTTTGTTGTGAAAATACCGATTTTATCGGTTGAACAGGTAAATATATTTTCAGGGACACAAAACATGATAGACCTGTTGCCAGAACCTTTCTAATCACTACTAATCAATATAATCAAGTTTTCAGGATCCATATAGGGCCTCCATATTCAAAACTTGTCCCGTGTGCGAGTCATAAAACTCTAATGGGAAAGATGTACACTTGAGGTGAATGTGATTGCGCTCCGTGAATTGGCCGGTTTTCTTAAGAAGCTTTCGTGGTCTCTTGCTAGACATCTGAAGTGCTTACATCCCCATGAAGTGTGAAGTCAATGAATTAGGAATGAATAATGATTAAACGTTTTCTCTTATCAATGTATTGAGAATTCCGACTTTCTCTTCTGTCACATAACTAGACTGTTGTTACACAGTGTATGGAGTTCTGTCAATTTCTTCCAATGTTTGGGTCTGATTACTACTGATTCACCTGACCTTCAGACTTCGAACATTCTTCTGCTTTTTTGCGTGCTGCATCAACATCACTTTGCTCATTTCAATGTTGTTTGCCTGCAATTCCTCTTTCACTTCAAATCCACTGCTTGATTACATTCGAAATGTTTGGTCATCATCAGTCAGGGAACCACCTGTAGCCAACGATGATGTATAATAATCCACGGAGAATTTTGTTGATTGTACGTATCTGCGATAGTGAAAGAACTCATATTGTTATCCATTTTTGTAACCAGATATGATACCAATTTCACTCGTGAATTATCTGATTTCTGCTTCATAATCAACCATTTAATTAATCTCAAAGTTCAAGTATAACAATGGACATGGTTTTCTAGTCAAAATCTATCAAATCATTTTTGAGAACACTAAAAGCACAACTGTTATCTATCAGTCGGCTTATTGTCTAAAATTTCGTGATTTGATGAATCTGATTGTTGAAATGTATTCGGGATAATACGTGCATACTTCAGATATTCAGGTGAACGTCTCGAATAGTAAACCTTTTAGAATTTCTCACAATTTCGTCACCAAATGAATAATTCTGCATAATCGAGAAATTATTTCCCCAATCACAAGTGTCCATGAGTTCATTGGCAGTGATCTGTTTCGCTGTGCGAAGAATCTTTTCCATGACGCGTAGACGTTTATTGTTTACTATAAGATACTATGTGCCATATATATATACACATTTATTTTTATGGATGACAGGAATGGTTTAGCCCTATACCACGACGATATATAGAACTAATTCGTTGAGATGAATAGTTGCATACCAGTGATGCTTGCTGTCTGGATGGCTTGCTCACTGACCAGCATGATCAAAGTGACCTAATTGCCAGATGGATGTTTCACTGCTTCAGATAACAGTCAGTCTCTTGTGCACCTAGTTTTCCCAGCTGAAAAAGCTGGGTAATCTGGAAAATGTGTTGTTTGAATCAACTCGTCTCACTGAGTCAGGTTTTACGAGGTACGTTTCTGTGGACGTCAGTTTGGAATGATCAAAATGACCGATGTTTGGTGACAAATAACTTCAGTCTTGCTGGCTAGCTGTCAAGCACTCCTGGTTGATATGTGCATGTGTGTGTGTCATTCAATCAATCATAATAATACGCTGTCATGAACATATGCTTGCCTTTTTGATTACTATTTAGGTTATCTAGCAGATCACATATTACACAGTGAGTATTTTTTGTTTCCGAAAGGAATTATGTTAAAATTCGCCTTGTCAATCCGGGTATAATTACCTTGAGAATTTCTCTCACGCTTCACTCAATGTGGTTAGCATCTGACCTGTAATCTACAGTCGCTATCCACACGCGTTTCCATCCTTTTCTTCACATTGTTCGAATGCCTGAAAAATTGACGCAGGGTAATTTGAAGAGAGAGATGAGCGAGACAAGTATAACGACACGACTATAAGTAAAACACAGTCTCTCGTTTGATTTTTATTACACAAACTCCGATCTATTTCTTGTTTCGTTGAAGTGAGTTATTTAAATACTAGTCAACGCTTCTTATTTTTTTTCTTTGCCTCTATCTTTGCCTCTTGCAACTTATAAGATCAATTCAAATATAAGGTATGTTGAAACGTCTTCTGTTGAATAATTAACATCTGCACATATTCCTACTGTAAGTATCGGTTTCTGTTGTATTTAAGTGAATTGTGGGTAAATTCAGGGAATGGATGACCATTTACTCCTGATCTATGACGGATTCCAAAGTGTTTTCGTGCTATTATAGTGTCACAGTTTGTGGGTTGATGCTTTGCACGCAGTCTCATTGTTTTTTTCGCGGTACAGTCTTCATCGACACAGCTTACTCTCATTTTGTAACAAGGTGCGCGATCGACTAGAAGAGTGGCCCAATAGACGCTCAGAGAGGTTATTATTGTTGTCTGATATTTGAAGTCTGTCACTCCTTTCCTTTTCCTGTGTGGAAAATCACAACAAAGGATGTCGAAATCATACAGAATCGGAAAGGTGAGGCAGGCATTCATCACTTCAAAATGACTCTGCGATTCGTCTGCACTCTACCTCAGTGTGCACAAAGAGATTCTGATTTTAAAAGTCGGTGCTTCAGTCAGAAACATAACCATTCATTTGTTCGTGGTCACAATTCATTTGCAGTCTGACTGTATTGGATTTTTTGTGAATGCCAGCATGTAACAGAATACGAACATCCACACTGAGTTAACTAGCGTAATATTGACAAAGTGCATGAAACACTCAAATCGTAGACCGTCTGTCGTTTTTCCCAATAGCTAAGCCACAGACACGAACGTGCAATGCATTCGTCGAAGGCATATCAGCCTACAGATGAGACCACGGTCAACCGATTTTTGAAGAAGGGAGAGACAAATTTCTGCAGATTAGACTCAAAATGGTCACATTCAGTCTTATACGTATATCAGAAAATAGACTACCTCATAATTTTCAGTTGTTATTCAATACATTTTGATGTCATTCAGACGAATTTGTACATGGTTTGATCTCTTTTTGAAGCTGGATTGCATACTGAAATGAACTGGAGAAAAATAGAAAAGCACTTGAGAGAATTCGACAGTTGTTTCGTCACCCTAATTTTAGACTCAACGGAAGTGCACAGCAAAGACCGGAGTTTGTACCGAGGACGGTCTGTTGAAAGGAACGTTTGCTTGCAGACTGTTCATCCAGTGAGGTCCGACTGAATAATCCATTAACAATGACACATAATTGATACACCTTACTTTCAATGAGCCTCAAACTATTCAGTGAAATCTGTGTATTCCCCTTTGTTAGTTTTCGATGTCTCTGATTTTCCTGTCAACTGAGTGGACCGAAACGTTCAGGTTCCGCAGACATGTTAATGATTTTAAATGCCGACTCTTTGTATAAGTCTGGCAATGAAGGTGAAGAAATTTTGATTAATAGTGACTAGCCGTGTAATGGATTTCACGCTGCACACATAAATACCGTCTGGTTATACCAGTGTGTGATGCTGTCCACAATGCAGCCTAAACTCAGTACTCATCATTTCGAATATAGGAGTCACATCAAGTAGAACACTGAGGCCGGAAGAGCCACCGTGGCGTGTGCAACGTACTCGTTTCTATGGTAGTTGGAACTCATTAGAATATTAACTATGAGATTTAGTTGATGTGAAATAATGGATATGCCCGTGAAATATACATTTTCTATCATCTATCATATGTCTCGCACAGATGATAAAAGCAATATTAGCTGTGACCTACACATACGATTTAGTTTACGATTATGATCGCTGTTTTGTGAATATGACTTTTCTGTAATCCGGTAGATCCGATTATAACTGCATGATAACAGGAAGATCACGCAAACATACAAACATGGTTGTTGAGAGTGACCAATGAATTTATTGGAGTCATTTGTTGGTGGTATAAATAGTCCAAGAAAATATTCTATCAATGTCAAGTAAGTAATTGACTGACTATCCATCACAAATCACAGGTGAGTGCCCGAGGTATAACAGTTTCCGTTATGTATTATGTGATATGTAATTGACGCTTGAGAAAGATTCACAATCTCGTTAGCGAAATACGCCATACATTTATAAATGTTGAAGTGATTTCGGAATTGTAAACGACGAGTTGTGAAAGACTTTCACTGTCATATGATGGAGATGGCGTCGGCTGGATATCATGAGGTAGTATGCACAATCATGTGGCTACACTGTTAAGGATACTAGATAAGTGGAATTGTGACATGTGCTTTTGCAACTCTGTGTTGCACTCGGAATTCAAAGCAACTGTACAAGTTACTCACTGTCATGCATTTCAATTTACATCTAATTGAAATGTCATTCTTTCCACTTTCCTGAATATGTTTAGTAAAATGGTGTCCCAGAGGTCAAAACTGAACTTCATCATACTCGTCAGTCTGTGCTTGGTCAATTTTGAAAAGGTAGAATCAGAGGAAAAGTGGTATCCGATGAAACTTGATGATAAGTGTAATTCAGATTTATTCTGTGTGCGAATTCCTGAAGTAAATATGATTTCATCGATTATTCCAACACTTGAAAAATCACTTCTTGGAAATATTGTTACTCCTCACTGATGAATGTCAGACTGACTGAAGTAAGGGAGTATCTGATATTCCAGTGAGAAATGATGACCACGTCACGTGATCAACAGTGGATAACTGAGCCGGCTCTCCTATGATGTGAATACAGCAGGGTATTGACTAGCTGAATGCCTCCAGCGATGGCATTGCTCATTTCCATGAGTTATGCGAGACTGGATTGTGCGAGACTTCGAAGTGTGGATGGCGAGAAGACAGGAATAGGCTGAACCAGTCAGAACAATGGAGGTAATTTTGAATTCGCCCGGGTATAGAAAGCGTCTGATGGCATGGAACTCGGAGTCTGACAGGCGAAAATCAGCAAGCACGTGAGGGAAGCAGATGAAGAATACGGCAATTTAAGTAAAGTAAAAGTAGATGGAGGTAGGGAAGACAAACGAGAAACTGACGACAACAACGAATCCTGATCAACATCAGTAGGATAAATTTGGAAGGTTTGACTTCCCTCACTAATCTGACTAAGCAGCGTCCTTGAACTACAGACGGCTTGGACCGATGCGCGTGCGAGAACCGGATTGGGAAAGACAATATGTATCTTCACGTTGACTCATAAATGAGTGAAGAAATCCTCCACGCTCCGTCTCAGCATAAAGAAGAAGATTCAAGTTTTGAACAACAGCTGCTGGAACAAACCAACGAAGACCCTATTGTTCAACAAATATTCAGAGGGAAATATAGTTGAAACAGACAAACGTTGTAGAGTTTTTAGTATAACAGTACCACGCACTGTTACATTTAATTTTGATTGTTCAGTCTTGTATCTTTAGTAGTATCCAGTTTTTGAAGCCGAGATTTATTTCTCTTCGTTTATTCACAAATAATAAACAAAACAGATGAATTTATCAACACAGTTTGACGTGAACATGGAGAGCTGACCAAACACAAGAATGGATACTACACAGCTGCTTCGTCGCCCACTGTTCCACGATTCAATCATCCATGAAATCAATCATACCTCATATAGGTTCGAATTTATCTGAGTGTGCACTGCTGATCGGCCTAAACTTCGATGAAACAGCTGACTGTTCAGTCCTCTTTGCTTGTTTCCGATTCTCTCCTAACTGATATGAAATGGCGGTCAAACTGTGATCGATTGGAGAAGGAATTATCACCTTAAAGTTGGGTGTAGTTATGCTCTGTAAATGAGCGGTTATGTATGTTAGCCAGTTAGTTGGTTATTTAGAAAATTATGGTGTTGAATTTATTTGAATTCCTCGGTTTAGGTTTGTAGTTCAGTTGTGAGTTCTACAAATAGCATTGTTGACCGAATTCAGCACGACGGCACATGCTCACCGACGATATTTTCTAAAAGACAGAGCATTCAAAACAGTTAAGTAGGTCAACATCGAGAATAACCTCTGACTATTTAATCCCTTTTCACTACAGTAAGTGTGGAAATAAGAGTGACATTATCCAGTGAAATCTTTCATTTGCTTTGTGCCATGTTTAAATATTCACTGCATAGCGAAGGGCTGACGGACTACTACTGACATTGGGTGAGAGATGATCGGGCATGGATCAAAATTCAGTGATGCTGTATTATATTAAATCATCGAGTTGCAATTTAGGAATCCTGATCCTTGCCAAATGCACTTCAAAACTAAACTGATGATTATAGCATTATACGTTCACTTCCATCACGAAATAGGTCTACTTGTATAGACTTCAAATGTATCTGGTTAACCATTACAATATTTAATTGTTTGTTTTATTTCAAGGACATGAGACTGTCGATTTTGGGTTGGAGTAAATTTTTTTGGATGATAGTTACACAGTGACAGTTGCAGGTACTAAATGTGTATGGAAGGTTAACTTTAGCCCACCAACCGCGACTGAGTTAGCAAACAGGGGAGGTCTTCGTCAAGGTTTTTCGTGAGTTTTCTTTTATGTGTGAATTATGTGTTCTCTGGCACTGTTGAATGCCAATTACATCTAAATTACTTGATGATGCTATCAGTAATATACCCATCTAAGTCTCAAAAGCCTTTTATTCTATAGGAAGCTGTGGCCTCTTTGTGTTGTTGATGTCTCGTGTGTAGAGTAACACACTTGTAATGTCACATTCAATGCCTGCATACCTCATGTTATTCAAATGAACAAATTTATACAATAGGTGATGATAAGAATAATAACAACATGAGCAGTTGTGTTCAAATTTGGTGAGATAAGTGTTTGCGTATTCACTCACTCCTGCAGTGCTCTGTATATTCGGTAGAAAACGAAATATTTCTTTTAAGTCAACAGTGCCTAAATGCGTTGTTGACGGATACCGATATGCCTCGACAGGTTGTACATTGTCAATATATACATATATTCGTTTCGCATGCTCTTCCATATCCTCCTAGAATTTTGATCTGACTGACTCCGTCCCAGTAGGTTCTGCTTTCTATTCGTCTCGTATACATAAACGTTTATATGTTCTTTTCTGAAATAAACAAATAGTCTCTCACAATGTGGTCTTCAATCCAATCAATTCTCATGTCAACATGTTTGTTCATTTCTGCAGTGAACAGAACACACCCAGACGGATCCTTATAGTACTGACGGCAATTAGTGAGCGATTAAATCTTATTTCTCGTATGTCTGCTTCTTCTTCTCTTTGAGTATATGTGGCTCATGTTATATTTTGTAGATTTCTAGGTAAATATTCAGTTTAACATATTCCATGAAGCATTTGAGACTTCTGCCTGTCTGACTCAACCTCTTCTCTTATTATTATATGAATTCATATATTCCTCCCATTCTTCTTCATTTTTCGCCCGCTTATTCTTCAATGTTCACTTAAACATAGGACTTGGTTATATGAGGTAAAACATTGCAGGCTGTGGGATGCAGTTCGATAGTGTGCCATCTTCGACTTGACTGAATGTCATAAATGTCAATGGGCACATGAATGCCCTCATCCATACGATATTCAGCGTTAATTCCGTGTGAAGAACCAACTGTCAGAAACGAAATCACGAAGATTTTCAGTCAGTCACTGGATCGTCAATTCCTCTTCAACTGGCTACAAAGTTGTCTATACATTCTCATCGACACTGAACACACGCACACCTGCATACGCGATATCCTCCACCTCACTAACAGTCATCCAACCTGCCAAGACCCATACAGGTGACAATCGGTTGTAGTCTTGAACTTTATTTCACTCATCGGTCTCCACCGCACAAATCCAAGCCATCTCCTTTATTTCGAACACATTCGTTCGACGGCATGTGCTCATCTGTCTCAGGAATATTCACTTATGTGCATGATGAAAATCACTGGAATTGACACTATATATGCAACCACATACACAAATGCCTTTGATTCTAGAAATACAAGTCTATCCATCTATCATACAATCCATTTTGAAGATTGAATTTATCCAAACTGATTTCGATGTGTACTCATGACTTGATTGTCATCTCTCTCTCGTTTTCTCTTCCTCCAGGATGTGTAGAGGTGGGATAACACGTCCTGATTCAACTGAAATCGTGGACTGATAGACTATGCTTGTGCATAACACTACTGGAACTGCAGAGAAAATGATGAAATTAGCTATAGTACTTGTTGAATAACCGAAAACTACTTTCAACTCTGCATAATAAAACGCTCTGCTCCGATGATGGTGAAACAAAACACACTTCATCCTCTTCTATTTCCTCTTACTGTAGACTAGATCGTTTGAAATAAACTGCTATTCATAAAGTGCTTCTGTGTGAATAACAAATATGAAGTGTTCTGGAATTCTGAGATATTCCCTGAATAAGTGATTACAGAGCGCAGTGTTTCATTCATGTCGCGTTATCTTTTGTGATGCGCTGACATTTACAAAATGTTAGTGGTGAGAACCAAGAAGAATCCGACATTCACACTTATTTGAGTGGTCACCTACCCAATTTATGGGCATGTCGGCAAATTCTACGTCGCTGATATTCATGAGTAATCCTCATGCGGTTATTCTCGTGATTTCAGAAGGCATAGATCAGAGTCGTGACGCTAGTGGGAGGATTCCGTTTTTGCAAATTTCAGTGTAAAATCATGAAAAAGCAAAACAATAGAAGTGATCAGTTGTCACAATTATATTTGTTGTTTTATGTTGAATGCATTGGAGGCGTTGATCAAGTGTATTTAAGTTATGTATAAAAATGAATAATTCAATGATTCGGTCGTGATCAAGATACACATAGAAGACGATTACGGAATGATGCCAGAGTGAGCTGTAAATAAGCACGAGAGGCAGAAGAGCGCACAAACCGACAATGACACAAGAATCAGGTTGATCCTAAGCAACAAGTTTACTCCAGGATAGTAGGAATTGTCGAATTAATTCGTTTTGTATGCGTAGATCAGGTTTCTCCAACTGAGTAAAAGAAGCGTGGAAAACGCAAGCAAAGTGTTTTTTTTGTTTATTCTTCACTTTGTAGATTACTGATATCGTCATTGCGATAAAATTTCGGTGTACGTTAAAATCACTTGAGGGAAATAGAACTTAATATAGCAAAAATATTCATTGAGATATCTATGAAACACAACATAATCGAGCAAAGAATATTCTTTTCGATAAATTCCACTTCCGGCTCTACAATTATATACATCTTTTATATACACAGAATATTCAAGGTTGGTAGTTAATAAGAATATTAGTGTTTTTTAAATAATATCGATTTGTAAAGCAAGATCAATGCAATTACAGTTCACTAAAAATACCTAAATTATAATAGTAATAAAGATATAATAGCGAGTAGGATATCAACTAAAATTAGGAAATTTTCACGAAAATTGAGAATCATTCAAATCTAGATGGCCAAGGTAGGGACAGCGTCTGAACTAACTTCTTTTGGACGCACAAATTAGGCTTTTTAATGTGGATCCCAACAGCCTCAGCAATATTTAGTAATCGAACTCTTAAGGCAAAGTTGAGATTTTTTGGTATCCGATAAATAACTCTGAAAGCTTGGTTAACATCAATCCTATGTTCTGTATCCATCAGATGAGCCAAAATAGCGCTACGGATAGATTTTGTTTGGCCTTTGCTTAACCACGCAGGGTGATGTTCGGAAATTCGACGAGAAACACGCCTAATTGTGCGGCCTATGTACCTGGCTCCACAGGAGCAATTAAATTGGTAGATACACATGGATGAGGCGAAATTAGGCAGTTTGTCTTTTACTCCCGTACGCAGAAGAGAAGTAGTCTTAAAGATACAACGTAATTCGGCAGCAGGGAATGCTCGTTTTACCGCATTTCTAATACGCTGTGTTGGTATCTCGCTAGTGTTGTCCCCAAGGAACTGCATCTGAAAGAATAAAGCCTTTTTTGCAACTGTTGGTAACTTCGGCTGCTTTGGTTTCGAATTCATATTCTTATCAATAAACGTTTTAGGATAACCATTCTCACTTAGCAACCATTTAAAATTATTCAGTTCTTCATCAAGACATTCGTCCGAGCAAATCGCTCTTGCTCTGTGAATCAGGCACTTTATCAAATTGCGTTTGTATTTCAAGGGCACAAAACTGAGAAAATGTGTGTACTGGCCGGTTGATGTAAATTTTCTATAAACACTTCTTCTTATTGAGCTATCCTCTTTTCTGGTCATAAAAACGTCTAAAAATGGAATACTAGATTCCTTTTCTGTCTCAATGGTAAAATTTATTGCGGTATCTTCCTCGTTAAATTTATCCAGGATGCTCTTTGCTCCCTTCTCGTTTTTCATAATTAAAAAGTATCATCCATGTACCGACAAAAAAATTCGAGTTCACATCCTTCAGAGGCCCATTTTCTAGTTTCGCATGGAAAATATCGGCTAGAATGGGTCCCAGTGATGACCCCATTGCCACACCGTCAATTTGTCTATATAGTTCCTTATTAAATAAAATCTGGGCATTCATTGTACATTTCAAGAGAAGCTCTTTCATAAATGATATAGGAATGCTGACATTGATGTTTCGTCGTTTACATTCTTCGCATAGAAAGTCCACTGTTTCCATAAGTGGTACATTGTCTAGAGATTGCTTTGTCTTGCAATCACCAGGGAACTCAGACAACCTATTGTCGACTTATAAGTGTCTACTTCAGAAATGTTCCGAACAACCAATTCATGCATCTTGCTGTCTAATATCGATGGAATGAGTGCAAACTGTGGACGAATTTCAATCGCTGCTCATCGACAAAATATCCATTTTATTGTATTTGTTCACTTTGAATGAAACTTAAACCGAGCGATCCAGCTAAGCGAATCCTTTCAAGTAATTTTTTTTTATCAGGCTGTACATTCATTCATTAATTTTATTAATTCCCATTGTAGCATTAGGAAAACAATTTTCAGCGAAGAGACTCTTTTCAACGAATTTATTATCAAGCTGTACAATCGTCTACATATATGGTTTTATAAAGAAATTATATCCAGTGAAGGAATTAGGTCAAAGGTGTAAATACATGAAATAATAATAGTATGAAATAAATTTAAAATATTTGTGATTAGGTTCATAGTTTAAGTCAAGTGGAACAATAATTAATGTCATATATAAGATAATACATCAGGTGTATAGATTTTGAGGAGAGGAATATAATTGTAAGATTAATAGACGTATATAAAATGTTACGTAACATGGTGTGAAATTTGATAACATAGAATTTAATATTGTAAAAATAAAGATAAAAAGTATACACATGAATAATTTTTTGGTTTAAAATGTCAAGTAAGTCAAGTGGAAAAGATTCAGAATGAGAGTCGTAATAATAATAATAATGATAATAATAATAATAATCGAAGTAATAAGGGAAAAGTACATAGAATAACTACATAAATAAAATAAATAAATGTCTATCCCTCTACGGCCACGGCAGCAGTAGGGATTGTACATACTTCTTTTGTACACAAAGGTCTGGCTTAAAGCCATGAATTGCCAAAGCCTCAGCTGTCATTAGAAGTCTGTAACGAAGAAACCGCAGGAAGTTAGCATGAATTCTATATATGACCTTGAAATCATGGTCAGGGTTGACCGAGTGACAGGAGTCGATGAGGTGTTCTAAGATCATATATATAGAATTCATGCTAACTTCCCGCGTTTTCTTCGTTACAGACTTCTAAAGACAGCTGAGGCTTTGGCAATTCATGGCTTTAAGCCAGACCTTTGTGTACAAAAGAAGTATGTACAATCCCTACTGCTGCCTTGGCCGTAGAGGGATAGACATTTATTTATTTTATTTATGTAGTTATTCTATGTACTTTTCCCTTATTACTTCGATTATTATTATTATTATCATTATTATTATTATTACGACTCTCATTCTGAATCTTTTCCACTTGACTTACTTGACATTTTAAACCAAAAAATTATTCATGTGTATACTTTTTATCTTTATTTTTACAATATTAAATTCTATGTTATCAAATTTCACACCATGTTACGTAACATTTTATATACGTCTATTAATCTTACAATTATATTCCTCTCCTCAAAATCTATACACCTGATGTATTATCTTATATATGACATTAATTATTGTTCCACTTGACTTAAACTATGAACCTAATCACAAATATTTTAAATTTATTTCATACTATTATTATTTCATGTATTTACACCTTTGACCTAATTCCTTCACTGGATATAATTTCTTTATAAAACCATATATGTATACGATTGTACAGCTTGATAATAAATTCGTTGAAAAGAGTCTCTTCGCTGAAAATTGTGTTCCTAACTGTACATTCATGTTTGATATACTTTTCTAGATAGCATATCCGCTGATGGACTTCAAGCAAACGTGTGAATATGAAAGAGAAGATTTGTAGCTTTGGTGGGTCATTTTGAGATATATGTCTTCTCTGAGCTGGATAGTTAAATTGCTAAGCTTTCATCGTCCTTCTCGTTGATATCTTCAGCGCAGACTTCAATTTGAAGTGAGTCTTATGTTTCCCCCACGAGTTTATCAGTCATCTCTTTTGGTGACCCTGGATGTGATTGATCATTTACGTGTATTTTCACACCTTCTAGGCTACTTCTATTGGAACTGATTGTTTCATCGAGTTGAACTTTGATCCTTTGTGTGTGAGATTTCTTTCATATGGGTTGATACATTTTGTCTATCTCGATGTGTTGATTGATTAGTGATTCACGGGAATGCCAAGCTTCTAAAAATTCTCCAGCATTCTTGTTGTTTATTTCTCTGTCTAATATTTCAACGTTGTCCCAGTCGAATTGATGTCCATGGTCATCTGAATGTTGTGGTATTGCAGAGTGGATTTCATGTCTTTTGATGGATAGCTTATGGTCATGCATACGAGGACGAAAGAGATGTCCACTTTCGCTAAAGTGAACATTCGATACAAGTAACCTAGAAGGTGTGAAGACACACACAAACAACCAATCTCATCGAAGGTCACCAGGAGAGATGATTAATAAACTCGTATTGAAATATTAAGAATCACTTGAAATTGAAGTATGCACTGAAGATATCACCCATTAGGGAGGGGAAAGCTTCGCCAATTAACTATATAGCTCGGAGAACACAACTATCTCAAAATACGTGTAAAAAACTGGGACGGTGATGATAACATTGTGAAGTGCAGTTCAGACGTCATGATCAGTAGTTCAGTCTGCAGTGGAGCAACAAATAATGTAGCACCATATTAGTGCATAATCATCTGAATACATGCGAGAAATGGTCTAAAACCATACTCTCTGATCTCCAACACCCCCTCTATTCCCAACTCTCTCCTTGCATCTCATCAGGTAGAACCAGAAATCAGTACAAAATAATATATGCTCGTACAACTATGTATAAGAACTCAACGGTATCATATTTGGCCAGCCCGTGTTCTAAGTGACAGAGACAATGTTAAGCGCGAAACCTATGACTTGCTTTGTTGTTAATAACATAATTCTGGCCCTTGTTATTTCCCCCTTACACTCTCTTATTTGTACTCTATAGTGAACAACCTTCTTAAACATACTTAGCTACCTAAAATTATTATCATTGGCTTACTTTTTTGTACTTTACTCTATTCCTTCTTTCGTATATCTACTGGGTCCGACTATATTATCACTATGATTATTACAAAATTGTCCTGTCATTAACCATCATGTAATATTAGTTTTGTGGTTGTTCTTTGTTCGGCACTATTTAACTGACAATCTTGTTTGTGAACGCCACTGTCACCATCTTAAAAATTTTATATAATGCAGGATTACTCACACTACCACAACAAACACTGCATTAGTGCTGACAATAAAAAAATATAAAAACCCTGAAATGTTTATTTAATGATTGTTTAGTGTAGTCCAATCAAATTACCTGATCATCTTGGCTATAAACATTGCTAAGGACGTTTCATAACTTCTTGTATTATTACAGCTGTTACTGTTCACCACGAATGCACATATCATAGCTTACACTACCCAATATTGAAAATATTTTTCATTATTGGTGTTTATATTCCTTTCTACTGGGTATTTTTATTTGCATTTTTTGTTATTTCTGTGTTTCTTTTCGGTTTCTTGTTGTTTTCTTTTAATATTTATTTTTTTTTGTAATACTCCTTTTAAATGTGTGATGAGATTAGATGCAATATTGTACATATGTGCTGAAAATTCCATACTGTACCACAAGTACTGTTTCTGGAATAAAAGCAAAATTATTATTATTATTATTTTCGAGTTATGAGTGTCTACCTTAAAAATTATCCGAACAGTCAATGAGTGTATCTCGCTGTCCAGTATCGATCGAATTCGTGTCAACTGTCGTCGAATTTCAAAAAGTGCTCATCGACCAAACGATCATTAATAGTGTATCTGTTCACTTTGAATAAAACTAAACGCAAGCGATTCAATTGAGCGAATCCCTTCTTTGTTAATCAAGCTGTACATTCATTTTTGACGTGCTGTTCAAGAAGTTATAACCGCTTAGAGAATTCAAGCGAACGGATGCGATTATAATGAGATCGTAATAATAATACTGTGAAGTGCAATTCAGATTCGAATCTCTTCGACGTCATGATCGTAGTCCAGTGTGCAGTGGCGCAACAAATTATGTAGCAAACGAAAGACTTCATAGGATGTTTACATGGTGTGTGATTGTGGGATCATTAGGCAAATGGAATACAAATAAAAACGTTTATTGAAATTGTGTGGAATCTGACAACGAAGAATTAAACTTTGTAAAATAAAATTGGTTAAGAGTGATAAGTGCCACTGTCTTAATCACATTCTCTCCATAATCTCCCTCGTTCCTTGGTGTACCATCACTGTATTCCATCAAACAGCATCTTTGTGATATATAAGCTAACATTTTTCACATAAAATGTATTTGATTGAAGTTAAGTAACGAAGATTTAACAAGTTTGATATTTCGCACTGACAATGATTGCGATACGGACTGACCGCAACAAGTACTAATATTACGACTGCCATATCAATGATTTGAGTCGAAACCGTGTGTTTAGATAAATTAAGTGATCAGCCAACAGCAGTTTCCTTTCGTGGGGACAGCAGAAGCCCCATTCATGGGAAGACGACAGCTGTGGGAATTTGAAGTAACCATGTGTTATTCGTCTGTTCATCATCACCTTGAAGCATTTCACTGTGGTGATATGGATTCGTGTTTCTATCAGATGCTAAGATGTGGCGTCGGCGGACGGCGTCTCAACACAGAAACGTAGACTATCCATCATTGACAACCGTTCCTCGGCATTTGTTATTTGCTTGAAATATCACATGTGACTGAATTCATTAACCCAGCTGGAATCACTGGCAGTCTGGTATCTGTCTAGTTGACCAGACTTTTTCCTCGATTAGGCAGCTGGCGAGGTGCTCTATATTGCATCTTCAGTCTCACATAACTTGACCACTTTTCGAACGAACCACTTCGCTTGATGCGCTGATGACCTGACTGTCTCACTGCCAGTTACGTAGGAAATGAATAGCTTCGTTCGGATATAAGCGAGTGATCCAAGCTCAGTAGTCCAACGTCAAATCCACCCAACTGTCAGAGAGTGAATTCCACCACCAGGTGAAAATGTGACGTACAAAAACTGATGTCTTCACATGATGTTTGCAGCAAAGCATAGATTGCGCTGATATGAAAATTATTGGAGCATGAAATACGGCGATACAGTCTTATTTTCTCACGCTTCTCCGTCATCTTATACCTTGTCGATGTCTAAGTGAAACATTCGTCTCACTGGCTGCGTTAACCAGTTTAGACAATCTGATGGGAACCACTCCACCTTCACGCCTACAATTTATTCACTATTGCATCCTACTGATTGTTCTTTGTTCCCCCACTCAATTTAGGCTTCCCTGGTTTGATGAGGAAGGATTAAGTCACAATGTCTATGGGTTTGGGGCCGGATAGAAAACTAGCAACCTAGTTGACTCGGCAAGGTTACGTGACATTAGAAGTTCACTTTATGTCAGTGTCTACCATACTGTCGTGTACAAGTTCGTATATCCGTCCAAGCAGTATCGCCAGTAATACAATTTTCTTCAAGATCTCTTCACTGATAATTGTTGTTTTTTGCATTTTTGCTAGCGCATGGTCGAATGAGGGATGTACTATTCTTTGTCAATTCACACTAAATGGACAAACCAACTTACTCAGTCTTAAACGCCCATATATTAACAGTTTTTGATTTAATTATGTGTCAAGCAAATTAAACAAACATTCGATTCACAGTCTCTCGTATGAACTCAAAACAGTCAAACTCACTCTAGGGATAAATTACCCAAATGTTTTTTAATTCAACTTCACAAAGCTTTCGGAGTTATTTGAAAGCGAATTCACTGCGTTGCCGCAAATCCCTGAGCTTTTTCTCTTAGAAAATAAGATATTTTGCACATGGTGTAGGATGAAATGAAACTGCTTTTATTTCCGTAATCACTTAACGTGTTTATTGGTAATATATATATATATATATATATATATATATATATATATATACATATATATTAAGATATACTTACAATCGAGTCACTGAAGAGAAAATACATGAAGGTCAACAATGATAGTTACTTCCTCTCAAGATCTACAAACGTATTTATTTCTTATATATATATATATATATATATATATATATATATAGTTCTCTTAGTTTTAACATCCTTTGATTATCAAGAGCTACCTTGTCTGAAACTGCGTTCAACCTGCTGACTGCTCAGTACTCTTTTGCCGTTTGCTCATTTCCCTTTTTCTTGACTGTTCCCAAGATTTATCCATTCTAAAGCTGTTTGAATTGCCTACATTCAGCACTAATTCTGAATATATTTATCCTCTTCCAAGTACTTTAAGTCTTGAGGTGTGCCATATTTACTTTGCATGATGTAAAGATATTAACGTGATGGCCATGAAATGACTTATATATAATGGCCAAGGATAGAGAAGGCGAAATAGAATTAGGCATTGCTGCAAGTTAAAAATCAATGACCAACATGTTCTCATCCCTGATTTCTACGAAATGAACTTTAAAATATAGCGTACCATAAGATAAATCAAAAGATAAATTCTGTTAATTTACAGTTGACTTGGCACAACCAAACGAATATGAGCTAACACTTGGAGCTTTTCTTTTAGTCGTATTATATAACTCACTTATGTGTGTTATGAAGCTGTATGACAAAACGTACAGCTAAATAAATCGATTGTGTTCAAATAAATATTCTCACCTTATTCGCGAGAAATGCGTCGGTGGCACAGCGCCACAATGCTCGTCAACTACGCATGCGGTTCGGGGTTAGACTCTCCGGCCGACGCGCTCTTTACCTCACCAAGCAGTAGTAAGACTGGCAGAGAAAGGTTGAGACTGAGGCTATCAACCCATCTGGCAAAAATAAACACCACGGCTACAGAAATTTCAGGCATCTAGCTTGAAGCCCTATGTTCCACTGGGAACGTTAGGAAGTGAAGAAT
This sequence comes from Trichobilharzia regenti, assembly GCA_944472135.2. Taxonomy (NCBI): domain Eukaryota; kingdom Metazoa; phylum Platyhelminthes; class Trematoda; order Strigeidida; family Schistosomatidae; genus Trichobilharzia; species Trichobilharzia regenti. The sequence goes on along the minus strand of OX235264.1, from coordinate 110,621,759 downwards.
ATGCTCAAGAATACAACGTACATTTTCGAAGGACCCTTAAGATTTAAAATCGCATTCACATCCATTTTTGTTTTCCATGAAAGAGAAAACAAAAGAAGTTATCAGTTCTCACATATTTGTTGATATCATTCAATGCTTAAATGAAATTTCGTTGGGTGTATTTGAGTGACGCATCAGGATGACCAATTCAATGAATGAGTCGTGATTACGACTGATTTTGAAACTAACCTTATTGTGGAATGATGTGATTATCCGTTGATCTGGACGCTGTTTCGTCATAGTTTGAGATTAACTAAAAAAGGAGTGGTTACACGCTCACCAAGTAATTTAGAATAGTGCCTACAACCTATTGTCTGATTATGAGTGTTTACTATCAGAACGCTCCAAGCAATCATGCACTTTCTCTAGTTTCCCAGTATCATGAATATCCATTCCTCACATAATCCAACTGACAATATAATAATCAGTTCTCATCTGCTTGAATACCGTTCACAGTTACGTATTTACTTAAAAGTAAACGCAAACAAAATGATTCACCACACACACTCTTTTCAGCAGCAAATTTGTTATCAAGCTATACAACCGTATATGATGTGTGTTCGAAGAAAGCGTGTCCGTTGAGGGACTTTTTTCTTACGTCTTTATATATTAGTAATAATTACAACAATAATCGCAGATTGAAATCCAACTCAAACTCGAATGATTTTGATGTCATAATCCTAGTTCATTATGAGTTTGTACCGAGGACGGTCTGTTGAAAGGAACGTTTGCTTGCAGACTGTTCATCCAGTGAGGTCCGACTGAATAATCCATTAACAATGACACATAATTGATACACCTTACTTTCAGTGAGCCTCAAACTATTCAGTGAAATCTGTGTATTCCCCTTTGTTAGTTTTCGATGTCTCTGATTTTCCTGTCAACTGAGTGGACCGAAACGTTCAGGTTCCGCAGACATGTTAATGATTTTAAATGCCGACTCTTTGTATAAGTCTGGCAATGAAGGTGAAGAAATTTTGATTAATAGTGACTAGCCGTGTAATGGATTTCACGCTGCACACATAAATACCGTCTGGTTATACCAGTGTGTGATGCTGTCCACAATGCAGCCTAAACTCAGTACTCATCATTTCGAATATAGGAGTCACATCAAGTAGAACACTGAGGCCGGAAGAGCCACCGTGGCGTGTGCAACGTACTCGTTTCTATGGTAGTTGGAACTCATTAGAATATTAACTATGAGATTTAGTTGATGTGAAATAATGGATATGCCCGTGAAATATACATTTTCTATCATCTATCATATGTCTCGCACAGATGATAAAAGCAATATTAGCTGTGACCTACACATACGATTTAGTTTACGATTATGATCGCTGTTTTGTGAATATGACTTTTCTGTAATCCGGTAGATCCGATTATAACTGCATGATAACAGGAAGATCACGCAAACATACAAACATGGTTGTTGAGAGTGACCAATGAATTTATTGGAGTCATTTGTTGGTGGTATAAATAGTCCAAGAAAATATTCTATCAATGTCAAGTAAGTAATTGACTGACTATCCATCACAAATCACAGGTGAGTGCCCGAGGTATAACAGTTTCCGTTATGTATTATGTGATATGTAATTGACGCTTGAGAAAGATTCACAATCTCGTTAGCGAAGTACGCCATACATTTATAAATGTTGAAGTGATTTCGGAATTGTAAACGACGAGTTGTGAAAGACTTTCACTGTCATATGATGGAGATGGCGTCGGCTGGATATCATGAGGTAGTATGCACAATCATGTGGCTACACTGTTAAGGATACTAGATAAGTGGAATTGTGACATGTGCTTTTGCAACTCTGTGTTGCACTCGGAATTCAAAGCAACTGTACAAGTTACTCACTGTCATGCATTTCAATTTACATCTAATTGAAATGTCATTCTTTCCACTTTCCTGAATATGTTTAGTAAAATGGTGTCCCAGAGGTCAAAACTGAACTTCATCATACTCGTCAGTCTGTGCTTGGTCAATTTTGAAAAGGTAGAATCAGAGGAAAAGTGGTATCCGATGAAACTTGATGATAAGTGTAATTCAGATTTATTCTGTGTGCGAATTCCTGAAGTAAATATGATTTCATCGATTATTCCAACACTTGAAAAATCACTTCTTGGAAATATTGTTACTCCTCACTGATGAATGTCAGACTGACTGAAGTAAGGGAGTATCTGATATTCCAGTGAGAAATGATGACCTCGTCACGTGATCAACAGTGGATAACTGAGCCAGGCTCTGCTATGACGTGAATACAGTAGGAGTATTGACTAGCTGAATGCCTCCAGCGATGGCATTGCTCATTTCCATGAGTTATGCGAGACTGGATTGTGCGAGACTTCGAAGTGTGGATGGCGAGAAGACAGGAATAGGCTGAACCAGTCAGAACAATGGAGGTAATTTTGAATTCGCCCGGGTATAGAAAGCGTCTGATGGCATGGAACTCGGAGTCTGACAGGCGAAAATCAGCAAGCACGTGAGGGAAGCAGATGAAGAATACGGCAATTTAAGTAAAGTAAAAGTAGATGGAGGTAGGGAAGACAAACGAGAAACTGACGACAACAACGAATCCTGATCAACATCAGTAGGATAAATTTGGAAGGTTTGACTTCCCTCACTAATCTGACTAAGCAGCGTCCTTGAACTACAGACGGCTTGGACCGATGCGCGTGCGAGAACCGGATTGGGAAAGACAATATGTATCTTCACGTTGACTCATAAATGAGTGAAGAAATCCTCCACGCTCCGTCTCAGCATAAAGAAGAAGATTCAAGTTTTGAACAACAGCTGCTGGAACAAACCAACGAAGACCCTATTGTTCAACAAATATTCAGAGGGAAATATAGTTGAAACAGACAAACGTTGTAGAGTTTTTAGTATAACAGTACCACGCACTGTTACATTTAATTTTGATTGTTCAGTCTTGTATCTTTAGTAGTATCCAGTTTTTGAAGCCGAGATTTATTTCTCTTCGTTTATTCACAAATAATAAACAAAACAGATGAATTTATCAACACAGTTTGACGTGAACATGGAGAGCTGACCAAACACAAGAATGGATACTACACAGCTGCTTCGTCGCCCACTGTTCCACGATTCAATCATCCATGAAATCAATCATACCTCATATAGGTTCGAATTTATCTGAGTGTGCACTGCTGATCGGCCTAAACTTCGATGAAACAGCTGACTGTTCAGTCCTCTTTGCTTGTTTCCGATTCTCTCCTAACTGATATGAAATGGCGGTCAAACTGTGATCGATTGGAGAAGGAATTATCACCTTAAAGTTGGGTGTAGTTATGCTCTGTAAATGAGCGGTTATGTATGTTAGCCAGTTAGTTGGTTATTTAGAAAATTATGGTGTTGAATTTATTTGAATTCCTCGGTTTAGGTTTGTAGTTCAGTTGTGAGTTCTACAAACAGCATTGTTGACCGAATTCAGCACGACGGCACATGCTCACCGACGATATTTTCTAAAAGACAGAGCATTCAAAACAGTTAAGTAGGTCAACATCGAGAATAACCTCTGACTATTTAATCCCTTTTCACTACAGTAAGTGTGGAAATAAGAGTGACATTATCCAGTGAAATCTTTCATTTGCTTTGTGCCATGTTTAAATATTCACTGCATAGCGAAGGGCTGACGGACTACTACTGACATTGGGTGAGAGATGATCGGGCATGGATCAAAATTCAGTGATGCTGTATTATATTAAATCATCGAGTTACAATTTAGGAATCCTGATCCTTGCCAAATGCACTTCAAAACTAAACTGATGATTATAGCATTATACGTTCACTTCCATCACGAAATAGGTCTACTTGTATAGACTTCAAATGTATCTGGTTAACCATTACAATATTTAATTGTTTGTTTTATTTCAAGGACATGAGACTGTCGATTTTGGGTTGGAGTAAATTTTCTTTCGATGATAGTTACACAGTGACTGTTCAAGGTACTAATTGTGTATGGAAGGTTGACTTAAGCCGACCAACCATCACGGAGATGGCAAACAAGGGAGGACTTCGTCAAGGTTTTTCGTGAGTTTTCTTTTATGTGTTAATTATGTGTTCTCTGGCACTGTTGAATGCAAACTACATCTAAATTACTTGATGATGCTATCAGTAATATACCCATCTAAGTCTCAAAAGCCTTTTATTCTATAGGAAGCTGTGGCCTCTTTGTGTTGTTGATGTCTCGTGTGTAGAGTAACACACTTGTAATGTCACATTCAATGCCTGCATACCTCATGTTATTCAAATGAACAAATTTATACAATAGGTGATGATAAGAATAATAACAACATGAGCAGTTGTGTTCAAATTTGGTGAGATAAGTGTTTGCGTATTCACTCACTCCTGCAGTGCTCTGTATATTCGGTAGAAAACGAAATATTTCTTTTAAGTCAACAGTGCCTAAATGCGTTGTTGACGGATACCGATATGCCTCGACAGGTTGTACATTGTCAATATATACATATATTCGTTTCGCATGCTCTTCCATATCCTCCTAGAATTTTGATCTGACTGACTCCGTCCCAGTAGGTTCTGCTTTCTATTCGTCTCGTATACATAAACGTTTATATGTTCTTTTCTGAAATAAACAAATAGTCTCTCACAATGTGGTCTTCAATCCAATCAATTCTCATGTCAACATGTTTGTTCATTTCTGCAGTGAACAGAACACACCCAGACGGATCCTTATAGTACTGACGGCAATTAGTGAGCGATTAAATCTTATTTCTCGTATGTCTGCTTCTTCTTCTCTTTGAGTATATGTGGCTCATGTTATATTTTGTAGATTTCTAGGTAAATATTCAGTTTAACATATTGCATGAAGCATTTGAGACTTCTGCCTGTCTGACTCAACCTTTTCTCTTATTATTATATGAATTCATATATTCCTCCCATTCTTCTTCATTTTTCGCCCGCTTATTCTTCAATGTTCACTTAAACATCGGACTTGGTTATATGAGGTAAAACATTGCAGGCTGTGGGATGCAGTTCGATAGTGTGCCATCTTCGACTTGACTGAATGTCATAAATGTCAATGGGCACATGAATGCCCTCATCCATACGATATTCAGCGTGAATTACGTGTAAAGAACCAAATGTCTGAGAAGAGATCGCGATAATTTTCAGTCAGTAACTGAATCATCAATTACTCTTCAACTGGCTACGAAATTGTCTATACATTCTCAACGACACTGAACACACGCACACCTGCATACGCGATATCCTCCACCTCACTAACAGTCATCCAACCTGCCAAGACCCATACAGGTGACAATCGGTTGTAGTCTTGAACTTTATTTCACTCATCGGTCTCCACCGCACAAATCCAAGCCATCTCCTTTATTTCGAACACATTCGTTCGACGGCATGTGCTCATCTGTCTCAGGAATATTCACTTATGTGCATGATGAAAATCACTGGAATTGACACTATATATGCAACCACATACACAACTGCCTTTGATTCTAGAAATGCAAGTCTATCCATCTATCATACAATCCATTTTGAAGATTGAATTTATCCAAACTGATTTCGATGTGTACTCATGACTTGATTGTCATCTCTCTCTCGTTTTCTCTTCCTCCAGGATGTGTAGAGGTGGGATAACACGTCCTGATTCAATTGAAATCGTGGACTGATAGACTATGATCGTGCGTAACACTACTGGAACTACAGAGAAAATGATGAAATTAGCTATAGTACTTGTTGAATAACCGAAAACTACTTTCAACTCTGCATAATAAAACGCTCTGCTCCGATGATGGTGAAACAAAACACACTTCATCCTCTTCTATTTCCTCTTACTGTAGATTAGATCGTTTGAAATAAACTGCTGTTCATAAAGTGCTTCTGTGTGAATAACAAATATGAAGTGTTCTGGAATTCTGAGATATTCCCTGAATAAGTGATTACAGAGCGCAGTGTTTCATTCATGTCGCGTTATCTTTTGTGATGCGCTGACATTTACAAAATGTTAGTGGTGAGAACCAAGAAGAATCCGACATTCACACTTATTTGAGTGGTCACCTACCCAATTTATGGGCATGTCGGCAAATTCTACGTCGCTGATATTCATGAGTAATCCTCATGCGGTTATTCTCGTGATTTCAGAAGGCATAGATCAGAGTCGTGACGCTAGTGGGAGGATTCCGTTTTTGCAAATTTCAGTGTAAAATCATGAAAAAGCAAAACAATAGAAGTGATCAGTTGTCACAATTATATTTGTTGTTTTATGTTGAATGCATTGGAGGCGTTGATCAAGTGTATTTAAGTTATGTATAAAAATGAATAATTCAATGATTCGGTCGTGATCAAGATACACATAGAAGACGATTACGGAATGATGCCAGAGTGAGCTGTAAATAAGCACGAGAGGCAGAAGAGCGCACAAACCGACAATGACACAAGAATCAGGTTGATCCTAAGCAACAAGTTTACTCCAGGATAGTAGGAATTGTCGAATTAATTCGTTTTGTATGCGTAGATCAGGTTTCTCCAACTGAGTAAAAGAAGCGTGGAAAACGCAAGCAAAGTGTTTTTTTTGTTTATTCTTCACTTTGTAGATTACTGATATCGTCATTGCGATAAAATTTCGGTGTACGTTAAAATCACTTGAGGGAAATAGAACTTAATATAGCAAAAATATTCATTGAGATATCTATGAAACACAACATAATCGAGCAAAGAATATTCTTTTCGATAAATTCCACTTCCGGCTCTACAATTATATACATCTTTTATATACACAGAATATTCAAGGTTGGTAGTTAATAAGAATATTAGTGTTTTTTAAATAATATCGATTTGTAAAGCAAGATCAATGCAATTACAGTTCACTAAAAATACCTAAATTATAATAGTAATAAAGATATAATAGCGAGTAGGATATCAACTAAAATTAGGAAATTTTCACGAAAATTGAGAATCATTCAAATCTAGATGGCCAAGGTAGGGACAGCGTCTGAACTAACTTCTTTTGGACGCACAAATTAGGCTTTTTAATGTGGATCCCAACAGCCTCAGCAATATTTAGTAATCGAACTCTTAAGGCAAAGTTGAGATTTTTTGGTATCCGATAAATAACTCTGAAAGCTTGGTTAACATCAATCCTATGTTCTGTATCCATCAGATGAGCCAAAATAGCGCTACGGATAGATTTTGTTTGGCCTTTGCTTAACCACGCAGGGTGATGTTCGGAAATTCGACGAGAAACACGCCTAATTGTGCGGCCTATGTACCTGGCTCCACAGGAGCAATTAAATTGGTAGATACACATGGATGAGGCGAAATTAGGCAGTTTGTCTTTTACTCCCGTACGCAGAAGAGAAGTAGTCTTAAAGATACAACGTAATTCGGCAGCAGGGAATGCTCGTTTTACCGCATTTCTAATACGCTGTGTTGGTATCTCGCTAGTGTTGTCCCCAAGGAACTGCATCTGAAAGAATAAAGCCTTTTTTGCAACTGTTGGTAACTTCGGCTGCTTTGGTTTCGAATTCATATTCTTATCAATAAACGTTTTAGGATAACCATTCTCACTTAGCAACCATTTAAAATTATTCAGTTCTTCATCAAGACATTCGTCCGAGCAAATCGCTCTTGCTCTGTGAATCAGGCACTTTATCAAATTGCGTTTGTATTTCAAGGGCACAAAACTGAGAAAATGTGTGTACTGGCCGGTTGATGTAAATTTTCTATAAACACTTCTTCTTATTGAGCCATCCTCTTTTCTGGTCATAAAAACGTCTAAAAATGGAATACTAGATTCCTTTTCTGTCTCAATGGTAAAATTTATTGCGGTATCTACCTCGTTAAATTTATCCAGGATGCTCTTTGCTCCCTTCTCGTTTTTCATAATTAAAAAGTATCATCCATGTACCGACAATAAAATTCGAGTTCACATCCTTCAGAGGCCCATTTTCTAGTTTCGCATGGAAAATATCGGCTAGAATGGGTCCCAGTGATGACCACATTGCCACACCGTCAATTTGTCTATATAGTTCCTTATTAAATAAAATCTGGGCATTCATTGTACATTTCAAGAGAAGCTCTTTCATAAATGATATAGGAATGCTGACATTGATGTTTCGTCGTTTACATTCTTCGCATAGAAAGTCCACTGTTTCCATAAGTGGTACATTGTCTAGAGATTGCTTTGTCTTGCAATCACCAGGGAACTCAGACAACCTATTGTCGACTTATAAGTGTCTACTTCAGAAATGTTCCGAACAACCAATTCATGCATCTTGCTGTCTAATATCGATGGAATGAGTGCAAACTGTGGACGAATTTCAATCGCTGCTCATCGACAAAATATCCATTTTATTGTATTTGTTCACTTTGAATGAAACTTAAACCGAGCGATCCAGCTAAGCGAATCCTTTCAAGTAATTTTTTTTTATCAGGCTGTACATTCATTCATTAATTTTATTAATTCCCATTGTAGCATTAGGAAAACAATTTTCAGCGAAGAGACTCTTTTCAACGAATTTATTATCAAGCTGTACAATCGTCTACATATATGGTTTTATAAAGAAATTATATCCAGTGAAGGAATTAGGTCAAAGGTGTAAATACATGAAATAATAATAGTATGAAATAAATTTAAAATATTTGTGATTAGGTTCATAGTTTAAGTCAAGTGGAACAATAATTAATGTCATATATAAGATAATACATCAGGTGTATAGATTTTGAGGAGAGGAATATAATTGTAAGATTAATAGACGTATATAAAATGTTACGTAACATGGTGTGAAATTTGATAACATAGAATTTAATATTGTAAAAATAAAGATAAAAAGTATACACATGAATAATTTTTTGGTTTAAAATGTCAAGTAAGTCAAGTGGAAAAGATTCAGAATGAGAGTCGTAATAATAATAATAATGATAATAATAATAATAATCGAAGTAATAAGGGAAAAGTACATAGAATAACTACATAAATAAAATAAATAAATGTCTATCCCTCTACGGCCAAGGCAGCAGTAGGGATTGTACATACTTCTTTTGTACACAAAGGTCTGGCTTAAAGTCATGAATTGCCAAGGCCTCAGCTGTCTTTAGAAGTCTGTAACGAAGAAAACGCGGGAAGTTAGCATGAATTCTATATATATGATCTTAGAACACCTCATCGACTCCTGTCACTCGGTCAACCCTGACCATGATTTCAAGGTCATATATAGAATTCATGCTAACTTCCTGCGGTTTCTTCGTTACAGACTTCTAATGACAGCTGAGGCTTTGGCAATTCATGGCTTTAAGCCAGACCTTTGTGTACAAAAGAAGTATGTACAATCCCTACTGCTGCCGTGGCCGTAGAGGGATAGACATTTATTTATTTTATTTATGTAGTTATTCTATGTACTTTTCCCTTATTACTTCGATTATTATTATTATTATCATTATTATTATTATTACGACTCTCATTCTGAATCTTTTCCACTTGACTTACTTGACATTTTAAACCAAAAAATTATTCATGTGTATACTTTTTATCTTTATTTTTACAATATTAAATTCTATGTTATCAAATTTCACACCATGTTACGTAACATTTTATATACGTCTATTAATCTTACAATTATATTCCTCTCCTCAAAATCTATACACCTGATGTATTATCTTATATATGACATTAATTATTGTTCCACTTGACTTAAACTATGAACCTAATCACAAATATTTTAAATTTATTTCATACTATTATTATTTCATGTATTTACACCTTTGACCTAATTCCCTCACTGGATATAATTTCTTTATAAAACCATATATGTATACGATTGTACAGCTTGATAATAAATTCGTTGAAAAGAGTCTCTTCGCTGAAAATTGTGTTCCTAACTGTACATTCATGTTTGATATACTTTTCTAGATAGCATATCCGCTGATGGACTTCAAGCAAACGTGTGAATATGAAAGAGAAGATTTGTAGCTTTGGTGGGTCATTTTGAGATATATGTCTTCTCTGAGCTGGATAGTTAAATTGCTAAGCTTTCATCGTCCTTCTCGTTGATATCTTCAGCGCAGACTTCAATTTGAAGTGAGTCTTATGTTTCCCCCACGAGTTTATCAGTCATCTCTTTTGGTGACCCTGGATGTGATTGATCATTTACGTGTATTTTCACACCTTCTAGGCTACTTCTATTGGAACTGATTGTTTCATCGAGTTGAACTTTGATCCTTTGTGTGTGAGATTTCTTTCATATGGGTTGATACATTTTGTCTATCTCGATGTGTTGATTGATTAGTGATTCACGGGAATGCCAAGCTTCTAAAAATTCTCCAGCATTCTTGTTGTTTATTTCTCTGTCTAATATTTCAACGTTGTCCCAGTCGAATTGATGTCCATGGTCATCTGAATGTTGTGGTATTGCAGAGTGGATTTCATGTCTTTTGATGGATAGCTTATGGTCATGCATACGAGGACGAAAGAGATGTCCACTTTCGCTAAAGTGAACATTCGATACAAGTAACCTAGAAGGTGTGAAGACACACACAAACAACCAATCTCATCGAAGGTCACCAGGAGAGATGATTAATAAACTCGTATTGAAATATTAAGAATCACTTGAAATTGAAGTATGCACTGAAGATATCACCCATTAGGGAGGGGAAAGCTTCGCCAATTAACTATATAGCTCGGAGAACACAACTATCTCAAAATACGTGTAAAAAACTGGGACGGTGATGATAACATTGTGAAGTGCAGTTCAGACGTCATGATCAGTAGTTCAGTCTGCAGTGGAGCAACAAATAATGTAGCACCATATTAGTGCATAATCATCTGAATACATGCGAGAAATGGTCTAAAACCATACTCTCTGATCTCCAACACCCCCTCTATTCCCAACTCTCTCCTTGCATCTCATCAGGTAGAACCAGAAATCAGTACAAAATAATATATGCTCGTACAACTATGTATAAGAACTCAACGGTATCATATTTGGCCAGCCCGTGTTCTAAGTGACAGAGACAATGTTAAGCGCGAAACCTATGACTTGCTTTGTTGTTAATAACATAATTCTGGCCCTTGTTATTTCCCCCTTACACTCTCTTATTTGTACTCTATAGTGAACAACCTTCTTAAACATACTTAGCTACCTAAAATTATTATCATTGGCTTACTTTTTTGTACTTTACTCTATTCCTTCTTTCGTATATCTACTGGGTCCGACTATATTATCACTATGATTATTACAAAATTGTCCTGTCATTAACCATCATGTAATATTAGTTTTGTGGTTGTTCTTTGTTCGGCACTATTTAACTGACAATCTTGTTTGTGAACGCCACTGTCACCATCTTAAAAATTTTATATAATGCAGGATTACTCACACTACCACAACAAACACTGCATTAGTGCTGACAATAAAAAAATATAAAAACCCTGAAATGTTTATTTAATGATTGTTTAGTGTAGTCCAATCAAATTACCTGATCATCTTGGCTATAAACATTGCTAAGGACGTTTCATAACTTCTTGTATTATTACAGCTGTTACTGTTCACCACGAATGCACATATCATAGCTTACACTACCCAATATTGAAAATATTTTTCATTATTGGTGTTTATATTCCTTTCTACTGGGTATTTTTATTTGCATTTTTTGTTATTTCTGTGTTTCTTTTCGGTTTCTTGTTGTTTTCTTTTAATATTTATTTTTTTTTGTAATACTCCTTTTAAATGTGTGATGAGATTAGATGCAATATTGTACATATGTGCTGAAAATTCCATACTGTACCACAAGTACTGTTTCTGGAATAAAAGCAAAATTATTATTATTATTATTTTCGAGTTATGAGTGTCTACCTTAAAAATTATCCGAACAGTCAATGAGTGTATCTCGCTGTCCAGTATCGATCGAATTCGTGTCAACTGTCGTCGAATTTCAAAAAGTGCTCATCGACCAAACGATCATTAATAGTGTATCTGTTCACTTTGAATAAAACTAAACGCAAGCGATTCAATTGAGCGAATCCCTTCTTTGTTAATCAAGCTGTACATTCATTTTTGACGTGCTGTTCAAGAAGTTATAACCGCTTAGAGAATTCAAGCGAACGGATGCGATTATAATGAGATCGTAATAATAATACTGTGAAGTGCAATTCAGATTCGAATCTCTTCGACGTCATGATCGTAGTCCAGTGTGCAGTAGCGCAACAAATTATGTAGCAAACGAAAGACTTCATAGGATGTTTACATGGTGTGTGATTGTGGGATCATTAGGCAAATGGAATACAAATAAAAACGTTTATTGAAATTGTGTGGAATCTGACAACGAAGAATTAAACTTTGTAAAATAAAATTGGTTAAGAGTGATAAGTGCCACTGTCTTAATCACATTCTCTCCATAATCTCCCTCGTTCCTTGGTGTACCATCACTGTATTCCATCAAACAGCATCTTTGTGATATATAAGCTAACATTTTTCACATAAAATGTATTTGATTGAAGTTAAGTAACGAAGATTTAACAAGTTTGATATTTCGCACTGACAATGATTGCGATACGGACTGACCGCAACAAGTACTAATATTACGACTGCCATATCAATGATTTGAGTCGAAACCGTGTGTTTAGATAAATTAAGTGATCAGCCAACAGCAGTTTCCTTTCGTGGGGACAGCAGAAGCCCCATTCATGGGAAGACGACAGCTGTGGGAATTTGAAGTAACCATGTGTTATTCGTCTGTTCATCATCACCTTGAAGCATTTCACTGTGGTGATATGGATTCGTGTTTCTATCAGATGCTAAGATGTGGCGTCGGCGGACGGCGTCTCAACACAGAAACGTAGACTATCCATCATTGACAACCGTTCCTCGGCATTTGTTATTTGCTTGAAATATCACATGTGACTGAATTCATTAACCCAGCTGGAATCACTGGCAGTCTGGTATCTGTCTAGTTGACCAGACTTTTTCCTCGATTAGGCAGCTGGCGAGGTGCTCTATATTGCATCTTCAGTCTCACATAACTTGACCACTTTTCGAACGAACCACTTCGCTTGATGCGCTGATGACCTGACTGTCTCACTGCCAGTTACGTAGGAAATGAATAGCTTCGTTCGGATATAAGCGAGTGATCCAAGCTCAGTAGTCCAACGTCAAATCCACCCAACTGTCAGAGAGTGAATTCCACCACCAGGTGAAAATGTGACGTACACAAACTTATGTCTTCACATGATGTTTGCAGCAAAGCATAGATTGCGCTGATATGAAAATTATTGGAGCATGAAATACGGCGATACAGTCTTATTTTCTCACGCTTCTCCGTCATCTTATACCTTGTCGATGTCTAAGTGAAACATTCGTCTCACTGGCTGCGTTAACCAGTTTAGACAATCTGATGGGAACCACTCCACCTTCACGCCTACAATTTATTCACTATTGCATCCTACTGATTGTTCTTTGTTCCCCCACTCAATTTAGGCTTCCCTGGTTTGATGAGGAAGGATTAAGTCACAATGTCTATGGGTTTGGGGCCGGATAGAAAACTAGCAACCTAGTTGACTCGGCAAGGTTACGTGACATTAGAAGTTCACTTTATGTCAGTGTCTACCATACTGTCGTGTACAAGTTCGTATATCCGTCCAAGCAGTATCGCCAGTAATACAATTTTCTTCAAGATCTCTTCACTGATAATTGTTGTTTTTTGCATTTTTGCTAGCGCATGGTCGAATGAGGGATGTACTATTCTTTGTCAATTCACACTAAATGGACAAACCAACTTACTCAGTCTTAAACGCCCATATATTAACAGTTTTTGATTTAATTATGTGTCAAGCAAATTAAACAAACATTCGATTCACAGTCTCTCGTATGAACTCAAAACAGTCAAACTCACTCTAGGGATAAATTACCCAAATGTTTTTTAATTCAACTTCACAAAGCTTTCGGAGTTATTTGAAAGCGAATTCACTGCGTTGCCGCAAATCCCTGAGCTTTTTCTCTTAGAAAATAAGATATTTTGCACATGGTGTAGGATGAAATGAAACTGCTTTTATTTCCGTAATCACTTAACGTGTTTATTGGTAATATATATATATATATATATATACATATATATTAAGATATACTTACAATCGAGTCACTGAAGAGAAAATACATGAAGGTCAACAATGATAGTTACTTCCTCTCAAGATCTACAAACGTATTTATTTCTTATATATATATATATATATATATATATATATATAGTTCTCTTAGTTTTAACATCCTTTGATTATCAAGAGCTACCTTGTCTGAAACTGCGTTCAACCTGCTGACTGCTCAGTACTCTTTTGCCGTTTGCTCATTTCCCTTTTTCTTGACTGTTCCCAAGATTTATCCATTCTAAAGCTGTTTGAATTGCCTACATTCAGCACTAATTCTGAATATATTTATCCTCTTCCAAGTACTTTAAGTCTTGAGGTGTGCCATATTTACTTTGCATGATGTAAAGATATTAACGTGATGGCCATGAAATGACTTATATATAATGGCCAAGGATAGAGAAGGCGAAATAGAATTAGGCATTGCTGCAAGTTAAAAATCAATGACCAACATGTTCTCATCCCTGATTTCTACGAAATGAACTTTAAAATATAGCGTACCATAAGATAAATCAAAAGATAAATTCTGTTAATTTACAGTTGACTTGGCACAACCAAACGAATATGAGCTAACACTTGGAGCTTTTCTTTTAGTCGTATTATATAACTCACTTATGTGTGTTATGAAGCTGTATGACAAAACGTACAGCTAAATAAATCGATTGTGTTCAAATAAATATTCTCACCTTATTCGCGAGAAATGCGTCGGTGGCACAGCGCCACAATGCTCGTCAACTACGCATGCGGTTCGGGGTTAGACTCTCCGGCCGACGCGCTCTTTACCTCACCAAGCAGTAGTGAGACTGGCAGAGAAAGGTTGAGACTGAGGCTATCAACCCATCTGGCAAAAATAAACACCACGGCTACAGAAATTTCAGGCATCTAGCTTGAAGCCCTATGTTCCACTGGGAACGTTAGGAAGTGAAGAATATGCTCAAGAATACAACGTACATTTTCGAAGGACCCTTAAGATTTAAAATCGCATTCACATCCATTTTTGTTTTCCATGAAAGAGAAAACAAAAGAAGTTATCAGTTCTCACATATTTGTTGATATCATTCAATGCTTAAATGAAATTTCGTTGGGTGTATTTGAGTGACGCATCAGGATGACCAATTCAATGAATGAGTCGTGATTACGACTGATTTTGAAACTAACCTTATTGTGGAATGATGTGATTATCCGTTGATCTGGACGCTGTTTCGTCATAGTTTGAGATTAACTAAAAAAGGAGTGGTTACACGCTCACCAAGTAATTTAGAATAGTGCCTACAACCTATTGTCTGATTATGAGTGTTTACTATCAGAACGCTCCAAGCAATCATGCACTTTCTCTAGTTTCCCAGTATCATGAATATCCATTCCTCACATAATCCAACTGACAATATAATAATCAGTTCTCATCTGCTTGAATACCGTTCACAGTTACGTATTTACTTAAAAGTAAACGCAAACAAAATGATTCACCACACACACTCTTTTCAGCAGCAAATTTGTTATCAAGCTATACAACCGTATATGATGTGTGTTCGAAGAAAGCGTGTCCGTTGAGGGACTTTTTTCTTACGTCTTTATATATTAGTAATAATTACAACAATAATCGCAGATTGAAATCCAACTCAAACTCGAATGATTTTGATGTCATAATCCTAGTTCATTATGAGTTTGTACCGAGGACGGTCTGTTGAAAGGAACGTTTGCTTGCAGACTGTTCATCCAGTGAGGTCCGACTGAATAATCCATTAACAATGACACATAATTGATACACCTTACTTTCAGTGAGCCTCAAACTATTCAGTGAAATCTGTGTATTCCCCTTTGTTAGTTTTCGATGTCTCTGATTTTCCTGTCAACTGAGTGGACCGAAACGTTCAGGTTCCGCAGACATGTTAATGATTTTAAATGCCGACTCTTTGTATAAGTCTGGCAATGAAGGTGAAGAAATTTTGATTAATAGTGACTAGCCGTGTAATGGATTTCACGCTGCACACATAAATACCGTCTGGTTATACCAGTGTGTGATGCTGTCCACAATGCAGCCTAAACTCAGTACTCATCATTTCGAATATAGGAGTCACATCAAGTAGAACACTGAGGCCGGAAGAGCCACCGTGGCGTGTGCAACGTACTCGTTTCTATGGTAGTTGGAACTCATTAGAATATTAACTATGAGATTT
Source organism: Trichobilharzia regenti (assembly GCA_944472135.2). NCBI lineage: Eukaryota > Metazoa > Platyhelminthes > Trematoda > Strigeidida > Schistosomatidae > Trichobilharzia > Trichobilharzia regenti. Next base: position 110,605,423 of record OX235264.1, on the reverse strand, counting down.
AGTTGATGTGAAATAATGGATATGCCCGTGAAATATACATTTTCTATCATCTATCATATGTCTCGCACAGATGATAAAAGCAATATTAGCTGTGACCTACACATACGATTTAGTTTACGATTATGATCGCTGTTTTGTGAATATGACTTTTCTGTAATCCGGTAGATCCGATTATAACTGCATGATAACAGGAAGATCACGCAAACATACAAACATGGTTGTTGAGAGTGACCAATGAATTTATTGGAGTCATTTGTTGGTGGTATAAATAGTCCAAGAAAATATTCTATCAATGTCAAGTAAGTAATTGACTGACTATCCATCACAAATCACAGGTGAGTGCCCGAGGTATAACAGTTTCCGTTATGTATTATGTGATATGTAATTGACGCTTGAGAAAGATTCACAATCTCGTTAGCGAAGTACGCCATACATTTATAAATGTTGAAGTGATTTCGGAATTGTAAACGACGAGTTGTGAAAGACTTTCACTGTCATATGATGGAGATGGCGTCGGCTGGATATCATGAGGTAGTATGCACAATCATGTGGCTACACTGTTAAGGATACTAGATAAGTGGAATTGTGACATGTGCTTTTGCAACTCTGTGTTGCACTCGGAATTCAAAGCAACTGTACAAGTTACTCACTGTCATGCATTTCAATTTACATCTAATTGAAATGTCATTCTTTCCACTTTCCTGAATATGTTTAGTAAAATGGTGTCCCAGAGGTCAAAACTGAACTTCATCATACTCGTCAGTCTGTGCTTGGTCAATTTTGAAAAGGTAGAATCAGAGGAAAAGTGGTATCCGATGAAACTTGATGATAAGTGTAATTCAGATTTATTCTGTGTGCGAATTCCTGAAGTAAATATGATTTCATCGATTATTCCAACACTTGAAAAATCACTTCTTGGAAATATTGTTACTCCTCACTGATGAATGTCAGACTGACTGAAGTAAGGGAGTATCTGATATTCCAGTGAGAAATGATGACCTCGTCACGTGATCAACAGTGGATAACTGAGCCAGGCTCTGCTATGACGTGAATACAGTAGGAGTATTGACTAGCTGAATGCCTCCAGCGATGGCATTGCTCATTTCCATGAGTTATGCGAGACTGGATTGTGCGAGACTTCGAAGTGTGGATGGCGAGAAGACAGGAATAGGCTGAACCAGTCAGAACAATGGAGGTAATTTTGAATTCGCCCGGGTATAGAAAGCGTCTGATGGCATGGAACTCGGAGTCTGACAGGCGAAAATCAACAAGCACGTGAGGGAAGCAGATGAAGAATACGGCAATTTAAGTAAAGTAAAAGTAGATGGAGGTAGGGAAGACAAACGAGAAACTGACGACAACAACGAATCCTGATCAACATCAGTAGGATAAATTTGGAAGGTTTGACTTCCCTCACTAATCTGACTAAGCAGCGTCCTTGAACTACAGACGGCTTGGACCGATGCGCGTGCGAGAACCGGATTGGGAAAGACAATATGTATCTTCACGTTGACTCATAAATGAGTGAAGAAATCCTCCACGCTCCGTCTCAGCATAAAGAAGAAGATTCAAGTTTTGAACAACAGCTGCTGGAACAAACCAACGAAGACCCTATTGTTCAACAAATATTCAGAGGGAAATATAGTTGAAACAGACAAACGTTGTAGAGTTTTTAGTATAACAGTACCACGCACTGTTACATTTAATTTTGATTGTTCAGTCTTGTATCTTTAGTAGTATCCAGTTTTTGAAGCCGAGATTTATTTCTCTTCGTTTATTCACAAATAATAAACAAAACAGATGAATTTATCAACACAGTTTGACGTGAACATGGAGAGCTGACCAAACACAAGAATGGATACTACACAGCTGCTTCGTCGCCCACTGTTCCACGATTCAATCATCCATGAAATCAATCATACCTCATATAGGTTCGAATTTATCTGAGTGTGCACTGCTGATCGGCCTAAACTTCGATGAAACAGCTGACTGTTCAGTCCTCTTTGCTTGTTTTCGATTCTCTCCTAACTGATATGAAATGGCGGTCAAACTGTGATCGATTGGAGAAGGAATTATCACCTTAAAGTTGGGTGTAGTTATGCTCTGTAAATGAGCGGTTATGTATGTTAGCCAGTTAGTTGGTTATTTAGAAAATTATGGTGTTGAATTTAATTGAATTCCTCGGTTTAGGTTTGTAGTTCAGTTGTGAGTTCTACAAACAGCATTGTTGACCGAATTCAGCACGACGGCACATGCTCACCGACGATATTTTCTAAAAGACAGAGCATTCAAAACAGTTAAGTAGGTCAACATCGAGAATAACCTCTGACTATTTAATCCCTTTTCACTACAGTAAGTGTGGAAATAAGAGTGACATTATCCAGTGAAATCTTTCATTTGCTTTGTGCCATGTTTAAATATTCACTGCATAGCGAAGGGCTGACGGACTACTACTGACATTGGGTGAGAGATGATCGGGCATGGATCAAAATTCAGTGATGCTGTATTATATTAAATCATCGAGTTACAATTTAGGAATCCTGATCCTTGCCAAATGCACTTCAAAACTAAACTGATGATTATAGCATTATACGTTCACTTCCATCACGAAATAGGTCTACTTGTATAGACTTCAAATGTATCTGGTTAACCATTACAATATTTAATTGTTTGTTTTATTTCAAGGACATGAGACTGTCGATTTTGGGTTGGAGTAAATTTTCTTTCGATGATAGTTACACAGTGACTGTTCAAGGTACTAATTGTGTATGGAAGGTTGACTTAAGCCGACCAACCATCACGGAGATGGCAAACAAGGGAGGACTTCGTCAAGGTTTTTCGTGAGTTTTCTTTTATGTGTTAATTATGTGTTCTCTGGCACTGTTGAATGCAAACTACATCTAAATTACTTGATGATGCTATCAGTAATATACCCATCTAAGTCTCAAAAGCCTTTTATTCTATAGGAAGCTGTGGCCTCTTTGTGTTGTTGATGTCTCGTGTGTAGAGTAACACACTTGTAATGTCACATTCAATGCCTGCATACCTCATGTTATTCAAATGAACAAATTTATACAATAGGTGATGATAAGAATAATAACAACATGAGCAGTTGTGTTCAAATTTGGTGAGATAAGTGTTTGCGTATTCACTCACTCCTGCAGTGCTCTGTATATTCGGTAGAAAACGAAATATTTCTTTTAAGTCAACAGTGCCTAAATGCGTTGTTGACGGATACCGATATGCCTCGACAGGTTGTACATTGTCAATATATACATATATTCGTTTCGCATGCTCTTCCATATCCTCCTAGAATTTTGATCTGACTGACTCCGTCCCAGTAGGTTCTGCTTTCTATTCGTCTCGTATACATAAACGTTTATATGTTCTTTTCTGAAATAAACAAATAGTCTCTCACAATGTGGTCTTCAATCCAATCAATTCTCATGTCAACATGTTTGTTCATTTCTGCAGTGAACAGAACACACCCAGACGGATCCTTATAGTACTGACGGCAATTAGTGAGCGATTAAATCTTATTTCTCGTATGTCTGCTTCTTCTTCTCTTTGAGTATATGTGGCTCATGTCATATTTTGTAGATTTCTAGGTAAATATTCAGTTTAACATATTGCATGAAGCATTTGAGACTTCTGCCTGTCTGACTCAACCTTTTCTCTTATTATTGTATGAATTCATATATTCCTCCCATTCTTCTTCATTTTTCGCCCGCTTATTCTTCAATGTTCACTTAAACATCGGACTTGGTTATATGAGGTAAAACATTGCAGGCTGTGGGATGCAGTTCGATAGTGTGCCATCTTCGACTTGACTGAATGTCATAAATGTCAATGGGCACATGAATGCCCTCATCCATACGATATTCAGCGTGAATTACGTGTAAAGAACCAAATGTCTGAGAAGAGATCGCGATAATTTTCAGTCAGTAACTGAATCATCAATTACTCTTCAACTGGCTACGAAATTGTCTATACGTTCTCAACGACACTGAACACACGCACACCTGCATACGCGATATCCTCCACCTCACTAACAGTCATCCAACCTGCCAAGACCCATACAGGTGACAATCGGTTGTAGTCTTGAACTTTATTTCACTCATCGGTCTCCACCGCACAAATCCAAGCCATCTCCTTTATTTCGAACACATTCGTTCGACGGCATGTGCTCATCTGTCTCAGGAATATTCACTTATGTGCATGATGAAAATCACTGGAATTGACACTATATATGCAACCACATACACAACTGCCTTTGATTCTAGAAATACAAGTCTATCCATCTATCATACAATCCATTTTGAAGATTGAATTTATCCAAACTGATTTCGATGTGTACTCATGACTTGATTGTCATCTCTCTCTCGTTTTCTCTTCCTCCAGGATGTGTAGAGGTGGGATAACACGTCCTGATTCAATTGAAATCGTGGACTGATAGACTATGATCGTGCGTAACACTACTGGAACTACAGAGAAAATGATGAAATTAGCTATAGTACTTGTTGAATAACCGAAAACTACTTTCAACTCTGCATAATAAAACGCTCTGCTCCGATGATGGTGAAACAAAACACACTTCATCCTCTTCTATTTCCTCTTACTGTAGACTAGATCGTTTGAAATAAACTGCTGTTCATAAAGTGCTTCTGTGTGAATAACAAATATGAAGTGTTCTGGAATTCTGAGATATTCCCTGAATAAGTGATTACAGAGCGCAGTGTTTCATTCATGTCGCGTTATCTTTTGTGATGCGCTGACATTTACAAAATGTTAGTGGTGAGAACCAAGAAGAATCCGACATTCACACTTATTTGAGTGGTCACCTACCCAATTTATGGGCATGTCGGCAAATTATACGTCGCTGATATCCATGAGTCATCCTCATGCGGTCGTACTCATGAAATCAGAGGGCATAGATCAGAGTTGTGGCAGTTGTCGGTTGAAACGCAAGCAAAGCGCCTTCCCTTGGTTATTCTTCACTTTGTAGATTTCTGATATCGTCAGTGCGATAATCGTTTCGGTGAACTTTTAAATATCATAACTGTAAAGGTAATCCAGCTAACACCCTTCCGACTGGTAACTTGAACAAATCAATACCTGAAACTACTAGGCCAAATCAAAACACACCACACCTTTTCACTATCAATCTCAAAATCTAATCACACATCAAATAAACAAAGTCACACACTTCACAACGACACACAACGAAGTGTCCAGTTTATCGTCGGTTCACTGCCTCATTCGACATAATCTAAAAAAAATTCGATTAACTTCAAGGCGGATTTTTCATATGATTCCTAGGTCGATTTTGTTAATCTCCCACTTTACAACAATGAACCTATTCAAAATATAATGACATGGATAGCTCTTTCGACCTAGTTGTAAATTGTCCAGTGAATGCATTGTCATGAAATCACCAGGTCACTTAGACAACCTTTAGTCAAGTTATGAGTGTCTACCTTAGAAATCTTCCGAACAATCAACTAGTGTATCTTGCTGTCTAGTATCGATGGAATGCGTGTCATCTGTCGTCGAATTACAATAAGTGCTCATCGGCCAAAATGTCGTTTATAGTGTATCTGTTCACGTCGAATAAAACTAAACTCAAGCGATTCAGCTGAGAGAATTCCTTCTTTGTTATCAAGCTGTGCATTCATATCTTACGTGCTTTTCAAGAAATTATATCCTCTGAGAGAATTCAAGCAAACGCATGAATACATGAGATTGCAATTATAATACTATGAAGTGCTATTCAGATTCAAATCTCTTTGAAGTCATGATCGTAGTTCAGTGTGCAGTTGCGCAACAAATAATGCAGCAAACAGAAGGCTTCATAAGATGTTTACATGGTCTGTGATTGCAGGATTATAAGGCATATGGAATTCCAATAAAAAAGTTTGAAACTGTTTGGAATGTGACAATAAGATATTAAACGTTGTAAATTAAATTGAATAAGAATTATACGTCTCAATGTCTCAATCACGTGGTCACCATAATCTTCCTCCCTTCATTGGATTACCATCACTGTTTTCCATCAAACAGCATGCTTGTGTCTGACTTCACTGCAAGATCTAGCTAATATTGTTCACAAAGAATATTTTTCGCGAGGATTTAAAACCTTCATGTCATCTCCTCATCCGTTCCCAACTCGTCGAAAATCACTTCTGTGAAGGTGGTCATCTGAACTTCAGTATGGAAGCACCTATTTTTCAGAAATGCTGGAAGTGTGAGCATGCGTTTGTCTTACGCCTCTAGGTCCTACACCATCACATGCTGGACGCGACCAACTGCGTGTGGCTGCGACGATTGTTTCTAGCCGAGTGAAACAAGTGACCTCCTTCAAATGTATTCGGTTGATAGAGATTTGTCGTTGTTGTATGTTTTGCTTGTCGGTTGTTCGTCTATCTTCAGCAACTTCATCTCTTCTGTGTTTATACAAGGCTGTTCTTTTAGGTTGGCCGACGTATCTTCTCAGACTAAGCTCACAGTTTACGAGCTCAATTCAGTCCACCACAAGTAGGAATATTTACGGTAGTAACATACTCAATTCGCTTCTATTTCCTGTCCTCACTTCAAATGCTGCACTTAGACTACTGTTGTTGAGCACTTGTAATTTGACATCGTCATCCTGCTGTGGAGTGATTCTGCAAAGTCTCTCGCAGATCTCGAATAAGCCACCTCAGGTGGTTTGATAGAATTATCTTACTATCAGTTAGCGATATGCGGACACCATATAATAAAGACTAACACTGCTTGATAGTGATAACTTGTTTCACATATCCAGTCAGGACGTGTCGTTTCAAACACTGTCAGTCAGCAGGATCAGAATATCGAAATATGAACTGAAGAAAAGAAACCAAGACACCTGTACATCTACAACATTACTATCAGGCTGTTGCAGATTCCGGTCCACACCTGCAATCGCTGCCTTTTTAATTGGGATTGAAAAGCCAGCTGACTAGAAACGATTTTCGAAAAACTACTCAAAGAATGAATGAATCGAGATCCTCCTGATGAAGAATGACAACAGGGGAAAAATAGATTTTTCAGAAACATTACATGAGGTAGCGCGAATTCATCACGAGTGTAGTTTCGCTGAATATTGAGTTGAAAAGTGTCAACTTCTGAAAACGTTTGTTTCGATGGATATATCAGTAATAAAATGACTAACTATCGTACAGCTATATTCTTGATACAGAGGTGAGACTTTGTGTTTCCACTATCTCTGGTAAATCATCCAGTGTGATATCTCCACGTTTTGAGTAGGGTGAAATTAATGTTTCGCATTCACGTGATATTTGAATCACTTTGAGTTTCGTAGCAGTGTAACTTTTCTGATGACAGCTGGCTGCTAGTGAAAATTGATGAACAGTAATTCACGTCAATGCTTATGTTCTCACTATAGATCTTGGGAAAAATGGTAAAGAAAAATTTGCGTAGGTGGACAAAGTTAACATACAGATGACCTTACGTTCAAGAAACAGCCACAAAGAGATGAAGTGGTGAATATCTGTGAGAAACAACGTATCAGAAGACAGTGTTTTTCTGCTAACAATAATCTAGAATAATGTGCATGAAAATCTATAAATATCTGTTGAATTACTTAATAAACGATCTGTTGCCTTAGCTTTGTCTTCTGTTGTTACACGTTTACTCCACATCAATTGTCACCACTCTGAACCCACTTGAGAACACTTCCTTCGACATCATATGTTCATGTGTTTGCGATCGACACTCTCACACTTCAACAGTCATGCTGATGGCAACGATTCACTCTTGTCTGACAAGTTTGACAGTTGATTCATTACAATGCATACTGTAACTGTTTTCTGCCAAAGAAGCTTCTTGTTCAAATGAATATGTCATTACAGAGACAAGGTGTATTGAAACAGAATGGACTCAGTGAATATGAGATTAGTCTACTTCAGCGTTACTCTGAAATGAGATCTGCCTTATGTCACGTGAGTAAACATGACCAACGATTGTGAAATTCAGAAATCTCTCTCACACACAGTCACTTCTTCTGAATACTCAGTTTACCAATGTCACCTTAAGATTTTTCATTTGAAACAGAGGCCATCGGAAATGCAGATAGTCGTGTGAACGTACTTTGACTTGAGTAGTAAGTATTCATCACAACTGAGGTGCATTCACTAACCTCCCAATTAGTCCGTACATAGAAGACCACAACACCCTGGAGCTTCGTGTAACATTATTATTTGCACAGAGGTGGTTCATTTGTTCAATTCTGTAGAACAAATTCACTTCGAATAGTATTTTGCTATTCTGATTATCCCGGTGGGACTGCCTGACTAAATAATTCGGTTTGTCCAATAACACACATGGGGTTTGAGGTGAGATACTTGGTCAAGTTATACATTTGCGTGTGAATCTCTGGTTCGCCTACCAGTACATTTATTTATCAGTTTGAATTTGACACTGCTTCGCTCTGATCTCTCGAAGAGTGTTTTCGTATCGATGTGATTTGTCGTGAAGCTGTAGAACTTCGAGTATGTTGGGGAATATCTTTCAATCATAGCCTGCTTATTCGATGCCGTGCATACTGATACTTTGTAATCGGAGAGTCCTAAAATAGGATCGTTGTAAACGATAAGTTGCTTTGATGGTTCTGTGTCGAATCAGGTGTTCAGCGGTGCTCGGGTTGTGGTTTCACTTGACTGCCAGTGTCAATTCAATCCATGTTGCCAATTGAAAATAAAGAGATACCTACACACAAACTGATGAAAATACATCAAATGAACTGTATTTGTCTATAGATAGATACGCGTTTCAAGCCTTGTGAGAATAAAACCATCATCGACGCGCTCCGTCTTCCTTCCACTTCAATATGGTGATATGCTGAGTGCGAAAAAGCTGTTGAAACCCCACTAGGATTGATGTAGTCCGGGACGGAATTCATTCACTGATGTAGAGAGTGAAGTTAAAGTTTTCAGTGTACCAGTGCGAAACCTTTGATGGGAGGATGAGTTACCTTATGATCTGTAGAAAGTTTGCCTAAATAAATTACACAGGTGGCGAACACAAACATCTTCAACATACGGTTTGGAATTATTCAGCAGGTAAATCCTGATGTTAAGTTTCAAGCGATTCAAGATGCTCAACTCAGGGGTAAGAAAAGGCATTCATCCAACTATCTCAAGCGGAATTCGGAAGAGAACGCGCAACAGGAAACTGATCGATATTGCATCCTTCACTGAAGTCAGATATACGTGAAACTACTAATCACATTTACATGCACAGCTAAGAATTCAGAAGAAAAGCACAACAATGACAGCATTCATGTGAATGCTTCGTTTCCATTACCGAACTGTATATAATTGAGCAGTGTGAAAGTGAGAAATGCCTGACGGAACATACTTCCCCTACACCGTCAATGATTACTTCGATTTCATCGACAGAGTATTGACGCATAGCGAGACTAACAATTGCGTGATATCTTATGAAATGCAGTTTTCATTTGAGAATTCCCTGGTCAAGAAACAAGAAATACCATCTGTTGATACAGAGAATATATCCCACAGATGTCGATGGCTGGAATATGAAGTCATCTGGTCAGTTCAATTTCCGAAACGTGTTGCATTTCTAGTTTGATATGAAGTGCATGTGAGGTGCTCAACCTAAATTACTTGTTGATTTCTGTTTGTGGCATCTAAAAGTATACCACGTTGGAACGTCGTTCTGCTTTAGGGTTCCAAAAATAGTGGATAAGCTGAATGTAATGAAATTCATCGAGTCGAAATTTTGATATATACAAACTCAAACATCAAGTTCACAATGCAGCGTGAAATCGATATTCAGCTTCAATCTCTTAACTTGTGGATGAAATAGAATGTAACATATAGAATCGTGACCAGTATTTTCATCGAATGTCTCACAGGTGTTTGAATATGACACCACATGAGTGAGCCTGGAGAAGAGTGATTAAGCAGAGCGTTTCGTAGAACTGTGCATTCACAGTAACAAAATATTGTAATAAAATGAAAACAGTGTTAAATTCATCGAAATGTGTCACCATAATTCCGAAAAGAAGGGGAGAACTAAATAGGCATTGATTTTGCTAGTCACATATCAACGTATATATCTTACGCTAAGGATCATCTCTGTCACACAGAACACAGGTGGAACAATCATGAGATCATTTGTGTTTTCAGCGTGTAAGAGAAGCTGTTTTAGTGCAAGACCGAAAACATTGTGGAAGCAGACATTAAGTGACACGTGACCGATTGTTGTCGATTCGCCTACTAATCCTGAATTCTCACATTCCCTATAGATTCTACGCATCCTATGAATTGTTCTTTATGTGACGAGAATTGTTTCGCCACTTCACACTGAACAATGATCATGACATCACAACCACTGGAATTTGAAATGCATTTCCTAATATTATTGATATTATCTAATGTATTACACGCGTGTTTCAATTTACTTACAGGATACAGTTTCTTCGAAATCAATTCATATGCAAATTTAGCACAAGACAAAAACTCATTGTTGAGAAAATTATCTCCCTTGAGTGACTTGTTTTCAGTTTCATTTGAATTGAGTAAAAATATACAATGGAGACTATTCAGGTAGATGAAAACTGGCTGTTGTAATTCGAAGTATCTTCTTGGATGGGGTAGTCGATCTTTTGCAAATGAGGCTATTGATTGTTAAGTGGTTTCTTGTGTGGTTCACGGTTGAATATTTTTTTATTTTTTATAATTTATTTTTGATTAGAGCTTGATTCAACACTGTAATTTGGTACAAGTTTGATATTTTCAGTATGGATATCAGTAGCACAAATTTTGCAGGCCGACCATGGATGTAAAGTGTGAGTCGGCCGATGTGGACGTGGAATGTGTGTATGGATCGGTCGAGAGGTATGAAGTAGGAGAATAATCTACCAGTTTGAAACGACAATATGGTTAATCTACGGCGTGCAGAACAAACTAGTGAAGGCAGTATGTTTTCGTCTTGTTCACGCTACTGAAGCTTGTTCTACTCAAGTGGAGGGACCTGATGAATGCACATAAAACGAGGTCATTCGTCCACTTCTTCTATCATAGTAATAACATTGTTGCTTTCTGCCAACCTAAGTCTAATTTGTTTCCTTGATCGCTTTGACCACTAATATGATGAACTATGATTATGAGAACTGATCAGTATTTTACCAACATCTTTCGTGTAATACAAAATTGCGTATAAAAGTGAATGTACATGTGAAGAAGAAATAGAATCCTCTGAGAAGTCCAATGAATATTTACATGTTTCATTGCTTTTATGATTGTGTGAACCTAGATTACGCGATTGCCGATCATATGCAAAAACTGTGTAAGCAACAACCCAATGCAACAAAGATGCCGGAAGCGACCTGCTTCAAACCGATTGCCTAATGCGAGTGTCTTCTTCTTGACAAATATAAATTCAACAAAAACGCCACAATTCGCAATGAAATCAATCACTCACTTACTATCTCGATAAACAGAAACATTGCATAAAATCGATAAAATAATTTTGAACAAAATTTATTGGAACGATCTTATCTACAGAAAGGGGAGGAAGAATGATCAATATTCACCACATCGAGCGTATTCGTTTAGTAACATCTGAGCAGAGCGTTTGAAATAGCACAGTTGAAATTATCCCTCAGTAATACCATGGTTACGATATCTGGTTCGCTGACAGCGTCAATTTCGTTTCGCACAACCACAATTTAACAGCTTGTTGATTGCATCATTTTACAATCCCTAAAGAGGACGATATTGAGAGAAAAAGATGAAATGAACACATGAATTCTCATCAGAAACTGTTATCTAACATATAATCGTTTATCACGGACTATATAATAGATGATGACTTATTTGTCGAATCAAAGTCAAATGTGTAGTACTGATGGTAGTTATATTGTCTTTGAAAGAGGTGCTAATCGTCCACAGAAGTTGTCTAGTCTGTAACAGTGTCCTTTCGGTGTGAAAGAATTCCGGGAATCTTAAAACCAATATCATGTTGTTCCAAAAGAATCTCCGTATGAGTGAAAGTGAGTCGAACACGCGTTATGGACACAGCCGATTGAAACGACAAATCAGGCCGTCACTGAAGAGCAGTCCGACTCGTAAACGATTGTTGGATTGTCTCCGGTTGACATGGATGATATTCTGTGCGTGTGTACGAGTTGAGGATATGAGAGCCTGTTCTCAGTCCCACAGACAGCTGAATGACACTTTTCAAATCAGCTGCTGATTCACAAGTTTCACAAGGTGATTTCAGGCGTTTATCTGTTCACGAGATTATACATTTTCCTGCTAACACCAACATAATTCCTCATGAAATTTCTTCCGCTGTGTCACTGGTACATACAGACGAGAAATTGCAAGTAGTAGAGAGGATTTCTGGTGTCACACGAGATACATTCAGCCAACTGCTTGCAAGTTTTCAAGTGCGCATTGACAGTAACACCTATCAGCTGCGCTAAATCCAATACTTCAACAACGCATCTTACAGCCCCTGACGTTTTACCCGATATAAGTGAGTCTGATTTCGAAATATCTATGCTAGAATACGCAATGAGAACAACGAAGAAGGCTTGGCGGAATATATGTGAATTGCCAAAATGTCAGAGAAGATGTTGAGTTGGATCAGGAGAAATATTCAACTGTCTCATGTGATAAGTGAAACAAAGTATTTCTGCAGAAATCATCGAGAAATGAGACGACCAACAGGGATTCGAAGAAATTCTGATGGCGAGATAGGAGATATTCCAATGACTCACTCACACAGTGCTTATATTTTTCAGTATTACAGCAATTAGTCTGCATGAAACTGAAATAAACAGACTGTATCACGTTCAGATGGATTTCGTTTCGGAACGTTTTGATTAGGACTATTTGTGAAATTCACATAAGAAGATATTCCTACGAGAATGTTTCATCGCAAAATATACCATGTCGTTAGTCCTCAGATCGTCGACATGTTAAGTGGAGTAAGCCGAGATGAGATATATTTGATTCGTTCATTTTCAGAGTACAGTCAACAAATAAACAATCAGTCTGCATGTGTTTCGTTCAAGTGTGGAACTGAAATCAACAAAATGAATGACATCAAGATGGTTTTGTGAGACTGTCTCAACTTCAGTTAGTAGTCTAATCATATTAGAAAAGCTCAGTGAAGAGTCTATTGGGATGTTGACGGTCATATAATCGAAAAATTCAGAGAAGTTAGCCTTTGGAAAGTACGGATAGTCGTACAGACCCCCAGGGACATCCAGAATGTGAAGTGTTTCGAGACAAACATGTTCTCGTAAGCAACGCAGTGAAGCGCTCTCAATTGAAAACAGAACGCCGTGTTCCACACAACATCACTGAATCTGCAGTAGCGAGTGAAATTACAAAAACACATCTAGATTCATTCTATCACTACTGCTCTTGTTATCAATAATAATAGAATTGTCACCTATTGTTTAAATTTGCTCACTGGTGGTGCATGAGATTTCATGGAACTGAAAACACACTGGCCATTTCACGTGACCCCACAAACATGATAATACACACACATGACATCATCATCCCAACAAGACATCATTATACCTATGGACGTGGAGGTTCATTGGAAAATGTACCTTCTATTCCTCAGAATACAGTGAGCGCATTTATATCACCATTATCAAGAGATTAAGATGTACCATTTGTCATCAAGCTTCAAATGCCGAATAATTCATACTTTAAAACAGACTCACTTTGAGCCTAGACGCTTTCCACTTTTGGTTTCCAATTCCTCTTCCGTTAGGGATGTGCCAAATTGAACATTGTAAGTGCATTTCTCATCCTCAACTGTTAGGTTATGCTGTTTGTCCAAAGTGAAAATTATCTTATCAAATTTGACAGTTACTTCTTCTATAAATCAACAAAAAGACATTTTAATGGTTCAAAGGAAAGAATTGAAATCTCTGCAAGTAGATCTAGTTCATGAATGAAGCGAAATAATAATAATTTGCTTGTCCGTGGAGTTTCAAAGTCCGCATGGTAGAGATCATGAGTGGCGATTTTCAAGTCATTGATAGGTTAGGCGAGCAATACGGTCACCTCACAATCGTCGGTCATTTTATGCCAGCGGCAGTCTGTCAGTCCATAATATTCCCATGAAATTCCAGACACCGTTCAAAGTAAATCAGTGATGTCAATCACTCTTCTCTTTGTGTTAACATGCAGAATTTCCACTTAATACGGAAAAGTTTATCTGTATTGGAGTGCTTAATTTCTGGGTCTTTACAACTGTTTCACTGTAGTTTCAGCCAGATCAGCAATGCTCAATCACCCAAATCGGAAACCAAACAGACGCCAGTTGTAGTTCTTAGGCGATTAAGATGAAGCCTAAATTTCTCGATTTCGAACCGTTCTAGTTATTCCCAAACTAGGCTGTCGAAACCGGTGCACGTCAGTGGTTTCAAAAATTGTGTTCACAGAAAGTGAAATTTTCAAGTCATTTTAAGACAGATCGAAGAGAAGTAATCTGAACACTTATTTGCTCCTAAAGTATTCATAATGATGAATGTGGTTTGGCCGATATCATCAATAGTCATCAGAAAGCAAGAGTATCTAGTTGATGCCGTATACTATTATTATTATTATTGTATCCTTTAGTTCCTAGAGGAACATAGGGCTTCAGCTGCGCACCTCCATTGACTTCGGTTTTCTGACAACTTTTTCAGCCTGCTCCAGGTCTGTCCACATGCTTTCATCTCCTCCTCGCATGACCTCCTCCAAGTCACCCTTGGACGACCAACTCGCCGCCTCCCTTTCGGGTTCCACTCGAGGGCTTGTCTAGTGATGTCACTTGATGGTTTCCTCAGCGTATGGCCAATCCATCTCCATTTCTTTCTGCCTATTTGTTTCACAATCGGTTCCTGATTGGTTCGCTCCCAGAGATCCCTGTTGCTGATCTTTTCTGGCCATCTGATCTTGAGTATTGAGCGGAGACAGCTGTTAATGAAGGTTTGAAGTTTGTTTGAGATGCTCTTTATGACTCGCCAAGTCTCTGATCCGTATAGTAGCACTGACTTCACATTGGAGTTGAAAATCCGGATCTTATTTTTGATGCTGAGTGCTGTTGACCTCCACACAGATTTGAGAGTAATGAAAGCTTGTCTTGCTTTTCCGATTCTGGCTTTGATGTCCTCGTCAGTTCCGCCTGTAGTTGAGACGATGCTTCCCAGGTAGGTGAAGGAGGTTGTTTCTTTCAGGTTCTTCCCATTTATGCTTATTGTTGTCTGTTGTTGTTGTGGATGTTGGCTAGGAATCTTCATCATCTCTGTTTTATCTATGTTCACGTGAAGTCCTATCTTTGATGCTTCTTCTGCCAACTTGTTACTTTTCACTTGCATATCTTCCAGTTTATGGGAAATCAGACATATATCATCGGCGAAATCCAGATCCTCCAAGTCTTTTGTGTCAGTCCATTTTATGCCTGTTCCCTCGTTGGTTGCCGTTGTCTGTCGCATTATCCAATCAATTGCAATCAGGAAGATCATTGGTGATAGTAGACAGCCTTGCCTCACTCCCGTCCTCACTTCGAAGGCTTCCGTAAGTTTCCCGTTGTGGATTACTTGGCATGCAGCATTGTCGTATAACTGTTGGATGAGATGTATAATTGTCGATGGGACCCCGTAGTAGCGAAGTAGTTTCCAAATCTCCTCTCGATCGACGCTGTCGAAGGCCTTTTCAAAGTCGATGAAGTTGAGATAGAGAGGTGACTGCCATTCCAAGCTTTGTTCAATGATGATCCGTAGAGTGGCGATTTGATCAATACATGATTTGTTTCTCCTGAATCCAGCCTGTTCCGGACGAAGTTTTTCATCTAGGGCTTGTTTGATTCTCTCCAGGATGATGCGACTTAGTATCTTGCTTGGAATGGACAGAAGCATAATTCCACGCCAGTTTTTACATTGACTTAAGTCTCCTTTCTTTGGAAGTTTGAATAAGTATCCGTTCTTCCAATCCTCGGGTACTTTGCCCTCTTTCCACACCTTCTCCAGCAGTGGTGTCATCAAGTCCGCTGTTGTCTCTGGGTCTATTTTCAAAGCCTCTGCTGGGATTCCATCTGGTCCCGGTGTTTTCCCAGCTTTAAGCATCTTGATTGCATTCAGGACTTCTGATTTCGTCGGGGGGTCAGTGTTCACTGGTAGTTCTGCTTCCGTTGTTGGTATTGCTGGGCACGTTGTAGGTGGCGGACGATTTAGAAGTCTTTTGAAGTGTTCAACCCAGTGCTTTCTCTGTTCCACCTCTTTGGTGATTGACTTTCCATTGTCGTCCTTTATTGGCTTAATCTGTGTCGAACGTTTGCCCGAAAGGTGCCTAGTTGTTTGGTAGAGTGTGGCGAGGTCTCCTTTGCCTGCAGCTTGTTCTGCTTCGTTTGCCATGGTTTCATAATATTTTCTTTTGTCTTCCCTGGCACTCTTCTTCACTCTTTTGTTCAGTGTATTGTAGCTTGCATTCAGCTCCTGTTTTTGTTGCTCGTCAGTGCACTGGATAATCTTTTGCTTCACTGTCCTTCTCTCTTCTATTAGTTTCCAAGTGTCCGTAGTGAGCCACTGTTTGTCCTGTCTCTTTTTTCTGCCTAGAATTTCTATGCAGGTTTGGCTCCACACCGTTTTCAAGTTGTTCCAGTGCTTTTCGACGCTGACCTTTTCGCTGGTGTTGATTTGTATCTCAGCTTTGTCCTTTATGCTTGCAATGAAGATGTCCTTTGTAGCCTGGTCCTTCAGCTTTTGAGTGTTGAACTTGGCTTGTGGTCTATCTGCAGCTCCTGATTCCCTGAAAGCTTTTAATTTGATTTGGATTGTCCCTTGTACGAGATAGTGGTCTGAGCCAACGTCTGCTCCTCTTCTTGCTTTTGTGTCCAGTAGGCTGCGCCTCCACTTCCTTGAGATTGAGATGAAGTCGATTTGGTTTTTGGTTTGCCCGTCTGGTGACACCCATGTAGCCTTGTGGATATCTTTGTGCTTGTATACACTGCCACCAATCACCAGTTCGTTGAAGGCGCAGAAGTCGGCGAAGAGTTCTCCGTTTTCATTCATTTCTCCTAGAGCTTCTCTACCCATGATGAGTTCCCTTCCTGTATTGTCTGGTCCCAGTTTGGCGTTCATGTCTCCCATTAGTATTTTCATGTCGCCAGCTGGAGTATTGTCCATTGTTGCCTGTAGTTGTCTGTAGAATACTTCTTTCTTTTCGAGGTCTGCGTTGTTTGTGGGTGGCCGTATACTATGATTGATTGATATTAGACAACCAGCAAGCTGTACGCAATACTGAATGGTTTTCCATCCAAAGAGATATCAACATGACCTCAACGGTTGAAAATGCTGTTCTGAGATGGTATATGCAGAATCTAATTCAGCAGATAACTGATACACATTCAGACTCATGTCTTCATTATATAGACAAGATGTCAATAAATTTCTTGAAACAGACTTACCACAAATGATCACGCGATAAATAGACACAGCTATAAATCACGAAGACATTTAATACAGAATTTATGAACGAATCAAACTATTAGGTCTTACAATTCCAAACAAATGTACAGATTTCCACTCTGCACAATACTAGATATGATAAATTGTAAATCACGGGTGGACTGTCCAGACACACACATTTTGTTAACGAGAATGTGAAACTTTCTCAAACGGTAATTACATAGTACACCGTATATCATACGATTAATGATACCACTGGAACTCACCCAAAATGTGTACTGAATTGTCACGGACTAACTGGACAGTGACAGAATATTTTGTAGGACTATTTATACCACTAACACACGACACCATTCCATTCATTGGTTACTCCTAGCTACCAATCAGAATTTGACTGAATCTGTTGGTCTTTGCTTGTGTGACAATCGTCAATTCAGTTATGATTTCATTTAACTTTATTCCAGAAAAGGCCAGTGCGAAAAACAACAGTGACGATATCAAGAAACCAAAATCGAAACTGTGGATCATTGCTCAGACTACAGTTTCTCTCTGGGCAGATATATGACGTGCGTTAAAAAATGTATATCACAGAGGAAAATCCATTATTTCACATCAGCAAACACTTACCAGAAGTATTTACGTGGATGGAATCGAGGTCTTAATAGACGATGTGCTTGATGATCGTTGCACGAAAGTTGATGGCTTTCATGATCTCAGTTGTCTTGTGGATGTCTCCATGATTCGAGTTTTCCTCTGCGCAATATTAGATTTGATTAGTTTTAACTTATGAATGTGCTGGTAAGAGGCTTGAGTTAGTTGGGAAAAGACTGTTCAGTTACCATCTCAGCAACATTCATACATATATATATATGTTGTGCTTCGGTAACAAGAATGTGAATCGTTCTCAAACGTCAAATACATATTTAACAGCAAATCATAAAAATAAACATACCACTGGAACTTACCCGCGGTGTATGCTGAACAGTCACCAACTAGCTTGACACTGATAGCATATTTTATTGGACTATTTATACTACTAAAACATGACACTATTCCATTCATTGGTCACTTCCAATAACCAATCAGAATTAGACTGAATCTGTTTGCTTATGTTTTTGTGTGATAAACCGAATTAGGTAATTACTGTTTCTATCTGGGCATTTCAAAGATAAAGTTATATAATTTATTTAACACGGTCATATCGATAATTTCGTATCATTTTAGTAGATGGTAACTAGCTGGGGAATCAACGATTTGCTTGATGCCGGTTGCAAGACATACGGTGACTATTGTCGCCTGTGTATTGTAGTGAATAACAATTTCACGTTTGAAACGATGGGTTCTTAGTCTGAGCCTTTACATCTAGACGATGAGTCCTAAATAAAGCGAAAGACGCATGGTCGATTAGATTGCACTGCTAGTCAACGTCCAACAAAATTACTTGACATTCACACCGTCGAAGCGTCCGTACAAGAAGGCGCCGACATATCAACAGAGGCTGAATATATCCGTCAACTTTCATTTTCCAATATCTATACAGTCGGCAGTACGAATGTCAGGATAACCTGTGTTGTAAGTGCATGTGCCTGAAACAAGTGGTGGGATGATTTGTATGCAGAGAATTAACTTTGCTTTCAGCTGAATCTTCAGTCTAGCTTCCTCATAAATGTAATGCAAGTGATTACACAACACGAGACTGGAGATTTGTATCACATCCTCTTATGTGTGAATACGGGTGTGTGTTTGTGTTGACACCTCGAGAGCCTCAGGGTGAGAGTCATTATCAATACACACTGCATCAAGTTAATTTGCTAACACTGGAAGATATTCTCTCAGAGATTTCAATTCCTGCTGCTTCACGACAAATAAAATCCACACTGAAACTCTCTCCAAATAGGTGCAAAGAAAAAGTAACGAGTGTAAACTGAGATATAGTGTAGAGGTAGACAATAAAGCCATTCTCTCAAAAACGAATAATTTGAAGAAGTATTTCACCTCGAACTGCTTGTGTGTTTAACTCCACAAACCGAATAATTTTGCTAAACAATCTCACTAAGATAATCAGGATAACAAAATGTTATTCAAAGTGAGTTTGTACACGCGAACTGACCAAATAAGCAACGTCTCTGGATACAATGCTAAATGAAGATCCGGGAATTCGCTATTTTCGGCGTACGGTAGATTTCGAAGTGTAGTCAAAGCACATCATTTGTGGTGAATATATTCCATCAAATCAAAGTAGACTCACATGACTGTCTGCATTTCGATGTTATCTTTTTCGAATGATATCTCATCAGGTTATATTGACAAACATTGTAGTTTCGCAGAAATGGCTTTGATAGTCATCAGATTCCGATCAAAGTGTTCAACTTGATGTCAACCAATAATTATCATACTTATTGAATTGACGTAAGATAGATATCATTTCACAGTAATACCGAAGTAGACAAAACTCATATTCACTGCATCTGAGATTAGGTTTTGAATCCACCTAGTCTTTTCATTATAATCAACATTGGGAGAACAAGCTTCGTGGATTAGCAACAGCTATAGCATGCTTAAAACTGTCTTGAGTGTCGCACTAGACAGAACATAGTGAGACGTTGGTGTTAGCCAGAAATATGGAGTGTTGGGTTGCATATCATAAACACATGACTGTATGACTCAAATCACAAGTTGCACTGAATTTTCTAACAGTATGATGAGCATATTTTGAACACGATGGAATTTTGTGTAGTGACAGTCTATGAAGATGCATTGTGTTTATTTGCTAGGTCTCGATGAAAATGAAGTTATTCAACGAAACTGAAAACTAACACTGGTGAGCTTTATTAGATTTATTGAAATAATGAGCTCTTGCGCCTGCTTAGTCAATCAAGCGTCTTATCTTGGTGCGCTGTTTCAAAAGCTGTCTGTAAGTGAATAGTCGTTCATTAAAAACTTGAGCGGTAGCATATAACCACTCTAACTTCTTCACTTCCTATTTCATCGATAGATGTTGCTATTTCCATCGGTTACGAGAATAAAACTGGACTTCTACAACAAGCATAAATTTTGTTGTATTTTCTGCTGTCATCTTCAACCCGTCTCGCCCCTGCTTCATGTTCTCTGATCTCCTCCGTGCACACTCACTCACCTCCTTTCAAAATACCTTTTCTCCTGCAGCCCCAGCGTAATTCTGTTACTCAAGCATCTAGTACACTTTGTTAACTTTCACCTAAAAGGATTTACTTATTCTGCATATCCAGAAAATCGTCTGAATTTATGTCAAGTTGTGCCACAGGGACTAGCAACGTACTTCATAATTTCGGTTGTATGCAGGTGATGACAGCCAATTAAATCACAAAATTCATTTGATTTTATCATGACTTTCGCCAAACGGAGGAAGGACATTGGATTTGACGTTAATTTCTATACTGCACCGGTGTATACGACATATTGACAGCTGAAGCACAACAGTCAGCTCGAGGCAAAATGTACCTCGGAATATTACAGTAGACAATCACGTGTCTATTCGGGAAGGAATCAAAAAGGTGATATGAATAATTGACATTCGAGAAAAGCCTATTACCAGGCTCGAAAGACAAATACAAAGATGGTTTGATCACCTCGGATTACTGTTGCATCGACCACCATCTGCAACTCGTTCAAAAATACCACCAACAACAACACCCTCTGCATAAGTGCTGGTGGACATCAGTCTTGTAACATAAGCAGATTTCCAGAATGTAATCAAGGCACGGATAGCTTACTGGTAAGGTAGCATTACGGGATAGAAATTTTTTTAAGGCGCTGAAATCTGATCCAGAGACAGAAGGCGCCATTCTAACACTACAACTGCAAAGCATCTGGAATGAGTGAAAGTTGACTACTGATTGATGAAAAAATTACTCTCTAGAACTACCAGACAAGGCCTCTTGAAGAAACAACGCGGAACATCCGATATTTGTGTGAAAATGCCTTTTTTCACATGTTTCATGACAGACGACCGAAGGAAGTCTTTGAATTGAGGTTGACAAAAAGCAAGAAACGGCTCTCTCCCTAAAATCACTGATGACATTCCTCAGTATGCAGAAGATTGTGAGAGGAAAAAAGAATAGACGAATAAGTTGACTTACAGGCGAAAAATAACACATTGGTAGGAAAAGAAGAATGTAAAGACAGGATATCAGGCAAACATAGAGAAGATGTGGGTGATGCCGTTTATCAATTTGAAGACTGACAATAATAACAAAACAATCTGTATCAACTGGAGAAATTTGAAGGGGAACGCTTATTTCACTGACCAAGGAAGCATCGTTTAAACCACAGACAGTCTGTAGTGACGAATATGGGGAAGCAGAATATGAAAAGGAAGACACAAAATACGTAAAACATATACACATCTCAGTCTGACCTTACTCCCCTTCTTGGGAATTGAAGTCACCTGCTAAAACAACTATGTCTGCATGTCTCGCATTTTGCAACGAATTGAACAGTTTTAGATAGAAGTCATCCTTTAGGTCACCCGAACTCCAGTCTGTTTAGGCGTAAGTGATGACTACGAAAGGACAACGAAGGGTGATGCCATCCTCCCTGCTTCTGATGGACCCGTTCAGCTGGAAGACACACATACGACAATCGACTGGGATGCATCAATGTTGTCCCTGAAACTGACAGTCGTCACGAGCTAGCTGAGGTGTCTCCTGACACCCTCAAAGTGAATTTCACATATTCACTTTATTGGCCGGGTGAGGTTGGGTGAATCAATACACTCGGGTACTGGATGCGTGTCTCCGAAAGACAAAAATTATCATTCGCTGGAGATGCCAGAGCTCTTGCTAGCGATACCTGTTGTCCGATTTGACAGAGGGACCTGACATTGAAAGCTCCTACATGAAGTAGGCGGTATGGATTCAAGAGGCTTTCGAGAGCGTTTTCATGGATCTCGTTGTTGTTTGTGGTCAAGGCTTGATGTATAGTTGGCTCACTAGACCAAAGATAAGAACTGACTGTAAAAGGGAAGTGAGACTACGAATGTGATGTGGGTAAAGGAGCATAATTTTGAGGTTTTGATTTATTTTGATGACTTAAATTTGTAACTTTTTCTGTTCCTTATCTGCTAATAATTCTTGTATTCACTCAGATCTCTTGCATAGTTTCGTATTATCTTCTTTGTTTCTATGTGCATCCTGAGTAAAACTCACTCATCAAACTATTCATATTATTATTGCATAACTTCTTTTAACAACTCTTTGTGACAACTCATCACCTTTGTTCCTGCCCTAGCACTTAATTGTCTTGACTTATATTACCAACCTTTACCTGTTTAGTTAAAATAACCTTAAGCAATTCTGATTCTTGTATCCACTTAGATCTCTTACATAACTTCGCATTATCTACTTTGTTTCTATGTGCATCTTGTGTAAAACTCACTATTATTATTACAACTGTTTGTGACAACTCATCACTTTTGTTACTCCCCTGCTTTCATTAACACTTAATTTCCTTGACCTGTATTACCAACTTTCACTTGTTTAGTTAAAAGTAACCTCAACCAATTGTAACTTTGTTTGAAAAACTTAATGCACACATACATACAAAACAATGCATATATATTTGCGATTGTACAGCTAAGATAATGAATTCGCCGAAAAGAGACTCTTCGCTGATCTACGTGTTTTGTTTTCTTTAATGCCCAGATGGGGATTATCCATGAATTCAAACGTAGCAAAGACCCTTTGACAGTCAAGGATCTCAATGGGTTTCTGCGGTACTCTGTCTAGCTTGCTGTGGCTTTTTCGAGGATTGCGTCTGTAATCATCATTATCCAAAATGGTTCTGGAAAGCACTGCGATGCACAGTGGTTAGGACACTCGCCGACCATGGACATGGTCCAGGTTCGAGCCTACGCCGACGCACACCTGATATCTATGGTTGGACTGCGAATTTCGGGCTACCGATATCCACGCTGAAAATTCCATACTTGTATCAAAAATACGGTGTGGATTCAAGCTGTAATCGAAAATAAAAAAAACATAAAACTATTCATCCAATTACGAAGTCTCTTCAACGCCATGCAATGAATTGTGCTGATTCTATCAGATCACGTATGCCCAAACTTCAGCGAAATGTCAATCAGAGGTCCTCAGCCTTATACGAATTGACTTCGGATGAACGTCAAAGATTCACCGAATATATCGACTTGGTTGGAAATAAACGGTCACAGTCCATCGTAACCCAGCTCAACAACAGCCCTAAGCAGATGAAACCCCAAGGCAAATTTCCTGACGAACTCATGAAGTTTGTGTTCAATTATTTATCAGTACGTTTGACCGACGTGCAACTGGAAGTTCTATCTCTAGGCCCTAAATTCTGCGATATAAATTGCAACGCCGACAAACTCCATACTCAGGTTCAGTTTGAAAATTTAATCAGCCAAACGAACGATCTCAGCACAACTTCTGAAGAATAATTACAGTGATTCAAGTCAACAATCATGGACTGCTGCCACCAATACTTGAATACAAAATCAAAAGTCCGCAACCACCTAACAAAGCGGCAACGATAGGAATTAAAACAGTTGAGAGATAACAAAGATCTGCTTATAACTCGGTTTTAATTGAACTTCATCTAATTATTATTATTATTTTATGCATTCACACCTAAGATTCAATTCCCTCACTGGATATAACTTATTAAAAACCATATATGTACGACTGTACAGCTTGATGATAAATTCGTTGAAAAGAGTCTCTTCGCTGAATCACTTGTTTTGATTTTCTAAATGTTACAATGGGAATTTTTCATGAGTTTGTTATTACATAAGAGGAGTTGATTTAGTGTATTTGTGTTGCGCATCAAGATGAAAAATTAAATGATTGTGGTGTGATCATGCTGCACATAGAGACGAAAGAAAACATAGAATTATGTGAGAGAGAGTTGCAAAGGTATACGCAAGAGTAATAAAAGCGAACAAACAAAGTAGCAAACGAGACTCAGGTATGTAGGAAGCAACTAGGATATTGACATGATAGTGGTAGTGATCGAGTAATTTTCTTTTCTGATTCCTCTAACTAAGTGTTTCAAGCCCCAGTAACACAGAAGAGACGAACGCTTCGTTAGATTATTCTTCACTTTGTAGATTACTACTATTGTGATGGCGATAATTCATCCGGTGTACGGCAAAATTCCATGATTCATGTGTAATTCGAACAGACGTCCTTTCGGACTTTCGCATTAAACCATTCCCTCAGATAGATCGACCGATCCGCACCCATGCAACACCTCTACACGAATCATATTCAATACCCAGAAATACAGCAGACACACCACACAACAACACAACAATTGCCTCATTCAAGACAGCCTACATGACACAGAATACATCTAGTGGAAACATTCGATAAACTCCAGTGAAGATTTTTCTAATCATTTCACTTCTGATTTTGACACCTTCCAATTGTACGAGATAGAACCGCTGCAAACTAAGTTGCAATTAACAGCTCTTCCATCGATGTTGGAGACTGTCTGCACAATGAATTGTTATACACACCATGTGACCTAAGGATGATGCATTCAACCTACTATCCGGTTGCGAATGTTTGCTTGCAAAACGTTCACAGCACTCGTGAGATAAAGATTTTACTGCGCTATTGATCTAATGAGTGTCAAATCTTCTTGAAATCCACCTTCCACGTTTAACAATTGTTTTTATTATACTTGAAAACCGTTCATACTGTATATATTCACTTATAATAGAACGCGAAACAAGTGATTCAGCGAAGAGACTCTTTTCAAAAACGAATTTATGATCAAGATGAGTAGTCTTGTATGATATGCTTCTCAAAAAATCGTATCCTCTGAAAGAATTTCAATCATACGTATGACTACATGCAATAGTAGTAATAGTCAAAATATGAAATGCAACTGAGATGACTGTGACGTCATAATCATAGTTCAGTGAGGCGTGTGAGCACAATTAATTTCAAATGAAAAACACCTATAGCTGCAGCTAAGACTGTTCACAGGAAATGTATTTGAATAGAATTTAGTAACGCGGATTTCACAGCTTCAATTTTCAGGATTGAGAGTGACTGAGATGTGGACTGACTGCAACTGCTACTAATACTACTACCATCACATTTCCTGAGTTGAGTCGAAACCATATTTTTTTATAAAGGTAGTGATAAGCAAATAACAGTGTTGTTTTTGCAGACATTTCAGTCTTCATTCTTCGAATGGCGGCAGCCCCATTTATTTGAAGTCATCTATTTGTCCATTATAACCTTAACACATGTCAGTATGTTGATATTGTGTTCTGTTCCAAACAGCTACTGATGTGTGATGCTCGCCGACAGAGTTGAACCACTAACAAGTAGACTGTCCAACACGTATTCATGAATCCTCACTGACAACCGTTCCCCTGCCTTTCTTATTTGCTTGCAATATCACATCCATGTGAAGTCATTAACACAGCTGAGAGCATTCAGAGCATGTTGTGGGTCTAATTTCGAATATATAGATGAATAAGTCATTTTCTCAACCAGAAGACTAGTTTGGCGGTTAGTCATGTCCTCAACTAAGCATCTTTCTCCTGACAACTCTTGCCTATTTTAGAGGGAATCAACTTCATTTGATACTCTGATAATCCGACTGTCTCACTACCAGTAACCTCCATATATCTGGCTGTTTCAAGATGAATAGCTTTCGTAATCCACTAGGACTGGCTATTTCTCAGGATGACTGTCGCATAGAATAGATAGTACTGATACAAAAACGAATTGAAGCATTGAATTCCTCTAGATAGTTCCGTATTCTCATGCTTCTCTATCATTCCACACCTTGTGGGTTTCCAAGATAGCTTCCCTCTTACTCAACTATATTAACTGGATAACACAATGACTTACGTATCACATAACCTCTGCTTCTACAATTTGTTCAGTCTTGCAACTTTTCTATTGTTCTTTATTGTTCCCGCGCTTCCAAATTAGTCTTTCGTGATCTGATGAGGAAGAAGAAAGTCATATTTGCAGTGGTATTAAGGGTTGTGTGGTAGACGACCGCTGTTCCATCAGTAATTCAGCCAATTACTACTGTCATCAACAGCCACTTGAAACCATGTTATAAATGACCTAAAACCACATTGTCTAAAGACACAACTCTATTTGTCTCGCATCAAATCAGTTGGAGGTGGTATTAATTACAAACGATCATATGCTTACAAATATTGAGAACGAAGACTCAAATACACCCTATTTTTCTCGCCTTTGTTCTATGCGACAGATATGGTCCTTAGCGTAGAACTTATGACTTAATATTTAACAAGCAAAATCAATGACTCTTCAGTTCTCCCCTGTTGGTTAATTATGGTGACAAAGTTTCCATGAGTTTATCGGTTTAGCTGCTAACACTATTTTCATTATTATACACTATTTCGTTACTGTGAGTGCGCTTTTATCCCAAACGATCTGCTTATCCAGTCTTCCTTTGGTGTTGATTGATGCAACCAATTTCAGTTTTCCAAATAAAATTTGTTTCCTGCTCTCTGATGAAGTGTCATGACTATATTTCTGTGAGAAATTTCACAGAAGACCCTATTCCTGTTTCTGTGTACTTCATTTTATTTTCGTCCATGAGTCGAGAAAGAGCATCTCAAGTATGACTTAATGCTTCATTATGAACTTGATTTTTGAATATGTACAACTCAATATTTCTAGCAATCAGTATTTCAGCTTGCTTAATGTCACCACTCACAGGAAATACAATATCTGCGCCGATTGAGAGATGAACATCTTAAGGAAGATAACAGATATCACGCTAGTATTTTTATCGATGATGCATACAGATCTCAAACACTAGTTGAGACAGGGACCACATATAACTACTCCATCGAATTGACGATGTTGTAATTGATGTGTTGTTTTCATGTCTCTTGCACTGTGAAAACCTGAGTCTTTTGTAGGATCCTATATCAGTCAGTTTCAATTGTTGCCTTCCGTTCACTTCCCCATGGTAGATGTTTCTTCTTTGTGGTGATCGTTCTGCGAGATTCTTAATATGGATCATAAATTGATATCAGTTAGAGAACCGTTGACAAACTAGAATTACGGAACAATCACTTGGTCATATTTTGAGGCTTCTTATGAGTATGCGCCCATCACCGTCTCAGGAATCGAGTTAGAATCTCGCAGTTGATGAGATTTCCCTAGAACCTATTCCCTGACTAGGACGGAATCCAGTGAACTACGAATTCTCACATTTGCTAATTGGCAATACACATCAACGCTACTATCCAATGTCATCATCGGTGAGTATATGTCACCACGGTGGTTATACGTTTCTGTGCCATTAGATTCCAAGTGCAATTTTCGCATTCAGCTTTACATCACCACTTTTTATCACTTGCTATTCTCGTCTTCGTCACGGTCATACTTCTTCTTAAAAGCTCTCCTCTCCACCATGTAAGCATCCGATCCACACATACCTAGACAATTTCAGTTCAAGGTGCACTTTTGCTATGGAATCGCGCTCAAGTGACTTCATGATTTTGAATACATGCATGGATATGACAAGTGATTCTCATGTGTTGAAACATTTTTAAACTGCATGGCAGTTTGAAAAATAATATGCGGATTGTTTTTTCGATACCTATTAACTTGACTGTATAATGAGTGAAATTCTCAAGTCGAATTCAAACAGTTCAACAACTGGAAACTTTACCTCGATTTCTTTAGGAAACCGAAATTATTCACCGTGTAATAAGAGATTCGCTGGATACCATAAGTGACAATCGAATGAAGCAGACATATATGCATGATGAAGCATGCTACTGGCTGATTCAGATGAACCGTTGTGGAACACATAAAGGAACACGGATGAACACACACCAACAAGATGTGCTTGCAGCTAGTCAGTTATGCCGACGCGACTCTAAAATGACCCTCATTTCAGACTGCACTCATCAACAGCGTAACCGGTCTAACTCCACTTAATGAAATGTGTTAATTCGAAGACCTCGGTTTAAATTGTGTTTTGCTATACGAAATGAGTCAAAACCGGAACACAATGGCTGAGACTGACTCCAAATATACGAAACACCCGTCAAGTGGTTAAATCACTCCGATCGTGGTGGTAAGACAGGCAACCAGCCAGCCAGCTTTACTGGTAGACAAGAACTCATCTCAATGAATAAGTAGTAGATAGCAACATGCATTCATATTTGATAGTACACCCTGTCTACAGATAATTGATATATTAACGTGAGCAGGAAGGGGGAGATTATAATCACTAAATAATTCCTGGGAATATATATGACAGTGTAAGATGTTCCTCGATTGTCCAGAACTCCTCAGTTGATGATAAAATTGTACAAAATTCTAGATGGATTTCCACTCGAGATATTCACAAAGCTAACTGCTACATGCACGTATTGACCTCAATATATCAGCTTATACAATCAGCTTCATTCAATCACGTACTGTAACGGGGTCAGTTGACTGATTATCCATTCTTTGATTTTCAGTGTTCTCATGATTGAAATTTTAAACTTCGTCTAGAAAATCACACCCATTATTATATTTCTACTCATGAGTCAATCGTTTGAGTGGCAAGCGGAAATCAGCCGATGTCAAAGTGGACACAGATCACTATATTCTAGTTGATTAATTTGTTGATTCTAGTGATGATGGAGACACGTTCGTTGTGTGTCATTTTCGGTCACGTTCGATTTAACATGTAGTCTTCTCTATGAATGTAAACTTAAATCAACACATCAACTTAACCTGAAATTGCTTCTCTCACTGATGTCATCTATGGATT
Organism: Trichobilharzia regenti; assembly: GCA_944472135.2. Lineage (NCBI taxonomy): Eukaryota > Metazoa > Platyhelminthes > Trematoda > Strigeidida > Schistosomatidae > Trichobilharzia > Trichobilharzia regenti. Next base: position 110,576,139 of record OX235264.1, on the reverse strand, counting down.
TCAGGTTGCAACGAACAACACAAATGGAATAGGATAGTGAATTTGAAGTGGAAGAGGAGAGAGAAGAAGCACCACAAAACTGCAAGAGAACTGTTTGAATTCTAGCAGACAGATAAATCAGAGGTAAACAAAACCATACATTAAAATATTGGATGAATATTTTGAACTTTGTCAGTATAAGCGAGCCATCCAACGGAAGATAAATTGAAAATCTCAGTCAAAATCACACGATGCTGCTGCCACATATGTCTCAGAGCTCCTCTAATCGCGAAATTACTGGTAAGGATCAACACACTGGAGGGAGAATCAGCCAGCGGACATAGAAATTCAAGTTAGCACCGAGGAGACGGATGTGACGAATAATATCAACAGCACTAGCGCCACCACAATCAAAACCAATGACAACCACAATACCAACAACGACAAAAACCAGCACCAATCACTACTGACACGAACACTAGGAACCGTCAACTATAATACAGACAGTCGGAACGGATGAGAATGTCGAAGACGGCTGAAGTTTAGGAAGTCAAGTCAGACCTTCATCACTGGTAAATAACAGGAAATATTCTGCACTCCTCAAGTGTATTATGCGCAAAACTGCTAGTGGATATCACAACTACACTAATACGTTCCACCAAAAAGAAGAACTATAGAAGATCTGGAATTCGTGGATGATTAGGTCCTACTGTGATGCATATCAGAAATTTACCCCGGAGAAAACCATCGAGCTAGCTAAAACAGTAGAGAGTGGAGATGCGAATTCAGGTAAACACAATCAAGTTGCAGGTAGTGATAATATGATATATATTCAAGTGGAAAACGTTGAAGGCGTTCGTTTAGTTCACTCAACTAGGAAGTAATAATTGAACAACAGGCAGTCGATAGTGACGGGGATGAGAAAAGTTGAATTCGAAAAGGAAGACACACCTACATTTCCAACAGGCAGCTACAGACTAACATCGACAGCTGTTATCGCTGGCTGTATTATAAAGATCATACTGACAGCTGGCCAGAAATCACTATCAACAAGAAACTGAAGGGAATGAACCAATCGAGATTCTATCGATCAAGAAGTATGAATAAGGAAACAAAAGTGTATCGGACACATACTGAAGATGACAACGCACTACAGGTTTTCACTCGAGAAGACGACGAATGAGAAGAGAAGAGTTGAGCGTGGTGCATCGCCACTTTGATGTGGCGATTGGTGTATTTATGTGTGCAACATCTAAAACACACTATGATGAAATATGCATTGTACATATTGACGTTCAGTCACACATATTTGGAGGTATTGTATTATCTGTATGCGGTGAAATTCAGTGAGTCGAAATACTGATCAGCATAGAAGTTACATACTAATCATCTGAACATCAAGTTCACAATGGAACAAGAAGTCAAAATTGAGCTGAATTTTCATCGCTTGTGTATGAAATTCATATGTAATATACAGAAGCATGAATGCCTTTCTTCGTTTTAATTTCCTGGAGGTGTGTAATATTTAAGATATGCCAGACAGAGGGAAAGCATCTGTTCGAAGAACAGAGATCACTTTCGTCAGTGAACACCTGGGGAACAGTGGATAATCGAGGCGTTCAGTGAGAAAGCTCAAAAAAATTAACAATGAATTCAAATGCACACAAAAGGTGTATACTAATGAGATGAATATTAAAAGCGAAACGTCAAAGTATTCGAAATTATGTCACAATAGGTTACAAATAAGGGGGAAGATAAAAGAGCCATTGGTTTTGTCAGTCACACATTAGAAAAAAGTACTACGCTACATACTGTCTTAGTTGCATATACGTACGGTGGAACAAATGTGATGCCACTAAGCTTTCTAAATTCCTTGTGTGAAATTATAATCTTCAATTACTTAAAGTCCCATCTGATGAGATGCAGGACGGAGAAACCTGTGAATAGAGAGGTTGAGATATTTAGAGTCAGTTGAAATGGATTCAGATCATATGTCACATGATGTCACATACCTAAGGATGACAGCACTTATGAGCTGACGCCCAAATTAAACGCATGCGTAAGTTGAAGTATCTATTTCACTTGCTTCTCATTAAAGGCATTCACTAACGCAGTTGTAGCTGCAGCTTTGCGAGAATAGGTTTTTCCATTACTGGTTGCATGCAAGATTGCTTAGGTAGTAGAGGATATCTTAATGTAGATGTGCAGTGAGAATAAAATGCTCCAGAAGTTTGATTTATGAATATGTCAATCGCTGTACATAATGAAGTCAACCACAATTAGGATTATCGTATATGATAATAGACTGAAGGCCCTGTCATATTCCTGTTTACACTTCAAAGACTTCTCTAAGACTATTATCTTGTATCACATGACAAATTGAATTGTTTCACAGCTGTTGAATGATTCTGCGTTGTGTTTTCAAGAGTCATGAGTCACCTTCTTAAGTATTTTTTGATAGGGTGACACTTATACTTAGGTAACATTCGCTCAGTCCAGATGTTTTGAACTTGTAGTGTTTCATCTTTGATTGTAAGAGGTAGAATATTGTCTTCTTTAATCTTCTGTACTGTACTGCACCATGTCAGCACTAAGCTTCCGTTCATGAAATTCTGTTAGCAGTGATTTTCATATTGCCATTTTTCAATAGTTTATTTTATTTCCTCGATTTTTTCTTCTGAATGAAGCCTTCTTACACGAGCAAACAGCGTTCTCATTAATTCAAGTTTGTAACTCATAATTCATAAGCTTCTGACGTTTCGGTAAATCGCCTTCCAGTTCAACAATCTAAAAGTGCACCCAATTATTTCAGGACCTGTATCACATTCGTTTGTAAGGGCAAGGAAGTGTTACTTGTCGTAGCATTAACGCTCTTTTGTAAACTTCATATCAGGATGAGGAATATTTGAACTTTAAGAATGTGAGACGCGACATGAAAAAAATCAAAAATGACAAACGTATAGTTGATACACCTAGTCTAGAAGTCTGTCTGATGTACTGTAGCATTCATTTTACTGTTTTCAAAGTTGTTCATAAAAATGCTTTCCTAAATCGTACCCAGCAGACTTTCAAAGCTACATCATCAATGTAGTGTGACGGAACATTGTTCAATTCAAACTGTATACACTTGGTATGTGTTTAGCGGTTGTTTTTTAACACTTGCACTCACACTATCACTGTCGGTGTTTACACACACACACACGCACGAGTTCACACCTATGAAAAACTGACAGAAATAACTAGTCTCGTGTTGTGTAGTCATCTGCAGTATATGGTGAAGCAACACTGTAGGTTCAGCTGAAGACAAATTTCATTCCCTTTGAACAAACCATTATACTTCTTGTTTCACGCACACTAACACAACATCTGTAATCCACTCATCCATATGGCTGTTAGTATGGGAATCCAAAGTTAACTGTTGTCTACGTAGAAATCAAAGAACTTATCCGACTTCCATTATTTCATTATTATTATAATTTTCAAACACTATCTCAGTCAGGGAATAAACTGAATTCGATCAAACAGCCGCATGATCATGACTCTCCAACACAAAGTTCGGTAACTACAGTTAACAATCAAATGACGTCATATCCACGTAGGACTATTTCATACTAAGGATGACACAAGTTGTTACTGGAATACTGAATTTTCCAATGAATCGTTAAATGCATTCCTGCACTTCCCGTAACTGATGTTGTCTATCTTTAGATTTGCAAGGGAACAAATGTTTTCCACTTTGAGATATTTGCAGGCATTTGGCAGATATCCAATTTCCTAGTACTTCTTACCAATTATCAGTGAGGCCTATCTCCGACTCCGGTGAAACTAATATCGTCTTTGGAGTTTGTGATCGCTTTATTTAGTGCTACAACCAGAGATGTTACTGCTAAACTATTTGTGCTCACGATTCATCTGCTGTGGAAATGTTACTAAAACATATATTGTCTGACTGCTGAGAAGTGGCAGAATTCAATCAGACAATGTCGATTAAATGTCGTGATATTCGAGCAGAATTCTAAGGATTCAGACAGTCAGGTGTCTGTGTTTAAATCTATGGGTTACAAAATAAACTCACTTGTACAATGCATTATTCAGGGTGTTATCAGCCTATAGTCCAAATTACTATCAACTATTTTGGAGCGTAAGCGAGCAGAATTTCGTGTATACGATTCGGATTAGTCATCTGCACTGTCATATAAATACCAGCAAAAAGAGTAGCTTCATTATTTGTTCTTTTAGTTTTCAGTCAATTTGGACTACTTTTCCTAAGGATTTGTTCATAAGGATCAATATGCTTTCGACTTTGCTCATGGGTTGTCATCGGCTGGAAAACCGTTGAAAACATACGGCATTTACTGGACAGTAAGCTGTTTCGGCAGCTTAGTTTTCAACTCAACGGAAGGAAACACTCAGCACGAATGTTCAGAAATATGGGCTCCGTGTTACAAGGTATACTTGGTCATAGACAATTCAGTCATTGGGACTCAAGTCAATTAGCCCATTGCAGATGAATTGTCACTTATACTAACCCAGGTTGTACTTACTGATGATGATGAATCACAAACAATGACGAAACACTTTTCTAGCAGTTTTCGTTATCTTTCAATTCTTCCCTAATCAATATCAACTTGAACTTCCCTGTCATCTGAGTGGACCTAAATGTTTAGCCTCTGTTTACAAGTTGGCGCCTTCTAGGACGGGTGCATCGGTGATGTGACCAGATAGTCGAAGCCAAACCAAGATGAATGTTCAGCGGTAATTGGCACTCATCTTCTCGATATAACACTTAGTATTTTGTGTCCCTAGTGATATTCAAACTAAGTACTCGACTTTTCCTATGTCCAAGCTTCATGTACTAGAACAGTGAATCAACGATAGCCTCCAGCTTTTTTGAGCAGTGTCCGTCGATCACATCGTGTAATCCACGGCGAGTTACATTCCATCAAATTACTTCTTTAATTATTTATATAACACTGAATAATTAGATATGAATAGGCAAAATATATTTCATAAGGTACATTTTGTTTCCAAATATCATCACTATTATTCGTTTAGGCTTTCTCTCTCTTATCCAGTCAAATCCAAATATGTATGAATTACGGTGCATCACGCAATCATAAACACACACAATCAGGTAATTTCTGATTGGTCAGTGGAAGTAACCAATGAATGAAATAGTGTAGTGTGTTATTGGGTATAAACAGTCGAATAAAATATTATATCAGCACGAATTTAGTTAGTGACTATTCATCCCACATTACGAGTAAGTTCCAGTGGTGTGATTTTTCTTATAATATAATATGTAATATATATAATCAGTGTTTGAGAAGGATTCATATTCTCGTTTCGAAAAGACACCATATATCAGAATATTGCAGAGATTTTGCGCAGACAATCTCTCCTTCACTGGTCCAAGAATCCTGACCAGCCACTCCGCTATTTATAATTTATGAAATCTACTATTGTTTAGAGTGGAACGTAGATTTATATGCCTGAAGTAATCTGTAAGTGCGCGGATAACTGTAGATCCGACTAGATAAAGTCATCTCTAAAGTCTCCTGATAAATATCTTTCTAGCTCTATCTGTTCATTCTGAGATCCCTTTAGAATATACTCTGATGAATTTGTTATGCAGTACTAATTTAGACTCGTCACCCGAGTGTTGCATCACTGAATATTTCTTCTGCCCTAATTCACTCAACGTGTTTTGGTGTTGTTTATACAAAGCATTTACGCATTTAAGGTATTTTATCTATCTAGTCATGAAACTGAGCATTAAACCTGCATCTCAAAATGTAGGTCCAAATGTTACAATTCTCGTCTGATTTAGTAGTGGTGTCACAAAGGAAGAATTAAGGAAATTTGTTTGTTTTTTGAGCAGAAAGTTAAACCTGTTTCTTTATTTGCGTTTCGAATTTTTATTTAACTCCATATTCAAAAATCATCTATCATCTTTCGATTGACAATATTGTCATGTGTCTCCAGTGATTATCAATCATCTTTAGATAATCCATGAAGGTTTTCGGATGCTAGGAAAGACACTCACTTCGATTTCAAGTATCCCAGAACGGATGGAATCGATGTGACTATGTGGTTAGCAAGATATGTCGTTTCTTCTGTACAGGATATTCAAATTTACTCAATAGCTAAGTGGCTGTTAATGATTCTTGGAGTTGTAAAGGAGAAGCTGTTCAGGCAAAATTTGTTGATTGTAAGATTTATTCAGAAATTTCAGTCTGAAAGACGTGTAAAAATATGTATATAGCCCTAAACTCTCAAATATTTAGATGGACTAATAATGTCGCAGATGGATGTCTAAATATATTAAGTTATATATCGCATGTCGTGTTCCGCTATGCCAGTCAACGTTCTCCCAAGTGTATTTCTGATTCACCTGCATTTTACAAACCATATTTCTTGAGTAGTAGCTCATCAATCTGTACATTCCGAAAATTGCCTCCTTTTAACTCCTTGTCGCCGGCCACCCGATATACACTACGAAAACATCAAGGACAGCTCTTGATGGAATCATGAAGCAGGCTGAAGGAAACGCTTTTCGTGACACTCTAGGCAGCCTCTATATTGACTTAGAAGAAGTGATCGACTGACCGACTTGATATGACCGCCGAAATTCGGAATCTCATTCTCTATGCTCTGTGGGAGCGCAGAAGATTCCAATTTATTTTAGAGTGATGAAACTGTGTATTGATTGAGTTTCCTGAATACAGTTGGCTTTGACATTTTCATCCATTCTGACAGCAACAATTGCGTCTATTATGACCGTGAATACGGGATTACAACTGCCTATAGTCACTGATACTGTTTACCATTTCTCCATGTTCATTTGAAGTCTTATTTTCACTGGCTGATTCTTCTGTCAGTTTCTTGCTTTCCATCGAAACGTTCTCAATAAGATGAAACAATATAACCGTTCAATTTCTACTGAGATTTTGACTCTGTAGCTAGGTTATTCCTTCATATACGGAAAAAATCTATTTGTGCGGGTCTCTTATTTTCCGATTGACCCAGCCATCAGAAGCAGAACATTTATTTGCTATTTTTGTCGTAAGTCGAAATCCCTTTTATCTTTTCAATATCGTTGCACTGTCATTCTTTTTTCACTTAAATTCCACTGACTCATTTCACTCGTAATGATCGTTATTAGCTGGAATTGATGGTCACCACCATTCAGAGTATCAACTTAAGGCAAATATGCCTATGTTAATGCAGAATAATGTGTAACAAGTAGAACGTGACTGGAAACAGCACACCGTGTGCATCTGTTCCTCTGCAATAGAAGCAGCAGATTCATCATCTAGACATACTTATCACAGTTCACTTTGACGGTAGCGGATTTCTGCTTCACACTCAGCCGACTTACTCATGTTTTAACCTTGAGAGTTTAAAGATAACACTGAAAGTGATTTTCTTCAAGAAATTCATCAGTTCACTTTTAGGAACACTTAAAGGCAAACACTAACCATTAGTCGACTGATTGTGTAAAAATACGTGATTCGATGAAGCTGATTGTTGAGATGTATTCAGGTCACTATGTTTAGCCATGTAGATAAACATCTCTTCGAGTGGAAAACAATTTAGAATTTTGCACAATTTTGTAACCAACTGAATAATTCGTCAGGAATTCATTCATAAAGATATGATTCGCTATTCAGAGGCTCTCATCTGGTATGCGCACGGTACCATATACAAGATATATTTACGACTGTGCAGTCAAAGATGGATGCGCGACACCATATGTTATTTATTTATTGAGAGGAGTAGTTGTATAGTAGTGATGCTGCTGGTTTTCTAGTTGGCTGACTGCTTTGTTGGTTGCAAAGCATGACTGAAGTCTTCTCATCACTAGAGAGGCTTTTTGCCGATCTGTTGTTAAGTCTGTCAGTTGTCTGCTGCACCCTACACAGCTTAAACAGCCAAAATAACCTTAAAACTGAGTATTTCAATTATCTCTTCTACTTATGTCAGTTTAGAACCGTACGCCATTGATGTGTTCAGTGTGGTGCATGGGTTTGACGATAGTTTAAATAAAATATTGTGAGTTTGGAGATGAGAAATAACAGGTCAGGTCAGAATATGAATAATTGAGATTTGCTGTTGCAGCTGCACGTACCAGTCCAAACCCAAAGATAAAGTTAAAGTCAGTTTCTGTAATTCATTTCAAATCACTTCATTACGTTTTTCCTTTCTTACGTATTTTTAGCAGAATGCTGTCTCAGAGGTCAAAATTAAACTTCATAATAATCGTCAGTCTATGCATAGTCAATATTTTGATGACTGAATCATTCTTTCATTCGCTCCCAATGGCAGTTAATGATAAGGGTAAATTATACTTTTTCTATGTATGTTAATGACTGAAATAAATGTGATATCACTCTAACTAAGCATCGTTACAAATCAATTCCTGAAAATCATTCTACTTCTCACTGCTCGCTGACTTACTGATTACTCGCAGGTTGATGTTACCTGGAATTCCAGTAAGAATTCATCACTACATCTTTTAGAACATATACTCATAAATGATGAGATCGGATAACGTCGGTGCTATATCAAACGAACAAGCAACAGTTAGAATTCTTAAGACACTGCGTTCTGTCCTGGTGAATGAATAATCAGTGAGATCATTTCATCAACCCAAATTTTCTGGTTTCAATCCACAGTAGATGATGTGGACCTACTGATGAAGAGTATTGGACTACGATTAAGTGAATGTTCGGGTATTCTTGTTTATAAATGATTCCATTACTGATATAACTTCACTCCATATGCTATATTCCCGCAAGATATGAATCAATCGCCTACAGATTATCATTGCTGATCTCTACCAACTGAACTTCGAAAGTCAACTGATCTTCAGATAATTATTACTTCACTTCAATTATGCATTAAGTCGACTTGTCTAGATTTCTAATCTACACTGTACACCATTAAAGTTTCTTTTACTTATTTTAATTTCAGGAGGTGTCACTGTCAATTTTGACGGGATAATATTCACTTTGGACTCTGGCTTTACTTTGACTGTTAACGATAATGACTGCAAATACAAGGTTGACTTGACACCACCAGAGGGAGATGAGCTGACAAGCAAACAAGGGACTCGTAATGGTTCTATGTGAGTCTTCTTTTTAATGTGAATTATGTGACACTTGAAACATAAAATCGGAATTACTTGATAACGTTAACATAAATGTGCTCACATAATTCTCAAAAATACTACTTACATCTTCGAAAGACCCTTCTCTTGCATAGAAAACGAGGGCCAGTTTGTGTCAAAGTTGTCTTGTGTGTATAGCATCATATTTGTGGTATCATATTTAATGACCAGGTTGTTCTCACTCTCAACATACTTCAATTAGTTCCCGTGAGCAAATTTATACAACAGGCGACAATAATGATAATAATAACATCTAGGGCAGTAGTGGTGGAACTGGTAGCGATGAGTGTCCATAAAAGTGGAAAAAAACCTACTGTTTGAATTAAGAGTGTTCTACTTCGTCGCCAACATAAACTGGCTTGCGCTGTATGTTCTCAATGTCTTTCTTCGTTTTGCATGATCTTCGAATTCTTCCGAGGCTAATTTCATTGAATATGCCGATGATATGACCACCTGCGTTGCATCCTTCGCTTATGAATATGTTTTTATCTGAGGTGAACACATTGTATCACTCAAAATTTCCTCAAACTTAATCCATCTTCATGTCATACAGTTTGTTGATTTCAGTTTCAGATGTAAGCAGGACTCGTACAGACTGTTTGCTTTTATATTGACAGCACTGTGGAAGGCGGTTGGCCGTCTCATATGTCCTCGTTTTCTGAGAAAACATTTCGTTTTACTGACCACATGTAGCAGTGGCGAATTTCTGATGGTCTCAGTCAACCACTTCTCTGACGATTTATCGATTCATGTATTCTTCTTCATTATTCAGCTCACCTTATCTTCCCTGGCTATTATAAAATCAGACTGAACCATATCACCTCTAACATTGGAAGCTCTGAGTATGGTTGCAGCGTACTGGCTTTTACTTAGATAACTGATATAATTGTCAATCGGCAATTCAGTTCTTGCATGCAGTTGCCTGAAGTTATCTCGTCAGACACCAGACTTTCTCTTCAGTTATTCTCTACTTTTCCTTTTTATCTGTCCTCACTATTTTGATACCAGAAGTGCTTGCATAAGAAATTCTGCTCATATAGGCAGAAAAACCGAAAAACTTACCGAGCCATGCTTTACGAAATCCGTGAATCAGCAGCTGAATGAGAAAGTCCAGTTCAGCTGGCTTCATGACGGCACGTAGACTTTTTTCTACCCTACACACAAAAAGACGTCGTACATGTCACCTGCAGACAAAGAAATCATCATTTTTCCAGTAGGATATCCTGTAATCGTCTTTTGATATATGGAATCAGTCATCGGCCCTGAATCATGTCTTCAAACAACTTTCATTCCTAATCACAGTGTTCTTAGGTGACAGGTTCTTGTCTGTTCCTTTGTCGGAATAACTTCTGGCTGTAGATAACACTGAAAGAGTCTTGATAAATTATGAGCAGGATTAACACCGTTAGAAAGGCAGTTTAGTAATGAGACAAAATGGACTATTTAGCCACCATCAATTTCACAACTGCTTTCGATTCTAGAAGTATAACTTTATCGATTCTGCATTCCATGATTTGCACCGAATTTATTAAATCTGATAATAACGAGTATTCATTATTTCGTTATTGTCTCTCCTCTCATTGTCTCTTCCTCTAGACATTGTAAAAGCTGGAGCAAGACCACGTAATCAAAGCTAGAATGCAGCTGTGCAAAACACCATTGGAGATGTAGCAAAATGACAAAGTCAGGCTTCTCACTTGATGTATGACTGAACAATACTTTCAACTGTGTTTAATTATTTTCTTAGCTTAGATAGTAGTGAGTCGAATACATTTTATTTTCTGATTACTGAGTCTTATTCTTCCTCTTGTTGTAGACTGGCTCTTCTCCACGAAATACAAATTCAAAAACAGCTTACTTTAAGTTTTGTGGTGCTCTTTTGTGTTGAGATAGTGGGGGAATGATTTAATACACTGGAGAGTGTGTCGTTCATATCTAGGTTGCGTTTATCACAAACAGTTATTTACAATATGCAACCGCTTAAAAACAGGAAGAATCTGACATCCTCATTTTATTGAGTAGTCGTGTAAACAATTTGTGGATATGAAGACGGACAGAGAAGTCTTCTTTCATACTTTCACGCAGACAATAACACATACGTTGTTGTTGTGATGAAGTCATTTTCCCCTTCACGTTTACAGTCAAATGCATGGACAATTGTGTTGTAGTGAAGAAGCATAGTAACACAAGTGATAAGCTATTACAATCAAAACTGTTTATATAATGAATGTATAAGAGGAGCTGACCAAGTGAATCTCAGTTACACACTAGGATGAATAATTCAATGAGTGAGTCGCAATCACGATGCACATAAAAACGAAGGCAAATATGGAATTTTGTGAAGTTGAGTTGTCAAAAAGTCTATTAGTGACAAGAGCAAACAAATAATTAAACAAATGAGAATGAGGTGGATAGAAAGCAACAAGGTTATCAGCATGACAGCTGGAGTGGTCGAATAAATTCATACTGCATGTATGGATGAGAATTCTTTACTGGAAGGGCTAAGGCTTCAGTAACTGACAGAAGACTAAAACACATTGCATTCTGTAGGTTATTCTTCCTTTTGTAGATTACTGCTATTGTCGTTTCTGTAATCTGTTCGTTCTACGTTAAAATTACTTGATGCAGGTGTAATTCGAACCTACGTCATTTATGACTGCCACCTAGCCAATTCATGCACATATCTTACCTCTAGGCAATTCATTTTCGGTACCAAATTGTTAAATATAACAAAGACACACCACACAACAAACTTCATATTCACATTAAATCCATAGAAAATCTGCACCACACCAGATGAATTTTGTCACAATAATTAAATAATTTCAGAGGGGATTTTCTGTTCATCTCAAAGTCGATCTTGTCACTTACCGACAGTACAAAGTAGAACCGCTGAAACGTATGCTGATCTGGCCAGCTGTTAAATAGAAGTTTGAGATACTGAATTTTGAGTGAATGACTTTCGAGACGCTCACCAGGTAACCCTAAGTTGGTGCGTTCCACTAATTCTCTGGCTATGAGGGTTATCTTCAAAAATTCTGAACACATATTCAGTGCATACTGCTCTCTTGTATTGACTAAATGGATGTCAAATCTTGATGTATTTCACATTCCAAGATTAATAATCAGTTTCCAACACTTTTAGTAAGGCGGAAAACAAGAGATTCAGTGAAGAGACACTTTTCAAAAACGAATTAGTAATCAAGCTGTTCAAATGTATATCATGCGTTTGAATTCATAAGGTAATGTGAATAATATTAGAAATTGCAAGTCAAATTTAAATAATTAGGATTTCATAAGCATAATGCAATGATGAGCCCCATAACATTTGATGTCGCGTATAGAACTATTCACAGGACTGCATGGAGGGTTTCACCATGAGCTGACATCAGTTAGAGGACCATTGGAAAATCTGGGAGTACTGGACAGCTGTTTCGTCCTTGTTTGAGACTCTTCATCATTACGCACCCACCGAGGATCGAACCCAGGACCGTCTGGTCACAAAGCGAGGCACTTATGTCAGCTCATGGTGAAATCCTTCAGACAATCAAACAAAGTTTCTACCAAACCAATACTTGAAAATCATTCTGATGCTCGCTAGTGACTGGCCCTATTCAGGCAGCTAGCCTGAGGTTTTAGTGGGAAGCCGTGACCAGTAGGGTACAGCAGGTTGAAGATGAGGTGGTAACTCATCGAAGAAGACATTGCGAAGTGGTTGCGCTATGTCGTGAATCGGCAGAAGTCAGAATTCAAGGACCATTGAATCGGGTCCCAGTGGCTCAATGGTCTACGAGTTCGCCTTGTAACCAGAAGGTTCTGGGTTTGAATCCCGGAGGGTGCGTACTGCTGAAGAGTCCCAAACTAGGACGGAGGAAACAGCTGTCTAGTACTCCCAGGTTTTCTAGTGGTTCTCTAACTGATGTCAGTTCATGATTAAATCCTCCATGCAATCGAACAAAATCCCTACGAAACCAATACTTGAAAATTCACAGGATGTTTGGAAGTTGTAATGGTTGTAATATTATCCCATTATTGGGCAAATGGAATAAATATCGAACTCGGTGGAACATGTTTTGAGATTTGATAGACAAAAATTTAACGTCAGCATGATATGAGACGCACTTTATTATCACTTACCCTCTGCTACTACTATTTGTTCAATCTTGCATCCTACATAATCTTATTGCACCCCTGTACCTAACATAGTCTTTCCAGGTCTGCTGAGGAAAGAAAATAGTCATATTAACAAAGGTAATAACAGTTGTATGGAGGGCAAGTGCTTTACTCTCAATAAGTCAGCTCAGTAATGCCGCCGTCGATACGCATCTGAAATCAAGTGAAACTTAGAGTCATTCCATGTTGTGTGAATACAAACACCTCAAACTCTCTACTCCCGTATTTCCCCTCATCACATAGGACTGGAAGTAATTACGAACGATTGCGCGCCCATACACACGAAGTACGAAAATTTATTGACACCCTATTTGTGCTGCCTGTGTTCTATACCTTAGACAAGGTGCTAAGTGAATATTCTACAACTAAATGTACAACGACTAAAGTCAATGCCTCTTAAGTTCTCCCCTATTTGCATATTAAGTAGGACAAAGTTTCCATGAGTTTTAGAGTTTAGCTGCTAACATAATTTTCATTATTATCCACTATTTCGTCACGACGAATGAGCATTTTACCCGAGAACTCTGCTTATTCACTATTCCTTTGGCGTTGACTGATGTAAGCAACTTCTGTTTCCCTGAAATTAGCTTTCATGCCTGCTGATGCGGTGTCACGATTACAACTCTGTGGAAAATTGCTTGAAAAGTAATGTTCATGTGTCTGCATGTTACATTTCATTTATAACCACAAATCAAGAAACTGCACCTGAATTTTGACTATATGTTACATTATAAACTTCCTCTTTGAATGGGTAGTACTGAACTTCTATGTCAATATGTAATTCGGATAGCTGGATGTCACCATATACAGCGAATACAGTATCTCTGAAAGTGTGCGACTGGACGCTATTATACACCGTGCAGATTTTACCATATATTTTAGATGGTGCATTGATAAATCAGCCAATATGTGAGTTTGAAGAATTCACAAATCTGCACCATAGAATTGGCAATGCATTACTTTTCGGATTTGTACGGATCAGAAGACACCTCATTTCAGGCATCGACACTCCCTGGTTCCTCGGAAAGCGTTTGTTGTACACGTGAAAATATCGTGAGCATAATTAGATTGCAATAATCAAGTGATTGAGATGTAACGTTAGTCTTAGGGGTTAAATACATGATAATAATTGGTCGTAGCGAATTCAAACTCAATTGAGTATTTTACATAAATAAAAATTAAAAATAACAACTGCACTAAGTGCGACTGGAAGCACGACGTCATTTGATCTAATGCCCATGATTATGACGATGGACAGAGATGAAGTTTTGGTAGTGGAATAATTGGATTCAGGAAACAAATTTCTCGTATATATTTCAGTCTACGTGCCTGTTCGATAGAACTTTGCAAATACAATTTTGTATTCCTTAAACACCAGCTGAGCAGAAAGTGAAATTTTCAAGTCATTGTACTATTATGCAGAATACAGTTGCATTTTACTGTTTTAGAATGACGACGAGGTGAAATGTCAACTCTAATTTGTGAGTTGGGTTTTCACAATGATAAATGTGATTTGTCTGATATCGCCAATAGTCTTCAGTAAAGTAGGGGTATATATACATGACGCCGTATACTACTGACTGATTGAGGTTGCCCAGCCAGCAAGTTGTACGAAATGGTAATTGGATCACCAAGCAAGTAGATGTTAACATGGCTAACTGATACATGCACACATTGACCTGAAAACATTTCAACAATCAGCTCATTCATAATCAAATCACGCACTATTACACAATCAGTCGACTAATGCACAATATTTCTCTTTTCGTGTTCTCAAAGGTGACGTGATTATTCGTTTTCAGAAAATCACGTTCACTGTTACCTATCAACTGTAAAGGTCATCACATGGGTCAATTGGCTTAGTGTGAAGCAGAAATCAGCCACTGTCGAGGTCGACAGTGACCAAAATACTGATTGGTTAGTCCGTTAATTTATATGATGAAGCGAACAACTACACGATGTGTAATTTTGTTCACTTTCTATTAGGCATGAAGACGTCTGCGTGAACGCAGCCCGATTTAACACGATGCTTTCTTAAGTTGATTTCACGAATGATCGCGACTACCACTTTCACCTTATAAAGAGCATTGCTGGTGAAAAGAGGCAGTGATTTGAAGTGGAGGAAGAATAACAGGTCGCCAATATCGAGAAGAGCCAGGGATTTCATGGCACCGTGGAAATGACAGAGATGTGTTCGAATTCTGGCGGTCAGATGCGTCAGAGCATAAGAGACATATTCAGAAACATGTTCACCAGATTGATAAAGCGTGAATGAACGAGCTAACTCTATGATTGCCTATAAATTCAAAATTCGTGTTAAACATTGTCAAGGATAAAAAAATCAAAGATTTCATCATGAGCTGACACTAGTTAGAGAACCATTGGGAAATCTGAGAGTACTGCACAGCTAGTTTGCGACTCTTCAGCAGTACGCACCACTCGGAATTCGAACCCAGGACCTTCCGGATACAAGGCGAGCTTGTATACCATTAGGCCACTGGGAACCGATCCAATGATCCTTGAATTCTAACTTCTGCCAATCGACGACATAGCGTCACCGCTAGCCAATGACTTTGGCAAGTATTTGTCCTCAAAACCAAGCCGCCGCACCCTATTGGTCACGACTTCCCACTGAAAACCAGGTAACTACCTACCTGAATAGTACCAGTCACTAGCGAGCATCTCATTGGTAGAGCGTAGCGATTCAGGTCTGAGAACAAATACTCGCCGAAAACACTGAATAGCGATCACGCTATGTCGTGGATTAGTAGAAGTTAGAATTCAAGGGCCATTTGATCGGTTCCCAGTGGCTTAATGGTATACGAGCTCGCCTTGTATCCGGAAGGTTCTGGGTTCGAATTCTGATCGGTGCGTGCTGCTGAAGAGTCTCCAACTAGGACGAAACAGCCATCCAGTACTCACAGGACTTCCCATGGTTCTCTAACAAATATAAGCTCATGATGATATCGTGAAACCATTCAAATCCCAAGACTCCAACATTGGAAAATTAAAGGCTTATTAGAACACTTGTCATCTACATACATAATGTACCTTCGGCTAAGTCAAATCAGATAGCTGACTCAATTCGAACCACACTATGTCTACATTAGTAAACAAAACTAGCTAGACTTACCTCCACTTATATCATACTGACCAGACAGCAAGCTAACAAGCAAGCAAGAAGCACTTCTATGCAAATGATCATGACAACAGATCAGTATTATGTGGCGTCATGCAATGGAAACAGTGAGTCAGATCACCTCGAGTAATGTCGATTACTCTGACGACCGTTTCCAACACTGCCGACCTGCAGTTTCAGAGGTTTTTACTAAACAGCTGGCAACTCATCCTCAATGGTGTCACTCGTCCACAAGATGTGCTCCCGAATCGCCATTCAACGAAATGTCGTGCACTTCTCGAAGCAGGAAAGTGAGAGATATTCTAGTGATGAATAGGGTTGAGCTTCAGGTCAGACACAACTGTGTCAAGCAATTTAATGACAATCAAAACTTTTATTTGAATATCCTGAACGAGGAGGAATTATCCCGGAAGCGAATCCACTGAAAAATTACGTGCATTGTTTGAGAATGAAGTAATCAATTTTAGTAACATAATGAAGAATCATCCACTTGTTGATTAAACTGTTCAACATTTCATCAGTTCATGACACAGATTTCGTATCCTATGTATCCTCAAGTTTGTCTCACACCATTCCCCAAATATTTGCCAGTTTTCTAATTTTATGTGTATTGCACATGACATTTTACTTTTCGTATACTATTTGTTAAGAGGTGAGATAAACAGCATTGATACTATAATTCGACATGCGTATTTTCATTTGTTAATGTTTAGACTATTATGTATCGCCGGTTAATTCACGAACATTATGTCTATTTCATAAATGTGTAAAACTTCGCTGAACTACGGGCGAAAACCAACAGACTGGAAGAAAACAGTAAACCAGCGAATACAGGACTTCAAGTGAAAGGATAGAAGCTGAAATTGATGAAGTTAACCAACCAAGAAAATAACAACAATTACCAATCGCCATCAACTGTGAATTATAGGCGATCGTCGGACGAGCCATACATGACCGCGAAGAATAGAATAAGGTTAAACTGTGCTATTGAATCCTTATATAACAAAAGAGAGTCCATGGGGAATCTTTTCATCGATGAGTATATGATCTGACAGTGGTCATCAATTCTCAGTGTTTTTCCAGGAAACTCTGGCCTGCACTTAGTCACTGACCACTGAGCAGTAGAATGATTTTCAAGGAGAGATTTGTCACGTAAGAGTGATATCACAATCACTTCAGTCATTTACCTGTGTAGTGTACCTGGTCTAACACATCTCAGATAACTGACTCAATTCAAACCATACCATGTCTTAATTAGTAAACAAACAGAGGACTTCGCTCCACTACTCATATGCTGGCCAGACGGTAAGCTAACAAGCAATCAAGCATCAATTGTATGCAACTAATCATGACAAAAAAGCTGTGGTATACGGTGTCAAGTGAAAGGATAGAACTTTAAAGTCATGAAGTTAACCAATAAACTAGGCAAAAACAATTATCAATCATCATCTACTATGGATTTTGGGGGAACGTCGGACAAGCCACAGAGGACCGCAGAGAGTAGGCCAAGGCTCAACTGTACTGTTCAATTCAAATTAACCACTCGGAATCCAAGGAAACAACAATAAAACTAAATAATATGCGCCATCCGTTGTTCATTACACTAGAATCGACCTAATCAGAGTTGAGAAAACAATGAGTTACGTCGTCTCACTAATTTCGATGAATATATGTAAAATTTAGAAAATCAAAACAAGTGATTCAGCAAAGAGACTCTTTTCAACGAATTTATCATCAAGCTGTACAGTCGTATATATATGGTTTATCAGAAGTTATATCCGGTGAGGGAATTGTGTGCATTCACACCTAAGATTCAATTCCCTCACCGGATATAACATCTGATAAACCATATATATACGACTGTACAGCTTGATGATAAATTCGTTGAAAAGAGTCTCTTCGCTGAATCACTTGTTTTGATTTTCTGAATGTTACAATGGGAATTTTCCATGAGTATATGTAAAATCTCATTAAAAAATGTTTAATCAGATTTGGAATTTGAAAGCCGCCCTGAATGATACAGAAGGGTGGATTCTTCAAAAAAACCGGACAGAGAAATGAAGTTCGAAGGTATATAACTGCGTACATATTTAGTTTAGCAGATCGGCATTCCTAAATTAATCGATAGAATCGACAGATTCTAAGTCAAAAGCATGTCCTTCACCAGCTAAAGGTTATGTACCAGACACTTTGTGGTTAAGTCAAAAGAAGAAACTAACATATCTAGTATTGAATGAAGTCCAAAACCTTGTTCAGTCGAAAACATATATGTTATTATCGTTGTAACCACAAACTCATCCATGACGATGCCATCTATCATCCTCTGGCAGAACCCAAACAGAGTGTCATGCACAGCGGCCGAATTCGTTCATGGATTAACTACGGATGAAGCAACACGAATAGACAAAAGTATCGCTACTGACATCTGAAACAAAATTGATCACCATATTCCGACTATATCCATCAGACGTAGACTGAACAAACTCTCACGAATATTATTCAGTGTCAGAATAATTTGTAAAACAGGTTTGTCAACATAAGAAACAGCAACAAACTACAAATTTATGGATCAGTAGACTTTATAAACGACTTCATATATCCGAATCTACAATTCTCAGCATAGGTACGAAATACCGAAGATTTTAAAACTAGATAAATACTAGATATGATAAATTGTAATATACAAAGCCGCTGGTCTAGATAATTGAATCAGTGAAAGAGAGACTGTCCACACACAGCCCCTACAAAATTCTGGAATACATGATGTGATTCTCTAATGGGAATGTAAATCTTGCTCAAATAGTAATCACATAATACATAGTATATCATAAGAATATTTATACTACTCGAACTTACTAGCAATAAGTGGTGATAAAACATTTTGTCGGACTATTTATATCACTAACGTATAACGCCATTTCATTGGGTGGCTACTTCCACTAACAAATCAGGATTTCACAGAATCTGATTATTTAAGGTTGTGTGATAAACTATCAGTCGGTCATAATCCGGAAGTTTGTGAACTCTAGTGACAAATGAATTTAATCGGATTAGTGTAAACCATTTCTAAAGTAAGGAGTCATGAATTTCAGAGAGAAATTGTGAATCTTAAATCATTGACTTGATTTCTGTTTTGTTCCGGTCACACGTGTTAAACGTGATAGTTTACGTTAAACACAGGCACATCCAATTTCTTACATAAACAAATTATTACAAGAATTAATTTAGTGGATTCTGACTACCCGTGGAAACCACGATTTAACACTTGATGCCAGTTTCAGAGGAGGTGGTGGCTCTTGTGACCAAGGTGGTCTGGTGGATAGCGTTTTGAGACTAGAATTTCTAGGAAACCGTATTGGTTCTAGCGAAGTTATAATAAGTTGCATCACAGTGATTACATATGTAGTTGGATTGTAAAGATCGGATAGTCACCCAAAATTAATTAGCAACAAAGAACTCCAGAAACAAACTAACCAACGACACATTGTTTAAGAAATATGAGGTAGAAAATGGAGACGTATTAATCCCACTCTGAGGAAACTGTCGTGTGACATCGCACGTCAGGCCGACTCTCGAAAGGATTTCAAGTGGAGAACGATGAATACCGTCAGTGGGTCCCGGACTGTGATGGAACAACTGTCCGTAAGTTCCCATTAGTTTTCGCTGCTTCTCTAACTAATACCAATTTCGGTCTCCACGCTAACTAACTGGACCGAAATCTTCAGTCATTGTTGGCGCCTTATTGCATGGACGCTTCGAGGATGTCTCAGAATTAACCTGGAGTAATTTTGATGGATGATAACTAGCAGTGGAATCGATTACACGATGCAAATTCCGAACGACTTGAAACTCAAAAAACGGAGTCACAAGTGTGTGGTGATGCCACAACTGACGCCACTACTTAATATCCTAGCAATTCCAGAATCAAAACGCTATCGACCAGACCACCTTGGTCACAAGAGCCACCACCTCCTCTGAAACTGGCATCAAGTGTTAAATCGTGGATTCCACGGGTAGTCAGAATCGACCAGATTAAGTCCTGTAATAATTTGTTTATGTAAGAAATTGGATGTGCCTGTGTTTAACGTAAACTATCACGTTTAACACGTGTGACCGGATCAAAACAGAAATCAAGTCAATGATTTAAGATTCACAATTTCTCTCTGAAATTCATGACTCCTTACTTTAGAAATGGTTTACACTAATCCGATTAAATTCATTTGTCACTAGAGTTCACAAACTTCCGGATTATGACCGACTGATAGTTTATCACACAACCTTAAATAATCAGATTCTGTGAAATCCTGATTTGTTAGTGGAAGTAGCCACCCAATGAAATGGCGTTATACGTTAGTGATATAAATAGTCCGACAAAATGTTTTATCACCACTTATTGCTAGTAAGTTCGAGTAGTATAAATATTCTTATGATATACTATGTATTATGTGATTACTATTTGAGCAAGATTTACATTCCCATTAGAGAATCACATCATGTATTCCAGAATTTTGTAGGGGCTGTGTGTGGACAGTCTCTCTTTCACTGATTCAATTATCTAGACCAGCGGCTTTGTATATTACAATTTATCATATCTAGTATTTATCTAGTTTTAAAATCTTCGGTATTTCGTACCTATGCTGAGAATTGTAGATTCGGATATATGAAGTCGTTTATAAAGTCTACTGATCCATAAATTTGTAGTTTGTTGCTGTTTCTTATGTTGACAAACCTGTTTTACAAATTATTCTGACACTGAATAATATTCGTGAGAGTTTGTTCAGTCTACGTCTGATGGATATAGTCGGAATATGGTGATCAATTTTGTTTCAGATGTCAGTAGCGATACTTTTGTCTATTCGTGTTGCTTCATCCGTAGTTAATCCATGAACGAATTCGGCCGCTGTGCATGACACTCTGTTTGGGTTCTGCCAGAGGATGATAGATGGCATCGTCATGGATGAGTTTGTGGTTACAACGATAATAACATATATGTTTTCGACTGAACAAGGTTTTGGACTTCATTCAATACTAGATATGTTAGTTTCTTCTTTTGACTTAACCACAAAGTGTCTGGTACATAACCTTTAGCTGGTGAAGGACATGCTTTTGACTTAGAATCTGTCGATTCTATCGATTAATTTAGGAATGCCGATCTGCTAAACTAAATATATACGCAGTTATATACCTTCGAACTTCATTTCTCTGTCCGGTTTTTTTGAAGAATCCACCCTTCTGTATCATTCAGGGCGGCTTTCAAATTCCAAATCTGATTAAACATTTTTTAATGAGATTTTACATATACTCATGGAAAATTCCCATTGTAACATTCAGAAAATCAAAACAAGTGATTCAGCGAAGAGACTCTTTTCAACGAATTTATCATCAAGCTGTACAGTCGTATATATATGGTTTATCAGATGTTATATCCGGTGAGGGAATTGAATCTTAGGTGTGAATGCACACAATTCCCTCACCGGATATAACTTCTGATAAACCATATATATACGACTGTACAGCTTGATGATAAATTCGTTGAAAAGAGTCTCTTTGCTGAATCACTTGTTTTGATTTTCTAAATTTTACATATATTCATCGAAATTAGTGAGACGACGTAACTCATTGTTTTCTCAACTCTGATTAGGTCGATTCTAGTGTAATGAACAACGGATGGCGCATATTATTTAGTTTTATTGTTATTTCCTTGGATTCCGAGTGGTTAATTTGGATTGAACAGTACAGTTGAGCCTTGGCCTACTCTCTGCGGTCCTCTGTGGCTTGTCCGACGTTCCCCCAAAATCCATAGTGGATGATGATTGATAATTGTTTTTGCCTAGTTTATTGGTTAACTTCATGACTTTAAAGTTCTATCCTTTCACTTGACACCGTATACCACAGCTTTTTTGTCATGATTAGTTGCATACAATTGATGCTTGATTGCTTGTTAGCTTACCGTCTGGCCAGCATATGAGTAGTGGAGCGAAGTCCTCTGTTTGTTTACTAATTAAGACATGGTATGGTTTGAATTGAGTCAGTTATCTGAGATGTGTTAGACCAGGTACACTACACAGGTAAATGACTGAAGTGATTGTGATATCACTCTTACGCGACAAATCTCTCCTTGAAAATCATTCTACTGCTCAGTGGTCAGTGACTAAGTGCAGGCCAGAGTTTCCTGGAAAAACACTGAGAATTGATGACCACTGTCAGATCATATACTCATCGATGAAAAGATTCCCCATGGACTCTCTTTTGTTATATAAGGATTCAATAGCACAGTTTAACCTTATTCTATTCTTCGCGGTCATGTATGGCTCGTCCGATGATCGCCTATAAATCATAGTTGATGGCGATTGGTAATTGTTGTTATTTTCTTGGTTGGTTAACTTCATCAATTTCAGCTTCTATCCTTTCACTTGAAGTCCTGTATTCGCTGGTTTACTGTTTTCTTCCAGTCTGTTGGTTTTCGCCCGTAGTTCAGCGAAGTACGGTTCAGAGACTTGGCGAGTCATAAAGAGCATCTCAAACAAACTTCAAACCTTCATTAACAACTGTCTCCGCTCAATACTCAAGATCAGATGGCCAGAAAAGATCAGCGACAGGGATCTCTGGGAGCGAACCAATCAGGAACCGATTGTTAAACAAATAGGCAGAAAGAAATGGAGATGGATTGGCCATACGCTGAGGAAACCAACAAGTGACATCACTAGACAAGCCCTCGAGTGGAACCCGAAAGGGAGGCGGCGAGTTGGTCGTCCAAGGGTGACTTGGAGGAGGTCATGTGAAGAGGAGATGAAAGCATGTGGGCAGACCTGGAGCAGGGTGAAAAAGTTGTCAAAAAACCGAAGTCAATGGAGGTGCGCAGCTGAAGCCCTATGTTCCTCTAGGAACTAATGATACAATAATAATAATAATAATAATAATAATAATCAGCGAAGTTTTACACATTTACGAAATAGACATAATGTTCGTGAATTAACCGGCGATACATAATAGTCTAAACATTAACAAATGAAAATACGCATGTCGAATTATAGTATCAATGCTGTTTATCTCACCTCTTAACAAATAGTATACGAAAAGTAAAATGTCATGTGCAATACACATCAAATTAGAAAACTGGCAAATATTTGGGGAATGGTGTGAGACAAACTTGAGGATACATAGGATACGAAATCTGTGTCATGAACTGATGAAATGTTGAACAGTTTAATCAACAAGTGGATGATTCTTCATTATGTTACTAAAATTGATTACTTCATTCTCAAACAATGCACGTAATTTTTCAGTGGATTCGCTTCCGGGATAATTCCTCCTCGTTCAGGATATTCAAATAAAAGTTTTGATTGTCATTAAATTGCTTGACACAGTTGTGTCTGACCTGAAGCTCAACCCTATTCATCACTAGAATATCTCTCACTTTCCTGCTTCGAGAAGTGCACGACATTTCGTTGAATGGCGATTCGGGAGCACATCTTGTGGACGAGTGACACCATTGAGGATGAGTTGCCAGCTGTTTAGTAAAAACCTCTGAAACTGCAGGTCGGCAGTGTTGGAAACGGTCGTCAGAGTAATCGACATTATTCGAGGTGATCTGACTCACTGTTTCCATTGCATGACGCCACATAATACTGATTGTTGTCATGATCATTTGCATAGAAGTGCTTCTTGCTTGCTTGTTAGCTTGCTGTCTGGTCAGTATGATATAAGTGGAGGTAAGTCTAGCTAGTTTTGTTTACTAATGTAGACATAGTGTGGTTCGAATTGAGTCAGCTATCTGATTTGACTTAGCCGAAGGTACATTATGTATGTAGATGACTGAAGTAAATGGGATATTACTCTCACTGAATTCCGCTAAATCTTTCTTCTTGGAAATCATTCCACTTCTCAGTGGTGACTGACAAATCTCAAGACAAAGTCATCCGGAATACCACTGTGAAAGAATGATCATTGTGGGAACACATACACACCGATGATGAGATTCTAAATGTAACGCACTTCTGAAATTGTGTGTTACATTTAACTGTTTCAACTAATCTCTCATTTCTCTGTTGGTTTTGTCCAGCAAGTTGCAGAATTTGTTGGAACTCATATACCTTCGAACGCTGAATCTGTGGATGTAATCTGTCTGACTATTTTACCTATAAATAACTGTACGCCATTTTGTGACTGCTTTACACTAACTAATATCTATAACTTTATATATTATTGGATTTAGACGTCCAGGTTGACCCAAGTCAGTGAGTCTGCGATTGTGTATCATGTTTGGCAACTGTATTTGAAAGTGATATTTGTTTTTGTCGTTCATGCACTACTTGTCGTGGCTGCTCTTCCTGTTGTGATATAGCGTGAATTTTTATATAACTGCTTTACCTGATTCTATAGGGAGCAATACAAAAGAATCCATGCTTCTCTGATGCTGTCTGTTAGCGACAGCAACGACACTCTACGCAATGAAATCAATCATTCACTTACTATCTCAACACAAGAACGCTATATATTCTTTAACAATACGAAAGTAGTTGATGAATATAAATTTATTGGAGAATAAATACAACAAGAGAGAGAGAGGAAGAAGAATACTCAATATTCAGAAAATTAAGCGTATTCGATTTAGTAACATCTGATCAGAACATGTGAATAAACACAGTCGAAACTATTTTCCAGTTAAACAATGCGTTTGAAGTCAAATTTTCCAATTTTTGCTGAGGCTTGAGTATTGTTTTGCACAGACCTAATCTAACGTCCATTTTTCCATAGTGATTGTACAGCTAGAGAATGATACAACTGAATACAGAAGCTCTTCTCTGAAGGTCTTTTCTTTTATATGACTCATTTAGGGGATTCTGATATTAATATGACTGCTTGTATGCCGTGTGCCAACTCCAAGATGAGAGTTATAAAGGTGGTTTCAGCTTGTAGTTGAAATCTACAATGGTAGCATCTCTTGCTCTCCATCATTGAGTATATCACATGGTGAAACAGCACTATTTACTAGATGGCGTTTCTGACGTTTCTGATTGTTCATAATCGTATCAATTGTCACCACACCACTTAGAGACTCGTTTTTTACAATTCTTCACATGTCTTGCTACCTTGTGAAATGGTCACAGGCACTATTTCACTGTTGGATACATTGGCATGTTTCGCTGATGACCATTGATCACTTGAATCCTGCTTTGCATATTCGCTCTCATTGATGTATCCATTTGGTGATGGAAGTGATAGGCTGGTCACCAAGACATCAGCATAATCAAGAAACGCTTTCTGCTGATACAAGTTTACACGAGTTGGTTGATAGTGATAGGACTCACTCTTCCCATGATTGGACGATGCCATATATATTGATTTATTGTGATGAGTAGTTCTATAAACGTGATGCTTGACTGCTTGTTAGCTTGCTGGCTGGCCAGCATTTTATAAGTGATTCAAATTCCGTATGGGAAACTTACTCGTCTGGAGGCGAATTTATCCTTTGTTAACCATGTTCGACTCATTTCCAGTTAGCCGTATATGACACAAATTGGGTGATGAAAATTAATTGGGCGAGTCAATGCCACCTGCTGATGGGTTCGGTTCAAAAGTAGCGGAAAGTTCGTCTTGTGGTTAAACTACGTCTGTCTGGCTGACTAAAGGCGTTACTGGTTGATATAAGTGTGGCATACAACTACTAACCTCAATCAATCAGCGGTTTGTTTATGCTTGTTATAATATTCCCTAAGGGAAATTGTAGATTCATGGTTTGCAGGACAACAGCCAATATGAGACAGTGGAAAATTCCTGTTGTAGTCTTGTGTTACACTCTGAAGGCAAAGCAACACAAATCACTGACTGTCAATTGTGTTAAATTACCTTCAATGAAATCTCTTTGGTTTGTCTTTTAACAATTTTTTAGTAAAATGGTGCCTCATCTGTCAAAATTAAACCTCATCATGCTCATCAGTCTGTGCATAGTCAATATTATGAAGATTGAATCAGCAACGTATATGCTTCGTATGACAGTTGATGAATCAGGTAATTCAAATTTATTCTATGTGTTTGAATAACTGAGTTCAATATGATATTTTTGTGACTAAGTATCCTACAAATCACTTCTTGAAAATAATGCACTTCTCACTGTTGACTGACTGACTGGAGGATGATGTCACTGCAGGAATCCCAGTGACGATTCGTCACCACTGTGAGAACACCTATTATGAGACTGGATAGCAGTGGAGCTGTTCATCACCAATTAGCAAAAGGGAGAATTCATATATCACTGGATTCCATCTTAGTGAATGAATAATGACTGAGATTATCTCGTCTCCTGCTTTTATTCCTTTGGATGATGAGTGCATAATAATGAGAGGCCGCACACAATGACCAAATGATTGTCCCGTAATTAAAAGGTGAGCTCGTAGACCACTAAGCCACTGTCCCGTAATAATTGTCTTTCAATGGTGAACTAGCTGTCCAGTACTCCCTGTTTATCTCCAATGCTGCTCCAACTGGTTTCGACCCATGGTTAAACATGATACTGTTTTTGGTTGGAAGATAACTAATAGGTGAATCGGAATTTTAAATTAGCAAACTGTGTCTAATCGTCACATTCGTAAATGCAACGCCGTCGAAATCGCTCAAAATCTAAAGAACATTTATGGAATAGTGTAGGAAGTTAGTGGGTAACTGAATTTGTCTGAATCCTCGGGTGTTGGTTTGCAGAGATTCGATTGAGTTTGACTTTGATGACTAAGAAACTGCGATTGTGAAGTTCTGTTTGAATTTCTAGTAGGATGTTGTAAAAAGCTGATTTGACCGAAATGAGCATGACGGCGAATTCTCACTGGTGATATAGTCTAGCAATGACGCTTTCTATCGAGGACCATAAAGAGTTAGAATTGATGGCTTATAAGTTGTTGTCTCAGGTGACTGCATGGACTTTGGGCATGCCTCATCACGCGGAGGTTGCTGATTCGGTTTCTGCCGAATACCTGAGTGATCCACTCCTAAACAGTTTGATTTGTCCATGTTCCTTATAAATTCTGAATATGTAATCTATTCTCGTCAGTGTAAACCTGAGGATAGGCGTGACAGTTTCCAGCCACATCTTTTATTTGCTTCAATATTCAAGCCATCGCCATGAACTGACACAATTCTACTGACATGAAATGGGTGACGACTAAGGGTAGGACGAAATTCCGTATTCATGCCGGATAAGAGTCAATAAAACACGCATTTTCGTCAACATATCAGCCAGCTGAACTCAAAAGCTGAGTTGATCATTAGATCACTATCATTCTCTCCAATCATGAGCTAAGTCTACGTGAACAGATTTCCAACATTTCCTTTAAACCACACAAATGTCTTCTTGTTTAATTTGTTTTGAGGGCAAATAACTGTTGCTTTCGATGGGGTGAACTATACTTTGCATGATGACCTGACACTAACAATTCAAGATAAAGACTGTACAAGGACAATTTCCTTTGAACAACAAACCGACATGAGATGCTGACGAAAACAGGATATCGTCCGGGTTCTTGGTGAGTCTTCTTTTATAACTGTTTTTCGGGTGTTCTGTAGCTGCATGATAAAAATGCCACTCAATTTACCTGATAATGTAACTGTGAATATTGAAGCCTCATTCGTAGGATTACAACATCGATTTCTGGCAAAATTATTCTTTCACAGGAAATTCAAGCTTCTTCCTTTGGTCGTCGTTTTGTGTGCACAGTATTACACGTGTGATGTCACATCTAACGGCCAGTTTGTTTTCACCTCTAAAGGCATGCCTCCTGTAGTTCTGGATGAGTTTTCTCAATCAAATCATTTTCGTGAATTATTTTCCCCACCTCATTCCTTATCATCGATTGTCAGTTGTACTGAATATTTATTCTATTCTGACTGAAGGAGAAAGGAATGACTTGACACTGAAATGCGAGGATTTCCGTAGCTCAAGAGGAGACATTACAGCTGAAATTAAATCTCTGATTTTATCAACAGGCTCTTCAATTCTTATAGGCAGTCGGCTGAAGTTATCTCGTCTGACACCGAACATCCCTTTACGTTAACCCGAATTCTTGCTTGTCTCTCGACAGAGTGAGAGCAGGATAAAATGTACAAGAATTCGCGGTCGTGTGATTAGCAAAATATCAAACTCAACTCTACCATTCTCAGAACAGGTTTCGTGTGCGTTAGGAAAATTCTTGAAAGATGAATAAATAAGTAAGTTTACCGAGAATTCCCCTCCAGCTGTGTTCATAAAATAATCATAGCCTCTCATCGGCCACACACACTCACTCACACACACACACTGAAGCCAACTTCCATGCCACATGCAGTCAACCAACTCATTATTTCGCACTCGGACTCCTCTCGAGAGGTTGATGAAATCGTGGCTTACCTCGTGTAGTTTACCTCAGTAGTCTTCTCAACACATGTCCTATCCATCCTTTTTCCTTCGGACAGATTTTTCTCGTGACAAGTTCTCATCGGAATACTTTCTGCTGAAGGTGACACAAGAATGAGCTAAACACTGGTAGCCTCTAGATAACACACTATAGCTACCGCCAATCACACAGCTATCTATTATACAATCCACAATTGAGCTCTGAATTTCATAAAATTCATTCTGGTGAGTATTGATGACTTCAGTTATACCCTTCTCTCACTCCCTCTCTCCCTCACTAGGCTGTGTAAAAGTTGGTTCAAACGATACTTGAATACTCACCAATAAGTGTACAAAGTCGGACAATACTGTGAATGAGGAAGTAATCTGCTGGGTGTGACTATGCGAATCACTACTGGAAGATCAGTGAAAATGGCAAAATTAGCCTTCACGCTTAATGTGTAATTGAGAAACAGTTTCATTTGTGCTCATCTGAATACTGCTTTTCTATGGTTCTTTAAATAAAGCCTTATTTTCTGAACACACAGCATTCTTCTTCGTCTTTCTGTAGATTACGTTTTCTCCATTGAATGTTTATTCGTGAACACCTTGCATTTTACTTTCAAATATGAAGTGTTCTTGTATGTTGACATAGTAAGGGAATCGTCGATTTCATTGAGGAGTGTGCCATCCACGAGCATGTCACGAGCAGACATTTACAACTTGGAAATGGTGAGAGGCAGGTAGAATCCTACATTACTGCTGTATAGAGTTGTCGCATACGCAATTTATATGAATGGCAGCAAGTTTATTGCTGGTGATATTCCTGAATAATCTACATGCAGACGTTGATATAGAAATAATACGTAAAGTTCAAGGAAGAGGCTTTTCTCTATGAATTCATTTTCCCCTTCGCCTGCACAATCACATCTAAATACAATTATGATTTTCATGAAAGTGAGAAGAGGCAGAAGTGATGAGTTTTCACAATCATAGTTGTCAATATTAGTGATCAATGCATCGTCGGAGTTGATTAAGTGTAACTGAGGTACACATTAAGATGGATAATCCAGTGAGTGACTCTGATTATGATGCACATAGAAACGAATGCATAGAGGGAATATTGTGGGAGTGAGTTGTCAATAAATATGATATTTATAAAAGCAGGCCAACGAACAAACTAACAATCGAGAGTCAGGTGTGTGAAAGGAACAAGTTTATTTCCATGATAATTCCTTTTTTATACATACCTAAGGTTTCTCTATTTGAATGTCTACAGCTTCAGTGATGCCAGGGAGGCGACAGAATTATTCCTGAGGTTGCCAATTGTAACCGATGACCATCAATCATATTCAAAACCGAATGATAAAGCAAACAAACAGACACATTATACAACAAGACACAAAACAATGTTCGATTTATCACAAAACAATCTACACAATATCAGATGCATCGTGCCAAAACTCTCGCTTACCTAGAGTGAAGGGTTATCTATTCACTTCACGTTCGATCTTGTCATTAACTGACTGAACAACATAAAGCTCAACACTAGGTTGATCTGGACAGCGCATTCTTCATGCTTGAGTTTGTTTGTATAAGTAATTGTTACACGTTCCTCGTGTAACCTATAGATTGTGCGTTCAACCTTTGGTCCAGTTAGGAGTGTTTACTAACGAAAGTTTTTCTAAACACTGATGCAGTGAATCTTGCTTTCTGTTATCGAATAGACGAATGTCAACGCTTCTTGGAATCCACCTTCCAAAGGTAACAATCAGTTCTCATGCACTTCAACACCGTTTATAGTGTATTCATGCAAATGAAATAAAACGCGAAACAAGTTGTTCACCGAGGAGACCCTTTTCAAAAACGAATTTATTATCAAGCCGTAAAATCGAGTGTGATGTGGTTCCTGAGAAACCATATGGTCGGCTATGGAGTTCAATAATTCGTGTGAAACGCAAATCGAATCCAAATGTTTGTGATCATTATCACAATGGCGAAACACTGGTTGTCACATATAGAATACTTTGTTGGTTGTAAATCATTTGGAAGGAGTGTAAGAGCATAGGATTCGTAGTGTTCTTCTTTCGATCTCCTAACGTCTTCCTGTGGGGTTGTTTAAAAGACAGAAATCTTTCATCCACAGTGCCATTGTGTTTCATCTTATGGACACATAACACAGGGTTAATGCTAATGAAGTTTTTAAAGTCATCTACGGCATACCGAGTAATTCTCACTTTACCTTTCGAATTGGCTTACTGATTGCTGCTGAGGCTGTTGAGAACAACAGTTCGAAGCCTAAATTTTGTTCTTAAAATGGAGAAGCTGGTTCAGACATCGTCCTCACCTTGGCCTTCAAGGTGTTAATGGTCCTGAATATTTTGTAGAGATTTCTTCAATATTATTTGATATTCCATTTTCAATTACGTGTTTATACTTATCATAATTATTGCAGCTTTCGTGTTTCCGTTGATCTTAATCAACAAATCGACGGTGATTAAAAAATCTCCAGTATTATTGATATCGACTACTGTGGAATATTCTACATACATGAACATATACCTGCAACTGTAGAGCCTAATGAGGAAATTTTCGATGAATTTATTCTTTGCTCGCGTTTTTCTAAATGTCTAAATGAATCCCGCAATAATTTGCTTTCAGGCTAAGTTAACTGTCACTTCAATGTCTATTGTTCAGTGGAAATGAACATCAATGTGCGTTGTGTATTGAGATTAGCATCTTCAGTAAGACTTATATTGAAACGACAAGGTTACGATTCCAAAGGCTTATTGTACAATAATTATAACTACAATGTTGGAATAATCAGCATTCACCAGGATAACGCGAAATTCCAAAACATAATCTATCGATAAAGATTATATTAAAACTCCTTCATGTGTCAGGTGGACCACGACAGGCTTCAACGACACATCTGCATCTTATCCTCTTATCGACAGTCACTTTCAGCAGGCTACACGATGATCCATATGCCTTCATCCACTGCCGCTGCCGCCCATTTCTGCCAAATTGTTGGTAATTTACCTGTAGATCTTCGTGCTAGTGTAACACAATACACACATCATCATCGAAGAACATCAAGGACTGCCCTATTAAAATGAAGAGGGTGATCCTCTACTTTTATACTCTCTCTGCTCTTTTTTGAACATCGTCAGTCTGTGGGGCAAATAGGCAGAGGATGTATGGCCTACTCCAAATTCATCAGCGGAACTTGTCAATGTATCCAATGGTGAAATTGTATAAACGAACATTTCACAAGGTAGCACGACATGTGAAGTCCTCGAGAATTACAGAAATCAAGTTTCGAAGTGACACGATCCTTCCCTATTCTTTTAGTCTCCCTGTGTTCATAACGAGCCAATAATTGTCTTGTTTCTGCTCTCTACCTAGAAATTCCATGCAGGTTTGACTCCACTTAGCCCTGAGCTTGTCCCTGTGCTAACAACGCTGATCTTTTCGCTAGTGTTGATTTGTGTCTCCATATGTTTATCATTAAGATGTCCTTTGTTTCCTGGTCCCTCAGTTTTTGAGCGTTGAACTTGGCTTGTGGTCTATCTGCAGCTCCTGTTTTTTTGAAAGCTTTTAATTTGATTTGGAGTGTTCCTTGTACGAGATAATGCTCTGAGCCAACGTCTGCTCCTCTTCTTACTTTTGTGTCCAGTAAGCTGCGTCTCCACTCCCTTGAGGGGCATTGAGATGAAGTCAATTTGGTTTTGGTTCGCTCATCTGAAGACACCCATGAAGCCTTGTGGATATCCTTGTGATTGTTTACGCTGCCGCCAATCTGTAGTTCATTGAAGGCGCAGAAGTCGCCTAAGATTTCTTCATTTTCATTCATTTCTCGGTGTGCTTCTCTAACCATGATGAGTTCTCTTCCTCTATTGTCTGGTACCAGTTTGGCACTCATGTCTCCCATTAGTATTTTAATGTCACCGACTGGAGTATTGTCCACTGTTGCCTGAAGTCGTCTGTAGAACTCTTCTTTATTTTCGAGGTCTGCGTTGTTTGTGGATGCATGCATTGTATGACTGAGACTTTCCTCCCCTTTGAGCTGAATCTAGCAGTCATCGTTCTGGGTGAGATCACGTACAAAGGCCTCCGTCGCCGTTGGTGACATCATGAGAACCACAACCTTGGTGTGCATGTGGGTGTCTCACGTTGAAAAATTTGGTGAGTCCACTCCCATTTCATCTTCTTTCACACATATCAGTACTTGAATTCCATACCTATACACTGAACTAAGAGTATATGTGTAGTCGAGGTAAGTACAACGCACATATATCTAAGGAGGAGACAATGTGATGATTTAATACAGCAGCAGCATCTAAAGTACTTCTTCCCTGCCTATTACCACACTGTTTGAGATCATTACAACTTTTCACAGAGGGCACACATTTGAGTGAATGAAATTTCTTCACCAGCTTCAAAAAAGAAGGAGTGATTTCAATAGGTTTAAATTCAATATTATTACGAGAACCTGACTTCGGTTCAGGGATGATCTCAATCTCTTCCCAAGCAGCAGTTCAAACATAACTAGATAAGGAAGCATTGAATATGTTTGAAAGAGGGGGGCGGGTTGCAGGAAATATTATCACTTCTTCCGAGGAAAACAGCAGGTTTCTTGTCAGGACCTGGACTGTTTGTACGGTTTAGTGATTTCAAACATTGAAGAGCATCGAAAGAAGTAAAGCCGTAAAAATCACTAACCTCATTATTTATTCTATTGGGGACAAAAGTAGATTTCGCAAAGAGTATAAAGGATTAATTGAGAGCAACTATATGAACAGAGGGGACACTAATACACTGCTCAACACAACCTGTAATTCCATCGAAGGATTTCAACATGTTTTTGAAGTTTTTCACGAGAAGGGTCTTTGGTTATAAATCGTGTTCAACTGTTGGATTTTTGATTTAATCAGGATATTTATGCTTTCAGACCAGATTTGTCTTTTTCTGTATGGTGGCCGAGTATTTTGAATAGCGATTTTCTATGAGCAGCATACGTCGACGTAGAGTCTATTAAAATCCGTAATGTTTGTGATTGTTTCATTCAGGGTACGCTCAGTAAATAGTCCTTCAGCCGGTGACACTCAACTTGCACACTCAATACCCATGAGTGCTAACTTCTAAACCACTCAGAGAATTCATACAGCCAATGAGTAACAAATTACGACGGAACAGCCGTCCACTACTCACTGTTAATGTTCAACGCTCCTCTAAATTATACCTAGTTTAATGTTTCTTTCAACTGACCAGATGGAAATGTTCAGCCGTTTTTGACATGTCATCAACAACTAGTGTGGACGCTTTTACGATGTGTGAGAATGAACCAGTGATGACACCCAATCTACGATGCGATTTTAACCCTACTTAGGATTCATCATCTCGGTTTATCAGTGTTTGTTGGTTTCCCTAGTGAGATTTAAACTCAGTAACTCTCTCTACAAACGTTGATGCGTTATCAACTATGCCACTCAGGACACCAACTCTCGTGTAACGGCCAAAAAGCGAATCGTGGACTCCACATGTAGTTAACACCCACCAGATTAATTCTGGTAATATTTAGTTAACTCAAAATAACTCATATGCCTGTGTATAACATATCTGATTAGACCAATACAGTAATCTGAGAAATGACCTGAAATTTACATTTTGTTTCTAGAATTCATGAATGTTTCGTCTTGAGGCCACTGTTTTCAAACCAGTGTTGACGCGCATGGAGACAGATGGATGTAAATGTTTCTCATGAATTTTCATTCACCTACGTACACACCTTTATCTGTATAATTCAGTGATGGTTAGTCAGACAATCATGAATAGTCAGATTTTAGTCAGTTTCTGATTGGTTAATGGTAGTTGCCACTGAATGAAAGAGTGTGACATGTTAGTGGTATAAATAGTCCAACAAAATATTGAATCATTGTCAAGTTAGTTGGTTAGTGACTATTTAGCTCACATTGTGGGTAAGTTCCAGTGATATAATTATTCATGTGATATAATATGTAGTATGTATTTAATGTTTGAGAAATATTGACATTTGCATTACCATATCGCACCACGTATGTATGTAAGATGCAGGGAATGTGTGTAGACAGTCTCCACTTCATTGAACCAAGAATATAGACCAGTGACTTCGTGATTTACAATTTATCTTATCTAATCTGGTGTGCGTCGGCGGCATAGCCGTTAGGACGCTCGCCGACCATGCACATGGTCCGGCGCTCGGCCACAGACGCACTCCTTTACCCCGCTTAGCAAGAAATAATGCTGGTAAAAAGGAGAGGTTGGGCATGAGGCTGACAACCCCATCTTGTAAAGTTAAACACTGCTACACAAACTTCAAACCACTGGCTTGAAGCTCCATGTTCCACTGAGGAACGTGAAGGAAAACAGTCTTGTGCAGAGTGGAACCGTAGATTTATATACCTGAAATAATTTGCAAATGCACTGGAAATTGTAGACCCGAGTAGATGCAGTCCTATAAAGAGTCGCCTGCTAAATAAATTTGTAGTTTGTAGGCGTGTGTGTTCATTGTGTGATCTTTTTTGATAATACTTTTTTACACATTTTACTGACATTACACAAAATTTGTCGAGTGGTGCTGCTGTACAAACATCAACCGAGTGACTGGTCACTGAGTATCCCATCTTCCCTAATATGTATTCAATTGATTTCGGTGTTCTTTACACAGATATTTTATCAGATATTTTTTCTATCCTGTGAGTGTAGATCAGTTTTCTGTTTATTAAGATTTTCTAGTTCACATTCTGCATTAGTCTCATAAGCCGTTGACGTTGCGTATCGACATTTAGGTACCCAAATCGGGAAGTTTCGTATTGGGGTTTGTGTTAGTGATACTATGGAAAGCTGTTCTCTCAGTTGTTATTTTCAGACGTCTGTTTACCTTCATACGGAGGTTATCATTTACCTTTCGAGTGACAGTCTAGTTGTGTTGTTTTATCGGTAGATAACTGATGAAGAGAACGTCTGCCACTGTGCACGACATACTGTTCGAGTTCAGCTAGACGTGGATGGATGGCATCGATGTGGCTGAGGGTGTGGATACATGGATAGCAAGATATATACTTTCGTCTGAAGAAGATGCTCAACTGTACACAGTACTAGACTTGATTATTTCTTCACATCACTCAGTCACGAAGTGGCTGATAAAGCTTATTGTTCTAGTGAAGGAGAAGCTTTTTATCATTTTTTCCTTAATTGGTTAAGAATGTCAGCCTGCTGGACGTATAAATGTCTACAGACAAATACGCTCAATTATGTCACTACTCTATCCAGATCAACTTCGACATTCAATGGTTCTCCAAGATTCAGATAAGCTGTTTATGTTGCAGACGAATTAAAAATCATCTACTAACATTCACAAAGCAGACACTTCACATAATAACGGCAGATACTGAGGCCTAAATCAAGCTTAGGTCAACTGTGATCAGGCGAAGTCAAGTCTCATCACCTGCAAAGGATATTCATTATTATTTCTTCTTCTAATTATTCTCATGACTGTTCCTTGGATTCCGTGTGTTATTGAAAGTGTTCATTTGGCTTTTCGAAATGCTTTCCTTGATGCCATGTCTAAATTTCAGATCGTACTAGAAGAATTGAGAGACTGCCTGTCCGACTTAATATTGGTGTTGATAATACCAATTTTATTCCTCATGCTGGGATAGAGTGCAGAAGATTTCGGAACTTATTTCAGAGTAAGAATGACCGTCTGTCTTGAGGTTATGATTAGATTTAGCATTCACATCCTAATTTATTTCGACTGTGCTTAGTTTAAATGATGCTGCCATGCCAGATAAGTAAAGGGAGTGACATTTTCAAAATTTACTCTGCGATTGAAGCTTGTTATAAGTGTTAGCTGGTTGATTAAAATGTTCTTTGATTGACTTTCTTCATCATCTCCATCCACTGTGTGTTCCTCTGAAGTCCTGTATACTCCACCTGCTTCTTTTAGCAGTTTGTTTGTATTCATATGTAGGTCTTCATGCATGTGTTAAATGTCGTTTAAGTCATCTGAGAAGTCCTAATCCCCCATAGCCTTCTTATCTAACTAAGGCATCTTTGTCTTGTGACTGGTATTGAAATCGATTGATTCAACTCGTCTAGTCAACTAATTGTAATGCATTCTGTGATTTTTGAAGAATGTTCGTGATTTCAGGGGCGATACAAATAATAATATATGTGTAAAACTTGGCCATTGTGGTAGTAAGTAATTCCGTATTAGTTTGTTGATTAGATGTTTCACACAGCGAAACAGTATTATTTACTGGATGATAAAGTTTCGAACAAAATTTATTTATTTGTTCATAATCATATCATCAGTTATAATCACATGACTTCGAAACTTGAGTTTCATAGTTTTCTTTGTCCTCTGTTATTTGTTGTAGGAGTAGTAGACTTTTCCAGATATCTGAGAAAGATGTTGAATCATTCCTGATGCATGTATTTGCAGCTGATTCGATAAAAAAAGCTTCTATATGTCCAAACCAAATTCACTTTTAACAGTTTGAAAAAATGTGGGCATTGGGCATATGAAATTCATTATAATGTTTTTGTATTTCACAGTGAATGAAAAACAAACAACAACAAACAAAACGATATTGTTTTTATTGCTTTATCAAAGTATTAGTTAACCAGAATTTACAAAATCTCAGCATTTATATAATAAAGAGTTAAGAAGCGATAAAATAGATTTAGGTCAAGC
Source organism: Trichobilharzia regenti (assembly GCA_944472135.2). Taxonomy (NCBI): domain Eukaryota; kingdom Metazoa; phylum Platyhelminthes; class Trematoda; order Strigeidida; family Schistosomatidae; genus Trichobilharzia; species Trichobilharzia regenti. Next base: position 110,538,575 of record OX235264.1, on the reverse strand, counting down.
TAAAGGGACATATTGAAATCAAAATAACAATGAAGATCACTAAACCAAATATCAAAATTAATACTACATCTGTCATGATATCAAAACAAAGTTTACTAACTTGATCATCGTTCGTTAATCTGGTGTCTTTTTTCATTGTCAAGTTGGTCATTTGGTAAAGATAACAAAATCAAGTGTAGATTCTTGGATGTGATCAGTGTGTAAAATTATAAAAGCAGTGTGTGTTTACATAGTGAGCTTGCTTATCACATTCGTTTTGATTTTGGTCACTTCATGCGGGTGGGAGGCATCGTAACCAGGTCAGATTCCGTTTTAGTCCATAATTCCTATTCAGGCAATTCGGACTCCATTTGATAAGAAGTGCTTCTGATATTAGACGTACTTTGTGATTTCTGAAGTTGGTCCGGATTATTTCAGAATTATCAAAATCAATTTTGTGGCCTGATTCTATACCTGATGATTTTTCAAGTTTTTCTAGTTCAATTGGATTTCTTGGTGGTCAAAGAGATGCTCTGCGGTGTTCATTTCTTCTGATTTTGATTTCTCGAGATGTTTGTCCGATGTAGATCGCTTCACATTTCAAGCATTTTATTTTATAGACACAATTAGAGAATCTTTTGGGATTTGGTCTTTTATATGGATAAGGTTGCTTTGAAGTGTGTCTGATATTTTGAAGAAAACTCTAATGTCGAGCTGATTGAGTACTCTTCTGATATCGTCTGATGTCTCTGCTCTATATGGAATGATGACTGTTGAGGTCCATGTTTTCGGAATGCGTTTTCGGCCATACTTAATGTTTGTGTTGATTTTGTTGATGAAGTTCCTTGGGTAGCTATTTTTCTTTAGATTTTCACTAATGTTTGATATTTCTTCTTCTTTCTGCTTCGCATCCGTTATCAGAGAGTGTGCTCGTCTAAGAAGACTTGAAACAACTGAATTCTTTGCGTTGATGGGGTGTGATGATTTGAAGTCTAAGTATTTATTGGGGTGGGTTTTCTTCCTGAATATGGATATACTAAAATGTCCGTTTTCCCTCCTCTTAACTAGGCAGTCTAGAAATGGTAGTTCACCGACGTCTGATTCTGCTTCCAAAGTGAACTGGATTCTGGGAGACACACAGTTTAATTTCTCCAAGAATGAATTGATTAGAGCTCGTTTTAACACCACAAAAGTGCCATCTAAATATCTTAACCATATTTTAGGAGTGAGTATGCTTGAAAAGATATTATTTTCGAATGTATTCATGAAAACGTCAGCGACTATTGAGGAGACTGAACATCTGTAGTGCGGATCTGAATATAAAGTGTGAAGTTATTTCAACCCATCATGAATAATGATATGGTAATATCTCTTGACAGCCGGTGTTGTGGAAAGTCGTCAATTTACAGTAGCTTTTACCATTTTCGACTCTTTTCGGCTTTTGGCAGTCCAAGTTAGAAGCAGGTCGCCAACATACTACCACAGGGTAGTGATACATTTCACTTTCACAAGATCCCATCAGTTCTCTGTTATTGATCTGAGCCAATCTCCCCATAAATGCATGATGCCATCTACTACTTATTTAATGACATAAGTACTTATATATCCGGAATGCTTCCTGGTTCTCCGGAATAATTCACACTATAATGTATGGTTTGTTTGATACCATGAATAGTAATCAAGCAAGCTAGCATCGATTTATGACTGCGTGTATTAGTGATCGATTGGCATTAGTAGTTTCACAGCACTTTATACATCAGCCAACCAGCCAAATAGAAGTATGAACACCAAGCGGGGGTTTCACTCGTTTAGGTCCAAAATCATCAGTTGTGTACCAGGCTTGAATCTGCTCCAAACCAGGGAAACAACTGTTCACTGTTTAGATAACCTCAAATGCCTTGCTAATAGGGCCTACTCGTTGATGTGGAGGACGTTTCACAACTACTCATCTAAATCAGACACTGGTGTGTGTTGTCATAAGTTGAGATTTCAAACCTTCGGAGTGTGGAACACTGACCTGTAAATTTCATTTACTGTACAGTTACATTGATCACCATCCGATCAGTTATCCATATAAGGCTTTCGAAATGGGCAACCTAGTTTGGAAAATGTTAAACAAATCAGGTTCGAGAATGCCTTTTATCCATGGATTAGCGTTCATTAATGTCAGTTGCGTGCTAGGGCATCGCTTGAAAGCAATTCGAATTCGGAATGGATCGGTAAAACATGGGTCCATCGACGACATAGAGGTGATGGTGTGATAGTTGGAGTAAATGAGTGATTATGAGCATTGGTTCTGACATGCTGAAGAGAACAGCAGCAAGTAGGAACAATTTGAGATGTGCTGTAGAAGCCAATTATTCCAATCGAATGCCAAAGGAACAGAAAAATTCACTCACTCTCATGCATTTCAAATTACATCAAATGAAAATTCATCTTTTTTCTTTTTATTATATAATTTTAGTAAAAATGGAGCCTCATAGGTCTAAATTAAACCTCATCATACTCGTCAGTTTGTGCATAGTCAATATTATGAAGATTGAATCAGCAACGTTTATGCTTCGAATGACTGTTGATGAATCAGGTAATTCAAATGTATTCTATGATGTGGTTTTGTTCTCTGAGCTGGATGGTTAGCTTGCAAAGCTTTCATCACCCTACTGGGTGACAACTTCAGCGCATACTTCATAGTCATCCAGCTGAGCTACAAATCTTCTCTATTATATCTAAATGTATTCTATGTATGTAGATGACTGAGACAAGTGTGATATTTCTCTAAGTGAGTCTCTTATCATATTGCTGCTTGAAATTCATTATACGTCTCACTGCTGACTGAGAGACTCACTCCAGGATGAGACTTTCTCGCCACAATGAGAACATTTACTCACTCGTGATGAGATTAGTTACTGGTGGTGCTATATATTGCGAATTAGCAAAAGTCTGCATTCATAGCTCATTTCATTCTGTGTTAGTGAATGTATGGTCACTGATATCGTCTCGCCGCTTGAACGTTTTTGATTAGATTGCTGATAGGATGGTGGATGTATAGTAGTGAAGAGCCTTAGACCACGATCGGGTGATTTCCCTGTAATTGTTGTGTTTCAACGCTCCTCTAGCTGATATCACTTTATGATCCATATTGCTTATAGGATATTCCAACGATGTGAGGATGTTTCTCTTCATAAGTGATGGTAGTATGACAGTTTTACCTGTCGCGTAATCCACAATGCTAAACAGAGCAAAGTATTCTGTGAAGTAGAGATAGAAGCAAGCTAAGGCTGCTGATCTCCCTCATTCCGATGCGTCATGAAGTGAAGAGAGAGGAATAGGCTGGATTCGTGATAATACTCTGGGAGATCTGTATTTCGAAGCGGAAGATTTTTGTTTGTTTTCACACAAACTCAAACAGTTGGAGACAGCAACCAACGAGCGATCAAGAGAAGCAATTGGAGATTACAGTACTTCAGCTGAACATCTAGAATATGTATTGAAGTATAAAATGGACTAATGACAACAGCAAGCATTGATCACTTTCAGTGAAATTAATATGAATTCGGTAACTTACTTGACTCATCTTGAAAGGCAGCAGCATAGACAGTTGGTACTGCTGCACATGTAGTAACCGTAATTGGAAAGGCAAGACAGACGATTATCACTGTGAATTCAGTGTGAAAATTGTCTGCACTCCACCTCGGAACAAAGAACAACATTCACATTTTGAAGAGTCAGTCACGCGTCATATCAGATTGCACCTCAGAAATGATTAGCAAGAAGAATGTGGGAGAAAAGAACGACGAAGCACCAATTCGTCACGAAATATGCAGAAGTAAGTTAAGGGTGGTTCGGACACATATCAGAGGGGTCCACGAATGACATCGCGCGCTAGACAGTCGATAGAGTGGACATTGAATAGGAAACAGATATTCAGGTATATGTTAGATAGTGATATGTAGGAGGTAGTGTGGTTTGAAGGAGAAGAAAGAATATGGGCAATAATGAGACCATTCTGAAAATGACAGCAACACATAGAACAAAGTGGAAATGTGCTGTCGAAGGTGTATGTTTCTCTCGAAATTCAAGGAAACAATACTTGTATTGTTTCGCAAGTTTTCAGCGTGAGAATGAGAAACATATATCTCTCTGGGAATATCTACCTTAGCGTCCTGTGCAAGCTTCGATAACGGTCAAGGTAGTGTGGATGATATTAGACCTTACTTGATAAATGCCTCATCGGTGACTTGTTTTCTTCTGTTTCTTTAGAGCGTATACAGTTCAGGAGAAAATGAATTATCTTTCATCAGTAAAACTTTTATGAACGAACCAACTGAATTGGTCTTGAACTCCCCTCTATCAATGTCATTTGGCTAAATTATATGTTACACATATTGACCGACGATTCAACTTTTGCTCTTTCATATGAACTGAGAGTAATATAACACAAAGTGTCAAGCAAAAAGGCTCTATTATTTTTCCTTTGAATCTATATGGCTTCGGTGCGTCGGTGGCAAAGCGGTTAGGACGTTCGCCAACCATGCACATGGTAGGGGGTTCGACCCCCGGCCGACTCACCCCTTAAACTCTCCAAGCCAGACACAAAGCTGGTAAAGGAGAGAAAGGTTAAGCATGAGGCTAGCAACCCCATCCTGTAAAAATAATCACCACTGCTACAGAAACTTCAAGCCTCTAGCTTGAGGACGCCCTATGTTCCACTGGGAACGTGAAGGAAAAAAAATCTAAATGGCTTCGAGTTAGTTGAGTAGACTTTGTTAACCGAATCAATTGTATTACTGCGAAATCCCGTGCACTTTTACTCCTTCTCCTGCACACGAAGCAAGATAAAAAGGAGCTCATTTATTTCGTCAAAAATCTGTCTACGTGGATAGTGAAGGTACACAGTAGAAAATACTCACCATCAGGATAATAAAGAGGAAGGAATACAAAGCCCGGACTGGCATTTGTGGATCAAATAATAATAGTAATGCTAATACTAATATTATTAATGTGTTAAATGTTTTGAACGTCAGTGATAACGATGACGATGATAATGATAACAAATAATGACACTAAAGTTTCAGCACGTAGTCATAAGAATAACGGATATAAGAATAAAACTTGTGCACTGTGGTAGAGTGTAATTCCATTATGGGTAAATTTTGTTTTGATAAAGTCTCACAGTGTTATACAGTAATGTTTACAGTAAACATTACTGTGAGACTTTACCGAAACAAAATTTACCCATAATGGAATCAGAATAACGGAGTTAGTAATATGTGTATATATAGATATTCGGGTCAATAAATTCAGTAAAATCATGCAAGCTAAGCAATAGAGAAGGTGAAGTTGACAGATAACCAGATTTCGAATAAATTTCACTAAAATCCACAGTTAATGGAATATTTCATTTTTTTATTTTATTTTTTATTTATTTTTGATTACAGCTTGATTCCATACCGTATTTTTGGTACTAGTGTGGAATTTTCAGCGTGGATATCGGTAGCCTAAATTTCGCAGGCCGACCATAGATATCAAGTGTGAGTCGGCGTGGGCTCGAACCCCGGACCATGTACATGGTTGGCTAGGGTCCTAACTACTGTGCCACCGGCACACAGGATGGTTTTGATAAGGCTTTAAATGAGCCTGAATAGAGACAAATATTAGAACAAACTTTCTTTCTGTATATAAAGACTGAAGTTGATCTCTCGAAATTTCATAGCTTCGTCTATATGTGAATGGCGGTTTCGAATTTTTTCGCGATGCTCTATAGGATGCTATAGACAACTTTGAAGGCACTACTTCTGTCCAATTGGTAACCACAATCAACCATTCTCGTCGAAAGAGAATTTTTAATAGATTTTATTTGTCTCTCTCTGAAACATGTGCGAGGATTGTCGTTATTGAAATTGTTGACATAGGAAATATTATGATCATAATAGCTGATAAGGGAGTCGGATGAATAGTCGTGATCACGCTGGCAAACTGAATTCGCTTCCCATTGACAGAGCGAAGTAACAAAAGCTCAACAATTCAACAGATTCACAGACAAAGGCTAACAAGAAGCTAACAGACTCGCTTTAACAGCTGAAAAGGTGGAGTATGCTCAGAGGCATCCTACATTCGTCTATAAACTAATGGGAGTAATACTTCCCGATTATTCGCTAACAGATACCAGAAAATCAGTTCGACCTCGGGGTGCCAGTTATTAGTCTGAGAGAGTTGGTATTAAGATATACGATGAATGTACACTTCACATTCAACAGTCTTTATTGCAGTCAAGTCGATGATGTTGCTATGCGTTCTCCGTTCAATCTAATTTAGGCAGATTTCTTTCTTGCTTAGCTTGAAAATGCTTCTTTGAAACAAGTACCAGATTGTAACGGATTCTTATTTTCACTATCTTGATCATGCGTTCATTGTTCTCGATGAGAAATCTGACAAGAATGACATGTTGATAAAATATTATAATGCACATCCATCGTTCCTCCTCACTTGTGATGAAGAACATGCTGGTATACTTCACTTCCTTAATGTACACATGAGTAGAAGAGATACCGGATGGCTCACTCAAGAGGGATGTCTATAGAAAACCTACATCTTTAGGACACTATACAAATTTCCTCAGTTTTGTATGAATTCGACACAAAATGAATGTGAGTGAGATGCTTTACGAATAGAGCAAGACGGATCTGTACAGGTGACTGCATAGAAAAGGGAGTGAGGATACGTTCAAAATGCGTTGGCTCAAATAGGTTATTCCAGTAGATTTGTGAGCAGACCCATGAACACCATGTAAAAAACAGAGAAACAGGCAACCGTGAAAAAGAAAAGAACTCTTCCTAAAGTTGCGATTCAGTGGGAACGTGACTAGTGAAGTCTCACATCTACGACTATCAAGAGTAATACAACGGACGTATACTGACTTATATTGTCATTTTTCAGCAAACCAGTTATGATTGCTCAAGCGAAAGACAAGCTGTCTGGCTGCGCCATTCGCATGGGTTTCTCCAGTGGAAAGAGCTGTATATTGGTTGAACGACTAGACTGCTCAACGAACGCAATAATGACAACCTTCCTTCATGTTTGGGCATAATGACAGATGCTAACGGCTGGTATTGGCTGGTTGGCACTCACTCTGTTGTCAATTTGAAAAAGTTGGAATTGATGTGGTTTTAGATGTTGTCTTGGTGGCGAAACAGTCTGTTTCTTTACGCAACGATCCTGGTTTCGATCCCCGATAAGTCTCTGAATCACCAACAGTTTACTGGTCTACATTCAGCATAACTTTTGACTATTCAATAAGTTCTCAGTGTTATCAGTCTGGATGTAAGAATGACATTTCTCAGCATCATCTTCCATTTCGTGTAATGTGTGTGTTGATTGGATCGTAACGGATTGACAGATTGCTACTGACATAAACTCGGCAGCACTTGAGAGTGGAATAAACTTTTATATGAATCAATTACTTACAAATTATTCACACTGTTCTCTCCCGAGTGATTGCAAAGGGTGAGTTGATCATCAAATCACTATTATTTCACTTCAATCGAGAACTTTGTCTACGTGTAGAGATTTCAGACATTTCCTACAATACATTATCCTGCTTATTTTATTTTTAGGACAAATGACTGTTGAATTCGACGGGAAGAACTTCACTCTGAATGACGACTTCACACTAACAGTTCAAGATAAGGACTGTACAAGGACAATTTCATTGCAACCACCGACCGGAGATGAGCTGATAACGAGAAAAGGATATCGTCCGGGGTCTTGGTGAGTCTTCTTTTATGAGTGGCTTAAGTGATTTTTCTGAAGTAGTGTTCTGGAAATTACATCTAAACCACTTGATAATGTAGTTATTACTATGCATACAATATTCATAAGAATATTGCGCAGGTTTCAAAGCAGCAGTATTCTTTCACAGAAAATGCTAGCTTCTTTGTTTGGCTGTTGTATTACGCGTCCAGTATCACACTTGCGGTGTCACACATAACAGCCAGAAGGATTCATTTGAACAATGAGGCAAACATATTCTCGTAAGCGTCTGTAGCACAGTGATAAGATGCCCGCTCACTACATACGTGGTCCGGTGTTCGATTCCCAGCCAACGCACCTCTCAACGTCGCTTAGCCAGTAACAAGACTGGTCAAGAGGGAGAGTTGAGCATTAGGTTAGCAGCACCACCCGGTAAAATGAAACAACACTGATACCGAAAAATGATGCTTTAGGTTGAAGTCCTATATTCCACTGAGAACCTTAAGTGATAAAAAATAATCCTCATATCCCTCTGACTTCTCAGAACATATTTCTTCTGACTTGTAGTGAAGAAAGGGAGAATTAAAAGCATAACTCAAACCCTTCTCTTACAATTTATTAAATCGTTTTTTCGTTATACAAATTTGGCATTATACTATATGTCCGTAGTGTTCTTCTTGTATCACATGTAATGATCAATTAGCTATCAGTTTCGCCATACCTCATTGAATCCCGTGAGTACATTATTATAATAGATGACAATCGTAATAATACCAAGAGCAGTATTTTTGGAATTAACTGCGATCTGTGTTTATAATTCAGTTGGAAGGTTTCATCATGAACTGATATCAGTTAGAGAACCATAGGAAAACATGGGGCGTTCATAAATTCACTTGCTCCTTCAGAGCTATTAATATTAAGTGAAAACCAAAAAAACTGTTTTCGATGTAGATTCCCCCCTTCGTTGCTAATGGAAACTGGTGTTCCTCAAGGCGCTGGAACTTATTTCATTTCTATCTTCAACCTGCATGATCTCCCATATTCACCGAGGCCGATTTCCGTCAATATGCCGATGATCTGACAACTATATTGTAGTAGTTTCTTCTCAAGTGGAAGGATTCTTATCGGAAGTTATCCTATCTCCCAAATCAAAACGAATCCATCTACATGTCGTAAAGTTTGTTGATTTTGGATCCCGATGTGAAGAATACTCAATATTGACGGCATTGTTAAAGTGACTGAAATGGATGTCTCCTATCTCAGTGTCAGTTTCCCTTCCAGTTCGTGTTAGTCGTCTCATATCTTGTCGATATGTAGTGAAATATTCCGTCTCACTTATACTGCCACTAGGTTGAGTATTTCTGTTGGTCCAACTCAACCCCTACTCTGATCATTTATTAATCAATGTATTCTTCTCAATAGGGTGAGAACCAGAGAAAATATGATCAAAAATTATGCTAGTCTGGGCAGCAAAATATAAAATCGCTCCCTTACTGTACTTGGCAAGGGTTTCGTGTGAAGAGACAAGTATCAGGAAACAGCCAAGAAAACGTTCAAATCAGCGATTGAATTGAGAACTTCTCTCCAGCTGTCTAGATAACTTGCCATAAGCTCTCACGCCCTCCACACACGTACACACACAATAAACTCCTTGACTCACGCTGTCGGCCAACTAATCATTTCACATTCAGACTTCCCTCCAGCGATGGCCTGATATGTGGTATCACTCAGCCGTCTTCTCAATGCCTGTCCTGTACACCGCCTTTCCTTTGGACAGGTTCGATAAGAGACAAATTTTTGTCAGAACTCTTTCTGTCTAAAGATGACGCATTATTGATTTGAACACTGTTGTTTATGGTAAACGCCACTAGAAAAGACACTGTGGCTGGTCCAATTATGCAGTTGCATTCGATTCTTGAAATATACCGCAGTCTTTTATACAATCCAAAACAGAGCTGTGTATTTCACAAAGTTGATTTTGATGCGTATTCATAGCTTGATTTTTATCTTTCCCTAGGCTGTGTAAAAGGTGGTTTGAAAGAAACCGAAATATTCATCCGAAAATAGACGAAGTAAGACAGTACTATGAAGAGCGTAAACCATAGAGTATGGCTGGGCTAAACAGTACTGAAAGGGAAAAATAATTCAACCATGTATATTCAAATACTCTCCTTTTCAATAAACACTCCTTATTTTGCGAATGCAAAGTATTCTTCTCTCTCTTTCTGTAGATTAGATCTTCTCCAATAAATGTATATGCATAACTGCCTTCGCGTTATTTAACAAATATGAAGTGGTCTTGTGTGTTGACATAGTAAGTGAATGGTTGATTTCAGTGCGGATTCTGTCGTTTATGTTGACTTCGCTTCTGCCACTAAGAGACACTGACAGTATAAAAGTACTGAAAAGCAGGAAGAATCATACTTCTCAATTATATTGTGCAGTTGTGTACATAAGTCGTGGGAATAGAAGTCAAATCGGTGTAGCTGACACTGTTGAATGGCCGCGACCATCATTTGCCTAGCAAGCAGAAACGTAGCTTATAAACTCTAATCTCGCATTTGGCAGAAAGTCATCAAGCGATAACGTTAATATCAGAATCTGCAAACGAGTCGGTGCGTCTGTGGCACAGTGGTTAGGACTCTCGCTGACCATGCACATGGTCCGGGGTTCGAGCCCACGCCGACGCACACCTGATATCTATGGTCGGCCTGCGAAATTTGGGCTACCGATATCCACGCTGAAAATTCCATACTAGTACCAAAAATACGGTATGGAATCAAGCTGTAATCAAAAATAAAAATAAATAAAAATTTAAAGCAAATGATGTTTATCGATAAGTCGCTATTTTCAGTTGTACCATTCTCAAGCAGTACAATCGCATATATTTAGTTAACTTATGTCTTAGCAACAAAATGAGTTTTTTCAAGTATGCGTTATTAGAATCCGGAATGTTAGATATTATATCTAATGTGGGAACTGAATCGAAGTTGTGAATACATGAAATAATAATGGAAGTGTGAAATGCAAATAAAATATATGTGATTATAATCAAAGTTAAATATCAATTGGTAAAACAGTTGATGTATACATGTTAAGATGGGGTGTATAATTATAGGGTTAGTAGGTGAATATAAAATGTTTCATATCCTGGTGTGAAATTTGATGGGATTGAGTCAAATTTGAAGTAGTGACTACTATTGATGTCCGTCAGGGATACCCACTATCCCCATTTCATTCAATGTCATCATAGACGTAGTAATGGATTTAACCCTAAATCACTTCAGAGACTCAGGGATTGACTTGCTACTATGGAATAATCGCATTGACTTTGAATATGCAGATGATATAGTCCTTCTAGGTGAGGACGCTGACAAAATGCAGAGTCTTCTGGACATCTTGATCTGTATTCTACGAATGTTTGGTATGGGATTCGTTCCCTTTGTCAAATGTAAATTAATGTTAAGGGACTGGACTACACTGACTCTTAGTTTGGAAGTATGGAGTGAAGTGGTAGTGCACGTTGACCGCTTCACTTACTTAGGAAGTAACATCAGCCTCATTAGGTTGATCTTGGACGAAATCTCAGTATGGATAGAGAAGGCTAGTTTCACGTATGCCAGTTTACGCCGGCGTATGTATACATAAACAGGTCAAGACATACAGGTAAGTTTAAGCTACCCTCATTTTTACAATCTGTATCCAACGTATTGCTCTTTAGTGTTCCCTCATCGTATTTCTCAACTATTTGGACATTTCTCACTTGAATGTTCCTAATAATGCACTGTTTTACTCAGCGCTTATCCATCTTAACTCCTTCATTGATAAAATTGATTTCTGTTCTACAGAGAAAAGCTTTACTGGCGTCTGGTGTAGCGTCATTAATACACATCTCTGGAAAATCCCACCACAGATATTGTTCATGTCTCTCTATGTTACAGATTAATTTTGACTTCATGATCCATTGTGAACTTGATGATTAAATGGGTTGTATTGAGCTTCTATAGTATCAGTATCAGTATTTCAGCTCACCGAGTGTCACTGCATACAACAAATACAGTATCTTTGAAACTGTGGAACTGAAAGTCACTACATATTGTGCAGATTCCATTGTAGTATTTTGCTAGATGGTACATGCAAATATCAACCTATATTTGAGTTCGAGGACCTCACAAAGCTACCCTATTAAAGTGGCAACGCAACACGTTAATGAATTTGAACAGATCAGAAGACGCCTGACTTCAGTCATCGATTGTAGGATATCTGGATGAATATCTCACTTTGGTTCACACCAACTTCTGCACAGCCTGGTGAGAGAGAGAAATGGTGAAAATGAAGTCATGAATACTCATCGGAATCGCTATTATCAAACAGAGGGATCAATTGTGTTTTATACAATGGACAGTAGTATACCTTTAAAGTCTAAAGCAACTGTGTAAGCGGTGGTAAAAACAGTTTCTTTTCTAGTGGTGTTTATTACTGCACAGCAGTGATTCAATCTGTTCCAGTGTTATCTGCATCCAGAAGATATTTCGGCAAACAAACAACCAAAAACATGTTGTATATAGGAAAGGGGTTGGATAGAGCATACGCTGAGGATAAGGTTGAATGTTAACACACAGCAGGCTGTCACCTGATTGATGCCCGTAATGTACATCACGATTTGGGTGTTTGTGTGTGACACGGAGGATACAGGATGTTTATATGTGTGTGGAGAAGAGAAGAGCCTGTGGCCAGTCATGGAGCCTGATGAAGTGGACTTTCCAATTCATCTACTGATTTAAAAGTTCAATGAGTTCATTTCTGACACATATCTCTTCACACTGAACCCGCGCTAAATATGGTACGGTTGAAATCATACATTTTCACTGCAGCACAAAGAATATTTCGTATTTAATTTCTTCTGGTCTCAACCCCGTAGAGGTAGTTCATACGTCATTGTCCCCTTGCTAGCCATGCCTGATAATGTTGTGAAATGCGTTTGGAAATTGTACTCTTTCTACGACCCACATGACTACCTCTGTAGGAGCAAGTGAATTTATCAACACACATTACAATTAATAAAACCACTGTTATGACTATAGTCAATATTATCATCTATTGCATAGATTCGGTCACGCGAACTACATGAAGCATGACAGAACTCGAAACCGATTAGCCATTAGATGTGACATCGCATGCATGACACTGTACGCATAACACAACGGTGATGAATAGTAGTTTGAATTTGCTTTGAAAGGATAAGATTTCTTGGATATATTCGTAGTATTCTTAAGAATAATCTATGCATATTTATACTTGCATCATCAAGTAATTTAGATGGAATTTTTATCACAGAAATTCAGAACACACGTAAGTCACTTATAAAAAATGACTCACCAAGAACTCACAGGATATCTGGTTCTCGTCATTAGCTCCTCTCTGGTTGGTGGTTGCAAGTCAACTGTTCTTTCACATTCATTATTCTTAACCGTTAATGTCTTGTCATCACTCAAGGTAGAGTTCATCCTGTCAAAAGCAACAATCATTTATCTTCGAAATAAAATAAGCAAAAACACATTTTATTGTGTAAAAGTAATGTTTGAAATCTGTTCGCGTAGACTAATTCACTGTTTTGAGTGAAATAACGATGATTTGATGATTAACTCAGCCTTGGAGTTCAGTTTGTAGGTATACGACTGATAACCTTTTAAGTCATGGACTCATATCTTGAAACAACGTAGAATTTCGCTTCACACTCAATCGTCACCCATTTTATGTCAGTAGTAGTCTGTCAGTCCATGGCCATTCACTGGATATTCAAATAATATACAATGTGAATAAAAGATGCTGCTGGAAACTGACGTGCTTATCTTCAGGTTTACACTAGTGAGGAGAGATGAAACTGTCCGAATTTATAATGAACATAGACGAATCAAACTGTTTCGGAGTAGATCAATCAAGAGGCCTTCCAGTGAGATGGAACCTAGAACCCTGGATTAATGCGGCAGTCTCGTTAACCACCCAGCCACCTAGACAACATCAAATAACCCATCTATTCAAACTCCTTCCAATTTTCGATTGATGGTGTGACCGCTAGCCACTATCACCAGGGAGAATCTGCTACCATGCTGAATTCGATGAACAGTGCTGGGTGCGACTTTTCACTAGAACTTCGGACGGAACTTCCCCTCTGCAGTTTAGTAGTCATCAAACATGAAGTCAACCAAATAGCTGTAAACCAACACCTGAGGATTTAAATAACTAAACTAAGCCTACAATTTTCCATCGCACTTCGCTTAGCTTTTTTTAGTTGTTGAGGGATTTTGACTGCGTTACATCCATAAATGTGACAACTCGCTGCAGTTTACTAATTTAAAATTATGATTCATCATGACATCATAGCTATGCCTAATTTATTTTCATTTGTATTTCTTCAAATAATTGAAGTATCAAGTTTGACCACGTATTCAGATCATTGGTGATAGTAGACAGCCTTGCCTCACTCCCGTCCAAATAAAATTGATGGATGCGAGTTTAAGATTAAGTCGGGTGGTTTACACACTACATGTAAACTGACACGAGGTAGTGCATCCTTACGTCAACTGTATACTGCTAAAGATTCAGAACAAAACAAGTCACTGATGAGATATTAATGAAGTGAAGTGTATTACCATCTGCGTTGCCTCGATGGTCACTGGACCTTACACAAGAGAGTAAGCTAGATATTCACAGTGAGATATTATTTATCGTCCCACGTTTGCACATAATCTATAATCCACTACATGTCACTTTCGAACACATGCCGAAATCTCCTTGTCCTATCCGGATTCCACTCTACCGATGTCATCCAATGGCTCCCTCAACGTGAGTCAGATCAACCTGCATTGCCTTCAGGAAAATTCCTTAACCAATGCGTCGTTGATTGGTTTGTTCTGAGTTTCTTTTTCTCAATCGTTTCTGGAGTACCATCTGCTGTCCAATTGGGAGCCAGTGAATACAGCTGTTGACTGGGGCCTGAGAATGACTGTTGGAGGTACGCTTCGCAACGCATGAGACAAGTTTCTGACTCATAGAGGGAGTGACTTCACATTCATGTACAAAATCCGAATCTAGTTTTTTACTCTGGGGCGGTATGCAGACGATTTCAAACTGATTTCAGGGTGACGAAGGTCGGTCTTGCCTATCCCACTCTGGTTTTTCACATTCTCACCAGTCCCAACTGCCTGTAGTTGTGACTGCCTGATGCCTAGCTAGATAAGTGATGTAAGTGGCCTCTTCCAAATGATAGTGGTCATGCATCTTGTTGTCGTAAGTGCTTTGACTATCTTCCTCAAATCCACCTTCTTCGTGTTCACTTAAAGCCCCGTATTCTCTGCCTGCATATCCTCCCGTATTATTGATTTACATCTGTAAGTCCTCGAGTTTGTATACCATTGAAATTAAATCATCCACGCGCGAATTCCACAGCTAACAGAATATTCTGACTGCTCAAGCCTATTCCTGTCCACCCTCTGCCTCACGCATAATCCAGTCCATTAAAAGCAGGAATATCATCGGTGATAGTAGGCACGTAGCCTTGCCTTGCCGCTGTATTCACTTCAAAGACAAGCTTAGCCGAGTTGTGGATCCATTGTGGATCACGTCATATTAATAGAAGTAATAATCAATTTATTCCAAACAATGTCATTTTACAGAATTGAATTTTCAGCGCTTTTTTACATATTGTAACAATTTTTCTTTTCTTGTAAATATTTACATACACAAAGTTTAAAATAGTAATAGTAATATTATTAATGCAACTTCCATACACACATTGCTGGTGGAAACATAATGAAGTGTAAGTAGATGGTATCACAGATAATACATGCAGTAATAATAGTCTTCGCTTATACTTTGCAGTTTGGTTATTGATTCAAGACTGTTTGTGAGTTTTTGTCTGACAGCTGACTCTTCACAAAACACCCGTGCAACGCGTGGAATGCAGGAATTTTATATTTAGTTGACGTTTCTTTTGGTTTTACCCAAAGATATGCAAGGTGAAAGTTGAGAATAGAGAGGTTGTTCAGCGTCAGACGAGATAACTTTAGCCAAATGACTACAAGGACTGAAGTGCTCACTGACAACAATGTCAGTTAGCTGAATCAGAGGCACATCACTGACCCAACTTACAGTCCTCAGCATTCTACATAACATAACATAGTCTTTTTTGAGAAGTTCAGCAAAGAATAATGCTGAAAAAAAAGGAGAATAGGCAGAATATATGAATTAACGATAAATTGTAAGAGAGAAGATTGAGTTGTCACATCAGATAGCCTCAACTTCTGTATACAATAATTCAAACGACAGATTTTCTTAGGAATCGGCAAGATATAGGACGATCAAGAGAGATTCGAAGAGGAACTGGTGCCGAGATGAGAGACATTCGATTTGCTCCCTTTCACAATACCACCAGTATTGATACAATCAGTCCACGCGTGTGATATTCACATCTGAAACTGTAGTCAACAAACTGTAAGACATTTAGATGAACTTGGCTTAAGACCATTTAAGCAAGACCATTTGTTAACTTCAGGCAAGAAACTATTCAAGTAAGATAAATCAAAAACAGAAACTGCTAAAACAGAAACGCTTAGATCATCGGCATTTCCAATGAAGTTAGCTTCGAAAGAATATGGAGTGTCGTGCAAAAGGAAAGAAGAAAGGAATGAAGATATTGCAGTGCTTGAGGCTCACTAATTTTCGTTAATAACGAAGCGGAGCGCTTTCAATTCAAAAGAACATGTTGTGTTCTATCTGAAAAATAGGAAGACAGCCACCATGTTACCCAGGAACGAGTGTTCGATGAATTGAGCTTGCTTGATAAAAGTGTCCCGGGAACAAAGAAACAAAGGTGACAGTTGAGGCTCGAACAAAATTTGCATCTATCTCAACGACAGCATCTTTTATTTTATTGTTTTTCATTGAAGCTTGATTCCACACCTTATTTTAGGTACAAGTATGGAATTTCCAGCATGGGTATCGGTAGCCCAAATTTTGCAGGCCGACTAATCATATCAAATGTGCGTCGGCAGCGGATCAAACTCCGGATCATGTGCATCGTCGGCGAGGTTTCTAACCACTGTGCTTCTAATATGTTTGTAGACAGACTGCTTTGCTTCCGTAAAAGATTTCAAAAGATTTCAGGAAATTCGAATAAGATTCGCCAGTCACCAAAAATCGAGATGTGTTGGCGATTGGCCTAAACATTAAACCTGACGAGGAAGATGTGTTTGACACAGGGGCCACCTTCATTAATCTCCAGGCAAAAGGTATTGCATCCCTGTGAAATGATGCATTAAATATTTGATTGAGAGAATTTGCACAAAATATCAGGACACTTTTGAAGCAAAATGCTTGTTTAATAATAATAATAATTTCGCTTTTATTGCAGAAACAGTACTTGTGGTACAGTGTGGACTTTTCAGGACATATCTACAATATCGCATCTAGTTTCATCCTACATTTAAAAGGAGTATTACAAAAAATAAATATAAAAGACAACAACAAAAACAAAAAAGAAACACGGAAATAACAAAAAAATGCAAATAAATAATACCAAGTAGAAAGAGAGATAAACACCAATAATGAAAAATTTTTCAGTATTGGGTGGTGGAAGTTATGATATGTGTATGCGTGGTGAACAGTAACAGCTTTAATCAAAGAGGAAATTATGAGATGTTCTTAAGAATGTTTATAGCCAAGATGATCAGTTAGTTTGATTGAACTACACTAAACAAACATAAAATAAACATTTCAGGGTTTTTATTTTTGTTGTCAGAACTAATGCAGTGTTTGTTATGATAGTGTGAGTAATCCTCTATAATATTAAAATTTTAAGATGGTGACAGTGACGTTCACAAACAAGATTGTCAGTTAAACAGTGCCGAACAAAGAACCACCACAAAACTAATATTACATGATGGTTAATGACAGGACAATTTGTAATAATCATAGTGATAATATAGTCGGACCCAGTGGATATACAAAAGAAGGAATACAATAAAGAATACAAAAAGTAAGCCAATTATAATAATTTTGAGCAGCTAAGTATGTTTAAGAAGGTTGTTCACTATAGAGTACAAATAAGAGAGTGTAAGAGGGAAATAACAAGGGCCAGAATTATGTTATAAACAACAAAGCAAGTCATAGGTTTCACGCTTAACATTGTCTCTGCCACTAAGAACTCGGGCCGTTGAGTTCCTACACTTGGTTGTACGATCCCCACGAACCATCAGGCCCTAGGCAGTGAGATGGACGTAAGGATTTGATACATGGTAATACATCATTCTCGTAAGAACCAGGCAATTGATCACTCACATGACTAGAAACTAGAAACAGAAAGCCAGGCATATTGGCTTGTTGCATTATGAAAGATCTATTTAAGGCATTTACATCAGGATAAGCACCAACTGAAATTTTTTACCGCTTGTCAGTTGGTTAGAAAGTTTCCAGATGTTGGGAACACTTGTTGCGTGCGTTGTCTGACTAAACTGCCGTACACATATTTTCTAGTATTTCTTCGTTCTTATTAATGTGTGCAGACGTTGTGGCTACTCGACGCCCACAATGTAAATCAAAATGCACTTGCGAAGAGTACGAATGTGTATTATAGCAGTAGTCAAATTTGAAATTGTGTCAAGGTAATGTTCAACAGTAAATTGACAAATGTTTCCGAAGTACATATAAAATTGGTCTGTATACACATATAATACAAGTATACAAATTAGATTAAAAAGCATGTTTACAATTGGTATAGGGGTACTACATAATTCCCCCACCAGAACACTAAAATATAAAAAAATACATTTAAGTGTTCGAAAATAACATGCGTCAGCGTATTACGTGCAGCGATAGTACACAGAAGGCGATTTATTAAGCTGAAAAATGAGCAGTTTAATGCGGTTAATAACGTCGATAATAAATCCGATAATGTTGGGAAAGTAGGATTGCTAATCGTAATAGAACATATAAGGAATGATAAATTTGGCCGAGGATCTGTAGTCTGCAGACGAGAACGATAGGTGCATTATACGCGGGATGTGATTAAATGTAATGATATAGAAAATATCGATGTTAAAATAATAGTGACGTGATTTATGTATGAAAATATTAATCGGTTAAATGAGTAGTCAAATGACAATTACGAATAAAGATAATAAAAATGAAAATTCGTAATAAGTTATATTTCGATGACTTGCACGTAACGTTTAGGCCAATGGACTCGTCTGCCAGATCGTGTTGTTTTCGCAGGCTTCTCTGTCGACGTTGAAGCTTGTGTGGATGTAGGTGTTGGCACGTCGTTCAGCTGGTTCTTATCGTTGACTTCGAAATCGTCGAGGAACGCTGGTTTGACTCTGTCGATACTGATGGCTTCTGTTTTACTCAATCTTTCTATCGTGATAACTTTGGCACTTCTGTTAAGAACTTTGAATGGGCCATCATAAGCGGGTTGAAGGGGTCGTTGTACACCTTCTCTCCTGACGAAGACGTGAGTACAATCTGTTAGTTGTGACGGGATGTATGACGCTCGTTCCTGCTGACGTGGAGGTGATTTCTTTAGCTCGTTCATGTGTTGTTTTAGCTGGTGCACGTAACCAGTCATATCGTGCGGAACTTGGTTACCCGGGGTGAAAAATTCTCCTGGTAATCGTAATGTTGTTGCATAGACTAGTTCGGAAACACAGCAGCCAATATCTTTCTTTATAGTAGCTCGTATACCAAGTAATACTAGTGGAAGTTTGGTTGACCAATCGTTTTGAGTCAAAGAAGCAGCGAGTGCAGCTTTGAGTTGTCGATGAAATCGTTCGACCATACCGTTGGAACTAGGATGACACGCTGTCGTTCGTATTCGTTTAATGCCTAGTAATTCAGTTAGCTGATTAAAAAGTCGGCTTTCAAACTGGGCACGTCTGTCTGTAGTGATAATTGATGGGACACCAAGGTTTGCTATCCAGTTTTCGATTAAAGCTTTAGCTACCGTTTCAGCTGAGACGTCGATTAATGGAACTGCTACTGGCCAACGAGTAAATCTGTCAATGCATGTTAGAATATAGTTAAAACCATTGGAAGGAGGCAGTGGACGAACTATGTCTACATGCACATGGTCAAATCTAGAGTCGGGGTTAGGGAAGCGACCAAGTGGTGCTTTGGTGTGCCGATTGATTTTGACTCTTTGACAAGACAAGCAATTTCGTGTCCACTTCTTAACGTCGCTGTTAATGTTTGACCAGATAAATCTTTCTCTTAGTAGTTTGATAGTAGCGCTCACACCAGGATGCGACAAATTTTGTAACTTCTCGAATACTGTTTGTCTCATAGCTATTGGAACGAAAGGTCGATATTTACCTGTAGAGGTGTCGCAGATAACTTTTGTCGTGCCGAAATGAATTGCCTCGAGGTTTAGAGATGTTGTTTTAGAAGACATGATCTTTTTGAGTTCGGCGTCATCTCGTTGTAGGTTTGAGAGATGTTCGTAGTCGATGTCTGGGCATACAATGTTATCAATGTGCATACGTGATAAAGCGTCTGCCACTTCATTGTTTTTACCCTTTATGTGCCGCAGATCGGAGGTGAACTGGGATATAAACTCGAGATGTCGTAGTTCACGTGGAGAGTAGTTATCCTGTTTTGCTGATAAGGCTTTTGTTAGAGCCTTGTGGTCTGTAAAGACCGTAAAAGGTGTACCTTCCAGCATATATCGAAAATGCTTGATTGCTAAATAAACAGCTAATAACTCTCTACCAAAGGTGCTATATCGACATTGAGTAGGATTCAGTCGTTTCGAAAAGAATGCAAGGGGTTGCCATTCGCCATGTACCTGCTGTTGTAACACTGCCCCAATGGCGACATCTGAAGCATCTGTCATGAGGGACAAAGGGGCGTCATTTTGGCGTCTGACTAAGAGTGTCCTGCCATTTAACGATTGTTTAACAGGCAAATTTCCTGACGAACCCACGAAGTTTGTGTTCAATTATTCCTCAGTACGTTTAACCGACATGCAACTGGAAGTCCTATCTCTGGGCCCTAAATTCTGCGATACAAATTTCAACTCCGACAAACTCCATACTCAGGTCCAGTTTGAAAATCTAATCAGCCAAACGCATGATCTCAGCCCAACTTCTGAAGACGAATTACAGAGATTCAAGTCAACAATCATGGAATGCTGCCACCAATACTTGAATTCAAAATCAAAAGTCCGCAACTACATAACGAAGCGGCGCCGAGAGGAATTAAAACAGTTGAGAGATAACAAAGATCTACATATAACTCGATCCGACAAGGGTGCGGGTGTAGTGCATCTGAATTGAAGAGACTACATCGAGAAAATGAACGATATACTGTCGAATGAAGACAAGTTTTCCCAACCTTCTAATGAAAGAAACAAGACGGAACAGATTGAGAAGCAGCTCACAGACGTTTTGAAGAGAATGGAGGCCAGTCAACTAATCAGAGGGGATATCTACGATTAGATCCGGCCAACAGGTTCAATAATACCAAGACTTTATGGTCTACCAAAGGTACACAAGGTTGGTCTCCCACTTCGTCCAATTCTGGATATGTCAGGTTCCCCTTACCACTCTATTGCACAATGGCTAGCAGATATTCTGGAACCTGTAAGGAAGCAATTATGTACGTACTCGCTCCGTGACACCTTCCAGTTCATCGAGTGCATACAAGACACGAATGTATCTAACAAAATTATGCTGTCCTTCGACATCGAGTCACTTTTCACCAATGTCCCACTCACAGAAACGGTCTGCTTCATATGCAGATATATAGATGACAACCACCTCGATATTGGAATACCGACAACATACTTGAAAGAACTATTATTGAGATGCACTCTGAACGTCCAGTTCACATTCAACGACACCATCTACAGACAAAAGGATGGTATTGCAATGGGATCTCCGTTGGGTCCACTACTATCAGATTGCTTCGTGGCAAGCCTCAAGAGAGGTTCACTAAAGCCAAGCATCGACAATTTGCGACTGTATAAAAGATACGTGGATGACATTTTCATTATTTGTGACAACAACAACGACCCCAATCTGCTGCTGAAGACATTTAACAATTGCCATCAAGCAATAAAATTCACTCTTGAAATGGAAAACGAGTCAAAAATTCCGTTTCTTGATGTGGAACTGACAAGAAGAGCTGATGGGAGCCTAAGAAGATCAATCCATAGAAAACCTACGTGGAATGGTCAACTATCAAGCTTCTATAGCTGGGTGCCCATTCAACAAAAGCGAAACTTAATTAAATCACTTGCTACCCGCATCCGACGCATCTGTAGTCCCGACGTTCTGGAAACAGAATCAGATATTCTGAGATAAATATTCATCCAAAATGGATACCCAATAAGATTTATCGACAAAAATATGAAACCAATAATTCGGAAAAACGAAACTTTAACTGCGCCTAAAAGGAAAATCTACATGAATTTGGATTTCAAGGGAGATTTAGCAAGCGATTTTCTCAAGAGAAGGATCACATCATCTCTGAGAAGAACGTTCTTTGCAGCAACGCTACGAATAGTGTTCTCCAGTCGCCCACTGATCTGCAGAAGCCTCAAGGACAAGATCCCGCACCTGGCCACTTCTATGTGCATATACCAGTTCACCTGGTGCTGTGGAGCCAGGAACATCGGTCGTTCGACGCGCATCCTGTCCAAGAGAATTCATGAACATTATCCAGCATGGTTGCGAAAAGGCAATACTGGGGCAATAAGGAGTGCGATAATTGAACACCTGGTCAACACTGATCATTGCATTTAAACGAGCGCCTCCTTCAAAGTAATCTACAGAGTCAAGAATAACATATCAAAGACAATACGGTTTCGTCTCCTTTGCATCGCTGAAGCTCTGGCCATTCACATGGAAAAACCGGAGGTTTGCATACAAAAGAAGATTACTCAACCACTTCTACTCTCATGGTAACAATGTTTTGATTTGTTTTGAGTTTTTTCTTTTATTTTGATGACTTAATTTTGTTTCTTTGCCTGTTCCTTAATTGCTTATAATTCTTGTATTCACTTAAATCTCTTACATAGTTTCGTATAATCTACTTTGTTTCTATGTGCATCCTGAGTAAAACTCACTATTATTATTACAACTGTTTGTGACAACTCATCACTTTTTTTACTACCCTAGTTTCATTAGCACTTAATTTTCTTGACCTGTATTACCAACCTTCACTTATTTAGTTAAAAGTAACCTTAACCAATTGTAACTTTGTTTGACAAACTTAATGTACACATACATACAAAACAATGCATATATATTTGCGATTGTACAGCTAAGAAAATGAATTCTCCGAAAAGAGACTCTTCGCTGATCCACGTGTTTTGTTTTCATTAATGCCTGGATGGGGATTATCCATGAATTACACCTATTATGCCGAATGTGTGCACTGCTGAAAAATAATCTTATCCAAGTTTTACCACTATGTAAGAAATGAACTAATTTTACATCACTTTATTTTAACCGTAAAGTCTGTACTTTGAAGTTTACCTTGGGTTTTGAATAAATATATATTTCTGACTCGGACTCTCCGTCTTCTCCACCGTATCAACTGCCCTCGATCAATTTTTTCAGCTGCTTTCTATCTCAAATTTTTACCGGAGCACCGTGGTTTCTTCCTACGTACTTTGGTCGACCTCCGGCAACG
Organism: Trichobilharzia regenti; assembly: GCA_944472135.2. Classification (NCBI taxonomy): domain Eukaryota; kingdom Metazoa; phylum Platyhelminthes; class Trematoda; order Strigeidida; family Schistosomatidae; genus Trichobilharzia; species Trichobilharzia regenti. The sequence continues at coordinate 110,515,157 of OX235264.1, read as the reverse complement.
TCAACATTGGAGAATAAGTACTGGAGCAGTCTTCCCGCAGCGCCTCTGGAGTCTATTACGTTTATTGTGGATTTTCGATCTTTGTAAACCCAAGTAATGAAACTTTAATATATTCTTCCCCTAACTAAACTTATTTGGTATTTCATTTTCTATTTGAATTTGGGTAACTAAGCTAACAGAGTAAAAGGTTCACCAGAATATTTGTTGAGCCCGTTTCGAACTTTTTTCGATGGTTAACCTGTTTTCGAACCTTTTTGTTTCGATAGTTAACTCGTTTTGAACATTTTTGTTGCTATTTTGGCCTTATAAACTCGCATTGCTTTAATTTTTGTTACCACAAGTTTTGCTATTTTGTATATCTTTATACTTAAATATTTTTTGACAATGGCTCCACCTAAACGTACCACTGTTGCTGAAGTAATTTATCAAGGCGAAGAGACACAGAACTCTGCTGTTAACGCCTTGCCGGATTTAAGACTATCTCAATTTGATCTGGCTGAACCACGTGTCTGGTTCGCAATCATTGAACAGTTGTTTGCAGCTCGAGGTATTACGTCGCAGATTGCCATGTATGGTTGCGTATTAGCAGCAATATTCACGGAAGTACTACGAGAGGTTATCGATGTCATAGACAGCAAACCTACAGACTCTCAATATGACAAACTAAAAGCTGCACTCATCCAGCGGACCACCCTCTCCGATGAGAAACGCATACAACAACTACTTACTTCGTGTGATCTAGGTACAAAAAAGCCATCTCAACTACTTAGACATATGCGCCAGTTGATTGGGTCACACAAAGTAGATGAGTTAATTCTACGTCAGATGTTCTTACAACGTTTACCACAAAATGTTCAACAAATCCTAACAATATCTTCTAGGACGACAGACCTTGAAGAATTAGCTAAAATGGCAGACGATATCATGGATGTGTTATCAAATAATGGCATAAATAGCGTGTCTACAGAGGCAGTACCACCAAGCCCTTCCACATCTATGAAGGACGCACCAATGTTTTGGTTACTTTCCCAGTTAACATCTCAAATGCAAGATTTACGACTGGAAGTGTCCGAGCTTCGAGCACAAAGGAACCAGTCACATACGGTATCCAAGCAACGGCGATCAAGATCTAGACGACGTTCTAGAACACCGTCTCAAAGCCGTAACATTTGTTGGTATCATAGGAGGTATGGGCATAATGCCCTGAAGTGTATTCGACCGTGTATGTACAACAGTGGTAACTCATCTCAGGGAAACTCCCCAGCCAGACAGTAATGGCGACGGCTGTTACTGTTTCTATGTGAGGGATTTGACTACCGGCACATTATTCCTGGTAGATACAGGCGCCGAGGTCAGTGTTATTCCCCCCTCACTATCCAGGCGATCAGCCAAAATACCTGGAAAACTTTCACTTCGTGCTGCCAACCAAACCAACATACAGACGTATGGCGAACAGTCAATGATTTTAAACTTAGGACTACGCCGACGTTTCACATGGATCTTCATAGTAGCTGACGTACGTCACGCTATACTAGGTGCAGACTTCCTAAGTCACTTCAATCTGTTGGTTGATATCAGCAAGAAAAAACTGGTTGACAATTGCACCCAACTCAAGATCCACGGTATTACATGTGACTACTCTGTTCATAGCATCTGTATAGAAAAGCCGGAGAGTGAAATGTTCTCTGCTTTATTGCAACGATTTCCTAAAATCCTTAAACCATCATACAACGTCGAAGATATATCTCATACAGTTACGCATAAGATCATCACAACAGGACAACCTGTGAAGGCACGTCCACGACGGTTACCACCCGATAAACTAGCAGCAGCTAAGTCGGAATTCGAACATATGATGCAGCTAGGTATCATACGACCATCTAACAGTCCATGGTCTTCACCTTTGCATATGGTACCTAAAACTAATCATGACTGGCGACCATGTGGAGATTATCGCGCTTTGAATAACGCTACGGTCCCAGATCGTTATCCTATACCTCATCTCCACGACTTCTCCTTGACCTTACATGGAAAGACCATTTTTACTAAAGTTGACTTGGTCAGGGCATATCATCCAGAAGACATTGCAAAAACAGCAATTATCACGCCTTTTGGATTATTCGAATTCTTGAGAATGCCTTTCGGACTAAAGAATGCTGCTCAAACATTTCAGCGTTTTATGGACCAAGTTACCCAAGGTCTTGATTTCGTCTTTGTATATATCGACGATGTCTTAATTGCCAGCTCATCGATGGAAGAACATATGGAACACTTAAGGCTGTTATTTCAAAGGTTTGAACAATTTGGAGTTGTTATCAATCCAAAGAAATGTATTTTTGGTTCCCCTTCCATTGAATTCTTAGGACATCGAATAACTGCCGAAGGCATCAGACCTACCGAAGATAAGATAAAAACTATTAAGAACTTTCCCGAACCTGATTCCTTAAAGAAACTTAGACGTTTTCTCGGGATGTTCAACTTCTACCGACGTTTTATTCCATCATGTGCCTCCATAGTTCAGCCACTGACCGACCTACTTAGATGCAATTCGAAGAAATTTCAGTGGTCTGAAGAAGCAAAAGCAGCATTTAATAATGCAAAAGATGCCTTATCCAACGTTGTAATGTTATCTCACATCAACCCAGAAGCTTCACTCATTTTATGTACAGATGCATCGCAGGTAGCAGTGGGAGCAGTTTTACAACAAAAGTTCAATAATGACATCACTCCACTTGCTTTCTTCTCCAAAAGTTGGAACCTGCGCAAACTCGTTACAGCACTTTTGGCAGAGAACTGTTAGCCATCTACCTAGCAGTGAAACATTTCAGCTTCTTACTACAAGGTCGACATTTTACTATCTTAACCGACCATAAGCCTCTTTGTTATGCTTTCACCACTTCGTTGGACAGACACTCTCCGAGAGAAGCCAGACAACTGGATTACATCTCACAATTCTCAACAGACATCCAGTTCATCAAAGGAGATTCCAATATCGTAGCCGATTCTTTGTCTCGATGTGACGTTAATCACCTATCTTCGATAGATATTAGCTTAGACAATATTGCCAAGCTGCAGAAAAATGACGCCGAACTCCATACTTGTAGACGAAACTCCTCCCTACAGTTGCAGGATGTACCTATTCCCCTGTCTGATACAACTATCGTCTGCGACGTTTCAACGGGCGTTCATAGACCTTTTGTTCCACTAAGTTGTCGAAAACCTTTGTTTGAACATCTACATTCATTGTCTCATCCTGGAGTGCGTGCTACGGTCAAGTTAATCAGCGAGCGTTTTGTTTGGCCCAAGATGAACTCCGATATTCGGAAATGGGCCCGCCAATGCTTGCAATGTCAAAGATCCAAGGTACATCATCATACCGTCACACCTCCAAAACAGTTCAATTTACCGATAAACGATTTCAACACGTTCATATAGATATTATTGGACCATTACCGCCATCCAGAGGATTTACTCATATACTTACTGCGATTGATCGATTTACCCGATGGGCTATTGCTTGTCCACTCAACGATATATCTGCAGAAAATATCGCTTTGGTTTTCTTAGATCGCTGGGTGTCAAACTACGGAGTACCCACAACTATTACAACAGACCGAGGAGCTCAATTTCAATCAACTCTGTTTCGAGAGTTTACGAGACTCCTTGGAGTGAACCATATCTCCACTACAGCTTATCATCCTGCAGCGAATGGTCTGGTGGAACGTTTCCATCGACAACTGAAAAGCTCGCTTATGGCACAAGCTGACTCATCTAAGTGGAGTGAACACCTACCATTAGTTCTTCTCAGTATCCGATCAACTGTAAAAAAAGATTTGGGATGTACACCAGCTCAACTTGTGTATGGTACTACCCTCACATTGCCTGGTCAGTTAGTTCCGTCTAATGATTCAACTGAAGTAAATATCTCCGACTTCACCAACCGCCTTACCCAGCAATGCTTCAGCTTCGACCAGTAGCCCCTCGCCAATCACTTCAGAAAGCTCAAGTTAATAAGAATCTACTCACTAGCAAATTTGTATTTGTTCGCGTCGATGCCATTAGAAAAGGTTTACAACATCCATATGAAGGTCCTTTTCTAGTACTTAAACGCACCGATAAATACTTCACGCTGAACAAACATGGTAAACCGGAGACTGTTTCTATCGACCGTCTTAAACCAGCGTACACCGACAGCGAACATGAAACACTAGCAACGCCGGCACCAATAAACAATCAGAAAGTCAATGCAACTCCAACTCTCCCGCTCTTCACACTTCCCCCTGTACAGACACGCAGTGGACGGCAGATCTGTAAACCTGCCCGCTATGTTCATTTCATTGACTGACATAAACGTTAACCTCATTTAGACATTCTTCTCATTACTATTGTTGTCGACATTCATTTCATTATAACCATTAATATTTATTAGTATTATTGTTTGCTGTTCGTTAACTGTACTGCAAGCACACGCATTCACCAAGTATATGTATATATCTATTTATATATGAATTTCACAAATGTTAACAAACATGTCATGGTTTATTATGTACATAAATTTTTTATTTAAAATTATAACAAGTTTTGATTTTTTTAAATTCCTGATTATGCTTGTATGTGCTAAACTTTATACGACACGGATGCATTCCATACATCCTGATCTAACTTTGTATCCTTGTTGTTATTGTTATTTTTTGTTATCCTTATTGTTGACATTATCCCTTATTTCTATGCTTATATTCATGTAATCGTCCACGAGGACAGTACTGATGGTCCTCCGGACCTCTAAGAGGGGGAGCCGTGTGGAGTCCTCAAAAATAAACTTATCCAAATTTTACTACTATGTAAGAAATGAACATATTGTGGATTACCTTGTTTTAACCATAATCTCTGTACTTTGAACTTTACCTCTCTTTCAAGTGGAAATATAATTCTGCCTTCGACTCTCCGTCTTCTCCACCATCTCAACTGCCATCGAACAATTCTAACCACCTGCTTTCTGTTTCAAATTTTCGCGGGAGCACCGTAGTTTCTTCCTACCTACTTTGGTTGACATCTGGCAACATCAACATTGGATAATTAGTATTTGAGCGGTCTTCTCGCAGTACCTCTGGAGTCTCTCACGTTAATTTATGGATTTTGGCCCTTGTAAATACCCAAGTAACTAAACTTTAATATATTCTTCCAGTAACTTAACTGATTTGGCATTTTATTTTCTATTTGAATTTGGGATACCAAGCTAACCGAGTCTAAGGTCCACCACAGAAGTTACTGTCTCCAGTATCACTTCCCATCTCAAGTTGTGTTTGGACATTTCCTGCCCTACTGAAACGCTATTTACGAGATTCGATAAGATCTCTTCTCGACAACTGAAATAGCTTAGAAGAGAAACAGAGAAACTGCATAAATCACATGATAATCCAAGTGCTCGAACAATAAACCCTCTGATAAAGTTTGGAATACAAGGGCTAAATGGGACATATAATAAAAACGTTTTATTATACAAGAGTGTTCCCAACATTTGGAAACTTTCTAACCAACTGACAAGCGGTAAAACATTTCAGTTGGTGCTTATCCTGATATAAATGCCTTAAATAGATCTTTCATAATGCAACAAGCCAATATGCCTGGCTTTCTGTTTCTAGTTTCTAGTCATGTGAGTGATCAATTGCCTGGTTCTGATGCTGGTTCTGCATTGCATGTTTTTCTGTTTTATCGCATTCTCAGTGTGCATTATTTTTGCTATTTTGTTACTCTTAAACCATTTTTCTACGAATTGCAACATGTCTTCCAATACCTCTGTCAGCCACGTCTCGTAAACCGTTAATTCCCAGCTCTTGCTGCACTCGGGCTCACGCTGTTCCTTGAAGTTTCTCAGAAACGCTTAGTAATAACAGACGCAAAAACCAAAACACCGATTGGCCGCTTTGGAATTCTTTATTGTAACACCAATATATAAAAAATATTTCTACTAAGGGCTGTGAACAAATATTACAATAATAAATCACAATATTACTTCTGACGATTTTCTGCTGACTTCTTTCTGAACAGCGACCGATGAGACGATGACTGTCGTATTGATGCCTCCGCGAAAATTGGGGAGGTTGGTTTTGGGCAAACAACCATGAATTGATCGTTCAATCTTCAACTTCATTGACAACCTCTGATAACTTAGAGCTGGGATCTGTTAGTACTATTTCTCTTAATGTACCAGTTTTTAAGCCCAGAGACCCCATCTTTGGTTTGCACGACTGCAACATTATTTCACTGCCAACAAGCTCACGTCACAGACGGCTAAATTCGGCATTTTGAGTACAGTACTCCCAGACGAAATCGCCGAACAGGTTCGACAACACATAGTTCAACCCAGCAAAGACGCTACTCATGACAAGTTGAAAGAAGAAGTACTTCGATGCACTTCACTTTCGGATAGCCAAATACTCGATCGTTTGTTAAGCACTGTAGAGCTAGGTGATAAAACCCAATCGCAACTCATGAGGCATATGCAAAGCCAAGTAGCAGGAAGAGAAATCGATAAACGTCTCTTTTACCAAATTTGGTTGCGACGACTGCCTGCAAACATTCAGCAAGTTCTTGCTTTCGGAGACGACGACATTGGCATTGAAAAGCTCACCAAAATTGCGGATCGCATGTACGAGAGGTCAACACCTCAATCTGTTGCCTCCACTAGCAAAATACCAGACACTCACGATAGGATACAAACTCTAGAACACAAAGTCGACAAATAAGTGTGTGCGTCGGTGGCACAGTGGTTAGGACTCTCGCCGACCATGCACATGGTCCGGAGTTCGAGCCCACCCCGACGCACACCTGATATCTATGGTTGGCCTGCGAATTTCGGGCTACCGATATCCACGCTGAAAATTCCATACTTGTACCAAAAACACGGTGTGGAATCAAGCTGTAATCAAAAATAAAAAAAATAAAATACTGAGTCAGTTAGCAGCACTGACCACACGTACACGACCAAGCCGTTCTAGAAGCTCGTCTCGTCGACGTCTTTCTCGGTCACGTAGCACGTCACGACATCACGATACTATTTGCTGGTATCACCGTAGTTACGGAAGCAATGCACTACGGTATCGTTCACCTTACAAATTTCACGCTAAACCAAAAACATATATCATCATGTATGAAAACTTATACTGTCGGCAATCTACGATCTAGCAGTCGTTTGTTTTATCTAACAGATAGAAATACCGGTACTACGTTCTCAGTCGACACAGGAGCAGAGCTTAGTGTTCTCCCTCCGTCTACACAGGAATGTCAACATCCTGACCCTGCAGTTACGCTCCAAGCCGTTAATAAGTCTAATATTGTTACATATGGTAGTGTGGTGAGAGCAGGCTGCTAGCCGATTGGTTGGCACTAATCTACGTTAAGGTCTAGGTCACTAATACGGGCCGTGAGAAAATATGAACAAGCCTGAGTCAACAACCAATCACAGCAAAGTTAACGTGGCAGAATATGATTCGCAGAGAGAACTCTATTTGTCAAGGAATCCCGAAACAACCAATCAGAAGCCTGCGTTTGTCTACCTTAACAACCAATCAGATGACTGCGCTTGTCTATAATAATGTAGTTGAAAGATGTATAAATACGTGTTGATTTTCATAATAAAACGATCTGTTGCCTGGCCCTTGTCTTCTGTTGTTACATTTGGTGTCGCTGCCTACCGACAAATGGAAAGCCTATGCCCTGCAGTTTTTGATGGAGACATATGGATCTTCGGGCAGGACTTCAAGGCTTCTGCGCAGTTGAGTGGCGTTCAAGATCTGTCAGCGATGGAGCTGCTACTTGGGACGCTGCTGGGAGGTCGGGTGAAAGCAGCATATGAAAGTGTGAGCCGAAGTATGGACGAATGTTCGACAGGGTCAGGCAAACAGTTTCCAAAGTGGGAAGGACCATATATGGTCACTTCGAGATGGGGTTACGCAGACACAGTCGCAATGGCGAACAATGAGAGGCGCGTGAACGTCAGCGAGCTCCAGAAATGGATACAGCGAGACAAGCCAACGATGACGCCTGCACCAAGTAGATCAAGCCGACTTCAGTCGCACGTATTTGACGGGGGGACGAGTGTGGTGAGAGCAGGCTGCTAGCCGATTGGTTGGCACTAATCTACGTTAAGGTCTAGGTCACTAGTATGGGCCGTGAGAAAATATGAACAAGCCTGAGTCAACAACCAATCACAGCAAAGTTAACGTGGCAGAATATGATTCGCAGAGAGAACTCTATTTGTCAAGGAATCCCGAAACAACCAATCAGAAGCCTGCGTTTGTCTACCTAAACAACCAATCAGATGACTGCGCTTGTCTATAATAATGTAGTTGAAAGATGTATAAATACGTGTTGATTTTCATAATAAAACGATCTGTTGCCTGGCCCTTGTCTTCTGTTGTTACAGTAGTAAGCGAATGGCTTTAGATTTTGGTCTGCGGAATACCTACACTTGGTCTTTCATCATCGCAGACGCTCCATCCCCAATCCTTGGTATATGTTTTCTACAGCAACACAAACTGCTGGTTGATCCGGTTAGCCCTAAACTTTTAGACTCGCTCAATAAAAGGTATATCGCTGGTACGATTAGCCGTGCATCATCGCTGTACTTGGTAGCCACACGCACACCAGCATCTCCATATAATGACTTAGTAAATCAGTTCCACGACCTTCTACAACCCTCTTTCCGAGTAACAGAACAAAAGCATCAAGTGGTTCATCACATTAAAACCACTGGACCACCAGTTTTTGCACGTCCTCGACGCCTTGACCCACATCGACTTAAAATAGCAAAAACAGAGTTCGATATAATGTTAGAGCTCGGCATTATTCGACCATGCAACAGCTCTTGGTCTTCACCGCTGCACATAGTACCCAAAGGGTCTTCTGGTGAGATACAGCCGTGTGGGGACTATCGAGCTTTAAAGAAGCAAACGGTACCTGATCGATACCCCATACCGCATATTCACGATTTCGCCAGCAACTTGCCAGAGGTTAAAATTTTCTCCAAAACCGACCTTGTCACAGCGTACCATCATATTCCCATCCACCCGGATGACGTTCCAAAAACTGCTATCACCACGCCATTCGGCTTATACGAATTCGTGCGCATGCCTTTCGGGCTGATGAACGCCGCTCAGACATTTCAACGTCTCATCGACCAAGTACTCCGCGGCCTGCCCTTCGTCTACGCATACATTGACGACTTACTAATTGCAAGTGCAGACGAAACCGAGCATGTGAAACATGTGAAGACGGTGTTTGAAAGACTTCTCCAATACGGCATGACTATCAATTTAGATAAATGCGAATTTGGTAAGAAATCACTGAAATTCCTCGGTCACTTGATTGACAATCAAGGAATTAGACCAGTCCCCGACGATGTACAAGCTATCAAAGACTATCCATTACCAGATTCTTTCAAAAAATTACGGCGATTTTTGGGTCTAGTCAATTTTTACCGGCGTTTTATCCCGAACTGTGCTAGAGTTTTGCAACCGTTGACCGACTGCTTACGTGGACATAGTCGTTCATTCCATTTGCCTGCAGAAGCTGTTAAAGCATTCGAAGCTGTTAAACAATCGTTAAATGACAAGACGCTCTTAGTCAGACGCCAAAATGACGCCCCCTGTCTCTCATGACAGATGCTTCAGATGTCGCCATTGGGGCAGTGTTACAACAGCAGGTACATGGCGAATGGCAACCCCTTGCATTCTTTTCGAAACGACTGAATCCTACTCAATGTCGATATAGCACCTTTGGTAGAGAGTTATTAGCTGTTTATTTAGCAATCAAGCACTTTCGACATATGCTGGAAGGTACACCTTTTACGGTCTTTACAGACCACAAGGCTCTAACGAAAGCCTTATCAGCAAAACAGGATAACTACTCTCCACGTGAACTACGACATCTCGAGTTTATATCCCAGTTCACCTCCGATCTGCGACACATAAAGGGTAAAAACAATGAAGTGGCAGACGCTTTATCACGTATGCACATTGATAACATTGTATGCCCAGACATCGACTACGAACATCTCTCAAACTTACAACGAGATGACGCCGAACTCAAAAAGATCATGTCTTCTAAAACAACATCTCTAAACCTCGAGGCAATTCCTTTCGGCACGACAAAAGTTATCTGCGACACCTCTACAGGTAAATATCGACCTTTCGTTCCAATAGCTATGAGACATACAGTATTCGAGAAGTTACATAATTTGTCGCATCCTGGTGTTAGCGCTACTACCAAGCTACTAAGAGAAAGATTTATCTGGCCAAACATTAACAGCGACGTTAAGAAGTGGACACGAAATTGCTTGTCTTGTCAAAGAGTCAAAATCAACCGGCACACCAAAGCACCACTTGGTCGCTTCCCTAACCCCGACTCTAGATTTGACCATGTACATGTAGACATAGTTGGTCCACTGCCTCCTTCCAATGGTTTTAACTATATTCTAACCTGCATTGACAGATTTACTCGTTGGCCAGTAGCAGTTCCATTAATCGACGTCTCAGCTGAAACGGTAGCTAAAGCTTTAGTCGAAAACTGGATAGCCAACTTTGGTGTCCCATCAATTATCACTACAGACAGAGGTGCCCAGTTTGAAAGCCGACTTTTTGACCAACTAACTGAATTACTAGGCATTAAACGAATACGAACGACAGCGTATCATCCTAGTTCCAACGGTATGGTCGAACGATTTCATCGACAACTCAAAGCTGCACTCGCTGCTTCTTTGACTCAAAACGATTGGTCAACCAAACTTCCACTAGTATTACTTGGTATACGAGCTACTATAAAGAAAGATATTGGCTGCTGTGTTTCCGAACTAGTCTATGGAACAACATTACGATTACCAGGAGAATTTTTCACCCCGGGTAACCAAGTTCCACACGATATGACTGGTTACGTGCACCAGCTAAAACGACACATGAACGAGCTAAAGATATCACTTCCACGTCAGCAGGAACGAGCGTCATACATCCCGTCACAACTGACAGATTGTACTCACGTCTTCGTCAGGAGAGAAGGTGTACAACGACCACTTCAACCCGCTTATGATGGCCCATTCAAAGTTCTAAACAGAAACGCGAAAGTTATCACGATAGAAAGATTGAATAAAACAGAAGCCATCAGTATCGACAGAGTCAAACCAGCGTTCCTCGACGATTTCGAAGTCAACGATAAGAACCAGCTGAACGACGTGCCAACACCTACATCCACACAAGCTTCAACGTCGACAGAGAAGCCTGCGAAAACAACACGATCTGGTAGACGAGTCCATTGGCCTAAACGTTACGTGCAAGTCATCGAAATATAACTTATTACGAATTTTCATTTTTATTATCTTTATTCGTAATTGTCATTTGATTACTCATTTAACTGATTAATATTTTCATACATAAATCACGTCACTATTATTTTAACATCGATATTTCCTATATCATTACATTTAATCACATCCCGCGTATAATTCACGTATCGTTCTCGTCTGCAGACTACAGATCCTCGGCCAATTTTATCGTTCCTTATATGTTCTATTACGATTAGCAATCCTACTTTCCCAAGATTATCGCATTTATTATCGACGTTATTAACCGCATTAAACTGCTCATTTTTCAGCTTAATAAATCGCCTTCTGTGTACTATCGCTGCACGTATTACGCTGACGCATGTTATTTTCGAACACTTAAATGTATTTTTTTATATTTTAGTGTTCTGGTGGGGGAATTATGTAGTACCCCTATACCAATTGTAAACATGCTTTTTAATCTAATTTGTATACTTGTATTATATGTGTATACAGACCAATTTTATATGTACTTCGGAAACATTTGTCAATTTACTGTTGAACATTACCTTGACACAATTTCAAATTTGACTACTGCTATAATACACATTCGTACTCTTCGCAAGTGCATTTTGATTTACATTGTGGGCGTCGAGTAGCCACAACGTCTGCACACATTAATAAGAACGAAGAAATACTAGAAAATATGTGTACGGCAGTTTAGTCAGACAACGCACGCAACAAGTGTTCCCAACATCTGGAAACTTTCTAACCAACTGACAAGCGGTAAAAAATTTCAGTTGGTGCTTATCCTGATGTAAATGCCTTAAATAGATCTTTCATAATGCAACAAGCCAATATGCCTGGCTTTCTGTTTCTAGTTTCTAGTCATGTGAGTGATCAATTGCCTGGTTCTTACGAGAATGATGTATTACCATGTATCAAATCCTTACGTCCATCTCACTGCCTAGGGCCTGATGGTTCGTGGGGATCGTACAACCAAGTGTAGGAACTCAACGGCCCGAGTTCTTAGTGGCAGAGACAATGTTAAGCGTGAAACCTATGACTTGCTTTGTTGTTTATAACATAATTCTGGCCCTTGTTATTTCCCTCTTACACTCTCTTATTTGTACTCTATAGTGAACAACCTTCTTAAACATACTTAGCTGCTCAAAATTATTATAATTGGCTTACTTTTTGTATTCTTTATTGTATTCCTTCTTTTGTATATCCACTGGGTCCGACTATATTATCACTATGATTATTACAAATTGTCCTGTCATTAACCATCATGTAATATTAGTTTTGTGGTGGTTCTTTGTTCGGCACTGTTTAACTGACAATCTTGTTTGTGAACGTCACTGTCACCATCTTAAAATTTTAATATTATAGAGGATTACTCACACTATCACAACAAACACTGCATTAGTTCTGACAACAAAAATAAAAACCCTGAAATGTTTATTTTATGTTTGTTTAGTGTAGTTCAATCAAACTAACTGATCATCTTGGCTATAAACATTCTTAAGAACATCTCATAATTTCCTCTTTGATTAAAGCTGTTACTGTTCACCACGCATACACATATCATAACTTCCACCACCCAATACTGAAAAATTTTTCATTATTGGTGTTTATCTCTCTTTCTACTTGGTATTATTTATTTGCATTTTTTTGTTATTTCCGTGTTTCTTTTTTGTTTTTGTTGTTGTCTTTTATATTTATTTTTTGTAATACTCCTTTTAAATGTAGGATGAAACTAGATGCGATATTGTAGATATGTCCTGAAAAGTCCACACTGTACCACAAGTACTGTTTCTGCAATAAAAGCGAAATTATTATTATTATTAAACAAGCATTTTGCTTCAAAAGTGTCCTGATATTTTGTGCAAATTCTCTCAATCAAATATTTAATGCATCATTTCACAGGGATGCAATACCTTTTGCCTGGAGATTAATGAAGGTGGCCCCTGTGTCAAACACATCTTCCTCGTCAGGTTTAATGTTTAGGCCAATCGCCAACACATCTCGATTTTTGGTGACTGGCGAATCTTATTCGAATTTCCTGAAATCTTTTGAAATCTTTTACGGAAGCAAAGCAGTCTGTCTACAAACATATTAGAAGCACAGTGGTTAGAAACCTCGCCGACGATGCACATGATCCGGAGTTTGATCCGCTGCCGACGCACATTTGATATGATTAGTCGGCCTGCAAAATTTGGGCTACCGATACCCATGCTGGAAATTCCATACTTGTACCTAAAATAAGGTGTGGAATCAAGCTTCAATGAAAAACAATAAAATAAAAGATGCTGTCGTTGAGATAGATGCAAATTTTGTTCGAGCCTCAACTGTCACCTTTGTTTCTTTGTTCCCGGGACACTTTTATCAAGCAAGCTCAATTCATCGAACACTCGTTCCTGGGTAACATGGTGGCTGTCTTCCTATTTTTCAGATAGAACACAACATGTTCTTTTGAATTGAAAGCGCTCCGCTTCGTTATTAACGAAAATTAGTGAGCCTCAAGCACTGCAATATCTTCATTCCTTTCTTCTTTCCTTTTGCACGACACTCCATATTCTTTCGAAGCTAACTTCATTGGAAATGCCGATGATCTAAGCGTTTCTGTTTTAGCAGTTTCTGTTTTTGATTTATCTTACTTGAATAGTTTCTTGCCTGAAGTTAACAAATGGTCTTGCTTAAATGGTCTTAAGCCAAGTTCATCTAAATGTCTTACAGTTTGTTGACTACAGTTTCAGATGTGAATATCACACGCGTGGACTGATTGTATCAATACTGGTGGTATTGTGAAAGGGAGCAAATCGAATGTCTCTCATCTCGGCACCAGTTCCTCTTCGAATCTCTCTTGATCGTCCTATATCTTGCCGATTCCTAAGAAAATCTGTCGTTTGAATTATTGTATACAGAAGTTGAGGCTATCTGATGTGACAACTCAATCTTCTCTCTTACAATTTATCGTTAATTCATATATTCTGCCTATTCTCCTTTTTTTTCAGCATTATTCTTTGCTGAACTTCTCAAAAAAGACTATGTTATGTTATGTAGAATGCTGAGGACTGTAAGTTGGGTCAGTGATGTGCCTCTGATTCAGCTAACTGACATTGTTGTCAGTGAGCACTTCAGTCCTTGTAGTCATTTGGCTAAAGTTATCTCGTCTGACGCTGAACAACCTCTCTATTCTCAACTTTCACCTTGCATATCTTTGGGTAAAACCAAAAGAAACGTCAACTAAATATAAAATTCCTGCATTCCACGCGTTGCACGGGTGTTTTGTGAAGAGTCAGCTGTCAGACAAAAACTCACAAACAGTCTTGAATCAATAACCAAACTGCAAAGTATAAGCGAAGACTATTGTTACTGCATGTATTATCTGTGATACCATCTACTTACACTTCATTATGTTTCCACCAGCAATGTGTGTATGGAAGTTGCATTAATAATATTACTATTACTATTTTAAACTTTGTGTATGTAAATATTTACAAGAAAAGAAAAATTGTTACAATATGTAAAAAAGCGCTGAAAATTCAATTCTGTAAAATGACATTGTTTGGAATAAATTGATTATTACTTCTATTAATATGACGTGATCCACAATGGATCCACAACTCGGCTAAGCTTGTCTTTGAAGTGAATACAGCGGCAAGGCAAGGCTACGTGCCTACTATCACCGATGATATTCCTGCTTTTAATGGACTGGATTATGCGTGAGGCAGAGGGTGGACAGGAATAGGCTTGAGCAGTCAGAATATTCTGTTAGCTGTGGAATTCGCGCGTGGATGATTTAATTTCAATGGTATACAAACTCGAGGACTTACAGATGTAAATCAATAATACGGGAGGATATGCAGGCAGAGAATACGGGGCTTTAAGTGAACACGAAGAAGGTGGATTTGAGGAAGATAGTCAAAGCACTTACGACAACAAGATGCATGACCACTATCATTTGGAAGAGGCCACTTACATCACTTATCTAGCTAGGCATCAGGCAGTCACAACTACAGGCAGTTGGGACTGGTGAGAATGTGAAAAACCAGAGTGGGATAGGCAAGACCGACCTTCGTCACCCTGAAATCAGTTTGAAATCGTCTGCATACCGCCCCAGAGTAAAAAACTAGATTCGGATTTTGTACATGAATGTGAAGTCACTCCCTCTATGAGTCAGAAACTTGTCTCATGCGTTGCGAAGCGTACCTCCAACAGTCATTCTCAGGCCCCAGTCAACAGCTGTATTCACTGGCTCCCAATTGGACAGCAGATGGTACTCCAGAAACGATTGAGAAAAAGAAACTCAGAACAAACCAATCAACGACGCATTGGTTAAGGAATTTTCCTGAAGGCAATGCAGGTTGATCTGACTCACGTTGAGGGAGCCATTGGATGACATCGGTAGAGTGGAATCCGGATAGGACAAGGAGATTTCGGCATGTGTTCGAAAGTGACATGTAGTGGATTATAGATTATGTGCAAACGTGGGACGATAAATAATATCTCACTGTGAATATCTAGCTTACTCTCTTGTGTAAGGTCCAGTGACCATCGAGGCAACGCAGATGGTAATACACTTCACTTCATTAATATCTCATCAGTGACTTGTTTTGTTCTGAATCTTTAGCAGTATACAGTTGACGTAAGGATGCACTACCTCGTGTCAGTTTACATGTAGTGTGTAAACCACCCGACTTAATCTTAAACTCGCATCCATCAATTTTATTTGGACGGGAGTGAGGCAAGGCTGTCTACTATCACCAATGATCTTCCTGATTGCAATTGATTGGATAATGCGACAGACAACGGCAACCAACGAGGGAACAGGCATAAAATGGACTGACACAAAAGACTTGGAGGATCTGGATTTCGCCGATGATATATGTCTGATTTCCCATAAACTGGAAGATATGCAAGTGAAAAGTAACAAGTTGGCAGAAGAAGCATCAAAGATAGGACTTCACGTGAACATAGATAAAACAGAGATGATGAAGATTCCTAGCCAACATCAACAGCAACAACAACAACAGACAACAATAAGCATAAATGGGAAGAAACTGAAAGAAACAACCTCCTTCACCTACCTGGGAAGCATCGTCTCAACTACAGGCGGAACTGACGAGGACATCAAACCCAGAATCGGAAAAGCAAGACAAGCTTTCATTTCTCTCAAATCTGTGTGGAGGTCAACAACACTCACCATCAAAAATAACATCCGGATCTTCAACCCCAATGTGAATCCAGTCAGTGCTGCTATACGGATCAGAGACTTGGCGAGTCATAAAGAGCATCTCAAACAAACTTCAAACCTTCATTAACAACTGTCTCAGATGGCCAGAAAAGATCAGCAACAGGGATCTCTGGGAGCGAACCAATCAGGAACCGATTGTGAAACAAATAGGCAGAAAGAAATGGAGATGGATTGGCCATACTCTGAGAAATCGAACCATCAAGTGACATCACTAGACAAGCCCTCGAGTGGAACCCGAAAGGGAGGCGGCGAGTTGGTCGTCCGAGGGTGACTTGGAGGAGGTCATGCGAGGAGGAGATGAAAGCATGTGGACAGACCTGGAGCAGGGTGAAAAAGTTGTCAGAAAACCGAAGTCAATGGAGGTGCGCAGCTGAAGCCCTATGTTCCTCTAGGAACTAAAGGATACAATAATAATAAATTATATGTTACTCATACTGACTAACTATTTAACTCTTAGTATATCATGTGAATTGAAAGTAATATAACTCAGATAGTCCTTTAAATTGGCTGTTTTATTTTTCATCTGAATGCAAAAGACTCTGACTTTGTTGAGGTAACTTTGTAGAAAGGATCCACCGTAGTACTACTAATTCCCATGCACTATTACATCTTCCCATGTAGACTGAGTGTGATAAAAACGAAGTCCTTCTATGTAGTCAGTAACTTGTCGATCTGGATAGTGGAGCCATATAGTAGAAAATACTTACGAAGCTCAGCAGAGGTGAGATGATCCTCAAAAGGTTTTCAGGCGCATTGACTTACATAAATAAATAATTCCTTACGATTCTAACATATTTCGATTCTCAAGAGTTAGATTTTAGGGACATGTTCTGTTTCAAGCAGTACTACAGATTACTATGATTTTAGAAGACCACTGAAAAGCCGGAAGTGTTTGACACATGTTAAGTCTCCGACGGTGACTTTTCAGCAGTATGCACACACTGAATTTCGAACCTAAGACCAACAAGTTACGAACCAAGTGAGCTGGCAGTCTGTTCAGTCACTGGGGAGGAACTCAGAGGACCATGAATCCTTACTTTCTTTCACTACAGTAAGTAAGTAATGATGATGAGCCACAAACGACGATGAAACAACTGGCTGTGCAGTGCTCACTGCTGGTTAACAATGCTTCCCGAACGGATATAAATACGTGGTCAAACTTGATACTTCAATTATTTGAAGAAATACAAATGAAAATAAATTAGGCATAGCTATGATGTCATGATGAATCATAATTTTAAATTAGTAAACTGCAGCGAGTTGTCACATTTATGGATGTAACGCAGTCAAAATCCCTCAACAACTAAAAAAAGCTAAGCGAAGTGCGATGGAAAATTGTAGGCTTAGTTTAGTTATTTAAATCCTCAGGTGTTGGTTTACAGCTATTTGGTTGACTTCATGTTTGATGACTACTAAACTGCAGAGGGGAAGTTCCGTCCGAAGTTCTAGTGAAAAGTCGCACCCAGCACTGTTCATCGAATTCAGCATGGTAGCAGATTCTCCCTGGTGATAGTGGCTAGCGGTCACACCATCAATCGAAAATTGGAAGGAGTTTGAATAGATGGGTTATTTGATGTTGTCTAGGTGGCTGGGTGGTTAACGAGACTGCCGCATTAATCCAGGGTTCTAGGTTCCATCTCACTGGAAGGCCTCTTGATTGATCTACTCCGAAACAGTTTGATTCGTCTATGTTCATTATAAATTCGGACAGTTTCATCTCTCCTCACTAGTGTAAACCTGAAGATAAGCACGTCAGTTTCCAGCAGCATCTTTTATTCACATTGTATATTATTTGAATATCCAGTGAATGGCCATGGACTGAAAGACTACTACTGACATAAAATGGGTGACGATTGAGTGTGAAGCGAAATTCTACGTTGTTTCAAGATATGAGTCCATGACTTAAAAGGTTATCAGTCGTATACCTACAAACTGAACTCCAAGGCTGAGTTAATCATCAAATCATCGTTATTTCACTCAAAACAGTGAATTAGTCTACGCGAACAGATTTCAAACATTACTTTTACACAATAAAATGTGTTTTTGCTTATTTTATTTCGAAGATAAATGATTGTTGCTTTTGACAGGATGAACTCTACCTTGAGTGATGACAAGACATTACCGGTTCAGAATAATGAATGTGAAAGAACAGTTGACTTGCAACCACCAACCAGAGAGGAGCTAATGACGAGAACCAGATATCCTGTGAGTTCTTGGTGAGTCATTTTTTATAAGTGACTTACGTGTGTTCTGAATTTCTGTGATAAAAATTCCATCTAAATTACTTGATGATGCAAGTATAAATATGCATAGATTATTCTTAAGAATACTACGAATATATCCAAGAAATCTTATCCTTTCAAAGCAAATTCAAACTACTATTCATCACCGTTGTGTTATGCGTACAGTGTCATGCATGCGATGTCACATCTAATGGCTAATCGGTTTCGAGTTCTGTCATGCTTCATGTAGTTCGCGTGACCGAATCTATGCAATAGATGATAATATTGACTATAGTCATAACAGTGGTTTTATTAATTGTAATGTGTGTTGATAAATTCACTTGCTCCTACAGAGGTAGTCATGTGGGTCGTAGAAAGAGTACAATTTCCAAACGCATTTCACAACATTATCAGGCATGGCTAGCAAGGGGACAATGACGTATGAACTACCTCTACGGGGTTGAGACCAGAAGAAATTAAATACGAAGTATTCTTTTGCTGCAGTAAAAATGTATGATTTCAACCGTACCATATTTAGCGCGGGTTCAGTGTGAAGAGATATGTGTCAGAAATGAACTCATTGAACTTTTAAATCAGTAGATGAATTGGAAATTCCACTTCATCAGGCTCCATGACTGGCCACAGGCTCTTCTCTTCTCCACACACATATAAACATCCTGTATCCTCCGTTTCACACACAAACACCCAAATCGTGATGTCCATTACGGGCTTCAATCAGGTGACAGCCTGCAGTGTGATGATATTCAACCTTATCCTCAGCGTATGCTCTATCCAACCCCTTTCCTATATACAACATGTTTTTGGTAGTTTGTTTGCCGAAATATCTTCGGGATGCAGATAACACTGGAACAGATTGAATCACTTCTGTGCAGTAATAAACACCACTAGAAAAGACACTGTTTCTACCACCGCTTACACAGTTGCTTTAGACTTTAAAGGTATACTACTGTCCATTGTAAAAAACATAATTGATCCCTCTGTTTGATAAAAGCGATTCCGATGAGTATTCATGACTTCATTTTCACCATTTCTCTCTCTCACCAGGCTGTGCAGAAGTTGGTGTGAATCAAAGTGAGATATTCATCCAGATATCCTACTATCGATGTCCAAAATCAGGCGTCTTCTGATCTGTTCAAATTCATTAACGTGTTGCGTTGCCAATTTGATGGAGCACCGATGTGAGGTCATCTACCTCAAATATTGGTTGATATTTGGCTACACTATCTGGAAAAATACAACGATGAAATGTGCACAATATGCAGTGACTTTCAGTTCCACAGTTTCAAAGATGCTGTATTTGTTGTATGCAGTGACACTCGGTGAGCTGAAATACTGATTACTATAGAAGTTCAATACATCGCATTTAAACATGAGGTTCACAGTGGATCATGAGGTCAAAATTAACCTGTAATACACAGAGACATGAACAATTTCTGCGGTGGGATTTCCAAGAGATGTGCATTAATGACGCTACACCAGACGCCAGTAAAGCTTTTCTCTGTAGAGCAGAAATCAATTTTATCAACGAAGGAGTTAAGATAAATAAAGCGTTGAGTAAAACAGTGCATTATTAGGATCATTCAAGTGAGAAATGTCCAAATAGTTGAGAAATACGATGAGGGAACATTAAAGAGCAATACGTTGGATACAGATTGTAAAAAAGAGGGTAGGTTTAATTTACCTGCATGTCTTGACCTGTTTATGTATCATACGAGATGGATGCTATATTGGAAGTCAACGAGATATGGAATGACGGGAAAAGTGAGAGGATTGTACTATCTCAAGGCGTTTATTGCTTTGATTACTTTCTGTGTCAGTGCAATCTATGCTAGTCTACAGGCATCTTGTGAAGAGACCAGTCCTTGTAGATCTCGTTTAATGCCTGGAGGTGAAGTTAACTGTCTAACACAAGAATGCAGTATGATGGTATGATGTGATGGTCCCTTAATATGATGTGGCAGGTGATGGACAAATGGATAGTGATAAAGGGAGACTTGTCCTAAGAAATCGATTTTGTATTGTGATGTTTGATTATGTCATCGAATTTCACACAATGATGCCAGCTTTCACTAGCTTTGATTTCATTTTATTTGCCTACCAATTCAATGATTTTACACGCCTCCCAACCTCTAAACATCCTTTGAATTTTTTATGTGACATTATTTAATTTGCCTGAACTATGATTATGACATAACAATCATTTGAATTTGAATTGAGCTTTACACTGTTATTATTACTAACTTATGTATTCGCAAGTAAAACTGAATCCCCTTCGCAGATACAATTTCTTGGAAAGAACATCACATACGACGAGTCTCTCCTCTGAATCACTTGTTCCGCATTTTATTTTAAGAGAATAAATATACTGTAAATGGTATTCTGGTTGATGAGAACTGATTGTTATACTTGGAAGGTAGAATTCATGGAGAGTTGACATTCATTTGATCGATTTTAGAATAAGAGTCGCACTTCATGGTTGATTGGAAAATTTGTAAAGTAAATTTTCGTAGTCAAGAGCAACCTAGATTTCAGTGGTTCTATCTTGTAAAGTGACAAAATCAAAATTGATATGAGCAGAAAAATCGTTACTAGAGTTTGTCGAATGTTTTCACAAGATGTATCCTGTTTTGTGTAGATTGTCCTGGATGAGGTAGTTGTTTTATGGCGAATAAGACACCTTTTTGTGTGTTGTCGTGTAGCGTGTCTCTATGTTTGTTGTACGTTTGAATAGTGAATATGGTTAATGTGGAGGTGTTGTGCGGGTATGTATTGGTTAAGCGACTGAGTTAATGTTGTGAGGAGCCATTTTGTAAAGGCATAGCTTCGAATCACACCTGAATCAAGGGATTTCAACGTGCACTGAATATATGGCTGCAATGATAATAGCAGAAATCGACGAAGCGAGGAATCGCCTACTGAAGGCGATATGTTGTCGTCTCCTTTGCGTTACTGACGCTTTTCTCACTGAGATAGAGGAAACAGAGCCTAGCATGAGAAAAGGAAATTATTCGACCACTCCTAATATCATGGGAATAAAGCTTTTGCATCCGATACAACATATTCTCGTTGATTTTTCTGTTTGTTGGCTTTTATAACTCTAATATTTCTAGACAGCCACCCCTCAAAATATTCTTTGTTAGCCTATGTGCATTGTGATCACGACTCACTCATTGAATTATTCCTACTAGCATATAACTCAATTACACTTAATAAAATCCTCTGATGCATTGACTAATATGAACAGTATATTATTTTCTCTAACTTTTATCATAACAAATATGTTTGTGACAGCTGATCACTGTCCTTTTTCATGAAAGCGAAATAGTGTATACATGTGATTGTACAAGTGAAGGGGAAAATGAATTCACCGAGAACAGCTTGTTCCCTGAGCTGTGTGTTTTATTTCCATTAGCACGTCTGGATGACGACTATTCGCTATCATACACACAAACCGTCTATGCAAAGAATTAGTATAATAAGGGTGTCGGATTTTCTCTAGTTTTCAGCGGTTTCATACTGTAAATTTGTGTTCTTGATAAAAGCGAACTCAACATGAACGACACACTCCGCACTGAAATCAATCATTCTCTTACTATGTCAACACATAAGAACACTTCATATTTTTTGATTACGCGAAAGGAGTTTATGAATATGCATTTATTGGAGAATAACTATTCCACAGAAAGATGAATAGGAACACTCAGTGTTCAGAAAATGAAGCGGACATCATGATCAACATCAAAGCAAAGCATATGAATAAACACAGTTGAAACTCTTTATCAGTTTAACATTTTCGCTGCAGCTCCAATAGCTATTTGCACACCCATACTCTAATGGTTATTGTCTTCAAGTATCCTCTTAATTCGTCTCCTTTTGGGTGGAGCACTTGAGTCATTTTCGTGACAATGCCTAGAGAAAGATGGAGGGAAAGAAAGATGAAAATCGAGTCATGACTACTCATCAGAATCAGTTTTGATAAGCAGAGCGCTCAATTTTGGATTGCAAAATAGATAGTCGCGTTGATGCGAGCGGCTGTAGATACAGCGCGATTTCCATTGATGTTCATTCTGCACAGAACTGAATGAATCTGGAGCATTCAGGAACATATCACCGAAAAGATGTGCCTAAAAGAAACGGAATGGATTCGCCACACGCTAGTGACACAGTTGAGTGACATCAAACGGCACAATATCTCTCAATTGGTGCCCGGTTACAACATGACGAGTTGCTTTTCACTGGCTGACATGATTGATATCGTGTGTGTGCTTGTTTGAGCGCCCCAGCTGAAAACCTATGGGCTGTCGTGGAGCCAGCTGAAGACGACATTGGAATTCAGTTGCTGATTCAAAAATTTCTCAATTACTCCTCTGACATTTGTCTATTCTGACAGAATTCGTACTTAATATCCTATGTTTAAGGTTTTATATTTTGCTGGCCACACGATCGTCAACTCTTGCTTAATCTCTCCTGGTTTCATCCCTGTAAAGATAAAACTGAAAAAATTGGGAGTACGAAAGTCGATGTCTGGTTACAGACGAAACAACTTAAGCCAACTGCTTGCGAGAACTGCTGTGCCTACCAAAAACAGTGCCAGTTAACCAAGTCATAGGCACCACATCATTAACCATACTCACAGCCTACAATTCTCCACGTAACGCGACTTAGGCTGATTTTGACAAGTTCATGGAAGTTTAAATGGGGCAAACAATAAAGAAGACTGGACAGAATATATGAATTGATACATTTTTAAGGGACGAAGTTAAGTTATACCAGCAAATATTTTCAAGTGCCTCATTTAATCAGTTAAACGAATGATTTCCTTAAAAATCCACAAGTTATGGAAAGACCAAAAGAGTTTCGAAGAGAAACTGATGCCGAGATGGGAGATATTCGATTTTCTCCCTTTCACAGTGCAGTCAATATTAATGTAACCAGTCCGCCTGAGTACTGTCTATATCTGAAAATGAAGCCATGCAACACTATGACATTTCGATGGATTTGGTTTTATACCATTCTGAAAGAGACTACTTGTTAACTTCAGACAGGAATATATTCATATGAATAGAATGCGATGCAGAAGTTACCGGGATGGTGGTCGTCAGATCATTAGCATACTTTGTGAAATTAGGCACGGGAGAATACGAAAGAGTATGCAAAACGAAGATAGTAGTTGAGAAATTAGAGCGCTTCGAGGCATGCCTGTTTCCATTTTCTACTTATCATGGCTCTCTCAATTCAAAACAATGTGGTGTTTTCATGCCATTATAAATAGTTCTTCAGGGCCAAATAAGTTTACAAACAAAAATTGCAAATAATTATGCCACTACTGCTCTTTTTGTTATTAGTATAGTCGCCTTTTTTCTAAATTCGCTCACGGAAACTACATGACGTATGGTGAAACTGAGAACAAAGTGGCCATCATATGTGGCAACACAAGTACGATACTATTCACGCCAGACAAGAGCTACACAAAGAGGCGTGTGCACACTTAAATAAACATTACCAATTAATTTAGGAGTAATTTTTATCATGAAGATCTGGATTACACACAAGTCAATTATAAAAGAAGACTTACACAGAACCCGAACGTTTTCCTTGTCTAGTTACTAGCTCATCTCCATATGGTCGTGTCAAGTCAACCGTCCTACTACAGTGACCATCTTGAATTCCTAGTGTTAAGTTGTTGTACAAAGAAAAGTACGTCCCGTTGAACTCCACAGTTATATCTGCGTAAAGTAAACGAAAAGACATTTTAATAGTTTGTTGTAAATGTTTGAAATCTCTACATATAGACACTCTTCGTCCATCCATGATGTGAAATAATAACGATTTAATGATCAGTTGAACTTAGAAGTTCTTTTTTTTTTTTGATTACAGCTTGATTCCACACTGGTAGAGAGCACGGTGGGTGATTTGTAAGGCATTGATTCATATCTTGCAGCAAGCTAAAATATCGTCCCAGCCTCAAATGTTGCCCATATTGCGTCAATGGAGGTTTGAAAGTCCATGGCTATCCAATGATTACTTAAACATTATCAAAAGTAACAGATGTCACTGAAAAATACAATCCTTATCTCAAGGTTTACAGTAATGGGTAGATAATAAATTCTCTTCCTGAGTATATGTATATATATACACCAATCAAACTGTTTGGAAGTGGGTCAATCCAGGGATTCAGCGGGAAGCTAACCTAGGAATCTACCAGGGAGTACTGAACAGCCAGCTGTTTGTCGTAGTTCGGGGCAGATCAGCACTGATAATGAGTCCCAAACTAGGCTGTCGAAACATTTGCCTGGTAGCGCTTTCTTCTATTCACCGGTTATTCAGAACCATGTCAATTCGTGGGCCAACATGAAACAAATCAAGTCCCTACTAACTAACTTTCGAGGAACAATCAAAGGAATTATAAATTGGTATAAATAATGGGGCTTGTAGAGCTTGTGAGGATGAATGCATCTTTACTGAGCTTTGTGTTCTTTTCTCTTCACAATCCTGATGATGAGTGTTTCCTACTATATATCTCCACTATCCTGATCGAAGAGTTGTTGACAAAGTAGACGAATTTCATTTTGTCATGTTTTATGTGCGGGATAAGTTTGAGAAGAAATAGTGCTCCGGAATTTGCAGCAATGCAGTGAATTAGAACGTAAGGGGAATTTACAGATTGACTGAGATAGGTTGTCTTCTGGCTCGCCTCCGTCACCTGCTGGAGGCACAATTCTCTCCATCACAAGTGGAAATATCATCGGAGACAGTCGGTAGGTAGTCCTGTTTTGCTGCCATTTCCACGTCCACGGCAAAAATTCTCACTCGAATTCCAGGCACCTCATCCGGCAGACATTCAGTAATTCGGTTAGCAGTTAGAAGCATAGTGAATTTCGAGAAGTGATTTATCAGGATACTCAGTTCGAGTGATATCACATTTACTTCAGTCATTTACGCATATAGAAAAAAATTAGAACTACCGTCTTCATTAACTGTCATCGGAAGCGTATAGTCGGCTGATTCAATCTTCATAATATTGACTATACACAGACTGACGAGTATGACTAGGCTTAATGTTGTCCTCTGGGGCACCATTTTACTAAAAATGTATAATGAAAAGAAGAAATAAGGAACTTTTCATTCGATATAATTTGAATGAATGACAGTGAGTGAATGTTTGGATTCCGAGTCGAACATATGCCTGCAAAAGTACATCTCTCTTTGTTGTATTTGCTACTGTCCTCTCTAAGATGGCATTATTAATGTCCACAATCTGTCATCTACTTCAACTCATAGCTATTACTCGAACTCACACCATCATCTTCATGTCACCTCATGCACTACACCTTGTTTCCGATTTGAGGTAAACTCGAGCGGTTTCCTATCAGGCAATTTACCTAATCAGTATGAATCAATGCATAAATAGCATTCAACTTGACTGTAGAATGAGTGAAGTTCGCAGGTTGATTTTACACAGTTCGAAAAGGTAAAATTGCACTGAAATTCCATTTGGAGACCGACATTATTCACAGAGAAATGTGTGATTTGCTAGATACCATAACCGGTAATCCAATAAGCAAGCATATATGCATATATCATATAACACTGACTGATGGAGATGCATCGTTGTGTACCACACAAACATACAGACACAGACACACTTCAAACAGCAGGGCATGCCAGCTAGCCAACCAGATTGCAGTGTTCTTGACAGCGACTGAGCTCATCAGCACTGAACTCGGTCTAACTAATTTACATTCAGACAAGTCAAAACCGGTACACAACTGACGAGATCGGCTCCAAAGTTGCCACCACCCAGACCAATAAAATCACTCTGGTCAGCCAGAAAACTAACCAGACAGCATCACCGGTTAGCAAATACTGAAATAAATGAATAAGACGTATGGAGCAACATGCATTCATGCTCTACTGTACACCCTATCTACAGATGATTCATATACTACCGTGCTCATGAAGGGAAAGATTATAGAAACAGTGAGATAGGTAACCACCAAATAATTACTGGAAACATATGACAGTGTAGGATGTTTCTTGATTCTGCAGGACTCCTCATTTTGTGACAAAATTGTACAAAAATCTAGATGGATTTCCATTCGAGATGTTCACAAAGCTAACTGGTTCATGCACGTATTGACTTCAATACATCAGCTTCTACAATCAGCTTCATTCAATCACGTACTATAATAGAGTCAGTTGACTGGTTATCCATTTTGTCTTTTGGTGTACTCATGATTGAATTTATAAATTTATTCTAGAACATCACCCATGTTGTTATCTTTGAACTCATGAGTCAATCGTTTGAGTGTGAAGCAGAAATCAGTCACTGTCAAAGTGAATACTGATCAATATATTCAAGTTGATTAATCTGTTGCTTCTAATGATGATGGACACGCGTTCATACTGTGTTATTTTTAGTCACGTTCAATTTAATTTGTAGTCTTCTCTTCTTCTCAACACATCATTTTTACCCTGCAATCGCTTCTGTCACTGATATCGACCATGGATTTCATGTGGTAACGAACATTACAGATGAAATGCGATAGTGAATTCGAAGTGGTAGAAGAGTTACAAGGCAAAGATATTGAGAAGAGAAACCGGATTTTGAAGAACCACATAAAATGCAAGAGAATTCTTTGAAGTCTGGTGGTCAGATGAAACAGAGGTTAACAAAACCATGCATTAAAATATTGGATGAATTTAATCAACTGTGTCAGAATATGCAAGCTGTATGACAGAAGATAAAGTGAAATTCCCAGCCGAAATCGTATGATGCTATCGACACATATTTCTAAAATCTAAACCAAACGAGAACTTACAGGTGACGACCAACACACTGGGAGAAGAATCAGCAAGTGAAAATAGGAATTCAAGTAAGGATGCAGAAGACGAGTGTGATGAAGAATACCAACAACATCACAACCAGCACAATCAACATCAGTAGCAACTACAATAGCAACATTGACAACAACCAGCACCAATCACTATTGATGGGAACACCAGGAACCGTCATTCCTAATACAGACAGCCGGAACGGATGAGAATGTCAAAGCCGGCTGTATTCGAGAACTGTAAACACACCGTCACTACTTTGAGATAACTGGAGGTATTCTGCACTCCTCAAGAGCATAGAGAACAGGATTTGGACTTGCGACACCAATGTAGAATCTGTCAGTCAGTTAGCCAGTCACCATGTCAGTCATTTCTTCTGAAATTATCCCAAAGCTGACCAGAGCGTCAGTATAAAGAATTTCAGGCAGCCTGCTTCAGACATCCATCAACAGCTGTCTTCGCTGTCGTGCTAGTGAATATCAGATGGAGGGTAACACGAAGTAGAAAATAAGATATTCTGGAAACGGACAAATCAAGAAGCTGCTAGTACGCAAATACGGTGGAAAAAATGGAGATGAATCAGACAAACGCTGAGTAGACCATTGAATGACATCGCCAGTCACGCCATCGCTGGAGTGTCAGCTGAATATGAGATGAAGAGCTGGCTTCCAATAACGACGATGAGGAGACCGTGAGAAGAAAGGTGAGAGACCATGTGCAGTTGTTTGGCAACCTGAAAATGACGTCAGAAATGAAGACAAATTTTACACTTATAGCTCCTCCTTCACTATTTGGAAAGCCCTGCTAGTCACCTTTTGACAAAGTGATGACAAGAAATTATCACATCTAGTACCGAATGGATTTAAACATCCTGCTACCCATGTGCCCTCACCCTCAGCCACATTGATGCCATCTATTCTCGTCCAGAAGAACTCAAAAAGAGTGTCTTCTTCGTGATAACATTAACATACTGATGAAAGAATACCACTAGACAACAAAACCGCTATTACTATCAATCGAAAGGAGATTTATGATTATATTATAAGTTTAAATAAAATTTCTGAAGACAACGACCACGGAAACAGTTTTTACTTCTTGACCGGGAAACACGTGTCTTAATTTATTCCACTCTATCACTACTACCAACTCAAATACGAATCTCACCACTTGAGTACCTACATTTCGATATGCAACGTCAACGGCTTATGAGGCTAATGTGGAATGTGAAATGGAGAATATACATTTTAGCAGAAATCTCATCCACATTTTATGTAATGTCTTTCAGTGAGGACTCACTCGGTTGAAGTTTGTAGAGCAGCACTATTCGACAAATCCACCAGACTATGTTGAAAGAATTCTCACGAATTTGATACAATGTCAGCAAATTTGTGAAATGGACTTATCAAAAGACATCACACAAATAACCGACACAGCTACAAGCTACAAAGATATTCAAAAGGGGACTTTATAAAAGACTGCGTCTATCCGGATCGTCAATTCCCAGCAGATGTGCAGACTACTTCAGGTTTCACTCTGCACAAGACTAGATATGATAAATTGTCAATTACGAAGTTGCTGGTCTAGATCCTTCGACCAGTAAAGGAAAGACTGTCCAGACACAATAGCTGCAACATTCCTACACATCTGGGATGTTTTGGTGACGGTAATTACATTTGCATAATATATAATATGAAAAATTGTACCAATGGAACATACGCGCAATGTTTGCTGAATGGTCAATCACTAACTTGAAACTGACACACAATTTTTGTCGGACTATTTATACCACTGACACATGACACTATTTCATTCATTGGTCACTTCCACTGGCCAACCAGGGATCGACTGCATCTGATCATTTATGATTGTGTAATTAACCACCACCATTCAGTTATACAGCCGAATATGTATTGACGCTACTGAAAATTCGTGAGAAACTGTGGTACCTCTCTTTCTCTGTGTATCCGCTTTAACAATGGTTCATTCGGATTAGAAAATGCCTTTCGAACAAAACAGTCTAGAAATTTAGAAACAAAATGTAAATTTCAGATCATTGCACAGATCACTGTTTTGATCTGGTCAGATATGTTTAAATTTGATGAAATGTTCAATAAAAAGGAATATCTCTTATTTCACAGGAACTAAATATTACAAGATTTAGCTTGAGTAGTGGTGACTAATTTTGTAATACACGATCCGCCTAATGCCCGTTGCAATAGACGTCGTGGTTCTGATGGCCTGGACGTTCTATTGGAAAGCTCTACGAAGTTTGAAACGGTACGTCCTGAATTTGAGGTTCGGTGGGTACACCACCCTATATTGGTATATTCAGACGATGTGCCACAACTAGGTTGAAATGCGCATCATGGATAGGATTCCACCGGTAGTCCTCGTCCATGATTATCACTTCCAGTTAACATTAAGATACCGCTGAAGCGTCCAGCAAAGAAGCTGCCGAACTTTCAACCGAAGCTAAATACCTCGGTCCATTTAGTCAACCAGAAAGTGAAACCTGAAGTATTAATTGGAAAAGCACTGAAAAATAACGGGGACTTATGGAAGTCTGTGTCGTCACAGTTTGACGGTCATCCATAAAAGACACTCACTAGGTTCATAGAAAATAGAATTCATTGAGTCGGATTTCAATGCTTGCATGTTGGACGAGCACGCGTTTTTGTAACCCTGGTTCCTAACCCCTTGAGTTTGTGTG
This sequence comes from Trichobilharzia regenti, assembly GCA_944472135.2. Classification (NCBI taxonomy): domain Eukaryota; kingdom Metazoa; phylum Platyhelminthes; class Trematoda; order Strigeidida; family Schistosomatidae; genus Trichobilharzia; species Trichobilharzia regenti. The sequence continues at coordinate 110,484,798 of OX235264.1, read as the reverse complement.
TACTTCCAAAGAGCCTTTATCTGAGCCGATGCTACAACTGGCTATCCAATGGTTTACGCTGATTTCGAACAGTTATCTAACTGATAACATTCCATGAGCAAAATTGAAAGCATTCAAATCCCTATGGACAAATCCTTGTGAAAAGTAGTCAAAATTGAATTGAAACCAGAAGAACATATCACGAAGTTACTCCTTTTCTCATCTTCATACGACATTGAAGGTGAGTTATTCGAATCGTAATGTAATGATTCTCTCCCCTCCAACATCAGTTGATCGCAATTTCATCTGTAGGCTGGTGTGCCTGTGATGAATGCGGTGAACTGGTGTGTTTCGTGTTTAGCCATCAGGTGAAATAACAGACATTCGGAAGTTTTAATTTTTGAAATGCACCTCGAATAATACGACAGTAAACCGACGATGGTTGTTTGAATTCTGTTACTTCCTAGCAGTCATTTAAGTAAAGGCAGCAGCAAGACAAGAATACCTGCCTACTATCTCCGATGATATTCCTTTTTGTAGTAAACTGGATTATGCGTGAGGCGAGAAGCGGGAGCGAGAAGGTAGCAATAAGGTGGATGAATAAGCATTCTCTGGGGAATCTGAAATTCGAGGCGGATGGACTATGTCTCAGCCCAGGTGAACTCAAAGAGTTACAGGCGAAAACCAACAACGAAGCAAGAAAAGCATGCAGGGAATGCATGAATTCAAGTGAAGACAAAGACGATGCAGATAAGGAAGATAACCAATGGACTACCGACAACAACAAGCACCTATCAGTCTCAGCGCGATAAATTTGAAAGAGGTCATTTTCATCACTTATCTGGCCAGACAGCGTCCTTTCGACTACAGGCAGATGCGACTGATAAGCATGTAGGAACGAGAATGGTCAGAGCGAGACAGACCTTCATCCTCACTCTGAAATCAGAGTGAGAACCTTCCGCATTTCGACTCAGCTTGAACAGGAAAATTCTGGCTTTGAACACCAATGTCAGGTAAGGCCCTAAGTCATCCCTCTCTTTTACATGCGATAGAAACTTGGCTTGCATTTCTCGAAAAATACTTTTCGAAGAAAACAGCTGCAGACATTTAACGACACCTGCTTTCTCTGGCCCGCAACTGAATGTCGAATCGTACTCCAGATATGATGAGCAGAGGGCAACTGTCGGAACAAACCAACCAATGACGTATTGGTTGACGAATATTCAGAAGGAAATCGGGGTGGATCGGACACACGTTGAGGAGGCCGTCAAATGATATCTTGCGTCAGGCCATCGTTGGAGTGTAACCGGCTGGGAAACGGAGATTTGAGCATGTGTCAGAGTGTGACATGAAAGAGATAGTATGATTTTGAGGAGACGAGAGACTACAGAAAATTGTAAAGCGAGCCAGGGTGGGTGGCAGCCAATAGGACGAAGTGCAGTTGTGATGTTGCAGGCGTGTCGAAGGGAAAAATAACAATCACCAGAGTAGTTTGCAAGTTTTCCACTTCACAGATTGACATGATTTCGCAGAACAGGTGAATACAAACGGAGCACTAGAGAGCACCAGATCCGACAGCCAAATTTAGCACTCGTCAGCACTACATGGTCTCCGTAGGAATTCGTAATCAGCATCACCTGGTTACAAGGCAAGTTAGCTCGTGGACCATTTAGCCCCTCGAGTCCAACTCAGTCAATCATGAATTCTGAATCACTTCCACCTGAGTTCGAATTTCAGTCAATGTGCACTGCTGAAACGCCTAAAATCATGATAAAAAAAGAGCTGGCTGTTTAGTACTCGCTGCTGGTTCCCAATGCTTCTCTCAACGATATCAAACCTTGGTCAAACATGATACTTTGATTCGTTGAAGAAACAAGCATCAAATAAAAATGAGACATGGTCATAGTGTGCAAATCAATCCTATTGTTAGTTAGTTAGTTAGCAAACTTTGGCTAATTTTCGCAATGGAACACGCTAACGGGGATGTGATGGGTAATTATAGGAGTACTTATTAATTTGTATCCTCAGGTACCGGTTTACACAGAATTGGTTCATTTCACGCTCGTTGACTAACAGACTTCAGATGGGAAGTTCTGTCTGATGTACTAGTTGGAAGTTATGACCAGCAGTGTTCACCAAATTCAGCATGACAGCATATTGTCACCTGTGATACTGGCTATTAGTCACGCTATGTATTTGGAGTGGAAGGGGTAGGATTTGCTGGGTTATTCAATGTTGCTTGGATAGCCGAATATACAACGAGCCTGACTCCTCACTCGTAGGTGCCAAGTTTCATCGCTAAACATTCTCTGGCTTAATCTAATGCTGAGCAGTTTGATTGGTCCATATTCAGCATAACTTCTACCTGTTTATTCTCCTCCTAGTCCTATGAAATTAGTGATAGAAATTACATTTCAACGTGGTATCTCTCTGGCAGAATACCACTGGCATGAAATGCGCCATGGAAGAGGATGGAAAAAAAATACTGTATTGCAGCAAGATTGTGAACCAACAACTTACAGATTATCAGCATTGATTTCTAACAATTGAACTTCCAAACTAAAGTGATAATTAAATAATAGTATTTCGCTTGAGTCATGACTTGAGTCTCCTTGTAGAGATTTCAAACCTCAATACATTCAGACTTATCCGATAAACCATTAAAATGTCTGTGTGCCTATTTTATTTCAAGCATGAATGACTGTAGATTTTTAGGGGATGAACTCTAATCTCAGTGATAATTTAACGATAAATGTCCAAGATTATTACTATACAAAGATAGTTGTCGTTGGACAGCCAGTTGCAATTGAGCCGAAAACAGTAATATGATATCACCTCAGTTCAATGTGAGTCTCCTTTCGTAACTGATTCATGTGTGTTCTAGAGCTGTATGATAAAAAATTCTGATGTAAATATGCATACATTATTCTCATGAGTAGCCTTCTGCTACATGGATTAAATACGTCTCCTTGTGTCGCTGTTGTTTCGTGTGTACAGTATCGTACTTGTTGTGTCACATGTGATTGCCAGTTTGATTTGTTTTCTTCATATATCATGTAGTTCCGTGGGAAAATTATGCAATAGGCGGAAATAATCATAATAACAAGAACAGAAGTGCTGGGATCGATTGAGATGTGTGTTTCTGAACTGACTTGCTCCTGCAGATATATTTATATTGTGTAGAAAACAATGTTCTGTTTTGTGTTGAGGGCGCCTCAATTTGTTGACGACGGAATGTGATATGCCTTGAAGTGCTGTACTCACTAAATTTGTATCTTCATTTTGCATGAGCTTCCATATTCTCCCGAGGCTAGTTTCATTGAATATGCCGATTATATGACAACCTACGTTCCAGTAGCTTCTGCATTCCATTCCTTTCATATGAACAGGTTCATTTGTGAAGTTATCAAATAGTCTCGCTCAGAATGATTTGGAACCAAATCCATCCAAATGTCACACCGTATCTAGGGTACTGAAGGTTGAAGATGAGGCAGTAACTCATCGAAGAAGACATTGCGAAGTGGTTGTGCTATATCGTGAATTGACAGAAATGAGAATTCAAGGACCATTGGATCATGTCTTAGTGGCTCAATGGTCTACGAGCTCGCCTTGTAATCAGAAGGTCCTGGTTTCGAACCCCGGTGGGTGCGTAATGCTGAAGAGTCCCAAACTAGGACAGAACGTCTGTCCAGTACTCCCATGTTTTCCAGTGGTTCTCTAACTGATGTCAGCCCATGGTGAAATCCTCCATGCAATCAAACAAAATCCCTACTAAACCAATACTTGAGAGCATATTTGTTTATAGAGGTAGTGATAAACGAATAACATTTGTCCAGACAATTCAGGCTTCATTCTCGGAAAGGCGATAGCTCCATTTATATGAAGTAATCTTGCAGTCATCTATCTGTCCATTAAAACATTAACACATGTCAGTATGTTGATGCTGTGTTCTGTTCCAAACAGCTACTGATGTGTGATGCTCGCCGACAGAGTTGATCCTCTAACAAGTAGACTGTCCACTATGCGTTCAAGAATCCTCATTGAAAACCATTTCACTATCTTTCTTATTTGCTTGCAATATCACATCCATGTGAATTCACTAACACAGCTGAAATTATTCACAGTCGGTTGTTGATCTTATCTCGAATATGTAGTTGAATAAGTCATTTTCTCAACATCAACACCAGTATGGCGGTTAGTCATGTCCTCAACTAAGCATCTTTCTTCTGACAACACTTGCCTATTTTAGAGGGAATCAACTTCATTTGATACTCTGATAATCCGACTGTCTCACTACCAGTAACCTCCATATATCTGGCTGTTTCAAGATGAATAGCTTTCGTAATCCACTAGGACTGGTCTCTTCTCAAGATGACTGTCGCATAGAGTGGATAGTACTGATACAAAAACGAATTGAAGCATTGAATGCCTCTTGATAGTTCCGTATTCTCATGCTTCTCTATCATTCCACACCTTGTGGGTTTCCAAGATAGCTTCCGTCTTACCCAACTACATTCACCGGTCAACACAATGACTTACGTATCACATAACCTCTCCTTCTACAATTTATTCAGTCTTGCATCTTTTCTTATTGTTCGTTATTGCTTCTCCGCCGACAACTTAGTCTTTCTTGGTATGGTGAGGAGAAAGATAGTCATATTGGCAATGGTGTTAAGGGATTTTGGAAGGCGATTTCCGTTCCACCAGTAATTCAGCTAATTACTGCTGTCATCAAGTTATAGATGATGTAAAACCACATTGTGTACTTACAACTCTCTTAGTCTTGCATCTAGTCAGTTGGAGGTGAAAATAGTTACAAACGATTATATGCTCACTTACACTAAAGACGAAAACTCAAGTACACTCTATTTATCTTGGCTGTGTTCTATGCAACAGAGATGGTCCTTAGCGTAGAATTTATGACCTAATATTTAACGAGCGAAATCCATGGCTTTTTAGTTCTCCTCTGTTTGTTAATTATGGTGACAAAGTTTCCATGAGTTTATTGGTTTAGCTGCTAACACTATTTTCATTATTATACACTATTTCCTTACAGTGAGTGCGCTTTTATCCCAAACGATCTGCTTATCCACTCTTCCTTAGGCGTTGATTGTTGCAAGCAGTTTCAGTTCTCCAGAGAAAAATTATTTCCTGCTCTCTGATGAAGCATCATGATTATACCTCTGTGACGAATTTTATAACGGACACCATTCCTGTTTCTGTGTTCTGCATTTTATTTTCGTCTATAAGTCAGGGAAGTGCAGCTCAAGTGTGACTTAATGATTCATTGTGAACTTGATATTTGAATGGATAGAATTCAGTATTTGTTGCAAACAGCATTTCGGCATGCCTCATGTCACCACTCATAGGAAATACAATATCTTCGCCAATGGAAAGATGAACGTCCTAACTAGGATGACAGATTTCAAGGTAGTATTTTTCTAGATTGTGCATAAAACCACTACTTGAGGCAGTGAGCCTCACATAACTACTCCATCGAATTGACGATGCTGTAATTGATTTGTTGTTCTCATGTCTCTTGCACTGTGAAAACCTGAGTCTTTTGTAGGATCCTATATCAGTCAGTTTAAATTGTCGCCTTCCGTTCACTTCCCCATGGTAGATCTTTCTTCTTTGTGGTGATCGTTCTGCGCCAATCTTAATATGGATCATAAAGTGATATCAGTTAGAAAACCGTTGACAAACGAGATTTACGGAACAATCACTTGGTCATTTTCTGAGGCTTCTGATTAATACGCACCCATAATCGTCTCAGGAATCGAGTTAGAATCTCGCAGGTGATGAGATTTCCCTAGAAACTATTCACTGACTAGGTTGGAATTCAGTGAACTTCGAATTCTCATATCTGCTAATTGGCAATGCACATCAACACTACTATCCAATGTCATCATCGGTGAGTATATGTCACCAAAGGTGTCACAAGTTCTCACTGTAATTCCAGTTAACTTCATCCTGCATTCTGTCAGTCAATCACCAGTGAGAAGTAGACTGCTTTTCAAGAAGTGATTTTTCCGGATATTCAGCAAGAGTGATATCACAATTATTTTCAGTCATTTAGGTACACAGAATAACTTTGAATTACCTGATGCATCAACTGTTATCGAAAACTTAAATTTAGATAAGTGAGCCTTCATAAATTTACCTATGTACTAAGTGATGAATGTAATGAGTTTCAATTTCGACCGATGTAACACCATTTTACTACAAATGTATATACGACGAGAGGAAATTACGGAAATTTCATAACACGTATTTTGAAAAGAATGAAAGAAAGTGACTATTTCTGTGCCACTAGCTTCCGAGTGGAAAATTTGCATTCAGGTGTACATCTTTACTTTTTTCCACTTGCTGGATTCGTCTTTATCATGGTTATATTTTCTCTTATAATCTCTTCTCTCCCTAATGTAAGAATCCGATCCCCCCCCCCACACCAGTCATTTGCAGTTAGATGTGCACATTTGGTATGGAATCCCGCTCAAGTGACTTCATGATTTTGAATCCATGCATGGATAGGACAAGTGATTCTCATTTGTTGAAACAATTCTAAACTGCATGGCATATTGAAAACCAATATGCGGATTGTTTTTTCGAAATCTATTAACTTCGCTGCACAATGAGTGAATTTTTTTTATTACAGCTTGAATCCAAACTGTATTTTTTATACAAGTATGGAATTTCCAATATGGAAATCGGTAGCACACATTTGCAGGCCGACCAAAGTTATCAGGTGTGCGTGGGCAGGGGATCGAACGTCGGACCATGTGCATGGTCAGCGAGAGTCATAACCACTGTCTACCGATGCACAATTCCCAAAACAACTTAAAATAGTTCAACAAATGTAAACCTTACGTCAATTTCTTTAGGAAACCAAAATTATTCGCCGTATAATATGAGACTTGCTGGATACCATAAGTGACAATCGAATAAAGCATGCGAATATATGCATGATGAAGCCTGAAACCTACTGATTTAGATGAACCGTTGTAGAAAACACGTGGAAACACGCGTAGACACACATCATTCAGATGTGCTTCTCAGCTAGCCAGTTATGCCTATGCGGCCCTAAAAGGACCCTCATTTCAGACTGCGCTCATCAACAGCGTACCCAATCTACCTCCTCACTATGAAACGCGTTAATTCGAACACCCACATTTCCATTGTGTTCTGCTGTACAAGATGAGTCAAAACTGGAACACAATGGCTGAGCATGACTCCAAAGACACGAAACACCCGTCTAGTGTTTAATTGACACCAATCCTAGTGAACGGACAGATAACTAGCCAAACAGCATCACTGGTATACAACTACTCATCTCAATGAATAAGTAGGATATAACAACATGCGTTCATGGTTGACGGTACACACTATCTACAGATGAGTGATATAATACTGTGGGCATGAAGGAAAAGATTATACGAACAGTGAGCCAGATAACCACCAAATAATTCCTGGAAATATATGACAGTGTAAGATGCTTCTCGATTGTCCAGAACTCCTCAGTTGATGATAAAATTGTACAAAATTCTAGATGGATTTCCATTCGAGATGTTCACAAAGCTAACTGCTACATGCACGTATTGACCTCAATACATCAGGTTCAGCAATCAGCTTCATTCAATCACGTTCTATTACAGGGTCAGTTGACTGACTATTCATTTTGTCACTTTTAGTATTCTCATGATTGAATTTATAAATTTATATTCTAGAAAATCACGCTCATTGTTTTCTTTGAACTCATGAGTCAATCGTTTGAGTGTGAAGCAGAAATCAGCCAGTGTCAATGTGGAGACTGATCTGCTTGATTAATCTACTGTTTCCAATGATTTTGCGGGGAAGTTCATAATGTGTTATTTTTTGTAACGTTCGATTTAACATATAGTCTTCTCCATATACATAAGCTTAAATTAAAATTTACCCTCTCACTGATGTCAACTATGGATTTCAGGTTGTAGTGAACAATAAAAAGGAAATGAGATAGTGAATTCGAAGTGGTAAAACAGTTACAAGATGACGACACTGAAAAGAGAGCAAATGGATTTCGAAGCACACCAAAATATGCAAGACAATTGTTTGAAGTCTGGTGGTCTGATGAATCAGAGGTTAACAAAACCAAACATTAAAATATTGGATGAATTTTTTCAACTGTGCCAGAATACGCGAGCTATATGTCACTTAAGCGATGAAGGATGAAACCAATTTATGCTTCACTGAGAAAAGGTTAACTGCTCTCTGGCGTAGTGTCATTGATACACATCTCTGGAAAAAGGTTACACGACAAGAAGTATTCATTTTCCTGTAAATAACATTTTGTATTCATCCAAAAGTCAAGAAAGAGCAGATAATTCTAGATTTTGTGCTCCACTGTGAAACACATATTCGAGCGAGTAGTATTGAACTTCCGTAGCGATCATCATTTCACCTCACCGAATGTCACCGCTTACAGCAAATACAGTATTTCTGCAAATCTGGAACATCATGTCATTGTAAAGATTGTAGATTTCAACGTGGTGTGCTTCCAGTCGGAAAATACAGATGTCGACCATTTAAAGAAGTACACGACCTCACATATCTAATCCGTAAGCATGTTGATGGAACACATTTTAGAATCTGGACTGGTCAGAAGACGCCTTATTTCAGCCATCGACAGCAGTAGGACGTTTCTTAGGCAGGAATGTTCATAAAAATGAATTTTATATCAAAAGATATGACATACTGTCAGGTTCATTATACTTTTCTATTATTTCGAAGAAATGCAACGACATATTGATAATGTAGATGGTGGAGCAAGATTTCCACAAGCAATTCTCGATTTCATACTCACCAGTGATAGACATTTTGGTAATGGAAACAAATCGTAAACAGGACAGCTGTTATTGGTGTGCAGTTCTTTTGCATTTTCTGCTATGCAAAGATGACTACTGATAAGCAAGTTGATTTATATTTGAATTGATTGTAGGATCCAATATCAATGATAGTCTCCCCTTTCGCTTTGCTTCACTTCACTCTTGTAGTGTTTCTCCTTTACTGTAATTGTTCTACGCAAATCGTGTGAAGCCACCTAACAGCTGACTCTTCGTAGATATGTAGTCTTTTCCAATCCTCAGCATCATCTGTAAAACCGTCTTCTGCCTATTGAAGAGTTAAAACATAATTATCAGCGCCTTATTGTAAGTCGGCCAACATGGAGATTCAGTTCAGCATAAACGATATCGATATTAGAAAAATAGTCATTTGATTGATAGTATTTCGAAGAGAACAGGCAGTTCAGAAGTTTGGCTAGAATCACGAATAGATATGAAAACTTCTAAATATGAAACAGTCGCTGAGTGTGAGGCACAAATTTCATTCACTATCCCATTTCAATTGTATTGTTCGTTACAAAGTGAAATCCATGGTCGACATCAGTGAGGGAAGCAAATGCAGACAACGATGATGTATTCATTTATGATTTTGTTTTACGGAGAAGACAGCATTTGAAATTAAACGTGACCAAAAATAGCACACAATGAACGTGTCTCCATCATAATTAGAAGCAATAGATTAATCAACTTGAATATAGCGATCAGTATTCACTTTGACACCGACTGATTTCTGCTTCACACTCAAACGATTGACTCTTGAGTTCAAAGAAAACAATGAGCGTGATTTTCTAGAATATAAATTTATAAATTCAATCATGAGAATACTAAAAGAGACAAAATGAATAGTCAGTCAACTGACCCTGTAATAGAGCGTGATTGAATGAATCTGATTGCTGAACCTGTTGCATTGAGGTCAATACGTGCATGTAGCAGTTAGCTTTGTGAACATCTCGAACGGAAATTCATCTAGATTTTTGTACAATTTTATCACCAACTGAGGAGTTCTGGACAATCGAGGAACATCTTACACTGTCATATATTTCCAGGAATTATTTGGTGGTTATCTGACTCACTGTTAGCATAATCTCCCCATTCGTGCGCACGGTTTTATTTCAACCATCTGTGGATGGGATTGTTGAATCAGCCATGAATGCATGTTCCTATATTCTATTTATTAATTTAGATGAGTAGTTGAATATCAGTGTTGATGGCTGGCTAGTTCTCTGTCCGCACACCATAATTGGAGTGATTTAACCACTGGACGGGTGTTTCGTATATTTGTAGTCCAGTTCAGCCATTTTGTTCCGGTTTTGACTCATCTTGTTTAGCAAAACACAATATAAATCGAGGTTTTCGAATTAACACATTTCATTGAAGGGAGTTAGATCAGGTACGCCGTTGATGACCTCAGTCAAAAATGACGGTAATTTTAGGGTCGCATCGGTATGGCAAGCACCTCTGGATGACGTGTGTGTATGGATTTTCCTATTTCCGTTCCACAACGGTTTATCTGAATCAGTCAGTAGCATGCTTCAATATGCATATATGTCTGCTTTATTCGACTGTCACTTATGGTATCCGGCAAATCTCATATTACACGGTGAATGATTTCGGTTTCCTAAAAAAAACGAGGTAAAGTTTCCAGTTGTTGAACTGTTTGAATTTGACTTGAGAATTTCACTCATTGTTCAATCAACTTAACAGGTATCGAAAAACACAATGGATGAGGTTTCTTGGAGTTCTAGTGAGAAGTCGTGACCAGTTAGGTTCAATTAGATGTCACGTGTGTGGATAGATATCCCACCTACAACAATGGTTGGAGTCGCGCTAAATCACGAATTGGTAGAGGCTAGAATTCATAAGCCATTGAATCGTGTCTCAGTGTCTGAGTGGTATATTAGCTAGGCTGCCTTGTAACCGTAAGGTCCTGGGCTGGAACCCAGGAGGTGGGTGTGTACTGGCGATGATTCCAAAACTAGGATTAAACAGCAGCTGTCCAGTTCTCTCTGGTTTCAATGGTTCTCTAACTGATATCAATCCGTGATCAACTCGTTGGACACTGTATTTACAAAAACTGATTCTGGTCAGGATTGATGACTTCACTTTCACATATCTGTGTAACTCTTTCCATGTAGGCTGTGCAACAGTTGATCTGAAGACGTCTCGAGATCTTCATCCAGGAAAAGAAGAACCAGGAGAGTACAGAAAGACAGTAAACGTTAGAGTACGACTGTGCAAAAGACTATTTTGAGGTGCAGAGAAAATGGTAAAATCGGACTCACTGTTTAACTAAAATTCTTTTCAACTGTGTTCATTCATATGCTCTGCTCAAATGTTCCTAATAGAATACGCGTTATTTTCTGAATATTGAGTATTTCTTTTCTCCTATTTGTGGATTGGACCTTCTCGAATAAATGTATATCCATTAAGTCTTTTCGTGTTATCAACAAATATGATGTGTTCTTGTGAGTTGACACAGTAAGTGAATGGGGTATTTCAGTGCAGGGTGTGTCATTCATGTCGAGATGCAGATGTGTTAGTAGAAACAAAACACAGAGTTCTGTGTAGAGTCTGTTCTCATTGAATTCATTTTCCCCTCAGGCTAAACAGTCGCATCCACATACAATTGTATTTTCATGAAACAGGTAGTAACCCAAGCGATGATATGTCACAATCATATTTGTTGATATTAGTCAATGCATAAGAGGAGTTGATTAGGAGTAATTAAGTTACATATCATGATGAAAATTCAATGAGCGTATCTTGATCACCATGCCCAGAGATACGAAGGCAAACATAAAGTAATGTGAGAGTGAGTTGCAAAGAAATACTAGAGTTATAAGAACAAACAAACAAAGAGGTAAATGACAATCAGTTGGGCAGAAGGCAACGAGGAGTGGTAGAATGAATTCGTTTTGGATGCATAACTATGGTTCCACCAAACTGAGAGATTGAATCTTCTGTTGTATAAAGGAGACAACAGTATATTGCCTTTGGTAGGTTATTCTTCACTTTGTAGATGACTGATAGTTTCACTGTAGTAATCTGTTCAGTGTACATTAAAATCACCTGATACATGTGTAATTTCATCCGACGGCCTATTGAACTGGTTTCTTAAACCACTACCCCAGATCACTTTACCAATCCAAGCGCACACCAATCACATTCAACATTGATTCAAACAACATACAACCAGACACGCGTCAGAACAAAACCAGATGTATCTTGGCGAAACACTCGTTTCCCTTTAGTGAGCTGGGGTAATCTATTCATTCCATGTTTGATTTGGTGACTAAGCAACTATACAACATTGAACCGCTGAAACTAAGTTGATCTGGACAGCTCTTTCGTCGTCGTTTCATATTGTCTTCACTTGTTTTGTAAAAGATGATCACAATGTCACCTAAGGATGGTGTGTTCGACATATATTTCCAAACACTCATGCGGTGCCATAAGGATAAACGTGGGCATTGTGTTAGAGTTTCACCCTACTATGGTTATAATATTGTCTTGATAAAATCACACAGTGTTTTACAATCATATTTACTGATAGCGTTTTGAGCACAAATTATTGTTCGTAATCATATCAAGGGACTCACACAACATTATATACATGATGAAAAATGAATGAATACCACCTCTCCATGCAAAACACCTTCCAAGTATGACAATCAGTTTTCATCAATGAGTATATTGTTTGTAGTGAATTTACTCACTCAAAATAAAACGAGAAACAGGTGATTCAGCGGAGAGACTGTTTTCAACAACGAATTTCTCATCAAGTCATGATTTCCAAGGAACTTCTTCACATGGGGGAATTCATTCATACGTGTGAATATATAAAATAATAAAAACGATAAAAGTATGAAATTCAGTTCAGCTTCAACTGTTTTCTATGTCATAATCATAGTTCAGTGTGAAGTGGCAAACAAGCAATGTCACTGCTTGGATATTTTGCATTGACACTAACTGAGATACGGATACAATACTACTACTACTATTATGATGACTGCCACTTCGACTCTTCCGATGACTTGAGATGAAACAACCGACTCCTAATTAATTAAGGATGGGCAAATAACAGCCTCTTTTTGTAGAAACACTACAGACCTCATGCTTAAATAGGCGACAACCCCGGGTATTTGAAGTAATAGTTCAGTCATTTGTCTTTTCATCGTAACTTAGAAGCGTGTCAATTTGTTGATATTGTGTCCTGTTTCAACCAGATGATGAGATGTGACTGTGGAAAATCATGCTGAACATCTGAAACGTAGACTCTCCAACATGTATTCAGAAATTCTGATTGACAACCATTTCCTCGTTTACCTTACTTGTTTGCACTTAAATATTCTTGAAAAAACAGTAATACAGCTGGAATGAATAGGAGTCTGATGTTGGTCTACTTCGGAATATGTAGCTGAACAGGTTCCTTTAAAAAAGACCGGATTGGCGAATAGCCACATCCGTAATATTGAATCTTTCTGTTTACTTGATTTACCTACTTCGCGTGGAATTAACTGCGTTGAATACACTGATGATCTGACTGTCTCACTACCATATAATTGGCTGTTTCAAAATGAACAGATTTTGGACGGATGTACGTCAGGGACTCGAGCTCAGTCAAACGCTGGATTCCTCAAAATGTAGTACAGTTAACTTCTGTCCAGGCACTAACGTGATCTACGAGAACTTGTCTCTTCATAAGATGCTTCTAGACTAGTCCAGCATAGAATGAACTGACGTAGAAACCAAGTGAAAAGTACAACGCTTTCAAATAGTTCTATTCTCTCACGTTTCTCCATCATCCCATACATTGTTGATTTGTAAGTAAACCTACTGTATGACCTACTACACTGACAAGTTAAGAGAATCAGCCAGGTAATACAATTCGCCAAATCTTCCATCCTTCCATAGTTCTTTGTTGCTTTCAAACCTTAGTACGCCACATTTTGGACATTTCTAACTGTATTGCTGCTCTTAATGTGCCTTTTTTATTATTCGCTTTGGTGATTATCCACTGTCAGCTAAGCGTGATTGCTGAAACTAATATGTTTCACAGAGAAACGGTTTACTGCTCTCTGCTGTAGTGTCATTAATACACATCTCTGGAAAAAGATTACACGACAAGAACCATTCATTTTTCCGTAAATTACATATCATATTCATCCACAAGTCAAGAAAAAGCAGCTAAATTTTGATTTCATGTTCCACTGTGAAACTCGTCTTTCAGTGATTTGTATTGTACTTCCGAATCAATCAGCATTTCAGCTTGGTGAATGCCACCGATTACAGCAAATACAGTATTTCTACGAACCTGGAACATATTGTGATTGTAAGGCGGCCAACATGGAGATTCAGTTCAGTATAAACCAGATCATCTTCGAAAAATAGTCATTCGACTGCTAATATTTCAAAGGAAACAAACAATATAGAAGTTTGACTGCAATCACTAATACATATGATAATTTATATATATCAAGCAGTCGCGAATTGTCAGGCATAGCTTCCATTTGAGTGAAGGAGAAGCCATCCGCGTAAAATTTGTCGACCTTTTGAACTAAGCTAGGAACTTGAGCCTGCTAGACAGATATTAGTATGCATAGCCAAAAACTACTGAATCTCACTTCCCTATCAAAGTGATATTCAACATTCAACTAATTCTAAATATTCAGATGAGCTAGAAATGCTCCGGACGAATTTCTAAACATCTTCACACACTTACAAAGCAGACGTTACAAAGAATAACAGAAGTTGTTGTGCAGTATCGCTGGTTTTCACTAAATCCGATTAGACTGCGTCAAATATTATCAACTGCAAATGTTATTTATGATCATTTATTTTCATTATTTTTCCTTTGATTCCCGAGTGAAGCAGCACGACTGCACTTAGTTCCTGTTTCTGCCATCTCATTTGGTTAGCCAGATAATAGCATACAGTCTTTCATCTCCTCCTCTCACGGTCTCTTCAATGTCATCATTGGACGCCCACTCAAAATCTCGAATTGTGGTGCCACTTGAGCGATGGCGTGGCAGGTGATGTCACTCAATGTTCTCCTCAGCGTTTGTCTGATTCATCTCTACTTTCTCCACCGTAACTGTGCAGTAGTAGCTTCTTGATTTGTCCGTTTCCAAAATATTCTATTTACAACTTCGTGTTACTCGCCATCTGAGATCCACTGGCACGACATCGAAGACAGATGTTGATGGATGTCTGAAGCAGGCTGCTTGAAAGTCTTTACATTGACGCGCTGGCCAGCTTTCGGACATATTGAGGAGGATTGGCTGAGATTCTGACTGACTGAGTGACTGATTCCACATTGGTGCCACAAATCCAAATTTTGTTCTCTATGCTCTTGAGGAGTGCAGAATATTTCCAGTTATTTACCAGTGATGAAGGTCTGACTTGACTTCCTAAAATTCAGCCGTCTTCGACATTCTCGTCCGTTCCGACTGTCTGTATTATGAGTGACGGTTCCTGATGTTCGTGTCAGTAGTGATTGGTGCTGGTTTTTGTCGTTGTTGGTATTGTGGTTGTTATTGATTTTGATTGTGGTGGCGCTGGTGCTGTTGATATTATTCGTCACATCCGTCTCCTCGATGCCATCTTGAATTCCTATTTTCACTCGCTGATTCTCCCTCCAGTGTGTTGATCCTCACCGGTGAATTCGCGATTAGAGGAGCTCTGAGACATATGTGGCAGCAGCATCCTATGATTTCGACTGAGATTTTCACTTTATCTTCCGTCAGATGACTCGCTTATACTGACACAGTTGAAAATATTCATCCAATACTTTAATGTATGGTTTTGTTGAACTCTGGTTTATCTGACCACTAGACTTCAAACAGTTCTCTTGCAGTTTTGTGGTGCTTCTTCTCTCTTCTTCCACTTCAAATTCACTATCCTATTTCATTTGTATTGTTCGTTACAACCTGAAATCCATAGTCGACATCAGTGAGAGAAGCAATTTCAAACAACGATGATGTGTTGATTTAAGTTTAGATTCAAAGAGAAGATTGCATGTTAAATCGAACGTGACCGAAAACAACACACAATGAAATTGTCTCCATCATCATTAGAATCAACAAATTATTCAACTGGAATATAGTGATCTGTATCCACTTTGGCATTGGCTGAATTCTGCTTGACACTCAAACGATTGACTTATGAGTAGAAATATAATAATGAGTGTGATTTTCTAGACGAAGTTTAAAAGTTCAATCATGAGAACACTGAAAAACAAAGAATGGATAATCAGTCAACTGACCCCGTTACAGTACGTGATTGAATGAAGCTGAACGTAGAAGCTGATGTATTGAGGTCAATACGTGCATGTAGCAGTTAGCTATGTGAACATCTCGAGTGGAAACCCATCTAGAATTTTGTACAATTTTATCATCAAATGAGGAGTTCTGGACAATCGAGAAACATCTTACACTGTCATATCTATTTCCAGGAATTATTTGGTGATTATAATCTCTCCCTTCCTGCTCACGTTAATATATCAATTATCTGCAGACAGGGTATACTTCCAAATATGAATGCATGTTGTTATATACTACTTATTCATTGAGATGAGTACTTGCATACCAGTGAAGCTGGCTGGCTGGTTGCCTGTCATACCACCATGATCGGAGTGATTTAACCACTGGACGGGTGTTTCGTATATTTGGAGTCAGGCTCAGCCATTTTGTTCCGGTTTTGACTCATCTCATACGGCAGAACAAATTAGAAGTTGGGGTGTTCGAATCAACACATTTCATTGAGTGGAGTTAGATCGGTTACGCTGTTGATGAGCGCAGTCTGAAATGAGGCTCATTTGAGAGTTGCATCGGCATAACTGGCTAGCTTGCAAGCTGATCTGGATGACGTGTGTCAAAAAATGTTCCTATATGTGTTCCACAACGGTTCATCTGAATCAGTCAGTAGCATGCGTCATCATGCATATATGTCTGCTTTATTCGACTGTCACTTATGGTATCCGGCAAATCTCATGTTACACGGTGAATGATTTCGGTTTCCTAAAGAAATCGAGGTAAAGTTTCCACTTGTTCAACTGTTTGAATTTGACTTGAGAATTTCACTCATTATACAGTCAAGTTAATAGGTATCAAAAAAACAATCCGCATATTATTTTTCAAACTGCCATGCAGTTTAAAAATGTTTCAACACATGAGAATCACTTGTCACATCCACGCCTGGATTCAAAATCATGAAGTCACTTGAGCGCGATTGCATAGCAAAAGTGCATTTTGAACTGAAATTGTCTAGGTATGTGTGGATCGGATGCTTACATGTAGGAGAGGAGAGCTCTTAAGAAGAAGTATGGCCGTGACGAAGACGACAATAGCAAGTGAGAAAAAGTGGTGATGTAAAGCTGAATGCGAAAATTGCACTTGCAAACTAATGGCACAGGGAAGTGTGACCACTGTGGTGACATATACCCACCGATGATGATATTGAATACAGGTGGTGATTGTTATTGCCAATTAGCAAAAGTGGGGATTCGTAGTTCACTGTATTCCGTCCTAGTCAATGGATAGTCTCAAGGGCAATATCATCACCTGCGAGATTCTAACTCGATTCCTGAGACGATGATGGGTGCAGACTACTAGGGAGCCTCAGAATACGACTAAGTGATTTTTCAGTAATTCTAGTTTGTCAACGGTTCTCTAACTGATATCAATTTATGATCCATATTAAGAATCGTGAAGAAAGATCACCACAAAGACGATAAATCTACCATGGGGAAGTGAACGGAAGGCAACAATTGAAACTGACTGATATAGGATCCGACAAAAGACTCAGGTTTTCACAGTGCAAGAGACATGAGAACAACACATCAATTACAGCATCGTCAATTCGATGGAGTAGTTATACGTGGTCCCTGCCTCAACTAGTGGTTGAGATCTGTATGCATCATCGAGAAAAATACTAGCGTGATATCTGTTATCTTCCTTAAGATGTTCATCTCTCAGTCGCCGCAGATATTGTATTTCCTGTGAGTGGTGACATTAAGCAAGCTGAAATACTGATTGCTAGATATATTGAGTTGTACATATTCAAAAATCAAGTTCACAGTGAAGCATTAAGTCGCACTTGAGCTGCACTTCCCTGATTTATGGACGAAAATAAAATGAAGTACACAGAAACAGGAATAGGGGATGCTGTGAAATTTCTCACAGAAATATAGTCATGAAACTGCATCAGAGAGCAGGAAATAATTTTTCTCTGGAGTACTGACACTGCTTGCATCAATCAACACCTAAGGAAGAGTGGATAGGCAGATCGTTTCGGAAAAAAGCGCACTCACAGTAAGGAAATAGTGTATAATAATGAAAATAGTGTTAGCAGCTAAACCAATTAACTCATGGAAACTTTGTCACCATAATTAACAAACAGAGGAGAACTAAAGAGCCATGGATTTCGCTCGTTAAATATTAGGTCATAAATTCTACGCTAAGGACCTTCTCTGTTTCATAGAACAAAGGCGAGAAATAATTAGAGTGTACTTGAGTTTTCGTCTTTAGTGTAAGTGAGCATATAATCGTTTGTAACTATTTTCACCTCCAACTGACTAGATGCAAGACCTAGAGAGTTGTAAGTACACAATGTGGTTTTGCACCATCTATAACTTGATGACAGCAGTAATTAGCTGAATTACTGGTGGAACGGCAATCGCCTTCCAAAAAACCCTTAATACCATTGCCAATATGACTTTCTTTTTCCTCACCATACCAAGAAAGACTAAGTTGTCGGCGGAGAAGCAATAACGAACAATAAGAAAAGATGCAAGACTGAACGAATTGTAGAAGCAGAGGTTATGTGATACGTAAGTCATTGTGTTGACCGGTGAATGTAGTTGGGTAAGACGGAAGCTATCTTGGAAACCCACAAGGTGTGGAATGATAGAGAAGCATGAGAATACGGAACTATCAAGAGGCATTCAATGCTTCAATTCGTTTTTGTATCAGTACTATCTACTCTATGCGACAGTCATCTTGAGAAGAGACCAGTTCCTGTGGATTACGAAAGCTATTCATCTTGAAACAGACAGATATATGGAGGTTACTGGTAGTGAGACAGTCGGATTATCAGAGTATCAAATGAAGTTGATTCCCTCTAAAATAGGCAAGTGTTGTCAGAAGAAAGATGCTTAGTTGAGGACATGACTAACCGCCATACTGGTGTTGATGTTGAGAAAATGACTTATTCAACTACATATTCGAGTTTAGATCAACAACCGACTGTGAATAATTTCAGCTGTGTTAATGAATTCACATGGATGTGATATTGCAAGCAAATAAGAAAGACAGAGGAACGGTTGTCAATGTGGATTCATGAATACGTGTTGGACAGTCTACTTGTTAGAGGTTCAACTCTGTCCGCCAGCCTCACACATCAGTAGCTGCTTGGAACAGAACACAATATCAACACACTGACATGTGTTAAGGTTGTAATGGACAAATAGATGACTTCAAATAAATGAGGCTGCCGCCATTCGAAGAATGAAGACTGAATTGTCTGCAAAAACAACACTGTTATTTGCTTATCACTATCTCTATAAAAAATATGGTTTCGACTCAACTCGGGAAATGTGATGGTAGTAGTATTAGTAGTAGTTGCAGTCAGTCCACATCTCAGTCATTCCCAATCCTGAAAATCCAAGCTGTAAAAACCGCGTTACTAAATTCTATTCAAATACATTTCCTGTGAACAGTCTTAGCTACAGCTATAGGTGTTTTACATTTGAAATTAATCGGGCTCACACGCCTCACTGAACTATGATTATGACGCCACAGTCATCTGAGTTGCATTTCATACTTTGACTAATATTACTATTGCATGTATTCATACGTATGATTGAAATTCTTTCAGAAGATACGATTTCTTGAGAAGCATATCATACAAGACTCCTCATCTTGATCACAAATTCGTTGTTGAAAAGAGTCTCTTCGCAGAATCACTTGTTTCGCGTTCTATTATAAGTGAAAATATACAATATGAACGGTTTTCAAGTATAAGAAAGTATATGATTGTTAAAAGTGGAAGGTGGATTTCAAAAAGATTTGACACTCATTAGATCAATAGCGCAATACAATCTTTATCTCACGAGTGCTGTGAACGTTTTACAAGCAAACATTCGCAACTGGATAGTAGGTTGAATGCATCATCCTTAGGTCACATGGTGTGTATAACAATTCTCTGTGCAGACAGTCTCCAACATCAATGGAAGAGCTGTTCATTGCAACTTAGTTTGCAGCGGTTCTATCTCGTACAATTGGAAGGTGTCAAAATCAGAAGTGAAATGATTAGAAAAATCCCCACTGGAGTTAATCGAATGTTTCCACTAGATGTATTCTGTGTTATGCAGACTGTCTTGAATAAGGCAATTGATGTGTTGTTGTGTGGTGTGTCTGCTGTATTTCTGGGTATTGAATATGATTCGTTTAGAGGTGTTGCATGGATGCGGATCGGTCGATCTATCTGAGGAAGTGGTTTAATGCGAAAGTCCGAAAGGACGTCTGTTCGAATTACACATGAATCATGGAAGTTTGCCGTACACAGGATGAATTATCGCCATCACAATAGTAGTAATCTACAAAGTGAAGAATAATCTAACGAAGCGTTCGTCTCTTTTGTGTTACTGGAGCTTCAGACACTTAGTCAGAGGAATCAGAAAAGAAAATTAATCGGTCAATACCACTGTCATGTCAATATCCTTGTTGCTTCCTACACACCTCAGTCTCGTTTGCTACTTTGTTTGTTCACTCTCATCACTCTCGTGTATTTCTTTGCAACTCTCTCTCACACAATTCTACGTTTGCTTTCGTCTCTATGTGCATCATGATCACACCACAATCATCTAATTTTTCATCTTGATGCGTAACACAAATACACTAAATCAACTCCTCTCATGTAATAACAAACATCAACAACTATTAGTGTGACAGCTAAATATTCCCGTTGCTATCCCGTTTCATGAAAACAGTATTGTGTATAAATGTGATTGTACATGAAAAGCAGAAAATAAATACTCCGAGAAGTCCAACTTCACTGGACAATTAGCTTTGTTTCCATTAACAGGTCTTCACTGGGATTATTCATGAATATCACCAACATGGAAATTTCTACCGCGCCCAGAAATTGCGTATGTGACCAGTCGTACTCTTCCTGGTTTCCACTGGATTTACACTGTAAAAGTGTGTTCATGATAAAAGCGAATTCAACATGAACGACACACTATGCAATGAAATCAATCATTCGCTTACTATGTCAACACACAAGAATATTCCATTTTTGTTGATAAGACAAAAGCAACAACGAAAAGACAAAAGCAGTTTGTAAATATACATTTATTGAAGAATATCTAATCTACAGAAAGAAGAAGAAGAATACTCATTTTTCACACAATGAAGCATACTGGCTTTACCAACACCGAAGCAAAGCATTTGAATTAGCACAGTTGAAATTATTCTTTAGCTAAACAATGTATATGAAGCCAAATGTTGCCATTTTCGCTACAACTTCAGCAGATTTTCGCACAAACAGAGTCTATCGGTTACTGTCATCAAGTATTCTCTTAATTCGTCTTCTTTTGTTTGAAGTATTCGAGTCGTCTTTGCACGCTCTAGAGAAAGAAAGTTGAGAATCAAGTCATGAATACACATCAGAATCAGTTTTGATAAATATAATGTTCATTGTTCGATTGTATTATATCCGAAGAAATAAAAGCGATTGTGTAAGTGTCGGTAGAAATAGTATCAATTCTAGTCATGTTTATCCTAAGTTGAAGTGAATATTTCTGGAGCACAGCATAACATGTCACCAGACAAATGTGCTTAAAGAATTGCAAATGTATTAGACACGCGCAGGGAAGACTGTCGAGTGATATGACACGTGAGGTTATCGCGGAATGGTGCCTGTATGGACCTTGGTAAGTTTGATGACTGTGGGTCAGGTGGAAGATATCGCATATGCATGTGTGTGTTTTCGAAGGAGATGAGAACCTACGGACTCTAGTGCGGTCAGCTGAAGAGTAATTTGGAATTCAGTTACTGATTAAAAGCTTTCGGAAGTTCTTTTTTCATATTTATCTCTTCACAAAACCCCTGCTCAATATGGTATCGGTGAGGTTTTATATTTGACTGCTCATACGAGTATAATTTCTTATAGAATCTCTTCTACTTTTACAAAAGCAAGAAATTGCGAATAGTAAAGAGGATGTTGGCCATCGCATGAGATCACTTGAGCCAACTGCTTGTAATAACTGATGTGGCTATGGACAATAATGCCAATTGGCCAAGTCGAAATAAGCATACCATCTAACCTCACCTACAGCCTCCAATATTCTACGGGATATGAATTAGTCTGATTTTGAGATGTTCGTGGAAGAATAAGTGGGGAGAAAAATGAGGAAGAAGAAGAATGGACGGAATATATGAATTAATGAACTGTTGGAGAAGACGTTTACTAAGACCTGCACTAGGTGTCAAATTCCTCAAACAATAAGTCAGACGAAATATTTCACTAGAATTCAACAAGATATGAGGCGATCAAAAGAGATTTGAAGAGAAAGCGATGCCGAAATGGCAGTTAATCAGTTCACTCCCCTCTATAGCGCAATCTACTGACAAAACAAACAGTCTCCGCGGGTCTTGTTCACGTCCTAAACTGAAATCAACAAATTGAATGAAATTTGGGTTGAATTTAGTTACGGCCATTCTGAATAAGACTTCTTGTTAAATTCCCTTAAGAGTCTATTTAGTTGACGAGGAGAATCCAGTGCTTCAGCAAATAGGACAGAGATTATAAGATCGTCAGCATATATAGTGCCATTTGCATTGGGAGATCACGGAAGATCATGCAAAACGAAGATAGAAACTGAGAGAATACAACTCCTTGAAGCACACCAGTTGTCGTTAGGAACGAAATGAAGCGCTCTCATTTTAAAACTATATGTTGATTTCCAACATATATAACTAGCTAGCTCTGTAGGAGCCAGTCAATTTATACACATACATCACAATTCCTTCTACTACGACTGCTCATGTTGTTAATACCATTATTGTCACTCATTGTAAAAATATTTTCTCACCAGCACTACATGATGTATAGTGAAACTGAGAACATACTGGCAATTACATATGGCACCACAAGACAACAACGACACACAGAGGACCCATTTGTCTGTGGAACACAAGGCTCTTTTACAAAAAATGTACGTGGTATTCTTGAGAATTAGATGAGCATATTCATAATAACATAATCAAGTGATTTGGATATAATTCTGATCAAACAGCTCTAAGACACAACATATAAAACACTTTAAAAAAGAGAAAACTCACAGAGAAGCTCGACGATTTCCTCTTCTAACTCTAAACTCCTCTTGGTTTGGTTGTGAGAAGTCAAATACATATGTACAGTTTTTACCTTGAATTGTAATTATGAAGGTATCACTCAGAGTGATTAGTATTCCCCCAAAATCAACGGTCATTTGTCCTTAAAATTAAAATAAACGAAAATTAGTTTTGAAAGTTAGTGGAAAAGGTCTAAAATCTCTACAAGTATATTTAGTTCATGATTGAAGTGAAATAAAATATGATTAAATCATCAATCGGGTTCTGAAATTCAGTTTGGTGTATTTGAAGTCAGGGATTCATATCTTTTAGCACATCGGAATTTCGTTTTTGATGTCTGTTTCTTTACCTAATCGAAGCATCAAGTTTCGGCTTGACTCGATATCATTCAGAGAAAGAAGGATCGGAAACCAGCAGGGAATACTGAATAGCCAGCTGTTTCGTCGTAGTTTGGGTCAACCAGTAGCACTTTTTCACAGGAATTTCAATCTAGGTGAAAGCAGGTTAGAAAACCATGTTTGATTGGGTTGGGATCCACTAGCTCAATAGTCTACGATCTAGCTTACCTGGCAATCGGAAGTTCCCGAATTCAAACCTCTGTAGTGGGTACGTACTATCGACGAATCCTTAATTAAGCCAAGCGAAATGCCTGCCCAGTATCTCTCCATAGTTTCCACTTGTTGGCCGGAAGTATGTCAAACAGTGAAGTCAGCTGAGGCAGATCAAAACCTCAGGAACTAACTGTTGAGAATCAAAATATTTTACAACCAACGGGAACTGTCCACTTATTTATAAATAAATTCGATTTTAAAACTTGTGAGGATGGAATTTTAGTTGATTCGCTTCGGGTTCTTAGTCACTCAGTGTCCCAATGGTGATTGTTTTCTACTGTATACCTCCACCATCCAGGTCGACAACTTATTGATGAAATAAAGGTGTTTCATTTTATTCTGCTCCGTATGCAGGAGACTTTTTCGCAGGAAGAGTGTCAGGGGATTTGTATCTATGCACCGAATATGCTTTTACATTGTTTAGGAAGCTTTTTGAAGTCGAAATAAAGAAATATTCAGAGCTTATAGAATGACTGAGTTAGACTGTCTTCAGTTCATACAAGAGACTAAGAGTTGAATCCTTGATCAATTTGCGTGACACATAATTCAATTATAAAATGTTTGTAGATGGAAGTTCAGGACTCCACCACCGCCATTAATTATTAGTGTTATCTTGAGTTCCACGTGAAATATACACCTCGAACAGCACATCTAAACCTTATTCTAAAGGCTGCAGTTCGCTTGGGTATGACCGAGTGCTCGTCCGTAAGCTCTCATTTGCTGAAATCACGCCATCGTCTCCATGTCAACCCCTGACACATCCAAAATTCTCCATTTCACATCCGTCAGTCTCAACGTCTATCCGATCCTCCTTCATTTCCTTCTGAATATTTCTTGACCAGTAGGTTTTCGCTGGTTTTTCCCATAGTTTCGTTTTCTAAACGCGCTTGAAGCAGCATCTGATCTTCCTTAATGTGCTACAGAAGACGGCTATTGATAATGGTCTGAAGCTGGTTGGTCCAAGTACTTCTGTTGTTACGTCTGACTCATTTAGAAGAAGTGAAAGACTGACTGAATTAAAACTGTTGTTCAAAATCATACTGTGGTCGAGCAGATATGATTTCAACTCTGATTTCAGAGTGACGAAGGTCTGTCTCGAAATTTCGAGTGCAGTACTCACACCTTCATGAGTCGCATGTGAATAAAGTGATCTCTTCCAGATTTATCCTTCAAATGGTGGTCGGCGTTTGTTGTTGTCGTTTCTGCATTGGTTATATACCTTGCCTCAATTTTCTTTGTCTTCTTTTGAAGACATATATTCCCTGCCTGCTTCTGTTGACAGTGTGTTTTTCAAGTTTGTGTGTCACTAAACATAAATTATCCGCCTCAAATTCCAGATCTTTTAGAGTATTTTTATTGGTTCAGCACATTCCTGTCTTCTCACACATCATGTATCCCAATCTCGCCTAATCCAGTACACAACCGAATAAATAGTAACATTCTCACATCGATAGAGTACCTAATGTTGTTCATGAAGTGTTATCATTTAGAGAACAACTGACAAACGAGAATTATAGGTCAATCCCTTGATCGTACTCTGAAGCTCTTCAGAAGCATGCCCCACTCATCCCATAGAAAATGGACTTGGAAACTTTCAGTTGACGAAATGACCTCAGTAAATTTTTATTCACTAGGAAGTGATCCAGTGAGCTATGAATTCTAATTAATGCTATTTCAAAATAAACTGCACTACCGTTATCCAAACTCATCATCGATGAGTATATGTCAATAACGCAGTCACAAATTCTCACTGGGATTTCAAGCGACATCATCCTGTAGTCAGCCAGTCAGTCAGGTAGCAGTGAGAAGTACAATGAATTTCAAGATACGATTTGTTGAGATACTCAGTTCGAGTTGTATCGCATTTATTTCAGTTACATACATAAAAAGAATGAATTTAACTTACCGTCTGTACCAACTGTCATCGGATAATTAAATTTATCTGATTCAATCTCCATAATATTGATTACGCACAGACTGACGAGTGCAATGAGGTTGAATTTCGTTCTCTGGGGAACCATTTTACTAGAAGTATATAATAAAAGGTAAAAACAGTGACTTTTATTTTGATGTAAGTTGATATGAATGATAGTGGCGTTTACTGTTGCTTTGGATTCCCAGTGTAACATGCACGTTCAACACCACATCTCACAAATTCCACTTGTCTAGGTCCCTCTTCATTGTGGTCGCATGATTGCCCATAATCTCTAATCTCCCCTGGCTCACACGATCCCAATCAATATGAATCTAAGCATATATAGCATTCGGTAAGCCAATATGTTGGAAACATTTCGGTCTACTTGGTATTTTGAAAAGAGGTAAGCGGATCACGTTTCAGATACCGATCAACTCAACTCGATTATACAATGAGTGAAATTCGCCAATCTTTGCCTCTCAGTTCAATGAGCGAAATTTCACTTCGTTTTCCTTAGTAAACCGAAACATTTATAAGTGTAATATGTGATTTGAAAGACCACATAAATAATTGGAGTAGTAGGAAATGAATGTACTGCTGACTGACTGAGATGAGTCAATGTATGGCACATACACACACACACACACAGACACATATCAAACAGTTATGCCAGCTAGCCAGCTGGGCTGAAGTGATCTTAACACAAAGAGGACGTTTTGCTCTTTTTCGATTGAGGTCATCAATGGCGTATTTGGACTAACTCGATTCAAAGAGATGGTTCAATTTGTATACACCAGTTTCCAACTTATTTGGGTCTCTTACTTGATTCATATCTGGTACACAAATGACGATGCCACTTCTCAAGGAGAGAAACATAAGTCGGGTGTTTTGATTTGTAACTAGTAACTAGTGTGATGTGTCTAGTCGTCTCTTTGGTGCAGACTGAATTCGATCAGTCAGGTTGTAATGTAGCTACCATTCAAGGTTGCAGATACGTCTTGCTGACGAATGCCAACTAGCACGAAAAGTACTTTTAGCAGACTTCGCACTTTCATCAACAGCTGCCTTCGCTGAGTTCATACTGAAGAGCAAATGAACATGTGGCCAGAAGAAATGAGTAGCAATAAACTTCGGCAACAAACCCACAGGCGAATGTTGATCACTTAAAAAATATGTAGGAGAAAAGGGGAATGGACTGATCTGGCATACACTGAGGAGACCATTGAATGACATTGCGCGCCATGACCCGAATGGAATCCAAATGGAAGTGACAAGTGGGTATTTCAAGGATGAATTGAGGGATGTGATCGCGTGTGGAAGAGATGAAAGATTACAGGCAATCGAGGACCTAGCTGACAGGATGGCAATGAATAGAAGAAAGTGAAGATGTGTTGTTCAAACCCTGTGTCCCACTAGGAACCCGAAGGAATGATAATAAAAAATTAATATATCGGGTGAGTAATAGGCAAAAATCAGTCACTGTCAGAGTGGACAGTTTTCAGTATATTATACTGGATTTGTCTTTTCCTTCTAATATTTATGAAGACACGTACGTGGTGTGTTATATTCTGTAATGTTCGATTGGACAGATAACCCGTTGACTATCCCCCTAACCTATCAAAACCAACAACAAGTAAATTAGTCCCAGTGGAATAAATTGGGAAGTTGTAACACCCCATAATTTTCTGCACACCATGATTTTGACTACAGTCAGTCGGAATGGATGAGGATGTCAACGCCAAACATATTCGGCAAGATATCGCAGGTCCCCATCGTCACCGTTAAATCAGTTCGGAAATTCACCGCAATCAACCTCAGTTGGTTCTTTCTTATGGTTCTGAAACTGAGCAACTTCGTCACGAATAGCATTTCGAGCAGTCAGCTGCTCATTTATTATCAACACTCAGAACCCAAAGGAACAATAATAATAATAAGAAACAAGAAATGTCATTTCCCTGGGTTGAGACGTGATTTAATCCAAATGAAGTTGGTGTAAAAATTAAGCTAAGTAAGGCCCAAGACTTTGTGTTATTCACCTACTTTGACAATGTTTGAAGTAGTTTAAAAATCTATACACGGCATTATCAGTATTATCTAAATATAAAGGACTGGCTCATTCTTGAAGTCCATCTTGATAGAAAGGGAAGACTGGAACGTCATTGCCTATATGTATATATATATATATATACATATGTCTAGCAGACTGACATTCCTAACTGAATCGTGAGAATCGACAACCTCAACAGCTTTTTCTTCACCATTTGAAGGATCTCTAGTGGCCACATGGCGACTGAACGATGCGAAAAATTTATCACATTTAGTATTGAGTGTAAGTGAACATCTTGTTCAAACGAAACAACATATTTTGCTACCTGCGCACCCACACCCTCAGTCACATTGGTGCTATTTGTTCTGGACTAACTTAAATCCAGGAAAATATCTTACACAGCGGTCGAAAGTCAGCATGGATTATCTAACGATGTTTGAACAACACTGTGGACGCATGCCGCTATTGTCACTCGTAAGGTGATATACGATTTAACTACGAATCTATGGAGAAGTCTGAAGACAGCAATCGAACAATAGTCCTCTCCTTTGTTGCCCACAAAATATATGTATGCAATTATTATTATTATTATTGCTCCCTTGGGTTTCTAGTGGGACATAGGGCTTCACCTGCACGTCTCCATTTTCTTCTGTCTTCTGATATACTTTTCGCCTGTATCCATGTTAATCCATATTCTTTCAACTCCTCTTCACACGATCTCCTCCATGTCACACTTGGACGTCCCACACGTCCCACAACACTGTAGACGCATACCGCTATTGTCACTCGTAAGGTTACATACGATATAACTACAAATCTATGGAGAAGTCTGAAGACAGCAATCGAACAATAGTTCTCTCCTTTGTTGCTCACAAAATATATGTATGCAATAATTCCATCGAATCACTACTACCATCTCAAATTTGAATCTCATCCCTCTGACCAGTTCAGTGGAAAACTGATCTTTATTCGTTTTCGTATCTTTACTGAATAGGCAGAATATCTAAATTTTCTGAATGCTTTATTGTTTCAAAAAGACTGGATCAGTTGGACAAATGAAGGTGGAAGAAATATTCACCAATGAAAAACTCGGCTGAAGTTTTTTAGAGTAGCACCACATAACAAATCCATCAGACTTTATAGAACGAAATCTCATGACTTGCACACAATGTCATCAATATTTGCAAAACTGCTTATCAAAAAGGCTCCTACAATGAACAGATAGAGCTACAGACTACAAAGATACCAACCAGAGAGCTTTATTGGCGACTTCGTCTATTCGGTACTACAGTCACACTGTCATGAGACAGATTACTTTAGGTTCCACCCTGCCTAATACTAGCTACGATAAAATTGTGACAGGCAAAGTCGCTGGTCTAGATGCCTGGACGAGTGAAGGAGAGACTGTCACTGCAGTCACAATCACAGAAACATTCATACATATATATGTAACATATTTTGCTGACAAGAATGTGAATATTTCTCAAGCGTTAATTACACATTACATAGTATATAATGGAAACAGCTATACCACTGGCACTCACCTGTTTTGTGTGCTGAATAGTCACTAACTAACTTGATACTGATAGAATATTTTGTAGGGATATTTATACCACTAACAAATGACACTATTTCATTTATTGGTTTCTCACAATAACCAATCGAAAATTGACTGAATTTGTTTGTTTATGTTTGTGTGATGAACCATAATTCAGTTTTAATTGGATTTAACCTGATTGGATAAAAGGCCTTAAGAAAAAAATTGATGATATTGAGAAAAGAAATTTAAATTGTAGATTATTACTGGGATTACTGTTTCTTACTTGATATGTATATGATATACGTTGAGAAATGTATTTAACACAGTCATTCGTCAACAGATCGTGAAACTCTAACACAATGTGCATGTTTTTCCTTATGGCACCGCTTGAGTGTTTGGAAATATATGTCGAACACACCATCCTTAGGTGACATTGTGATCATGTTTTACAAAACAAGTGAAGACAATATCAAACAACGACGAAAGAGCTGTCCAGATCAACTTAGTTTCAGCGGTTCAATGTTGTACAGTTGCTTAGTCACCAAATCAAACATGGAATGAATAGATTACCCCAGCTCACTAAAAGTGAACGAGTGTTTCGTGTAGATACATCTGGTGTTGTTCTGACGCGTGTCTGGTTGTATGTTGTTTGAATCGATGTTGAATGTGATTGGTGTGCGCTTGGATTGGTAAAGTGATCTGGGGTAGTGGTTTAAGAAACCAGTTCGATAGGCCGTCGGATGAAATTACACATGTACCAGGTGATTTTAATGTACACTGAACAGATTACTACAGTGAAACTATCAGTCATCTACAAAGTGAAGAATAACCTACCAAAGGCAATATACTGTTGTCTCCTTTATACAACAGAAGATTCAATCTCTCAGTTAGTGGAACCATAGCTATGCATCCAAAACGAATTCATTCTACTACTCCTCGTTGCCGTCTGCCCAACTGATTCTCGTTTGCTTCTTTGTTTGTTTGTTCTTATAAATCTAGTATTTCTTTGCAACTCACTCTCACATTACTTTATGTTTGCCTTCGTTTCTCTGGGCATGGTGATCATGATACGCTCATTAAATTTTCATCATGATATGTAACTTAATTAGTCCTGATCAACTCCTCTTATGCATTGACTAATATCAACAAATATGATTGTGACAAATCATCGCTTGGGTTA
The DNA here is from genome assembly GCA_944472135.2 of Trichobilharzia regenti. Classification (NCBI taxonomy): domain Eukaryota; kingdom Metazoa; phylum Platyhelminthes; class Trematoda; order Strigeidida; family Schistosomatidae; genus Trichobilharzia; species Trichobilharzia regenti. The sequence continues at coordinate 110,454,287 of OX235264.1, read as the reverse complement.
CTACCTGTTTCATGAAAATACAATTGTATCTGGACGTGACTGTTTAGCCTGTGGGGAAAATGAATTCAATGAGAACAGACTCTACACAGAATTCAGTGTTTTGTTTCTACTAACACATCTGCATCTCGACATGAATGACATACCCTGCACTGAAATAACCCATTCACTTACTGTGTCAACTCACGAGAACACATCATATTTGTTGATAACACGAAAAGACTTCATGGATTTACATTTATTCGAAAAGGTCCAATCCACAAATAGGGGAAAAGAAATACTCAATATTCAGAAAAAAAGCATATTCTATTAGGAACATTTGAGCAGAGCATATGAATGAACACAGTTGAAAAGAATTTTAGTTAAACAGTGAGTCCGATTTACCATTTTCTCTGCACATCAAATAGTTTTTTGCACAGTCATACACTAACGTTTACTGTCTGCCTGTACTCTTTTGACTCTTATTTTCGTGGATGAAGATCTCGGGACATTGTTGCCCATTCTAGAAGGAAATTGTTACACAGATATGTGAAAGTGAAGATATCAATCCTGACCAGAATCAGTTTTTGTAAATACAGTGTTCTACGAGTTGATCACGGATTGATATCAGTTACAGAACCATTGAAACCAGAGAGAACTGGACAGCTGCTGTTTAATCCTAGTTTTGGAATCATCGCCAGTACACACCCACCTCCTGGGTTCCAGCCCAGGACCTTACGGTCACAAGGTAACCTAGCTAATATACTACTCAGCCACTGTGACACGATTCAATGGCTTATGAATTCTAGCCTCTACCAATTCGTGATTTAGCGCGACTCCAACCATTGTTGTAGGTGCGATATCTATCCACACACGTGACATCTAATTGGACCTAACTGGTCACGACTTCTCACTAGAACTCCAAGAAACCTCATCCATTGTGTTTTTCGATACTTGTTAAGTTGATTGAACAATGAGTGAAATTCTCAAGTCAAATTCAAACAGTTCAACAAGTGGAAACTTTACCTCTATTACTTTAGGAAACCGAAATCATTCACCGTGTATTATGAGATTCGCTGGATACCATAAGTGACAATCAAATGAAGCAGGCATATATGCATAATGAAGCATGCTACTGACTGATTCAGATAAACCGTTGTGGAACAGAAATAGGAACATCCATACACACACGTCATCCGGAGGTGCTTGCCATACCGATGCAACCCTAAAATCACCGTCATTTTTGACTGAGGTCATCAACGGCGTACCTGATCTAACTCCCTTCAATGAAATGTGTTAATTCGAAAACCTCGATTTATATTGTGTTTTGCTGTACAAGATGAGTCAAAAACACAACAAAATGGTTAAACTGGACTACAAATATACGAAACACCCGTCCAGTGGTTAAATCACTCCGATCATGGAAGACATACAGATAACTAGCCAAACAGCATCACTGATATTCAACTACTCATCAGAATTAATAAGTAGTATTTAGGAACATGCATTCATAGCTGATTCAACAATCATATCCACAGATGGTTGAAATAAAACCGTGCGCATGAATGGGGAGATTATGCCAACAGTGAGTCAGATAACCACCAAATAATTCCTGGAAATATATATGACAGTGTAAGGTGTTCCTCGATTGTCCAGAACTCCTCAGTTGATGATAAAATTGTACAAAATTCTAGATGGATTTCCATTCGAGATGTTCACATAGCTAACTGCTACATGCACGTATTGACCTCAATGCATCAGGTTCAGCAATCAGCTTCATTCAATCACGTTCTATTACAGGGTCAGTTGACTGACTATTCATTTTGTCTCTTTTAGTATTCTCATGATTGAATTTATAAATTTATATTCTAGAAAATCACGCTCATTGTTTTCTTTGAACTCAAGAGTCAATCGTTTGAGTGTGAAGCAGAAATCAGCCAGTGTCAATGTGGAGACTGATCTGCTTGATCAATCTACTGTTTCCAATGATATTGGGAGCAAGTTCATAATGTGTTATTTTCTGTAACGTTCGATTTAACATATAGTCTTCTCCATAAACATAAGCTTAAATTAAAATTTACCCTCTCGATGATGTCGACTATGGATTTCAGGTTGTAGTGAATATTGAAAAATAAATGAGATAGTGAATTCGAAGTGGTAAAAAAGTTACAAGGTGACGACACTGAAAAGTGAGCAAAGGGATTTCGAAGCACACCAAAATATGCAAGAGAATCGTTTGAAGTCTGGTGGTCTGATGAATCAGAGGTTAACAAAACCAAACATTAAAATATTGGATGAATTTTTTCAACTGTGCCAGAATACGCGAGCTATATGTCACTTAAGCGATGAAGGATGAAACCAATTTATGCTTCACTGAGAAAAGGTTAACTGCTCTCTGGCGTAGTGTCATTGATACACATCTCTGGAAAAAGGTTACACGACAAGAAGTATTCATTTTCCTGTAAATTACATTTTGTATTCATCCAAAAGTCAAGAAAGAGCAGATAATTTTAGATTTCGTGCTCCGCTGTAAACACATATTCGAGCGAGTAGTATTGAACTTCCGTAGCGATCATCATTTCACCTCACCGAATGTCACCGCTTACAGCAAATACAGTATTTCTGCAAATCTGGAACATCATGTCATTGTAAAGATTGTAGATTTCAACGTGATGTGCTTCCAGCCGGAACATACAGATGTCGACCATTTAAAGAAGTACACGACCACACATATCCAATCCGTGAGCATGTTGATGGAACACATTTTAGAATCTGGACTGGTCAGAAGACGCCTTAATTCAGCCATCAACAGCAGTAGGACGTTTCTTAGGAAGGAATGTTCATAAAAATGAATTTTATATCATAAGATATGACATACTGTCAGGTTCATTATACTTTTCTATTATTTCGAAGAAATGCAACGACATATTGATAGTGTAGATGGTGGAACAAGATTTCCACAAGCAATTCTCGATTTCATACTAACCAGTGATAGACATTTTGGTAATGGAAACAAATCGTAAACAGGACAGCTCTTATTGGTGTGCAGTTCTTTTGCATTTTCTGCTATGCAAAGATGACTACTGATAAGCAAGTTGATTTATATTTGAATTGATTGTAGAATCCAATATCAATGATAGTCTCCCCTTTCGCTTTGCTTCACTTCACTTTTGTAGTGTTTCTCCTTTACTGTAATTGTTCTACGCAAATCGTGTGAAGCCACCTAGCAGCTGACTCTTCGTAGATATGTTGTCTTTTCCAATCCTTAGCATCATCTGTAAAACCGTCTTCTGCCTATTGAATAGTGAAAACACAATTATCAGCGCCATACTGTAAGGCGGTCAACATGGAGATTCAGTTCAGCATAAACGATATCGATATTAGAAAAATAGTCATTTGATTGCTAGTATTTCGAAGAGAACAAGCAGTTCAGAAGTTTAGCTAGAATCACGAATAGATATGAAAACTTCTAAATATGAAACAGTCGCTGTGTGTCAGGCACAGATTTCATTCACTATCCCATTTCATTTGTATTGTTCGTTACAAAGTGAAATCCATGGTTGACATCAGTGAGGGAAGCAAATGCAGACAACGATGATGTATTTATTTATGCTTTTGTTTTACGGAGAAGACTGCATTTGAAATTCAACGTGACCAAAAATAGCACACAATGAACGTGTCTCCATCATCATTAGAAGCAATAGATTAATCAACTTGAATATAGTGATCAGTCTCCACATTGACACTGGCTGATTTCTGCTTCACACTCAAACGATTGACTCTTGAGTTCAAAGAAAACAATGAGCGTGATTTTCTAGAATATAAATTTATAAATTCAATCATGAGAATACTAAAAGAGACAAAATGAATAGTCAGTCAACTGACCCTGTAATAGAACGTGATTGAATGAAGCTGATTGCTGAACCTGATGCATTGAGGTCAATACGTGCATGTAGCAGTTAGCTATGTCAACATCTCGAATGGAAATCCATCTAGAATTTTGTACAATTTTATCACCAACTGAGGAGTTCTGGACAATCGAGGAACATCTTACACTGTCATATATTTCCAGGAATTATTTGGTGGTTATCTGACTCACTGTTCGAATAATCTCTTCCATCATGCCCACAGTATTATATCACTCATCTGTAGATTATGTGTACCGTCAAACTTAAACGCATGTTGTTTATACTACTTATTAATTTAGATGAGTAGTTGTATACCAGTGATGCTGTTTGGCTAGTTATCTGTCTGACCACTATGATTGGTGTCAATTAACCACTGGACGGGTGTTTCGTGTATTTGGAGTCATGCTCAGCCATTGTGTTCCAGTTTTTATTCATCTTGTACAGCAGAACACAATAGAAATGTGGGTGTTCGAATTAACGCGCGTCATAATGAGGAGGTAGATTGAGTACGCTGTTGATGAGCGCAGTCTGAAATGAGGGTCCTTTTAGGGCCACATAGGCATAACTGGCTAGCTGACAAGCACATCTGAATGATGTGTGTCTACGCGTGTTTCTATGTGTTTTCTACAACGGTTCATCTAAATCAGTAGGTTTCAGGCTTCATCATGCACATATTCGCATGCTTTATTCGATTGTCACTTATGGTATCCAGCAAGTCTCATATATAATACGGTGAATAATTTTTGTTTCCTAAATAATGAGACGTAAAGTTTGCTATTGTTTAACAGTTTTAAGTTGTTTTCGGAATTGTGTATCGGTAGGCAGTGGTTATGACTCTTGTTCACCATGCACATGGTCCGACGTTCGATCCCCTGCCAACGCACACCTGATAACTTTGGTCGGCCTACAAAATTTATGCTATCAATATCCATGATAAAGACGAATCCAGCAAGTCGGAAAAAGTAAAGATGTAAATAAATTGAAACTCATTACATTCATCACTTAGTACATAGTTAAATTTATGAAGGATCACTTATCTAAATTTAAGTTTTCGATAACAGTTGATGCATCAGGTAATTCAAAGTAATTCTGTGTACCTAAATGACTGAAAATAATTGTGATATCACTCTCGCTGAATATCCGGAAAAATCACTTCTTGAAAACCAGTCTACTTCTCACTGGTGATTGACTGACAGAATGCAGGATGAAGTTAACTGGAATTACAGTGAGAACTTGTGACATCTTTGGTGACATATACTCACCGATGATGACATTGGATAGTAGTGTTGATGTGTACTGCCAATTCGCAAATGTGAGAATTCGAAGTTCACTGAGTTCCAACCTAGTCAGTGAATAGTTTCTAGGGAAATCTCATCACCTGCGAGATTCTAACTCGATTCCTGAGACGATGATGGGTGCAGACTACTAGGGAGCCTCAGAATACGACTAAGTGATTTTTCAGTAATTCTAGTTTGTCAACGGTTCTCTAACTGATATCAATTTATGATCCATATTAATAATCGCACAGAACGATCACCACAAAGAAGAAACATCTACCATGGGGAAGTGAACGGAAGGCGACAATTGAAACTGACTGATATAGGATCCAACAAAAGACTCAGGTTTTCACAGTGCAAGGGACATGAGAACAACAAATCAATTACAGCATCGTCATTACGATGGAGTAGTTATCTGAGGCTCACTGCCTGAAGTAGTGGTTGTATGCACAATCTAGAAAAATACTATCTTGAAATCTGTCACCCTCGTTAGGACGTTCATCTTTCCATTGGCGGAGATATTGTATTTCCTATGAGTGGTGACATGAGGCATGCCGAAATGCTGTTTGCTACAAATACAGAATTCTACCCATTCAAATATCAAGTTCACAATGAATCATTAAGTCACACTTGAGCTGCACTTCCTTGAATTATGGACGAAAATAAAATGCAGAACACAGAAACAGGAATAGTGTCTGTTGTAAAATTCCTCACAGAGGTATAATCATGATGCTACATCAGAGAGCAGGAAATAATTTTTCTCTGGAGAACTGAAACTGCTTGCATCAATCAACACCGAAGGAAGTGTGGATAAGCAGATTGTTTGGGAATAAATTGGACTCACATTAAAAAAATAGTGTATAATAATGAAAATAGTGTTAGCGGCTAAACCAATAAACTCATGGAAACTTTGTCACTATAATTAACAGACAGAGGAGAACTAAAGAGCCATGGATTTCGCTCGTTAAATATTAGGTCATAAATTCTACGCTAAGAACCATCTCTGTTGCATAGAACAAAGGAGAGAAAAATAGAGTGTACTTGAGTTTTCGTCTTGAGTGTAAGTGAGCATATAAGAGAGTTGTAAGTACACAATGTGGTTTTACACCATCTATAACTTGATGACAGCAGTAATTAGCTGAATTACTGGTGGAACGGCAATCGCCTTCGAAAAAACCCTTAATACCATTGCCAATATGACTTTCTTTTTCCTCACCATACCAAGAAAGACTAAGTTGTCGGACGAGAAGCAGTAACGAACAATAAGAAAAGATTCAAGACTGAACAAATTGTAGAAGCAGAGGTTATGTGATACGTAAGTCATTGTGTTGACCGGTGAATGTAGTTGGATAAGACGGAGGCTATCTTGGAAACCCACAAGGTGTGGAATGATAGAGAAGCATGAGAATACGGAACTATCAAGAGGCATTCAATGCTTCAATTCGTTTTTGTATCAGTACTATCTACTCTATGCGATAGTCATCCTGAGAAGTAGCCAGTCCTTGTGGATTACGAAAGCTATTCATCTTGAAACAGCCAATATATGGGCGTTACTGGCAGTGAGACAGTCGGATTATCAGAGTATCAAATGAAGTTGATTCCCTCTAAAATAGGCAAGTGTTGTCAGAAGAAAGATGCTTAGTTGAGGACATGACTAACCACCATACTGGTGTTGATGTTGAGAAAATGACTTATTCAACTACATATTCGAGTTTAGATCAACAACCGACCGTGAATAATTTCAGCTGTGTTAATGAATTCGCATGGATGTGATATTGCAAGCAAATAAGAAAGATAGTGAAATGGTTTTCAATGAGGATTCTTGAACGCATAGTGGACAGTCTACTTGTTAGAGGATCAACTCTGTCGGCGAGCATCACACATCAGTAGCTGTTTGGAACAGAACACAGCATCATTATACTGACATGTGTTAATGTTTTAATGGACAGATAGATGACTGCAAGATTACTTCAAATAAATCGAGCTATCGCCTTTCCGAGAATGAAGCCTGAATTGTCTGGACAAATTTTATTCGCTTATCACTACCTCTATAAACAAATATGCTCTCAAGTATTGGTTTTGTAGGGATTTTGTTTGATTGCATGGAGGATTTCACCATGGGCTGACATCAGTTAGAGAACCACTGGAAAACCTGGGAGTACTGGGTGGACGTTCTGTCCTAGTTTGGGACTTTCAGCATTACGCACCCACCGGGGTTCGAAACCAGGACCTTCTGATTACAAGGCGAGCTCGTAGACCATTGAGCCACTAAGACATGATCCAACGGTCCTTGAATTCTAACTTCTGCCAATTCACGATATAGCACGTCCACTTCGCAATGTCATCTTCGATGAGTTACTGCCTCATCTTCAACCTTCTGTACCCTAGAAACGGTGTGACATTTCGATGGATTTGGTTCTAAATCATTCTGAGCGAGACTATTTGATAACTTCACAAATGAACCTGTTCATATGAAAGGAATGGAATGCAGAAGCTACTGGAACGGAGGTTGTCATATAATCGGCATATTCAATGAAACTAGCCTCGAGAGAATATGGAAGCTCGTGCAAAATGAAGATAGAAATTGAGTGAGTACAGCACTTCAAGGCATATCACTTTCCGTCGTCAACAAATTGAGGCGCCCTCAACACAAAACAGAACATTGTTTTCTACACAATATAAATATATCTGCAGGAGCAAGTCAGTTCAGAAACACACATCTCAATCGATCCCAGCACTTCTGCTCTTGTTATTATGATTATTTCCGCCTATTGCATAATTTTCCCACGGAACTACATGATATATGAAGAAAACAAAGCAAACTGGCAATCACATGTGACACAACAAGTACGATACTGTACACACGAAACAACAGCGACACAAGGAGACGTATTTAATCCATGTAGCAGAAGGCTACTCATGAGAATAATGTATGCATATTTACATCAGAATTTTTTATCATACAGCTCTAGAACACACATGAATCAGTTACGAAAGGAGACTCAATTGAACTGAGGTGATATCATATTACTGTTTTCGGCTCAATTGCAACTGGCTGTCCAACGACAACTATCTTTGTATAGTAATAATCTTGGACATTTATCGTTAAATTATCACTGAGATTAGAGTTCATCCCCTAAAAATCTACAGTCATTCATGCTTGAAATAAAATAGGCACACAGACATTTTAATGGTTTATCGGATAAGTCTGAATGTATTGAGGTTTGAAATCTCTACAAGGAGACTCAAGTCATGACTCAAGCGAAATACTATTATTTAATTATCACTTTAGTTTGGAAGTTCAATTGTTAGAAATCAATGCTGATAATCTGTAAGTTGTTGGTTCACAATCTTGCTGCAATACAGTATTTTTTTTCCATCCTCTTCCATGGCGCATTTCATGCCAGTGGTATTCTGCCAGAGAGATACCACGTTGAAATGTAATTTCTATCACTAATTTCATAGGACTAGGAGAAGAATAAACAGGTAGAAGTTATGCTGAATATGGACCAATCAAACTGCTCAGCATTAGATTAAGCCAGAGAATGTTTAGCGATGAAACTTAGCACCTACGAGTGAGGAGTCAGGCTCGTTGTATATTCGGCTATCCAAGCAACATCGAATAACCCAGCAAATCCTACCCCTTCCACTCCAAATACATAGCGTGACTAATAGCCAATATCACAGGTGACAATATGCTGTCATGCTGAATTTGGTGAACACTGCTGGTCATAACTTCCAACTAGTACATCATACAGAACTTCCCATCTGAAGTCTGTTAGTCAACGAGCGTGAAATGAACCAATTCTGTATAAACCGGCACCTGAGGATACAAATTAATAAGTACTCCTATAATTACCCATCACATCCCCGTTAGCGTGTTCCATTGCGAAAATTAGCCAAAGTTCGCTAACTAACTAACTAACTAACAATAGGATTGATTTGCACACTATGACCATGTCTCATTTTTATTTGATGCTTGTTTCTTCAACGAATCAAAGTATCATGTTTGACCATGGTTTGATATCGTTGAGAGAAGCATTGGGAACCAGCAGCGAGTACTGAACAGCCAGCTCTTTTTTTATCATGATTCGAGGCGTTTCAGCAGTGCACATTGACTGAAATTCGAACTCAGGTGGAAGTGATTCAGAATTCATGATTGACTGAGTCGTATTCGAGGGGCTAAATGGTCCACGAGCAAACTTGCCTTGTAACCAGGTGATGTTGATTACGAATTCCTACGGAGACCATGTAGTGCTGACGAGTGCTAAACTTGGCTGTCGGATCTGGTGCTCTCTAGTGCTCCGTTTGTATTCACCTGTTCTGCGAAATCATGTCAATCTGTGAAGTGGAAAACTTGCAAACTACTCTGGTGATTGTTAATTTCCCTTCGACACGCCTGCAACATCACAACTGCACTTCGTCCTATTGGCTGCCACCCACCCTGGCTCGCTTTACAATTTTCTGTAGTCTCTCTTCTCCTCAAAATCATACTATCTCTTTCATGTCACACTCTGACACATGCTCAAATCTCCGTTTCCCAGCCGGTTACACTCCAACGATGGCCTGACGCAAGATATCATTTGACGGCCTCCTCAACGTGTGTCCGATCCACCCCGATTTCTTTCTGAATATTCGTCAACCAATACGTTATTGGTTGGTTTGTTCCGACAGTTGCCCTCTGCTCATCATATCTGGAGTACGATTAGACGTTCAGTTGCGGGCCAGAGAAAGCAGGTGTCGTTAAATGTCTGCAGGTGTTTTCTTCGAAAAGTATTTTTCGAGAAATGCAAGCCAAGTTTCTATCGCATGTAAAAGAGAGGGATGACTTAGGGCCTTACCTGACCTTGGTGTTCAAAGCCAGAATTTTCCTGTTCAAGCTGAGTCGAAATGCGGAAGGTTCTCTTTCTGATTTCAGAGTGAGGATGAAGGTCTGTCTCGCTCTGACCATTCTCGTTCCTACATGCTTATCAGTCGCATCTGCCTGTAGTCGAAAGGACGCTGCCTGGCCAGATAAGTGATGAAAATGACCTCTTTCAAATTTATCGCGCTAAGACTGATAGGTGCTTGTTGTTTTCGGTAGTCCATTGGTTATCTTCCTTATCTGCATCGTATTTGTCTTCACTTGAATTCATGCATTCCCTGCATGCTTTTCTTGCCAGTTTGTTGGTTTTCGGCTGTAACTCTTCGAGTTCACCTGGGCTGAGACATAGTCCATCCCCAGAGAATCCTTATTCATCCACCTTATTGCTACCTTCTCGCTCCCGCTTCTCGCCTCACGCATAATCCAGTCTACTACAAAAAGCAATATCATCGGAGATAGTAGGCAGGTATTCTTGTCTTGCTGCTGCCTTTACTTAAATGACTGCTAGGAAGTAACAGAATTCAAACAACCATCGTCGGTTTACTGTCGTATTATTCAAGGTGCATTTCAAAAATTAAAACTTCCGAATGTCTGTTATTTCACCTGATGGCTAAACACGAAACACACCAGTTCACCGCATTCATCACAGGCACACCAGCCTACAGATGAAATTGCGATCAACTGATGTTGGAGGGGAGAGAATCATTACATTACGATTCGAATAACTCACCTTCAATGTCGTATGAAGATGAGAAAAGGAGTAACTTCGTGATATGTTCTTCTGGTTTCAATTCAATTTTGACTACTTTTTACAAGGATTTGTCCATAGGGATTTGAATGCTTTCAATTTTGCTCATGGAATGTTATCAGTTAGATAACTGTTCGAAATCAGCGTAAACCATTGGATAGCCAGTTGTAGCATCGGCTCAGATAAAGGTTCTTTGGAAGTGCACACAAACTCAAGGGGTTAGGAACCAGGGTTACAAAAACGCGTGCTCGTCCAACATGCAAGCATTGAAATCCGACTCAATGAATTCTATTTTCTATGAACCTAGTGAGTGTCTTTTATGGATGACCGTCAAACTGTGATGACGCAGCTTTCCATAAGTCCCCGTTATTCTTCAGTGCTTTTCCAATTATTACTTCAGGTTTCACTTTCTGGTTGACTAAATGGACCGAGGTATTTAGCTTCGGTTGAAAGTTCGGCAGCTTGTTCGTTGGATGCTTCAGCGGAATCTCAGAGTTAGCTGGAAGTGATTACCATACACGAGGACTACCAGTGGAATCCTATCCATGATGCGCATTTCAACCTAGTTGTGACACATCGTCTGAATGTACCAATATAGGGTGGTGTACCCACTAAAACTCAAATTCAGGACGTACCGTTTCAAACTTCGTAGAGCTTCCCAATAGAACGTCCAGGCCATCAGAACCACGACGTCTATTGCAACGATGATTAGGCGGATCGTGTATTACAAAATTAGTCAGCACTACTCAAGCTACTTCTTGTAATATTTAGTTCCTGTGAAATAAGGGATATTACTTTGTATTGAACATTTCATCAAATTTAAACATATCTGACCAGATCAAAACAGTGATCTGTGCAATGATCTGAAATTTACATTTTGTTTCTAAATTTCTAGACTGTTTTGTCCGAAAGGCATTTTCTAATCCGAATGAACCATTATTAAAGCGGATACACAGAGAAAGAGAGGTGCCACAGTTTCTCACGAATTTTCAGTAGCATCAATACATATTCGGCTGTATAACTGAATGGTGGTGGTTAATTATACAATCATAAATGATCAGATGCAGTCGATTCCTGGTTGGCCAGTGGAAGTGACCAATGAATGAAATAGTATCATGTGTTAGTGGTATAAATAGTCCGACAAAAATTGTCTGTCAGTTTCAAGTTAGTGATTGACCATTCAGCAAACATTGCGGTATGTTCCATTGGTATAATTTTCCATATAATATATTATGCAAATGTAATTACCGTCACCAAAACATACCATATATGTCTAAATGTTGCAGCTATTGTGTCTGGACAGTCTCTACTTTACTGGTCGAAGGATCTAAACCAGCAACTTCGTAATTGACAATTTATCATATCTAGTCTTGTGCAGAGTGAAACCTGAAGTAGTCTGCACATCTGCTGGGAATTGTCGATCCGGATAGACGCAGTCTATTATAAAGTCCCTTTTTGAATATCTTTGTAGCTTGTAGCTGTGTCGGTTATTTGTGTTATGTCTTTTGATAAGTCCATTTCACAAATTTGCTGACATTGTATCAAATTCGGGAGAATTCTTTCAACATAGTCTGGGGGATTTGTCGAATAGTGCTGCTCTACAAACTTCAACCGAGTGAGTCCTCACTGAAAGCAAAGCAATTACGAAATTTAGATTTATCGTCTCTCCTGTGAAGACATTACATAAAATGTGGATGAGATTTCTGCTAAAATGTATATTCTCCATTTCACATTCCACATTAGCCTCATAAGCCGTTGACGTTGCATATCGAAATGTAGGTACTCAAGTGGTGAGATTCGTATTTGAGTTGGTAGTAGTGATAGAGTGGAATAAATTAAGACACGTGTTTCCCGGTCAAGAAGTGAAAACTGTTTCCGTGGTCGTTGTCTTCAGACATTTTATTTAAACTTATAATATAACCATAAATCTCCTTTCGATTGATAGTAATAGCGGTTTTGTTGTCTAGTGGTATTCTTTCATCAGTATGTTAATGTTATCACGAAGAAGACACTCTTTTTGAGTTCTTCTGGACGAGAATAGATGGCATCAATGTGGCTGAGGGTGAGGGCACATGGGTAGCAAGATGTTTAAATCCATTCGGTACTAGATGTGATAATTTCTTGTCATCACTTAGTCAAAAGGTGACTAGCAGGGCTTTCCAAATAGTGAAAGAGGAGCTATAAGTGTAAACTTTGTCTTCATTTCTGACGTCATTTTCAGGTTGCCAAACAACTGCACATGTTCTCTCACCTTTCTTCTCACGGTCTCCTCATCGTCGTTATTGGAAGCCAGCTCTTCATCTCATATTCAGCTGACACTCCAGCGGTGGCGTGACTGGCGATGTCATTCAATGGTCTACTCAGCGTTTGTCTGATTCATCTCTATTTTTCCACCGTATTTGCGTACTAGCAGCTTCTTGATTTGTCCGTTTCCAGAATATCTTATTTCCTACTTCATGTTACCCTCCATCTGATATTCACTAGCACGACAGCGAAGACAGCTGTTGATGGATGTCTGAAGGAGGCTGTCTGAAATTCTTTATACTGACGCTCTGGTCAGCTTTGGGACAATGTCAGAAGAAATGACTGACATGGTGACTGGCTAACTGACTGACAGATTCTACATTGGTGTCGCAAGTCCAAATCCTGTTCTCTATGCTCTCGAGGAGTGCAGAATACCTCCAGTTATCTCAAAGTAGTGATGGTGTGTTTACAGTTCTCGAATACAGCCGGCTTTGACATTCTCATCCGTTCCGGCTGTCTGTATTAGGAATGACGGTTCCTGGTGTTCCCATCAATAGTGATTGGTGCTGGTTGTTGTCATTGTTGCTATTGTAGTTGCTACTGATGTTGATTGTGCTGGTTGTGATGTTGTTGGTATTCTTCATCACACTCGTCTTCTGCATCTTCACTTGAATCCCTATTTTCACTGGCTGATTCTTCTCCCAGTGTGTTGGTCGTCACCTGTAAGTTCTCGTTTGGTTTAGATTTTAGAAATATGTGTCGATAGCATCATACGATTTCGGCTGAGAATTTCACTTTATCTTCTGTCATATAGCTTGCATATTCTGACACAGTTGATTAAATTCATCCAATATTTTAATGTATGGTTTTGTTAACCTCTGTTTCATCCGACCACCAGACTTCAAAGAATTCTCTTGCATTTTATGTGGTTCTTCAAAATCCGACTTCTCTTCTCCATATCTTTGCCTTGTAACTCTTCTACCACTTTGAATTCACTATCGCATTTCATCTGTAATGTTCGTTACAACATGAAATCTATGGTCGATATCAGTGAGAGAAGCGATTGCAGGGTAAAGATGATGTGTTGAGAAGAAGAGAAGACTACAAATTAAATTGAACGTGACCAAAAATAACACAGTATGAAGGCGTGTCCATCATCATTAGAAGCAACAGATTAATCAACTTGAATATATTGATCAGTATTCACTTTGACGGTGACTGATTTCTGCTTCACACTCAAACGATTGACTCTTGAGTTCAAAGAAAACAATGAGCGTGATTTTCTAGAATACAAATTTATAAATTCAATCATGAGAATACTAAAAGAGACAAGATGAATAGTCAGTCAACTGACCCTGTAATAGAACGTGATTGAATGAAGCTGATTGCTGAACCTGATGCATTGAAGTCAATACGTGCATGAGTCAGTTAGCTATGTGAATATCTAGAACGGAAATTCATCTAGATTTTTGTACAATTTTATCACAAAATGAGGAGTCCTGCAGAATCAAGAAACATCCTACACTGTCACATGTTTCCAGTAATTATTTCGTGGTTATCTATCTCACTGTTTCTATGATCTTTCCCTTCATGAGCACGGTATTATATGAATCATCTGTAGAGAGGGTGTACAGTAGAGCATGAATGCATGTTGCTCCATACGTCTTATTCATTTATTTCAGTATTTGCAAACCGATGATGCTGGGTGGTTATTTTTCTGGCTGACCAGAGTGATTTTATTGGTCTGGGTGGTGGCAACTTTGGAGCCAATCTCGTCAGTTGTGTACCGGTTTTGACTTGTCTCAATGTAAATTAGTTAGACCGAGTTCAGTGCTGATGAGCTCAGTCGCTGTGAAGAACACTGCAATCTGGTTGGCCAGCTGGCATGCCCTACTGGTTGAAGTGTGTCTGTGTCTGTATGTTTGTGTGGTACACAACGATGCATCTCCATCAGTCAGTGTTATATGATATATGCATATATGCTTGCTTATTGGATTACTGGTTATGGTATCTAGCAAATCACACACTTCTCTGTGAATAATTTCGGTCTCCAAATGGAATTTCAGTGCAATTTTACCTTTCCGAACTGTGTAAAATCAACCTGCAAACTTCACTCATTCTGCAGTCAAGTTGAATGCTATTTATGCATTGATTCATACTGATTAAGTAAATTGCCCGATAGGAAACCGCTCGAGTTTACCTCAAATCGGAAACAAGGATTAGTGTATGAGGTGACATGGAGATGATGGTGTGAGTTCGAGTAATAGCTATGAGTTGAAGTAGATGACAGATTGTGGACATTAATAATGCCATCTTAGAGAGGACAGTAGCAAATACAGCAAAGTAGAGATGTACTTTTGCAGGCATATGTTTGACTCGGAACCCAAACATTCACTCACTGTCATTCATTCAAATTATATCGAATAAAAAGTTCCTTATTTCTTCTTTTTATTATATATTTTCAGTAAAATGGTGCCCCAGAGGACAACATTAAGCCTAGTCATACTCGTCAGTCTGTGTATAGTCAATATTATGAAGATTGAATCAGCCGACTATACGCTTCCGATGACAGTTAATGAAGAGGGTAGTTCTAATTTTTTTTCTATATGCGTAAATGACTGAAGTAAATGTGATATCACTCAAACTGAGTATCCTGACTTCTTCTCTCACTTCTTGAAATTCACTACGCTTCTAACTGCTAACCGAATTACTGAATGTCTGCAGGATGAGGTGCCTGGAATTCGAGTGAGAATTTTTGCCGTGGACGTGGAAATGGCAGGAAAACAGGACTACCTACCGACTGTCTCGGATGATATTTCCACTTGTGATGGAGAGAATTGTGCCTCCAGCAGGTGACGGAGGCGAGCCAGAAGACAACCTATCTCAGTCAATCTGTAAATTCCCCTTACGTTTTAATTCACTGCATTGCTGCAAATTCCGGAGCACTATTTCTTCTCAAACTTACTCTGCACATAAAACACGACAAAATGAAATTCGTCTACTTTGTCAACAACTCTTCGATCAGGATAGTGGAGATATATAGTAGGAAACACTCATCATCAGGATTGTGAAGAGAAAAGAACACAAAGCTCATTAGAGGTGTATTCATCCTCACAAGCTCTACAAGCCCCATTATTTATACCAATTTATAATTCCTTTGATTGTAGAATAATTTGTTTCTCGAAAGTTAGTTAGTAGGGACTTGATTTGTTTCATGTTGGCCCATGAATTGACATGGTTCTGGATAACCGGTGAATACAAGAAAGCGCTACCAGGCAAATGTTTCGACAGCCTAGTTTGGGACTCATTATCAGTGCTGATCTGCCCCAAACTACGACAAACAGCTGGCTGTTCAGTACTCCCTGGTAGATTCCTAGGTTAGATTCATACCGAATCCCTGGATTGACCCAATTCCAAACAGTTTGATTGGTGTATATATATACATATACTCAGCAAGAGAATTTATTATCTTCTCATTACTGTAAACCTTGAGATAAGGATTGTATTTTTCAGTGACATCTGTTACTTTTGATAATGTTTAAGTAATCATTGGATAGCCATGGACTTTCAAACCTCCATTGACGCAATATGGACAACATTTGAGGCTGGGACGATATCTTAGCTTGCTGCAAGATATGAATCAATGCCTTACAAATCACCCACCCTGCTCTCTACTAAATGAACTTCTAAGTTCAACTGATCATTAAATCGTTATTATTTCACTTCATGGATGGACGAAGTGTGTCTATATGTAGAGATTTCAAACATTTACAACAAACTATTAAAATGTCTTTTCGTTTACTTTACGCAGATATAACTGTAGAGTTCAACGGGACGTACTTTTCTTTGTACAACAACTTAACACTAGGAATTCATGATGGTCACTGTAGAAGGACGGTTGACTTGACACGACCATATGGAGATGAGCTAGTAACTAGACAAGGAAAACGTTCGGGTTCTGTGTAAGTCTTCTTTTATAATTGACTTATGTGTAATCCAGATCTTCATGATAAAAATTACCCCTGAATTAATTGGTAATGTTTATTTAAGTGTGCACACACGCCTCTTTGTGTAGCTGTTGTCTGGCGTGAATAGTATCGTACTTGTGTTGCCACATATGATGGCCACTTTGTTCTCAGTTTCACCATACGTCATGTAGTTTCCGTGAGCGAATTTATAAAAAAAGGCGACTATACTAATAACAACAAGAGCAGTAGTGGCATAATTATTTGCAATTTTTGTTTGTAAACTAACTTGGCCTTGAAGGGCTATTTACAATGGCTGGAAAACATCACATTGTTTTGAATTGAGAGAGCCATGATAAGTTGAAAATGGAAACAGGCATGCCTCAAACCGCTCTAATTTCTCAACTACTATCTTCGTTTTGCATACTCTTTCGTATTCTGCCGTGCCTAATTTCACAAAGTATGCCGATGAACTGACGACCACCATCCCGGTAGCTTCTGCATCGCATTCTACTCATATGAATATATTCCTGTCAGAAGCTAACAAGCAGTCTCTTTCAGAATGGTATAAAACCAAATCCGTCGAAATGTCATAGTGTTTGATGGCTTCATTTTCAGATGTAGACAGTGCTCAGGTAGACTGGTTGCATTAATATTGACTGCACTGTGAAAGGGAGAAAATCGAATATCTCCCATCTCGGCATCAGTTTCTCTTCGAAACTCTTTTGGTCTTTCCATAACTTGTGGATTTTTAAGGAAATCATTCGTTTGACTGATTAAATGAGGCACTTGAAAATATTTGCTGGTATAACTCAACTTCGTCCCTTAGAAATGTATCAATTCATATATTCTGTCCAGTCTTCTTTATTGTTTGCCCCATTTAAACTTCCATGGACTTGTCAAAATCAGCCTAAGTCGCGTTACGTGGAGAATTGTAGGCTGTGAGTATGGTTAACGATGTGGTGTCTATGACTTGGTTAACTGGCACTATTGTTGGTAGGCACAGCAGTTCTTGCAAGCAGTTGGCTTAAGTTATTTCGTCTGAAACCAGACATCGACTTTCGTACTCCCAATTTTTTCAGTTTTATCTTTACAGGGGTGAAACCAGGAGAGATTAGGCAAGAGTTGACGATTGTGTGGCCAGAAAAATATAAAACCTCAAACATAGGATATTAAGTACGGATTCTGTCAGAATAGACGAATGTCAGAAGAGTAATTGAGAAATTTTTGAATCAGAAACTGAATTCCAATGTCGTCTTCAGCTGACTCCACGACAGCCTATAGGTTTTCAGCTGGGGCGCTCAAACAAGCACACACACGATATCAATCATGTCAGCCAGTGAAAAGTGACTCGTCATGTTGTAACCGGGCACCAATCGGGAGATATCGTGCCGTGTGATGTCACTCAACTGTGTCACTAGCGCGTGGTGATTCCATTCCGTTACTTTTAGGCACATTTGTTCGGTGACATGTTCCTGAATGCTCCAGATTTATTCAATTCTGTGCAAGATGAACATCACTGGAAATTGCGCTGTATCTACAGCCGCTCGCATCAACGCGACTGTCTATTTTACAATCCAAAACTGAGCTCTGTACTTATCAAAACCGATTCTGATGAGTAGTCATGACTTGATTTTCATCTTTCTTTCCCTACATCTTTCTTTAGGCATTGTCACGAAAATGACTCAAGTGCTCCACCCAAAAGGAGACGAATTAAGAGAATACTTGAAGACAATAACCATTAGAGTATGGGTGTGCAAATGACTATTGGAGCTGCAGCGAAAATGTTAAACTGATAAAGAGTTCCAACTGTGTTTATTCGAACACTTTGCTTTGATGTTAGTAAACAGAATCCGCTTCATTTTCTGAATAATGAGTATTCCTCTTCATCTCTCTGTACAATATTTCTTCTCCAATAAATGTATATTCATAAACTCCTTTCTTGTAATCAACAAATATGAAGTGTTCTTATGTGTTGACATAGTAAGAGAATGATTGATTTCAGTGCGGAGTGTGTCGTTCATGTTGAGTTCGCTTTTATCAAGAACACAAATTTACAGTATGAAACCGCTGAAAACTAGACAAAATCCGACATCCTTATTATACTAATTCTTTGCATAGACGGTTTGTGAGTATGATAGCGAATAATCGTCATTCAGACGTGCTAATGGAAATAAAACATACAGCTCAGGAAACAAGCTGTTCTCGGTGAATTCATTTTCCCCTTCACTTGTACAATCACATGTATACACAATTTCGCTTTCATGAAAAAGGACAGTGATCAGCTGTCACAATCACATTTGTTATAATAAAAGTTAGAGAAAATAATATATTTTTCATATTAGTCAATGCATAAGAGGATTTTATTAAGTGTATTTGAGTTATATGCTAGTAGGAATAATTCAATGAGTGAGTCGTGATCACAATGCACATAGGCTAACAAAGAATATTTTGAGGGGTAGCTGTCTAGGAATATTAGAGTTATAAAAGCCAACAAACAGAAAAGTCAACGAGAATATGTTGTATCGGACGCAAAAGCTTTATTCCCATGATATTAGGAGTGGTCGAATAATTTCTTTTTCGCATGCTGGGCTCTGTTTCCTCTATCTCAGTGAGAAAAGCTTCAGTAACGCAAAGGAGACTACCGCATATCGCCTTCGGTAGGCGATTCCTCGCTTTCTCGATTTCTGCTATTATCATTGCAGCCATATATTCAGTGCACGTTAAAATCCCTTGATTCAGGTGTGATTCGAAGCTATGCCTTTACAAAATGGCTCCTTACAACACTAACTCAGTCGCTTAACCAATCCATACCCACACAACACCTCCACACTAACCATATTCACTATTCAAACGTACAACAAACATAGAGACACGCTACGCGACAACATACAAAAAGGTGGCTTATTCACCATAAATCAACTACCTCATCCAGGACAATCTACACAAAACAGGATACATCTTGTGAAAACATTCGACAAACTCTAGTAACGATTTTTTTGCTCATTTCAATTTTGATTTTGTCACTCTACAAGATAGAACCACTGAAATCTAGGTTGCTGTTGACTACGAGTATTAAGTTTAAAAGTTTTCCAAACAACCATGAAGTGCAACCTTATTCTAATGTCGATTAAATGAATGTCAACTCTCCATGAATTCTACCTTCCAAGTATAACAATCAGTTCTAATCAACCAGAATACCATTTACACTATATTTATTCTCTTAAAATAAAATGCGGAACAAGTGATTCAGAGGAGAGACTCGTCGTATGTGATGTTTTTGCCAAGAAATTCTATCTGGTTAGGGAATTCAGTTTTACTTGTGAATACATAAGTTAGTAATACTAACAGTATGAAGCTCAATTCAAATTCAAATGATTGTTATGTCATAATCATAGTTCAGGCAAATTAAATAATGTCACATAAAAGATTCAAAGGATGTTTAGAAGTTGGAAGGCGTGTACAATCATTGAATTGGTAGGCAAATAAAATGAAATCAAAGCTAGTGAAAGCTGGCATCATTGTGTGAAATTCGACGACATAATCAAACGTCGCAATACAAAATCGACTTCTTAGGACAAGTCTCCCTTTATCACTCTCCATTTGTCCATCACCTGCCACATCATATTAAGGGATCATCACATCATACCATCATACTGCATTCTTGTGTTAGACAGTTAACTTCACCTCTAGGCATTAAACGAGATCTACAAGGACTGGTTCCTTTCACAAGATGCTTGTAGACTAGC
Source organism: Trichobilharzia regenti (assembly GCA_944472135.2). Taxonomy (NCBI): domain Eukaryota; kingdom Metazoa; phylum Platyhelminthes; class Trematoda; order Strigeidida; family Schistosomatidae; genus Trichobilharzia; species Trichobilharzia regenti. The sequence continues at coordinate 110,433,556 of OX235264.1, read as the reverse complement.
ATAGATTGCGCTGACACAGAAAGTACTCAAACAATGAACGCCTTGAGATAGTACAATCCTCTCACCTTTACCCGTCATTCCATATCTCGTTGACTTCCAATGTAGCTTCCATCTCGTGTGATACATAAACAGGTCAAGACATACAGGTAGGTTTAACCTACCCTCTTTTTTACGATCTGTATCCAACGTATTGCTCTTTAGTGTTCCCTCATCGTATTTTTCAATTATTCGGACATTTCTCACTTTAATGTTCCTAATAATGCACTGTTTCACTCAGCGCTTTATCTACCTAATCTCCTTTGTTGATAAAATTGATTTCTGCTCTACAGAGAAAAGCTTTACTGGCGTCTGGTGTAGCGTCATTAATGCACATCTCTGAGAAATCCCACCACAGAAATTGTTCATGTCTCTGTGTATTACAGATTAATTTTGACTTCATGATCCATTGTGAACTTGATGTTTAAATGGGTTGTATTGAACTTGTATAGTAATCAGTATTTCGGCTTGCTAAATGCCACTGCGTACAACAGATACAGTATCTTTGAAACTGTGGAACTGAAAGTCACTACATATTGTGCAGATTCCATTGTAGTATTTTGCTAGATGGTACATGCAAATATCAACCTATATTTGAGTTCGAGGACCTCACAAAGCTACCCTATTAAAGTGGCAACGCAACACGTTAATGAATTTGAACCGATCAGAAGACGCCTGACTTCAGCCATCGATAGTAGGATATCTGGATGAATATCTCACTTTGTTTCACACCAACTTCTGCACAGCCTGGTGAGAGAGAGAAATGGTGAAAATGAAGTCATGAATACTCATTGGAATCGCTTTATTCAAATAGAGTGATCAATTATATTTTTTGCAATGGACAGTAGCATACCTTTAAAGTCTAAAGCAACTGTGTAAGCGGTGGTAAAAACAGTATCTTATCTAGTGGCGTTTATTACTGCACAGCAGTGATTCAATCTGTTCCAGTGTTATCTGCATCCAGAAGATATTTCGGCAAACAAACAACGAAAAACATGTTGTATATAGGAAAGGGGTTGGATAGAGCATACGCTGAGGATAAGGTTGAATATTATCACACAGCAGGCTGTCACCTGATTGAAGCCCGTAATGTACATCACGATTTGGGTGTTTGTGTGTGACACGGAGGATACAGGATGTTTATATGTGTGTGGAGAAGAGAAGAGCCTGTGGCCAGTCATGGAGCCTGATGAAGTGGACTTTCCAATTCATCTACTGATTTAAAAGTTCAATGAGTTCATTTCTGACACATATCTCTTCACACTGAACCTGCGCTAAATATGATAAGGTTGAAATTATACATTTTTACTGCAGCACAAAGAATATTTCGTATTTAATTTCTTCTGGTCTCAACCCCGTAGAGGTAGATCATACGTCATTGTCCCCTTGCTAACCATGCCTGATAATGTTATGAAATGCGTTTGGAAATCATACTCTTTCTACGACCCACATGACTACCTCTGTAGGAGCAAGTGAATTTATCAACACACATTACAATTAATAAAACTACTGTTATGACTATAGTTAATATTATCATCTATTGCATAGATTTGCTCACGCGAACTACATGAAGCATGACAGAACTCGAAACCGATTGGCCATTAGATGTGACATCGCATGTACGATACTGTACGCATAACACAACGGTGATGAATAGTAGTTTGAATTTGCTTTGAAAGGATAAGATTTCTTGGATATATTCGTAGTATTCTTAAGAATAATCTATGCATATTTATACTTGCATCATCAAGTAATTTAGATGGAATTTTTATCACAGAAATTCAGAACACACGTAAGTCACTTATAAAAAATGACTCACCAAGAACTCACAGGATAACTGCTTCTCGTCATCAGCTCCTCTCTGGTTGGTGGTGCAAGTCAACTGTTATTGCACATTCATTATTCTGAACCGTTAATGTGTTGTCATCACTCAAGGTAGAGTTCATCCTGTCAAAAGCAACAATCATTTATCTTCAAAATAAAATAAGCAAAAACACATTTTAATTGTGTAAAAGAAATGTTTGAAATCTGTTCACGTAGACTAATTAACTGTTTTGAGTGAAATAACGAGGATTTGATGATTAACTCAGCCTTGGAGTTCAGTTTGTAGGTATACGACTGATAACCTTTTAAGTCATGGACTCATATCTCGAAACAACGTAGAATTTCGCTTCACACTCAATCGTCACCCATTTCATATCAGTAGAAGTCTGTCAGTCCATGGCCATGCACTGGATATTCAAATAATATACAATGTAAATAAAAGATGCTGCTGGAAACTGACATGCTTATCTTCAGGTTTACACTAGTGAGGAGAGATGAAACTGTCCGAATTTATAATGAACATAGACGAATCAAACTGTTTCGGAGTAGATCAATCAAGAGGCCTTCCAGTGAGATGGAACCTAGAACCCTGGATTAATGCGGCAGTCTCGTTAACCACCCAGCCACCTAGACAACATCAAATAACCCATCTATTCAAACTCCTTCCAATTTTCGATTCATGGTGTGACCGCTAGCCACTATCACCAGGAAGAATCTGCTACCATGCTGAATTCGATGTACAGTGCTGAGTGAGACTTTTCACTAGAACGTCGGACGGAACTTCCCCTCTGCACTTTGTTAGTCATCAAACATGAAGTCAACCAAATAGCTGTAAACCAACACCTGAGGATATAAATAACTTAACCAAGCCTATAATTTCCCACCGCACGTCGCTAAGCGTTTTTTAGTTGTTGAGGGATTTTGACTGCGTTACATCTATAAATGTGACAACTCGCCACAGTTTACTAATTTAAAATTAAGATTCATTATGACATCATAACTGTGCCTAATTTATTTTCATTTGTATTTCTTCAAATAACTGAAATATCAAGTTTGGCAACTACCTAGCTACTACGGGGTTCCATCGACAATTATACATCTCATCCAACAGCTATACGACAATGCTGCATGCCAAGTAATCGACAATGGATAACTTACGGAAGCCATTGAATTCAGGATGGGAGTTTGGCATGGCTGTCTACAATCACCAATGATCTTCCTGATTGCAGTAGATTGGATAATGCGACAGACAACGGCAACAAACGAGGGAACAGGCATAAAATGGACTCACACAAAAACTTGGAGGATCTTGACTTTGCCGATGATATATGTCTGATTTCCCACAAACCGGAAGATATGCAAGTGAAAAGCAACAATTTGGCAGAAGAAGCATCAAAGATAGGACTTCAAGCGAACATAGATAAAACAGAGGTGATGAAGATTCCTGGCCAACACCAGCGGCAGCAACAACATTAGACAACAATCAGCATAAGTGGGAGGAACCTGAAAGAAACAACCTCCTTCACCTACCTACCTGTCAAGCATCGTTTCAACTACAGGTGGAATTGACGAGGATACCAGAGCCGGAATCGGGAAAGCAAGACAAGCTTTCATTACTCTCAAGTCTGTGTGGAGGTCAACAGCACTCAGCATCGAAACTAACATCCGGATTTTCAACTCCAATGTGAAGTCAGTGCTACACTACACGGATTAGAGACTTGCACTGCGCGTCATAAAGAGCATCTCAAACAAGCTTCAGACCTTCATTGACAGTTGTCTTTGCTCAATACTCGAAATCAGATGGCCGACCGGAAAAGATCAGCAACAAAGATCTCTGGCAATGGGGGAACCAATCAGGAACCGATTGTGAAACAAATAGGCAGGAAGAAATGGAGATGGATTGGCCATACTCTGAGGAAACCATCAAGTGACATCACTAGACAGGCCATCGCTCGAGTGGAACCCGAAAGGGAAACAGAGAGTTGGAGACTTGGGGGAGGTCATGCATTGATGAGCTGAGAGCATGTGGGCAGACTTGAGGCGGATTGAAAATGTTGGCAGAAAACAGAAGGAAATCGAGGTGCGCGGCAGAAGCCCTATGATCCTCTAGGAACTAAACGTTATAATAATAATAAATATAATAACACCTGAGGATTTAAATAACTTAACCAAGCCTATAATTTCCCACCGCACTTCGCTTAGCTTTTTTAGTTGTTGAGGGATTTTGACTGAGTTACATCTGTAAATGTGACAACTCGCCACAGTTTACTAATTTAAAATTAAGATTCACCATGATATCATAGCTATGCCTAATTTATTTTCATTTGTATTTCTTCAAATAACTGAAGTATCAAGTTTGACCACGTATTTATATCCGTTCGGGAAGCATTGTTAACCAACAGGGAGCACTGCACAGCCAGTTGTTTCATCGTCGTTTGTGGCTCATCATCAGTACTCACTTACTGCAGTGGAAGAAAGTAAAGGATTCATGGTCCTCTGAGTTTGCATTCAGATGAAAAATAAAACAGCCAATTTAATGGACTATCTGAGTTATATTACTTTCAATTCACATGATAGACTAAGAGTTAAATAGTTAGTCAGTATGAGTAACATATAATTTAGCCAAATAACATTGATGGATGCGAGTTTAAGATTAAGTCGGGTGGTTTACACACTACATGTAAACTGACACGAGGTAGTGCATCCTTACGTCAACTGTATACTGCTAAAGATTCAGAACAAAACAAGTCACTGATGGGATATTTATGAAGTGAAGTGTATTACCTTCTGCGTTGCCTCGATGGTCACTGGACCTTACACAAGAGAGTAAGCTAGATATTCACAGTGAGATGATGTTTATTCTAAATTTGAGAAGTCAGTATTGTTCCTATTATTCTTCCCACGAGCCCTGAGTGGAACACCTGCCTTCAGCCACACATATCCATCTTATCCTTTTTGCTTTCGTTCTCTACATCATCGTCCCACGATTGCACATAATCTATAATCCACTCCATGTCACTTTCGAACACATGCCGAAATCTCCTTGTCCTATCCGCATTCCACTCTACCGATGTCATCCAACGGCTCCCTCAACGTGAGTCAGATCAACCTGCATTTTCTTCAGGAAAATTCCTTAACCAATGCGTCGTTGATTGGTTTGTTCTGAGTTTCTTTTTCCCAATCGTTTCTGGAGAACCTTCTGATCTCCAGTTGGGAGCCAGTGAATACAGCTGTTGACTGGGGCCTGAGAATGACTGTTGAAGGTACGCTTCGCAACGCATGAGACAAGTTTCTGACTCGTAGAGGGAGTGACTTCACATTCACGTACAAAATCGGAATCTTGTTTTTTACTCTGGGGCGGTTTGCAGACGATTTCAAACTGATTTCAGGGTGACGAAGGTCGGTCTTGCCTATCCCACTCTGGTTTTTCACATTCTCACCAGTCCCAACTGCCTGTAGTTGTGACTGCCTGATGCGTAGCTAGATAAGTGATAGAAGTGGCCTCTTCCAAATGATAGTGGTCATGCATCTTGTTGTCGTAAGTGCTTTGACTATCTTCCTCAAATCCATCTCCTTCGTGTTGAATTAAAGTCCCGTATTCTCTGCCTGCATATCCTCCCGTATTATTGATTTACATCTGTAAGTCCTCGAGTTTGTGTACCATTGAAATTAAATCATCCACGCGCGAATTCCACAGCTCACAGAATATTCTGACTGCTCAAGCCTATTCCCGTCCACTCTCTGCCTCAAGCATAATCCAGTCCATTAAAAGCAGGAACATCATCGGTGATAGTAGGCACGTAGCCTTGTCTTTCTGCTGTTTTCACTTCAAAGACAAGCCTAGCCGAGTTCTCCATTGTGGATCACGTCATAATAATAGAAGTAATAATCAATTTATTCCAAACAATGTCATTTTACAGAATTGAATTTTCAGCGCTTTTTTACATATTGTAACAATTTTTCTTTTCTTGTAAATATTTACATACACAAAGTTTAAAATAGTAAAAGTAATATTATTAATGCAACTTCCATACACACATTGCTGGTGGAAACACAATGAAGTATAAGTAGATGGTATCACAGATAATACATGCAGTAACAATAGTCTAGATATGATAGAGAAGATTTGTAGCTCAGGTGGATAATTTTGATGTGGTTTTGTTCTCTGAGCTGGATAGTTAGTTTGCGAAGCTTTCATCACCTTACTAGGTGACATCTTCAGCGCATACTTCAAATTGAAGTGAGCTTTTAGGATTCTCCACGAGTTTATTAATCATTCCTCCTGGTGACCTTGGACGTGATTGGTTGTTGATGTATGTTTTCACCCCATCTAGGTTACTTGTGTTGGAACTGATTGTTTCTGTGACTTGAACTTTGGCCAATCGTGTGTGAAGTTTCTTTCTTATTGGTTGATAAATTTTGTCTATCTCGATGTGTCTATTGATTGATGATTCACTGGAATGCCAAGCTTCTAAAAATTCTCTAGCATTCTTGTTATTTCCTTTGTCTAATATTTGAACGTTGTCCCAGTTGAATTGATGTCCGTGGTTGTCTGTGTGTAGTGAAATGAGGGAGTGTATATCATGTCTTTTGACGGCTAGCTTATGTTCGTGGATACGAAGACGAAGGGGACGTCCACTTTGGCCAATGTAGTGTTTTTCACAGTTGTTACAGTTTATTTTGTAGATGATGTTGGTTTTGTCTTCTTTTGCTGTTGAGTCTTTTGGTTGACATAGAATTGAGTGCAGCGACTTTGTTGGTTTGTGTACGACGTCAATTCCTAAAGGTTTGAAGAGTCTTTTAGTGATTTCTGAGATATCCTTTATATATGGTAAGGCGATTTTCTTTGTGTTTTCCTTGGTGGCTTTTGTTTTGGTAGGTTGGCTTGGGGGTATATGTCTCTTGATGAAACTTGAACGAGGAAACACAGGAAGAGATACGCCAAACAATTGTACCAATGGTCAAACAGAAAAGACAACACACACAACTCAACTCTCAAGAACTAAAGGCCCTCAAAAAGCTGAAAAATAGGAAGGACATCGTCATTTTACCAGCCGACAAAGGAAGAACAACAGTAGTCATGGACAGAGAAGAATACACCAAGAAAGCTGAAGAACTACTCAAAGATGAAGATGTATATCAACAACTCCCAACAAATCCCATACAAACATTGGACAACCGCATCCAAAGGACCTTAAACAAGCTCAGCAAAACTGGACAGATCACAAAACAAGACCAATGGCGAATGAAATCCAATGGACCAGTCCTACCTCGATTCTACGGCAGACCCAAAATACACAAGGCAAATATCCCGTTACGACCAATTGTATCACTCCCAGGAACTCCAACATATAATTTGTCCAAGGAATTATACAGAAAACTAAAACACCTAACGGAATCCTGTGATCACTCCATCAACTCTGCTATCCAATTCCTAGAGAAAATCAGAGACATCCAAATAGATGAACAAGAAATAATGGTATCCTTCGACGTGACAGCATTATATACCTCTATCGGACAAAAACTAGCAAAAGAAACCATGGAGCAATTACTTAGCAACGACGAACAACTGCCACAACAATCAAAAATGCAACACACAAGCTGGATGGAATGCATAAATCTATGCCTAACAACATACTTCCAATTCAACGGCCAAATATATGAACAAGTCAAAGGAACACCCATGGGATCGCCAATATCAGGTTTGATTGCAGAAGCAGTGATGCAAAGACTCGAAAACATAATTCTACCAAAGATCAAACCCAAGATTTGGATACGCTACGTCGACGACACATTTGTAATAATCAAAAGAAACGAATTAGAAAAAACTCACAACTTAATAAACAACGTCTTCAACGACATCAAATTCACAAGAGAAGAGGAATCCGAGAACAAAATACCATTTTTGGACGTCTTAGTCAGGCGAACAACTACAGGAGAATTAGAAACTCAAGTTTATAGGAAATCAACTCACACAGACCAAATACTGAATTACAACAGCAACAACCCAATAGCACACAAAAGGAACTGCATACAAACACTATTCAAGAGAGCAAGGACTCACTGCAGCACTCCCACCTTAAGAAAAATTGAAGAAAAGTATCTCATGGACGTCTTCCAAAAGAATGGATATCCCCGGAATTTCATCAAGAGACATATACCCCCAAGCCAACCTACCAAAACAAAAGCCACCAAGGAAAACACAAAGAAAATCGCCTTACCATATATAAAGGATATCTCAGAAATCACTAAAAGACTCTTCAAACCTTTAGGAATTGACGTCGTACACAAACCAACAAAGTCGCTGCACTCAATTCTATGTCAACCAAAAGACTCAACAGCAAAAGAAGACAAAACCAACATCATCTACAAAATAAACTGTAACAACTGTGAAAAACACTACATTGGCCAAAGTGGACGTCCCCTTCGTCTTCGTATCCACGAACATAAGCTAGCCGTCAAAAGACATGATATACACTCCCTCATTTCACTACACACAGACAACCACGGACATCAATTCGACTGGGACAACGTTCAAATATTAGACAAAGGAAATAACAAGAATGCTAGAGAATTTTTAGAAGCTTGGCATTCCAGTGAATCATCAATCAATAGACACATCGAGATAGACAAAATTTATCAACCAATAAGAAAGAAACTTCACACACGATTGGCCAAAGTTCAAGTCACAGAAACAATCAGTTCCAACACAAGTAACCTAGAAGGGGTGAAAACATACATAAACAACCAATCACGTCCAAGGTCACCAGGAGGAATGATTAATAAACTCGTGGAGAAACCTAAAAGCTCACTTCAATTTGAAGTATGCGCTGAAGATGTCACCCAGTAAGGTGATGAAAGCTTCGCAAACTAACTATCCAGCTCAGAGAACAAAACCACATCAAAAGTAACAATAGTCTTCGCTTATACTTTGCAGTTTGGTTATTGATTCAAGACTGTTTGTGAGTTTTTGTCTGACAGCTGACTCTTCACAAAACACCCGTGCAAAGCGTGGAATGCAGGAATTTTATATTTAGTTGACGTTTCTTTTGGTTTTACCCAAAGATATGCAAGGTGAAAGTTGAGAATAGAGAGGTTGTTCAGCGTTAGACGAGATAACTTTAGCCAAATGACTACAAGGACTGAAGTGCTCACTGACAACAATGTCAGTTAGCTGAATCAGAGGCACATCACTGACCCAACTTACAGTCCTCAGCATTCTACATAACATAACATAGTCTTATTTGAGAAGTTCAGCAAAAGAATAATGCTGAACAATAAAGGAAAATAGGCAGAATATATGAATTAACGATAATTTGTAAGAGAGAAGATTGAGTTATCACATCAGATAGCCTCAACTTCTGTATACAATAAGTCAAACGAGAGATTTTCTTAGGAATCGACAAGATATAGGACGATCAAGAGAGATTCGAAGAGAAACTGGTGCCGAGATGAGAGACATTCGATTTGCTCCCTTTCACAATACCACCAGTATTGATACAATCAGTTCACGCGTGTGATATTCACATCTGAAACTGTAGTCAACAAACTGTAAGACATTTAGATAAACTTGGCTTAAGACCATTTAAGTGAGACCATTTGTTAACTTCAGGCAAGAAACTATTCAAGTAAGATAAATCAAAAACAGAAACAGCTAGAACAGAAACGCTTAGATCATCGGCATTTCCAATGAAGTTAGCTTCGAAAGAATATGGAGTGTCGTGCAAAAGGAAAGAAGAAAGGAATGAAGATATTGCAGTGCTTGAGGCGCACTAATTTTCGTTAATAACGAAGCGGAGCGCTTTCAATTCAAAAGAACATGTTGTTTTCTATCTGAAAAATAGGAAGACAGCCACCATGTTACCCAGGACTGAGTGTTCAATTAATTGAGCTTGCTTGATAAAAGTGTCCCGGGAACAAAGAGTCAAAGGTGACAGTTGAGGCTCGAACAAAATTTGCATCTATCTCAACGACAGCATCTTTTATTTTATTTTTTTTCATTGAAGCTTGATTCCACACCTTATTTTTGATACAAGTATGGAATTTCCAGCATGGGTATCGGTAGCCCAAATTTTGCAGGCCGACTAATCATATCAAATGTGCGTCGGCAGCGGATCAAACTCCGGACCATGTGCATCGTCGGCGAGAGTTCTAACCACTGTGCTTCTAATATGTTTGCAGACAGACTGGTTTGCTCCCGTAAAAGAATTCAAAAGATTTCAGGACATTCGAAGAAGATTCGCCAAAGTCATCAAAAATCGAGATGTGTTGGCGATTGGCCTAAACATTAAACCTGACGAGGAAGATGTCTTTGACACAGGGGCCACCTTCGTTTCTTTCCACGCAAAAGGTATTGTATCCCTGTGAAATGATGCATTAAATATTTGACTAAGAGAATAGCACAAAATATCAGCACACTTTTGAAGCAAAATGCTTGTTTAATAATAATAATAATAATTTCGCTTTTATTGCAGAAACAGTACTTGTGGTATAGTGTGGAATTTTCAAGACATATCTACAATATTGCATCTAATTTCATCATACATTTAAAAGGAGTATTACAAAAAATAAATATAAAAGACAACAACAAAAACCAAAAAGAAACACAGAAATATAAAAAAAAATGCAAATAAAAAATACTTTAGGGGGTTGGACGGAATTATCTCACACCACCTCTAAATTATTCTCGCGTACCGAAAACAAAGCAAAAGCCAATAATTGATCATCCAAACTTCGGATATGTTTCAGGACCAAAACAAGCCGTCAGACGAACGCTTAGCTAGCTAGTGATCGTGCACGTGACACGACGAGATACCGAATGGCGGGGATGCTTGACCGGAAGCCTTCAGCTAAACAAGTCGACTTAAAAAGTGGTGGTCAGCATCCAATGGTGAGTGATTGCTGTGGTCAAAAATTTTGGGGAATTGTTTACCACTACAGCTCACTCCCCCCTATTGGGGTGGTGAGGACCCTAAGACAGAACCAGACGGAAGTAAAAAACTCGATGGTTCCCTTTCGGGTGAAAAAAATCTTCCGAACGGTTTGGTCGTATGCCTACTGGTTTGTCTTCCTATGCTAATAGGGTGTTTGCACATAGCTTCCTGGTTGTTGTTCGTTGGATTCCGTGCTTCGTTTGTTTCCTGTCCAGTGCCCGTCGCACCTGGGAAAGAAAACAAGAACGCTGAGAACCATGTCGAGGAAAATGTACCAAATCAGCTTTTTTTGTTAAAAAAAAATGATGTGCATTTACTATACAGTAAAATAATGCTAAGTTCAGAACATCGAAAAAAATACATCTAATTAATTTTTTGTGTATGTTACATGAAGTGTTGAAAAAAATTTTTTGTGTTCGGTGGTACTCTATATAAAAAAATTGATACGTCAAAAAAAATAGTCAGTACCACAAACGAATGAGTTGCGTGAATCACACGACTTCGTTAAGTCAAATAATTGTGAAGATATTCTGGGAACCTTACGGCACGTCCAGAACGGGTTTTCATGGGAGGCTCGATAGAAGGTTCGGTAGCTGTCGCTGTGCTAGTGACTTCATCGATGTCTAAACGATCTTCTGTTACTTGTGGATTTTGGGGTGCGTTGAGCTCTATGCTAATAGGATTACCCTCCAAGTAAGCCGGTTTCAGACGGTCAATGCTGACGGTGTCCTCGCGGCCGTTTTTGTCCAAGACAAAGAATTTATCAGAACGTTTAATTACTTTATAAGGCCCGTCATATGGAGGTTTGTTAATGGCTGAATAAAAGAGGCACAGTTGGGAATAAAGCGTAGATAATAACTTACTAAGCCGTTAAAAGTGCGGAGACTTTTCACCGTCTGTGGCTCTGGAAAATCCAGTATAGCCTCGACCTTAGTAGCCTGTGGGCGAATGCCCTTGCAGTCAATAGTGTGACCCAGGAAGTCGAGTGAGTCAACACCGATTTGACACTTTTGAATATTGATGGTAACATCATGTTGGCGTAACCTTTCAAATGTCAAGTCCAAGTGCCTAAGGTGAGTTTCCTTGTCTGGACTGGCAATGAGGCAGTCGTCTAAGTATGCGTATACAAAGTCGAGACCGCGAAATACTTCATCAGTGAAGCGTTGGAATGTTTGGGCTGCATTCCGGAGACCGAATGGCATACGTAGAAATTCAAAAAGTCCGAAAGGCGTAATGATAGCCGTTTTCGGGCTATCTTCTGTTGCCATCGGGATTTGGTTATACGCTTTAACCTAGTCGATTTTGGTGAATATAGTCGCGCCGCATAAGGTTGCCGTCAAGTCGTGTATATGAGGTAACGGGTAGCAATCAAGGGGTTGTTTTGGCATTCACTCTCCGGTAATCACCGGTGGGTCGCCAATCATTGCTATCCTTTTTCGGAACCATATGAAGTGGGGATGCCCATGGGCTATTCGAAGGTCGAATGATGGCAAGGGTAAGCATATGGTCAGATTCATTCCTGGCGATTCTAAGTTTGTCAGGAGCTAATCGTCGTGCTTTGGATGTCACAGGTTGTCCTGTGGTAATGATGTGGTGCATAACATTGCTGGTTATGCACGGTAGGTCGTTCGACGGGCAATTAAGTTCCGGATACTTGTCAACAATAGGTTGAAAAGTTGGATCAAGGATTGCCTTTATCTTAACGGGTGACAAACTAGGGCCTATGTAGCTGATGCCTTTGATAGACAGACTAGTAGTATTGTCAATCAGTCGTTTTCGGCGGACGTCTACGAGTAAATCATGATGATTAAGTAGGTCCGTGCCAATGATGGGCATTGTAACGTCAGCGAGAAGGAAAATCCACCGAATAGGTTTGCGTAAACCTACGTTCAGATAGACGTATTTCCTACCAAAGGTTGCGATTGGTTTTCCATTTGCAGCCTGTAAGTTGAAGGTAGGTTCCTTCTGTCGATCTGCTGCTGTAGCAGGAAGGACGCTGACTTCGGCGCCTGTGTCGACTAAGTATCGAGTCTGGCTTATCAAATCATGGATGTAAAGTAGGCGGCTAGTGCCACCGGCGACGGTTGCCGCTAACGCGTGCCGGCGGGATAGTTTCCCACAGACTTTGAGACATTTCCGAAGTTACAAGGCTTACGGCAACACTTCGCTTCTTGGCCATAGGTGTTGTGGTACCAGCACCAGTCGGGGTTTTTCAGTGAACGTGGTTTGGACTTAGATCGACCACGTGAGTTTCTGTGTTGAGGAGATTTAGGACGACGGTCGGAGGATTTAGAAGGCATGTTTGACCTAAACATCTGTTGGATGGAGTTGCATAACTCTATCATTGCAGGATCCTTACTCGAAGTCTGCTTAGTCATCCAGCATATTTCGCGAACTGACCGTTTAGTTATTTCTAGAATCCTATCTGCAGAAATATCTAAGTCCTCTATTACAGTACCCTGAAGTGTCACAAGTACGGTCTGTACAGACTGTGGCAGCTTGGATAAGAAGAGTTCTCTAAACAGTCCTTCGGCGAAATGACTTTGGCCGACGACTTCTTTCATTCTTGTCAGCATGCTTACGGCTGACTGATCTCCTAACTCGATGTTACGAAATAATTCATCTAGACGTTGTCTGTCCGTGAGAACGTTTCTCCTAAGGAGGGATGCTTTGAGCAACTCGTACGAGTTACTTACCTCGGGACTGAACATCTGTGATGTTACGTACTTGCTGAATTCCCGCGGTAGGGCGTGAATAACTGCAAGTAACTGTGAACGTTGATCGGTTATCCCATGCTCACAAAAGTCTGCTTCAACTAGCAGAAAACACGTTTCAGCATTTTCTGGCCAGTATGGTACGAGCTGAATGGTTTTAGGAGTTGAGCGGATACGGATGACCTTGGGAATAAGATTACTCATGACGAAAATTATGTCGAATAATATATGATACAAGAACAAATACAAAATGGAACGAACTCACCGGGGTTATCTGCGGGCTCACCAGTTTAGGGGGTTGGACGGAATTATCTCACACCACCTCTAAATTATTCTCGCGTACCGAAAACAAAGCAAAAGCCAATAATTGATCGTCCAAACTTCGGATATGTTTCAGGACCAAAACAAGCCGTCAGACGAACGCTTAGCTAGCTAGTGATCGTGCACGTGACACGACGAGATACCGAATGGCGGGGATGCTTGACCGGAAGCCTTCAGCTAAACAAGTCGACTTAAAAAGTGGTGGTCAGCATCCAATGGTGAGTGATTGCTGTGGTCAAAAATTTTGGGGAATTATTTACTGCTACAATACCAAGTAGAAAGGGAGATAAACACCAATAATGAAAAAATATTTCAGTATTGGGTGGCGGAAGTTATGATATGTGTATGCGTGGTGAACAGTAACAGCTTTAATCATAGAGGAAATTATGAGATGTTCTTAAGAATGTTTATAGCCAAGATGATCAGTTAGTTTGATTGAACTACACTAAACAATCATAAAATAAACATTTCAGGGTTTTTATTTTTATTGTCAGCACTAATGCAGTGTTTGTCGTGATAGTGTGAGTAATCCTGCATAATATAAAATTTTTAAGATAGTGACAGTGGCGTTCACAAACAAGATTGTCAGTTAAACAGTGACGAACAAAGAACCACCACAAAACTAATATTACATGATGGTTAATGACAGGACAATTTGTAACAATCATAGTGATAATATAGTCGGACCCAGTAGGCATACAAAAGAAGGAATAGAATAAAGAATACAAAAAGTAAGCCAGTGATCATAATTTTGAGCAGCTAAGTATGTTTAAGAAGGTTGTTCACTATAGAGTACAAATAAGAGAGTGTAAGGGGGAAATAACAAGGGCCAGAATTATGTAATAAACAACACGGCAAGTCATAGGTTTCACGCTTAACATTGTCTCTGTCACTTAGAACCCGGGCCAGAAATGGTACCGTTGAGTTCCTATACTTGGTTGTACGATCTCCACGAACCATCAGGCCCTAGGCAGTGAGATGGACGTAAGGATTTGATACATAATAATACATCACTGTCGTCAGAACCAGGCAATCGATCACTCACATGACTAGAAACTAGAAACAGGAAGCCAGGCATGTTGGCTTGTTGCATTATGAAAGATCTATTTAAAGGATTTACATCAGGATAAGCACCAACTGAAATCTTTTACCGCTTGTCAGTTGATTAGAAAGTTTCCAGATGTTGGGAACACTCTTGTATAATAAAACGTTATTATTACATATCCCATTTAGCCTTTGTATTTCAAACTTTATCAGAGAGTTTATTGTTCGAACACCTGGATTATCGTGTGATTTATACAGTTTCTCTTTTTCTCTTCTAAGCTATTTCAGTTGTGGAGAAGAGATCTTATCAAATCTCGTAAATAGCGTTTCAGTAGGGCAGCAAATGTCCAAACACAACTTGAGATGGGAAGTGATACTGGAGACAGTAACTTCTGTGGTGGAGCTTCGACTCTGTTAGCTTAGTATACCAAATTCAAATAGAAAATAAAATGCCAAATCAGTTAAGTTACTGGAAGAATATGTTAAAGTTTAGTTACTTGGGTATTTACAAGGGCCAAAATCCATAAATTAACGTGAGAGACTCCAGAGGTACTGCGAGAAGACCGCTCAAACACTAATTGCCAGATGTCAACCAAAGTACGTAGGAAGAAACTACGGTGCTCCCGCAAAAATTTGAAACAGAAAGCAGGTGGTTAGAATTGTTCGATGGCAGTTGAGATGGTGGAGAAGACGGAGAGTCGAAGGCAGAACTATATTTCCACTTAAAAGAGAGGTAAAGCTCAAAGTACAGAGATTATGATTAAAACAAGGTAATCCAAAATATGTTCATTTCTTACATAGTAGTAAAATTTGGATGACTTGATTTTTGAGCACTCCACACGTCTGACACTTCATCAAAGAATGAGTCCCTGTCAGTATCACACAACATTCATCTTGGTGCTTGAATATTGTCATGGGAATAGAATAGTTCTTGAATTTTCTTTCTTAGCTGAACATAGGATCTTCTGTATAACTCGCCATACACTTTCGGTAAAATAGGTGTAATGCAGAATACCGCAATGGAGCTCTCTTTCGAACCTTGTATAGGTCATGATCGGTTACATAAACCAAGTCTAGGGTTTTGTCCGGACGAGTATTGAATTTGACCAGGTTTTCATGACCAAGTGATATGAGAAAGCTGTGATTGCAAGAGTCAAAGCCACCACAGATCATTGACATGGAATTTCCGAAAATAGCAGCAGAAAACTCAGTGAAGTGGTCGGGAACAGTGAAACGATTATTTATGGTACATTTATTGTGTGCTGCCATCGACCACTATTAATTTGGAGAATGACTCAACGCGATAGCCTAGAAAGATTTTAAAAACACTCGACATTTATGATTCATTAAAGCAAAATTATAGGGGTGACTCTAAACTATAGCAGCACAAAACGAAACTATCTAATGAACGAATTGATGACTTTGACAGATTCACTTAGACAAATTGGTTCAACCTGACTATAAGAACTTCGTTAGGAAACTTGGAGGTTTCTCTCGAACATATACAAGAATATTATCATATGTAGGCGTGTCGTCAACATTACATTTTATGAATATTGGCATTTATTTCAAATTGCGTACTTCTGTTTCTTACAAATCTGATTGGTTGCTGGAGGCGGTTTCGTATTGGGCTGCTACAGCTTCGAGTCACCAATATAGGGCGTTGATATGGCATATCCCCTATTTGAAGTGGCACTTCTGGCTTAACCTTGACGGCGTTTGCGCGGTTTCGTTGATTTGAGTTGGAGCTAATTGTCCAGGCAAAGGTAGTAGACGTGATTTCGGTGCTTATTCTGCTCTTGTTGGATGAATTTATATGAAAATTGTTGTTCGATATTGTTCTTGAGCATTTACTGATCGCTTGTGGGACAGGACGCTTAAATACATGGTTCATGCAATGATTATTCGGCATACCCAGTAAGCTTCGCGTACATTTCGACGACTGTCATTCGATAAATTTCTGGCTGGAATCGAATTCATGTATCCTTCCACATTTTTTGTGGCGTTTTGATGGCTGAAATTCAAAAGAATGCATGGATACAAGCGAAAATTAGTGTTCGCAAACTGGCACAAACTGCAATATGTTTTACGATTATTATTATTATTATTATTGTATCCTTTAGTTCCTAGACGAACATAGGGCTTCAGCGGCGCAGCTCCATTTCCTTCTGTTTTCTGAAAACTTTCTCACCCCGCAACGGGTCTGTCCACATACATTCATCTCCGCCTCTCATGACCTGTTCCAAGTCACCCTCGGACGACCATCTCCCCACCTGTCTTTCAGGTTCCACTCGAGCGATGGCCTGTCTAGTGATGTCACTTTATGGTTTCCTCAGAGTATGGCCAATCCATTTCCATTTATTCCTACCTATTTGTTTCACAATCGATTCCTGATTGGTTCCCTCCCAGAGATCCCTGTAGCTGACCTTTTCCGGTCGGCCATCTGATTTCGAGTATTGAGCAAAGACAACTGTCAATGAAGGTCTGAAGCTTGTTTGAGATGCTCTTTATGACGCGCAGTGCAAGTCTCTAATCCGTGTAGTGTAGCACTGACTTCACATTGGAGTTGAAAATCCGGATGTTAGTTTCGATGCTGAGTGCTGTTGACCTCCACACAGACTTGAGAGTAATGAAAGCTTGTCTTGCTTTCCCGATTCCGGCTCTGGTATCCTCGTCAATTCCACCTGTAGTTGAAACGATGCTTGACAGGTAGGTAGGTGAAGGAGGTTGTTTATTTCAGGTTCCTCCCACTTATGCTGATTGTTGTCTAATGTTGTTGCTGCCGCTGGTGTTGGCCAGGAATCTTCATCACCTCTGTTTTATCTATGTTCGCTTGAAGTCCTATCTTTGATGCTTCTTCTGCCAAATTGTTGCTTTTCACTTGCATATCTTCCGGTTTGTGGGAAATCAGACATATATCATCGGCAAAGTCAAGATCCTCCAAGTTTTTTGTGTGAGTCCATTTTATGCCTGTTCCCTCGTTTGTTGCCGTTGTCTGTCGCATTATCCAATCTACTGCAATCAGGAAGATCATTGTTGATTGTAGACAGCCATGCCAAACTCCCATCCTGAATTCAATGGCTTCTGTAAGTTACCAATTGTGGATTACTTGGCATGCAGCATTGTCGTATAGCTGTTGGATGAGATGTATAATTGTCGATGGAACCCCGTAGTAGCTAGGTAGTTGCCAAATCACCCCCCGATTGACGCTGTCGAAGGCCTTTCCAAAGTCGACGAAGTTGAGATAGAGAGGTGACTGCCAGTCCAAGCTTTGTTCAATGATGATCCGTAGAGTGGCGATTTGATCAACACATGATTTTTTTCTCCTGAATGCGGCCTGTTCCGGTCGAAGTTTTCCGTCTAGAGCTTGTTTGATTCTCTCCAGGATAATGAGGCTTAGTGACTTTAATCTCCTTTCTTTGGCAGTTTGAATAAGTATCCGTTCTTCCAATACTCGGGTACTTTGCCCTCTTTACACACCTTCTCCAGCAGTGGCGTCATCAAGTCCACTGTTGTCTCTGGGTCTATTTTCAAAGCTTCTGCTGGGATTCCATCTGGTCCTGGTGCTTTCCAAGCTTTTAGTATCTTGATTGCATTCAGGACTTCTGGTTTCGTCGAAAGTCGATGTTCACTAGTAGGCCTGCTTCCGTTGTTGGTATTGTTGGGCGCGTTGTAGGTGGCGGACGGTTTAGAAGTCTTTTGAAGTGTTCAGCCCAGTGCTTTCTCTGCTCCACCTCTTTGGTGATTGACTTTACATTGTCTTCCTTTATTGGCTTAGTCTGTGTCGAACTTTTGTCCGATAGGTTCCTAGTTGTTTGGTAGAGTGTGGCGAGGTCTCCTTTGCCTGCAGCATATTCTGCTTCACTTGCCATGGCTTCATAATATTTTCTTTTGTCTTCCCTGGCACTCTTCTTCACTCTTTTGTTAAGTGTATTGTAGCTTGCATTCAGCTCCTGTTTTTGTTGCTCGTCAGAGCACTGGATAATCTTTTGTTTCACTGTCCTTCTCTCTTCTATTAGTTTCCAAGTGTCCGTAGTGAGCCACTGTTTGTCCTGCCTCTTCTTTCTGTCTGGAACTTCCATGCAGGTTTGTCTCCACACCGTTTTCAAGTTGTCCGAGTGCTTTTCTACGCCGACCTTTTCGCCGGTGTTGATTTGTGTCTCGGCTTTGTCCTTTATGCATGTAATCAAGATGTCCTTTGTAGCCTGGTCCTTCAGGTTTTGAGTGTTGAACTTGGTTTGTGGTCTATCTGCAGCTCCTGTTTCCCTGAAAGCTTTCAATTTGATTTGGATTGTCCCTTGTACGAGATAGTGGTCTGAGCCGACGTCTGCTCCTCTTCTTGCTTTTGTGTCCAGTAGGCTGCGCCTCCACTTGCTTGAGCGGTATTGAGATGAAGTCAATTTGATTTTTGGTTTGACCTTCTGGTGGCACCCATGTAGCCTTGTGGATATCTTTGTGTTTGTATACACTACCACTAATCACTAGTTCGTTGAAGGCGCAGAAGTCGGCGAAGAGTTCTTTTTTTTCATTCATTTCTTCGATAGCTTCTCCATCCATGATTAGTTCCCTTCCTGTATTGTCTGGTCCCAGTTTGGCTTTCATGTCTCCCATGAGTATTTTCATGTCGCCAGCTGGAGTATTTTCCATTGTTGCCTGTAGTTGTCTGTAGAATTCTTCTTTTTTTCGAGGTGTGCGTTGTTTGTGGGTGCATAACATTGTATGTTTGACACTTTCCTTCCTTTGGAGTTGAATCTAGCGGTCATTATCTTGGACGAAGTCGCCTCCCATTTCATCAGGGCTTTCGTTGCCGTTGGTGACATCATGATAGCCACGCCTTCGGTGTGCGCGTGGTTATGTAACAACAGAAAACAAGGGCCAGGCAACAGATCGTTTTATTATGAAAATCAACACGTATTTATACATATTTCACATACATTATTATAGCTTATGCAAGTAGACAAGCGCAGTCATCTGATTGGTTGTTTATCAGAAGTTAGGCAGACAAACGCAGGCTTCTGATTGGTTGTTTCGGGATTCCTCAACAAATAAAGTTCTCTATCTGCGAATCATATTTTGCCACGTTAACTTTGCTGTGATTGGTTGTCGAATCAGCCTTGCTCATATTTTCTCACGGCCTGGTCTCACCACAGTTATCTTCTAGGTGAACGGAGTAGATCACTGACTCACCCGTTGGCAATTTGGTGAGTCCACCCCCATTCCATCCGCTCTCACATATTCCCAGTATTTGGATTCCGTATCTTTTCATCTCGTTTGCGATTTGGGCAGCTTTCCCAGTCTCGTACATAGTGCGGACGTTCCATGCCCCCACACGGACTTTTCTTTTGGTGCAAATAGGTTCATCGTGTTGAAGTTTCTGTAGCAATTTTGTTTACAGGGTGAGGTTGCTAGGCTCACGCCAGAGAAATGAATGAATACATTAAGATAAAGTTTAGGGAGAAGCGACTTTTTGCGTTGCTCCCCTCAAAATTGGAAAATAACGGACAAAACAATGAGAACAACACAAACAAAAGGAATCAGTTCACAGAAAAAAGGGCAAAAAGCGACAACAAATATAAAATACAGCAAAATGCAATATACTTCAGCACAGTTAACTAATGTTTAACGATTACTTACAACATTCACTGTTTTCTGCCAAAATTTTTAAATGAGTTAGGTGCACACTGCAAACTTTTAAGTAATTTGGTGGATTTGAATACCATCCTCGTAATCAGGTACGTAGAGACACCTTAGGTGAACATCATTTTGTCCCATTATTGAGTTTGGTTTCATAAACTTCCGATTCTTGTTATTGTCCTGGCGCCCATTATATGCGTTAATTCGAAGTTAATTCGCAAAATTATTTTGAAGTCGCGTAGAAGTATTGTCCGACATCTCAAATCAAATCGAGGCCAAAAGTAACTTCCAATATTCAATGTTGTTTTTACGAGCTAGCATAAACCAATTTGATTTCTTTGTGCTCACCTCTTGATTGTGAGGTATAGGTTCTTGATCTTCGGTAAACGTCTGCTCAGCTCATGCAGCCACTCGACTGTCCTAGCTTTTGTTGACTCCAAAGGGAGTAGTGCTGGGATTAGTTATATATGGTTTGTAGTATGAGTTGTGTTGAGATTGTTACTACTGTGAATGGAGTTGATCCTTTCACCAGTTAGTTCCCCAGTACCGTCGCCAAAAGAAAAGAGATAATAGTAATAGATATAATTAGTGGAGCTATTCAGACTAACAGACAGAAAAGGAAATAAGAAAACCTAAAAACAGTCAGCTGGCTAAATTTGAAGAATAATATGAATTATATATATATATATATATTTAATTGTAGTAGTTAAAACTGCAGGAGAGTAAGACGGGCGAGAATGTAAAGAAGTGAAACTACAAGTTTAATTGTCTACCCCTGAAAGGTCTATGCGATTTTAGGGATAGGTTATTTAGATGCAGTCCTCGTACCCTCTGGTAAACTATCCTTCTGGGATTTCCACGAGGGAGCCCATACTCACTTAATGGCAGAACACCTTTGTTAGGGTGATTCTGGTCATTTGTTATTTTGTAGGCAGTTATTGAATCCCTCCTAAGACGTCGGTAGGTAAGTGTGAGTAGGCCTAATTTCTTCATCCTTTCATCATATGATTTATTTCGGAGACAAACCAATCCTTTTGTCACCCATCTTTGAATTCTTTCTAAGAGGTTTGCGTATCTCGTAAGCAGTGGGGGGTGGGATGATATTATGCACCTCAAGGTGTGGCCTGACGTATGTTTTGTACAACCTTAGAAAGAGCTCAGAAGTGAGTGCACCTATGTGTAAAGTGGATGACTGCATATGCCCTCGCTACATCCCCCGTGTATTTTACGCTTGCGCCCATTTTTTCCGTTATAACTAGACCTAAGTCGCGTTCCGAAGTTGTGCAGGACAAGCTTTCATTGCACAGGGTGTAACTTGCATTCTGCAGTCTACAGGTGCGTAACTTCACTACTTTGCACTTTTTCAGGTTGAAAGTCATGCCAATGGTCACTGCTCAGTCTTTCAGAAGGTTTAGATCTTCTGTAACCTATGTGAGTCCCCCAGACACTTAATAGCCCTCCATATATTTACGTCATCAGCGTAAAGAAGAGTCGGGCAGCTTAGATGGCATGGTGGATCATTGATAAAAATCAAAAACATCAGTGGTCCTAGGATGGAATCCTGCGACACTCCTGATGACGAGCTGTGTCAAGATGATCGGTCTCAACTGAACTTGGTGCGAAATCGCCTTTCAGATAGGTAGTCCTTTAACCATGACAGAAGTGGCTTACCTATACCTTCCTGGCTTATTTTGTGTAGGAGACGGTCATGGTGAACAGTTTCAAGTGCGTTCTCAAAGTCCAGGAAGACCACATGGACTGGAACGTTCATATCTCAGCATGATGTCCAGTCGTCCCAAGCTGAAGGTGGGCTAGTAACGCAGGATCTGCCTTTTCTGAAACCGAGTTTGGCTTCATGGAGTATATTAGACCTATCGAGGAATTCCCTAATGTGATCGTCAATAATACTTTCCAGTACTTTTGATACCACTGGGAGTAGGGCATTTGGTCTATAACTAGTGGCACTGTAGTGACCCATTTTATTACTCATCTTTGCAGCATACTTTCACTATGTAATTCGACTTTGATTTGTTTATCACTCTAAATATTGCGTGTTACAATTCATACTTTTGTGCTCGCTCGACTTTTGAATAGCGTAAGTCGCCTTATTTGGTAGTTTCACGAGGTAACCTTTCCTCCAGTCAGTAGGCACCTTTGCCTCTTTCCATACCTTTTGCGGAAATGAAGTCAGCATGTCTGCTGTAGTCTCTGGGTCTGCTTTCAGTGCTTCAGGAGGTATTCCATCTGGTCCAGCTGATTTTCCAGCTTTCAGAAGCTTGATTGTGCTCAAGACTTCAGCTCTCGTTAGGGGATTGGTGTCCACTTGCAGCTGTACGCGCGCTGTTGTTGGTATTTCTGGACGGGTTGCAGGTGATGGTCGGTTCAAGAGTCCTTTGAAGTGGTCCGCCCATTGTTTAATCTGTTCTCCTACCTTGGTAATTGGGCTCAGTTGGCTGTCTTTTATAGGTTTCGCTTGTGTTGGTCTCTTCTTGGATAGAGATTTGGTTATCTGATATAGTGTCCTTAGGTCCCTTTTGCCTGCTGTCTTCTCAGCTTCAGTGGCCAGACAGTCGCAGAATCGTCTTTTTTCTTTTCTAACACTCTTCTTCACTTCTTTGTCCAGTGCTTTGTAAGTTGAGCTCAGCGTCTCCTTCTTCTGTCCGTCCTTGCATTGAATCATTTTCTCTTTCACCATTCACCTCTCTTCTATTAGTTTCCAAGTGTCCGTTAAGAGCCATTCCTTGTCTTGTCTCTTCTTTCTTCCTAGAACAGTTGAACACGTTTCGTTGAGAATCGCCTTCAGAGACTTCCAATGCTCTTCCACGCATGATTCTTGAGTGATGTCGCGTAGTGTTTCCTGCTTTGCTCTGACAGTTGCAGTGAAAGTGTCCTTTGTCGGTGTGTCCTTTAGTAATTGAGTGTTGAACTTGCATTGTGGCCTATCCCCAGCTATCCTCGAGGCTTTTAGCTTCACTTTGAAAGTCCCTTCTACTAGATAGTAGTCTGAACCCACATCTGCTCCTCTCCTTGACCTTGCGTCCAGTAGGCTGTGTCACCACTTTCTTGAAATTGAAATGAAGTCTATTTGGTTCTTGGTGTTTCCAACTGATGAAATCCATGTCGTCTTGTGTACATCCTTGTGTTTGAACACACTACCACCAATCACCAAATCATTGAAGGCGCAGAAGTCTGAGAAGAGTTCACCATTGTCGCTCATTTCGCCGAGGGCCTTGCGACCCTTGGTGAGTTCTCTTCCTGTGTTGTCTCCTCCCAGCTTCGCATTCATGTCGCCCATCAGGATTTTGATATCGCCATTTGGGACGTTGTCCATTATTGCTTGTAGTTGTCTGTAGAATGCCCCCTTCTTCTCTTGTTCTGAGACGTTTGTAGGCGCATAGCATTGAATGACTGTAACCTTCCTTCTTTTTGAGTTGAACCTGGCTGTCATTATCCTGGAGGAGCTTGGTTCCCACTGCATGAGAGCTTTGGTTGCTGTTGGCGACATCATGATGGCCACTCTCTCGGTGTGCTCATGGTTGTCCTCTGCGTGGCCGGAATAGATTACTGTCTCTCCAGTAGGTAGTTGGCACCTTCCAGTTCCGTTCCATCTGCTCTCGCAGATTCCCAACACTTCTATTCTGTACCTTCTCATTTCAGCGGCTATCTGGGCAGCCTTTCCAGTTTCGTATATTGTGCGAACATTCTAGGTACCCATCCTTACTTTTGCTTTCATCGAAAGAAGGCACATCGGCTGACTGGCTTCCCGAAGGCTTTCACCAGCCTGAGTCATTTTACTTCCCCGATTCCAGTGAGAAGTAAGGCTATTGCTTATGTTTCTAGAATTTTAAATATATTTATTCGTTGAAGTTTCTGTAGCGATTTGGTTGTTTTACAGGGGTGGAGTTGCTAGCACCACGCCCAACCCTCCCTCTTCACCCGGGCTTGGGACCGGCGAGAAAACTGTTAAGCTAGGAGCCTGGCAAGCTAGTATCTGGAGAGGTTGTGCTAGCCATTGAGGAGTATTTTGAGCCATATTACCATAAGTCTCTCTCCAGCCACTGGTCTTTACAATCCCGAGAACCCCAACAAAGAAGTCTACATTTCCATACGTGACTGCTTCGCTTAAAATAACTATTGCAGATTTCGTTGACTGACGAATCCATGTTTCCGTTTGACGGCCACCAGTAGCTCTTTCCCAACCTGATCCATTCTATGGCAACTAACACTGCCCATCGAGAAAGCCGATAGATGGCTAGGTATGTTCTAACCATCTCAATCGATATAACTACACAAGCTCGTTGATTGATTTCCCATCTTTACTTAGCACTCGACGCCAAAATTGACCATTGCTCGCTCTATTATATCGCCTCACAAATTAGAGAGAACACAGGCACCTATGATGAAAGATAGCTAGCCTTTTCATGTCTTCCACTCTCAATGGATACGTCTCGCACACAGTCACGAAGGACAGAGTGGACTTCTGAGCAGTGCACATGCCCTCTGACTAACAGCCTGAGATGCAGTAAGTAAGTGCTGTGATTTAACTCATCGATATAGGCGTAAGCGAATGTGAGGCCGTGCAGGACCTGGTCGATGAGTCGCTGAAATGTTTGTGTTGCGTTAGTTAAACCAAGTGTCAGATGAACGAGCTCAAATAAGCCGAAAGGAGTGGTTACCGCAGTTTTGGGGATGTCCTTAGGTTCGACAGGTATAAAGTAGTATGCATGAACGAGGTCAATTTTGGAAAATATTTGGGCACTTGCCATGTTGTGAAAAAAATCGTGAATATGCGGAACTAGATATCTATTGGTCATCGTCTGCTGTGTCTTAACGTTGTGATTCTTCAACATACACAACGTAAATCAAAAGACACTTGAGGAGGAGTACGAACGTTGAAAGGGTGACTTCTTCGTTGTTTCCTCAGTGGTAGCACGATGTGTCAGTAAAACCAGTGGAAGTTCCGTTTCCCAGTTACCGCCCTTCGAGGCCAGCCACTCCTTCAGTGTACGGTTGTTTCTCTCCGTTAGGCCATTCGTTTGTGGATGGTATGGGGTCGTTCTGATCCTCTTGATGCCCAGCTGTTGCAAACGGGAAGTAAACTCTTCACTCTCGAAACAGGGACCTTGGTCTGTCAGTATTGTCTTCGGTACGCCGTGGTCTGCAACAATGTGTCTAACTACTGCATCTGTCACGGTTCTTGCACGTTGGTCTGGGATTGCTACGGCGTCTACCCATCGTGTCGCGTGTTCCGTCATCACCAAGAGGTACTGATTACCATTGGATGTCTGAGGAAATGGACCCATGACATCTACGGACCACAAGTCACCTATCGCGGTAACTGGAATCGACTGAAGTGGTGGTCGTATACACCGGTCACCTTTCATCAGCTGGCACCGTGGACATCCAAGTACGTATCTTGCTACGTCTTCTCTCATACCTGGCCAGTACATACTTTGTCTTAGGAGGTCGGTCGTTCTGGCCACGCCTGTATGCGCTAGCTGGTGACATTCTTCTATCATGTCGTGGCGCGACGATTGAGGTATGACAGCCAGCCAGCTTCCGTCGTTCTCTCGCCAGGTCAGAGTCCCGTAGGCATTCACTCTGAGTCGATCCCTCTGTCTGAGTAGTGTGGTTAGCTCCTTACTCGCCGTAGTTTGATCCACTTCTATTCCGTTGGTGATCACCTGTATTACTGTATTCAGCGTATCGTCCAACCTCTGCCTACGTGCAAGTCTTAGTGGGTCTTGTTCTACTGCATGCACTCCGTAAGCGACCTCGGGCAACTCAGACTCATCTTCTGGTCTCGATAACAAATCTGCCAAGACATTTTCACTTCCAGGAACGTGTGAGATCGTAAAATCGTACTCCTGAAGACGCAACATCCACCGTGACAACTTCCCCCGTGGGTCTCTCGCTGTCTTCAAAAATTGTAGCGGCTTATGATCAGTTTCGATGTGGAACCGCCGGCCGAGTAAATAAGGTCTCCATTTGTCGACTGCCCATACCATTGCTAAACATTCTTTCTCTATCGTTGAATACTTTCTCTCTGTGAGGTCAAAACCCTACTGGCATACTCAACGATTCCCTCGTCCTGTCTTAGGACCGCACCTATAGCGTAGTCACTGGCATCTGTGCACACTGTGAACTGTCTTCCTGGTACAGGTAGTTTTAGCGTCATTTGTTGGTGGTCGAGCAGCTGTTTAATTCTGTCGAATGTCCTCTGCGATTCTTCCGACCAAACAAACTTTGGCTCACCTAGTAGCCTGTATAGAGGGGCTGCTATCTCATTGAAGTTCTTCACGAAGCGACTATAAAACGCTGCTCTACCCAAGAATTGTCTCAGTTTTCTCTTTGAATTCGGGGCTGGAATCGTTTTAATCGTCAAAATTTTCTCCGGCAGTGGTTTAATCTCACCATTTCCCACTTTATGTCCCAACAGAGTAACATTCTTTTTGGCTATCTGGGACTTGGTTTTGTTGACGCGTAGTCCAAACTCTTCGATGCGTCGCAGCACGGCTTCTACATGGTTGACGTGATCGTTTTCGTTTTGACTGTATATGACGAGATCATCACCATAAACCTCCACGTTTTTCAAGTTCTTAAGTAATAGCTTCATCAGTCGTCTGAACGTAAACGGTGCACCTGCTAGTCCAAACGGCATGCGTTTAAATCGATATTGTGTCTGACCCACGATGAAAGCCGTCTTATCTCTATCACCTTGTTTTATCGGTATCTGCCAGTATCCTGAGCGAAGATCGAGAACCGAAAACACATTCGCACCTTGTAGGCGATCTAAAGTTTCTACCACTGTTGGCATGGCACACGGTCTTAACTCTGTCATACTGTTTAACTGTCGAAAATCAACACAGAATCTATACTTCCCATTCGCTTTTTTTACTAACAGCACTGGAGAGTTGTATGGGCTATCAGCTTCCTCAATAATATCATCTTTTAACATCTCTTGCACTTGTCGCTCCACTTCGCCTTCCAGATGACATGGAACTCTTCGCGTTAAAAATGACCTTACTTTCGGATCACTTAACGGAATTTCATGATTCACCTTATCGCAATAACCGTATGGGTCCCATCTCCAGTGAACAGATGATCGTATTTATTAATTAACTCTGTCACATTGTGTACCGTCGACAGCTTAATCGCTGCTATCTCGCTGGTCTCATACATGTTGATATGCCCGTATTTCGTGACCACCACGTTCGCTTGCGTGTCGATTATTGCACCAATCTCACGCAGAAAATCCGCTCCTAATATCGTTCGCTGTAGTTCGGGTACAACAATGAAAGGAAACGTCACCTCGCAGCCACCAACAACGACCGTACAGTTCGATCTACCCGTGATACGCAACACATACCCGCCTACTGTTTGTACTGTCAATGAACACGGACTAACACTCTTACATAAATTCTTATCTATTAACGACACGGCCGCCCCTGTATCTATCAAACATACTACTTCTCGATCATTCACTCGCAACTTCGAATACAGAGCCCCTTTCTCAATAGCCCCCACTAAATCTAGGTTCATACGAAAGAAAGAACAAGCATTATACCGTCTGAAATTTTTTCTTTTTCGCCTTTCTGGGCAGTATCTTCTCCAGTGTCCCGGCTTACCGCATTCAAAACACCGGTCTTTTCTATCAGCCAACTTTAACGCCGCCACTTCCCGCTGCAATGCTTCAATTTTCTGCTCATATTCGTTTGGTTTTGGTTGGTCTATAGCGGCTACCGTTGTGCTCAGCAGCTGTCTGGTCACCTTCGCCAGCTCACTAATATCCATCGGCTGCGTTGCGTTAACCAGTTTTAATCGCTGAGAAATGTGGTCTGGGACACTCTCGATGAATTGGGAAGACAGTAACTGCGCTTCTGATTCTTCATCTAAAGTGGGAAGCGCGCGTCGAAGTAGATTAGTCAGTTTCACCGCCAACACTAGCGGGTCTCCATCAGGTCCAAGCTTCATTGACCGGAACTGCTGCATTGCTAGCTGTCTGTCTGTTTCGCTGTCAAACTCGGACACTAGTCGTTCAACCAATTTCTTCCAAGACGCTGTGCCATTTGACCTGTCTACGCTGTCATATGCAGCCTTCGCTCGGCCTCTCAACAGCGTCCCCAGGACAACTGCCTTCGCCGCCTGCTCCTTGACACCCACCAGCTCAGCAACGGCCTCGAAGTCACGTAAGAAGCTCCGTATGTCTCCTTCTTCAAACGCAGCTGGCCACGGGATCTTCATTTTTGGAGGCAGCGACACCAAATGTAACAACAGAAGACAAGGGCTGGCAACAGATCGTTTTATTACGAAAATCAACACGTATTTATATATATTTATGTACTTAATAAGGCTTATGCAAGCAGAAAAAGGCAGTCTTCTGATTGGTTGTTTCTCGGAAGTTAAGCAGACAAACACAGTCTTATGATTGGTTGTTTTCGATATTTCTCGGAAAGTAGAGCCATCTATCTGCGAATCATATTTGTCCACATTTAAGTTTGCTGTGATTGGTTGTTGAAACAGCCTTGTTCATATTTTCTCACCCATATTAGTGACCTAGACATTAACGTAGATTAGTGTCAACCAATCGGCTAGCAGCCTGCTCTCACCACAACAGCAGTAACAATCTCAACACAACTCATACTACAAACCATATATAACTAATCCCAGCACTACTCCCTTTGGAGTCAACAAAAGCTAGGACAGTCGAGTGGCTGCATGAGCTGAGCAGAAGTTTACCGAAGATCAAGAACCTATACCTCACAATCAAGAGGTGAGCACAAAGAAATCAAATTGGTTTATGCTAGCTCGTAAAAACAACATTGAATATTGGAAGCTACTTTTGGCCTCGATTTGATTTGAGATGTCGGACAATACTTCTACGCGACTTCAAAATAATTTTGCGAATTAACTTCGAATTAACGCATATAATAGGCACCAGGACAATAACAAGAATCGGAAGTTTATGAAACCAAACTCAATAATGGGACAAAATGATGTTCACCTAAGGTGTCTCTACGTACCTGATTACGAGGATGGTATTCAAATCCACCAAATTACTTAAAAGTTTGCAGTGTGCACCTAACTCATTTAAAAATTTTGGCAGAAAACAGTGAATGTTGTAAGCAATCGTTAAACATATTGCAGTTTGTGCCAGTTTGCGAACACTAATTTTCGCTTGTATCCATGCATTCTTTTGATTTTCAGCCATCAAAACGCCACAAAATATGTGGAAGGATACATGAATTCGATTCCAGCCAGAAATTTATCGAATGACAGTCGTCGAAATGTACGCGAAGCTTACTGGGTATGCCGAATAATCATTGCATGAACCATGTATTTAAGCGTCCTGTCCCACAAGCGATCAGTAAATGCTCAAGAACAATATCGAACAACAATTTTCATATAAATTCATCCAACAAGAGCAGAATAAGCACCGAAATCACGTCTACTACCTTTGCCTGGACAATTAGCTCCAACTCAAATCAACGAAACCGCGCAAACGCCGTCAAGGTTAAGCCAGAAGTGCCACTTCAAATAGGGGATATGCCATATCAACGCCCTATATTGGTGACTCGAAGCTGTAGCAGCCCAATACGAAACCGCCTCCAGCAACCAATCAGATTTGTAAGAAACAGAAGTACGCAATTTGAAATAAATGCCAATATTCATAAAATGTAATGTTGACGACACGCCTACATATGATAATATTCTTGTATATGTTCGAGAGAAACCTCCAAGTTTCCTAACGAAGTTCTTATAGTCAGGTTGAACCAATTTGTCTAAGTGAATCTGTCAAAGTCATCAATTCGTTCATTAGATAGTTTCGTTTTGTGCTGCTATAGTTTAGAGTCACCCCTATAATTTTGCTTTAATGAATCATAAATGTCGAGTGTTTTTAAAATCTTTCTAGGCTATCGCGTTGAGTCATTCTCCAAATTAATAGTGGTCGATGGCAGCACACAATAAATGTACCATAAATAATCGTTTCACTGTTCCCGACCACTTCACTGAGTTTTCTGCTGCTATTTTCGGAAATTCCATGTCAATGATCTGTGGTGGCTTTGACTCTTGCAATCACAGCTTTCTCATATCACTTGGTCATGAAAACCTGGTCAAATTCAATACTCGTCCGGACAAAACCCTAGACTTGGTTTATGTAACCGATCATGACCTATACAAGGTTCGAAAGAGAGCTCCATTGCGGTATTCTGCATTACACCTATTTTACCGAAAGTGTATGGCGAGTTATACAGAAGATCCTATGTTCAGCTAAGAAAGAAAATTCAAGAACTATTCTATTCCCATGACAATATTCAAGCACCAAGATGAATGTTGTGTGATACTGACAGGGACTCATTCTTTGATGAAGTGTCAGACGTGTGGAGTGCTCAAAAATCAAGTCATCCAAATTTTACTACTATGTAAGAAATGAACATATTTTGGATTACCTTGTTTTAATCATAATCTCTGTACTTTGAGCTTTACCTCTCTTTTAAGTGGAAATATAGTTCTGCCACCATCTCAACTGCCATCGAACAATTCTAACCACCTGCTTTCTGTTTCAAATTTTTGCGGGAGCACCGTAGTTTCTTCCTACGTACTTTGGTTGACATCTGGCAATTAGTGTTTGAGCGGTCTTCTCGCAGTACCTCTGGAGTCTCTCACGTTAATTTATGGATTTTGGCCCTTGTAAATACCCAAGTAACTAAACTTTAACATATTCTTCCAGTAACTTAACTGATTTGGCATTTTATTTTCTATTTGAATTTGGTATACTAAGCTAACAGAGTCGAAGCTCCACCACAGAAGTTACTGTCTCCAGTATCACTTCCCATCTCAAGTTGTGTTTGGACATTTGCTGCCCTACTGAAACGCTATTTACGAGATTTGATAAGATCTCTTCTCCACAACTGAAATAGCTTAGAAGAGAAAAAGAGAAACTGTATAAATCACACGATAATCCAGGTGTTCGAACAATAAACTCTCTGATAAAGTTTGAAATACAAAGGCTAAATGGGATATGTAATAATAACGTTTTATTATACAAGAGTGTTCCCAACATCTGGAAACTTTCTAATCAACTGACAAGCGGTAAAAGATTTCAGTTGGTGCTTATCCTGATGTAAATCCTTTAAATAGATCTTTCATAATGCAACAAGCCAACATGCCTGGCTTCCTGTTTCTAGTTTCTAGTCATGTGAGTGATCGATTGCCTGGTTCTGACGACAGTGATGTATTATTATGTATCAAATCCTTACGTCCATCTCACTGCCTAGGGCCTGATGGTTCGTGGAGATCGTACAACCAAGTATAGGAACTCAACGGTACCATTTCTGGCCCGGGTTCTAAGTGACAGAGACAATGTTAAGCGTGAAACCTATGACTTGCCTTGTTGTTTATTACATAATTCTGGCCCTTGTTATTCCCCCCTTACACTCTCTTATTTGTACTCTATAGTGAACAACCTTCTTAAACATACTTAGCTGCTCAAAATTATGATCACTGGCTTACTTTTTGTATTCTTTATTCTATTCTTTCTTTTGTATGCCTACTGGGTCCGACTATATTATCACTATGATTGTTACAAATTGTCCTGTCATTAACCATCATGTAATATTAGTTTTGTGGTGGTTCTTTGTTCGTCACTGTTTAACTGACAATCTTGTTTGTGAACGCCATTGTCACTATCTTAAAAATTTTATATTATGCAGGATTACTCACACTATCACGACAAACACTGCATTAGTGCTGACAATAAAAATAAAAACCCTGAAATGTTTATTTTATGATTGTTTAGTGTAGTTCAATCAAACTAACTGATCATCTTGGCTATAAACATTCTTAAGAACATCTCATAATTTCCTCTATGATTAAAGCTGTTACTGTTCACCACGCATACACATATCATAACTTCCGCCACCCAATACTGAAATATTTTTTCATTATTGGTGTTTATCTCCCTTTCTACTTGGTATTGTAGCGGTAAATAATTCCCCAAAATTTTTGACCACAGCAATCACTCACCATTGGATGCTGACCACCACTTTTTTAGCTGAAGGCTTCCGGTCAAGCATCCCCGCCATTTGGTACCTCGTCGTGTCACGTGCACGATCACTAGCTAGCTAAGCGTTCGTCTGACGGCTTGTTTTGGTCCTGAAACATATCCGAAGTTTGGACGATCAATTATTGGCTTTTGCTTTGTTTTCGGTACGCGAGAATAATTTAGAGGTGGTGTGAGATAATTCCGTCCAACCCCCTTAACTGGTGAGCCCGCAGATAACCCCGGTGAGTTCGTTCCATTTTGTATTTGTTCTTGTATCATATATTATTCGACATAATTTTCGTCATGAGTAATCTTATTCCCAAGGTCATCCGTATCCGCTCAACTCCTAAAACCATTCAGCTCGTACCATACTGGCCAGAAAATGCTGAAACGTGTTTTCTGCTAGTTGAAGCAGACTTTTGTGAGCATGGGATAACCGATCAACGTTCACAGTTACTTGCAGTTATTCACTCCCTACCGCGGGAATTCAGCAAGTACGTAACATCACAGATGTTCAGTCCCGAGGTAAGTAACTCGTACGAGTTGCTCAAAGCATCCCTCCTTAGGAGAAACGTTCTCACGGACCGACAACGTCTAGATGAATTATTTCGTAACATCGAGTTAGGAGATCAGTCAGCCGTAAGCATGCTGACAAGAATGAAAGAAGTCGTCGGCCAAAGTCATTTCGCCGAAGGACTGTTTAGAGAACTCTTCTTATCCAAGCTGCCACAGTCTGTACAGACCGTACTTGTGACACTTCAGGGTACTGTAATAGAGGACTTAGATATTTCTGCAGATAGGATTCTAGAAATAACTAAACGGTCAGTTCGCGAAATATGCTGGATGACTAAGCAGACTTTGAGTAAGGATCCTGCAATGATAGAGTTATGCAACTCCATCCAACAGATGTTTAGGTCAAACATGCCTTCTAAATCCTCCGACCGTCGTCCTAAATCTCCTCAACACAGAAACTCACGTGGTCGATCTAAGTCCACACCACCTTCACTGAAAACGTCCGCCGAAAACGACTGATTGACAATACTACTAGTCTGTCTATCAAAGGCATCAGCTACATAGGCCCTAGTTTGTCACCCGTTAAGATAAAGGCAATCCTTGATCCAACTTTTCAACCTATTGTTGACAAGTATCTGGAACTTAATTGCCCGTCGAACGACCTACCTTGCATAACCAGCAATGTTATGCACCACATCATTACCACAGGACAACCTGTGACATCCAAAGCACGACGATTAGCTCCTGACAAACTTAGAATCGCCAGGAATGAATCTGACCATATGCTTACCCTTGCCATCATTCGACCTTCGAATAGCCCATGGGCATCCCCACTTCATATGGTTCCGAAAAAGGATAGCAATGATTGGCGACCCACCGGTGATTACCGGAGAGTGAATGCCAAAACAACCCCTTGATTGCTACCCGTTACCTCATATACACGACTTGACGGCAACCTTATGCGGCGCGACTATATTCACCAAAATCGACTAGGTTAAAGCGTATAACCAAATCCCGATGGCAACAGAAGATAGCCCGAAAACGGCTATCATTACGCCTTTCGGACTTTTTGAATTTCTACGTATGCCATTCGGTCTCCGGAATGCAGCCCAAACATTCCAACGCTTCACTGATGAAGTATTTCGCGGTCTCGACTTTGTATACGCATACTTAGACGACTGCCTCATTGCCAGTCCAGACAAGGAAACTCACCTTAGGCACTTGGACTTGACATTTGAAAGGTTACGCCAACATGATGTTACCATCAATATTCAAAAGTGTCAAATCGGTGTTGACTCACTCGACTTCCTGGGTCACACTATTGACTGCAAGGGCATTCGCCCACAGGCTACTAAGGTCGAGGCTATACTGGATTTTCCAGAGCCACAGACGGTGAAAAGTCTCCGCACTTTTAACGGCTTAGTAAGTTATTATCTACGCTTTATTCCCAACTGTGCCTCTTTTATTCAGCCATTAACAAACCTCCATATGACGGGCCTTATAAAGTAATTAAACGTTCTGATAAATGCTTTGTCTTGGACAAAAACGGCCGCGAGGACACCGTCAGCATTGACCGTCTGAAACCGGCTTACTTGGAGGGTAATCCTATTAGCATAGAGCTCAACGCACCCCAAAATCCACAAGTAACAGAAGATCGTTTAGACATCGATGAAGTCACTAGCACAGCGACAGCTACCGAACCTTCTATCGAGCCTCCCATGAAAACCCGTTCTGGACGTGCCGTAAGGTTCCCAGAATATCTTCACAATTATTTGACTTAACGAAGTCGTGTGATTCACGCAACTCATTCGTTTGTGGTACTGACAATTTTTTTTGACGTATCAATTTTTTTATATAGAGTACCACCGAACACAAAAAATTTTTTCAACACTTCATGTAACATACACAAAAAATTAATTAGATGTATTTTTTTCGATGTTCTGAACTTAGCATTATTTTACTGTATAGTAAATGCACATCATTTTTTTTTAACAAAAAATGCTGATTTGGTACATTTTCCTCGACATGGTTCTCAGCGTTCTTGTTTTCTTTCCCAGGTGCGACGGGCACTGGACAGGAAACAAACGAAGCACGGAATCCAACGAACAACAACCAGGAAGCTATGTGCAAACACCCTATTAGCATAGGAAGACAAACCAGTAGGCATACGACCAAACCGTTCGGAAGATTTTTTTCACCCGAAAGGGAACCATCGAGTTTTTTACTTCCGTCTGGTTCTGTCTTAGGGTCCTCACCACCCCAATAGGGGGGAGTGAGCTGTAGTGGTAAACAATTCCCCAAAATTTTTGACCACAGCAATCACTCACCATTGGATGCTGACCACCACTTTTTAAGTCGACTTGTTTAGCTGAAGGCTTCCGGTCAAGCATCCCCGCCATTCGGTATCTCGTCGTGTCACGTGCACGATCACTAGCTAGCTAAGCGTTCGTCTGACGGCTTGTTTTGGTCCTGAAACATATCCGAAGTTTGGACGATCAATTATTGGCTTTTGCTTTGTTTTCGGTACGCGAGAATAATTTAGAGGTGGTGTGAGATAATTCCGTCCAACCCCCTAAAGTATTTTTTATTTGCATTTTTTTTATATTTCTGTGTTTCTTTTTGGTTTTTGTTGTTGTCTTTTATATTTATTTTTTGTAATACTCCTTTTAAATGTATGATGAAATTAGATGCAATATTGTAGATATGTCTTGAAAATTCCACACTATACCACAAGTACTGTTTCTGCAATAAAAGCGAAATTATTATTATTATTATTAAACAAGCATTTTGCTTCAAAAGTGTGCTGATATTTTGTGCTATTCTCTTAGTCAAATATTTAATGCATCATTTCACAGGGATACAATACCTTTTGCGTGGAAAGAAACGAAGGTGGCCCCTGTGTCAAAGACATCTTCCTCGTCAGGTTTAATGTTTAGGCCAATCGCCAACACATCTCGATTTTTGATGACTTTGGCGAATCTTCTTCGAATGTCCTGAAATCTTTTGAATTCTTTTACGGGAGCAAACCAGTCTGTCTGCAAACATATTAGAAGCACAGTGGTTAGAACTCTCGCCGACGATGCACATGGTCCGGAGTTTGATCCGCTGCCGACGCACATTTGATATGATTAGTCGGCCTGCAAAATTTGGGCTACCGATACCCATGCTGGAAATTCCATACTTGTATCAAAAATAAGGTGTGGAATCAAGCTTCAATGAAAAAAAATAAAATAAAAGATGCTGTCGTTGAGATAGATGCAAATTTTGTTCGAGCCTCAACTGTCACCTTTGACTCTTTGTTCCCGGGACACTTTTATCAAGCAAGCTCAATTAATTGAACACTCAGTCCTGGGTAACATGGTGGCTGTCTTCCTATTTTTCAGATAGAAAACAACATGTTCTTTTGAATTGAAAGCGCTCCGCTTCGTTATTAACGAAAATTAGTGCGCCTCAAGCACTGCAATATCTTCATTCCTTTCTTCTTTCCTTTTGCACGACACTCCATATTCTTTCGAAGCTAACTTCATTGGAAATGCCGATGATCTAAGCGTTTCTGTTTTAGCAGTTTCTGTTTTTGATTTATCTTACTTGAATAGTTTCTTGCCTGAAGTTAACAAATGGTCTTGCTTAAATGGTCTTAAGCCAAGTTTATCTAAATGTCTTACAGTTTGTTGACTACAGTTTCAGATGTGAATATCACACGCGTGAACTGATTGTATCAATACTGGTGGTATTGTGAAAGGGAGCAAATCGAATGTCTCTCATCTCGGCACCAGTTTCTCTTCGAATCTCTCTTGATCGTCCTATATCTTGTCGATTCCTAAGAAAATCTCTCGTTTGACTTATTGTATACAGAAGTTGAGGCTATCTGATGTGATAACTCAATCTTCTCTCTTACAATTTATCGTTAATTCATATATTCTGCCTATTTTCCTTTATTGTTCAGCATTATTCTTTGCTGAACTTCTCAAAAAAGACTATGTTATGTTATGTAGAATGCTGAGGACTGTAAGTTGGGTCAGTGATGTGCCTCTGATTCAGCTAACTGACATTGTTGTCAGTGAGCACTTCAGTCCTTGTAGTCATTTGGCTAAAGTTATCTCGTCTGACGCTGAACAACCTCTCTATTCTAAACTTTCACCTTGCATATCTTTGGGTAAAACCAAAAGAAACGTCAACTAAATATAAAATTCCTGCATTCCACGCTTTGCACGGGTGTTTTGTGAAGAGTCAGCTGTCAGACAAAAACTCACAAACAGTCTTGAATCAATAACCAAACTGCAAAGTATAAGCGAAGACTATTGTTACTGCATGTATTATCTGTGATACCATCTACTTATACTTCATTGTGTTTCCACCAGCAATGTGTGTATGGAAGTTGCATTAATAATATTACTATTACCATTTTAAACTTTGTGTATGTAAATATTTACAAGAAAAGAAAAATTGTTACAATATGTAAAAATGCGCTGAAAATTCAATTCTGTAAAATGACATTGTTTGGAATAAATTGATTATTACTTCTATTATTATGACGTGATCCACAATGGAGAACTCGGCTAGGCTTGTCTTTGAAGTGAAAACAGCAGAAAGACAAGGCTACGTGCCTACTATCACCGATGATGTTCCTGCTTTTAATGGACTGGATTATGCTTGAGGCAGAGAGTGGACGGGAATAGGCTTGAGCAGTCAGAATATTCTGTGAGCTGTGGAATTCGCGCGTGGATGATTTAATTTCAATGGTACACAAACTCGAGGACTTACAGATGTAAATCAATAATACGGGAGGATATGCAGGCAGAGAATACGGGACTTTAATTCAACACGAAGGAGATGGATTTGAGGAAGATAGTCAAAGCACTTACGACAACAAGATGCATGACCACTATCATTTGGAAGAGGCCACTTCTATCACTTATCTAGCTACGCATCAGGCAGTCACAACTACAGGCAGTTGGGACTGGTGAGAATGTGAAAAACCAGAGTGGGATAGGCAAGACCGACCTTCGTCACCCTGAAATCAGTTTGAAATCGTCTGCAAACCGCCCCAGAGTAAAAAACAAGATTCCGATTTTGTACGTGAATGTGAAGTCACTCCCTCTACGAGTCAGAAACTTGTCTCATGCGTTGCGAAGCGTACCTTCAACAGTCATTCTCAGGCCCCAGTCAACAGCTGTATTCACTGGCTCCCAACTGGAGATCAGAAGGTTCTCCAGAAACGATTGGGAAAAAGAAACTCAGAACAAACCAATCAACGACGCATTGGTTAAGGAATTTTCCTGAAGAAAATGCAGGTTGATCTGACTCACGTTGAGGGAGCCGTTGGATGACATCGGTAGAGTGGAATGCGGATAGGACAAGGAGATTTCGGCATGTGTTCGAAAGTGACATGGAGTGGATTATAGATTATGTGCAATCGTGGGACGATGATGTAGAGAACGAAAGCAAATAGGATAAGATGGATATGTGTGGCTGAAGGCAGGTGTTCCACTCAGGGCTCGTGGGAAGAATAATAGGAACAATACTGACTTCTCAAATTTAGAATAAACATCATCTCACTGTGAATATCTAGCTTACTCTCTTGTGTAAGGTCCAGTGACCATCGAGGCAACGCAGAAGGTAATACACTTCACTTCATAAATATCCCATCAGTGACTTGTTTTGTTCTGAATCTTTAGCAGTATACAGTTGACGTAAGGATGCACTACCTCGTGTCAGTTTACATGTAGTGTGTAAACCACCCGACTTAATCTTAAACTCGCATCCATCAATGTTATTTGGCTAAATTATATGTTACTCATACTGACTAACTATTTAACTCTTAGTCTATCATGTGAATTGAAAGTAATATAACTCAGATAGTCCATTAAATTGGCTGTTTTATTTTTCATCTGAATGCAAAAGACTCTGACTTTGTTGAGGTAACTTTGTAGAAAGGATCCACCGTAGTACTACTAATTCCCATGCACTATTACATCTTCCTCTGTAAATGGAGTGTGATAAAAACGAAGTCCTTCTATTTAGTCAGTAACTTGTCGATCTGGATAGTGGAGCCATATAGTAGAAAATACTTACGAAGCTCAGCAAAGGTGAGCCGTTTCCCGGAAGCTCCGTGAACGTATTGATTTACATAAATAAATAATTCCTTACGATTCTAACATATTTCGATTCTCAAGAGTTAGATTTTAGGGACATGTTCTGTTTCAAGCAGTGCTGCAGATTGATATGACTTTAGAGGACCACTTAAAACCAGGGAGTGCTGAACAGATGTTAAGTCTCCGACAGTGACTTTTCAGCTGTATGCACACACTGAGTTTCAAGCCTAGGACCAACTAGTTACAAACCAAGCGAGCTCACAGACTATTCACCCACTGGGGAGAAACTCAGAGGACCATGAATCCTTACTTTCTTCCACCGCAGTAAGTAGGTACTGATGATGAGCCACAAACGACGATGAAACAACTGGCTGTGCAGTGCTCCCTGTTGGTTAACAATGCTTCCCGAACGGATATAAATACGTGGTCAAACTTGAAACTTCAGTTATTTGAAGAAATACAAATGAAAATAAATTAGGCATAGCTATGATATCATGGTGAATCTTAATTTTAAATTAGTAAACTGTGGCGAGTTGTCACATTTATAGATGTAACTCAGTCAAAATCCCTCAACAACTAAAAAAAGCTAAGCGAAGTGCGGTGGGAAATTATAGGCTTGGTTAAGTTATTTAAATCCTCAGGTGTTATTATATTTATTATTATTATAACGTTTAGTTCCTAGAGGATCATAGGGCTTCTGCCGCGCACCTCGATTTCCTTCTGTTTTCTGCCAACATTTTCAATCCGCCTCAAGTCTGCCCACATGCTCTCAGCTCATCAATGCATGACCTCCCCCAAGTCTCCAACTCTCTGTTTCCCTTTCGGGTTCCACTCGAGCGATGGCCTGTCTAGTGATGTCACTTGATGGTTTCCTCAGAGTATGGCCAATCCATCTCCATTTCTTCCTGCCTATTTGTTTCACAATCGGTTCCTGATTGGTTCCCCCATTGCCAGAGATCTTTGTTGCTGATCTTTTCCGGTCGGCCATCTGATTTCGAGTATTGAGCAAAGACAACTGTCAATGAAGGTCTGAAGTTTGTTCGAGATGCTCTTTATGACGCGCAGTGCAAGTCTCTAATCCGTGTAGTGTAGCACTGACTTCACATTGGAGTTGAAAATCCGGATGTTATTTTTGATGCTGAGTGCTGTTGACCTCCACACAGACTTGAGAGTAATGAAAGCTTGTCTTGCTTTCCCGATTCCGGCTCTGGTATCCTCGTCAATTCCACCTGTAGTTGAAACGATGCTTGACAGGTAGGTAGGTGAAGGAGGTTGTTTCTTTCAGGTTCCTCCCACTTATGCTGATTGTTGTCTAATGTTGTTGCTGCCGCTGGTGTTGGCCAGGAATCTTCATCACCTCTGTTTTATCTATGTTCGCTTGAAGTCCTATCTTTGATGCTTCTTCTGCCAAATTGTTGCTTTTCACTTGCATATCTTCCGGTTTGTGGGAAATCAGACATATATCATCGGCAAAGTCAAGATCCTCCAAGTTTTTTGTGTGAGTCCATTTTATGCCTGTTCCCTCGTTTGTTGCCGTTGTCTGTCGCATTATCCAATCTACTGCAATCAGGAAGATCATTGTTGATTGTAGACAGCCATGCCAAACTCCCATCCTGAATTCAATGGCTTCTGTAAGTTACCAATTGTGGATTACTTGGCATGCAGCATTGTCGTATAGCTGTTGGATGAGATGTATAATTGTCGGTGGAACCCCGTAGTAGCTAGGTAGTTGCCAAATCACCCCCCAATTGACGCTGTCGAAGGCCTTTCCAAAGTCGACGAAGTTGAGATAGAGAGGTGACTGCCATTCCAAGCTTTGTTCAATGATGATCCGTAGAGTGGCGATTTGATCAACACATGATTTTTTTCTCCTGAATCCAGCTTGTTTCGGTCCAAGATTTTCATCTAGGGCTTGTTTGATTCTCTCCAGGATAATGAGGCTTAGTGACTTAAATCTCCTTTCTTTGGCAGTTTGAATAAGTATCCGTTCTTCCAATACTCAGGTACTTTGCCCTCTTTCCACACCTTCTCCAGCAGTGGCGTCATCAAGTCCACTGTTGTCTCTGGGTATATTTTCAAAGCTTCTGCTGGGATTCCATCTGGTACTGGTGCTTTCCAAGCTTTGAGCATCTTGATTGCATTCAGGACTTCTGGTTTCGTCGAGAGTCAATGTTCACTAGTAGGTCTGCTTCCGTTGTTGGTATTGTTGGTATTGGTAGGCGCGTTGTAGGTGGCGGACGGTTTAGAAGTCTTTTGAAGTGTCCAGCCCAGTGCTTTCTCTGCTCCACCTCTTTCGTGATTGACTTTACATTGTCTTCCTTTATTGGCTCAGTCTGTGTCGAACTTTTGTCCGATAGGTTCCTAGTTGCTTGGTAGAGTGTGGCGAGGTCTCTTTTGCCTGCAGCATATTCTGCTTCACTTGCCATGGCTTCATAATATTTTCTTTTGTCTTCCCTGGCACTCTTCTTCACTCTTTTGTTAAGTGTATTGTAGCTTGCATTCAGCTCCTAATTTTGTTGCTCGTCAGTGCACTGGATAATCTTTTGTTTCACTGTCCTTCTCTCTTCTGTTAGTTTCCAAGTGTCCGTAGTGAGCCACTGTTTGTCCTGCCTCTTCTTTCTGTCTGGAACTTCCATGCAGGTTTGTCTCCACACCGTTTTCAAGTTGTCCGAGTGCTTTTCTACGCCGACCTTTTCGCCGGTGTTGATTTGTGTCTCGGCTTTGTCCTTTATGCATGTAATCAAGATGTCCTTTGTAGCCTGGTCCTTCAGGTTTTGAGTGTTGAACTTGGTTTGTGGTCTATCTGCAGCTCCTGTTTCCCTGAAAGCTTTTAATTTGATTTGGATTGTCCCTTGTACGAGATAGTGGTCTGAGCCAACGTCTGCTCCTCTTCTTGCTTTTGTGTCCAGTAGGCTGCGCCTCCACTTTCTTGAGCAGTATTGAGATGAAGTCAATTTGATTTTTGTTTTGACCATCTGGTGACACCCATGTAGCTTTGCCTCAGGTGTTGGTTTACAGCTATTTGGTTGACTTCACGTTTGATGATTACTAAACTGCAGAGGGGAATTTCGGTCCGACGTTCTGGTGGAAAGTCGCACTCAGCACTGTTCATCGAATTCAGCATGGTAGCAGATTCTTCCTGGTGA
Organism: Trichobilharzia regenti; assembly: GCA_944472135.2. NCBI lineage: Eukaryota > Metazoa > Platyhelminthes > Trematoda > Strigeidida > Schistosomatidae > Trichobilharzia > Trichobilharzia regenti. Next base: position 110,391,250 of record OX235264.1, on the reverse strand, counting down.
TAGTGGCTAGCGGTCACACCATCAATCGAAAATTGGAAGGAGTTTGAATAGATGGGTTGTTTGATGCTGTCTAGGTGGCTGGGTGGTTAACGAGACTGCCGCATTAATCCATGGTTCTAGGTTCCATCTCACTGGAAGGCCTCCTGACTGATCTACTCCGAAACAGTTTGATTCGTCTATGTTCATTATAAATTCGGACAGTTTCATCTCTCCTCACTAGTGTAAACCTGAAGATAAGCATGTCAGTTTCCAGCAGCATCTTTTATTTACATTGTATATTATTTGAATATCCAGTGCATGGCCATGGACTGACAGACTTCTACTGATATGAAATGGGTGACGATTGAGTGTGAAGCGAAATTCTACGTTGTTTCGAGATATGAGTCCATGACTTAAAAGGTTATCAGTCGTATACCTACAAACTGAACTCCAAGGCTGAGTTAATCATCAAATCATCGTTATTTCACTCAAAACAGTGAATTAGTCTACGAGAACAGATTTCAAACATTTCTTTTACACAATTAAAATGTGTTTTTGCTTATTTTATTTCGAAGATAAATGATTGTTGCTTTTGACAGGATGAACTCTACCTTGAGTGATGACAGCACATTAACGGTTCAGAATAATGAATGTGCAAGAACAGTTGACTTGCACCACCAACCAGAGAGGAGCTGATGACGAGAACCAGATATCCTGTGAGTTCTTGGTGAGTCATTTTTTATAAGTGACTTACGTGTGTTCTGAATTTCTGTGATAAAAATTCCATCTAAATTACTTGATGATGCAAGTATAAATATGCATAGATTATTCTTAAGAATACTACGAATATATCCAAGAAATCTTATCCTTTCAAAGCAAATTCAAACTACTATTCATCACCGTTGTGTTATGCGTACAGTATCGTACTGTGGTGTCACATCTAATAGCCAATCGGTTTCGAGTTCTGTCATGCTTCATGTAGTTCGCGTGAGCAAATCTATGCAATAGATGATAATATTGACTATAGTCATAACAGTAGTTTTATTAATTGTAATGTGTGTTGATAAATTCACTTGCTCCTACAGAGGTAGTCATGTGGGTCGTAGAAAGAGTACAATTTCCAAACGCATTTCACAACATTATCAGGCATGGCTAGCAAGGGGACAATGACGTATGATCTACCTCTACGGGGTTGAGACCAGAAGAAATTAAATACGAAATATTCTTTGTGCTGCAGGAAAATGTATAATTTCAACCATACCATATTTAGCGCGGGTTCAGTGTGAAGAGATATGTGTCAGAAATGAACTCATTGAACTTTTAAATCAGTAGATGAATTGGAAAGTCCACTTCATCAGGCTCCATGACTGGCCACAGGCTCTTCTCTTCTCCACACACATATAAACATCCTGTATTCTTCGTGTCACACACAAACACCCAAATCGTGATGTCCATTACGGGCTTCAATCAGGTGACAGCCTGCTGTGTGATAATATTCAACCTTATCCTCAGCGTATGCTCTATCCAACCCCTTTCCTATATACAACATGTTTTTCGTTGTTTGTTTGCCGAAATATCTTCTGGATGCAGATAACACTGGAACAGATTGAATCACTGCTGTGCAGTAATAAACGCCACTAGATAAGATACTGTTTTTACCACCGCTTACACAGTTGCTTTAGACTTTAAAGGTATACTACTGTCCATTGTAAAAAACACAATTGATCCCTCTGTTTGATAATAGCGATTCCGATGAGTATTCATGACTTCATTTTCACCATTTCTCTCTCTCACCAGGCTGTGCAGAAGTTGGTGTGAACCAAAGTGAGATATTCATCCAGATATCCTACTATCGATGGCTGAAATCAAGCGTCTTCTGATCTGTTCAAATTCATTTACGTGTTGCGTTGCCAATTTAACGAAGTAGCTATGTGAGGTCATCTACCTCTAATATTGGTTGATATTTGGCTGCACCATCTAGAAAAATACAACGATGAAATCTGCACAATATGTAGTGACTTTCAGTTCCACAGTTTCAAAGATACTGTATCTGTTGTACGCAGTGGCATTCAGCAAGCCGAAATGCTGATTACTATACAAGTTCAATACGACCCATTTAAACATCAAGTTCACAATGGATCATGAAGTCAAAATTAATCTGTAATACACAGAGACATGAACAATTTCTGCGGTGGGATTTCCAAGAGATGTGCATTAATGACGCTACACCAGACGCCAGTAAAGCTTTTCTCTGTAGAGCAGAAATCAATTTTATCAACAAAGGAGTTTAGATAGATAAAGCGCTGAGTAAAACAGTGCATTATTAGGAACATTAAAGTGAGAAATGTCCAAATAGTTGAAAAACACGATGAGGGAGCACTAAAGAGCATTACGTAGGATACAGATTGTAAAAAAGAGGGTAGGTTAAACCTACCTGTATGTCTTGACCTGTTTATGTAGCATACGAGATGGATGCTATACTGGAAGTCAACGAGATATGGAATGACGGGTAAAGGTGAGAGGATTGTACTATCTCAAGGCGTTCATTGTTTGAGTACTTTCTGTGTCAGCGCAATCTATGCTAGTCTACAAGCATCTTGTGAAAGGAACCAGTCCTTGTAGATCTCGTTTAATGCCTAGAGGTGAAGTTAACTGTCCAACACAAGAATGCAGTATGATGGTATGATGTGATGATCCCTTAATATGATGTGGCAGGTGATGGACAAATGGATAGTGATAAAGGGAGACTTGTCCTAAAAAGTCGATTTTGTATTGCGACGTTTGATTATGTCGTCGAATTTCACACAATGATGCCAGCTTTCACTAGCTTTGATTTCATTTTATTTGCCTACCAATTCAATGATTTTACACGCCTTCCAACTTCTAAACATCCTTTGAATCTTTTATGTGACATTATTTAATTTGCCTGAACTATGATTATGACATAACAATCATTTGAATTTGAATTGAGCTTTACACTGTTATTATTACTAACTTATGTATTCACAAGTAAAACTGAATCCCCTTCGCAGATACAACTTCTTGGAAAGAACATCACATACGACGAGTCTCTCCTCTGAATCACTTGTTCCGCATTTTATTTTAAGAGAATAAATATAGTGTAAATGGTATTCTGGTTGATGAGAATGTTGCACAGTTACCCAGTGGCAAAATCAAAATTGAAATGAGTGGGAAAATCCTCATTGCAGTTAAGCGGATGTTTCCGCAAAATCTAATTTGTGTTGTGTAGATTGTCCTGAATGAGTCATTTGATTTATGGAAAATAAGATACTTTGTTGTGTGTTGTTGTGTAGTGTGTCTGTGTGTTTGTTTGATGTTTGGATATTGAATATGATTCGTGTAGAGGTGTTGTGTTGGTGTGGATTGATTGAGCGACTGAGTTAGTGTTGTTAGGTGCCATTCTGTAAAGGCGTATTATGAGGTTTGATTTGTAGGCTGTTATACCTTCGATTAGTGTATTCTGCAAGTGTGTTTACTGTTTCTCCATTAGGTAAACTGACAGACAGTCTAAGGCATGAATGTTTAGAATACTAATTCACTATTAGGACAGTTAACCGACGAAGGCAGTTTGAATCCTGTTAATTCTCATCAGTTGCAGTACTGCAGCAAGTTAATCTTTAGCATGTATATATCAGTGGCTAACTGTCTAACTGCAGCGCTGGGTGACGCGCTTTCAAACTTCAAAGACGATATGAGTTCCATCAGGATTGTAGATATGCCCTGTTGATGAGTGGCAAGAAGCTCTAGGGAATGGGACGCCTGAAAAATGCACAAAGCTGTCTATAGTGTGGTAAAGATTTTTTTCCCTGATAATCTTTAAATACTTACGAAACATGAGTCACCGATATTGCCAAAATGATTTAGATTGATCTAGAGGTCGTTTGATAGGATTAAGTTTGGTTTCCCTTGGAGATTATAATTAATAGTAATTATAATATATAGTGAAAGTCGGATATTTTGATTAGAATTTCTTCGAAATCAGTATAGAGAGAAGACCACTTTCAATTTCTAATTTCTATGCTGTCAGCAATACAAATTTGTGCATTACGAAAGCATTGCATATCTAACAAATGTGTGAATTTTTTGACATAAAATCTTTATTCACGAATTTCCCTACTCAGGATATAACAAATACCATCTGTGAATTCAAAGACGATATCTTACTGTCTATGACTGTAATCAGGTGTCTGATTGTCAGTTCAAATTCTGAAACGTGTTGCTTCTAGTAATTGATGGAGTAAGTGTGTAAAATGCTCTACCGGCAATATTGGCTGAAATCTGTGTACACCTTCCAGAAAAAGTACCAAGCTGAAATCTGAACTGTATGTAATGACTTTAATTTCCAGATGTGCAGTGATATTATATTTTCTGTATGATGTGACATTCAACACTACGAAATTATCATTTGCACAGAAGTTCAATACTACTCATTCAAACATCAAGTTCCCGATGGAGTACAACATGAAAATACAGCTTTACTTTATTGAGTTGTGGATTAAAAGAAAATATACTATACAGAGGTATGAACAGTTCTTGACGTGCAATTTCCCAGAGATGTATAATAATGACAAGATATGGCAGAGTAAGACAGTCTTTCTCTGACATACAAAAATCGATTCCATCAAATAACAAACGAAGTGTTATCAAAGCGTTGAGTAAAACAGTGCATTAACAGGAAGAATAAATTAAGAAATTTCAAAAAGCTGGATAACTGGGGTGAAGAAGGAATAAAGACCAATATGTAGGATGCAAGTTTCAACAGATTGTAAACGTAGACAATAAGTGATAATAACAAGAATGTGTTAAATTCTTAGTGTATCAGTAAGGACAGAGTATTCTCATTCAAATCATCAAGGAAGTGGGTGACGGAGTAAAGGAGAAGATAGAATTGCCTCAAGCAATTTCGATTGGCTTAGTTTCTATATAAATGCAATCTATGCTAGGCTATATGCATTTTATGAAGAAGCCAGATCTTGAAGATCACAATTATGTCTGTTGGTGAAGCAAACTGTTTCACATTTGGACAGATTTAACGTAGGACCATTCAGCTCAGATCACTAGCTTATATTCAACAGATATCTATTCATTTTGAAACACTTATGCATTTCGGCGTTGCAAGCATTGAGATAGTCATATCATCAAAGAATTTGATAAAGTTAATTGAAGCCTAAAGAAGTAACTTGTGTGTGAAGAAAAATGCTAAATTAAGGAAATGTCTTACATTCAAAGTGGTATCCCTGTTGAAAACATCCTGTTTAACTACGGAATCCAAAGTAGATGAACGTCAGCCTCCCAATGATTTTAGCTGCGATAATGAATTCACATGCATGTGATATAATAAGCAAATAAGAAAGAGGGAGAAACGTTTGTCAATGAGGATTATTGAATACGTGTTAAGCATTCTAAATCTCAGAGATTCAAATCCATTCGCCAGCCTCAGATATCAGTATTTGATTGGAACAGGAAACATTATCAACATACTGACATGTGTCGGGGTGATGATGAATAGATAAATCGCTCCAAGATTACTTCAGTTATCTGCAGCTGTCGCCTTTCGATGAATGAAGCCTGAATTGTCTGCACAAAAAGAGACTGTAATTCGCTTATCACAACCTTCTAATCAAACATGTTTTTGACTCAATTCATTGATGCGGTGAAAGTAGTATTAGCAGTGATTACAGTCACTTCGTACCGCAGTAAGTTTCAATGTTATATTTGGAGGCTATGGTATCTGAGTTACTAAATTATACTTAAATTTCCTGTGAACAGTCTTAGCTATAGCACACAATGCAGTCAGACACAACCAAGCATTGTGTTATGTTATAGATAGAAAATGAGTGTGAGAAGGAGACTAGTCGTCCCTAATCCAGAATACAAATAATATTCAGGTAGATAAGAAAAATCATTCTACTTGAAATTTGGAATCTATGGAAAGTTGACATTCATTCCATCAATCTTTGAATACACGATTCACTAAATTAGTGTTTAAAACTTTTTGAAAGTTTAAACTCAAAGACAGATAGAAGCTTGAATGCATCATGTTTAAGTTACCTGATGAGCGTGTGAAAATTCACACTCTAGGCAATCTTAAAGTAAGATATGTGAAAGGTTCAGGCCAACATAGTTTTCGAGGGTCTATTTTGCACAGTCGATTAGTGAAAAATGACCTTCAAATGAACAGAAAACTCCTCTCCAAATGTAATTGAATGTTTCGACAAAATGCATCTGGTGTTGCTTAGATAGTCTTGGATAAGGCAGAAGATTTGTTGTAGATAAGACACTGTATTTATCTCGTTATGTGGTGTGTTTGTTTCTATGTCGTATGATTCCATATTGAATGTGATTGGTGTAGAAACGTAATGTCAGTGCGGATCGATTTAATGGTGTAAGGTGGTGGTTTAAGGCACCGACCTGGAAAGACATCGGCTTAAGTGACACAAGCATCAAGTGATTTCAACTTACACCGAGGAAGTGAAGAACTACCTAACGAGGGCAACATGCTTTGGAGTCAAGATTTCGCCATTCAATTTTAGAAACCTGAGCAATGAATACAAAAGGATATTATTCGACCAATTCGACTATCTTGGTTGTAACTTTGTGGTATCCCACACAACCGAATCCTGTTAATGTTTTGCTTTGACGGCTTTCGTTACTATGGTATTTCTGGACAACTCACTCTCACAAAATACGATTTTCGCCTTCGTTTCCATTCGCATCGTGATCACGTCTCACGTGCTGAATTTATCATTTTGATGCTTAACTCAAAATCACTTACTCCGTTCTTCTTATACATTTACTAATTTCAACAACTAAGATTGCGATCACTCATCACTTCTGTTACTATCCGCTTTCATGAGAAACGAAATTGTGTATAAATGTGCTTGTACAGTTTAAGAGTGAAATGCGCTCACTGAGAAGAGCCTCTTCACGTAACTGTGTATTTTGCTTCCATTGACACGTCTGCGTTGGGACTATTCTTGAAATCTGGAAACATCGAATCGGCTGCCACACGCATTAATTGTGTATGCGACTACTCAATGCAATGAGAATGTCGGGTTCTCCCCGCTCTACAGCAGTTTCTTAAAGTATATTTCAGCTTGTGACAAACGACAACTCGAAACCAGTGACACACTCCACATTTAAATCAATTATTCAATCAATGTCTCATCATAAATGAACACTCAACGTTTGTTATTAACACGAAAGGAGTTTATGAATATCCATTTATTAGAGAAGAACTAATCTATAGAAAGTGGAAGAAGAAGGATACTGAGTATTCAGAAAGTGAAGCGTACTGGATTTAGTAATATCTTAGCAAAGTATTTGAATAAGCACAGTTGGAAGAATTTTTCAGTTACACAATGAGTATGGAGTGTATTTTACCACACACATCCACACACTATACTTGTCTGTCTCCATGTCATGCATTCACTCGACTTTGTTCGTATGGCTCATCGTGTTGTTGTTATCCCAATGTTTGCACCACCTAGAGAAACAGGAAGGAAACGAAAGATGACAATCAAGTCATGAATACAAATCAGAATCATTTTTGATGAATACAATCTTCAATAATGGGTCGTATAGTAATCATGTACTACCTCTAGGATTAGAAGCAATTCTGTCAGTGTCTGATGATAAAGTGTTAATTCTAGTGGTGTTCATCCTGAACCGAGGTAATTACGTCTGACACAACGAAAGGATATGTTGCCAAACGAATTTGTCCAACAGAAAGGTGATGGACTGGACAGGTGCAGTAGTGATCGTCGAGTGGTAACACACCAGGCTATCTCTCATCATTAACGTGGTAGGCTGTGCATAGTTAAGTGTGTTCGGAGTAGATGAGATCCTATGATATTGAAGCCACCTAAAAAGCATTTTGAAATGCATCTGCTGACTAAAAGTTATTTTCGAACGTTTCGCTCTTCAAGAAAACCAGTGCTGTCTATAGATTAGTTGAGATTTTCTTGTTCACAGGAACACAATTACTTACAAGGTTTCTGCTATTTTCATCCTTGTAGTGATTCAAGTAAAATTGCATGAATGCCAGTCGAGATAAATTCAGCAGACTACTTGCAAGAATTGAATCTCATTTGACGAAGTCAAATTCAGTATACCGACAACCCAAATTACAGACTATAACCTTCTACGGGATATGATTTGATATGATTTTGAGATGTCCATTTAAGAGTAGATGCAGTAAACAACGAAGAAGTATCGGTGAAATATATGAGTTAATAAATTCTCATGAAAGAAGTTGAGTAAGACCAGTGGAATGTTTCAACTGCCTTACGTAATAAGTAAAAGGAAATGTTTCCTCAAGAATCCACATAGGACAACCAACTGAGATTCGAAGAGAAACAGCTGCCGATGTGTAAGGTGTTCGTTTAACTCTCTTACACACTGCCGTCAATATTAAAACAATCCATCCACCCAAGTCCTGTTCACATCTGAATCCGAAATGAACAAATTGTATGACATTGAGATGGCCTTAGTTTCAAGCCCTTTTGTGTGAGACAATTTGTTGATCTCAGGTAAGAAACTATTTATATGCAGAGGCTATTAGGACGGAGGTCATCAGGTCATCAGCATACTGAATTGAAATTATAATCGCATATTGTTGTTATTGTATTGTTATTATAAACTCTGGATATAATATCATCGACTACTAATAACTATAGGAAAGTTTTTGACATTTTGTGACTTTTAACAATAACTCACACCTATAATTGTATATATTGTTGGATTTATGTGTTCAAGTTGTCCCAAGTCAGTGAGTCTACGGTTTTGGTATCATTTTAGTTAACTGTGCTGAACAATACTGCATGTTGTTGTATTGTATCGCTTTTGTAGCTTTTCGCCTTTTTTGCTGTGAATTGTTTTCGTTTTGCTGCTGTTGTTCTGATTGTTTTATCCCTTGTTTTCCGATTTTATGAGGAGCAACCCACAGGGTCGATTCTCCCTAAATTTTATCTTAATGTAACCATTCCTTTCTCAGGCGTGAGGCTAGCAACCTCACCCTGTAAACAAAATTGCTACAGAAACTTCAGCACGATGAACCTATTTGCACCAAAAGAAAAAGTCTGTTTGGGGGCATGGAACGTCCGAACTATGTACGAGACTGGGAAAGCTGCCCAAATCGCAAACGAGATGAAAAGATACGGAATCCAAGTACTGGGAATATGTGAGAGCAGATGGAATGGGAGTGGACTCACCAAATCGCCAACGGGTGAGTCAGTGATCTACTCCGTTCACCTAGAAGATAACCACACACACACCGAAGGCGCGGCTATCATGATGTCACCAACGGCAACGAAAGCCCTGATGCAATGGGAGGCGATTTCGTCCAGGATAATGACCGCCAGATTCAACTCCAAAGGGAGGAAAGTGTCAATCATACAATGTTATGCACCCACGAACAACGCACACCTCGAAAAGAAAGAAGAATTCTTCAGACAACTACAGGCAACAATGAACAACGCCAAACTAGGACCAGGAAACACAATAAGAGAACTCATCGTGGGTAGAGAAGCTCTCGAAGAAATGAATGAAAATAAAGAACTCTTCGCCGAATTCTGCACCTTCAACGAACTAGAGATTAGTGGCAGTGTATACAAACACAATCTTAAAGTAAGACATGTGAAAGGTTCAGGTCAACATAGTTTTCGAGGGTCTATTTTGCACAGTCGATTAGTGAAAAATGACCTTCAAATGAACAGAAAACTCCTCTCCAAATGTAATTGAATGTTTCGACAAAATGCATCTGGTGTTGCTTAGATAGTCTTGGATAAGGCAGAAGATTTGTTGTAGATAAGACACTGTATTTATCTCGTTATGTGGTGTGTTTGTTTCTATGTCGTATGATTCCATATTGAATGTGATTGGTGTAGAAACGTAATGTCAGTGCGGATCGATTTAATGGTGTAAGGTGGTGGTTTAAGGCACCGACCTGGAAAGACATCGGCCTAAATGACACAAGCATCAAGTGATTTCAACTTACACCGAGGAAGTGAAGAACTACCTAACGAGGGCAACATGCTTTGGACTCAAGATTTCGCCATTCAATTTTAGAAACCTGAGCAATGAATACAAAAGGATATTATTCGACCAATTCGACTATCTTGGTTGTAACCTTGTGGTATCCCACACAACCGAATCCTGTTAATGTTTTGCTTTGACGGCTTTCGTTACTATGGTATTTCTGGACAACTCACTCTCACAAAATACGATTTTCGCCTTCGTTTCCATTCGCATCGTGATCACGTCTCACGTGCTGAATTTATCATTTTGATGCTTAACTCAAAATCACTTACTCCGTTCTTCTTATACATTTACTAATTTCAACAACTAAGATTGCGATCACTCATCACTTCTGTTACTATCCGCTTTCATGAGAAACGAAATTGTGTATAAATGTGCTTGTACAGTTTAAGAGTGAAATGCGCTCACTGAGAAGAGCCTCTTCACGTAACTGTGTATTTTGCTTCCATTGACACGTCTGCGTTGGGACTATTCTTGAAATCTGGAAACATCGAATCGGCTGCCACACGCATTAATTGTGTATGCGACTACTCAATGCAATGAGAATGTCGGGTTCTCCCCGCTCTACAGCAGTTTCTTAAAGTATATTTCAGCTTGTGACAAACGACAACTCGAAACCAGTGACACACTCCACATTTAAATTTATTATTCAATCAATGTCTCATCATAAATGAACACTTCACATTTGTTACGCAACACGAAAGGAGTTTATGAATATCCATTTATTAGAGAAGAACTAATCTATAGAAAGTGGAAGAAGAAGGATACTGAGTATTCAGAAAGTGAAGCGTACTGGATTTAGTAATATCTTAGCAAAGTATTTGAATAAGCACAGTTGGAAGAATTTTTCAGTTACACAATGAGTATGGAGTGTATTTTACCACACACATCCACACACTATACTTGTCTGTCTCCATGTCATGCATTCACTCGACTTTGTTCGTATGGCTCATCGTGTTGTTGTTATCCCAATGTTTGCACCACCTAGAGAAACAGGAAGGAAACGAAAGATGACAATCAAGTCATGAATACAAATCAGAATCATTTTTGATGAATACAATCTTCAATAATGGGTCGTATAGTAATCATGTACTACCTCTAGGATTAGAAGCAATTCTGTCAGTGTCTGATGATAAAGTGTTAATTCTAGTGGTGTTCATCCTGAACCGAGGTAATTACGTCTGACACAACGAAAGGATATGTTGCCAAACGAATTTGTCCAACAGAAAGGTGATGGACTGGACAGGTGCAGTAGTGATCGTCGAGTGGTAACACACCAGGCTATCTCTCATCATTAACGTGGTAGGCTGTGCATAGTTAAGTGTGTTCGGAGTAGATGAGATCCTATGATATTGAAGCCACCTAAAAAGCATTTTGAAATGCATCTGCTGACTAAAAGTTATTTTCGAACGTTTCGCTCTTCAAGAAAACCAGTGCTGTCTATAGATTAGTTGAGATTTTCTTGTTCACAGGAACACAATTACTTACAAGGTTTCTGCTATTTTCATCCTTGTAGTGATTCAAGTAAAATTGCATGAATGCCAGTCGAGATAAATTCAGCAGACTACTTGCAAGAATTGAATCTCATTTGACGAAGTCAAATTCAGTATACCGACAACCCAAATTACAGACTATAACCTTCTACGGGATATGATTTGATATGATTTTGAGATGTCCATTTAAGAGTAGATGCAGTAAACAACGAAGAAGTATCGGTGAAATATATGAGTTAATAAATTCTCATGAAAGAAGTTGAGTAAGACCAGTGGAATGTTTCAACTGCCTTACGTAATAAGTAAAAGGAAATGTTTCCTCAAGAATCCACATAGGACAACCAACTGAGATTCGAAGAGAAACAGCTGCCGATGTGTAAGGTGTTCGTTTAACTCTCTTACACACTGCCGTCAATATTAAAACAATCCATCCACCCAAGTCCTGTTCACATCTGAATCCGAAATGAACAAATTGTATGACATTGAGATGGCCTTAGTTTCAAGCCCTTTTGTGTGAGACAATTTGTTGATCTCAGGTAAGAAACTATTTATATGCAGAGGCTATTAGGACGGAGGTCATCAGGTCATCAGCATACTGAATTGAAATTATAATCGCATATTGTTGTTATTGTATTGTTATTATAAACTCTGGATATAATATCATCGACTACTAATAACTATAGGAAAGTTTTTGACATTTTGTGACTTTTAACAATAACTCACACCTATAATTGTATATATTGTTGGATTTATGTGTTCAAGTTGTCCCAAGTCAGTGAGTCTACGGTTTTGGTATCATTTTAGTTAACTGTGCTGAACAATACTGCATGTTGTTGTATTGTATCGCTTTTGTAGCTTTTCGCCTTTTTTGCTGTGAATTGTTTTCGTTTTGCTGCTGTTGTTCTGATTGTTTTATCCCTTGTTTTCCGATTTTATGAGGAGCAACCCACAGGGTCGATTCTCCCTAAATTTTATCTTAATGTAACCATTCCTTTCTCAGGCGTGAGGCTAGCAACCTCACCCTGTAAACAAAATTGCTACAGAAACTTCAGCACGATGAACCTATTTGCACCAAAAGAAAAAGTCTGTTTGGGGGCATGGAACGTCCGAACTATGTACGAGACTGGGAAAGCTGCCCAAATCGCAAACGAGATGAAAAGATACGGAATCCAAGTACTGGGAATATGTGAGAGCAGATGGAATGGGAGTGGACTCACCAAATCGCCAACGGGTGAGTCAGTGATCTACTCCGTTCACCTAGAAGATAACCACACGCACACCGAAGGCGTGGCTATCATGATGTAACCAACGGCAACGAAAGCCCTGATGCAATGGGAGGCGATTTCGTCCAAGATAATGACCGCCAGATTCAACTCCAAAGGGAGGAAAGTGTCAATCATACAATGTTATGCACCCACGAACAACGCACACCTCGAAAAGAAAGAAGAATTCTTCAGACAACTACAGGCAACAATGAACAACGCCAAACTAGGACTAGGAAACACAATAAGAGAACTCATCGTGGGTAGAGAAGCTCTCGAAGAGATGAATGAAAATAAAAAACTCTTCGCCGAATTCTGCACCTTCAACGAACTAGAGATTAGTGGCAGTGTATACAAACACAATCTTAAAGTAAGACATGTGAAAGGTTCAGGTCAACATAGTTTTCGAGGGTCTATTTTGCACAGTCGATTAGTGAAAAATGACCTTCAAATGAACAGAAAACTCCTCTCCAAATGTAATTGAATGTTTCGACAAAATGCATCTGGTGTTGCTTAGATAGTCTTGGATAAGGCAGAAGATTTGTTGTAGATAAGACACTGTATTTATCTCGTTATGTGGTGTGTTTGTTTCTATGTCGTATGATTCCATATTGAATGTGATTGGTGTAGAAACGTAATGTCAGTGCGGATCGATTTAATGGTGTAAGGTGGTGGTTTAAGGCACCGACCTGGAAAGACATCGGCCTAAATGACACAAGCATCAAGTGATTTCAACTTACACCGAGGAAGTGAAGAACTACCTAACGAGGGCAACATGCTTTGGACTCAAGATTTCGCCATTCAATTTTAGAAACCTGAGCAATGAATACAAAAGGATATTATTCGACCAATTCGACTATCTTGGTTGTAACCTTGTGGTATCCCACACAACCGAATCCTGTTAATGTTTTGCTTTGACGGCTTTCGTTACTATGGTATTTCTGGACAACTCACTCTCACAAAATACGATTTTCGCCTTCGTTTCCATTCGCATCGTGATCACGTCTCACGTGCTGAATTTATCATTTTGATGCTTAACTCAAAATCACTTACTCCGTTCTTCTTATACATTTACTAATTTCAACAACTAAGATTGCGATCACTCATCACTTCTGTTACTATCCGCTTTCATGAGAAACGAAATTGTGTATAAATGTGCTTGTACAGTTTAAGAGTGAAATGCGCTCACTGAGAAGAGCCTCTTCACGTAACTGTGTATTTTGCTTCCATTGACACGTCTGCGTTGGGACTATTCTTGAAATCTGGAAACATCGAATCGGCTGCCACACGCACTAATTGTGTATGCGACTACTCAATGCAATGGGAATGTCGGGTTCTCCCCGCTCTACAACAGTTCCTTAAAGTATATTTCAGCTTGTGACAAACGACAACTCGAAACCAGTGACACACTCCACATTTAAATTTATTATTCAATCAATGTCTCATCATAAATGAACACTTCACATTTGTTACGCAACACGAAAGGAGTTTATGAATATACATTTATTAGAGAAGAACTAATCTACAGAAGGAGGAAGAAGAAGGATACTGAGTATTCAGAAAGTGAAGCGTACTGGATTTAGTAATATCTAAGCAAAGTATTTGAATAAGCACAGGTGGAAGAATTTTTCAGTTACACAATGAGTATGGAGTGCAATTTTGCCACACACATCCACACACTATGCTTGACTGTCTCCATGTCATGCATTCACTCGACTTTGTTCGTATGGCTCATCGTGTTGTTGTTATCCCAATGTTTACACCACCTAGAGAATGAGGGAGGAAACGAAAGATGACAATCAAGTCATGAATACAAATCAGAATCATTTTTGATGAATACAATCTTCAATAATGGGTCGTATAGTATTCGTGTACTACCTCCAGCATTACAAGCAATTGTGTAAGCGTCTGATGAAAAAGTGTTAATTCTAGTGGTGTTCATCCTGAACCGAGGTAATTACGTCTGACACAACGAAAGGATATGTTGCCAAACGAATTTGTCCAACAGAAAGGTGATGGACTGGACAGGTGCAGTAGTGATCGTCGAGTGGTAACACACCAGGCTATCTCTCATCGTTAACGTGGTAGGCTGTGCATAGTTAAGCGTGTTCGGAGTGGATGAGATCCTATGATATTGAAGCCACCTAAAAAGCATTTTGAAATGCATCTGCTGACTAAAAGTTATTTTCGAACATTTCGCTCTTCAAGAAAACCAGTGCTGTCTATAGATTAGTTGAGATTTTCTTGTTCACAGGAACACAATTACTTACAAGGTTTCTGCTATTTTCATCCTTGTAGTGATTCAAGTAAAATTGCATGAATGCCAGTCGAGATAAATTCAGCAGACTACTTGCAAGAATTGAATCTCATTTGACGAAGTCAAATTCAGTATACCGACAACCCAAATTACAGACTATAACCTTCTACGGGATATGATTTGATATGATTTTGAGATGTCCATTTAAGAGTAGATGCAGTAAACAACGAAGAAGTATCGGTGAAATATATGAGTTAATAAATTCTCATGAAAGAAGTTGAGTAAGACCAGTGGAATGTTTCAACTGCCTTACGTAATAAGCAAAAGGAAATGTTTCCTCAAGAATCCACATAGGACAACCAACTGACATTCGAAAAGAAACAGCTGCCAATGTGTAAGGTGTTCTTTTAACTCTCTTACTCACTGCCGTCAATATTAAAACAATCCATCCACCCAAGTCCTGTTCACATCTGAATCCGAAATGAACAAATTGTATGACATTGAGATGGCCTTAGTTTCAAGCCCTTTTGTGTGAGACAATTTGTTGATCTCAGGTAAGAAACTATTTATATGCAGAGGCTATTAGGACGGAGGTCGTCAGGTCATCGGCATACTGAATTGAAATTATCTCGTCAGAATATGGAAGATCACCCTAAACGAATATAGAAATCAGGATAGTAGATCAAGTTTGGGCATATTACTTCTAGTTAGCAATGAATGATAGTGTTCTCATATCGAAAGATTATGTTGTTTTCCGACAAGGGTAACTAACTCTGCGTAACCGAGTGAATTTATGAAACCAAATCGTAATCCATGCATTCACTTCTTACCTTGCTGTTATTATTATCATAATCGCCTGTTGCTGTTATTGATATTGTTAATATAAACTCTGGATATAATATCATCGACTACTAATACCTATAACAAAGATTTTGACATTTTGTGACTTTTACCAATAACTCACACCTATATTTGTATATATTGTTGGATTTATGTGTTCAAGTTGTCCCAAGTCAGTGAGTCTATGGTTTTGATATCATTTTAGTTATTTGTGCTGAACAATACTGCATGTTGTTGTATTGTATTGCTTTTGTCGCTTTTTGCCTTTTTTGCTGTGAATTGTTTTCGTTTTGCTGCTGTTGTTCTGATTGTTTTATCCCTTGTTTTCCGATTTTATGAGGAGCAACCCACAGGGTCGATTCTCCCTAAATTTTATCTTAATGTAACCATTCCTTTCTCAGGCGTGAGGCTAGCAACCTCACCCTGTAAACAAAATTGCTACAGAAACTTTAGCACGATGAACCTATTTGCACCAAAAGAAAAAGTCCGTGTGGGGGCATGGAACGTCCGAACTATGTACGAGACTGGGAAAGCTGCCCAAATCGCAAACGAGATGAAAAGATACGGAATCCAAGTACTGGGAATATGTGAGAGCAGATGGAATGGGAGTGGACTCACCAAATCGCCAACGAGTGAGTCAGTGATCTACTCCGTTCACCTAGAAGATAACCACACGCACACCGAAGGCGTGGCTATCATGATGTCACCAACGGCAACGAAAGCCCTGATGCAATGGGAGGCGATTTCGTCCAAGATAATGACCGCCAGATTCAACTCCAAAGGGAGGAAAGTGTCAATCATACAATGTTATGCACCCACGAACAACGCACACCTCGAAAAGAAAGAAGAATTCTTCAGACAACTACAGGCAACAATGAACAACGCCAAACTAGGACCAGGAAACACAATAAGAGAACTCATCGTGGGTAGAGAAGCTCTCGAAGAAATGAATGAAAATAAAGAACTCTTCGCCGACTTCTGCGCCTTCGAAGAACTAGTGTTTAGTGGCAGTGTATACAAGCACAAACATATACACAAGGCTACATAGGTGTCACCAGACGGGCAAACCAAAAGCCGAATTGACTTCATCTCAATACTGCTCAAGGAAGTGGAGGCGCAGCCTACTGGACACAAAAGCAAGAAGAGGAGCAGACGTTGGCTCAGACCACTATCTCGTACAAGGGACAATCCAAATCAAATTAAAAGCTTTCAGGGAAACAGGAGCTGCAGATAGACCACAAACCAAGTTGAACACTCAAAACCTGAAGGACCAGGCTACAAAGGACATCTTGATTACATGCATAAAGGGCAAAGCCGAGACACAAATCAACACCGGCGAAAAGGTCGGCGTCGAAAAGCACTCGGACAACTTGAAAACGGTGTGGAGACAAACCTGCATGGAAGTTCCAGACAGAAAGAAGAGGCAGGACAAACAGTGGCTCACTACGGACACTTGGAAACTAACAGAAGAGAGAAGGACAGTGAAACAAAAGATTATCCAGTGCACTGACGAGCAACAAAATTAGGAGCTGAATGCAAGCTACAATACACTTAACAAAAGAGTGAAGAAGAGTGCCAGGGAAGACAAAAGAAAATATTATGAAGCCATGGCAAGTGAAGCAGAATATGCTGCAGGCAAAAGAGACCTCGCCACACTCTACCAAGCAACTAGGAACCTATCGGACAAAAGTTCGACACAGACTGAGCCAATAAAGGAAGACAATGTAAAGTCAATCACGAAAGAGGTGGAGCAGAGAAAGCACTGGGCTGGACACTTCAAAAGACTTCTAAACCGTCCGCCACCTACAACGCGCCTACCAATACCAACAATACCAACAACGGAAGCAGACCTACTAGTGAACATTGACTCTCGACGAAACCAGAAGTCCTGAATGCAATCAAGATGCTCAAAGCTTGGAAAGCACCAGTACCAGATGGAATCCCAGCAGAAGCTTTGAAAATATACCCAGAGACAACAGTGGACTTGATGACGCCACTGCTGGAGAAGGTGTGTAAAGAGGGCAAAGTACCTGAGTATTGGAAGAACGGATACTTATTCAAACTGCCAAAGAAAGGAGATTTAAGTCACTAAGCCTCATTATCCTGGAGAGAATCAAACAAGCCCTAGATGAAAAACTTCGTCCGGAACAGGCTGGATTCAGGAGAAACAAATCATGTATTGATCAAATCGCCACTCTACGGATCATCATTGAACAAAGCTTGGAATGGCAGTCACCTCTCTATCTCAACTTCGTCGACTTTGGAAAGGCCTTCGACAGCGTCAATTGGGGGGTGATTTGGCAACTACTTGGCTACTACGGGGTTCCATCGACAATTATACATCTCATCCAACAGCTTTACGACAATGCTGCATGCCAAGTAATCCACAACGGGACTTGTCGACTATATTTGTCCGATTTCACACAAGGTAGAATATTTGCGAGTGAAAAGCAACAAGTTGGCAGAAGAAGCATCCAGAAAACATAGGACTTCAAGTGAACATAGATAAAACAGTGGTAAGAAAGATTCTTGGTGAACATCAACAACAACAACAACAACAGACAATAATTAGCCAACATAAATGGGAGGAACCTGAAAGAAACAACCTCCTTCACCTACCTGCCTGTGAGGCATCGTTTCAACTACAGGTGGAATTGATGAGGATATCAAAGCCGGAATCGGAAAAGCAAGACAAGCTTTCATTACTCTCAAGTCTGTGTGGAAGTAAACAGCACTCAACATCAAAAATAACATCCAGATTTTCAACTACAATGTGAAGTCAGTCAGTGCTATTATACGGATCAGGGACCTGGTGAGTATTAAACAGCATCTCAAACAAACTTCAGACCTTCATTGCCAGTTGTCTTCGCTCAGTACTCAAGATCAGATGGCCGACCGGAAAAGGTCAGCAACAGGGATCTCTGGCAATGGGGGAACCAACCAAGGACCTATTGTAAAACAAATAGGAAGGAATAAATGGAGATGGATTGGCCATACTCTGAGGAATCCATCAAGTGACATCACTAGACAGGCCATCGCTCGAGTGGAACCCGAAAGAGAAAGCGGCAAGTTGGTCGTCAGTGTGAGGGTGATTTGGAGGAGGTCATGTGAGGAGAAGATGAAAGCATGTGGGCAGACTTGGAGCGGGGTGAAAATGTTGCCTGAAAACCGAAGGCAATGGAGGTGCACAGCTGCAGCCCTATGTTCCTCTAGGAACGAAAGGACATTATATTAATAATAATAATCGCCTAATGTACAAAATTTTGTCAAGGTCACTACAAAACCGTTCATTACATAATGTACGCACAAAGCAATAGAGACACAAATAGTCCTCCATTTTCCATGGAAGAGAAGGCTCTTTTTGAAAATGTACATAGTATACTTGGGAATAAGATGAGGATATTTATGCTATCATTATCAAATAATTAAAGTGTAATTTTCATTATATAGCTCCAGAACACAAATTAATCACTTGTGAAAGAAGACTCACAAATCCCCTTTACGACTTCCTCGTTTAACTGTTAGCTCATCTTGATCCGGTTGTGACAAGTCAACTGTCCATGTACATTTGTAACCTTGAAGTGTAACTGTCAAGTTTTCCCTCAAAGTAAAGTTGAGACCGAAGAAATTCACAGTTCCTACTCCTGAAAACGAAAACAAAAACGTATTGGATGTTTTGAGAAAAAGATTTGAAATCCTTACAGATAGACTAACTTCATTATTATTGAAGTGAAATAATAATGATTATCTCATGAGAATTGGAGCTCTGAAATTCACTCGGTAGACATCAGCAATGATAATTTGTAAGTCAATAATTCATATCTGTAACTAATACAGAATTTGTTTCCACGCTAAATTGCCATTCATTTTATATCAGCCGATGTCTGTTAATGCATGGATACCATATAAATATTTAAGCATCATACAGATTTAATAAGCCAAGCCACTGGAGGGGCGTCCTTCTCATCCTAATTTTTACACTTCCGAGAAAAGAATTAATAGTGAGAATTTATGTTGAATACAGAATAGTCAACCTCTTTTGGAGGGGACTACTCCAGAAATATACCAGTGTGAAGTAAATTAGGACATTTCAGTAACGAGGCAGTCTCGTTGTGTCTCGCGGCATCGAGACAACACTTAGAATACCATAGATTCTCAGTCCTTTCATTTCACAACAGATCGTGTAACTACTGAAGAAAATCATCGGTGAAAATCTGGTCTCATGCTGAATCTGACGAACACCTATCTCTATGCTTTCTCAATAGAAATTTGGAAAGAAATTTGCAACTGTAGTTTTCTGGTCATCAAGCGTTAGGATAATCAAATCAGTGAATCCAAACACCTGACTGTCCAAGTGACTTTAGAAGTCGGAAACATTACAGTTCCACCCACGATACGTGTTTCATATTTTCAGACATTTCAACTGAGGTACATTTATCCTTGTAACAATCATCCACACCGACCTACAATACGACTAAATGATATATTCACCTAATTTTTATTTATTATTTCTTTCTTGCGTGAATTGAAGTATCAAGTTTCATCAAGGATATACGTGAGTTAGAGAAGCATTGGAAATCAACAAGGAGAGCTGAACAGCCAGCTGTCTCATCGTAGTTTGCAACTGATGAGTAGCGCGCACGCAAATGAATTCGAACCTAGGTGGAAGAAAGCTACTATTGTTAGTTTGTTTAGTCGGACGGCTGTGGCTGAATGGTTTATGACCTAGCTTGCATTGTCACCTGAAGGTGCTGATTTCAAACCGCTTTGACGGGTACGTACTCCCAATATGTCTCAAACTAGACTGACGATGCAGCTGCGCATTAGTGACGCATAGCTTTCAATGGTGCTCCAAAATCGTGTCAGTCTCCTGTGCCTCTTGAGGCAACCCAAGTCCCCACAAACTAACTTTTGTGAGTTGAAGTATTTCACTATCAAAGGAAAAGTATATTTACATGAACTAATGTGCTTGTTGAATTTGAGAGGATTAAATCCCCTCCACTGAGTTTTGTGTTATTCTACCTTTAATATCCCTGTGGTGAGTATTTCCAACTATATGTCTCCACTATCCAGGTCGACAATTTACTGACGAAATAGAAAGGTTTTATTTTATCCTGCTCCGTCTGCAGCAGACGACGTGTTGGAAGAATTCGCAGCATTGCAGTGGATTCGCCTTCATATTAATAAGGAACATTTTGAAGTTGAAATAAAGAAATATTCGGAGTTTATAGAGTGACCCACTCTGATTGTTTTCACATCATACGAGAGACAATGAGCCGAATCGTTGGCCAATGTGCCTAACACACACTTAAACTAAACAAAGTTGGTGGATGGGAGTTTGATACTAAGTCAGCTGGTCTGTGCATTGGGTGTGAAATAACAATGTGTGATATATCACAACTTCAACTATATACTGCGTAAGATACAAAACATAAAAATGACCAGCGAAGCAATGATGAGGCAAGATGGCACCTGATGGAGTTGAAAGGACGCTGCGTAGCCAAATAAGTAAATGAAGTGACCTATTTATGGATGATTCTTGTTGTCGTTAGTCAAATGCTTATCTATATCACCTTCCTCCTCTTTCTCCTCACTATAGTTCATGTATTCTCTGCCTGGTGATCTTGCCGGCCTTTTGGTATTCGCCTGTATGCCTTGGAGTTTATGTTACACTAAGCATAAACAATCCGTCTCGAATTGCAGACTGTTCATTTTTGTCCAGCCTATTTCCATCTTATCACACAAAACACTCCTGCCTCTCTCATTATCCGGTCCACCACAATGAGTAATATCATCGCTGAAAGCAAGCAGGTAGTCTCGTCTTGCTGCTGTCTTCACTTCAAAGGCAAGCTTCACTAAGCTACCCATGGTGGATCACATGGCACTCGGAATTATCAGAAAGCTGTTGGCCGGGAAAACCAACTCACCTAATAAGAAGAAACATTCTCAGATTGTCAGATAACCTTGTACGAATCATGAAGTATTATTACTTGGAGGACAGTTGAAAAACGAGAATTACAGGACTGTCAGTTGGTCGTAGTTTCAGGCTCTTCAGCAGGCTGCACACATTGCACTGCTAGGGATGAATCGAGAAACGTTCAGTTGACGAGATGATCTCACTGGCTGTTCATGCACTTGGACAGCGTCCAGTGACCTATGAATTCTAACCTATGCTCGTTCGCAATATATAACACACCCGCTATCCAATATCATCAATGGTAAATATATGTTCTCACAGTGGTCAGAAACTGTAAGGAGAATTCCAGGTAACTTCATCTAGTGGTAGGTCAGTTCTGTCAGTCAGTGAGTCAGTCAGTCAGTGCGAAGTATAATCACTTCCAAGAAAGGATTTGCTCGAAAGTGGAGTTCGGATACAATCATTTTTGATTCACTTATTTACATATGTAGAATAAATTCGAATTACCTGAATCATCAACTGTCATCGGAAGCACATGATCAACTGATTCAATCCTCATAATACCGAATATGCACAGACTGACGAGTATGATGAGGTTGAATTTTGTCCTCTGGTACACCATTTTACTGAAAAATGTATAATAAAATAAGAAAATGATGACATTTAATTTTGATGTATTTTGAAATGAATGATCTGTTCCTTCATGTTGCAAGTGGAATATACTGGTTCAACAGCATTTCTCCGCTTTGTCCTATTTGCTGCAGCCATTCTCAGCACAGTATTTTTAATAACGATTATCTCACATCTCCACTAATACCTGGCATATTCTTCAACGCACACCATCTCCAACTCACGACATTTGCTCTATTTCATCGTGAGACCCAAAAACATATCCATTTAGGTTTGAACTCGATCAATGTCCCGGAAACGCAAGTGACCTTACAATGATTAATCCATGCAAAAAACGGATTCATGAATCAAACTGACTGTGAATGTTTCAGACTAGGCTGCACTTTGTAAACAAGTGTGTGGATTACTTGTGGGATGCTGATCGATTCGACTGTGGAATAAGTGAAATTCGCTAGCCAGTTCTACACAGTTCGACGAGGAGAAATTTCACCACAGTCTCTTTGAGAAAACAACATAATTCACAGTGTATTATGTGACTCGTTAGGTAGGACTATTAGTGCTATTGTCGCCAATATGAACCAACTAGTAGAATAATCAGGCAGTGGACATCGGACATCAAGTGAATATGGACAAAATGGATAACAACCACCTAACCAAACAAAGATAAAGGATAACTAAACAACTAACCAGCCATCAAGAGAAAACATACCAAACACTTTCAGGGGAATACATTTGGAAGATGTCACTTCCTTTACATATCTACACATCATCGTTACAGCAACAGGCAGTTAAAACATATGAGAATGTCAAAGTCAAATCTATTCAGAAAATTCTAATGCTCAAATTTCAAGTTAATTCTTAAATCTTCCTAACTATCGGTTACAGGATTTCATCATGAGCTGACATCAGTTAGAGAGCCATTGGAAAACCTTGGAGTACTGGACACCTGTTTCGTCCTGGTTCGGGACTCTTTAGCAGAATGCACCCACTGGGATTCGAACACAGGACCTTCTGGTTACAAGGCAAGCTCGTATACCATTAGGTCACTAGGACCTAATCCAATGGCTCATGAATTTTAACTTCTGCCAATTCACGATATAGCGCAACCGCTAGCCAATGTCTTCGGCGAGTATTTGTTCTCACACCCAACCAGTTACATCCTACTGGTCACGACTTTCCACTGAAATCTCAGGTAATTATCAACCTACCTGAAAAGGGCCAGTCGCCACACTATGCTCGGGCATAGAGATTAAGATGAGGATTTTCAAAAACAACTCAGTCAGTCGACAAACTGCACCTTAACCAAGTCAAAGAATCTCTGCCAGCCACTTGTCGACTGAGCAATGTGAAGAATTAATCAAATTTAGTACAGAGTGTAGTCGAACAGCTTGAGACAAAAACAAAAATCTTACTGACCGCACAACGACATCCTTAGCCACATGGAAGCAATCGGTCCTTCCGTAACTGAACTCGTATATAGTGGCTTGCATGGATTATCTAACGATGGATGAACAACACTGGAGACACATGACTTTACTGTTATTCCAGATGGGATAATATATTTCATTGTGAATTTAAACAAAAGTCTAAAGAGAGCAACCAATGAAACAGATTCGCAATGTTGCCAACAAAATATAAGTATGCAATAACTCCATTGGATTACTACCACGAATCCATGCGAGAATTTTACAATCTCAACCTGAACTTCGAGAAGTAACATCAACAGATGGTATCTTCACTGGACAGACACAATATCTAGGTTTCGCGATTGATTTGTTTAAAGAACACCAAAGTCAGTTTATTAAATGAGGGAAGATAGAATATTCGGTGTTGACACACTCGGTTGAGATTTCTAGAGCAAGAGTACTTAATAACTATTTTGAAGTACCTATCATGTAATTGATACGATGTCGAAAATTTGTGAAACAGGCTGATCAAATAGGATCTCACAGTAAACAGACAGAACACTAAAATACTAGGGTAGTAACGGGAGTACTTTGTAAGTGGCTTCACCTATTCTTTTCTATAATCAGCAGTGCATGTTCAGATTAATTAAGGTATGCTTTCTTCGAGTTTTCCTCTGCGCAGTATTAGATATGAATAATTTCAACTTATGAATGCGCTGGTATGAGGCTTGAGTTAGTTGGGAAAAGACTGTTCAGTAACCATCTCAGCAACATTCATACATATATATATATATATTGTGCTTCGGTAACAAGAATGTGAATCGTTCTCAAACGTCAAATACATATGAAACATCGTATCATAAAAATAATTATGCTACTGGAACTTACTCGCAATTTGTACTGAATAGTCACCAACTAGCTTGACAATGATAGCATATTTTATTGGACTATTTATACTACTAAAACATGACACTATTCCATTCATTGGTCACTTCCACTAACCAATCAGAATTCGACTGAATCTGTTTGCTTATGTTTTTTGTGTGATAAACCATAATTCAGTTAAAGTTGAATTAAACTGAATTAGGTAATTACTGTTTCTATCTGGGCATTTCAAAGATAAAGTTATCTTATTTATTTAACACGGTCATATCTATAATTTCGTATCATTTTGGTGGATGGTAACTAGCTGTGGAATCAACGATTTGCCTGATGCCGGTTGCAAGACATATGGTGACTATTGTGGCCTGTGTGTTGTAGTGAATAACAATTTCACGTTTGAAACGATGAGTTCTTAGTCTGAGCCTCATTTGGGAAAGCAACACATACTGTTACATCTAGACGATGAGTCCTAAATAAAGCGAAAGACGCATGGTCGATTAGATTACACTGCTAGTCACCGTCCGACAAAGTTACTTGACATTCACACTGTCGAAGCGTCCGTACAAGAAGACGCCGACATATCAACAGAAGCTGAACATTTCCGTCAACCTTCATTTTCCAATATCTATACAGTCGACAGTACGAATGAAAGGATTACCGGTGTTGTAAGTGTATGTGCCTGAAACAAGTGGTGGGATGATTTGTACGCAGAGAATTAACTTTGTTTTCAGTTCAATCTGCAGTCTAGCTCCCCCGTAAATGTAATGGAGGTGATTACACAACACGAGACTGGAGATTCGTATCATTCCCTCTTTTGTGTGAATCCGTGTGTGTCTGTTAACTCTCCGACAGTCTAATGATTAGTGTCATTATCAATGCACACTGCATCAAGTTAATATGCTGACACTGGAAGATATTCTCGCTGGGATTTAAAGTCCGAATGCTTCACGATAAATAAAATCCACACCAAAAACACCCCACGAATAGATGCAGAGAAAAGATGACGAGTTGAAACTGAGAAATAGTGTAGTGGTAGACAACAAAGCCGTCCTTTCAAAAACGAATAAACTGAAGAAGTATTTCACCTCGAACTACTTGTGTGTGTAATTGAACAAATCGAATAATTTTGCCAAAGACAGTCCTACCACGATAACCAGAATAACGAAATGCCATTCAAAGTGAGTTTTTACATGCGAATCGACCGAATCAGCTACGTCTCTGGATACAATGATAAATGAAGTTCCAGGAATTCATTGTTTTCCTCGTATGGTAGATTTCGAAGTAAAGTGAATGTACCTTAGTCAGTTGTGCTAAATATTGAATTGAATCAAATGAGACTCACATGGCTGTCATTTTCATAAGAAAACTCATCAGGTTATAATGAGAAATATTGTTGTTTCGGAGAAATGACTCTGCTATTCAGCAGAATCTCATCGAAGTGTTCAGCTAGATGTCAACCAATAATGATCATACTAATTGAAGTGACATAAGGTAGATATCATTTCACAGTAATTCCAAAGTAGACAAAACTCATATTCACTGCATCAGAGATTAAGTTTTGAATCCACCTAGTCTTTGCATTATAATCAACATTTGGAGAACAAGTTTCGTGGGTCAGCAGCACCTATAGCATGCTTAAAACTATCTTGAGTGTCGCACTAGACAGAACATAGTGAGACGTTGGTGTTGGCTAGAAATATGGAGTGTTGGGGTGCACATCCTAAACACATGACCATATGACTCAAATCACAATTTGCACTGAATTTTTCAACAGTACGATGAGAATATTTTGAACACGATGGAATTTTGTGTAGTGACAGTCTATAAAGACGCATTGTGTTTAATTGCTAGGTATCGATGGAAATGAAGTCATTCAACGAAATGGAAAACTAACACTGGTTAGCTTTATTAGATTTATTGAAATAATGTGCTCTTGCGCCTGCCAAGCCAATCCAGCGTCTTATCTTGGTGCGCTGTTTCAAAAGCTGTTTGTAAGTGAATAGTCGTTCATTAATCATTTGAGCGGTAGCATATAACCATCTATCTTCTTCACTTTCTATTTCATCACTAGATGTTTCTATTCCCTTCGATTCCGAGTATAAAACTGGACTTCAACAACAAGCATAAATTTTGTTGTATTTTCTGTTGTCATCTTCAGCCCGTCTCACCCTTGCTTCCTAATCTCTGATCTCTTCCATGCCAGCCTCTGTCAATTGCCTATCTCATTATTGCCCATTGGCCTTTCACTTGGGCAATTGTCTGGTGTGTGTTGTCAACCTACCTTGCTGTGATGGAACAGAAAGGAGACTGGATCATGGCTTATTACGAAATTGAAAGAGAAACACTGTTCTTCTGATGGCGTCATTATCCTTAGTCTCACTCACCTCCTTTGAAAATACTTTTCCATCTGCACTCTCAACGTAATGGTGTTACTCAAGCTTCCAGTATACTGTGGACTTTGTATTCTTTCACCTAAATAGATTCTCTTATTACGCATATGCAGAAGAATACCAAAATTTATTTCGGTAAATTTATGTCAACTTGTGCCACTGTGACTACCATTGTACTTCATCATTTCGGTTGTATGCAGCTTATGGCAGCCATTCAAATCAGGAAAATTCATTTCATTTTATCAAGACTGTCGATGCACGAAGAAAAGACAATGGATTTTACGTTAACTTCCATAATGCACCAGTGTATGCGACACATTGACAGCTGAAGTAAAACAGTCAAGTTGAGGAAAAATAGACCTCACAACATTGCACCAGAAAACTAGGCGCCTATTCGAGAATGAATCAGAAAAGTGATGTCATAATTGACATTCAAGAAGAGACTATTTCCAGCCTCGAAAGGCAAATAAAAGGATGGTTTGGTCACTTCAAACTAATTTTGCCTCGGCTACCAACTGGAACTTGTTCAGGAATATCATCACTAACAACAGCCAATGCATAAGTGCTAGTGGACATCAGGCCTTTTACAAAAGCAGATTTCCAGAATGTAATCAAGACACGATAGCCAACTGGTAAAGCAGCAATACGGAATAGAATTCTTCTCTATGTGCTGAAATCTGATCCAGAGACAGTAGCCATCATTCTCACACTACAACTGCAAAACATCTGGAATGACTGAAGTTTGTCTATTGATTGGAAAACGTTACTGTCTAAAGCCACCTAAGAGGACGACTCAAGCCTCTCGAAGAAACAACGCAGAAACATCCGACAGTTGTTTGACAATGCCAATTTTACATGATTTATGACAGCCTACTTAACGAAGTCTTTGAATTGAAGGTGATAAGAAGCAAGACATGGCTTTCTGTCTAAAATCACTGATGATATTCTCGAATAAGGAGGGCCGGATTATGCGGAAGGTTGTCATAGTAGAGTAAGAATACACGAATAAGTTGGAGCGTTAAGAAAACTTTGAAAGCACTGGACATCGCAGATCGTTTAGGTCTACAATAAAGCAAGCTAGGGGAGGTACAGGCAAAAACTAAAACACTGGCAGAAAAAGAACGTAAAGTCAAGACATCAGGTAAACACATAGAGACGATGTAGGTGATGACTTCTATCAATTTACCAACTGACAACAATGACAAAATACCTTATCTCTACCCAGTAGAGAAAATTGAAGGAGGTCGCTTACTTCACTCATCTAGGAAGCATTATTGCACCTACAGGCAATCGCTGGTGAGAAGGATGTGGAAAGAAGAATCCGGAAAAGAGACACACACCTACATTTTCAACTGGCAGCTGTACACTATTATCGACAGCTGCTATCGCTGACTCCATCATGAAGATCATGTGGCCAGGCGTTCAAAAGTCATCATGAACAAGAAATGTAATGAACCAACCTAGGTCCTGACTTTCAAGAAGAATCCCGTAGGAAATAGTGAGATCATGGACCCACTGAAAATATCATCGGAAGATCGTGCACTACAGGTCATCACTCGAGAGAACGCTGAAGCGGTAACAGAGAGGCAGCTGTGTGATTTCCGGAGTTGAGAGCTTACAAGTGATCTTGGAGACACCTCAAGATGACTGCGAAGAACAGAACAACATGAAGATTTGTTGTTTCACTCGCAGTCCAGAGGGACAATATTTTGTTAAAACATACATAGGAACGGGTGTTTGGACATAATATCCTCTCATAATATCTAGTTCGAAATATAATTATTAAAATATTTCAGCTAAAGCATGACAGCTGCATATCAGTGACAGCTATCCTGGTTATGAATTGTTCCAATGAACACAAAATCTACCAGTAGTGAGTGTGAAAATAAGAACGAATTAAGGAAATGGTGATGGTCTACGCCAAAAATGATTCTTTTTATTACTGAGAGAGAATACAAAACCATAAGTTATCTGAAAAATTTTTGACATCTAATGTCCTGCAATACTTATTTACGAACCATCCCAAAAAGTAAACACAAATACCAGCTGTAACATCCCCAAAGATTTGCTAAAATCGATGGCTGAATCGAGACGATTTATAGGTGTCTGAGCTGAGTGAAACGCAGTACACAACTGACGAATTTGACTACATGGCAAAGAAACACTCGTATGGTTTCTCAATTAATTCGAGCATGATGGACAACCAACAAGACAGTCAGCCAGCAAGTGAGCCAGCATCAGTGGTATGCAACTACTTACCTCAATGCATAGGTAGTAAAACGTGTTAAACATACACGGTTTACTGCAAAAGCATAAATATACAAACAATGAGTATAATATCATGCATATATTTCAGGAGATTTCGAGAAGAAACATTCAGATCACCAACAATCAACTCATGGAAGCATATGACAGTCACCTTCATTGTGTACACCATATTCGTGTAGATAAAGCTGCGTGATTTCCCAAGATCCTGGAATTCCTAATTTCAATTTCATGTAACTGGCCATCTGATTCCCAGTATGAAGACATCGAAGACAGCTGTTGATGTGACTCAGAAGTAGGCAGGTGCGGAAGAGTTTTATTGATTTCAGAGTGATGACGGTGGCAAATGAGATTCCGATTACGGTTGGCTTTGACATTCTCATCCGTTCTGACTGCCTGTATTCGGAGTGATGGTGCTTAGTTCTACCATCAAAAGTGACTGCTCCTGTCTGTTTAGCTGTTGCTGCTGGTTGTGCTGATAGTGTTGCTTGTTGTCTGCATCACATTCATCTTCTCCATGTTTTAAAGAAATCCCACGTTTGTTGGATGATTCTCCTGCCAGTTTTTTGGTTTCAGCTTGTTGTTGTCAATTGGGCATGGTAATGAACGTATTTGCCAAGGCAGTAGTATTGAGCATTTTCGACTAGACATTTCTTTCACAGTTGATAAAAGACATCCTTAGTTTGATGTATGGCTCTATTAATCCTCGATTCATCTCACCACCAGACTTTAAAGATGTCTCTGACGCAGATGACTACATGTCACATTGAACCTGACAGAAACAAACACATCATCTACGTGACACCATCATCATTGGAAGTAATAAATTATTCAACTATAACTCTGATCACTATCCACTTGAACAGTGGCTGATTTCCTCTTCACACCCAACCCATTGATTCATGTGATGACCTAGGAAGTTCACAAAGGAAATTTTTGATTCCTTTTTGAGAATACTGAAAGACAAATAAAAATTATCAGCCTACTGATTGTGTGAAAGTTCGTGATTTGATGCAGCTGATTGTTGAAATGAATTCAGTGCACGTACCAGTTAACGATGCGAGCAACTCCTCAAATGGTAAACCATTGAGAATTTTGAACAACTTTATCACCAAGTGAATAATTTTGCATAATTGAGCTATATCTACTAGAAAAGAAAGTACACATGTATTACAAATATATCCATGATGACAAATATAAAGCAGTGGTCCCTGGTGGCTAGCCAGCTATATCGAGGTGATTTCAAAATGGAGTAGTCTCACGTTTCTCCGATAGAACAAAAAGGCAGACGAAATAATTCAAACAGACTTTTTTCAGCCTATCCGGCTCTCTGCTCAGAGTCAAACGCAGTACACAACTTACGGTTTAGACTCCCTTTGGTCGAAACACTTGTATGGTATCTGAATCATTTTGAGCATGCTGGACATCCACCGAGACAGTCAGCCAGCCAGGCGAATAGCATAATTGAAATGGAAATGTTCAACTCAATTAATATGTAGAACACAGTGTCAACCATAGATGATTGACTGCCCAATCATATATATAGACGATGTATATAACACCGTGCATATATTATTAGAAGTTTTAGGAGGAGTTATTCAGGTCGCTACCAATGAACTTATGGAAGCATATGACAGTGGAAGATATTGCTCGATTGTGCAGAATTATTCAGTTGATGATTAAGTTGTTCAAAATTCTAAGTGCTTTTCCATTTGAGGAGTTGCTCAAATAGTTAAATCGCACGTGCACCGAATACACTTCAACAATCAGCTTCATCAAATCAAGTACTTTCAAGCAATCAGTCGACTGATGCTCAGTATTTCACTTTTAGTGTTCCTAAAATGAACTATTTCAGCCAGCTTCATGGTTTTCGCCAGTACGTTTTCCAGCTTGCGTCAAAGTAAAAGTTATTCATCTTTGGATTCCAGATCTTTTGGTATCCACTTTCATGTTACCTTATAATGCAGTCAACCACTATTAGGAATATCGTATGTGATAATAAGTTGAAAGCCCAGTTTTCCCTCTGTTTCAACTTGAAAGACTTCTCTGAGTCTACAGTTTTGTATCACTTGACAAACGGAGTTGTTACACAGCTGCTGGACGACTCTGAATTGTTTTTTCAAGAGCCATGAGTCACCTTCCGAGTATATTGTTTGATAGGGTGACATTTATGTCAGTAATTAGGTAGCATTCCCTCAGTCCAGATGTTTTGAACATGTAGTGTTTTCATCTTTGATTGTAAGAGGTAGAACGATGTGTTCTTCTATCTTTTGTGCTGTACTACAGCATGTCAACACTACGCTTTCCATTTTCGTGTATGAACTTCTGTTTGTGGCCATTTTCATATTGGCGTTTATCAACAGTTGATAGTTCCTACTCGAATTTTTCTTCTAAACGAAGCCTTCTTACACGAGCAAGCAGCGTTCTCATTAATCCAATTTTGTAACTCATAGGCTAGAAGCTTTTGAAGTTCAATTAAATCGTCCTCCAGTTCATCAAACAGTGACTTCACGACCTGTATCACGTTCGTTTCTAAGGTCAAAGAAGTGAGACTTGTCATAGTTATCACGCTCTATTGTAAAATTCATATCAAGATGAGTAATCATGGAGTAATTTGTACATAAATATATATATAAAAAATCCTTCGAATCCCATTTTCTAATCAGGTGAACTTCAAATATGAACCATTCCAGTATGTTCAAAGGAGCTCCTAATTTTGTGAGGGATTTTTCTACGTACTTCAATACTTACAAATCATACAATACACAAAATATCAGAAGGTATGAGGTCACATTTATACCAGTAATTAGATAACATTCCCTCAGTCCAGATGTTTTGAACTTGTGGTATTGTCATATATGATGTTAAGCCTTTGGAAGATATTTCCTTTCATCTAATGTACTGTACTTCAACATGTCAACACTACGCTTTCCATTTTTGTCGATGAACTTCTCTCGGTAGCCCATTTCATGTGGGCATCTGTCAACAGTTGGAAGCTATTCCTCAATAGTCTTCTGAAATAAGTCGTCTGGCACCAGCAAACAGCGCTCCATTCCAATTTTGTAAATCATAGGGCGGAAGCTTTTGAAGTTCAGTAAAATTGCCCTCCATTTCAACAGTCTAAAAGTGTACCCAATGATTTCGCGACTTTTATCTTCTTTGTTTTCTAAGGTCAAGGAAATGAAAATTTTCATAGCACTCACGCTCCATTGTCAACTTCATATCAGAGTGAGGAATATTTGGAATTTAAGTATTTGATATGCGTCATGAAAACAATCAAAAATGACAAACGTGTCACTGATGCACCTGGTCTAGAAGTCTGTTTGATGTACTGAGGTATTCATTTTACACTTTTCAAGGTTGCCCATAAAAATGCCTTTCTAAATCGTACCCAGCAGACTCTCAAAGCTACATCATCAATGTAACGGTACTGAAAATTGTTCAAGTCAAACTGTATATTCTTAGTATATATTTAGCGGTAGTTTTCTAACACTGCCACTCACAATAACACTGTCAATGTGCCAACACACACATACACACGAGTTCATACATATGTGAAACTGATACAAATCACTAGTCTCGTGTTGTGTAGTCATCTGCAGTATATGGTGAAGCTGAATACGAATTTCATTCCCTGTGTACGAACCAGGATTTTGTCATGTGGGTGTGCCACATATATTAAATGTTTCATGAGGTCGATTGATGGAAATGTTCATCGTTTTGCAATTTGTTTGAGACGAGTTACAGTCAGGGAAGGCAAGCTGATTGCTTTAATATTTCTAACGAACATTTTTTGCCTGATCACATATGTCCTTAACTCAGAGTCTCAGTCATCAATGGTGTCGTTTGATACCACACCTATATCAATTGCTTTTGATATACACCGAAAAAAGTATGCATACTCACGCATTCAACTACCTGAGAAATTGAAACAAATCACCAGTATCGTGTCGTGTAGTCATCCACAGTATATTTATGGTGTAGCGACACTGCAGGTTCAGCCGAAGACAAATTACATCCTCTGTGTACGAACTATTCTACTACTTGTTCTACTCACACTCACACAACATCTATAATCCACTCATCCATATTGCTGATAGTATGGAATCGGAAATCGAAAGTTTAATGTTGTCTACATAGAAATCGCAGAACTTATGCGAATATCCTACTTCCACTATTTCTTTGAAAATAATATTGTCAAATACTATCTCTGTGAGGGAATAAACTGAAACCGATCAAAAACCGCTTGATCATGACTCTTTAACACAAAGTTCGGTAGTTAGTGTAAACAATCAAATGCGGTGTTATCTGTGTAGCAATCTATTATACTAAGGATGACACAATTTATTACTGGAATGCTGAGCTTTCCAATGAATAGTAAAATGAATTGCTACACTTTCCGCGACTGATGTTGGTTATCTCCAACCTTTGCAGGCGAACAAATCTGTTTTTCTTATTTGAGATAGCTGTAGGCATTTGTCAGGCAGCCTATTGTTTAGTACTTCATACCACTCATCAGTGAGGCGTATCTGCGACTTTTGTGAAACTAACATCGTCTTAGAGTTTGTGATTGCTTTATCCAGTGCGGCAGCCAGAGACGTTACTATTCATATAGTTGTGCTGACGATTCATGTGCTGTAGAACTGATTGTGAAACAGTTATTTTTTGATTGCTGAGAAGTGGTAGGATTCAATCTGCCATCGTCGATTAACTATCGTGATATTTGAGCAGAATTCTAAAGATTCAGACAGCAGAGGGCCTGTGGTGCTACCTAATGTCTGCAAGATAAGCACCCTTGTACAATGCATTATTTTAGGACTTATCAGCCTACAGACCAAATTACGATCAACCGTTTTGGAGAGTAAGTAAGCCGAATTTCGTTGATACCATTCGAATAAGTCATCTACATTGTCATGTAAATAATAGAAAATAAATAGCCTTGTAATCTGTTCTTTTAATTTTTACTCAATTTGGATTACTTTTCACAAGCATTTGTTCATAGTAATCGGAATGATTTCAACTTTGCTCGTGGATTGTCATCGGTTGGAGAACCGTTGAAAACATATGGAATCTACTGGACAGTAAGCCGTTTCGTCAGCTTAGTTTTCCACGAAATGGAAGAAAACAGTCAGCACGACGGTTTGGAATTTGAGGATTAGGTTTACAAAATATACATGCTCATAGACCACTCAGTCACTGGGACCCGACTCAATTTGGCCGTTGCAGATGAATTGTCACTTATACTAACAAAGGTTATACGTACTGATGATAAGTCACAAGCAATAGTCTAGCAGTTTTCGTTATCTTTCAATGCTTCCCTAATCAATATCAACTTGAATTTGGCTGTCATCTGAGTGGACCTTGACAAGTTGTCGCCTTCTAGGACGGGTGCATCGATGATGTGACCAGCAGTCGAATCCAAACCAAGATGAATGTTCAGCCGTACTTGGCATTCATCTTCACGATATAACACTTTGTATTTTCGTCCCTTGTGGTGCTCAAACTCAGTACTCGACTTTTCATATGTCCAAGCGTCATGCACTAGAACACTGAATCAACGAAAGCCTCCAGCTTTTGTACAATGCCCATCAGTCACATCGTGTAATCCATTACGAGTTACTTACTACTATATTTCATAACGTGTTTCATATATCTGCGGAGATTGGGACATTAATCTCAGCAATCATGTGAAATGTACAATTGGTTCCTAAATATCATCTTTGTTTTTCGTTTAAGCTTTCTCTCTCTTATCCAGTCAAATGCGAATATGTATGAATTATGATGAATGACACAATTATAAACAAACACAATCAGTTAATTTCTGATTGGTCAGTCGAAGTATCCAATGAATGAAATAGTGTAGTGTGTTAATGGTATAAATAGTCGAACAAAATATTATATCAGCACGAATTTAGTTCGTGACTATTCATCCCACATTACAAGTAGGTTCCAGTGGTGTGATTTCTCTTATGATATAATATGTAATATGTAATCAGCGTTTAGGAAGGATACACATTCTCGTTTTTGAAAGACACCATGTATTTCTGAATGCTGCAGATATTGTGTGTAGACAATCTCTCCGTCACTGCTCCAAGAACTCACACCAGCCACTTCGCCATTTATAATTTATGAAATGTACTATTGTTCAGAGTGGAACGTAGATTTATATGCCTGAAGTAATCAGTGAATGCGCGGATTATTGTAGATCCGACTAGATAAAGTCATCTCTAAAGTCTCCCGAAAAATATCTTTCTAGCTCTATCTGTTCATTCTGAGATCCCTTTAGAATATAGTCTGATGAATTTGTTATGCAGTGCTACTCTGGACTCATCACCCGAGTGTGGAATCACTGAATAATTCTTCTGCCTTAATTCATTCAACATTTTTGGTGTTGTTTATAGAAATCATTTACGTATTTAAGTTATTTTATCTATGTAGTCATGAAATCGGGCATTAAACCTTAGATACGTTTGACGTTGAATCTCAAACGGTAAGTCCAAGTGCTACGATTCTTTTTGATTTAGTTGATATAATAATTTTTTTCGCATCACTCAATAGCGAAGTGACTGGTATTGATTCTTGGACCAGTGAAGGAGAAGCTGTTCAGACACGATTTGTAGATTTGTTAGATCTATTCAGAAATGTTAGCCTGATAAACATTTGAATTATAAGATAAACTGATAATGTTGCAGACAAATTTCAAAATAGATTTATCAGTGGACGCCTACTCATTTTTGTGCATTCACATTCCTCTTGAGCGATGTCCTGTTTCGCTATTCCAGTAGACATTCTTCACAGTGTATTTCTGTTCCATTTTTAATTTTAAAAACAATATTTTTTTGTGTAGTAGCTCCTTGTTGTTTACATTTGAGATCACAACTGTTCCTAGTCACTGAAATTGTTTACCATTTCTGAATGTTCGCTTGAAGTTTTATGTTCACTGGCTGATTCTTCAGCCAGTTTCTTGCTTACTCCCAGTAAGTTCTCTATGAACGGAGACAATATATACCGTCCGACTTCTTATGAGATTTTGACTCTGTATTCTGTCCTGTAGATGGCTTATTCTTTCTTAGATGAAAACACGTCATATGCTTGGGTCTACTATTGTCTGATTCACCTGACCATCGGAATTTCAAAATTTCTCTGCTATTTTTGTCGCGCGTCGAAATCCCTTTCATCTTTTCAGTATTGTTGTACTGTAACTCTTTTTTCACCTTAATTTCACTGACTCATTTCATTCGTAATGATAGTTGTCAGCTGAAATTGATAGTCACCGCCATTCAGAGGATCAACCGAAAGCAAATATGCCTATGTTAGAGCAGCAGAATGTGTTTCAAGTAGCGCATCACAGAAAACAGCACACCATATGAACGTCGTCATCATCAATAGGAGCAACAGATTAATCATTTAGATATACTGATCACTGTTCATTTCGACAGCGGCTGATTTCTGCTTCACACTCAACCGACTCACTCATGTATTAACCTTAAGAGTTCAAAGATAACAATAGGCGTGATTTTCATTGGGAAACGCATCAGTTCAGGTTTAGGAACACTTAAAGGCAAATACTAACCATCAGTGATCTGATTGTGTAAAAATACGTGATCTGGTGAAGGTAGTCGTTGAAATGTATTGAGGTCACTATATGTATGTACCAGTTAGCTATGTAAATAAACGCCTATTCGATTGGAAAACAATTAAGAATTTTGTACAATTTCGTAACCAACTGAATAATTATTCATGAATCCCTTCGTAAAGATTTGATTGGCTATTGTCAGACTCTCATCTAGTATGCGCACGGTATCATATGCATCACATATAGATAAGACTGAGGATTCAACGATGAATGGGCGACGCCATATGCTGTTTATTCATTGAGATGTGTAGTTGTTTAGCAGTGATGCTGGCTGGCTCTCTATTTTCCTGACTGTCTCGCTGGTTGTCCGGCATGACTGAAATTCTACAATCACAAGACGAGTTTTACGTTGACGTGGTCCAATGCCCATCAGTTTTGTACTTCGTTGGACTCAGTTCATAAAGTCAAATAAGCTTGAAACTGAGTGTTACAATTCTCTCGTATATCTATGTCAGGTTAGAACTCGTACACTACTGATGTGTTCAGTCCGAAATAAGGGAAACGACTTATGTATGATAAGCTCACAAGAATCCAGCTGGCAAGCACTACTAGTTGATGCGTGTCTGTGTGTGGCATTCAACTATACATCTCAGCTGGTCAGTAATATATGGTGTCAAACACATGTATTTGTCTCTTCGATTACTATTCACGGTATCTAGCATATCTCATATTACATTGTGAATAATTTCATGTACCACTGGAAATGGAGTTGAAATTTCACTTTATCGACATGTGTAGAATTGACTTACAAATTTCAATCTCTGTACAGCTGAGGTGCTCACTATCCAAAGTGCGAACTCAATTCGATTCATGAGTCTAATTATTGAATGGATTATTATAGAATAGGTTACTTACGTGCCAAGCGCGTCGGTCCAGGATATTCCTGTCTTCTCGTTTCCCACTGTCTAACGCATAATCCAGTCATTCCACCACAATTAGGAATATCATTGGTGATAGTAAGCACCCTTGTCTGACTCCTGTGTTTACTCCAAACGCCTCGCTGAGTCTTCCGTTGTGGATCACTTGGCAGGTGCCGTTGTCGTACAGCTGTTGAATAAGGTTGATGAATATTTGGGGTACGCCATAGTACTCGAGTAATTTCCAAATTACTTCACGGTCAACGCTGTCGAAGGCCTTCTCAAAGTCTATAAAGTTGAGGTAGAGGTTTGATTGCCATTCCATGCTTTGTTCGATGATGATGCGTAGAGTTGCAATTTGGTCAGTACATGATTTGCCTTTCCTGAATCCAGCTTGTTCTGGTCGGAGTTCTGTCTCCAGTGCGTCCTTTAATCTCTCCAGGATGATGCGACTCAGGATTTTACTTGGCGTCGATAGGAGCATGATTCCTCGCCAGTTCTTGCAGAGTGAGGCCTAAGTCGCCCTTCTTTGGTAGTTTCACGAGGTAACCTTTCCTCCAGTCAGTAGGCACCTTTCCCTCCTTCCAGACCTTTTGCAATAATGGAGTCAGCATGTCTGCTGTCGTCTCTGGGTCTGCTTTCAGTGCTTCAGGGGGTATTCCATCTGGTCCGGCTGTTTTCCCAGCTTTCAGAAGCTTGATTGCGTTCAAGACTTCAGCTCTCGTTGGAGGATTGGTGTCAACTTGCAGTTGTGTGCGCGCTGTTGTTGGTATTTCTGGACGGGTTGCAGGTGATGGTCGGTTCAAGAGTCCTTTGAAGTGATCCGCCCATTGTTTAATCTGTTTTTCTTCCTTGGTAATGGGCTTCCCTTGGCTGTCTTTTATAGGTTTCGCTTGTGTTGGTCTCTTCCCGGATAGAGATTTGGTTATCTGATATAGTGTCCTCAGGTCCCTTTTGCCTGCTGCCTTCTCAGCTTCAGTGGCCAGATAGTCGTAGAATCGTCTTTTGTCCTTCCTAGCACTCTTCTTCACTTCTTTGTCCAGTGCTTTGTAAGTTGAGCTCAGCGTCTCCTTCTCCTGTCCGTCCTTGCATTGAATCATTTTCTCTTTCACCATTCTCCTCTCTTCTATTAATTTCCAAGTGTCCGTTGAGAGCCATTCCTTGTCTTGTCTCTTCTTTCTTCCTAGAACCGTTGAACACGTTTCGTTGAGAATCGCCTTCAGAGACTTCCAATGTTCTTCCACGCATGATTCTTCAGTGATGTCGCGTAGTGTTTCCTGCTTTGCTCTGACAGTTGCAGTGAAGGTGTCCTTTGTGGTTGTGTCCTTCAGTAATTGAGTGTTGAACTTGCATTGTGGCCTATCCCCAGCTATCCTCGAGGCTTTTAGTTTCACCTTGAAAGTCCCTTCTACTAGATAGTGGTCTGAACCCACATCTGCTCCTCTCCTTGACCTTGTGTCCAGTAGGCTCCGTCTCCACTTTCTTGAAATTGAGATGAAGTCTATTTGGTTCTTGGTGTTTCCATCTGGTGAAATCCATGTCGTCTTGTGTATATCCTTGTGTTTGAACACACTACCACCAATCACCAAATCATTGAAGGCGCAGAAGTCTGAGAAGAGTTCACCATTGTCGTTCATTTCACCGAGGGCCTCACGACCCATGGTGAGTTCTCTTCCTGTGTTGTCTCCTCCCAGCTTCGCATTCATGTCGCCCATCAGGATTTTGATATCGCCATTTGGGACGTTGTCCATTATTGCTTGTAGTTGTCTGTAGAACGCCTCCTTCTTCTCTTGTTCTGAGACGTTTGTAGGCGCATAGCATTGAATGACTGTAACTTTCCTTCCTTTTGAGTTGAACCTGGCTGTCATTATCCTGGAGGAGATTGGTTCCCACTGCATGAGAGCTTTGGTTGCTGTTGGTGACATCATGATGGCCACTCCCTCGGTGTGCTCATGGTTGTCCTCTGCGTGGCCGGAATAGATTACTGTCTCTCCAGTAGGTAGTTGGCACCTTCCAGTTCCGTTCCATCTGCTCTCGCAGATTCCCAACACTTCTATTCTGTACCTTCTCATTTCAGCGGCTATCTGGGCAGCCTTTCCAGTTTCGTACATTGTGCGAACATTCCAGGTACCCATCCTTACTTTTGCTTTCATCGAAAGAAGGCACATCGGCTGACTGGCTTCCCGAAGGCTTTCACCAGCCTGCGTCATTTCACTTCCCCGATTCCAGCGAAAAGTAAGGCTATTGCTTATGTTTTTAGAATTTTTAATATATTTATTCGTTGAAGTTTCTGTAGCGATTTGGTTGTTTTACAGGGGTGGAGTTGCTAGCACCACGCCCCAACCCTCCCTCTTTACCCGGGCTTGGGACCAGACAAAAATAGTAAGCTAGTAGCCTAGAAAGCCAGTATCTGGCGACGTCAAAATTGAACTTCATCATAATCGTCAGTCTGTGCATAGTCAATATTATGATGATTGAATTATTTTATTATTGGCTCCCAATGACAGTTGATAATAACGGTAAATTATGCTTATTTTTTGTATGTAAATGACTGAAATAAATGTGATATCAATCTGACTGAGCATGGTGTCAAATCACTTCCTGAAAACCATTCGACTTCTCACTGCTGGCTGACGTACGTATTGCTTGGAGGATCATGTCACATGGAATGCTAGTGAGAATTCATCACCACAATGAGAACATTCACACGTGAATGATGCGATCGGATAATGGTGGTGCTATATCAAACGAATAAGCACCAGTTAGAATTTAGAGGACACTGAATGAACAGTCTGTGTTATCTTCCATCAACCCAAAGTTTCTGGTTCCAATCCACACTGGATGATGTTCACCTACTGATGAAGAGTATGAGACTGCGTCCATGCGATTGTTCCGTAATTTTCTTGATGAAATGATTCCATAACTGAGGTCACTTCACAATTCATCTGCTGTATTCCCGCAAGATATGAATCAATCGCCCACAGATTATCATTGCTGATCTCTACCAACTGAACTTCAAAAGTCAACTGATCTTCAGATAATTATTATTTCACTTCAATTATGCATTAAGTCGACTTGTCTAGATTTCAAATGTATCATATGAACCATTAATTTTCTTTTACACATTTTAATTTCAGAAGATATCACTGTCAATTTTGACGGGATAAAATTCACTTTCGACATTGACTTTTTGTTGACTGTTAACGATGACGACTGTATATACAAGGTTGACTTGAGACTGCCAGAGGGAGATGAGCTGACAAGCAAACAAGGGACTCGTAATGGTTCTATGTGAGTCTTCTTTTTTATGTGAATTATGCGACACTGGAAGCTGTATAATAAACGTTAAATCGAAATTACTTGATAATATTGACATAAATATGCTCACATAGTTGTCAAAAATACTACTGACATCTTCGAAAGACACTTCTCTCCCATAGAAAACTGAGGCGAGTTGTGTCAAAGTTGTCTTCTGTGTACAGTATCATAATTGTGATGTCGCATTCAAAGACCAAGCTGTTCTCACTCTCATCATACCTCATGTAGATTCCGTGAGCGAATGTATACAATGGGCGACAATAATAATATATACACCAGGGGCAGTAGTGGTAGAACTGGTTGCGATGCGTGTCCATAAAAGTGACTTGCTCCTGCACAGCTAGTTGCATTTGGTAGGAAACAAAATGCCGTTCTGAATTAGCAGTGACACATTTCGTTGCTAATGGAGACTGTTGTGCCATATGTCGGTGCATATTCACGATTTCTAACTTCGTTCTTCGTGGTCTTCTGAAGTCTATCGAGGCTAATTTCACTCAGTACGCCGATGATCGGACGACTTCTGTCTCAGTAGCTTCTGTATCATATCCTCTGCATGAGAATAGCTCCCTAACTGAGGTTTACACATTGTCTCACTCAAAATGGTCTCCAATTTTATCCGTCTTCATGTCATACAGTTTGTTGATTTCAGTTTCAGATGCGAAGACGACTCGTGCAGACTGTTTGCTTTCATATTGTGACGGCATTTTGAAAGACGGTGAATCGAATATTTTCAAACTCAGCATAAGATTATCTTCAAATCTCTATTGGTCGTCTCATATCTCGTCGCTTTCTGAGAAAACATTTAGTTTCAGTAACCATAAGTAGCAGTGGCGCATTTCGGCTGGTCTCAGTCAACCACTTATCTGACAATTTGTCAGTTCATGTATGATGTACATCATCTTCATCATTATTCATCTCACCTTAACTTCCCTGGACTTTACAAAACCAACACTGAATCATATCACTTAGAACATTAGAAGCTTTAAGTATGGTTGCAGGTGTATTGACTTTTACTTAGATAACTGATGTGATTGTCAATGGGCACCTAAATTCTTACATGCAGTTGACTGAATTTATCTCGTCTGAAACCGAACATCCTCTTCACTTTTTCTCTACTTTCATTTTTATGTCCTCACTTTGTTGATACCAGAAGAACTTGGATAAGAAAGCCTGCTCGTCTAAGCGGGAAATTCGAAAACCTACCCGAACCATGCTTAATGAAATTAGTGAATCAGCAGATGAATGAAAATGTCCAATTCAGCTGGCTTCATGACAGCACGTAGACTTTCGCCTACCCTACACACAGACAGAAGTCGTTCATGTTACCTGCAGACGCATAACTCATCATTTTTAAGCTAGGCTCCTCTGTGACGGTGGCCAGATTTTCGGTATCAGTCAAAAGCCCCTGAATCGTGTTTTGAAGCCGCTTAAATTCTTCAGCACAGTGTTCTTAGGCGACAGGTTCTTATCGGAATAACACCTGGCTCTAGATGACACTGAAAGAGACTCGATAAATTATGTGCGGGATTAACACCATTAGAATGGCACCATAGTCATGAGACAAAACGGACTCTTTAGCCATCATCATTTTTAAAAACTGCTTTCGATTCTAAAAGTGTAACTACATCAATTTTACATTCTATGATTTGCACTGAATTTATTAAATTTGGTCTTAACGAGTATTCATTATATCTCCTCTCATTGTCTCTGCCTCTAGACATTGTGAAAATTGGGCTGTACCAATACCAAGTAGTCTGAGCTAGAAGGCAGCTGTGTGAAACACCATTGAAGATGCAGCAAAATTCACGAAGTCAGGCTTCTCATTCAATGTATAACTGAAAAATAGTTCCAACTGTGTTTATTCAAATGCTTGGCTTAGATAGTAGTGAATCGAATACACTTCATT
Organism: Trichobilharzia regenti; assembly: GCA_944472135.2. Lineage (NCBI taxonomy): Eukaryota > Metazoa > Platyhelminthes > Trematoda > Strigeidida > Schistosomatidae > Trichobilharzia > Trichobilharzia regenti. The sequence continues at coordinate 110,348,153 of OX235264.1, read as the reverse complement.
TTCTGAATACTGAGTCTTATTCCTCCTCTTACTGTAGATTAGTTCTGCTCCAAGAAATATAATTTCTGAAACACCTCGCGATTGACTTAAAATTTTGTTGTTCTCTTTTGTGTTGAGATAGTAGGTGAATGATTCCCTGCACTGCAGAGTGTGTCGTTCATATCTAGGTTGCGTTTATCACAAACAGACATTTACAATACGAAACCGCTGAAAAACAGGAGGAATCTGATATCAGCATATTATTGAGCAGTCGTGTACAAAATTTGTGGATATGAAGAAGAACACTCATGAAGACAAAAACACATCGACCAGTGTTGTGGCTGCTCTAGATAAAATCATTTTCTTCTTTGCCTTTACAAACAAGTGTATGCACAACTGTGTTGTAGTGAAGGAGGATAGTAACATAAGTGACCAGCTATAACAATCATGGTTGTTCATACAATCAATGCATAAGAGGAGCTGACTAAGTTCATCTCAGTTGAATACCAAGATGAATAATTCAATGAGTGAGTCTAAATCACGATGCATATAGAAACGAAGGCAAATATGGAATTTTGTGAAGCTGAATTGTCAAGACGTACATTAGTGAGAAAAGCAAACACACAATTAAACAAATGAGAATCAGGTAAGTAGGAAGCAACATGGTTATCAAGAATGACAGCTGAAGATGTCGAATAAATTCATATTGTATGTAAAGCTCAGCATTCTTCAGTGGAAAGTCTAAGGCTTCATTAACTCACGGAAGATAAAAACACACTGCATTATGTAGGTTATTCTTCACTTTGTAGATTTCTGCTATTGTCATTGCTGTAATTTTTTTCGTTGTACGTTAAAATTACTGGATGCAGGTGTGATTCGAACCTACGTCAATAATGACTGCCGACTCAATCACTATTTCAGACCACCTAACCAATTCATGCACATATGTCACCTCTAGGAAAATCATTTTTGGTACCAAGTCGTACAACATCAGAAAGACACACTACACAACAAACTTCATATTCACGATAAATTCATAGAAAATCTGCACCACACCAGATGAATTTTGTCAAAATAATAAAATGATTTCAGAGGAGATTTTCTGTTCATTTCAAAGCCGATTTTGTCACTTACCGACAGTACAAAGTAGAACTGCTGAAAATTATGTTGATCTGGCCAGCTGTTAAATAGACGTTTGAAATACTCTAGAGAGTGAAATTTAAGACGCTCACCAAGTAACCCTAAGGTGTTGCGTTCAATTATTTCTCTGATTATGAGGGGTATCTTCAAAAGTTCCGAACACATATTCAGTGCATACTGCTTTCTTGTATTGACTAAATGGATGTCAAATCCTCATGTATTTCACATTCCAAGTATAACAATCAGTTTCAAACACTAACAGTAACGCGGAAAACAAGAGATTACGCGAAGAGACGCTTGTCAAGAACGAATTAGTATTCAAGCTGTTCAAATGTATTTCATGCATATGAATTCATAAGATGATGTGAAAAATAGATAATGCAAGTGAAATTTTAATAATTGCAATTTCATAAGAGCAATGCAATGATGAGTGACAAAACATTTGATGTTGCGTTTAGAAAAATACACAGGATTGCATGGAGGATTTCACCATGAGCTTACATCAGTTAGAGAACCACTGGAGATCCTGGAAGTACTAGGCAGCTGTTTCAACCTCGTTTGGGATTCTTGAGCACTACGCACTCACCGGGATTCGAACCTAGGGCCTTCTGGTTACAAGGCGAGCTCGTAGACTATTGAGCCACTGGGACCTGATTTCATTGTCCTTGAATTCTAACTTCTGTCAATTCACGACATAGCGTGACCACTTCGCAAAGTCTTCTTCGATGAGTTATTGCCTCATATTCAAACTTTTGTCGTGGTTGTGTTCCCTGGGGCGAAGCTCTCATCACCCTACTAGGTGACATCTCCAGCGCATAAATCAATTCGAAGTGAGCTTTTAGATTTCTCCACGAGTCTACTAATCATCTCTCCTGGTGACCTTGGACGTGATTGGTTGTTTTTGTGCGTTTTCACACCTTCTGGGTTCAAGTAACTTGTATTGGAACTGATTGTTTCTTTGAATTGAAGTTTGACCATTTGTGTGCGAGGTTTCTTTCTTATCAGTTGTCTATCTAAACGTGTCTATTGATTGATGATTCACTGGAATGCCAAGCTTCTAAAAATTCTCTAGCATTCTTGTTGTTTCCTCTGTCTAATATTTGAACGCTGGTTGTCGTAGTCAAATTGATATCCGTAGTTGTCTGTATGCAGTGATATGGCAAGGGAATAGATGTCGTGGCTTTTGACGGCTAGCTTATGTTCGTGGATACAAAGACGAAGGGGACGTTCACTTTGGCCAATGTAGTGTTTTTCGCAGTTGTTACAATTTATTTTGTAGATGATGTTGGTTTTATCTTCTTTCGCTGTTGAGTCTTTTGGTTTACATAGAATTAAGTGCAGCGACTTTGTCGGTTTGTGTACAACGTCAATTTTTAGAGATTTTAAGAGTCTTGTAGTGATTTCTGAGATATCCTTTATATATGGTAAGGTGATTTTCTTTTTGCTTTCCCCGGGGCTTTTGGTTTGATAGGTTGACTTGGGAAGATATGTTTTTTGATGAGATTCAGTGAATATCCATTCTTTTGAAAGACGTCCATCGGATACTTTTCTTCGATTTCCTTGGGGTGAGAGTGCTGCAATGAGTCCTGGCTGGCCCTCCTGAATAGTGTTTCTATGCAATTCCTTTTGTGTGTTACTGGGTTCTTCCTGTTGTAATTCAGTATTTGGTCTGTTTGTGCTGATTTCCTATAAACTTGAGTTTCTAATACCCCTGTGGTTGTTTGATTGACTAAGACGTCCGAAAATGGTATTTTGTTCTCGGATTCCTCTTTTCTTGTGAATTTGATGTCGTTGAAGACGTTGTTAATATAGTTGTGAGTTTCTTTTGATAATTACAAATTTGTTCTCTACGTAACCTATCCAAATCTTGGGTTTCATCTTTCGAGCCTTTTTTCCATCACTGCTTCTGCAGTCAAACCTGATATTGGCGATCTCATGGGTGTTCTTTTGACTTGTTCATTTATTTGTCCGTTGTATTGGAAGTATGTAGTAAGGCAAAGGTTTGTGCATTCCATCCAACTTGTGTGTGTCATTTTTGATTGGAAGTTGTGGAAGATGTTCGTCGTTGCTAAGTAATTGCTCCATGGTTTCTTTCGCTAGTTTTTGTCTGGTAGAGATATATAATGCTGTCACGTCAAAGGATACCATTATTTCTGGTTCGTCTATTTGGATGCCTCTGATTTTCTTTAGGAATTGGCTAACGGAGTTGATGGAGTGATCACACGATTCCGTTAAGTGTTTAAGTTTTCTGCATAATTCTTTGGATAACTTACATGTTGGAGTTCCTGGGAGTGATACAATTGGTCGTGACGGGATATTTGCCTTGTGTATTTTGGATCTACCGTAGAACCGAGGTAGGACTGGTCCATTGGATTTCATTCGCCATTGGTCTTGTTTTGGGATCTGTCCAGTTTTGATGAGCTTGTTTAAGGTCATTCGGATGCGGTTGTCCAATGTTTGTATTGGATGTGTAGGAAGTTGTTGATATATATATTCTAATCTTTGAGTAGTTCTTCAGCTTTCTTGGTGTATTCTTCTCTACCCATGACTGCTGTTGTTCTTCCTTTGTCATATCGTAGAATGAGGATGTCCTTCCTATTTTTCAACTTTTTGAGGGCCTTTAATTCTTAAGAGTTGAGTTGTGTGTGTGTAGTTTTTTCTGTTTGACAATTGGTACAATTGTTTGGCGTATTTCTTTCTGTGTTTCCTCGTTAAAGTTTGATAATTTGAGTAATGAGTCAAGGGCAGAGAAGAAATCAGTTTCCGAAGCATCTCCGGTGTTGTAGTTTAGTCTTTTTTGTAGTAGTTGTTGTTCAATTTATGATAGTGATTGTTTTGATAGGTTGGGTACGCAGTCTATAGGCGTAGTGTCTAGTTGTTGTTTCTAATCTTGGGTAGCTTGGCTTTGAGGACTTTCATCTTTGTTCTCTGTGTTTTTTACTTGACAATGTAATTGCGGTGATCCGCCTTGAGTGGTGTGCCTGGTTGAGGGTTTTCTCTAATTTTACTTTTTTGACATCCAGCTCAGGGAACACAACCATATCAAAATCATCTCCCTGAACTACAAATCGTCTCTATCATATAATCATCTTAAACCTGGTGTACCCTAATACTCACCGCCTCGCACTGGAACCCAAGGTTAACTACCTGAATAAAGCGACTGAACGTCAATATATGCAGTGCAGATTTTACCGTATTATATTTAAGATGGTGCATAGATATAAAGAGCTTGATTACTAATTCGTTCTTGACAAGCGTCTCTTCGCGTAATCTCTTGTTTTCCGCGTTACTGTTAGTGTTTGAAACTGATTGTTATACTTGGAATGTGAAATACATGAGGATTTGACATCCATTTAGTCAATACAAGAAAGCAGTATGCACTGAATATGTGTTCGGAACTTTTGAAGATACCCCTCATAATCAGAGAAATAATTGAACGCAACACCTTAGGGTTACTTGGTGAGCGTCTTAAATTTCACTCTCTAGAGTATTTCAAACGTCTATTTAACAGCTGGCCAGATCAACATAATTTTCAGCAGTTCTACTTTGTACTGTCGGTAAGTGACAAAATCGGCTTTGAAATGAACAGAAAATCTCCTCTGAAATCATTTTATTATTTTGACAAAATTCATCTGGTGTGGTGCAGATTTTCTATGAATTTATCGTGAATATGAAGTTTGTTGTGTAGTGTGTCTTTCTGATGTTGTACGACTTGGTACCAAAAATGATTTTCCTAGAGGTGAGATATGTGCATGAATTGGTTAGGTGGTCTGAAATAGTGATTGAGTCGGCAGTCATTATTGACGTAGGTTCGAATCACACCTGCATCCAGTAATTTTAACGTACAACGAAAAAAATTACAGCAATGACAATAGCAGAAATCTACAAAGTGAAGAATAACCTACATAATGCAGTGTGTTTTTATCTTCCGTGAGTTAATGAAGCCTTAGACTTTCCACTGAAGAATGCTGAGCTTTACATACAATATGAATTTATTCGACATCTTCAGCTGTCATTCTTGATAACCATGTTGCTTCCTACTTACCTGATTCTCATTTGTTTAATTGTGTGTTTGCTTTTCTCACTAATGTACGTCTTGACAATTCAGCTTCACAAAATTTCATATTTGCCTTCGTTTCTATATGCATCGTGATTTAGACTCACTCATTGAATTATTCATCTTGGTATTCAACTGAGATGAACTTAGTCAGCTCCTCTTATGCATTGATTGTATGAACAACCATGATTGTTATAGCTGGTCACTTATGTTACTATCCTCCTTCACTACAACACAGTTGTGCATACACTTGTTTGTAAAGGCAAAGAAGAAAATGATTTTATCTAGAGCAGCCACAACACTGGTCGATGTGTTTTTGTCTTCATGAGTGTTCTTCTTCATATCCACAAATTTTGTACACGACTGCTCAATAATATGCTGATATCAGATTCCTCCTGTTTTTCAGCGGTTTCGTATTGTAAATGTCTGTTTGTGGTAAACGCAACCTAGATATGAACGACACACTCTGCAGTGCAGGGAATCATTCACCTACTATCTCAACACAAAAGAGAACAACAAAATTTTAAGTCAATCGCGAGGTGTTTCAGAAATTATATTTCTTGGAGCAGAACTAATCTACAGTAAGAGGAGGAATAAGACTCAGTATTCAGAAAATGAAGTGTATTCGATTCACTACTATCTAAGCCAAGCATTTGAATAAACACAGTTGGAACTATTTTTCAGTTATACATTGAATGAGAAGCCTGACTTCGTGAATTTTGCTGCATCTTCAATGGTGTTTCACACAGCTGCCTTCTAGCTCAGACTACTTGGTATTGGTACAGCCCAATTTTCACAATGTCTAGAGGCAGAGACAATGAGAGGAGAAATAATGAATACTCGTTAAGACCAAATTTAATAAATTCAGTGCAAATCATAGAATGTAAAATTGATGTAGTTACACTTTTAGAATCGAAAGCAGTTTTTAAAAATGATGATGGCTAAAGAGTCCGTTTTGTCTCATGACTATGGTGCCATTCTAATGGTGTTAATCCCGCACATAATTTATCGAGTCTCTTTCAGTGTCATCTAGAGCCAGGTGTTATTCCGATAAGAACCTGTCGCCTAAGAACACTGTGCTGAAGAATTTAAGCGGCTTCAAAACACGATTCAGGGGCTTTTGACTGATACCGAAAATCTTGCCACCGTCACAGAGGAGCCTAGCTTAAAAATGATGAGTTATGCGTCTGCAGGTAACATGAACGACTTCTGTCTGTGTGTAGGGTAGGCGAAAGTCTACGTGCTGTCATGAAGCCAGCTGAATTGGACATTTTCATTCATCTGCTGATTCACTAATTTCATTAAGCATGGTTCGGGTAGGTTTTCGAATTTCCCGCTTAGACGAGCAGGCTTTCTTATCCAAGTTCTTCTGGTATCAACAAAGTGAGGACATAAAAATGAAAGTAGAGAAAAAGTGAAGAGGATGTTCGGTTTCAGACGAGATAAATTCAGTCAACTGCATGTAAGAATTTAGGTGCCCATTGACAATCACATCAGTTATCTAAGTAAAAGTCAATACACCTGCAACCATACCTAATGCTTCTAATGTTCTAAGTGATATGATTCAGTGTTGGTTTTGTAAAGTCCAGGGAAGATAAGGTGAGATGAATAATGATGAAGATGATGTACATCATACATGAACTGACAAATTGTCAGAGAAGTGGTTGACTGAGACCAGCCGAAATGCGCCACTGCTACTTATGGTTACTGAAACTAAATGTTTTCTCAGAAAGCGACGAGATATGAGACGACCAATAGAGATTTGAAGATAATCTTATGCTGAGTTTGAAAATATTCGATTCACCGTCTTTCAAAATGCCGTCACAATATGAAAGCAAACAGTCTGCACGAGTCGTCTTCGCATCTGAAACTGAAATCAACAAACTGTATGACATGAAGACGGATAAAATTGGAGACCATTTTGAGTGAGACAATGTGTAAACCTCAGTTAGGGAGCTATTCTCATGCAGAGGATATGATACAGAAGCTACTGAGACAGAAGTCGTCCGATCATCGGCGTACTGAGTGAAATTAGCCTCGATAGACTTCAGAAGACCACGAAGAACGAAGTTAGAAATCGTGAATATGCACCGACATATGGCACAACAGTCTCCATTAGCAACGAAACGTGTCACTGCTAATTCAGAACGGCATTTTGTTTCCTACCAAATGCAACTAGCTGTGCAGGAGCAAGTCACTTTTATGGACACGCATCGCAACCAGTTCTACCACTACTGCCCCTGGTGTATATATTATTATTGTCGCCCATTGTATACATTCGCTCACGGAATCTACATGAGGTATGATGAGAGTGAGAACAGCTTGGTCTTTGAATGCGACATCACAATTATGATACTGTACACAGAAGACAACTTTGAAACAACTCGCCTCAGTTTTCTATGGGAGAGAAGTGTCTTTCGAAGATGTCAGTAGTATTTTTGACAAATATGTGAGCATATTTATGTCAATATTATCAAGTAATTTCGATTTAACGTTTATTATACAGCTTCCAGTGTCGCAAAATTCACATAAAAAAGAAGATTCACATAGAACATTCAGTTTGATCATTTTAGTATCAGCTTTAAACAGGATTCGTCCACACTGATTGCTTCAATACTGACTGTGTAAGCACTGTGTAGGCGAGTCATAAGAATATCTGCTATCTCGCTATCCGTTTTTCTTTGTATCACAGTTGGTCGTTTCATTTCTTGACGGTTTCTGAAGAAGTACTTCGTCAGAACATCAGGCGCCGTAAGTTGCGTTGTTGGAGTGTTGGATCTAACACAGCTGATTGACGTTATTGTCAATAGGCACTTGAAAACGTGCAAGTAGTCGGGTGATGGTATCTCGTGTGGCACCAAAATATCTTCTCTTATAATTGCAATTTTCTCATTCATATGTACTGGTGACATAGCGGAAGAAAATCCATGAGAAATTGTGTTGGTGTGAACAGTGAACTCTATAACATCGTGAACAGATAAATGCCTGAAATGATCTTCTGAAACCTACGAATCAGCAACTGAATTGAAAAAAGTCATTCAGCTGTCTATGTGAATGCGAACAGGTTCTCATCTCCTCCACTCGTGCACACGCACTTAAAATCCTCCAAATTAATCGCAGACAATCAAGCAATCATTTCCAAGTCGGATTGCTCTTGAGTGATGGCCTGATATGTCGTCTCAATCGACTGTGCCCATAACACATATTCGACTCATTTTCACCCATCCAAACATTCTTGTGGAATGACATGATATTGGTTTTGACTTTCCCGGAATTATTTTTCACTGAAATGACACTATTACAGACTAGACAACTTCCGTGGACGATTAGCATCTCTTTCAAAGACAATATAACTAACACCAGTACTACACAACTGCTTTGGATTCGAGAAATAAATCATCGTCAATTATACAATCCGTAATTAGTCATTGTATATTCACAAAATTTCATGCCGCATCGACCGTGGCCCGGATTAACACCAACCTCGCTTCCTGCTGCCGTGTCACAGGGCAGGAGTGATAAGTATGCTACTGAGGCACACCAAACAATAAAGAACAAACAAAAACAGGCCGCGTGTAAACGGCCTCAAACAGTTGTCCCCTGGGCTCTGCGGTCACGCAATCAACTTCCACGGTGTGGGCAGCCGGGTAGAAACAATCGTCCTTACAATCCGAAATGCACACGAAACCTCTCTGAACCTCACTCATCTTTATCTTCATCTTCATGTCTATCATCTTGCCTTCCTTCCACTTATGCAAGTCCTCTACCTCATAACTCCTAATTTCCTTTTCACTTCGTGTCCACTAAAGACGACAGAGATCAAAAAATCACCGCAGATAGTCTCTCAAAGCCAAGCCACCAATTTCATATAGGAGCACTTACTATTAGGACACTTTGCCAAATAGGACAATAATCATCACTACCCAAGACTCTGACATCCGGAACCATTGGCGTATGTTGTGTTTAAGGAACACCCATACAAGACCTAGGTGTGATCATTCACCTAACCCCATTTGGCCAACAAGATGAATCTGCGAAATTCACCTTGAGGGTGTGAGGAGATGCAACAGCTAGTTCATGAGGATTAGCTGGTGTAGTGATAGCTTTGAGTACTGGGGCAGAGAAGACATTACTTGACTGGATCCCGGTAGATAGCCGAATGTGTGCTGTCCGTCTGAACGAATCAGTAAGAAGGAGAAAGGACTGCACTACTCGCCGATGCCTTTTCGTAATCTCCGCCTACGCCCCCACTAACTGCAGTTCGGATGAAACGAAGGATGAGTTCTACCAAAATCTGTCTAGTTTGCTGCGAAAGGCTAAACGCTCACATATAGTCGTTCTAGCTGGTGACTTTAATGCTCAAGTAGGGAAATTGTGTCAATCTGAGAAGGATGTCGGTGGCACCTATGGAGTCCCATGCCAGCGAACCGACAACAGTGACCGTCTCCTACAGTTCTGTTCAGATAATCATTTGTTTCTCGTAAGCACTAAATTTAATCACATGGAGAGACACTGTTTAACCTGTCGACCTCCATCATCAAACCAACGCTGGACACAAATAGACCACATAGCAATAAGCTATCGTTGGCATGGGTCGGTAGGAGATTGTCGCTCCTTCTAGAACACGTTTGTAAGTTGCGTTGTTGGAGTATTGGATTTAGCTTAGCTGATATATGTTACTGTCAATGGGCACTAGAAAACGCGCAAGCAGTTGACAGAATGTATCTCGTGTGACACCAAACAATCATCTCTACTACTTGCAATTTCTCCTTTATATGTACCAGTGACATAGCGGAAGAAAATCCATGAGAAATTGTGTTGGTGTGAACAGTGAACTCTATAACATCGTGAACAGATAAATGCCTGAAATGATCTTCTGAAACCTACGAATCAGCAACTGAATTGAAAAAAGTCATTCAGCTGTCTATGTGAATGCGAACAGGTTCTCATCTCCTCCACTCGTGCACACGCACTTAAAATCCTCCAAATTAATCGCAGACAATCAAGCAATCATTTCCAAGTCGGATTGCTCTTGAGTGATGGCCTGATATGTCGTCTCAATCGACTGTGCCCATAACACATATTCGACTCATTTTCACCCATCCAAACATTCTTGTGGAGTGACATGATATTGGTTTTGACTTTCCCGGAATTATTTTTCACTGAAATGACACTATTACAGACTAGACAACTTCCGTGGACGATTAGCATCTCTTTCAAAGACAATATAACTACCATCAGTACAAGACATTTGACTTTGATTCGACAAATACGTCATTATCTATTATATATTCCGTAATCAACGACTTTATGTTCAATAACTGTTTCTGATGTGTATTCATGTGTTCATTTCATCTTTTTCTCTTAATATCTTCCTCATTCACATGGACAGCTGAATGACTTTTTTCAATTCAGTTGCTGATTCGTAGGTTTCAGAAGATCATTTCAGGCATTTATCTGTTCACGATGTTATAGAGTTCACTGTTCACACCAACACAATTTCTCATGGATTTTCTTCCGCTATGTCACCAGTACATATGAATGAGAAAATTGCAATTATAAGAGAAGATATTTTGGTGCCACACGAGATACCATCACCCGACTACTTGCACGTTTTCAAGTGCCTATTGACAATAACGTCAATCAGCTGTGTTAGATCCAACACTCCAACAACGCAACTTACGGCGCCTGATGTTCTGACGAAGTACTTCTTCAGAAACCGTCAAGAAATGAAACGACCAACTGTGATACAAAGAAAAACGGATAGCGAGATAGCAGATATTCCAATGACTCACTCACACAGCGCCTATATTGTCAGTATTAGAACAATCAGTCTGAACGAATCTTGTTTAAAACTGATACTAAAATGAACAAACTGTATGACATTTTGATGGATTTCATTTCGGAACACTTTGAGCGAGAATATTTGTGAACTTCATATAAGAATATATTCCTGTGAGAAGATTACAGCGCAAAGCATACTGTGACATTAGTCTTCAGACCATTGACATGTTTAGTGAAATTAGCCGAGATGAGACGTATTTGATTCGTTCAGCTACAGAGTACAGTCAACAATTAAACAAACAGTCCACGTGTGTTTCTTTCACTTGTGGAACTGAAATCAACAAAATAAATCACATCAAGATGGATTTGTGAGACTGTCTCAACTTCAGTTGGTACTCCAATCATATTAGAAGAATTCACTGAAGAGTCTATTGGGATGTTAACTGTCATATATTTGGAAAATTCAATGTAGTCAGCCTTTGGAGAACACGGATGATCGTGCACATCCACCAAAGTTATTTGTAATGTGAAACGCTTCAAAGCACATCCAAAAAGGCCTCAGACTTTCTATGGACGTGGAGGTTCACTGGAAAATGTAGGTTGTATTCCTGAGAATACGCTGAGTTCATTCACATCACCATCATCAAGAGATTTAGATGTAACGTTTGTCGTAAAGCTTCAAATGTCGCATGATTGACACTTTAAAAAAGACTCACTTTGAACCTAGACGCTTTCCACTTTTGGTTTCCAATTCCTCTTTCGTCAGGGATGTGCCAAATTGAACATTGTAAGTGCATTTCACATCCTCAACTGTGAGGTTATGTTGTTTGTCCAAAGTGAAATTGATCTTATCAAATTTGACATTTACTTCATCTTAAAATCAACAAAAAGACATATGAATACTTTAATGGGAAGGATATAAATCTCTGCGAGTAGACCTAGTTCATGAATGAACCGAAATAACAATAATCTGCTGATCCGTGGAGTTTCAAATTTCGCATGGTAGAGATCACGAATGGGGGTTTTCAAGTCATTGATAGGTCACACGAGCAATACGGAATTCTATTCACCTCGCAATCGTCGCTCAATTTTTGTAAGTATCAGTCTGTAAGTCCATAATATTCCCATGAACCTCTTAACACGATGCCAAGTAAATCAGGGATGTCACTCACTCTTCTATCCTTGGTAACAGGCAAAATTCACTTTTATTACGGGAAAATCAAACTTTATTGGGGTGGTCAATTTCTGGGTCTCGAAAACGGTTTCATCGTAGTTTCAGACAGATCAGCAAAGCTCAATCACCGAAATTTGAATTCAAACAGAATTGAGTTGTACTTCTTAGGCGATCGATTTAGACCACAGTGGGAGAATGGTCTACGAGCTAGCTTAAAATTAAACCTAAATTTCTTTACATTGAGCTGTTCCAGAGATTCTCAAAGTAGGCTGTCGAAAAAGGTGCACGTCAGTGGTCGCTGCGTTTTGCTGGTTCTGCAGAAACATGGTTGTCCGTGGCGACTCTTGAATAAAAGCAATGAAACAAGGTAATATTCATTGGACTTCTCGGAAGATTCATTTTCTTCTTCACGTGTAGATTCACATGTATACACAATTTTGTGTTACACGAAAAAAGTTGGCAAAATTGTGATCCCTTGTCATATTCATAGTTCATCATATAAGTGGTCAAAGTGATCGAAGAAACAAATTAGAATAAGGTTGGTAGGAAGGAGGAAAAAAACCTTGAGCGCGCTTTTCGACTATTACGCTACATTTTGGTCATAAATAAAATCTCTTATTACTCTAAAATTTTATGCAAAGTGTTTGCGGAAATTATCACAATTATTAACCTTTCGAACACTGAATCCAAAAAATACAATCTTATTGACAGATAATACACATAACTCACTGTTTGGATTTGTGGAATTTTTAAACATAAACACATCTATAATTGTATATATTGTTGGATTTATATGTTCAAGTTGCTCCAAGTCAGTGAGTTTATGGTTAAGATATCATTTTAGTTAAATGTACTGAACTATATTGCATGTTGTCTTATTGTATAGTTGTCGTCGCTTTTTGCCCTTTTTTCTGTGAACTGTTTCCTTTGTTGATGTTGTTCTCATTGTTTGTCCGTTATTTTCTGATTTTGAGGGGAGCAACCCAAAAAGTTGCTTCTCTCTAAACTTTTACTTAATGTAATCATTCTTTTCTCAGGCGTGAGGCTAGCAACCCCACCCTGTAAACAAAATTGCTACAGAACCTTCAGCAAATGAACCTCCTTGCACCAAAAGAAAAAGTCTGTGTAGGAACATGGAACGTCCGAACTATGTACGAGACTGGGAAAGCTGCCCAGATCGCCAACGAGATGAAAAGATACGGAATACAAGTGCTGGGAATATGTGAGAGCAGATGGAATGGGAGTGGACTCACCAAATTGTCAACAGGTGAGTCAGTGATCTACTCCGGTCACCCAGAAGATAACCACACGCACACCGAGGGCGTGGCTATCATGATGTCACCAACGGCAACGAAAGCCCTGATACAATGGGAGGCGATTTCGTCCAGGATAATGACCGCCAGGTTCAACTCCAAAGGAAGGAAAGTGTCAATCATACAATGTTATGCACCCACAAACAACGCAGACCTCGAGAAGAAAGAAGAATTCTACAGGCAACTACAGGCAACAATGGACAATACTCCAGCTGGCGACATGAAAATACTAATGGGAGACATGAACGCCAAACTGGGACCAGACAATACGGGAAGGGAACTCATCATGGGTAGAGAAGCTCTAGGAGAAATGAATGAAAACGGAGAACTCTTCGCCGACTTCTGCGCCTTCAACGAACTGGTGATTGGTGGCAGTGTATACAAGCACAAAGATATCCACAAGGCTACATGGGTGTCACCAGACGGGCAAACCAAAAACCAAATCGACTTCATCTCAATCTCAAGGAAGTGGAGGCGCAGCCTACTGGACACAAAAGCAAGAAGAGGAGCAGACGTTGGCTCAGACCACTATCTCGTACAAGGGACAATCCAAATCAAATTAAAAGCTTTCAGGGAATCAGGAGCTGCAGATAGACCACAAGCCAAGTTCAACACTCAAAAGCTGAAGGACCAGGCTACAAAGGACATCTTCATTGCAAGCATAAAGGACAAAGCCGAGACACAAATCAACACTAGCGAAGAGGTCGGCGTTGAAAAGCACTGGAACAACTTGAAAACGGTGTGGAGCCAAACCTGCATAGAAATTCTAGGCAGAAAAAAGAGACAGGACAAACAGTGGCTCACTACGGACACTTGGAAACTAATAGAAGAGAGAAGGACAGTGAAGCAAAAGATTATCCAGTGCACGGACGAGCAACAAAAACAGGAGCTGAATGCAAGCTACAATACACTGAACAAAAGAGTGAAGAAAAGTGCCAGGGAAGACAAAAGAAAATATTATGAAACCATGGCAAACGAAGCAGAACAAGCTGCAGGCAAAGGAGACCTCGCCACACTCTACCAAACAACTAGGAACCTTTCGGGCAAACGTTCGACACAGATTAAGCCAATAAAGGACGACAATGGAAAGTCAATCACCAAAGAGGTGGAACAGAGAAAGCACTGGGTTGAACACTTCAAAAGACTTCTAAATCGTCCGCCACCTACAACACGTCCAGCAATACCAACAACGGAAGCAGAACTACCAGTGAACACTGACCCCCCGACGAAATCAGAAGTCCTGAATGCAATCAAGATGCTTAAAACTGGGAAAACACCGGGACCAGATGGAATCCCAGCAGAGGCTTTGAAAATAGACCCAGAGACAACAGCGGACTTGATGACACCACTACTGGAGAAGGTGTGGAAAGAGGGCAAAGTACCCGAGGATTGGAAGAACAGTTACTTATTCAAACTTCCAAAGAAAGGAGACTTAAGTCAATGTAAAAACTGGCGTGGAATTATGCTTCTGTCCATTCCAAGCAAGATACTAAGTCGCATCATCCTGGAGAGAATCAAACAAGCCCTAGATGAAAAACTTCGTCCGGAACAGGCTGGATTCAGGAGAAACAAATCATGTATTGATCAAATCGCCACTCTACGGATCATCATTGAACAAAGCTTGGAATGGCAGTCACCTCTCTATCTCAACTTCATCGACTTTGAAAAGGCCTTCGACAGCGTCGATCGAGAGGTCATTTGGAAACTACTTCGCTACTACGGGGTCCCATCGACAATTATACACCTCATCCAACAGTTATACGACAATGCTGCATGCCAAGTAATCCACAACGGGAAACTTACGGAAGCCTTCGAAGTGAGGACGGGAGTGAGGCAAGGCTGTCTACTATCACCAATGATCTTCCTGATTGCAATTGATTGGATAATGCGACAGACAACGGCAACCAACGAGGGAACAGGCATAAAATGGACTGACACAAAAGACTTGGAGGATCTGGATTTCGCCGATGATATATGTCTGATTTCCCATAAACTGGAAGATATGCAAGTGAAAAGTAACAAGTTGGCAGAAGAAGCATCAAAGATAGGACTTCACGTGAACATAGATAAAACAGAGATGATGAAGATTCCTAGCCAACATCAACACCAACAACAACAGACCACAATAAGCATAAATGGGAAGAACCTGAAAGAAACAACCTCCTTCACCTACCTGGGAAGCATCGTCTCAACTACAGGCGGAACTGACGAGGACATCAAAGCCAGAATCGGAAAAGCAAGACAAGCTTTCATTACTCTCAAATCTGTGTGGAGGTCAACAGCAATCAGCATCAAAAATAAGATCCGGATTTTCAACTCCAATGTGAAGTCAGTGCTACTATACGGATCAGAGACTTGGCGAGTCATAAAGAGCATCTCAAACAAACTTCAAACCTTCATTAACAACTGTCTCCGCTCAATACTCAAGATCAGATGGCCAGAAAAGATCAGCAACAGGGATCTCTGGGAGCGAACCAATCAGGAACCGATTGTGAAACAAATAGGCAGAAAGAAATGGAGATGGATTGGCCATACGCTGAGGAAACCATCAAGTGACATCACTAGACAAGCCCTCGAGTGGAACCCGAAAGGGAGGCGGCGAGTTGGTCGTCCAAGGGTGACTTGGAGGAGGTCATGCGAGGAGGAGATGAAAGCATGTGGACAGACCTGGAGCAGGGTGAAAAAGTTGTCAGAAAACCGAAGTCAATGGAGGTGCGCAGCTGAAGCCCTATGTTCCTCTAGGAACTAAAGGATACAATAATAATAATAATAATAATGGTAGGAAGGAACAAGGTTTATACTCGGATAGTGAAAGTCGGCGAAGAAGCTCGTCTTATATGCACTCATCAGGTTCCTCCACTTGAGTGGACCAAGGTTCAGTAGCGCGAACAAGATGAAAGCATACTTCACTCGTTAGTTTATTCTACACGTTGTGTATTAACCATTTTGTCGCTGTGATAAAATCACATAAACAAGGTGGCATTGAAACTGACACTTTTTGAAACTGGTAGCGTAATCCCCTACTTCATACCTCTCGACCGATCCATACACTCATCACACCCATACATCGGTCGCATTCAATATTCAATCGTAATCCACACAAGAAGGTACTGATCAAAACTATAGTCACATTCGCAGTGGACCCATTTTTACATCCAAGAAGATACTTCGAATAATAAAAGCCAGTTCCTATCTACCTCAATAGTCTCCATAGTATATTTTACTCAATTCAAAAAGAAACTGAAAAGAACTCACTCAAGGATTTTTGTCGTGCGGTTTATTCGTTCATGAATTGATTTCGAACAAACTGTATTCTGTGAATGAATTGAATCATGTGTGTGATGAATACATTAGATAATATCAATAATATCAGGAAATGGAATTAAAACTCAAGTTTTTGTGATGTCATGATCATCGTTCAGTGTGATGTGTCAAAGCAAGTCATGTCACATATTGAACAATTCATAGGATGTGTGGAATCTATATTGGGTGTGATAATTCATGGGTGCATAGAATCGAGACGAGGGTATGAGAATTCAGGATTAGTAGGCGAATCGAATGAAAATGAAAATGTTGAGCGACACTTTTTCAATTTGATTAGGTTGAATATAGCAATATCAGGTTACGCATCACTTAATCTGTGCTTCTAAGATGTTTTCAATCTTGCATTTAACTGATTTCTCTTACATCCAGAAAAGATGAATGCTTCCATATTTGTTCTACTTGCGTTATGTGTGAGAGACATGATGCTAATAAAGGGACATATATGTGGATATGTGACTAGTAAAATCAATGACTATTTAGTTCTCCCCTTCTTTTCAGAAATCGGGTGACACATTTCGATGAATTTATCACTGTATTCATTATAATAGAGTATTTTGTTACTGTGAATGCGCAATTCTACCAAACAATCAGCTTAATCACGCTTCTTCAGGCCCTTTCATGTGGTGTCATGTTTACACACCCGTGGGAAATTCCACAAAAATACTGGTCACATTTCTGTATGTTACATTTTATTTTCATCCACAAGTCAAGAAAGTGCAGCTGAATTTTGATTTAATACTCCATTGTAAACAGGATCTTTACGTTTGCATGCACATCAGAATATCATCTTACCGAATGTCACTGCATTCAGCAAATACAGTATCTCTGAAAATCTGAAGTGAAAAATCGTTAGGCGAATCGCAGATTCCAACGTGGTATTTGGGTTTGAGATTCTCACATACACATAACATCAAACTAGAGATGCAACACATTTCGGAAGATGAAGTGATCAGATGACGTCACATTACAACCATCGACAGTAGGGTGGTTACTGTGTATCATCAGATAGCATTTGTTGTTTCTTGAGCAAGAAATTCAAAATGAAGAGTGTAGTTCATAAGATATCACACATTTTTAGGGCCTCTAATACGTTCCTACTCTTTCGATGAAGGCGAAAGAATCATTGACGGTGTGAGGGAATTACGTGTCGTCAAGCTTTTCTCACTTTCACACTAACCAATGACATACAGTTCGGTGTTAGAAACAAATCATTCACATGAATGCTGTCATTGTTGTGCTTTTCTTCTGTTTTCTCAGCTGTGCATATAAAAGTGATTAGTAGTTTCACTTATATCTGATTTAAGTGAAGGATGCAATATCAATTCGTTTCCTGTTTCGCCTTCATTTCACTTCTCAATATTCACTATGGCATTCTTCAGGTAATCGTCCTGCTCAAATCATGTGACGGAATCTCACTCTTCAATCTTCTTTGACATATAGTCTTTACGGTTTTTTTTAAGTTCACCTTGGAATCTCTGTTCTATTTAACTAAGCTCAAAAACATAATTATGAAGGCCTTGTCGTTAAGTGGTCTACAAATAGTTTCTGTTTTATCGTGAAAATATTATATTTCGACCAGTGTTCGTGATATCACTTATATCTGAATAAGAACAAGCCTCTCAGGTATTCATACTCTCTCATTTGCGTCATATTCAACAATGTTTTTCTGAAGATTATTTTCTTTCTTTCAATCTCATCTATATTCGAGAAAATTTGTCAACATTTCATTGCGTTGCAATGAGAATTATCTGCTTTGTCTCCCTTGGCATCAATTGATATCCACGTTGCCTTGTTCTTTACTCACGTCCCTCGCTGGCCAGACGATTATCCATAGATTCTCATCTCCTCCAACTCAAACAATCTCCACAATGATACTCTCCAATCCCTGAGGAACTCGTCATATCTCATTCAAATTCCGTCCTTGATAGGAAGACCCTTGGTTTTTCCTTCGGTTTTGAATGTTTTCGCGCCATTTAATGAAGGTGTTTGTGTTGGCTGCCAAGATAGATCGGATAGGCTAACATTTTACCAACAATTAGGTATACTACCCTACCATCAAACGTTTCGCACTAGTAGAGTGAGAACTTTGAATTCCCTGGCAACATCAGTGCCTCAGAATGAATTCCGTCTCGCAATAGAGCAATACTGGTGAAGTTTCAAAATCTTGTTAGCACTGAAGATATCACCACATATAACTGGCAGGAAAACAAAGGCCGTCAATGATGGTTTCATTCTCACAAACCCTGAAACACGTATCTATCTATAGATAAATACATTTCACTTGATGTATTTTCATCAGTTTGTGTGAAGGTATCTGTTTATTTTCAATTGTCAAAATGGGTTGAAATGATACTAGCAGTGAGGTGAAACCACCACCCGAGCGCCATTGAACACGTATTTCAACATGGAATCATCAAAGCAACTTATCGTTTACAACGTTCTTATTTCACGATCCTACGATTACAAAGTATCAAAGTGTACGGCATCGAATAACTACGCTATGATTCGAGGATATTCCCAAACATACTCGAAGTTCTACAGCTTCACGACATATGACATCGATACGAAAACACACTTCGAGAGATTAGAGCGAAGCAGTGACAACTGCAAACTGAGAAACAGAGTACTGCTAGGCAAACCAGCGATTCACTCGCAAATGTATAACTTGACAAAGTATCTCACCTCAAACCCCATGTGTGTTATTGGACAAACCGAATTATTTAGATAAGCAGTCCCACTGAATCAATCAGAATAGCAAAATACTATTCGAAGTGAATTTGTTCTACAGAATTGAACAAATGAACCGCCTCTGTGAAAATAATAATGATACACGAAGCTCCAGGGTGTTGTGGTCTTCTATGTACGGACTTATTGGGAGTGTAGTGAATGCACCTCAGTTGTGATGAATACTTACTCCTCAAGTCAAAGTACGTTCACACGACTGTCTGCATTCTCCATGATTTCCTCTTTCACTTCAAATATCATCAGGTTGTATTTGTTAACTGAGTATTCAGAAGGAGTGACTGTGTGTGTGAGCGATGTCTGAATTTCCCAAACATTGGTTATGACAACTTACGTGACATAACGCAGATCATTATTCACAGTAAATACTGAAGTAGACTAATCTCATATTCACTGAGGCCATTCTGTTTCAATACACCTTGTCTCTGTAATAACATCTTCATTTGAACAAGAAGCTGCTTTGGTAGGAAACAGTTACGGCCTGCATTGTAATGAATCAACTGTCAAACTTGTCAGACAATAGTTAATCGCTGAGAGTGTCGATCGCAAACTCATGAATATATGACGTCGGAAGAAATGTTCTCAAGTGGGTTGAGACTGTTGACAATGGATTTGGTGCCAACGTGTAACAACAGAAGACAAGGCTCAGGCAACAGATCGTTTATTAAGGCAGTCAACACATTTATAGATTTTCATGTACTTATGCTAGATTGTTCTTTCTCCAACGTCAGGTCATCTGTATGTTAACTTTATCTCCCTACGCAAATCCTTTCTAATCATTTTTTCAAGACCAATATTGGAGAAATAAACACTTACTTAAATTACTGTCCATCAATTTTCACTAACAGCCAGCTGTCACCAGAAAAGTTACACTGCTACGAAACTCAAAATGATTCAATTATCACGTGAATGCGATAAATTAATTTCACCAAAATCAAAACCCGGAAACCTCACACTGGAAGTTCTACCAGAAGGGGGACAATAGTTGACCTAATGGAATTCAAATGTGATAACAAGCTCAACAAATGGATTTTGTGTAATCCCAGATTTGATAATAATTAATACAGGGTTGCTGTTAGGCGGCTAACACAAAGTTTCTGTTCAGTATGGACAATATAAATGTACGATCACTTTCTGTTTTCTTCGTATTATGTTTCTGCTTTCATTGGCGTCATATTCAACAGTTGTTTTGTTTCCGTTATTTTCTCTGCTGGCTCAGTAATTGTTCAGCATAGACAATTGCTCACTCTGTCAAACTTCTGAACACCGAATCCTCGTTTCGCCCCACCACCCAGTGTCATATGTCATTCATTCCACTTCGACTCACATGAAGTGAGAAGATGTAATTTTCATTCACCTGTTCTCATTTATGCCGGTTGCATATTATTTTTGCGTTGGATTCCGAGAATAACAACACAACCCTCTGTTGTCCTGTTCCCTGCAGTCATTCTTAACCGGGCACACGATTGATTAAATCCTCTTATCCCTACAGAATCACACGATCGCGTTTATGTTACCCTTCGATGCATTTCGAACTATTCACTTCTGAATTTGTTTCCAATCTAAAGATCGCCCGCATTTTGCTGTTTTTCTGAGATAACCTCAGTATGTGTCTGATAAATCCATTTTTCACTTGCCGTCATTTTTGATCAGTTGGATCTCGATTCATACATTCTTTGAGTAATTTGTTGATAAGCGTTTTGCATTTTACTGTGTTAGAATGACGACAAGGTGTGATCTCAACAATATCGTGTTGGTAGTAGTTTCAAAGTGATAAATGTGATTTGTCTGATATCACCAATAGTCATCACAAAAGCATGCGTATTTACACGACGCCGTATATAACTGACAACCTGAGATGAAACAGTCAGCAAGTCGTATGAAATTCGAAATAGTTTTCCATTCAAGGAGATTTCAACATGTCTAACTGGTAAATGCACACACTGAGCTGAACACATTTCAACAATCACCTTCAACATCATCAAATCAGGCACTTTTACACAATCAGTCGACTAATGCACAATATTTGTGTTTTTTTCTTTTCAAAGGTGACTTGATAAATCTCTCCTAGAAAACACATCCATTGTTATCGTTGAACTTATAAGGTCATCACATCGATCGATCGGCTTAGTGTGAAGCAGAAATCAGCCATTGGCAAAGTGAACAGTGATCAATTTGACATGGAGTCTTCTGCGTGAACGTAATTCGACGTAACACAATGCTACCTTAAGTTGATTCCATGAATGATCGCGACTACTGTCATCAGTCTATAACCCTCATTGTTGTGAAATGAGGCAGTGATATTTAGACGGGGAAAGAATAACAGGCCGACGATACCGAAAAGAGCCAGATGAAGTCCGCATGTCACTGAATGATGGAAAGATCGCTCACTCTGTCACGTCAAGTAAGGTGATCGATTAGAAATTTGTGATAAATGTCTCAGAACCATTCAACAGCAATATGTGTGGATGCCATATGACAATAATCGTGAATATGCTGTTAAAGTTACACTCCTATGAAACTCACATCGATACGTAAATTACTAGAATGTGATAATGCAATATGTCCCAGCTCATAAACTGGAACTATCACACTAAATATTCTACGAGAAAGATGAGAATAGTTGACAAGACAGAATTTTGTGCTGTGACAGTATATGAAGATGCATTTTGTTTAACTGAGCGTTGCCACTGTAAAGCAGTCATTCAAGGAAATTACAAAAGACGATGGAACTTTAATTTGCGTCGGTGACAAAGTGGTTAGGACTCTCGCTGACCATGCACATGGTCGGGTTTCGATCCGTGGCCGACGAACACTTGATATCTATGGTCGGCTTGCGAAATTTGGGATACCGATATAACATGCTGAGAATTTCATACCTTTATGAAAAACGCTTTGGAATAAAGCTGTGATCAAAATAAAATAAAAATATAGATTGGCTGACATACTCACATATTTCGCCTGTTCAACTTTTCAAGAGTCTGATTTTGATGCGTTGTCTGAAGACTGTCTCTGATTGAGCACTCGTATGAGTGATGACAAAGTATAACGAATCTCAATTTATTACTATCTGGGTTACCAGTGGATGTTTTTATTCCTTTTGTCACAGAGTATGAAACATGTCTTCACTATGTTACACACTGGTAATCTAGAGTTGGAGCAGTGTTAGTCTCTATTATATGATGTCCGCATATCACTGGTTGATAGTAAGATCATTCTATCAAACCAAGTGAAGTGGCTAATAAGAGATCTGTGAGAAACTAAGCACAATCATTCCACAGCAGTTTGACTGTGTCGTATTACAGGAGCTCAACAACAGTAGTTTAAGTGTGGCATTTGAAGTGGGGACAGGAAAGAGAAGAGATTTGTTTATGTTTTCACCGTTGATATTCCTACTTGATGTAAACTAGATTGATCTGGAGACTGTTTGTTGAGTCTAACGAAACACGTTGCAAAATGAGGAAGAACAGCCTTATGTAAACACAGAGGGAATGAACTTGCTGAAGATAAAGAAACAACCCACCAGTAACAAATACAGCAACGACAAATCTCTATCAAGCGAATAAATTTGAAGAAGGTCAGTCGTTTCACTGGGCTAGAATTATTCAGTTGGCGACAAAGTTGTGCGAAATTCTAAATAGCTTTCTATTCGTGAAGTTCACCTGAATATCTGATATACCCACGTATTATCCCGAATACATTTCAACAATCAGGTCCATCAATTCACGTAATTTTAGACAATAAGCCGACTGATGGATAATCGTTGTAATTTTAGTGTTCTCAAAAATGATTTGATAGATTTCGACTAGAAAATCACGTCCATTGTTATCTTTGAACTTTCAAGGTAATCAGATTAGTCGAATATTTGTTTGTGAAGCAGAAATCAGATAATTAACGAGTGGAATACTGGATGATTTGTATTGTGTGTGATTACAAAAACGAATAACGATATGAGTTCTTTCACTATCGTGCATACGTAAAATCAGCTAAATATAATACATCATCGTTTTGAATGTGTTGGCCCTATACTGATCCTAAAAACGTGATTCTATTTATGAGTAGTGATTAGAAAAATACTGTGAATAGATTTGTCATATTTAGTTTGTGTTTCTGAAAAACAGTTTACCTGCTTCACAGAAACATATCGGTATATTTCAACAGCTGATTACAGAGTATTAGTAAAATGAGTGTCAGACAAAATATTGATTGCGGTCGTAGAATGGTTTCTACATATTAAATGGCATTTGTCTTCAGGTGAGCCTGGTGTTCAATATTGTGCTGACGATAAAAAATAGCCTTGACATTAGGAATTGTATACGGGCATGTCGAATCCCAGTTTCCATGCTGTTCATGGCACATCTTTTTACAAAACAGCACACCGAATGTAAAATGGAAAGGGTAATACATACGAATGTGAAGAAACTCGTGTATATTTTAGTGATGGGTGAAGCAAAGCCGAAATTGGCACAGTATAAGTATCCTGTATGATCAGCTGATGAAAGATACGAATTTGTTTCTGTCTAACAGGTAAATAATTTTTCAGAAACACAAACAAAATCTTACAGACCTATTGACAGTATTTTTCCAATCACAACTCATCAATATAATCACGTTTTCACAATCAGTTTAGGTGCTTGATATTCAAACCCTGTCCTGTGTGCGAACCATAAAACTCTAAGGGGAAAGATTTCTAGTTGAGGTGGATGTGATTGCGCTCCGTGAAGTGGCCGGTTTTCTTAAGAAGCTTTCGTGGTCTCTTGCCAGACACCTGGTGTGAGAACATCCCCATGAAGTGTGAAGTCATTTGAATAATGAATGAATAATGATATAACTGTTTCTCTTATCAATGGATTGAGAATTCCGACTTTCTCTTCTATCACATAGCTAGACTGTTGTTACACAGTGTATGATGTTCTCTCAATTCTTCTCCAATGTTTGGATCTGTTTACCTCTGATTCACCTGGTCATCAGACTTCAAAAATTCTTCTGATTTTTTCCGTGCTGAATCAACATCACCTTGCTCTTTTCAATGTTGTTAGACTGTAATTCCTCTTTCACTTAAAATTCACTGCCTAATTAAACAGTGACATGGTTGGTCAGCATCACTCAGAGAAGCACCTGAAGACAACGATGCTGTGATTTATATTCATAAGGAATTAAGCTGATTTCACATATCTGCGATAGTGAAAGAACTCATATCGTTATTCGTTTTTGTAATCACACACAATACAAATCATCCAGTATTTCACTCGTAAATTATCTGATTTCTGCTTCACAAACAAATATTCGACTAATCTGATTACCTTGAAAGTTCAAAGATAACAATGGACGTGATTTTCTAGTCGAAATCTATCAAATCATTTTTGAGAACACTAAAAGTACAACGATTATCCATCAGTCGGCTTATTGTCTAAAATTACGTGAATTGATGGACCTGATTGTTGAAATGTATTCGGGATAATACGAGGGTATATCAGATATTTAGGTGAACTTCTCGAATAGAAAACTAGTTAGAATTTCGCACAACTTTTTCGCCAACTGAATAATACTGTATAACCGTGAAATTATTGGCATTATCACAAGTTTGGACGAGTTCATTGGTAGTGGTCTGATGCTATACTATACTGTAAACTCTCTCTCTCTCTCTGTATATATATATATATATTTATATGTATATATATATATATATTATTGTTGAGAGGAATATTTGCATACAGGTGACCAGCATGATCAACGTGATCTAATTGCCAGATGGATGTTTCAATGCTTCACATAGCAGCCTATCACCTGTAAACCATGCTTTCCCAGCTCAGAAAGCTGAGTAATCTGTAAAATGGTTTGTTTGAATTAAATCGTCTCACTGAGTCAGGTTGTACCCATAACGTTTCTGTGGACGTCAGTTGGGAATGATCAAAATGACCCCTACCTGGTGACATCACTTCAGATGAACGAGACAAGTATTTTGACACCACTAGAAGGGGAACACTGCGTCTCGTTTGATTTTTTATTACACGAACTCTGATCTATTTCATGTTTCGTTCAAGCGAGTTATTTCAATACAATGCAACTTTTGAAATTTTTTTCTTGGCATCCATTCTTTCCCTCCTGCAAACTATAAGATCAATTAAAGTATAAGGTATGTCGAAACGTCTTCTCCTAATTGATTAACATCTGCATATATTTCTACTGAGTGCATCGGTTCGTGTTGTATTTACGTGAATTATGGTACATTCAGAGAGTTGGATGACCAGTTACACCTGATGTGTGACGGATTCGAATGTGTTACCGTGCCATCATACTGTGACAGTTTGTGGGTTGATCCTTTGCAGGCAGTCTCACTGTTTTTCTAAGCGGTAGATTCTCCATCGACACAGCTTATTCTCATTTTGTACCAAGGCTCACGATCGACTCGAAGTGTAGCGCAATACAAAAATCCAGAAACGTCATTACTGTTGTTTGATATGTGAAGTCTGTCACTCCTTTCACTTTCCTGTGCAGGATAATTTCAACATTTTATTCAGTGTGGAAAATCATAACACAGGATATCGAAATCATCCAGAATCGAAAATGCAGTTCAGGCTTTCATTATATAAAAATGACTTGGCGATTCGCCTGCACTCTACGTCAGTGGGAACAAAGAGATTCTGATTGTGAAAGTCGGTTCCGTAGTCAGAAACATAACCATTCATTTGTTCGTGGTAACAATACATTTCCAGTCTGACTGCATTGAATATATTTTGTGAATGCCAGCATGTAACGGAATACGAACATCCACACTCGGTTAACTAGCGTAATATTGACAAAGTGCTCGAAACACTCAAACCGTAGACCGTCTGTCGTTTTGCCTAATGGCTACGCTACAAACACACACGTGCAATCGATTAGTGGTAAGCATATCAGCCTACAGATGAGACCACGGTCAACCGATTTTTGAAGAAAAGAGAGACGAACTTCTGCAAATTAGATTCGAAATGGTCACCTTCATTATTATACGTATAGCAGAAAATAGAGAACCTCATAATTTTCAGTTGTTATTCAATACATTTTGATGTCATTCAGACGAATTTGTACACGGTTTGATCTCTTTTTGAAGCTGGATTGCATATTGAAACGGAGTGAAGAAAAGTGGGAAAGCACTTGGGAGAATTTGACAGTTGTTTCGTCACCCTAATTTCAGACGCAACGGAAGTGCACAGCGAAGAGCGGCGTTTCCATCGAGGACGGTCTGTTGCAAGGAAGGTTTGCTTGTAGAATAATGAATCCATCAACACTGAAACAGAATTGTTATACCGTACTTTAAATGAACCCTTAACTATTCAGTGAAAGCTGCGCAGTAGTCTTTGTTGGTTTTCTATGAGTTTGTACCGACGATGGTCTGTTGCAAGGAACGTTTGTTGGTAGACTGTTCATCTAGTGAGGTCCGACTGAATAATCTATTAACAATGACACATAATCAGTACGCCGTTCTTTCAATGAGCCGTTTACTTTTGCTTGTAGACTACATAATCCATTACCAGTGAAACATAATTCTTATAGCGTAATTTTAATGAACCCGATGGTTGTAATGTGAAGATGTCGGATGCTACTTGCTTTATACCAATTCCATAATATTAGTGTCTCTTCTTTACAATTTCAAATTCAACAAGAACGCTTCACTACGCAATGTAATCAATCATGCATTCAATATCTCAACAAACAGAAACATTGCGTTAAGTCGAAAAATTATTTTGAACAAACATTTATTGGAAAAGATCTAATCTACAGAAAGGGGAAGAAAAATGACCATCATTCAGAAGATCGAGTGTTTTCATTCAGTAACATCTGAGCAGAGCATTTGAAATAGCGCAGTGGAATTATTGTCTCAGTGTTTCAATAATTATGCCACAACTGATTTTCGCACGACCGAACTTCAATTGCTAGATGACGTCAACATTTTACAATTCCTGGAGGGAAAGACAATGAGAGAAAAAGTCGAAATGAACACATGAATGCTCATCAGAATTGGTTATCTTATCTACAGTGCCTAATTACGGATTGCGTAATAAACGATGGTTTATTTCTCGAATCCAAAGCAGTTGTGTAGTACTGATGTTAGTTATATTGTTTTTGAAAGAGGTGCTAATCGTCCACATAAGTTGTCTAATCTGTAACAGTGTCATTTCATTGAGAAAGAATTCCGGGAAGGTCAACATCAATATGATGTCATTCCAAAAGAATGTTTGGATGAGTGAAAGTGAGTCGAATTCATGTTATGGAGACAGTCAATTGAGACGACATATCAGGACATCACTCAAGAGCAATCCGACTTCGAAACGATTGCTTGATTGTCTTCGATTGACATGGAGGTTGTTGTGTGCGTGTGCACGAGTGGAGAAGATGAGAGCCTGTTCGAAGTCGCACAGACATCTAAATGTGACGTTTCAAATCAGTTGCTGATTCGTAGGTTTCACAAGATGATATCAGGCATTTATCTGTTCATGAGGTTATACAGTTGACTGCTCACATCAACACAATTTCTCATGGATTTTCCTCCGATTTGTCACCACTACATGTGAATGAGAAGATTGCAAGTATAAGAGAAGATATTTTTGTGCCACACGAGATACCTTCACCCGACTACTTGCACGTTTTCAAGTGCCTATTGACAATAACATCAATCAGCTCGGGTGAATCCAACACTCCAACAAAGCAACTTACAGCGCCTGATATTCTGACGAAGTATTTCATCAGAAATCGTCAAGAAATGAGACCACCAACAGGAATTCGACGAAATTCTGATGACGACATAGCAGATATTCCAATGACTCACTCACACAGCGCCTATATTGTCAGTATTAGAACAATCAGTCTGAACGAATCTTGTTTAAAGCTGATACTAAACTGAACAAACTGTATGACATTTTGATGGATTTCATTTCGGAACACGTTGAGTGAGACTATTCGTGAACTTCATTTAAGAATATATTCCTGTGAGAAGATAACAGCGCAAAGCATACTGTGACGTTAGTCTTCAGACCATTGACATGTTTAGTGAAATTAGCCGAGATGAGACGTATTTGATTCGTTCAGCTACAGAGTACAGTCAACAATTAAACAAACAGTCCACATGTGTTTTGTTCACTTGTGGAACTGAAATCAACAAAATAAATCACATCAAGATGGATTTGTGAGACTGTCTCAACTTCAGTTAGTACTCCAATCATATTAGAAGAATTCACTGAAGAGTCTATTGGGATGTTAACTGTCATATATTTGGAAAATTCAGTGTAGTCAGCCTTTGGAGAATACGGATGATCGTGCACACCCACCAAAGATATTTGTAATGTGAAACACTTCGAAGCACACCCAAAAAGGCCTCATTTTTTATGGAAGTGGAGGTTCATTGGAAAATGTACCTTCTATTCCTCAGAATACAGTGGGTGCATTTACATCACCATTATCAAGAGATTTACATGTAACTTTTGCGGTATAGCTTCAAATGTCGCATGATTCACACTTTAAGAAAGACTCACTTTGAACCTAGACGCTTTCCACTTTTGGTTTCCAATTCCTCTTTCGTCAGGGATGTGCCAAATTGAACATTGTAAGTGCATTTCACATCCTCAACTGTGAGGTTATGTTGTTTGTCCAAAGTGAAATTGATCTTATCAAATTTGACATTTACTTCATCTTAAAATCAACAAAAAGACATATGAATACTTCAATGGAAAGGATAGAAATCTCTGGAAGTAGACCTAGTTCATGAATGAAGCGAAATGACAATTATTTTCTTATCCGTGGAGTTTCAAAGTCCGCATGATAGAGATCACGAATGGGGGTTTTCAAGTCATTGATGGATTACACGAGCAATACGGAATTCTATTCACATCGCAATCGTCGCTCAATTTTTGTAAGTATCAGTCTGTCAGTCCATAATATTCCCATGAACCTCCTAACACGATGCCAAGTAAATCAGGGATGTCACTCACTCTTCTATTCTTGGTAACAGGCAAAATTCACTTTTATTACGGGAAAATCAAACTTTATTGGGGTGGTCAATTTCTGGGTCTCGAAAACGGTTTCATCGAAGTTTCAGACAGATCAGCAAAGCTCAATCACCGAAATTTGAATTCAAACAGAATTGAGTTGTACTTCTTAGGCGATCGATTTAGACCACAGTGGGTGAATGATCTATGAGCTAGCTTAAAATTAAACCTGAATTTCTTTACATCGAGCTGTTCCAGAGATTCTCAAAGTAGGCTGTCGAAAACGGTACACGTCAGTGGTCACTGCGTTTCTCCGGTTCTCCAGAAACATGGTTGTCCGTGGTAACTCTTGCTAACTGAGTTTTAAAACGAAGTATTTAACAATTAATGTAACCGTGTATTTTTAAGAGGAAATTGGTTCAAAGACTTGTGATGATGAAATCATTCCTGCTAAGCTTACTGCTTTTCACTGACCGACGAACTGAATAACTGGTCGATTCAACAATTTCGTTCACAATATGAACCTTATTATTAACCCTGAGCTGCGTAGCAGGCGATTTCGACTGAGCGAAAAACAACAATCACTGATCAGATCATCGCGTGAAAACTGGATCAGAAGCTTCAGGTGACGAGACGATCTCACGAGCTATTCATTCACTAGGACGGAAGCCAGTAGCATATGTACTCTCCCATTTACTAGCCAGCAATATATAGCAACGACAACACCCAGTCTCATCACTTGTGCGGATGTTTCCTCTACGTGACCACGAACTGTTACTGGAATTCCAGGTTACTTCATCCCACAGGAACTCCGGATATCAGTCAGTCACCAGTGAGAAGCTTCATGAATTTTACTGAGCAACTAGTTTCTTTCTTTAGTCAGCGCGATATCAAACTCAAATGAGGAAAACGTTTCAATATAAATGAATAAAAATTACCATTCGGTCCAAGTGTCATTTGGAGAATGAAGCTTTCTGATTTAATCCTCATCACACTGACGATGCACAGACCGACGATCATGATGAGGTTTAGTCTTGACTTCTGAGACTGCATCTCACTAAAATTATGTAGAGAAGCGAAAACTTGATGATGTAATTTGAAAAGAATAACGGAAAGTGACTTGTTCTTTCATTTGACTTTCGAGTGTAGTATACGCCTGCAACAGCACATCACAATTATTACTGTTCTAACCGACTCAATTTTGTTTGCAAACAAGATCGCAAATTATCACTCATCTCCAAACTGAAATCAATTCCTCCATAACATCTTCACACCAACGGACAAATCCAGATTTACGAATCGCGGTGCAATTCAGGCATGACGTTGACGAAACTGACTTAGCAAGCAATAGCGGAATAATCGAATGCAGGAAACTAATTTGTCGTATGTGTTTCAGTATAAGTGACTCTTCGTAAAGAGCTATGCAAATATAATTTTGTATTCCGTAAACATTGGCTGAACAGAAAGTGAAATGTTCAAGTCATTTGGACACAGATCGGTGAGAAGTAATCTCAACACTATTTAGTTTGGAATTTATTAACAATGATATGTGTGATTTGTCTGATATCATCAAAGCAAGTGTATCTATGTGAGGCCAATATAATTCAGCAGATAACTGATCCACATTCAGTCTCGTGTTTTCATTAAACAGACAAGATGTCAAGCAATTTTTTGAAACAGACTTACCACAAATGATCACGCGGTAAAAACACACAGCTATAAATCACGAAGACATTTAATACAGAATTCATGAACGACTCAAACTACTAGGCCTTACAATTCCAAACAAATTTTTAGATTACCTATGTTTCCACTCTGCACAATACTACATATGATAAATTGTAAATTACGAGTGGACTGTCCAGGGACTCACATTTTGTTAACGAGAATGTGAAACATCCTCAAACGGTAATTACATAGTACAGAGTATATCATATGAATATTGATACCACTGGAACTCACCCGAAATGTGTACTGAATAGTCACTAACTAAGTGGACACTGACAGAATATTCTCTAGGACTATTTATACCACTAACACATGACACCATTCCGTTCATTGGTTACTTCTAGCTACCAATCAGAATTTGACTGAATCTCTTGTCTTTGTTTGTGTGACAATCATCAATTCAGATATTATCTGACTCAACTTGATTCCAGAGAAGGCCAATGTAAAAATAATAGTGACGATATCAAGAAACGGAATCAAAACTGTTGACCATTGTTCAGATTACCGTTTCCATCTAGACAAATATATATATAGGATATACGTCAGAAAATGTATATCTCACCGGAAAATCCATTATTAGCATCAACTATCTGTTACATGAAGTACTTTCGTGGATGTAAAGTAGCTTCGTAATAGACGATGTTCTTGATGCTCGTTGCACGAAAGTTGATGGCTTTCATGATCCGAGTTGTCTTGTGGATGGCTCCATTGGGAACAGCACCACAAGCTTATACATCAGGCAGACGACTCATGAATAGGCTGAAATGCGCATTTGAATTCGATTCCACTGTTTCTCACCAGACACTTTGATAGCCTCACATTGATCACAACACCTGGTTGTGAAATACTCACTGGAAGGCATCAGCACGTGAACAGAGGCTAAACACTTAGGTCCCCTTAGATGAAGAGAAAGCCAGAGGCATGGGAGCCTAACAGGCTGTCGAAATCTTGGATGACGAAATGGCAGTAAAGTGCTCTCAAATGCTATTCAACTGTTTTCCATTTGATATCAATCCGTGATCCAACTTCAAGTAAAAATCAATCCCTTGAACTCAATTTTTGAAAAGAAAATCAAAAATGATTGAGAAAGCAATGACTATTATTAATAATCCTTCAATTCCTAGGGGAACATAGGGCTTCAGCTGCGCATCTCCAATGCCTTCTGTTTTCTGTTAAATGTTTCACCCCACCCCAAATCTGCCCACATGCTTTCATCTCCTCCTCATATGACCTCCTTCTGGTCACCCTTGCATTGACGACCAACTCGCCGCTTTCTCTTTCGGGTTCCACTCGAGCGATGGCCTGTCTAGTGATGTCACTCGATGGTTTCCTCAGCGTATGGCCGATCCATCTTCATTCCTTCCTGCCTATTTGTTTCACAATCGGTTCCTGCTGTGTTGGTTCGCTCATTGCCAGAGATGCCAGTTGCTGGTCTTTTCTGATCGGCCATCTGATCTTGAGTATTGAGCAAAGACAACTGTTAATGAAGGTCTGAAGATATGACGCACCATGTTTTTGACCCGTTAGTAGCACAGACTTCACACAGAAGTTGAAGATCCGGATGTTATTTTTGATGATGAGTGCTGTTCACCTCCACACAGACTTAAAAGTAATGAAAGGCTGTCTTGCTTTTCCGATTCTGGCTTTGATATCCTCGTCAGTTCCGTCGGCCTGTAGTCTAGACGATGCTTCCCAGGTAGGTGAATGAGTTTGTTTCTCTCAGGTTCCTCCGATTTATGCTGGCTAATTGTTGTCTGTTGTTGTCGCTGTGGCTGTTGGTGTTGGCCAGGAAGCTTAATCACATCTGTTTTATCTATGTTCACCTGAAGTCCTATCTCCTGTGGATGATTCCTCTGCCAACTTGTTGCTTTTCACTTGCATATCTTCCAGCTTTTGGGAAATCAGACATATATCATCGCCGAAGTCCAGATCCTCAAGTATTTTGTGTGAGTCCATTTTATGCCTGTCTCCTCATTGCCTGTTATCTGTCGCATTATCCAATCTACTCGAATCAGGAAGATAATTGGCGATAGTAGGCAGCCTTGCATCACTCCCGTCCTCACTTTGAAGTCTTCCGTAAGTCTCACATTGTGGATAACATGGCATGCAGCACTGTCGTATAAATCTTGGATGATATGTATAAATGTCGACGGCACCCCGTAGCAGCGAATTAGTTGCCAAATGACCTCTCGGTTGACGCTGTCCTAGGCCTTTTCATTTTCATTTTGTATTTGTATTTCATTTTCACATTGTATGAATAGTGACCGATTGAAAGTTGAAGCGCACTAAATCGACTCTGTTATTCTTTTCTGACGGCACGGATTCTGGACGCAAGCACTGATGCAAATTGTGGTCTAGGATATTAGCTTGCAGTCTAAACTCACCGAGGTATATTAAGCACTACTGAGGTGCATTCACTCACTATACAATGGCCATGATCGCACAACGAAGATAATGTATTCCTGAAAATTCCTGTTTAATTACTATTTCCACAGTTAATGGCGATCGATCGGTCGATTCGAATGAACAAACTGACTTCGAATGGCATTTTCTTATTCTTATTATATCAGTCAGACTATTCAACAAAATAATTCCGTTTGTCTACGTGAAATAATTGATCAGAATTTAGTTTGCTGGTAAATGGCTTTATTGGCTGCATATCAGTTTGGATTCATCACTTCTCCTCAGTACTTACTCGAGGAATGTTTCAGTGTTGATCTGGTTTCTCCGGACTGAGTATTATTCGACACGGACACTAACACTCATACTGACTGTCACACCAAAGCTCACGTAGTGTTCATACACATGAAGAACTGACAGAAATCTACAACCTCCTGCAAACAAACAGGTTCTCCTCAATGATAACACAAAATGTGAGAGACTGAGAGTAGTTATGCGCTACCACTCGAATGACGAATGAACGAATTTACACTCACAGATAGTCTTTCAAACAGAAAAAAGAACTTATTATTTTAATGAGTATATTCATATTCACCCGTGTTAGTTCTTGATTTCGTTGAGTGACTCCATTGTCAATAGCACCTCACAAATGTACAAAAGGCATGTCAGTAGATTGTCACTACACAAAATTCGACTCCTTGAACATGTCGTATTTTTCTGGTGAAATTGTCAGTGTGATTGCTCTGTTTCATGGAAGGTATCTGCTGACACGCAACTGCAGGATTATCAGTGAACACTTTCACACAGTTCATTTGATCGGAGGAAAACGGAATTACAAATCAAACTACGACCGAACGATTTATGAGGGAAAGAAAGATACACTATTGTTCATAAGATTCGATTTGTTGACCTTCAATGAATTACACATAACAGAAAATGAGTACTCGCATGATTATCAATCAAATTAGATTTTTGTTGACGGGTAAGTTTTCCAGGCGTTTAAGTGTATTATCAGTTTGATGACATCCATTGATAAAGACATGGAAAACAATTGACAGTATTGGTCACCTGTTTACAAAGCAGAAGTTACATATAGTAAAAGTAAAGAGTGCAGTATCAACTCAGTTTTCATCAACCCCAACCAGATTATGTCAGGTTTTATCAACTGCGAATGCTATATGTTATTCGTTATTATCAATATTTATATCATGATGAAATCCTGAGTTCCCAGTGAGGCATCACGTGTCCACCTTGTTCCACTATTTGCAGTCCTCATTGGCTGGCATCACGATTTCCCGGTGTTCACTATGAAGAAGTGCTAAGCACGCTGCTGGAAATGCTTTTCTTGATACGCAACTCAGTCTTCGATATGATTTGAAAGAAGCGACCATAGTCAATTTTGTGTGTTTATTAAATAACAACTTCGTTAAGCCAAACATTATTCGGAAGCTGTGTCAAAAAATGATTGACATATCACCGCATTATTATGTAACACGCAGTTCAGTGATCAGGGTGACACCTGACATCGTATACACTCATTGACAAGCCTTTTCTAATCACTATTGAACGGGGTTATGAAGTTAAAAGGTTCATGACACGACTTCCATTTACACAACCTGCCTTGTATCCTAATTATATCACTGTAATCTAGGAGATTTCTAATTGAGGTGGACATGATTTCACTCCGTAAAATGAGAAGTATACTGATTAGGCCGTCATACGCTATTCACAGTCATCTTCACTTAAAGTAATTATATATATGAAATGTGAACGTATAGAAATCCTCCAAGATATGTGATATAATTGTATCACTTCACAACCGGTGTTGTAATACGTATTTCATTTTTCTGAGGTTTGACGATTTCAGACTCAAATTTTTAATTTATAGACTATCCTAGAATAAGCTCATTCATTCACACTTGATACATTCGGTGAAAATGTTAATGAATGCGTGTGTTATGCTCTGACTCAATGGACCACCAGAATTCAAACACTTCTCTGTCATTTCCGTGGTGCGTCGAAATACTCTAGGTCTTTTCAATATGTTTGGCCCATCATTACTCATTCCACTTCAATATCAGTGCCTCATTTCACTAGAAGTGCTCGTTATAGTCAGAAATCAGTAGCTGCTATCATTCGTGAAATAAACTTGAGGTAACATTGTGTTTAGTCAGCTGACGTTTAGGCAGAAGACTTTTTGAAAAATTTAACGTGACCGTCGTGTAATTGTTCACATCATGATAACAATCAGTAGATTAATCATCCATCCAAAAATATGTGAACGTGGCTAACTGATACATGCACACATTGACCTGAATACATCTCAACAATCTGCCTCGTCATCGTCAAATCACGCACTTTTACACAATCAGTCGACTAATGCTCAATATTCGCTTTTTCGATTTCTAAGAAGTGACTGGATAAATCTCTTCCAGAAAATCACGTCCATTGCAAACTTTTAATTCGAAAGGTCATCACCTGAGTCTATTGGCTTAGTGTGAGGCGGAAATCAGCCACTATCTAAGTGGACAGTGGTCAAAGTGCTACTTGATTAATCTCTTGATTGTTATAATGATGAGAAAACTTACACGACCTCTGATTTCCGGTCACGTTCAATTCGACCTGAAGACTTCTGCTTGGACGCCAGCTGATTTCATACAATTTTCCAGTGCTCAATACACTAGACTCCACACTTTTTTTAGAAGACGTTCAGCGACTATGTGTAAAAGAAAGGCGTAAAACCAGAACACATATTGGTGACTCAAGAATCCTTTCTTCTTGCTTCGATATAGATTCTATCATAAGGTTGTTGTACACAAAGTCTAGGAATAAATGTCAAAGCCATTAATCACAATAATACTTCGGTTAGTATTTCTCCGTCTTCTGACGAACAGCAAACAATGGAACGATGACTGCAGTATTGGTTACTTCCGCCAAAACATGGAGTTGAGATTCAGCAAACAATCATGAGTTGGCTCTCCCCGGTAAGAAAACGGACCATCTCTGTTTTCCATGGGGATGATAATCTCGTACTGAAATTCTTATACCGGAACTTGGGCGAACCGGGACTAAAGGCAGAACAAAATCCCTCAGTAGATAATGGGCTTACATCATCACACTCACACGCTCTCCCTGGCTTGTGGGACCGTCTTCAGCTATCTGAAATTTCCTTCGCTCACTGTCGACAGTGCCATCACTGATCTGGTCCACGGGGTGTTAGCTGCCCTATGTCAATCTGGTTCAATCCCCTCCGTGGCGTATAAATTCACACGCACTGACTCAAATACTCCTCGATTCGTTCACATTTGTAGAAGAGTATAAATGACTTCAGAAAAACTAACAATAACATTACAAGATGATTCACACAATGCGACATCTATAAAATTAACCAACAATTATATGAATTGGAACTCACTCAAATAATTAACACAAACATATGTACAAATAATACGTCAAATGTTGTGGGTTCAGCCTTGACGAGCTACCCTTGAAAACGGTAGGAATTACAGCAATACGTCTACATTCCTTCTCAGGTTGACAATCCAAGTGGAAAGACGTCCAGGTTGACTCCTTAATTTGGAAAATCGTCGCAGAGTTCATTTGCTGACCTCCTTCTATCATCTTTATCCTCAACTTTGAACGGTGACACGCCAATGTCATTGTATCTTAGAGTATAGATGACTAACAAGCATATGACGTATCTGACCAACCGAGCGTAGAAACAGAGTAATTTACACCAAAGATAATAGCATTCAAATACCAATTTGAAACGTGAACTGCCTGTATTCATGCAAGCCCGTTTTACAATTACACTCTCATACACATTTGGCTTAACCTCCCTAAACTGACCATTGACATTCGTTGTTTAAACGGAGCGATACCAGCATAGTCACAGCACAAGACACATGAGTTCATGGACGTCAACTTCAATGTGGATGACAACATCAACGACGACTGACTGATACCAGTTGATGAACGTAGAGGTGCATCAGAAGTTGTTGTTGTTGTTGTTCGATCTTTAAAAGGTTGCCTAACCGCAAGATTAGCATCATTGCAGTCTTTTATGACTGACTGCAGTCCAGATTTAATATCGGTCGAGATGTGGATTGCACGTGCATCATTTACACTGACGGCCTCACTAGTACCATACCTTATGCAAACGCATCTGCCTTTAAATTTTACTTCACCTTCAAGTAAAACAGAATCTTCATGCAACTCAGTAGTAGTAGTAGTATTAGTAGTAGGCATTTTCCTCAGGTCATCATGATCAACGAAAGAGAAATGTGCACTGTCATGACCATTGTCACAAATATCCACTTTACCGCCGTTTGTATGATCGACTTCATCATTTTGCTCACTACAAAACGTCCTCACTGCCTCACAGTTCGCTTTTCTATGCACTTCTTGCAAACACAAGACACACAAGCGTGTTTGTTTTGCAGCTTGTAACCTATCTGTTGAGGAAGTCCCACTAAAATGGCCATAAGGTTTGCATAGATTACTTGACACCATACAGCTTTCTCGATATCCACTTCTCTGTAATCGTTTCATCATAAACGATTGCGTTTCGCTCTGTGATTTCTCTATGCCAGGAGTGGGATGCAGTGTACTGGCAAACTCGCTCATAGCTTGGTTGACACTCTTTTTCACCAGGCCAACGATATCATTGAAACCGGGCCACAAACCATCCTCTTCTAGACGGGAGTTTTGTTTTATGAACCTTCTCTGTAGTTTCGTCTCTAGGAAAGGTTTTCAAGCACGGAACTGGAATTCAATTCATCTACGCAATTTCCATATATCAATAAACTGTCCAAGAACTCTGCAAGTTCCTATGAATTATCGTTCAACTGAGACCTACTACTCTTGAAGGTCTCAAAATGTTACAGGATATAATAAATGACCTTCCAAAGCTTTGACGTAATAACCTCATCGCTTTGATATATCCTTCGTTTGGGGACATGAACTTGTAGAGCTGTTTGACACTTGCAGGCACACCAGTGCATAACCTTAATAAAAAACATCAACTTCATTTCATCATTGAATACAAAAATACTCAACATGACCTCAAACTCCTTGATGAAATGTGGATGGTCAGATTACTGATGTTCAAACTTAGGAAGCTCCAAGAGTTTAATATAACTAGGAGGTAAACCATGAGCATCAAACTTATCATGCTGAACATCATGCAAAACATCACAATTAACCGGCAAGACATCGTTACTTATTTATTTTCCTTCCATTAATATGTGATGTCCCATTATCTGTCTTTCATGACTTCATAGCAAACACCGGGAAATCGTGATGCCAGCCAGTGAGGACTGCAAATAGTGGAACAAGGTGGACACGTGATGCCTCACTGGGAACTCAGGATTTCATCATGATATAAATATTGATAATAACGAATAACATATAGCATTCGCAGTTGATAAAACCTGACATAATCTGGTTGGGGTTGATGAAAACTGAGTTGATACTGCACTCTTTACTTTTACTATATGTAACTTCTGCTTTGTAAACAGGTGACCAATACTGTCAATTGTTTTCCATGTCTTTATCAATGGATGTCATCAAACTGATAATACACTTAAACGCCTGGAAAACTTACCCGTCAACAAAAATCTAATTTGATTGATAATCATGCGAGTACTCATTTTCTGTTATGTGTAATTCATTGAAGGTCAACAAATCGAATCTTATGAACAATAGTGTATCTTTCTTTCCCTCATAAATCGTTCGGTCTTAGTTTGATTTGTAATTCCGTTTTCCTCCGATCAAATGAACTGTGTGAAAGTGTTCACTGATAATCCTGCAGTTGCGTGTCAGCAGATACCTTCCATGAAACAGAGCAATCACACTGACAATTTCACCAGAAAAATACGACATGTTCAAGGAGTCGAATTTTGTGTAGTGACAATCTACTGACATGCCTTTTGTACATTTGTGAGGTGCTATTGACAATGGAGTCACTCAACGAAATCAAGAACTAACACGGGTGAATATCAGTATACTCATTGCAATAATCAGTTCTTTTTTCTGTTTGAAAGACTATCTGTGAGTGTAAATTCGTTCATTCGTCATTCGAGTGGTAGCGCATAACTACTCTCAGTCTCTCACATTTTGTGTTATCATTGAGGAGAACCTGTTTGTTTGCAGGAGGTTGTAGATTTCTGTCAGTTCTTCATGTGTATGAACACTACGTGAGCTTTGGTGTGACAGTCAGTATGAGTGTTAGTGTCCGTGTCGAATAATACTCAGTCCGGAGAAACCAGATCAACACTGAAACATTCCTCGAGTAAGTACTGAGGAGAAGTGATGAATCCAAACTGATATGCAGCCAATAAAGCCATTTACCAGCAAACTAAATTCTGATCAATTATTTCACGTAGACAAACGGAATTATTTTGTTGAATAGTCTGACTGATATAATAAGAATAAGAAAATGCCATTCGAAGTCAGTTTGTTCATTCGAATCGACCGATCGATCGCCATTAACTGTGGAAATAGTAATTAAACAGGAATTTTCAGGAATACATTATCTTCGTTGTGCGATCATGGCCATTGTATAGTGAGTGAATGCACCTCAGTAGTGCTTAATATACCTCGGTGAGTTTAGACTGCAAGCTAATATCCTAGACCACAATTTGCATCAGTGCTTGCGTCCAGAATCCGTGCCGTCAGAAAAGAATAACAGAGTCGATTTAGTGCGCTTCAACTTTCAATCGGTCACTATTCATACAATGTGAAAATGAAATACAAATACAAAATGAAAATGAAAAGGCCTAGGACAGCGTCAACCGAGAGGTCATTTGGCAACTAATTCGCTGCTACGGGGTGCCGTCGACATTTATACATATCATCCAAGAGTTATACGACAGTGCTGCATGCCATGTTATCCACAATGTGAGACTTACGGAAGACTTCAAAGTGAGGACGGGAGTGATGCAAGGCTGCCTACTATCGCCAATTATCTTCCTGATTCGAGTAGATTGGATAATGCGACAGATAACAGGCAATGAGGAGACAGGCATAAAATGGACTCACACAAAATACTTGAGGATCTGGACTTCGGCGATGATATATGTCTGATTTCCCAAAAGCTGGAAGATATGCAAGTGAAAAGCAACAAGTTGGCAGAAGAATCATCCACAGGAGATAGGACTTCAGGTGAACATAGATAAAACAGATGTGATTAAGCTTCCTGGCCAACACCAACAGCCACAGCGACAACAACAGACAACAATTAGCCAGCATAAATCGGAGGAACCTGAGAGAAACAAACTCATTCACCTACCTGGGAAGCATCGTCTAGACTACAGGCCGACGGAACTGACGAGGATATCAAAGCCAGAATCGGAAAAGCAAGACAGCCTTTCATTACTTTAAGTCTGTGTGGAGGTGAACAGCACTCATCATCAAAAATAACATCCGGATCTTCAACTTCTGTGTGAAGTCTGTGCTACTAACGGGTCAAAAACATGGTGCGTCATATCTTCAGACCTTCATTAACAGTTGTCTTTGCTCAATACTCAAGATCAGATGGCCGATCAGAAAAGACCAGCAACTGGCATCTCTGGCAATGAGCGAACCAACACAGCAGGAACCGATTGTGAAACAAATAGGCAGGAAGGAATGAAGATGGATCGGCCATACGCTGAGGAAACCATCGAGTGACATCACTAGACAGGCCATCGCTCGAGTGGAACCCGAAAGAGAAAGCGGCGAGTTGGTCGTCAATGCAAGGGTGACCAGAAGGAGGTCATATGAGGAGGAGATGAAAGCATGTGGGCAGATTTGGGGTGGGGTGAAACATTTAACAGAAAACAGAAGGCATTGGAGATGCGCAGCTGAAGCCCTATGTTCCCCTAGGAATTGAAGGATTATTAATAATAGTCATTGCTTTCTCAATCATTTTTGATTTTCTTTTCAAAAATTGAGTTCAAGGGATTGATTTTTACTTGAAGTTGGATCACGGATTGATATCAAATGGAAAACAGTTGAATAGCATTTGAGAGCACTTTACTGCCATTTCGTCATCCAAGATTTCGACAGCCTGTTAGGCTCCCATGCCTCTGGCTTTCTCTTCATCTAAGGGGACCTAAGTGTTTAGCCTCTGTTCACGTGCTGATGCCTTCCAGTGAGTATTTCACAACCAGGTGTTGTGATCAATGTGAGGCTATCAAAGTGTCTGGTGAGAAACAGTGGAATCGAATTCAAATGCGCATTTCAGCTATTCATGAGTCGTCTGCCTGATGTATAAGCTTGTGGTGCTGTTCCCAATGGAGCCATCCACAAGACAATTCGGATCATGAAAGCCATCAACTTTCGTGCAACGAGCATCAAGAACATCGTCTATTACGAAGCTACTTTACATCCACGAAAGTACTTCATGTAACAGATAGTTGATGCTAATAATGGATTTTCCGGTGAGATATACATTTTCTGACGTATATCCTATATATATATTTGTCTAGATGGAAACGGTAATCTGAACAATGGTCAACAGTTTTGATTCCGTTTCTTGATATCGTCACTATTATTTTTACATTGGCCTTCTCTGGAATCAAGTTGAGTCAGATAATATCTGAATTGATGATTGTCACACAAACAAAGACAAGAGATTCAGTCAAATTCTGATTGGTAGCTAGAAGTAACCAATGAACGGAATGGTGTCATGTGTTAGTGGTATAAATAGTCCTAGAGAATATTCTGTCAGTGTCCACTTAGTTAGTGACTATTCAGTACACATTTCGGGTGAGTTCCAGTGGTATCAATATTCATATGATATACTCTGTACTATGTAATTACCGTTTGAGGATGTTTCACATTCTCGTTAACAAAATGTGAGTGCCTGGACAGTCCACTCGTAATTTACAATTTATCATATGTAGTATTGTGCAGAGTGGAAACATAGGTAATCTAAAAATTTGTTTGGAATTGTAAGGCCTAGTAGTTTGAGTCGTTCATGAATTCTGTATTAAATGTCTTCGTGATTTATAGCTGTGTGGTTTTATCGCGTGATCATTTGTGGTAAGTCTGTTTCAAAAAATTGCTTGACATCTTGTCTGTTTAATGAAGACACGAGACTGAATGTGGATCAGTAATCTGCTGAATTATATTCTGCATATACCATCCAACAATAGCCTTATCAACCGGTAACGTCAATTTGCCTTCTCCTTGGATGGATAAGCATTCAGTAGTTCGTACAACTTCGTGGTTTGCTCATGTCAATCAGTGAGTAGAATACGGCCTCACATAGATACACTTGCTTTGATGATATCAGACAAATCACACATATCATTGTTAATAAATTCCAAACTAAATAGTGTTGAGATTACTTCTCACCGATCTGTGTCCAAATGACTTGAAAATTTCACTTTCTGTTCAGCCAATGTTTACGGAATACAAAATTATATTTGCATAGCTCTTTACGAAGAGTCACTTATACTGAAACACATACGACAAATTAGTTTCCTGCATTCGATTATTCCACTATTGCTTGCTAAGTCAGTTTCGTCAACGTCATGCCTGAATTGCACCGCGATTCGTAAATCTGGATTTGTCCGTTGGTGTGAAGACGTTATGGAGGAATTGATGTGAGTTTGGAGATGAGTGATAACTGGCGATCTTGTTTGCAAACAAAATTGAGTCGGTTAGAACAGTAATAATTGTGATGTGCTGTTGCAGGCGTATACTACACTCGAAAGTCGAAATGAAAGAACAAGTCACTTTCCGTTATTCTTTTCAAATTACACCATCAAGTTTTCGCTTCTCTACATAATTTTAGTGAGATGCAGTCTCAGAAGTCAAGACTAAACCTCATCATGATCGTCGGTCTGTGCATCGTCAGTATGATGAGGATTAAATCAGAAAGCTTCGTTCTCCAAATGACACTTGGACCGAATGGTAATTTTTATTCATTTATATTGAAACGTTTTCCTCATTTGAGTTTGATATCGCGCTGACTAAAGAAAGAAACTAGTTGCTCAGTAAAATTCATGAAGCTTCTCACTGGTGACTGACTGATATCCGGAGTTCCTGTGGGATGAAGTAACCTGGAATTCCAGTAACAGTTCGTGGTCACGTAGAGGAAACATCCGCACAAGTGATGAGACTGGGTGTTGTCGGTGCTATATATTGCTGGCTAGTAAATGGGAGAGTACATATGCTACTGGCTTCCGTCCTAGTGAATGAATAGCTCGTGAGATCGTCTCGTCACCTGAAGCTTCTGATCCAGTTTTCACGCGATGATCTGATCAGTGATTGTTGTTTTTCGCTCAGTCGAAATCGCCTGCTACGCAGCTCAGGGTTAATAATAAGGTTCATATTGTGAACGAAATTGTTGAGTCGACCAGTTATTCAGTTCGTCGGTCAGTGAAAAGCAGTAAGCTTAGCAGGAATGATTTCATCATCACAAGTCTTTGAACCAATTTCCTCTTAAAAATACACGGTTACATTAATTGTTAAATACTTCGTTTTTAAACTCAGTTAGCAAGAGTTACCACGGACAACCATGTTTCTGGAGAACCGGAGAAACGCAGTGACCACTGACGTGCACCGTTTTCGACAGCCTACTTTGAGAATCTCTGGAACAGCTCGATGTAAAGAAATTCAGGTTTAATTTTAAGCTAGCTCATAGATCATTCACCCACTGTGGTCTAAATCGATCGCCTAAGAAGTACAACTCAATTCTGTTTGAATTCAAATTTCGGTGATTGAGCTTTGCTGATCTGTCTGAAACTTCGATGAAACCGTTTTCGAGACCCAGAAATTGACCACCCCAA
This sequence comes from Trichobilharzia regenti, assembly GCA_944472135.2. NCBI lineage: Eukaryota > Metazoa > Platyhelminthes > Trematoda > Strigeidida > Schistosomatidae > Trichobilharzia > Trichobilharzia regenti. The sequence goes on along the minus strand of OX235264.1, from coordinate 110,303,766 downwards.
TAAAGTTTGATTTTCCCGTAATAAAAGTGAATTTTGCCTGTTACCAAGAATAGAAGAGTGAGTGACATCCCTGATTTACTTGGCATCGTGTTAGGAGGTTCATGGGAATATTATGGACTGACAGACTGATACTTACAAAAATTGAGCGACGATTGCGAGTGAATAGAATTCCGTATTGCTCGTGTAATCCATCAATGACTTGAAAACCCCCATTCGTGATCTCTATCATGCGGACTTTGAAACTCCACGGATAAGAAAATAATTGTCATTTCGCTTCATTCATGAACTAGGTCTACTTCCAGAGATTTCTATCCTTTCCATTGAAGTATTCATATGTCTTTTTGTTGATTTTAAGATGAAGTAAATGTCAAATTTGATAAGATCAATTTCACTTTGGACAAACAACATAACCTCACAGTTGAGGATGTGAAATGCACTTACAATGTTCAATTTGGCACATCCCTGACGAAAGAGGAATTGGAAACCAAAAGTGGAAAGCGTCTAGGTTCAAAGTGAGTCTTTCTTAAAGTGTGAATCATGCGACATTTGAAGCTATACCGCAAAAGTTACATGTAAATCTCTTGATAATGGTGATGTAAATGCACCCACTGTATTCTGAGGAATAGAAGGTACATTTTCCAATGAACCTCCACTTCCATAAAAAATGAGGCCTTTTTGGGTGTGCTTCGAAGTGTTTCACATTACAAATATCTTTGGTGGGTGTGCACGATCATCCGTATTCTCCAAAGGCTGACTACACTGAATTTTCCAAATATATGACAGTTAACATCCCAATAGACTCTTCAGTGAATTCTTCTAATATGATTGGAGTACTAACTGAAGTTGAGACAGTCTCACAAATCCATCTTGATGTGATTTATTTTGTTGATTTCAGTTCCACAAGTGAACAAAACACATGTGGACTGTTTGTTTAATTGTTGACTGTACTCTGTAGCTGAACGAATCAAATACGTCTCATCTCGGCTAATTTCACTAAACATGTCAATGGTCTGAAGACTAACGTCACAGTATGCTTTGCGCTGTTATCTTCTCACAGGAATATATTCTTAAATGAAGTTCACGAATAGTCTCACTCAACGTGTTCCGAAATGAAATCCATCAAAATGTCATACAGTTTGTTCAGTTTAGTATCAGCTTTAAACAAGATTCGTTCAGACTGATTGTTCTAATACTGACAATATAGGCGCTGTGTGAGTGAGTCATTGGAATATCTGCTATGTCGTCATCAGAATTTCGTCGAATTCCTGTTGGTGGTCTCATTTCTTGACGATTTCTGATGAAATACTTCGTCAGAATATCAGGCGCTGTAAGTTGCTTTGTTGGAGTGTTGGATTCACCCGAGCTGATTGATGTTATTGTCAATAGGCACTTGAAAACGTGCAAGTAGTCGGGTGAAGGTATCTCGTGTGGCACAAAAATATCTTCTCTTATACTTGCAATCTTCTCATTCACATGTAGTGGTGACAAATCGGAGGAAAATCCATGAGAAATTGTGTTGATGTGAGCAGTCAACTGTATAACCTCATGAACAGATAAATGCCTGATATCATCTTGTGAAACCTACGAATCAGCAACTGATTTGAAACGTCACATTTAGATGTCTGTGCGACTTCGAACAGGCTCTCATCTTCTCCACTCGTGCACACGCACACAACAACCTCCATGTCAATCGAAGACAATCAAGCAATCGTTTCGAAGTCGGATTGCTCTTGAGTGATGTCCTGATATGTCGTCTCAATTGACTGTCTCCATAACATGAATTCGACTCACTTTCACTCATCCAAACATTCTTTTGGAATGACATCATATTGATGTTGACCTTCCCGGAATTCTTTCTCAATGAAATGACACTGTTACAGATTAGACAACTTATGTGGACGATTAGCACCTCTTTCAAAAACAATATAACTAACATCAGTACTACACAACTGCTTTGGATTCGAGAAATAAACCATCGTTTATTACGCAATCCGTAATTAGGCACTGTAGATAAGATAACCAATTCTGATGAGCATTCATGTGTTCATTTCGACTTTTTCTCTCATTGTCTTTCCCTCCAGGAATTGTAAAATGTTGACGTCATCTAGCAATTGAAGTTTGGTCGTGCGAAAATCAGTTGTGGCATAATTATTGAAACACTGAGACAATAATTCCACTGCGCTATTTCAAATGCTCTGCTCAGATGTTACTGAATGAAAACACTCGATCTTCTGAATGATGGTCATTTTTCTTCCCCTTTCTGTAGATTAGATCTTTTCCAATAAATGTTTGTTCAAAATAATTTTTCGACTTAACGCAATGTTTCTGTTTGTTGAGATATTGAATGCATGATTGATTACATTGCGTAGTGAAGCGTTCTTGTTGAATTTGAAATTGTAAAGAAGAGACACTAATATTATGGAATTGGTATAAAGCAAGTAGCATCCGACATCTTCACATTACAACCATCGGGTTCATTAAAATTACGCTATAAGAATTATGTTTCACTGGTAATGGATTATGTAGTCTACAAGCAAAAGTAAACGGCTCATTGAAAGAACGGCGTACTGATTATGTGTCATTGTTAATAGATTATTCAGTCGGACCTCACTAGATGAACAGTCTACCAACAAACGTTCCTTGCAACAGACCATCGTCGGTACAAACTCATAGAAAACCAACAAAGACTACTGCGCAGCTTTCACTGAATAGTTAAGGGTTCATTTAAAGTACGGTATAACAATTCTGTTTCAGTGTTGATGGATTCATTATTCTACAAGCAAACCTTCCTTGCAACAGACCGTCCTCGATGGAAACACCGCTCTTCGCTGTGCACTTCCGTTGCGTCTGAAATTAGGGTGACGAAACAACTGTCAAATTTTCCCAAGTGCTTTCCCACTTTTCTTCACTCCGTTTCAATATGCAATCCAGCTTCAAAAAGAGATCAAACCGTGTACAAATTCGTCTGAATGACATCAAAATGTATTGAATAACAACTGAAAATTATGAGGTTCTCTATTTTCTGCTATACGTATAATAATGAAGGTGACCATTTCGAATCTAATTTGCAGAAGTTCGTCTCTCTTTTCTTCAAAAATCGGTTGACCGTGGTCTCATCTGTAGGCTGATATGCTTACCACTAATCGATTGCACGTGTGTGTTTGTAGCGTAGCCATTAGGCAAAACGACAGACGGTCTACGGTTTGAGTGTTTCGAGCACTTTGTCAATATTACGCTAGTTAACCGAGTGTGGATGTTCGTATTCCGTTACATGCTGGCATTCACAAAATATATTCAATGCAGTCAGACTGGAAATGTATTGTTACCACGAACAAATGAATGGTTATGTTTCTGACTACGGAACCGACTTTCACAATCAGAATCTCTTTGTTCCCACTGACGTAGAGTGCAGGCGAATCGCCAAGTCATTTTTATATAATGAAAGCCTGAACTGCATTTTCGATTCTGGATGATTTCGATATCCTGTGTTATGATTTTCCACACTGAATAAAATGTTGAAATTATCCTGCACAGGAAAGTGAAAGGAGTGACAGACTTCACATATCAAACAACAGTAATGACGTTTCTGGATTTTTGTATTGCGCTACACTTCGAGTCGATCGTGAGCCTTGGTACAAAATGAGAATAAGCTGTGTCGATGGAGAATCTACCGCTTAGAAAAACAGTGAGACTGCCTGCAAAGGATCAACCCACAAACTGTCACAGTATGATGGCACGGTAACACATTCGAATCCGTCACACATCAGGTGTAACTGGTCATCCAACTCTCTGAATGTACCATAATTCACGTAAATACAACACGAACCGATGCACTCAGTAGAAATATATGCAGATGTTAATCAATTAGGAGAAGACGTTTCGACATACCTTATACTTTAATTGATCTTATAGTTTGCAGGAGGGAAAGAATGGATGCCAAGAAAAAAATTTCAAAAGTTGCATTGTATTGAAATAACTCGCTTGAACGAAACATGAAATAGATCAGAGTTCGTGTAATAAAAAATCAAACGAGACGCAGTGTTCCCCTTCTAGTGGTGTCAAAATACTTGTCTCGTTCATCTGAAGTGATGTCACCAGGTAGGGGTCATTTTGATCATTCCCAACTGACGTCCACAGAAACGTTATGGGTACAACCTGACTCAGTGAGACGATTTAATTCAAACAAACCATTTTACAGATTACTCAGCTTTCTGAGCTGGGAAAGCATGGTTTACAGGTGATAGGCTGCTATGTGAAGCAGTGAAACATCCATCTGGCAATTAGATCACGTTGATCATGCTGGTCACCTGTATGCAAATATTCCTCTCAACAATAATATATATATATATATACATATAAATATATATATATATATATATATATATATATACAGAGAGAGAGAGAGAGAGTTTACAGTATAGTATAGCATCAGACCACTACCAATGAACTCGTCCAAACTTGTGATAATGCCAATAATTTCACGGTTATACAGAATTATTCAGTTGGCGAAAAAGTTGTGCGAAATTCTAACTAGTTTTCTATTCGAGAAGTTCACCTAAATATCTGATATACCCTCGTATTATCCCGAATACATTTCAACAATCAGGTCCATCAATTCACGTAATTTTAGACAATAAGCCGACTGATGGATAATCGTTGTACTTTTAGTGTTCTCAAAAATGATTTGATAGATGTCGACTAGAAAATCACGTCCATTGTTATCTTTGAACTTTCAAGGTAATCAGATTAGTCGAATATTTGTTTGTGAAGCAGAAATCAGATAATTTACGAGTGAAATACTGGATGATTTGTATTGTGTGTGATTACAAAAACGAATAACGATATGAGTTCTTTCACTATCGCAGATATGTGAAATCAGCTTAATTCCTTATGAATATATATCACAGCATCGTTGTCTTCAGGTGCTTCTCTGAGTGATGCTGACCAACCATGTCACTGTTTAATCAGGCAGTGAATTTTAAGTGAAAGAGGAATTACAGTCTAACAGCATTGAAAAGAGCAAGGTGATGTTGATGCACCACACAAAACATCAGAAGAATTTTCGAAGTCTGATGACCAGGTGAATCAGAGGTAAACAGATCCAAACATTGGAAAAGAATTGAGAGAACATCATACACTGTGTAACAACAGTCTAGCTATGTGATAGAAGATAAAGTCGAAATTCTCAATCCATTGATAAGAGAAACAGTTATATCATTATTCATTCATTATTCAAGTGACTTCACACTTCATGGGGATGTATTACCATTTCCATTTTATATTCGGTGTGCTGTTTTTTGAAAAATGTGCCACAAACTGCATGGAAACTGGGATTCGACATCGAATAACTACGCTATGTTTCGAGGATATTCCCAAACATACTCGAAGTTCTACAGCTTCACTACATATCACATCGATACGAAAACACACTTCGAGAGATTAGAACGATGCAGTGACAACTGCAAACTGAGAAACAGAGTACTGCTAGGCAAACCAGCGATTCACTCGCAAATGTATAAATTGACAAAGTATCTCACCTCAAATCCCATGTGTGTTATTGGACAAACCGAATTATTTAGATAAGCAGTCCCACTGAATCAATCAGAATAGCAAAATACTATTCGAAGTGAATTTGTTCTACCGAATTGAACAAATGAACCACCTCTGTGCAAATAATAATGATACACGAAGCTCCAGGGTATTGTGGTCTTCTGTGTACCGATTTATTGGGAGTGTAGTGAATGCACCTGAATAGTCTCCATAGTATATTTTTACTCAATTCAAATGAAACTTGAAACAAGTCACTCAAGGGAGATATTTTTCTCAACAATGAGTTTTTATCTTGTGCTAAATTTGCATATGAATTGATTTCGAAGAAACTGTATCCTGTAAGTAAATTGAAACACGCGTGTAATACATTAGATAATATCAATAATATTAGGAAATGCATTTCAAATTCAAGTGGTTGTGATGTCATAATCATTGTTCAGTGTGAAGTGGCGAAACAATTCTCGTCACATATACAACAACTCATAGGATGCGTAGAATCTATAAGGAATGTGAGAATTCCAGATTACTAGGCGAATCGACAACAATCGGTCACGTGTCACTTAATGTCTGCTTCCACAGTGTTTTCGGTCTTGCACTACAACAGCTTCTATTACACGCTGAAAACATAAAAGATCTCATGATTGTTCCACCTGTGCTCTGTGTGACAGAGATGATCCTTAGCGTAAGATATATACGTTGATATGTGACTAGCAAAATCAATGCCTATTTAGTTCTCCCCTTCTTTTCGGAATTATGGTGACACATTTCGATGAATTTAACACTGTTTTTCATTTTATTGCACTATTTTGTTACTGTGAATGCACAGTTCTACGAAACGCTCTGCTTAATCACTGTTCTTCAGGCCCACTCATGTAATGTCATATTCAAACACCTGTGAGACATTCGATGAAAATACTGGTCACGATTCTATATGTTACATTTTATTTCATCCACAAGTTGAGAGATTGAAGCTGAATATCGATTTCAGGCTGCATTGTGAACTCGATGTTTGAGTTTGTATATATCAAAATTTCGACTCGATGAATTTCATTACATTCAGGTTATTCACTATTTCTGGAAACCTGCAGCAGAACGACGTTCCAACGTGGTATACTTTTAGATGCCACAAACAGAAATCAACAAGTAGTTTAGGTTGAGCACCTCACATGCACTTCATATCGAACTAGAAATGCAACACGTTTCGGAAATTGAACTGACCAGATGACTTCATATTCCAGCCATCGACATCTGTGGGATATGTTCTCTGTATCAACAGATGGTATTTCTTGTTTTTTGACCAGGAAATTCTCAAATGAGAACTGCATTTAATAAGATATCACACATTTTGTAGGCCCGTTATACTTTCATATTCTGTCGACGAAATCGAAGTAATAATTGACGGTGTAGGGGAAGTATGTTTCGTCAGGAATTTCTCACTTTCACACTGCCAAATGATATAGAGTTCGGTAATGGAAACGAAGCATTCACATGAATGCTGTCATTGTTGTGCTTTTCTTCTGAATTCTTAGCTGTGCATGTAAATGTGATTAGTAGTTTCACGTATATCTGACTTCAGTGAAGGATGCAATATCAATCAGTTTCCTGTTGCGCGTTCATTTCTCTTCCGAATTCCGCTAGAGATATTTGGATGAATGCCTCTTCTTTCTTCTGAGTTGAGCATCTTGAATCGCTTGAAACTTTACATCAGGATTTACCTGCTGAATGATTCCAAACCGTATGTTGAAGATGTTTGTGTTCGCCACCTGTGTAATTTATTTAGGCAAACTTTCTACAGATCATTAGGTAACCCATCCTCCCATCAAAGGTTTCGCACTATTAGACTGAGAACTTTGACTTCACTCTCTACATCAGTGCCTCAGAATGAATTCCGTCTCTCACTACATCAAACCTAGTGGGGTTTCAACAGCTTGTTCGCACTCAGGATATCACCATATTGAAGTGGAAGGAAGACTAAGCGCGTCGATGATGGTTTCATTCTCACAAACCTTGAAACGCGTATATATATATATACAAATACGGTTCTTTTGATGCATTTTCATTAGTTAGTGTGGAGGTTTCTGATTAATCTCAATTGTCAACATGGATTGACATGATGCTGGTAGTCAAGTGAAACCATAGAGCACCACTGAACACCTGTTTCTACATGAAATCCTCACGGGGAACTTATCGTTTTATTATTATTGCTCCTTTTGGTTCTTAGTGGAACATATAGCTTCAAGTGCACGACTCCACTTGCCACAAATGTCTTCTGGTGTACTTGTCACCTGCATCCATGTCAGTCTATACTCATTCAACTCCTCTCCACACGATCTCCTCCATGTCACCTTTGCACCGACATCCCACTCACCGCTTCCTTCTCACGTTCCTCTCGAGAGCTTGACGCCCGATGTCACCCAGCGAACTCCTCAGCGAGCGTCCGATCCCTCTCCATTTTCTCTGGCATATTTGTTGATTGGCGATTGGTTCTTGTTTTGTCTGTTCCCATAGTTTCGTTTTGGTGATTCTTCCCGGCCCGAAAATCTGATCTTCAGTATAGAGCCAGCGAAGAGAGTTGTTAATAAAGGTCTGCAACAAGCTGTTACGAAATATTCTTTGTGACTCACCCTCCAAGTTTCTGATCCGTACAGAAGAACTTACTGACTTGAGGTTTGTATTGAAAATCCGCCTTTTGTTATTGATGATGAGTGACAAAGATTTTCAGATTGATTTAAAGTTGTTGAATGCGTTTCTTGCCTTCCCGATTCTCGCTCGATTTGACATCCTTGTCCGTTCCTAATGCCTGTAGTTGTGACAATGATCCCTAGAATAGTGAATGAAGTAACCTCTTTGAAATCCTTCCTGTTGATGGTGAATTTAGAATTTAGACAAACACATTTAAGCGAACAATATTGTTTTCAATTAGATCTCATCAGGCTTAACTCTAATATATATAAGTTTACAAATAAAATTCAAATATGAACCAATCATGGTGTTTTGTCTATAGGATAATACGATGGTGAATATAAAATTGTGCAGTTAGTCATAATAGTGGTAATGATAATATTAATAATAGTAACAATAATAATAATAATAATAATGGTCTTATCAATAATAAGGATGAAAAAATGAGGCAATCTGTGATAACATGAATGATGAAAAACAGTATGATTAAACAAACAATTGTTCAGGTGGAAGTAGTCGATAAAGGCTAGTAAAAACAAATGAACCGATTACGTAATGTTAGATTGTAGGGGAAGGAAATGAAACACGTTTATAATGAATATAAGATAAGATTAAGGGATGATACGAAAGGGGTTGGAAATATAAATAAAGGGGTGGGGGAAGAAGTCTTTCGTTGGTTATGTCTTATTAGGCCATGGGAGGGATAATGGCTGCACGAACTTCTTTTGAATGCATAGCTTAGGTTTAATAGTTCGAATGCCTATCGCCTCAGCTGTGTGCAGTAGACGAATACGAAGTCTATTAGAAAGATTCGGAGGGATACGATGAATTACTTTGAAGTCTTTCGTTTTATCGACTACATGACCACTATCAATTAGTTAAGATCCTAGGTCCTTAGCACAGAGAAATAGTGCAACATAGAATTAGTGATGTTTTCGACTTTATTTCTAAAATATCCGAGACTAATATGAGGTGTAAACGCATGTTATCCATGGATGTATCATCACTATTCACTAACGTACCGCTTTTGGAAACAGTGGATTATATTTGTCAAGAAATCACCGATAGGCAATTAGACTTAGGAATTCCCTTGTGTAGCCTCAAAGAATTACTTCTTAAATGCACAATGAATGTTCACTTCGTCTTCAATGATTCATACTATCGACAAGTAGATGGAATAGCTATGGGTTCACCATTAGGCCCAATATTAGCTGACTTCTTTCTCGCAAAACTTGAAAACGGGAAATTGAAGGATACCATCAAGGAGTTGGATATGTATTACCGATATGTCGATGATACATTTATCTTAGCCGATGAGAAGGTTAACATAGACGAGTTGCTACTTAAATTCAACAACATCCACCCTTCGCTTACCTTTACTTGTGAAGAGGAGCAGGAGAATAAATTACATTTCCTGGATGTCTTGCTAAGTAGGAGAGAAGATGGGTCACTTGGGGGAAGGGTGTACAGAAAAAGCACTTTCACAGGGCAGTACACACACTTCCGTAGTTACGTGCCCATTAAATATAAAAGGAATCTTGTAAAATGTCTCGCGAGCAGAGCAAGGAAGATATGTACGGAGGACCTCTTGCAAAAGGAGTTTGAATATATTCACGATTCCTTGACGGAGATGGGTTATCCGAGTAGTTTCATAAAGAAACATATGAAACCATCAGAGAAGAAACCTGTGACTCTTACTGCACATAAGAAACCTCTATTTATTAAGTTACAATTTAATGGGGACTTATCTAGTGAGATTCTATTCCAAAGACTTTCAAGGAGCATACGTAGAACATTTTACGCAGCACACCTATGCTTGTCATTCTCTAGCCGACGAATGATTGGGACGCAAACGAAGGATAAGCTTGATAGTTTTGCCACATCTATGTGTATTTATCAATTCAACTGCACCTGCGGTGACAGTTATATTGGGCGTACTACTAGACAGCTTAGCCAACGTGTTAGTGAACATCTCCCATCGTGGTTTGGCAAAGGACAGACAAAAACAATCCGTAGCTCAATTCTGTCACATCTAATTGATAGTGGTCATGTAGTCGATAAAACGAAAGCCTTCAAAGTAATTCATCGTATCCCTCCGAATCTTTCTAATAGACTTCGTATTCGTCTACTGCACACAGCTGAGGCGATAGGCATTCGAACTATTAAACCTAAGCTATGCATTCAAAAGAAGTTCGTGCAGCCATTATCCCTCCCATGGCCTAATAAGACATAACCAACGAAAGACTTCTACCCCCACCCCTTTATTTATATTTCCAACCCCTTTCTTATCATCCCTTAATCTTATCTTATATTCATTATAAACGTGTTTCATTTCCTTCCCCTACAATCTAACATTACGTAATCGGTTCATTTGTTTTTACTAGCCTTTATCGACTACTTCCACCTGAACAATTGTTTGTTTAATCATACTGTTTTTCATTATTCATGTTATCACAGATTGCCTCATTTTTTCATCCTTATTATTGATAAGACCATTATTATTATTATTACTATTATTAATATTATCATTACCACTATTATGACTAACTGCACAATTTTATATTCACCATCGTATTATCCTATAGACAAAACACCATGATTGGTTTATATTTGAATTTTATTTGTAAACTTATATATATTAGAGTTAAGCCTGATGAGATCTAATTGAAAACAATATTGTTCGCTTAAATGTGTTGTTCTAAATTCTACTATGGGAATATTTAATATATTGAAATCTCGCGGGGATCCTATTGCATTTAAGGCACTCAATGAGTACCTGAAATTTAGTGCAAGGCTCGCTGAAGCGAAATCATCGTTGGAATTTTTCAAAGAATGTGTAGAAACCGAACGTTATCCCAAACTATATTGGAGATCGTTAAGACGAATGAGGATTTACCCTAATTCTAAGAATTTAAAAAGACATGCTTTTAATCAGATTGATTCTGTTAAAACTCTTATAAATGATCTAGAAAGGAATATATCACAAAGACAATTTTCAGTTGATGATTTACCTCAGGAATTACAATTGATGTTCATCGAATATGTTAATAACGTAACAGTAAACAGAAGTAATAATAAAAGGATTAGTCTTGCCAAATCTCTCGAAAGCCAAAAGCTTGAAAGGAAATTTCCGTCAGATCCGGGCCGGTATGTTCACAATTTTTCCAGTATCGTGCTTAATAAGTTTCAATTAGAGGTGTTATCCCTAGGTCCCAAATTTAGTGATTATGCTCCTAAAGTTGATCAATTAGACACTGATATACAGTTTGAAAATTTGTATTCTCAAACGTCAGATCTTACCCCATCGTCGGACGATGAACTAACTAGGTTCAAAACGACGCTAGTGGACAGCTGCCAGCAATACAAGAATAATAAACATTCAGTAAATAGTCTTTTATCTAAACAACACAGAGAAGCTCTAAGAGAACTTAGAAGCAACGAAAGTTTAATCATTAGTAAGCCGGATAAAGGTGATGGTATAGTTTTACTGGACAAAAGCGATTATGTTGAGAAAATGGAAGGTATTTTGAGTGATCAAACTAAATTCCAATCGCTTGGTGTTTCCAAAGACCTCAATGTAAGAGCTGAGAAACAAATGACGGACTCCCTCAAAAAACTGAACCAAATAGGAGCATTATCATCAACCATGTATGAGTCCATGAAACCTACGGGTACCAATACTCCACGTCTTTACGGTCTACCAAAAGTGCACAAACCGGGTCTTCCTCTTCGCCCTGTTTTAGATATGTATAACTCTCCATTTCACGGAACAGCGAAGTGGTTAGTTAAGATCCTGGGTCCTTTGCACAGAGAAATAGTGCAACATAGAATTAGTGATGTTTTCGACTTTATTTCTAAAATATCCGAGACTAATGTGAGGTGTAAACGCATGTTATCCATGGATGTATCATCACTATTCACTAACGTACCGCTTTTGGAAACAGTGGATTATATTTGTCAAGAAATCACCGATAGGCAATTAGACTTAGGAATTCCCTTGTGTAGCCTCAAAGAATTACTTCTTAAATGCACAATGAATGTTCACTTCGTCTTCAATGATTCATACTATCGACAAGTAGATGGAATAGCTATGGGTTCACCATTAGGCCCAATATTAGCTGACTTCTTTCTCGCAAAACTTGAAAACGGGAAATTGAAGGATACCATCAAGGAGTTGGATATGTATTACCGATATGTCGATGATACATTTATCTTAGCCGATGAGAAGGTTAACATAGACGAGTTGCTACTTAAATTCAACAACATCCACCCTTCGCTTACCTTTACTTGTGAAGAGGAGCAGGAGAATAAATTACATTTCCTGGATGTCTTGCTAAGTAGGAGAGAAGATGGGTCACTTGGGAGAAGGGTGTACAGAAAAAGCACATTCACAGGGCAGTACACACACTTCCGTAGTTACGTGCCCATTAAATATAAAAGGAATCTTGTAAAATGTCTCGCGAGCAGAGCAAGGAAGATATGTACGGAGGACCTCTTGCAAAAGGAGTTTGAATATATTCACGATTCCTTGACGGAGATGGGTTATCCGAGTAGTTTCATAAAGAAACATATGAAACCATCAGAGAAGAAACCTGTGACTCTTACTGCACATAAGAAACCTCTATTTATTAAGTTACAATTTAATGGGGACTTATCTAGTGAGATTCTATTCCAAAGACTTTCAAGGAGCATACGTAGAACATTTTACGCAGCACACCTATGCTTGTCATTCTCTAGCCGACGAATGATTGGGACGCAAACGAAGGATAAGCTTGATAGTTTTGCCACATCTATGTGTATTTATCAATTCAACTGCACCTGCGGTGACAGTTATATTGGGCGTACTACTAGACAGCTTAGCCAACGTGTTAGTGAACATCTCCCATCGTGGTTTGGCAAAGGACAGACAAAAACAATCCGTAGCTCAATTCTGTCACATCTAATTGATAGTGGTCATGTAGTCGATAAAACGAAAGCCTTCAAAGTAATTCATCGTATCCCTCCGAATCTTTCTAATAGACTTCGTATTCGTCTACTGCACACAGCTGAGGCGATAGGCATTCGAACTATTAAACCTAAGCTATGCATTCAAAAGAAGTTCGTGCAGCCATTATCCCTCCCATGGCCTAATAAGACATAACCAACGAAAGACTTCTACCCCCACCCCTTTATTTATATTTCCAACCCCTTTCTTATCATCCCTTAATCTTATCTTATATTCATTATAAACGTGTTTCATTTCCTTCCCCTACAATCTAACATTACGTAATCGGTTCATTTGTTTTTACTAGCCTTTATCGACTACTTCCACCTGAACAATTGTTTGTTTAATCATACTGTTTTTCATTATTCATGTTATCACAGATTGCCTCATTTTTTCATCCTTATTATTGATAAGACCATTATTATTATTATTACTATTATTAATATTATCATTACCACTATTATGACTAACTGCACAATTTATATTCACCATCGTATTATCCTATAGACAAAACACCATGATTGGTTTATATTTGAATTTTATTTGTAAACTTATATATATTAGAGTTAAGCCTGATGAGATCTAATTGAAAACAATATTGTTCGCTTAAATGTGTTGTTCTAAATTCTACTATGGGAATATTTAATATATTGAAATCTCGCGGGGATCCTATTGCATTTAAGGCACTCAATGAGTACCTGAAATTTAGTGCAAGGCTCGCTGAAGCGAAATCATCGTTGGAATTTTTCAAAGAATGTGTAGAAACCGAACGTTATCCCAAACTATATTGGAGATCGTTAAGACGAATGAGGATTTACCCTAATTCTAAGAATTTAAAAAGACATGCTCTTAATCAGATTGATTCTGTTAAAACTCTTATAAATGATCTAGAAAGGAATATATCACAAAGACAATTTTCAGTTGATGATTTACCTCAGGAATTACAATTGATGTTCATCGAATATGTTAATAACGTAACAGTAAACAGAAGTAATAATAAAAGGATTAGTCTTGCCAAATCTCTCGAAAGCCAAAAGCTTGAAAGGAAATTTCCGTCAGATCCGGGCCGGTATGTTCACAATTTTTCCAGTATCGTGCTTAATAAGTTTCAATTAGAGGTGTTATCCCTAGGTCCCAAATTTAGTGATTATGCTCCTAAAGTTGATCAATTAGACACTGATATACAGTTTGAAAATTTGTATTCTCAAACGTCAGATCTTACCCCATCGTCGGACGATGAACTAACTAGGTTCAAAACGACGCTAGTGGACAGCTGCCAGCAATACAAGAATAATAAACATTCAGTAAATAGTCTTTTATCTAAACAACACAGAGAAGCTCTAAGAGAACTTAGAAGCAACGAAAGTTTAATCATTAGTAAGCCGGATAAAGGTGATGGTATAGTTTTACTGGACAAAAGCGATTATGTTGAGAAAATGGAAGGTATTTTGAGTGATCAAACTAAATTCCAATCGCTTGGTGTTTCCAAAGACCTCAATGTAAGAGCTGAGAAACAAATGACGGACTCCCTCAAAAAACTGAACCAAATAGGAGCATTATCATCAACCATGTATGAGTCCATGAAACCTACGGGTACCAATACTCCACGTCTTTACGGTCTACCAAAAGTGCACAAACCGGGTCTTCCTCTTCGCCCTGTTTTAGATATGTATAACTCTCCATTTCACGGAACAGCGAAGTGGTTAGTTAAGATCCTGGGTCCTTTGCACAGAGAAATAGTGCAACATAGAATTAGTGATGTTTTCGACTTTATTTCTAAAATATCCGAGACTAATGTGAGGTGTAAACGCATGTTATCCATGGATGTATCATCACTATTCACTAACGTACCGCTTTTGGAAACAGTGGATTATATTTGTCAAGAAATCACCGATAGGCAATTAGACTTAGGAATTCCCTTGTGTAGCCTCAAAGAATTACTTCTTAAATGCACAATGAATGTTCACTTCGTCTTCAATGATTCATACTATCGACAAGTAGATGGAATAGCTATGGGTTCACCATTAGGCCCAATATTAGCTGACTTCTTTCTCGCAAAACTTGAAAACGGGAAATTGAAGGATACCATCAAGGAGTTGGATATGTATTACCGATATGTCGATGATACATTTATCTTAGCCGATGAGAAGGTTAACATAGACGAGTTGCTACTTAAATTCAACAACATCCACCCTTCGCTTACCTTTACTTGTGAAGAGGAGCAGGAGAATAAATTACATTTCCTGGATGTCTTGCTAAGTAGGAGAGAAGATGGGTCACTTGGGAGAAGGGTGTACAGAAAAAGCACATTCACAGGGCAGTACACACACTTCCGTAGTTACGTGCCCATTAAATATAAAAGGAATCTTGTAAAATGTCTCGCGAGCAGAGCAAGGAAGATATGTACGGAGGACCTCTTGCAAAAGGAGTTTGAATATATTCACGATTCCTTGACGGAGATGGGTTATCCGAGTAGTTTCATAAAGAAACATATGAAACCATCAGAGAAGAAACCTGTGACTCTTACTGCACATAAGAAACCTCTATTTATTAAGTTACAATTTAATGGGGACTTATCTAGTGAGATTCTATTCCAAAGACTTTCAAGGAGCATACGTAGAACATTTTACGCAGCACACCTATGCTTGTCATTCTCTAGCCGACGAATGATTGGGACGCAAACGAAGGATAAGCTTGATAGTTTTGCCACATCTATGTGTATTTATCAATTCAACTGCACCTGCGGTGACAGTTATATTGGGCGTACTACTAGACAGCTTAGCCAACGTGTTAGTGAACATCTCCCATCGTGGTTTGGCAAAGGACAGACAAAAACAATCCGTAGCTCAATTCTGTCACATCTAATTGATAGTGGTCATGTAGTCGATAAAACGAAAGCCTTCAAAGTAATTCATCGTATCCCTCCGAATCTTTCTAATAGACTTCGTATTCGTCTACTGCACACAGCTGAGGCGATAGGCATTCGAACTATTAAACCTAAGCTATGCATTCAAAAGAAGTTCGTGCAGCCATTATCCCTCCCATGGCCTAATAAGACATAACCAACGAAAGACTTCTACCCCCACCCCTTTATTTATATTTCCAACCCCTTTCTTATCATCCCTTAATCTTATCTTATATTCATTATAAACGTGTTTCATTTCCTTCCCCTACAATCTAACATTACGTAATCGGTTCATTTGTTTTTACTAGCCTTTATCGACTACTTCCACCTGAACAATTGTTTGTTTAATCATACTGTTTTTCATTATTCATGTTATCACAGATTGCCTCATTTTTTCATCCTTATTATTGATAAGACCATTATTATTATTATTACTATTATTAATATTATCATTACCACTATTATGACTAACTGCACAATTTATATTCACCATCGTATTATCCTATAGACAAAACACCATGATTGGTTTATATTTGAATTTTATTTGTAAACTTATATATATTAGAGTTAAGCCTGATGAGATCTAATTGAAAACAATATTGTTCGCTTAAATGTGTTGTTCTAAATTCTACTATGGGAATATTTAATATATTGAAATCTCGCGGGGATCCTATTGCATTTAAGGCACTCAATGAGTACCTGAAATTTAGTGCAAGGCTCGCTGAAGCGAAATCATCGTTGGAATTTTTCAAAGAATGTGTAGAAACCGAACGTTATCCCAAACTATATTGGAGATCGTTAAGACGAATGAGGATTTACCCTAATTCTAAGAATTTAAAAAGACATGCTCTTAATCAGATTGATTCTGTTAAAACTCTTATAAATGATCTAGAAAGGAATATATCACAAAGACAATTTTCAGTTGATGATTTACCTCAGGAATTACAATTGATGTTCATCGAATATGTTAATAACGTAACAGTAAACAGAAGTAATAATAAAAGGATTAGTCTTGCCAAATCTCTCGAAAGCCAAAAGCTTGAAAGGAAATTTCCGTCAGATCCGGGCCGGTATGTTCACAATTTTTCCAGTATCGTGCTTAATAAGTTTCAATTAGAGGTGTTATCCCTAGGTCCCAAATTTAGTGATTATGCTCCTAAAGTTGATCAATTAGACACTGATATACAGTTTGAAAATTTGTATTCTCAAACGTCAGATCTTACCCCATCGTCGGACGATGAACTAACTAGGTTCAAAACGACGCTAGTGGACAGCTGCCAGCAATACAAGAATAATAAACATTCAGTAAATAGTCTTTTATCTAAACAACACAGAGAAGCTCTAAGAGAACTTAGAAGCAACGAAAGTTTAATCATTAGTAAGCCGGATAAAGGTGATGGTATAGTTTTACTGGACAAAAGCGATTATGTTGAGAAAATGGAAGGTATTTTGAGTGATCAAACTAAATTCCAATCGCTTGGTGTTTCCAAAGACCTCAATGTAAGAGCTGAGAAACAAATGACGGACTCCCTCAAAAAACTGAACCAAATAGGAGCATTATCATCAACCATGTATGAGTCCATGAAACCTACGGGTACCAATACTCCACGTCTTTACGGTCTACCAAAAGTGCACAAACCGGGTCTTCCTCTTCGCCCTGTTTTAGATATGTATAACTCTCCATTTCACGGAACAGCGAAGTGGTTAGTTAAGATCCTGGGTCCTTTGCACAGAGAAATAGTGCAACATAGAATTAGTGATGTTTTCGACTTTATTTCTAAAATATCCGAGACTAATGTGAGGTGTAAACGCATGTTATCCATGGATGTATCATCACTATTCACTAACGTACCGCTTTTGGAAACAGTGGATTATATTTGTCAAGAAATCACCGATAGGCAATTAGACTTAGGAATTCCCTTGTGTAGCCTCAAAGAATTACTTCTTAAATGCACAATGAATGTTCACTTCGTCTTCAATGATTCATACTATCGACAAGTAGATGGAATAGCTATGGGTTCACCATTAGGCCCAATATTAGCTGACTTCTTTCTCGCAAAACTTGAAAACGGGAAATTGAAGGATACCATCAAGGAGTTGGATATGTATTACCGATATGTCGATGATACATTTATCTTAGCCGATGAGAAGGTTAACATAGACGAGTTGCTACTTAAATTCAACAACATCCACCCTTCGCTTACCTTTACTTGTGAAGAGGAGCAGGAGAATAAATTACATTTCCTGGATGTCTTGCTAAGTAGGAGAGAAGATGGGTCACTTGGGAGAAGGGTGTACAGAAAAAGCACATTCACAGGGCAGTACACACACTTCCGTAGTTACGTGCCCATTAAATATAAAAGGAATCTTGTAAAATGTCTCGCGAGCAGAGCAAGGAAGATATGTACGGAGGACCTCTTGCAAAAGGAGTTTGAATATATTCACGATTCCTTGACGGAGATGGGTTATCCGAGTAGTTTCATAAAGAAACATATGAAACCATCAGAGAAGAAACCTGTGACTCTTACTGCACATAAGAAACCTCTATTTATTAAGTTACAATTTAATGGGGACTTATCTAGTGAGATTCTATTCCAAAGACTTTCAAGGAGCATACGTAGAACATTTTACGCAGCACACCTATGCTTGTCATTCTCTAGCCGACGAATGATTGGGACGCAAACGAAGGATAAGCTTGATAGTTTTGCCACATCTATGTGTATTTATCAATTCAACTGCACCTGCGGTGACAGTTATATTGGGCGTACTACTAGACAGCTTAGCCAACGTGTTAGTGAACATCTCCCATCGTGGTTTGGCAAAGGACAGACAAAAACAATCCGTAGCTCAATTCTGTCACATCTAATTGATAGTGGTCATGTAGTCGATAAAACGAAAGCCTTCAAAGTAATTCATCGTATCCCTCCGAATCTTTCTAATAGACTTCGTATTCGTCTACTGCACACAGCTGAGGCGATAGGCATTCGAACTATTAAACCTAAGCTATGCATTCAAAAGAAGTTCGTGCAGCCATTATCCCTCCCATGGCCTAATAAGACATAACCAACGAAAGACTTCTACCCCCCCCTTTATTTATATTTCCAACCCCTTTCTTATCATCCCTTAATCTTATCTTATATTCATTATAAACGTGTTTCATTTCCTTCCCCTACAATCTAACATTACGTAATCGGTTCATTTGTTTTTACTAGCCTTTATCGACTACTTCCACCTGAACAATTGTTTGTTTAATCATACTGTTTTTCATTATTCATGTTATCACAGATTGCCTCATTTTTTCATCCTTATTATTGATAAGACCATTATTATTATTATTACTATTATTAATATTATCATTACCACTATTATGACTAACTGCACAATTTATATTCACCATCGTATTATCCTATAGACAAAACACCATGATTGGTTCATATTTGAATTTTATTTGTAAACTTATATATATTAGAGTTAAGCCTGATGAGATCTAATTGAAAACAATATTGTTCGCTTAAATGTGTTGTTCTAAATCCTTTGTTATCGTTTTTCTCAAGATCAATATCTAGGACATAAACATTGACGTGAATTACTGTCCATCAATTTTCACTAACAGCTAGCTGTCACCAGAAAAGTTCAATGCTACGAAACTCAATGGGATTCATATATCACGTGAATGGGATACATTAATTTCACCCAACTCAAAACGTGGAGATGTCACACTGGATGTTTTACCAGAGAGAGCGGCAACACAAATTTGCAGTTCTTTACCGAAAATATAACTGTACTATAGTTAGTCGTTTTGTTACTGATATATCCAATGAAAAAACATTTTGACATCTTGACACTTCTCAACTCACTATACAGCGAAACTTCAGTCGTGATGAATTCGCGCTTCCACATGTTATGTTTCTGAAAAATCTATTTTTCCCCTGCTAACATTCTTCATCATGAGGATCTCGATTCATTCATTCTTTGAGTAGTTTGTTGAAAATCGTTTCTGATCAGCTGGCTATCTGATCCCAATTAAGGAGGCAGCGATTGCAGGTGTGTACCAGAGTGTGCATTAAGGTGTTAGTAATGTTGTAGATGTACAGGTGTCTTGGTTTTGTTTCTTGAGTTCATATTTCCATATTCTGATTTTGCTGACTGACAGTATTTGAAACGACACGTCTTGCATGGATATGGTAAACAAGTTATCACTATCAAATTTATTCCCCTGACAGATCGCTGCTGTAATTTCTATCAGTTGGTGGCTTCGTTATCAGCATCATCTCCGTGTTCTTAGTGTTTAGTTGGAGTTTTGTCCTATCCACCATGGAATGTTGCTTTACACTGACAATTTTATGCATAATCCAGCTCAAGCCAACCAGTGTTGAAAGCCGTGTCTTGTCTTCTTTCCGAAGGCTCGTCTTAGTGTTCAACTGTGGATCACTTGAGGCATGTGAATTCAGTGACTCAGCGAAACGGTTCGATAAAGTAACACTTCCATCAATCAGTAGGCAACTTCCCCTCATTCTAGATGTGTCGCATTGGTAGTATAAAAATATTCACTTCAGTATCAACATCAGGTTTCCGCGACTTCGGCGGAAGTCTGTCACATATTGCTGCCGCCTAAGCTGGAGTTTCTTCGGAAAGTGTTTGCTGTACTCCTGACATTATGGTGAGCATAATGAAACTAACATAGTCAAGTGATTAGGATGTAACGTTAGTCGTGAATGTATCAACAGAATTGGCCGTAGTGAATTCAAACTCACGTGAGTCATCTACGTAAATAAAAATTAAAATTAACACCTGCACTAAGTGCAATTGGAAGCCACGACGTCATCTGTTGCAATCATCATCATATTGACGAATCACAGACCAAAGATCATGAAGGAGTGTAGTTTTGATAGTGGAATATTCGGATTCAGTAAACCAATTTGTCGTGTGTATTTCAGTGTACGTGCCTCTTCGAATGAGCTTTGCATATAAAATTTCAAATATTGTAAAAATCCCCTGAGCAGAAAAGGAAGTTTGCAGATCACTTCACTAATATTATTAATACAGTTGCATTCTACTTTGGTAGACTTAGGACGACGTGAAATCTGAACACTAACTTGTGAGTTGGGTTTTTTGATTCCACGAATGATCCTGACTATCGATTTTAGCTTATAACGATCACTGTTAGTGAAATGAGGCAGTGATATTGAAGTAGAGAAGAATGACAGACCCATCGTTTCGAAAAGAGGATTTCGGAGAACGACGTAAATAATAAATCAACGATTTATTACAACAGATGTTGTGAAAGGATATAAATATGTCTTAATTCTTGAAGTCATTCTCTGCATTCAAATTTTATGTGTAAACCTGTTATGAAGATGTTTGGACTTCAATGGATATCATCCTGTGAACAAACTGAGAATACAGATATATTCCTGAAAACATACCCGTGTATAAAAAAACAAAATTGGTTGATAATCATGAGGTTACTCATTTTCTATTATGTATATGGAACTGAAGGTAATCAATTTGAATCTTATGAACCAAAATTTGCCTTTCGTTCCATTCCAAATCGTTCGATTTTAGTGAGATTTGTAACTCCAGTCCTACTGGTTCCTGACAAAAAACCTTTACTCACAGATTCTTCGAGAAGGTACAGAGAAGAGAGGATGGTGTGCCAGGAGTTCTTCATCTTCCTTGTACGGTTTTATTGCAAATATATTGAATGCACCTCAACAGGACTGAGGGCATTTGTGCTTACAGCCTGTTGCAAGCCAAAACATCAGACATCAATTTTCTTCAGTGTTTACTTCCATAATTTGAACCATGACAAAATGATAAGAAAGATTATCCTTGAGATAATCAGCAAACAATCACAGCGGACATCACGTGTTCAAATATCATTCGCAGATATATGACTTTCTTTTCTGGGAAACGGTGAAAAGCAGTAACGGAGAATCCTGCATCAAGAAGACCACTAATCAGAAGATTTTTACTCTCCGATGAAAAAAGAGCATACAAATCTGTAGATATCGTGTGATTTTCTCAATCAACAAGCTGTCGCCTAGCCGTGTTTTCTGGCGTGACACTATCTCAAATCAAATGTGAATCCCGTGACAGTCTGGAGTTCCAATGTCATCCTGTTCATATGATATCTCATTGATGAACGTGTTATTAGGAAGTAATGACTGTGCGTACCAGCGGTGTGTGAGGAAAGCATTCACTTTGATTTACACCAATAATTGCCATGAAAACTGACGCGCATAAGCCAAATATTAAAAGAAGCTTCATGGTTCATATATACTGAGTTTGCCAACAATCGATTTGGAGTAAAAGTTTCATATGCATCCACCTGATGTGTGTTTTGCATTTGACAGTCTATTATATTTTGCTGTGTATATGGGTCGATATTTCATTATAACTGGAAATATGCTTTTATCTCTCCACTTATTTAAAAAAATATGTTTGTCCTTGTTGTCACATGACATTACAACCAATCATGTTAGGACTGGCCAATTATTGGTTCATGTTTATTAGTCATTTTCATATATACTTTTGTACTATATAGTTGTTCCCACGTTTCGTACACTACGTACCATTTCACTCACACTCTTGTGTGACATTTATTTTCCTTGTCCGGAAAATACAAGTATCATCGTAAACCTGGTGCTCTTCTGATTTCCCTATTTCCGCGTCAGGACTGTTAACTACTCGACGAGTACATGAGAAAGTAACACTCGTATGAAACTCACAAATAATACTTGAATACGAGAGTGCAATTTAACCAAACTAATAAATCGGAATGATCACACTGCATGTTTTACGAGAAAGATGAGTATTGTTGACATGATGGAATTTTGTGTGTTGACAGACTATAGAGATAAATTAAGTTTAACTGAGACGTTTCAGTGACTGAGAAATCGATCGAGGAGTAGGAAGAGGAAGACATGTGAACTTTGTTATATTAGTCGAAGTAATTATTTTTATTTCGCCTGTTCAACTAATCAACAGTCTGATTTTGATGCGTTGTACTCTCAGTTTATTCCTTTCTGTTACAATGGTAGCTATTATCGTTTCACTGGGATCGAAGTAGAAAATTGGATTTCGAAAACACGTCTCCACTATGTAACATGTTGATTATCTACAGTTGACCCAGGGTTTGTCTCTACTGTATGACGTCAGCATATCATTGATTGATAGAAAGATCACTCACTCTTTCACGTCAAGTAAATTGATCAATTGAAAATTTGTGATACATGTCGCAGACCCGTTCAACAGCAATATGAGGATGACATATGACAAGTGATTCGCAACAACAGTCGATGTGCAGTAAAAGTTTCAATCCTATGCAACTCAGGCAATCGTATTGTTATCTTTGAACTTTCAGGGTAATCAGATTAGTCGAATATTTTTTTGTGAAGCAGAAATCAGATAATTTACGAGTGAAATACTTGATGATTTGTATTGTGTGTGATTACAAAAACGAATAACGATATGAGTTCTTTCACTATCGCAGATATGTGAAATCAGCTAAATATAATACATCATCGTTTTGCATATTTGGGCCCTATACTGATCCTGAAAACGTGTTTCTAATAATGAGTAGTGATTAGAAAAAATACTGTCAATAGATTTCTCATATTTCGTTTGTGTTTCTGGAAAACAGTTTACCTGCTTCACAGAAACATATCGGTATATTTCAACAGCTGATTACAGAGTATTAGTAAAATGGGTGTCAGACAAAATATTGATTGCGGTCGTAGAATGGTTTCTACATATTAAATGGCATTTGTCTTCAGCTGAGCCTGATGTTCATTATTGTGCTGACGATAAAAAATAGCCTTGACATTAGGAATTGTATACGGGCATGTCGAATCCCAGTTTCCATGCTGTTCATGGCACATCTTTTTACAAAACAGCACACCGAATGTAAAATGGAAAGGGTAATACATACGAATGTGAAGAAACTCGTGTATATTTTAGTGATGGGTGAAGCAAAGCCGAAATTGGCACAGTATAAGTATCCTGTATGATCAGCTGATGAAAGATACGAATTTGTTTCTGTCTAACAGGTAAATAATTTTTCAGAAACACAAACAAAATCTTACAGACCTATTGACAGTATTTTTCCAATCACAACTCATCAATATAATCACGTTTTCACAATCAGTATAGGTGCTTGATATTCAAACCCTGTCCTGTGTGCGAACCATAAAACTCTAAGGGGAAAGATTTCTAGTTGAGGTGGATGTGATTGCGCTCCGTGAAGTGGCCGGTTTTCTTAAGAAGCTTTCGTGGTCTCTTGCCAGACACCTGGTGTGAGAACATCCCCATGAAGTGTGAAGTCACTTGAATAATGAATGAATAATAATATAACTGTTTCTCTTATCAATGGATTGAGAATTCCGACTTTCTCTTCTATCACATAGCTAGACTGTTGTTACACAGTGTATGATGTTCTCTCAATTCTTTTCCAATGTTTGGATCTGTTTACCTCTGATTCACCTGGTCATCAGACTTCGAAAATTCTTCTGCTTTTTTCTGTGCTGAATCAACATCACCTTGCTCTTTTCAATGCTGTTAGACTGTAATTCCTCTTTCACTTAAAATTCACTGCCTAATTAAACAGTGACGTGGTTGGTCAGCATCACTCAGAGAAGCACCTGAAGACAACGATGCTGTGATATATATTCATAAGGAATTAAGCTGATTTCACATATCTGCGATAGTGAAAGAACTCATATCGTTATTCGTTTTTGTAATCACACACAATACAAATCATCAAGTATTTCACTCGTAAATTATCTGATTTCTGCTTCACAAACGAATATTCGACTAATCTGATTACCTTGAAAGTTCAAAGATAACAATGGACGTGATTTTCTAGTCGAAATCTATCAAATCATTTTTGAGAACACTAAAAGTACAACGAATATCCATCAGTCGGCTTATTGTCTAAAATTACGTGAATTGATGGACCTGATTGTTGAAATGTATTCGGGATAATACGTGGGTATATCAGATATTTAGGTGAACTTCTCGATTTGAAAACCATTAAGTTTTTTGCAGAACTTTCCCACCAACTGAGTAATGCTTCATAATCCAGAAATTAGCTACACCCTGATTCAATGTGTCCAAAAATCTTTTCCATTATTCGTAGACGTTTATACTCTACTCTACTATATATATATATATATATATATTATGGTTGAGAGAAGTATTTGCATACAGGTGACCAGCATGATCAACGTGATCTAATTGCCAGATGGATGTTTCACTGCTTCACATAGCAGCCTATCACCTGTGCACCATGATTTCCCAGCTCAGAAAGCTTAGTATTCTGTAAAATGGTTTGTTTGAATTAAATCGTCTCACTGAGTCAGGTGGTACCCGTAACGTTTCTGTGGACGTCAGTTGGGAATGATCAAAATGACCCCTGCCTGGTGACATCATTTCAGATGAACGAGACAAGTATATTGACACCACTAGAAGGGAAACACTGCGTCTCGTTTGATTTTTTATTACACGAACTCTGATCTATTTCATGTTTCGTTCAAGCGAGTTATTTCAATACAATGCAACTTTTGAAATTTTTTTCTTGGCATCCATTCTTTCCTCCTGCAAACTACAAGATCAAATAAAGTATAAGGTATGTTGAAACGTCTTCTCCTAATTGACTAACATCTGCATATATTTCTACTGAGTGCATCGGTTCGTGTTGTATTTACGTGAATTATGGTACATTCAGAGAGTTGGATGACCAGTTACACCTGATGTGTGACGGATTCGAATGTGTTACCGTGCCATCATACTGTGACAGTTTGTGGGTTGATCCTTTGCAGGCAGTCTCACTGTTTTTCTAAGCGGTAGATTCTCCATCGACACAGCTTATTCTCATTTTGTACCAAGGCTCACGATCGACTCGAAGTGTAGCGCAATACAAAAATCCAGAAACGTCATTACTGTTGTTTGATATGTGAAGTCTGTCACTCATTTCACTTTCCTGTGCAGGATAATTTCAACATTTTATTCAGTGTGGAAAATCACAACACAGGATGTCGAAATCATCCAGAATCGAAAATGCAGTTCAGGCTTTCATTATATAAAAATGACTTGGCGATTCGCCTGCACTCTACGTCAGTGGAACAAAGAGATTCTGATTGTGAAAGTCGGTTCCGTAGTCAGAAACATAACCATTCATTTGTTCGTGGTAACAATACATTTCCAGTCTGACTGCATTGAATAT
Organism: Trichobilharzia regenti; assembly: GCA_944472135.2. NCBI lineage: Eukaryota > Metazoa > Platyhelminthes > Trematoda > Strigeidida > Schistosomatidae > Trichobilharzia > Trichobilharzia regenti. The sequence continues at coordinate 110,277,420 of OX235264.1, read as the reverse complement.
ATTTTGTGAATGCCAGCATGTAACGGAATACGAACATCCACACTCGGTTAACTAGCGTAATATTGACAAAGTGCTCGAAACACTCAAACCGTAGACCGTCTGTCGTTTTGCCTAATGGCTACGCTACAAACACACACGTGCAATCGATTAGTGGTAAGCATATCAGCCTACAGATGAGACCACGGTCAACCGATTTTTGAAGAAAAGAGAGACGAACTTCTGCAATTAGATTCGAAATGGTCACCTTCATTATTATACGTATAGCAGAAAATAGAGAACCTCATAATTTTCAGTTGTTATTCAATACATTTTGATGTCATTCAGACGAATTTGTACACGGTTTGATCTCTTTTTGAAGCTGGATTGCATATTGAAACGGAGTGAAGAAAAGTGGGAAAGCACTTGGGAGAATTTGACAGTTGTTTCGTCACCCTAATTTCAGACGCAACGGAAGTGCACAGCGAAGAGCGGCGTTTCCATCGAGGACGGTCTGTTGCAAGGAAGGTTTGCTTGTAGAATAATGAATCCATCAACACTGAAACAGAATTGTTATACCGTACTTTAAATGAACCCTTAACTATTCAGTGAAAGCTGCGCAGTAGTCTTTGTTGGTTTTCTATGAGTTTGTACCGACGATGGTCTGTTGCAAGGAACGTTTGTTGGTAGACTGTTCATCTAGTGAGGTCCGACTGAATAATCTATTAACAATGACACATAATCAGTACGCCGTTCTTTCAATGAGCCGTTTACTTTTGCTTGTAGACTACATAATCCATTACCAGTGAAACATAATTCTTATAGCGTAATTTTAATGAACCCGATGGTTGTAATGTGAAGATGTCGGATGCTACTTGCTTTATACCAATTCCATAATATTAGTGTCTCTTCTTTACAATTTCAAATTCAACAAGAACGCTTCACTACGCAATGTAATCAATCATGCATTCAATATCTCAACAAACAGAAACATTGCGTTAAGTCGAAAAATTATTTTGAACAAACATTTATTGGAAAAGATCTAATCTACAGAAAGGGGAAGAAAAATGACCATCATTCAGAAGATCGAGTGTTTCATTTAGTAACATCTGAGCAGAGCATTTGAAATAGCGCAGTGGAATTATTGTCTCAGTGTTTCAATAATTATGCCACAACTGATTTTCGCACGACCAAACTTCAATTGCTAGATGACGTCAACATTTTACAATTCCTGGAGGGAAAGACAATGAGAGAAAAAGTCGAAATGAACACATGAATGCTCATCAGAATTGGTTATCTTATCTACAGTGCCTAATTACGGATTGCGTAATAAACGATGGTTTATTTCTCGAATCCAAAGCAGTTGTGTAGTACTGATGTTAGTTATATTGTTTTTGAAAGAGGTGCTAATCGTCCACATAAGTTGTCTAATCTGTAACAGTGTCATTTCATTGAGAAAGAATTCCGGGAAGGTCAAAACCAATATGATGTCATTCCAAAAGAATGTTTGGATGAGTGAAAGTGAGTCGAATTCATGTTATGGACACAGTCAATTGAGACGACATATCAGGCCATCACTCAAGAGCAATCCGACTTCGAAACGATTGCTTGATTGTCTTCGATTGACATGGAGGTTGTTGTGTGCGTGTGCACGAGTGGAGAAGATGAGAGCCTGTTCGAAGTCGCACAGACATCTAAATGTGACGTTTCAAATCAGTTGCTGATTCGTAGGTTTCACAAGATGATATCAGGCATTTATCTGTTCATGAGGTTATACAGTTGACTGCTCACATCAACACAATTTCTCATGGATTTTCCTCCGATTTGTCACCACTACATGTGAATGAGAAGATTGCAAGTATAAGAGAAGATATTTTTGTGCCACACGAGATACCTTCACCCGACTACTTGCACGTTTTCAAGTGCCTATTGACAATAACATCAATCAGCTCGGGTGAATCCAACACTCCAACAAAGCAACTTACAGCGCCTGATATTCTGACGAAGTATTTCATCAGAAATCGTCAAGAAATGAGACGACCAACAGGAATTCGACGAAATTCTGATGACGAGATAGCAGATATTCCAATGACTCACTCACACAGCGCCTATATTGTCAGTATTAGAACAATCAGTCTGAACGAATCTTGTTTAAAGCTGATACTAAACTGAACAAACTGTATGACATTTTGATGGATTTCATTTCGGAACACGTTGAGTGAGACTATTCGTGAACTTCATTTAAGAATATATTCCTGTGAGAAGATAACAGCGCAAAGCATACTGTGACGTTAGTCTTCAGACCATTGACATGTTTAGTGAAATTAGCCGAGATGAGACGTATTTGATTCGTTCAGCTACAGAGTACAGTCAACAATTAAACAAACAGTCCACATGTGTTTTGTTCACTTGTGGAACTGAAATCAACAAAATAAATCACATCAAGATGGATTTGTGAGACTGTCTAAACTTCAGTTGGTACTCCAATCATATTAGAAGAATTCACTGAAGAGTCTATTGGGATGTTAACTGTCATATATTTGGAAAATTCAGTGTAGTCAGCCTTTGGAGAATACGGATGATCGTGCACACCCACCAAAGATATTTGGAATGTGAAACGCTTCAAAGCACACCCAAAAAGGCCTCATTTTTTATGGAAGTGGAGGTTCATTGGAAAATGTACCTTCTATTCCTCAGAATACAGTGGGTGCATTTACATCACCATTATCAAGAGATTTACATGTAAATTTTGCGGTATAGCTTCAAATGTCGCATGATTCACACTTTAAGAAAGACTCACTTTGAACCTAGACGCTTTCCACTTTTGGTTTCCAATTCCTCTTTCGTCAGGGATGTGCCAAATTGAACATTGTAAGTGCATTTCACATCCTCAACTGTGAGGTTATGTTGTTTGTCCAAAGTGAAATTGATCTTATCAAATTTGACATTTACTTCATCTTAAAATCAACAAAAAGACATATGAATACTTCAATGGGAAGGATATAAATCTCTGCGAGTAGACCTAGTTCATGAATGAAGCGAAATGACAATAATTTTCTTATCCGTGGAGTTTCAAAGTCCGCATGGTAGAGATCACGAATGGGGTTTTCAAGTCATTGATAGATTACACGAGCAATACGGAATTCTATTCACTCGCAATCGTCGCTCAATTTTTGTAAGTATCAGTCTGTCAGTCCATAATATTCCCATGAACCTCCTAACACGATGCCAAGTAAATCAGGGATGTCACTCACTCTTCTATTCTTGGTAACAGGTAGAATTCACTTTTAATACGGGAAATCAAACTTTATTGGGGTGCTCAATTTCCAGGTCTCGAAAACGGTTTCATCGAAGTTTCAGCCAGATCAGCAAAGCTCAATCACCGAAATTTGAATTCAAACAGAATTGAGTTGTACTTCTTAGGCGATCGATTTAGACCACAGTGGGTGAATAGTCTACGAGCTAGCTTAAAATTAAACCTGAATTTCTTTACATTGAGCTGTTCCAGAGATTCTCAAAGTAGGCTGTCGAAAACGGTGCACGTCAGTGGTCGCCGTGTTTCGCCGGTTCTCCAGAAACATGGTTGTCCGTGGTAACTCTTGCTAACTGAGTTTAAAAACGAAGTATTTAACAATTAATGTAACCGTGTATTTTTAAAGGAAATTGGTTTAAAGACTGTGTGATGATGAAATCATTCCTGCTTAGCTTACTGCTTTTCACTGACCGACGAACTGAATAACTGGTCGACTCAACAATTTCGTTCACAATATGAACCTTATTATTAACCCTGAGCTGCGTAGCAGGCGATTTCGACTGAGCGAAAAACAACAATCACTGATCAGATCATCGCGTGAAAACTGGATCAGAAGCTTCAGGTGACGAGACGATCTCACGAGCTATTCATTCACTAGGACGGAAGCCAGTAGCATATGTACTCTCCCATTTACTAGCCAGCAATATATAGCACCGACAACACCCAGTCTCATCACTTGTGCGGATGTTTCCTCTACGTGACCACGAACTGTTACTGGAATTCCAGGTTACTTCATCCCACAGGAACTCCGGATATCAGTCAGTCACCAGTGAGAGGCTTCATGAATTTTACTGAGCAACTAGTTTCTTTCTTTAGTCAGCGCGATATCAAACTCAAATGAGGAAAACGTTTCAATATAAATGAATAAAAATTACCATTCGGTCCAAGTGTCATTTGGAGAACGAAGCTTTCTGATTTAATCCTCATCATACTGACGATGCACAGACCGACGATCATGATGAGGTTTAGTCTTGACTTCTGAGACTGCATCTCACTAAAATTATGTAGAGAAGCGAAAACTTGATGGTGTAATTTGAAAAGAATAACGGAAAGTGACTTGTTCTTTCATTTCGACTTTCGAGTGTAGTATACGCCTGCAACAGCACATCACAATTATTACTGTTCTAACCGACTCAATTTTGTTTGTACACAAGATCGCCAGTTATCACTCATCTCCAAACTCACATCAATTCCTCCATAACGTCTTCACACCAACGGACAAATCCAGATTTACGAATCGCGGTGCAATTCAGGCATGACGTTGACGAAACTGACTTAGCAAGCAATAGTGGAATAATCGAATGCAGGAAACTAATTTGTCGTATGTGTTTCAGTATAAGTGACTCTTCGTAAAGAGCTATGCAAATATAATTTTGTATTCCGTAAACATTGGCTGAACAGAAAGTGAAATTTTCAAGTCATTTGGACACAGATCGGAGAGAAGTAATCTCAACACTACTTAGTTTGGAATGTATTAACAATGATATGTGTGATTTGTCTGATATCATCAAAGCAAGTGTATCTATGTGAGGCCGTATTCTACTCACTGATTGACATGAGCAAACCACGAAGTTGTACGAACTACTGAATGCTTTTCCATCCAAGGAGAAGGCAAATTGACGTTAACGGTTGATAAGGCTATTGTTGGATGGTATATGCAGAATATAATTCAGCAGATTACTGATCCACATTCAGTCTCGTGTCTTCATTAAACAGACAAGATGTCAAGCAATTTTTTGAAACAGACTTACCACAAATGATCACGCGATAAAACCACACAGCTATAAATCACGAAGACATTTAATACAGAATTCATGAACGACTCAAACTACTAGGCCTTACAATTCCAAACAAATGTTCAGATTACCTATGTTTCCACTCTGCACAATACTACATATGATAAATTGTAAATTACGAGTGGACTGTCCAGGCACTCACATTTTGTTAACGAGAATGTGAAACATCCTCAAACGGTAATTACATAGTACAGAGTATATCATATGAATATTGATACCACTGGAACTCACCCGAAATGTGTACTGAATAGTCACTAACTAAGTGGACACTGACAGAATATTCTCTAGGACTATTTATACCACTAACACATGACACCATTCCGTTCATTGGTTACTTCTAGCTACCAATCAGAATTTGACTGAATCTCTTGTCTTTGTTTGTGTGACAATCATCAATTCAGATATTATCTGACTCGACTTGATTCCAGAGAAGGCCAATGTAAAAATAATAGTGACGATATCAAGAAACGGAATCGAAACTGTAGATCATTGTTCAGATTACTGTTTCCATCTAGACAGATATATATATAGGATATACGTCAGAAAATGTATATCTCACCGGAAAATCCATTATTAGCATCAACTATCTGTTACATGAAGTACTTTCGTGGATGTAAAGTAGCTTCGTAATAGACGATGTTCTTGATGCTCGTTGCACGAAAGTTGATGGCTTTCATGATCCGAATTGTCTAGTTGATGTTTCCATTGGGAACAGCACCACAAGCTTATATATCAGGCAGACGACTCATGAATAAGCTGAAATGCGCATTTGAATTCCATTTCACTGTTTCTCACCAGACATTTCGATATCCTCACATTGATCACAACACCTGGTTGTGAAATACTCACTGGAAGGCATCAACACGTGAAGAGAGGCTAAACACTTAGGTCCTCCTAGATGAAGAGAAAGCCAGAGGCATGGGAGCCTAACAGGCTGTCGAAATCTTGGATGACGAAATGGCAGTACAGTACTCTCAAATGCTATTCAACTGTTTTCCATTTGATATCAATCCGTGATCCATCTTCAAGTAAAAATCAGTCCCTTGAACTCAATTTTTGAAAAGAAAATCAAAACTGATTGAGAAAGTAATGACTGTTAATAATAATCTTTAAATTCCTAGGGGAACATAGGGCTTCAGCTGCGAATCTCCACTGCCTTTTGTTTTCTTTTAAACTTTTCACCCCACCCCAAATCTGCCCACATGCTTTCATCTCCTCTTCATATGACCTCCTTCTAGTCACCCTTGCCTTGACGACCAACCCGCCGCTTTCTCTTTCGGGTTCCACTCGAGCGATGGCCTGTCTAGTGATGTCACTCGATGGTTTCCCCAGCGTACGGCCGAACCATCTTCATTCCTTCCTGCCTATTTGTTTCACAATCGGTTCCTGCTGTGTTGGTTCGCTCATTGCCAGAGATCCCAGTTGCTGGTCTTTTCTGATCGGCCATCTGATCTTGAGTATTGAGCAAAGACAACTGTTGATGAAGGTCTGAAGATATGATGCACCATGTTTCTGATTTGTTAGTAGTACAGACTTCACACAGGAGTTGAAGAACCGGATGTTATTTTTGATGCTGAGTGCTGTTCACCTCCACACAGACTTGTCTTGCTTTTCCGATTCTGGCTTTGATATCCTCGTCAGTTCCGTCGGCCTGTAGTCTAGTCGGTGCTTCCCAGGTAGGTGAAGGAGTTTGTTTCTCTCAGGTTCCTCGGAATTATGCTGGCTGATTGCTGTGTGTTGTTGTCGCTGTGGCTGTTGGTGTAGGCCAGGAAGCTTCATCACTTCTGTTTCATGTATGTTCACCTGAATTTCTATCAAATTGTATGAATATTGACCAATTGAAAGTTGAAGCGCACTAAATCGACTCTCTAATTCTTTTCTGACGGCACGGATTCTGGACACAAGTACTGACGTGAAATGTGGTCTAGGCTATTAGCTTGCAGTCTAAACTCACCGAGGTATATTAAGCACTCCTGAGGAGCATCCACTCACTCACTACACAATGGCCATGATCGTACAACGAAGACAACGTATTCCCGAAAATTCCTGTTTAATTACTATTTCTTATTCTTATTATCTCAGTCAGACTATTAAACAAAATAATTCCGTTTGTCTACGTGAAATACATGATCAGGGTTTAAGTTTGCTGGTAAATGGCTTTATTGGCTGCATATCAGTTTGGATTCATCACTTATCCTCAGTACTTACTCGAGGAATGTTTCAGTGTTGATTCTATTCGTCATGACTGAGTATTTCTCGACACGGACACTAACACTCATACTGACTGTCACACCAATGCTCACGTAGTGTTCATACACATGAAGAACTGACAGAAATCTACAACCTCGTGCAGTGAAAGCAAACAAACAGATTCTCCTCAATGATAACACAACATGTGAGAGACTGAGAGTAGTTATGCGCTACCACTCGAATGAAGATTGAACGAATTTACACTCACAGATAGTCTTTCAAACAGAAAAAATAACTTATTATTGCAATGAGTATATTGATATTCACCCGTGTTAGTTCTTCATTTCGTTGAGTGACTCCATTGTCAATGGCACCTCACAAATGTACAAAAGGCATGTCAGTAGATTGTCACTACACAAAATTCCACTCCTTGAATATGTCGTATTTTTCTGGTGAAATTGTCAGTGTGATTGCTCTGTTTCATGGAAGGTATCTGCTGACACGCAACTGCAGGATTACCAGTGAACACTTTCACACAGTTCATTTGATCGGAGGAAAACGGGATTACAAATCAAACTAAGACCGAACGATTTATGAGGGAAAGAAAGATACACTATTGTTCATACGATTCGATTTGCTGACCATGTGTGCATTACACATAACAGAAAATGAGTACCTGCATGATTATCAATCAATTTGGATTTTTGTTGACGAGTAAGTTTCCAGGCGTTTAAGTGTATTATCAGTTTGATCGCAGGATGACATCCATTGATAAAGACATGGAAAACAATTACCAGTATTGGTCACCTGTTTACAAAGCAGAAGTTACATAGAGTAAAAATAAAGAGTACAGTATCAACTCAGTTTTCGTAAACCCGAACCAGATTATGTCAAGTTTTATCAACTGTGAATGCTATATGTTATTCGTTATTATCAATATTTATATCATGATGAAATCCTGAGGCATCACATATCCACCTTGTTCCACTATTTGGCTGGTATCACGATTTCCCGGTGTTTGCTATGAAGATGCGAATGACAGAAGATGGGACATCACATATTAATTGAAGGAAGAAAAATAATGAACGATGCCTTGCCTGTTAATTGTTATGATATGCATGATGTTCAGCATGATAAGTTTGATGTTCAAGGTTTACTATCTAGTTATAGTAAAGGCTTGAAGCTTCCCACGTTTGAACCTCAGTACTCTGACCATCCACATTTCATCAAGGAGTTCGAGGTCATGTTGAGTATTTTTGTATTCAATGATGAAATGAAGTTGATGTTTTTTATTAAGGTAATGCACTGGTGTGGCTGCAAGTGTCAAACAGCTCTACAAGTTCATACCCTCAAACGAAGGATATATCAAGGCGATGAGGTTATTACGTCAAAACTTTGGAAGGCAATTTATTATATCCTGTAACATTTTGAGACCTTCAAGAGTAGTAGGTCTCAGTTGAACAATAATTCATAGGAACTTGCAGAGTTCTTGAACAGTTTATTGGTAAATGGAAATTGCGTAGATGAATTGAATTCCAGTTCCGTGCTTGAAAACCTTTCCTAGAGACGAAACTACAAAGAAAGTTCATAAATAAATCTCCCATCTAGAAGAGGATGGTTTGTGGCCCGGTTGCGATGATATTGTGGGCCTGGTGAAAAAGAGTGTCAACCAAGCTATGAGCAAGTTTGCCAGTACACTGCATCCCACTCCTGGCATAGAGAAATCACAGAGCGAAACGCAATCGTTTATGATGAAACGATTACAGAGAAGTGGCTATCGAGAAAGCCGTATGGTGTCAAGTAATCTATGCAAACCTCAAGACGACTTTCCTGGGACTTCCTCAACAGATAGATTACAAGCTGCAGAACAAACACGCTTGTGTGTCTTGTGTTTGCAAGAAGTGCATAGAAAAGCGAACTGTGAGGCAGTGAGCACGTTTAGTAGTGAGCAAAATGATGAAGTCGATCATACAAATGGCGGTAAAGTGGATATTTGTGATAAGGGTCATGACAGTGCACATTTCTTTTTCGTTGATCATGATGAGCTGAGGAAAATGCCTACTACTAATACTACTACTACTGAGTTGCATGAAGATTCTGTTTTACTTGAAGGTGAAGTAAAATTTAATGGTAGATGCGTTTGCATAAGGTATGGCTACTAGTCAGGCCGTCATTGTAAATGATGTACGTGCAATCCACATATCGACCGATGTTAAATCTGGACTGGAGCCAATCATAAAAGACTGCGATGATGCTAATCTTGCGGTTGGGCAACCTTTTAAAGATCGAACAACAACAACAACAACTTCTGATGCACCGCTACGTTCATCAACTGGTATCAGTCAGTCGTCGTTGATGTTGTCATCCACATTGAAGTTGACGTCCATGAACTCATGTGTCTTGTGCTGTGACTATGCTGGTATCGCTCCGTTTAAAGGACGAATGTCAATGGTCAGTTTAGGGAGGATAAGTCAACTGTGTATGAGAGTGTAATTGTAAAACGGACTTGCATGAATAAAGGCAGTTCAAGTTCGAAATTGTTATTTGATTGCCATTTACTTAGGTTCAAATTACTCTGTTTCTACGCTTGGTTGGTCAGATACGTCATATGCTTGTTAGTCATCTATACTCTGAGATACAATGACATGTGCGTGTCACCGTTCAAAGTTGAGGATAAAGATGATAGAAGGAGGTCAGCAAATGAACTCTGCGACGATTTTCCAAATTAAGGAGTCAACCTGGACGTCTTTCTACTTGGATTGTCAACCTGAGAAGGAATGTAGGCGTATTGCTGTAATTCCTACCGTTTTCAAGGGTAGCTCGTCAAGGCTGAATCCACGACATTTGACGTATAAATTGTACACATGTTTGTGTTAATTATTTGAGTGAGTTCCAATTCATATAATTGTTGGTTAATTTTATAGATGTCGCATTGTGTGAATCATCTTGTAATGTTATTGTAAGTACTTCTGAAGTAATTTATACTCTTCTACAAATGTGAACGAATCGAGGAGTATTTTAGTCAGTCCATGTGAATTTATACGCCACGGAGGGGATTGAACCAGGCTGACATAGGACAGCTAACACCCCGTGGACCAGATCAGTGATGGTACTGTCGACAGTGAGCGAGGGAAAGTTCAGATAGTTGAAGACGGTCCCACAAGTCAGGGAGAGCGTGTGAGTGTGATGATGTAAGCTCATTGTCTACTGAGGGATTTTGTTCTGCCTTTAGTCCTGGTTCGCCCAAGTTCCGGTATAAGAATTTCAGTACGAGATTATCGTCCCCATGGAAAACAGAGATGGACCCTTTTCTTACCGGGGAGAGCCAACTCATGATTGTTTGTTGAATCTCAACTCCATGTTTTGGCGGAAGTAACCAATACTGCAGTCATCGTTCCAATGTTCGCTGTTCGTCAGAAGACGGAAAAATACTAACCGAAGTATTATTGTGATTAATTGCTTTGACATTTATTCCTAGACTTTGTGTACAACAACCTTATGATTGAATCTATATCGGAGCAAGAATAAAGGATTCTTGAGTCACCAATATGTGTTCTGGTTTAAAGCCTTTCTTTTACACATAGTCGCTGAATGTCTTCTAAAAAATAGTGAAGTCCAGTGTATTGAGCACTGGAAAATTGTGTAAAATAAGCTGGCGTACAAGCAGAAGTCTTCAGATCAAATTGAACGTGACCGGAAATCTGAGGTCGTGTAAGTTTTCTCATCATTATAACAATCAAGAGATTAATCAAGAAGCACTTTGACCACTGTCCACTTAGATAGTGGCTGATTTCCGCCTCACACTCAGCCAATACACTCAGGTGATGACCTTTCGAATTAAAAGTTTGCAATGAACGTGATTTTCTGGAAGAGATTTATCCAGTCACTTCTTAGAAATCGAAAAGGCGAATATTGAGCATTAGTCGACTGATTGTGTAATAGTGCGTGATTTGACGATGACGAGGCAGATTGTTGAAATGTATTCAGGTCAATGTGTGCATGTATCAGTTAGCCACGTTCACATATTTTTGGATGGATGATTAATCTACTGATTGTTATCATGATGCGAACGATTACACGACTGTCACGTTAAATTTTTCAAAAAGTCTTCTGCCTAAACGTCAGCTGACTAAACACAATGTTACCTCAAGTTTATTTCACGAATGATAGCAGCTACTGATTTCTGACTATAACGAGCACTTCTAGTGAAATGAGGCACTGATATTGAAGTGGAATGAGTAATGACTGGCCAAACATATTGAAAAGACCTAGGGTATTTCGAAGCACCACGGAAATGACAGAGAAGTGTTTGAATTCTGGTGGTCCATTGAGTCAGAGCATAACACATGCATTCATTAACATTTTCGCCAAATGTATCAAGTGTGAATGAATGAGCTAACTCTAGGATAGTCTATAAAATAAAATTTCGAGTCTAAAATCGTCAAACATCATAAAAATCAAATACGCATTACAACACCGGTAGTGAAGTGATACAACTATATTACATATCTTGGAGGATTTCTATACGTTCACATTTCATATATATTAACTTTTAGTGAAGATGACTGTGAAAAGCATATGATGGCCTAATCAGTATACTTCTCATTTTACGGAGTGAAATCAAGTCCACCTCGATTAGAAATCTCCTAGATTACAGTGATATAATTAGGATACAAGGCAGGTTATGTAAATGGAAGTCCTGTCATGAAACTTTTAACTTCATAACCCCGTTCTATAGTGATTAGAAAAGGCTTGTCAATGAGTGTATACGATTTCGGGTGTCACCCTGATCACTGAACTGCGTATTACATAATAATGCGGTGATATGTCAATCATTTTTTGACACAGATTCCGAGTAATGTTTGGCTTAACGAAGTTGTCATGTAATAGACACACAAATTTTACTATGGTCGCTTGTTTCAAATCATATCGAAGACTGAGTTGCGTATCAAGAAAAGCATTTCCATCAGCCAGCTTAGCACCTACATTTACAGCTATCTTTAGAGTCTTCATAGCGAACACCGGGAAATCGTGATGCCAACCAATGATGACTGCAAAGAGTGGAACAAGGTGGATATGTGATGCCTCAGGATTTCATCATGATATAAATATTGATAATAACGAATAACATATAGCATTCACAGTTGATAAAACTTGACATAATCTGGTTCGGGTTTACGAAAACTGAGTTGATACTGTACTCTTTATTTTTACTCTATGTAACTTCTGCTTTGTAAACAGGTGACCAATACTGGTAATTGTTTTCCATGTCTTTATCAATGGATGTCATCCTGCGATCAAACTGATAATACACTTAAACGCCTGGAAACTTACTCGTCAACAAAAATCCAAATTGATTGATAATCATGCAGGTACTCATTTTCTGTTATGTGTAATGCACACATGGTCAGCAAATCGAATCGTATGAACAATAGTGTATCTTTCTTTCCCTCATAAATCGTTCGGTCTTAGTTTGATTTGTAATCCCGTTTTCCTCCGATCAAATGAACTGTGTGAAAGTGTTCACTGGTAATCCTGCAGTTGCGTGTCAGCAGATACCTTCCATGAAACAGAGCAATCACACTGACAATTTCACCAGAAAAATACGACATATTCACGACATATTCGAAATACCCTAGGTCTTTTCAATATGTTTGGCCAGTCATTACTCATTCCACTTCAATATCAGTGCCTCATTTCACTAGAAGTGCTCGTTATAGTCAGAAATCAGTAGCTGCTATCATTCGTGAAATAAACTTGAGGTAACATTGTGTTTAGTCAGCTGACGTTTAGGCAGAAGACTTTTTGAAAAATTTAACGTGACAGTCGTGTAATCGTTCGCATCATGATAACAATCAGTAGATTAATCATCCATCCAAAAATATGTGAACGTGGCTAACTGATACATGCACACATTGACCTGAATACATTTCAACAATCTGCCTCGTCATCGTCAAATCACGCACTATTACACAATCAGTCGACTAATGCTCAATATTCGCCTTTTCGATTTCTAAGAAGTGACTGGATAAATCTCTTCCAGAAAATCACGTTCATTGCAAACTTTTAATTCGAAAGGTCATCACCTGAGTGTATTGGCTGAGTGTGAGGCGGAAATCAGCCACTATCTAAGTGGACAGTGGTCAAAGTGCTTCTTGATTAATCTCTTGATTGTTATAATGATGAGAAAACTTACACGACCTCAGATTTCCGGTCACGTTCAATTTGATCTGAAGACTTCTGCTTGTACGCCAGCTTATTTTACACAATTTTCCAGTGCTCAATACACTGGACTTCACTATTTTTTAGAAGACATTCAGCGACTATGTGTAAAAGAAAGGCTTTAAACCAGAACACATATTGGTGACTCAAGAATCCTTTATTCTTGCTCCGATATAGATTCAATCATAAGGTTGTTGTACACAAAGTCTAGGAATAAATGTCAAAGCAATTAATCACAATAATACTTCGGTTAGTATTTTTCCGTCTTCTGACGAACAGCGAACATTGGAACGATGACTGCAGTATTGGTTACTTCCGCCAAAACATGGAGTTGAGATTCAACAAACAATCATGAGTTGGCTCTCCCCGGTAAGAAAAGGGTCCATCTCTGTTTTCCATGGGGACGATAATCTCGTACTGAAATTCTTATACCGGAACTTGGGCGAACCAGGACTAAAGGCAGAACAAAATCCCTCAGTAGACAATGAGCTTACATCATCACACTCACACGCTCTCCCTGACTTGTGGGACCGTCTTCAACTATCTGAACTTTCCCTCGCTCACTGTCGACAGTACCATCACTGATCTGGTCCACGGGGTGTTAGCTGTCCTATGTCAGCCTGGTTCAATCCCCTCCGTGGCGTATAAATTCACATGGACTGACTAAAATACTCCTCGATTCGTTCACATTTGTAGAAGAGTATAAATTACTTCAGAAGTACTTACAATAACATTACAAGATGATTCACACAATGCGACATCTATAAAATTAACCAACAATTATATGAATTGGAACTCACTCAAATAATTAACACAAACATGTGTACAATTTATACGTCAAATGTCGTGGATTCAGCCTTGACGAGCTACCCTTGAAAACGGTAGGAATTACAGCAATACGCCTACATTCCTTCTCAGGTTGACAATCCAAGTAGAAAGACGTCCAGGTTGACTCCTTAATTTGGAAAATCGTCGCAGAGTTCATTTGCTGACCTCCTTCTATCATCTTTATCCTCAACTTTGAACGGTGACACGCACATGTCATTGTATCTCAGAGTATAGATGACTAACAAGCATATGACGTATCTGACCAACCAAGCGTAGAAACAGAGTAATTTGAACCTAAGTAAATGGCAATCAAATAACAATTTCGAACTTGAACTGCCTTTATTCATGCAAGTCCGTTTTACAATTACACTCTCATACACAGTTGACTTATCCTCCCTAAACTGACCATTGACATTCGTCCTTTAAACGGAGCGATACCAGCATAGTCACAGCACAAGACACATGAGTTCATGGACGTCAACTTCAATGTGGATGACAACATCAACGACGACTGACTGATACCAGTTGATGAACGTAGCGGTGCATCAGAAGTTGTTGTTGTTGTTGTTCGATCTTTAAAAGGTTGCCCAACCGCAAGATTAGCATCATCGCAGTCTTTTATGATTGGCTCCAGTCCAGATTTAACATCGGTCGATATGTGGATTGCACGTACATCATTTACAATGACGGCCTGACTAGTAGCCATACCTTATGCAAACGCATCTACCATTAAATTTTACTTCACCTTCAAGTAAAACAGAATCTTCATGCAACTCAGTAGTAGTAGTATTAGTAGTAGGCATTTTCCTCAGCTCATCATGATCAACGAAAAAGAAATGTGCACTGTCATGACCCTTATCACAAATATCCACTTTACCGCCATTTGTATGATCGACTTCATCATTTTGCTCACTACTAAACGTGCTCACTGCCTCACAGTTCGCTTTTCTATGCACTTCTTGCAAACACAAGACACACAAGCGTGTTTGTTCTGCAGCTTGTAATCTATCTGTTGAGGAAGTCCCAGGAAAGTCGTCTTGAGGTTTGCATAGATTACTTGACACCATACGGCTTTCTCGATAGCCACTTCTCTGTAATCGTTTCATCATAAACGATTGCGTTTCGCTCTGTGATTTCTCTATGCCAGGAGTGGGATGCAGTGTACTGGCAAACTTGCTCATAGCTTGGTTGACACTCTTTTTCACCAGGCCCACAATATCATCGCAACCGGGCCACAAACCATCCTCTTCTAGATGGGAGATTTATTTATGAACTTTCTTTGTAGTTTCGTCTCTAGGAAAGGTTTTCAAGCACGGAACTGGAATTCAATTCATCTACGCAATTTCCATTTACCAATAAACTGTTCAAGAACTCTGCAAGTTCCTATGAATTATTGTTCAACTGAGACCTACTACTCTTGAAGGTCTCAAAATGTTACAGGATATAATAAATTGCCTTCCAAAGTTTTGACGTAATAACCTCATCGCCTTGATATATCCTTCGTTTGAGGGTATGAACTTGTAGAGCTGTTTGACACTTGCAGCCACACCAGTGCATTACCTTAATAAAAAACATCAACTTCATTTCATCATTGAATACAAAAATACTCAACATGACCTCGAACTCCTTGATGAAATGTGGATGGTCAGAGTACTGAGGTTCAAACGTGGGAAGCTTCAAGCCTTTACTATAACTAGATAGTAAACCTTGAACATCAAACTTATCATGCTGAACATCATGCATATCATAACAATTAACAGGCAAGGCATCGTTCATTATTTTTCTTCCTTCAATTAATATGTGATGTCCCATCTTCTGTCATTCGCATCTTCATAGCAAACACCGGGAAATCGTGATACCAGCCAAATAGTGGAACAAGGTGGATATGTGATGCCTCAGGATTTCATCATGATATAAATATTGATAATAACGAATAACATATAGCATTCACAGTTGATAAAACTTGACATAATCTGGTTCGGGTTTACGAAAACTGAGTTGATACTGTACTCTTTATTTTTACTCTATGTAACTTCTGCTTTGTAAACAGGTGACCAATACTGGTAATTGTTTTCCATGTCTTTATCAATGGATGTCATCCTGCGATCAAACTGATAATACACTTAAACGCCTGGAAACTTACTCGTCAACAAAAATCCAAATTGATTGATAATCATGCAGGTACTCATTTTCTGTTATGTGTAATGCACACATGGTCAGCAAATCGAATCGTATGAACAATAGTGTATCTTTCTTTCCCTCATAAATCGTTCGGTCTTAGTTTGATTTGTAATCCCGTTTTCCTCCGATCAAATGAACTGTGTGAAAGTGTTCACTGGTAATCCTGCAGTTGCGTGTCAGCAGATACCTTCCATGAAACAGAGCAATCACACTGACAATTTCACCAGAAAAATACGACATATTCAAGGAGTGGAATTTTGTGTAGTGACAATCTACTGACATGCCTTTTGTACATTTGTGAGGTGCCATTGACAATGGAGTCACTCAACGAAATGAAGAACTAACACGGGTGAATATCAATATACTCATTGCAATAATAAGTTATTTTTTCTGTTTGAAAGACTATCTGTGAGTGTAAATTCGTTCAATCTTCATTCGAGTGGTAGCGCATAACTACTCTCAATCTCAGAGGTCATTTGGCAACTAATTCGCTGCTACGGGGTGCCGTCGACATTTATACATATCATCCAAGAATTATACGACAGTGCTGCATGTCATGTTATCCACAATGTGAGACTTACGGAAGACTTCAAAGTGAGGACGGGAGTGATGCAAGGCTGCCTACTATCGCCAGTGGTCTTCCTGATTGGAGTAGATTGGATAATGCGACAGATAACAGGCAATGAGGAGACAGGCATAAAATGGAGTCACACAAAATACTTGAGGATCTGGACTTAGGCGATGATATATATCTGATTTCCCAAAAGCTGGAAGATATGCGATTTAAAAGCAAAAAGTTGGCAGAAGAATCATCCACAGGAGATAGGACTTCAGGTGAACATACATGAAACAGAAGTGATGAAGCTTCCTGGCCTACACCAACAGCCACAGCGACAACAACACACAGCAATCAGCCAGCATAATTCCGAGGAACCTGAGAGAAACAAACTCCTTCACCTACCTGGGAAGCACCGACTAGACTACAGGCCGACGGAACTGACGAGGATATCAAAGCCAGAATCGGAAAAGCAAGACAAGTCTGTGTGGAGGTGAACAGCACTCAGCATCAAAAATAACATCCGGTTCTTCAACTCCTGTGTGAAGTCTGTACTACTAACAAATCAGAAACATGGTGCATCATATCTTCAGACCTTCATCAACAGTTGTCTTTGCTCAATACTCAAGATCAGATGGCCGATCAGAAAAGACCAGCAACTGGGATCTCTGGCAATGAGCGAACCAACACAGCAGGAACCGATTGTGAAACAAATAGGCAGGAAGGAATGAAGATGGTTCGGCCGTACGCTGGGGAAACCATCGAATGACATCACTAGACAGGCCATCGCTCGAGTGGAACCCGAAAGAGAAAGCGGCGGGTTGGTCGTCAAGGCAAGGGTGACTAGAAGGAGGTCATATGAAGAGGAGATGAAAGCATGTGGGCAGATTTGGGGTGGGGTGAAAAGTTTAAAAGAAAACAAAAGGCAGTGGAGATTCGCAGCTGAAGCCCTATGTTCCCCTAGGAATTTAAAGATTATTATTAACAGTCATTACTTTCTCAATCAGTTTTGATTTTCTTTTCAAAAATTGAGTTCAAGGGACTGATTTTTACTTGAAGATGGATCACGGATTGATATCAAATGGAAAACAGTTGAATAGCATTTGAGAGTACTGTACTGCCATTTCGTCATCCAAGATTTCGACAGCCTGTTAGGCTCCCATGCCTCTGGCTTTCTCTTCATCTAGGAGGACCTAAGTGTTTAGCCTCTCTTCACGTGTTGATGCCTTCCAGTGAGTATTTCACAACCAGGTGTTGTGATCAATGTGAGGATATCGAAATGTCTGGTGAGAAACAGTGAAATGGAATTCAAATGCGCATTTCAGCTTATTCATGAGTCGTCTGCCTGATATATAAGCTTGTGGTGCTGTTCCCAATGGAAACATCAACCAGACAATTCGGATCATGAAAGCCATCAACTTTCGTGCAACGAGCATCAAGAACATCGTCTATTACGAAGCTACTTTACATCCACGAAAGTACTTCATGTAACAGATAGTTGATGCTAATAATGGATTTTCCGGTGAGATATACATTTTCTGACGTATATCCTATATATATATCTGTCTAGATGGAAACAGTAATCTGAACAATGATCTACAGTTTCGATTCCGTTTCTTGATATCGTCACTATTATTTTTACATTGGCCTTCTCTGGAATCAAGTCGAGTCAGATAATATCTGAATTGATGATTGTCACACAAACAAAGACAAGAGATTCAGTCAAATTCTGATTGGTAGCTAGAAGTAACCAATGAACGGAATGGTGTCATGTGTTAGTGGCATAAATAGTCCTAGAGAATATTCTGTCAGTGTCCACTTAGTTAGTGACTATTCAGTACACATTTCGGGTGAGTTCCAGTGGTATCAATATTCATATGATATACTCTGTACTGTGTAATTACCGTTTGAGGATGTTTCACATTCTCGTTAACAAAATGTGAGTGCCTGGACAGTCCACTCGTAATTTACAATTTATCATATGTAGTATTGTGCAGAGTGGAAACATAGGTAATCTGAACATTTGTTTGGAATTGTAAGGCCTAGTAGTTTGAGTCGTTCATGAATTCTGTATTAAATGTCTTCGTGATTTATAGCTGTGTGGTTTTATCGCGTGATCATTTGTGGTAAGTCTGTTTCAAAAAATTGCTTGACATCTTGTCTGTTTAATGAAGACACGAGACTGAATGTGGATCAGTAATCTGCTGAATTATATTCTGCATATACCATCCAACAACACCCTCATTAACCGTTAACGTCAATTTGCCTTCTCCTTGGATGGAAAAGCATTCAGTAGTTCGTACAACTTCGTGGTTTGCTCATGTCAATCAGTGAGTAGAATACGGCCTCACATAGATACACTTGCTTTGATGATATCAGACAAATCACACATATCATTGTTAATACATTCCAAACTAAGTAGTGTTGAGATTACTTCTCTCCGATCTGTGTCCAAATGACTTGAAAATTTCACTTTCTGTTCAGCCAATGTTTACGGAATACAAAATTATATTTGCATAGCTCTTTACGAAGAGTCACTTATACTGAAACACATACGACAAATTAGTTTCCTGCATTCGATTATTCCACTATCGCTTGCTAAGTCAGTTTCGTCAACGTCATGCCTGAATTGCACCGCGATTCGAAAATCTGGATTTGTCCGTTGGTGTGAAGACGGTATGGAGGAATTGATGTGAGTTTGGAGATGAGTGATAACTGGCGATCTTGTGTACAAACAAAATTGAGTCGGTTAGAACAGTAATAATTGTGATGTGCTGTTGCAGGCGTATACTACACTCGAAAGTCAAAGTAAAAGAACAAGTCACTTTCCGTTATCCTTTTCAAATTACACCATCAAGTTTTCGCTTCTCTACATAATTTTAGTGAGATGCTGTCTCAGAAGTCCAGACTAAACCTCATCTTGATCGTCGGTCTGTGCATCGTCAGTATTATTATTGTATCCTTTAGTTCCTAGAGGAACATAGGGCTTCAGCTGCGCACCTCCATTGACTTCGGTTTTCTGACAACTTTTTCAACCTGCTCCAGGTCTGTCCACATGCTTTCATCTCCTCCTCGCATGACCTCCTCCAAGTCACCCTTGGACGACCAACTCGCCGCCTCCCTTTCGGGTTCCACTCGAGGGCTTGTCTAGTGATGTCACTTGATGGTTTCCTCAGCGTATGGCCAATCCATCTCCATTTCTTTCTGCCTATTTGTTTCACAATCGGTTCCTGATTGGTTCGCTCCCAGAGATCCCTGTTGCTGATCTTTTCTGGCCATCTGATCTTGAGTATTGAGCGGAGACAGTTGTTAATGAAGGTTTGAAGTTTGTTTGAGATGCTCTTTATGACTCGCCAAGTCTCTGATCCGTATAGTAGCACTGACTTCACATTGGAGTTGAAAATCCGGATCTTATTTTTGATGCTGATTGCTGTTGACCTCCACACAGATTTGAGAGTAATGAAAGCTTGTCTTGCTTTTCCGATTCTGGCTTTGATGTCCTCGTCAGTTCCGCCTGTAGTTGAGACGATGCTTCCCAGGTAGGTGAAGGAGGTTGTTTCTTTCAGGTTCTTCCCATTTATGCTTATTGTTGTCTGTTGTTGTGTGTTGTTGATGTTGGCTAGGAATCTTCATTATCTCTGTTTTATCTATGTTCACGTGAAGTCCTATCTTTGATGCTTCTTCTGCCAACTTGTTACTTTTCACTTGCATATCTTCCAGTTTATGGGAAATCAGACATATATCATCGGCGAAATCCAGATCCTCCAAGTCTTTTGTGTCAGTCCATTTTATGCCTGTTCCCTCGTTGGTTGCCGTTGTCTGTCGCATTATCCAATCAATTGCAATCAGGAAGATCATTGGTGATAGTAGACAGCCTTGCCTCACTCCCGTCCTCACTTCGAAGGCTTCCGTAAGTTTCCCGTTGTGGATTACTTGGCATGCAGCATTGTCGTATAACTGTTGGATGAGGTGTATAATTGTCGATGGGACCCCGTAGTAGCGAAGTAGTTTCCAAATGACCTCTCGATCGACGCTGTCGAAGGCCTTTTCAAAGTCGATGAAGTTGAGATAGAGAGGTGACTGCCATTCCAAGCTTTGTTCAATGATGATCCGTAGAGTGGCGATTTGATCAATACATGATTTGTTTCTCCTGAATCCAGCCTGTTCCGGACGAAGTTTTTCATCTAGGGCTTGTTTGATTCTCTCCAGGATGATGCGACTTAGTATCTTGCTTGGAATGGACAGAAGCATAATTCCACGCCAGTTTTTACATTGACTTAAGTCTCCTTTCTTTGGAAGTTTGAATAAGTAACTGTTCTTCCAATCCTCGGGTACTTTGCCCTCTTTCCACACCTTCTCCAGTAGTGGTGTCATCAAGTCCGCTGTTGTCTCTGGGTCTATTTTCAAAGCCTCTGCTGGGATTCCATCTGGTCCCGGTGTTTTCCCAGCTTTAAGCATCTTGATTGCATTCAGGACTTCTGATTTCGTCGGGGGGTCAGTGTTCACTGGTAGTTCTGCTTCCGTTGTTGGTATTGCTGGACGTGTTGTAGGTGGCGGACGATTTAGAAGTCTTTTGAAGTGTTCAACCCAGTGCTTTCTCTGTTCCACCTCTTTGGTGATTGACTTTCCATTGTCGTCCTTTATTGGCTTAATCTGTGTCGAACGTTTGCCCGAAAGGTTCCTAGTTGTTTGGTAGAGTGTGGCGAGGTCTCCTTTGCCTGCAGCTTGTTCTGCTTCGTTTGCCATGGTTTCATAATATTTTCTTTTGTCTTCCCTGGCACTTTTCTTCACTCTTTTGTTCAGTGTATTGTAGCTTGCATTCAGCTCCTGTTTTTGTTGCTCGTCCGTGCACTGGATAATCTTTTGCTTCACTGTCCTTCTCTCTTCTATTAGTTTCCAAGTGTCCGTAGTGAGCCACTGTTTGTCCTGTCTCTTTTTTCTGCCTAGAATTTCTATGCAGGTTTGGCTCCACACCGTTTTCAAGTTGTTCCAGTGCTTTTCAACGCCGACCTCTTCGCTAGTGTTGATTTGTGTCTCGGCTTTGTCCTTTATGCTTGCAATGAAGATGTCCTTTGTAGCCTGGTCCTTCAGCTTTTGAGTGTTGAACTTGGCTTGTGGTCTATCTGCAGCTCCTCCTTCTTTGAAAGCTTTTAATTTGATTTGGATTGTCCCTTGTACGAGATAGTGGTCTGAGCCAACGTCTGCTCCTCTTCTTGCTTTTGTGTCCAGTAGGCTGCGCCTCCACTTCCTTGAGATTGAGATGAAGTCGATTTGGTTTTTGGTTTGCCCGTCTGGTGACACCCATGTAGCCTTGTGGATATCTTTGTGCTTGTATACACTGCCACCAATCACCAGTTCGTTGAAGGCGCAGAAGTCGGCGAAGAGTTCTCCGTTTTCATTCATTTCTCCTAGAGCTTCTCTACCCATGATGAGTTCCCTTCCCGTATTGTCTGGTCCCAGTTTGGCGTTCATGTCTCCCATTAGTATTTTCATGTCGCCAGCTGGAGTATTGTCCATTGTTGCCTGTAGTTGCCTGTAGAATTCTTCTTTCTTCTCGAGGTCTGCGTTGTTTGTGGGTGCATAACATTGTATGATTGACACTTTCCTTCCTTTGGAGTTGAACCTGGCGGTCATTATCCTGGACGAAATCGCCTCCCATTGTATCAGGGCTTTCGTTGCCGTTGGTGACATCATGATAGCCACGCCCTCGGTGTGCGTGTGGTTATCTTCTGGGTGACCGGAGTAGATCACTGACTCACCTGTTGACAATTTGGTGAGTCCACTCCCATTCCATCTGCTCTCACATATTCCCAGCACTTGTATTCCGTATCTTTTCATCTCGTTGGCGATCTGGGCAGCTTTTCCAGTCTCGTACATAGTTCGGACGTTCCATGTTCCTACACAGACTTTTTCTTTTGGTGCAAGGAGGTTCAACATACTGAAGTTTCTTTAGCAATTTTTTGTTAGTATTTCGTCAGTATGATGAGGATTAAATCAGAAAGCTTCGTTCTCCAAATGACACTTGGACCGAATGGTAATTTTTATTCATTTATATTGAAACATTTTCCTCAATTGAGTTTGATATCGCTCTGACTGATTATGAAAAGACATTGCTTCGTAAGATTCATGAAGCCTCTCACTGGTGACTGACTGATATCCGGAGTTCCTGTGGGATGAAGTAACCTGGAATTCCAGTAACAGTTCGTGGTCACGTAGAGGAAACATCCGCACAAGTGATGAGACTGGGTGTTGTCGGTGCTATATATTGCTGGCTAGTAAATGGGAGAGTACATATGCTACTGGCTTCCGTCCTAGTGAATGAATAGCTCGTGAGATCGTCTCGTCACCTGTAAGCTTCTGATCCAGTTTTCACGCGATGATCTGATCAGTGATTGTTGTTTTTCGCTCAGTCGAAATCGCCTGCTACGCAGCTCAGGGTTATTAATAAGGTTCATATTGTGAGCAAAATTGTTGAGTCGACCAGTTATTCAGTTCGTCGGTCAGTGAAAAGCAGTAAGCTAAGCAGGAATGCTTTTATCCTCACACAGTCTTTAAACCAATTTCCTTTAAAAAATACACGGTTACATTAATTGTTAAATACTTCGTTTTTAAACTCAGTTAGCAAGAGTCACCACGGACAACCATGTTTCTGGAGAACCGGCGAAACACGGCGACCACTGACGTGCACCGTTTTCGACAGTCTACTTTGAGAATCTCTGGAACAGCTCAATGTAAAGAAATTCAGGCTTAATTTTAAGCCAGCTCGTAGACTATTCACCCACTGTGGTCTAAATCGATCGCCTAAGAAGTACAACTCAATTCTGTTTGAATTCGAATTTCGGTGATTGAGTTTTGCTGATCTGGCTGAAACTACGATGAAACCGTTTTCGAGACCTGGAAATTGAGCACCCCAATAAAGTTTGATCTTCCCGTATTAAAAGTGAATTCTACCTGTTACCAAGAATAGAAGAGTGAGTGACATCCCTGATTTACTTGGCATCGTGTTAGGAGGTTCATGGGAATATTATGGACTGACAGACTGATACTTACAAAAATTGAACGACGATTGCGAGGTGAATAGAATTCCGTATTGCTCGTGTAATCTATCAATGACTTGAAAACCCTCATTCGTGATCTCTACCATGCGGACTTTGAAACTCCACGGATAAGAAAATTATTGTCATTTCGCTTCATTCATGAACTAGGTCTACTCGCAGAGATTTATATCCTTCCCATTGAAGTATTCATATGTCTTTTTGTTGATTTTAAGATGAAGTAAATGTCAAATTTGATAAGATCAATTTCACTTTGGACAAACAACATAACCTCACAGTTGAGGATGTGAAATGCACTTACAATGTTCAATTTGGAACATCCCTAACGAAAGAGGAATTGGAAACTAAAAGTGGAAAGCGTCTAGGTTCAAAGTGAGTCTTTTTTAAAGTGTCAATCATGCGACATTTGAAGCTTTACGACAAACGTTACATCTAAATCTCTTGATGATGGTGATGTGAATGGACTCAGCGTAATCTCAGTAATACAACGTACATTTTCCAGTGAACCTCCACGTCCATAGAAAAAATGAGGCCTTTTTGGGTGTGCTTTGATGCGTTTCACATTCCAAATATCTTTGGTGGGTGTGCACGATCATCCGTATTCTCCAAAGGCTGACTACACTGAATTTTCCAAATATATGACAGTTAACATCCCAATAGACTCTTCAGTGAATTCTTCTAATATGATTGGAGTACCAACTGAAGTTTAGACAGTCTCACAAATCCATCTTGATGTCATTGATTTTGTTGATTTCAGTTCCACAAGTGAAGGAAACACATGTGGACTTTTTGTTTACTTGTTGACTGTACTCTGTAGCTGAACGAATCAAATACGTCTCATCTCGGCTAATTTCACCAAACATGTCGATGGTCGGAAGACTAACGTCACAGTATGCTTTGCGCTGTTATCTTCTCACAGGAATATATTCTTAAATGAAGTTCACGAATAGTCTCACTCAAAGTGTTCCGAAATGAAATCCATCAAAATGTCATACAGTTTGTTCATTTTAGTATCAGTTTTAAACAAGATTCGTTCAGACTGATTGTTCTAATACTGGCAATATAGGCGCTGTGTGAGTGAGTCATTGGAATATCTGCTATCTCGTCATCAGAATTTCTTCGAATCCCTGTTGGTCGTCTCATTTCTTGACGATTTCTGCGGAAATATGTCGTTTCACTTATCACTTGAAACGGTTGAAATTTCTCCTGATCCAACTCAACATCTTCTCTGACATTTTGGCAATTCACAAATATTCCGCCAAGCCTTCTACGCTGTTCTCTTCGCGTATTGCAGCATGGAAATTTCAAAACCAGACTCACTTATACCGGGTAGAACATCAAGGGCCGTAAGCTGCGTTGTTGAAGTGTTGGATTTAGCCCAGCTGATTGATGTTACTGTCAATGGCCACTTGAAAACGTGCAAGGAGTCGGCTGAATGTATCTCGTGTGGCACCAGAAATCCTCTCTACTACTTGCAATTTCTCCTTTATATGTACTAGTGGCATAGCGGAAGAAATTTTATGAGAAATTATGTTGGTGTTAGCAGGAAAATATATAACATTGTGAACAGCTAAATGCCTGAAATCATCTTGCGAAACTAGTGAATCAGCAACTGAATTGAATAGTTTCTTTCAGCTGCCTGTGTGAATGTGAACAGGTTCTCATCTCCCTCACTCGTGCACATGCACGCAATATCCTCCATATAATTCGCAGACAATCAAGCGATCGTTTCGAAGTCGGACTGCTCTTGAGTGATGGCCTGATATGTCGTCTCAATCGGCTGTATCCATAGCGCGTATTCGACTCACTTTCACTCATCTGGACATTCTTTTGGAATGACATGATATTGGTTTTGACTTTCCCGGAATTCTTTTTCACTGAAATGACACTGTTACAGACTAGACCACTTCTGTGGACGATTAGCATCTCTTTCAAATACAATATAACTACCTTCAGTACTAGACATTTGACTTTGATTCGAGAAATACGTCATCATCTCTTATATATTCTGTAATAAACGACTGTTTGTTTGATAACTGTTTCTGATGTGTATTCATGTGTTCATTTCATCTTTTTCTCTCAATATCTTCCTCTATAGGGATTGTAAATTGATGCAACCAACAAGCCGTTAAATTGTGGTTGTGCGAAACGAAATTGAAGCAGTCACCGAATCAGGTATCATAAATATGGTATTACTGAGGTATAATTTTAACTGTGCTATTTCAAACGCTCTGCTCAGATGTTACTAAATGAATACGCTCGATGTTCTGAATACTGATTATTCTCCCCCCCCTTTCTGTAGATTAGATCGTTCCAATAAATATTGTTCAAAATTATTTTATCGATTTTATGCAATGTTTCTGTTTGTTGAGATATTGAATGCATGATTGATAACATTGCGTAGTGTAGCCTTGTTGTTGAATTTGAAATTGTCAAAAAGGGACAATTATGTTATGGAATTGGTATAAAGCAAGTAGTATCCGACATCTTCATTGCATTCAGTTGTTGCATACGCAGTTTGTGCATGTGGTCGGCGATTGCATAATCTTCGTTAACAAAATCTCAAAAGCAATGAAACTTGTTAATATTCATTGGACTTCTCGGAGGATTCATTTTCTTCTTCATGTGTAGATTCACATGTATACACAATTTTGTGTTACACGAAAAAAAGTTGGCAAAATTGTGATCACTTGTCATATTCATAGTTCATCATATTAGTGCTCAAAGTGATCGAAGAAACAAATTAGAATTAGGTGGGTAGAAAGCAACAAGGTTATTAATATTATTGAAGAAGTGGCCGAATAACCTCGCTTTATTGCATTCATCAGGTTCCTCCAATTGAGTGGAACACGTTTCAGTAGCATGACCAAAACGAAAGCATACTGTCTTTGTTAGTTTATTCTGCACGCTGTAGATTAACCATACTGCTACTTTGATAAAATAACATCAAGGAGGTGGCATTGCTACTGACACTCTTTCAAAGTGGTAGCCTAATCCTTTACTTCATGACTCTTGGCCAATCTATACACACATCTCACGTCCACATCGGCCGACGCACACTTTACATCCATGGTCGGCCTGCAAAATTTGTGCTACCGATCTCCATGCTGAAAATATCAAACTTGTACCAAATTACAGTGTTGAATCAAGCTCTCATCAAAAATAAATAATAAAAAAAACATGTTCAATCGTGAACAGCACAAGAAAGCACTCAACAATCAATAGCCTCATTCGCAATAGATCCACTACTCCATCGAAAAAGATACTTCGAATTACAACAGCCAGTTCCCATCTACCTGAATAGTCTCAATAGTATATTATCACTCAATTCACATGAAATATATAAAACAAGTCACTCAAAGCAGATATTTTTCTCAACAATGAGTTTTTGTCTTGTGGTGAATTCGCATGTGAATTGATTTCGAAGAAACTGTATCCTGTGAGTGAATTGAAACACGCGTGTAATACATTAAAAAATATCAAAAATATAAGGAAATGCATTTCAGATTCAAGTGGTTGTGATGTCATGATCATTGTTCAGTGTGAAGTGGTGAAACAATTCTCGTCACATATAGAACAATTCATTAGATATATTTTCATTAGTTAGTGTGGAGGTTTCTGATTAATCTCAATTGTCAAGATGCCTTGAAATGATACTGGCAGTAAAGTGAAACCATGAGGCATCACTGAACACCTGTTTTGACAAAGAATCATCAGAGGAACTTAATTTTATAACGTTTTTATTTCTGGAACCTGCGATTACAAAGTATCAGTGTGTTATGCAACGAATTACTAGGCTATGATTTAATGTTATTCCACCACACATTCGTAGTTCTACAGCTTCACGACATCGATACGTAAACACTCTTCGAGAGATCAGAGCGAAGCGGTGACAAATACAAACTGATAAATAATGTACTGGTAAGCAAACCAGCGATTCACTCGCAAATGTATAAATTAACCAAGTATCTCACCTCAAACCCCATGTGTGTTATTGAACAAATCGAATTATTTAGTTAAGCAGTTCAACCGGGATAATCAGAATAGCAAAATACTATTCGAAGTGAATTTGATCTACAGAATTGAACAAATTTCTGAACCACTTATAATCTCATATTCACTGAGGCCATTCTGTTTGAATACACCTTGTCTCTGTAATGACATCTTCATTTGAACAAGAAGCTGCTTTGGTAGGAAACAGTTACGGCATGCATTGTAATGAATCAAATGTCAAACTTGTCAGACAATAGTTAATCGCTGAGAGTGTCGATTGCAAACACATGAATATATGACGTCGGAAGAAATGTTCTCAAGTGGGTTGAGACTGTTGACAATGGATTTGGTGTCAACGTGTAACAACAGAAGACAAGGATCAGGCAACAGATCGTTTATTAAGGCAATCAACACATATTTATAGATTTTCATGTACTTATTCTAGATTACTGTTAGCAGAAAAACACAGTCTTCTAATTGCTTGTTTCTCACAGATAGTTAACACTTCACCTCTTTGTGGCTGTTTCTTGAAATTCAGATCATCTGTATGTTAACTTTATCCGCCTGAGCAAATCCTTTGTTATCGTTTTTCTCAAAATCAATATCGAGGACATAAACATAGACGTGAATTACTGTTCATCAATTTTCACTAGCAGCCAGCTGTCACCAGAAAGTTACACTGCTACGAAACTCAAAGTGATTCAAATATCACGCGAATGCGATACAATTATTTCACCCTACTCAAAACGTGGAGATATCACACTGGATGTTTTACCAGAGGGGGCGGCAACACAAAGTTGCAGTTCTTTATCGAGAATATAACTGTACGATAGTTAGTCGTTTTGTTGCTGATATATCCACTGAAAAAAACGTTTTCAGAAGTTGACACTTCTCAACTCACGATACAGCGAAACTTCAGTCGTGATGAATTCGCGCTGCCCCATGTTATGTTTCTGAAAAATCTATTTTTCCCCTGCTAACATTCTTCATCAGAAGGATCTCGGTTCATTCATTCTTTGAGTAGTTTGTTGAAAATCGTTTCTGATCAGCTGGTTATCTGATCCCACTTAAGGAGGCAGCGATTGCAGGTGCGTACCAGAGTGGGCAACAAGCTGTTAGTAATGTTGTAGATGTACAGGTGTGTTGGTTTTGTTTCTTGAGTTCATATTTCCATATTCTGATTTTGCTGACTGACAGTATTTGAAAGACACGTCCTGCATGGATATAGTAAACAAGTTATCACTATCAAATTTATTTTTGATTAGGCCATCATACGCTATTCACAGTCATCTTCACTAAAAGTTAATATATATGGAATGTGAACGTAGAGAAATCCTCCAAGATATGTGATATAATTGTATCACTTCACAACCGGTGTTGAAATACGTATTTGATTTTATTAGCTTTGACAATTTTAGACGCGAATTTTTAATTTGTATACTATCCTAGAGTTAGCTCATTCATTCACACTTGATACATTCGGTGAAAATGTTAATGAATGCATGTGTTATGCTCTGACTCAATGGACCACCAGAATTCAAACACTTCTCTGTCATTTCCGTGGTCCTTAGAAATACTCTGAATAAGTTCCCACAAACCAGTGAGCAGCTGTGAGTGTGACGATGTAAGCATATTGTCTATTGAGGGATTTTGTTCTGCCTCTGGTCCCGGTTGGCCCAATTTCCGGCATAAGAATTTCAGTACGAGATTATCGTCCCCATGGAATACAGAGATGGACCCTTTACTTACCAGGGAGGTTTAACTTATAATTGTTTGCTGAAACTCAACTCCATGTTTTGGCGGAAGTAACTAATACTGCAGTCATCGTTCCATTGTTTGCTGTTCGTCAGAAGACGGAGAAATACTAACCGCAGTATTATTGTGATTAATTGCTTTGACATTTATTCCTAGACTTTGTGTACAACAACCTTATGATTGAATCTATATCGGAGCAAGAATAAAGGATTCTTGAGTCACCAATATGTGTTCTGGTTTAAAGCCTTTCTTTTACACATAGTCGCTGAATGTCTTCTAAAAAATAGTGAAGTCCAGTGTATTGAGCACTGGAAAATTGTGTAAAATAAGCTGGCGTACAAGCAGAAGTCTTCAGGTCGAATTGAACGTGACCGGAAATCAGACGTCGTGTAAGTTTTCTCATCATTATAACAATCATGAGATTAATCAAGTAGCACTTTGACCACTGTCCACTTAGATAGTGGCTGATTTCCGCCTCACACTCAGCCAATACACTCAGGTTATGACCTTTCGAATTAAAAGTTTGCAATGAACGTGATTTTCTGGAAGAGATTTATCCAGTCACTTCTTAGAAATCGAAAAGGCGAATATTGAGCATTAGTCGACTGATTGTGTAATAGTGCGTGATTTGACGATGACGAGGCAGATTGTTGAAATGTATTCAGTTCAATGTGTGCATGTATTAGTTAGCCACATTCACATATTTTTGGATGGATGAATAATCTACTGATTGTTACAATGATGCGAACAATTACACGACGGTCACGTCAGCTGACTAAATACAATGTTACCTCAAGTTTATTTCACGAATGATAGCAGCTACTGATTTCTGACTATAACGAGCATTTCTAGTGAAATGAGGCACTGATATTGAAGTGGAATAAGTAACGACAGGCCAAACATATTGAAAAGACCTAGGGTATTTCGAAGCACCACGGAAATGACAGAGAAGTGTTTGAATTCTGATGGTCCGTTGAGTCAGAGCATAACACATGCATTCATTAACATTTTCGCCAAATGTATCAAGTGTGAATGAATGAGCTAACTCTAGGATAGTATACAAATTAAAAATTCGCGTCTAAAATTGTCAAAGCTAATAAAATCAAATACGTATTTCAACACCGGTTGTGAAGTGATACAATTATATCACATATCTTGGAGGATTTCTCTACGTTCACATTCCATATATATTAACTTTTAGTGAAGATGACTGTGAATAGCGTATGATGGCCTAATCAGTATACTGCTCATTTTACGGAGTACAGTATAGTACTATACACACATTCTATAGATATGATGGTGCAGTCAATCACGAATCCAAGACACTGTTCACTAAATATTGATTGAGATGAATAGTTGTATTTCAGTGATGCTAGCTGTCTGGCTGGCTGTCTGTCTTGGTAATTGTCTAGCATGCTCAAAGTGATTTAAATACCAGACAAGTGCTTCAACAACATGAATCAAATACGTCTGTTGTGTATTGCGTTTGTCTCACCGCAGACGACCAAATAAGCTGGAAGCTGGCTACTTGATTTGTCTCGTCTCTCTGAATACAGTAAGATTCCATATGCTACTGATGTTTTCAGCCCGAAATGAGAGAAACGTCTTCTGTGTGTTGAGATCGCGTCGTTCTAGCTGGCTAGTTGGCAAGCACTACTGGTTGATTTGTGTCTGTGTGTGTGTGTGTGAGAACGGCACACAACCACTCATCTCAATCAGTCAGTAGTATACGGCTTCATGCATAAACCCTTGCTTTTCTGGTTAATAATGGTTCCTATCTAACGAGTCACATAATACACAGTGAAGTATTTCGTTTTCTTAATCAGATTTTGGTGAAATTTCTCTTTTTCGAACTGTGTAAAATCGACTTGCAAATTTTACTAGTTCTATGGTCAAGTTGATCGGCATCCGGCAAGTAATTCACGTGCCTCTTCACAAACTGCCACCAAGTTTCAAATGCATTCAACAAATTGCATTCATGAATCTGTTTTTTGCATGGATCGTTATTCATGATGTGGTAGTCGACCCTGCAAACTTCAGTGACCAAAGAATCCTAACATGCTTCAAGAATTACTCTTTCGTGTCCTACCGTGCTAGGATGGTTGTAAGTATTACTATTAGACTAAAATCATTTTCCGGCAAAGTGTATTATTCTTATTTTACACTATTCGTGTTCATGGATAATCCCCATCCGGGCATTAAAGAAAACAAAACACGTAGATCAGCGAAAAGTCTCTTTTCGGCGAATTCATTTTCTTAGCTGTACAATCGCAAATATATATGCATTGTTTTGTATGTATGTGTACATTAAGTTTGTCAAACAAAGTTACAATTGGTTAGGGTTACTTTTGACTAAACAAGTGAAAGTTTCTAATACAGGTCAAGAAAGTTAAGTGTTAAAGAAACTAGGGTAGTAACAAAGGTGATGAGTGGTCACAAACAGTTGTAATAATTATAGTGAGTTTTACTCAGGATGCACATAGAAACAAAGTAGATAATACGAAACTATGTAAGAGATCTAAGTGAATACAAGAATTATAAGCAATTAAGGAACAGGAAAAGAAACAAAATTAAGTCATCAAAATAAAACAAAACCTCTAAACTATTTTGGTTGTCTGTTTTTGATGTTGTACTGTTTTGGAACAGTAAGGTGTTTCCTTCGAATGATCAGAATGCCAGCTCTGATGCATCCTAACTATGGAGAGGTGGGTTAAGAAATGTTCGACCCCATATATTGTACATCCTGACTTACCCTAAGGTGATTAGTAGCCAGAGGTGAGTTCGCTAATACGTAACCAATCTTATCGAAAGAAGGCACATCGGCTGACTGGCTTCCCGAAGGCTTTCACCAGGCTGCGTCATTTCACTTCCCCGGTTCCAGCGAAAAGTAAGGCTATCGCTTATGTTTTTAAAATTTTGAATATATTTATTCGTTGAAGTTTCTGTAGCGATTTGGTTGTTTTACAGGGGTGGAGTTGCTAGCACCACGCCCCAACCCTCCCTCTTTACCCGGGCTTCAGACCGGCGAGAAAAAATAGTAAGCTAGTAGCCTAGCAAGCTAGTATCTGGCGAGGTTCTTTCGACGAAAGCAAAAGTAAGGATGGGTACCTGGAATGTTCGCAAAATATACGAAACTGGAAAGGCTGCCCAGATAGCTGCTGAAATGAGAAGGTACAGAATAGAAAAGTTGGGAATCTGCGAGAGCAGATGGAACGGAACTGGAAGGTGCCAACTACCTACTGGAGAGACAGTAATCTATTCCGGCCACCTAGAGGACAACCATGAGCACACTGAGGGAGTGGCCATCATGATGTCACCAACAGCAACCAAAGCTCTCATGCAGTGGGAACCAATCTCCTCCAGGATAATGACAGCCAGGTTCAACTCAAAAGGAAGGAAAGTTACAGTCATTCAATGTTATGCGCCTACAAACGTCTCAGAACAAGAGAAGAAGGAGGCGTTCTACAGACAACTACAAGCAATAATGGACAACGTCCCAAATGGCGATATCAAAATCCTGATGGGCGACATGAATGCGAAGCTGGGACGAGACAACACAGGAAGAAGGTCGTGAGGCCCTCGGTGAAATGAACGACAATGGTGAACTCTTCTCAGACTTCTGCGCCTTCAATGATTTGGTGATTGGTGGTAGTGTGTTCAAACACAAGGATATACACAAGACGACATGGATTTCACCAGATGGAAACACCAAGAATCAAATAGACTTCATCTCAATTTCAAGAAAGTGGAGACGGAGCCTACTGGACACAAGGTCAAGGAGAGGAGCAGATGTGGGTTCAGACCACTATCTAGTTGAAGGGACTTTCAAGGTGAAACTAAAAGCCTCGAGGATAGCTGGGGATAGGCCACAATGCAAGTTCAACACTCAATTACTGAAGGACACAACCACAAAAGACACCTTCACTGCAACTGTCAGAGCAAAGCAGGAAACACTACGCGACAGCACTGAAGAATCATGCGTGGAAGAACATTGGAAGTCTCTGAAGGCGATTCTCAACGAAACGTGTTCAACGGTTCTAGGAAGAAAGAAGAGACAAGACAAGGAATGGCTCTCAACGGACACTTGGAAATTAATAGGAGAGAGGAGAATGGTGAAAGAGAAAATGATTCAATGCAAGGACGGACAGGAGAAGGAGACGCTGAGCTCAACTTACAAAGCATTGGACAAAGAAGTGAAGAAAAGTGCTAGGAAGGACAAAAGACGATTCTACGACAATCTAGCTACTGAAGCTGAGAAGGCAGCAGGCAAAAGGGACCTGAGGACACTATATCAGATAACCAAATCTCTATCCGGGAAGAGACCAACACAAGCGAAACCTATAAAAGACAGCCAAGGGAAGCCCATTACCAAGGAAGAAAAACAGATTAAACAATGGGCGGATCACTTCAAAGGACTCTTGAACCGACCATCACCTGCAACCCGTCCAGAAATACCAACAACAGCGCGCACACAACTGCAAGTTGACACCAATCCTCCAACGAGAGCTGAAGTCTTGAACGCAATCAAACTTCTGAAAGCTGGAAAAGCAGCCGGACCAGATGGAATACCCCCTAAGCACTGAAAGGGACCCAGAGACGACAGCAGACATGCTGACTCCATTATTGCAAAAGGTCTGGAAGGAGGGAAAGGTGCCTACTGACTGGAGGAAAGGTTACCTCGTGAAACTACCAAAGAAGGGCGACTTAGGACTCTGCAAGAACTGGCGAGGAATCATGCTCCTATCGACGCCAAGTAAAATCCTGAGTCGCATCATCCTGGAGAGATTAAAGGACGCACTGGAGACAGAACTCCGACCAGAACAAGCTGGATTCAGGAAAAGGCAAATCATGTACTGACCAAATTGCAACTCTACGCATCATCATCGAACAAAGCATGGAATGGCAATCAAACCTCTACCTCAACTTTATAGACTTTGAGAAGGCCTTCGACAGCGTTGACCGTGAAGTAATTTGGAAATTACTCGAGTACTATGGCGTACCCCAAATATTCATCAACCTTATTCAACAGCTGTACGACAACGGCACCTTCCAAGTGATCCACAACGGAAGACTCAGCGAGGCGTTTGGAGTAAACACAGGAGTCAGACAAGGGTGCTTACTATCACCAATGATATTCCTAATTGTGGTGGACTGGATTATGCGTCAGACTGTGGGAAACGAGAAGACAGGAATATCCTGGACCGACGTGAAGAACCTAGAAGACCTGGATTTCGCGGATGACTTATGTTTGATGTCTCACACAATCGAAGACTTACAAGCGAAAACCGACAAACTGGTCGAAGAAGCAGCAAAGACAGGACTCCAGGTAAACATAGACAAGACGGAGGTTATGAAAATAACCAACCAACAACAACAGCAGCAGCATCAGCAACATCCAAAGACAATCACCATCAACGGGAGGGATTTGAAAGAGGTTACTTCATTCACTTATCTAGGGAGCATTGTCTCAACTACAGGCGGAGCGGACGAGGATGTCAAATCGAGGGAGAATCGGGAAGGCGAGAAACACATTCATCAACCTGAAATCAATCTGGAAATCTTCGTCACTCAGCATCAACAACAAAATTCGGATTTTCAATACAAACGTAAAGTCAGTTCTTCTATACGGATCAGAAACTTGGCGGGCGGGTCACAAAGAATATTTCCAAAAGGCTGCAGACCTTTATTAACAACTGTCTTCGCTCAATACTGAAGATCAGATGGCCGGAGAAAGAATCACCAACAAGGAATTATGGGAACAAACAAAGCAAGAACCAATCGCCAACAACAAATATGCAGGAGAAAGTGGAGATGGATCGGACACTCGCTGAGGAGACCGCTGGGTGACATCGCGCGCCAAGCCCTCGAGTGGAACCCGAAAGGGAAGCGGCGTGTGGGACGTCCAAGGGTGACATGGAGGAGATCGTGTGAAGAGGAGTTGAAAGAATATGGATTAACATGGATGCAGGCGAAAAGTATAGCAGAAGACAAAAGAAAATGGAGACGTGCAGTTGAAGCCCTATGTTCCACAGATTCAGTCGAATTCTGATTAGTTATTGGTGGTGACCAATGAATGGAATAGTGTCATGTTTTAGTAGTATAAATCGTCCAATAATATATGCTATCAGTGTCAAGCTAGTTGGTGACTATTCAGCATACACTGTGGGTAAGTTCCAGTGGTATGTTTATTTTTATGATTTGCTGTTTAATATGTATTTGACATTTGAGAACGATTCACATTCTTGTTACCGAAGCACAACATATATATATATATATATGAGTGTTGCTGAGATGGTAACTGAACAGTCTTTTCACAACTAACTCAAGCCTCTTACCAGCACATTCATAAGTTAAAACTAATCAAATCTAATATTGCGCAGAGGAAAACTCGAATTAAGCATACCTTAGTTAATCTGAACATGCGCTGCTGATTACAGAAAAGAATAGGTGAAGTCACTCACAAATTTTTGATATCGTATCAAATACATGATAGGTAGTTCAAAATGGTTATTAAGTACTCTCGATCTAGAAATGTCAACCGAGTGTGTCGACTCCGAATATTCTATCTTCCCTCATTTAATAAACTGATTTTGGTGTCCTTTAGACACAGTAATTACGAAACTTTGATATTGTATCTGTCCAGTGAAGATACCATCTGTCGATGTCACTTTTCGATGTTCTGGTTGAGATTGTAAAATTCTCGCTCGAATTCGCGGTAGTAATCCAATGGAGTTATTGCACACATATATTTTGATGGAAATCTGTTTCACTATTTATTGTCTTTAAACTTTTATCTAACTTCACAACAAAATCATTTATCCTACTTCGAATGAGAGTAAAGTCATGAGGATGTCTTTTATCAACTGTGAAAGAAATGGCTAGTCGAAAATGCTCAATACTACTGCCTTGGCAAATACGTTCACTACCATGCCTAATTGACAACAACAAGCTGAAACCAACAAACTGGCAGGAGAATCATCCAACAAACGTGGGATTTCCTTAAAACATGGAGAAGATGAATGTGATGCAGACAACAAGCAACACTATCAGCACAACCAGCAGCAACAGCTAAACAGACAGGAGCAGTCACTTTTGATGGTAGAACTAGGCACCATCACTCCGAATACAGGCAGTCGGAACGGATGAGAATGTCTAAGCCAACCGTAATCGGAATCTCATTTGCCAACGTCATCACTTTGAAAACAATTAAACTCTTCCGCACGTGCCTACTTCTGAGTCACATCAACACCTGTCTTCGATGTCTTCATACTGGGAATCAGATGGCCAGTTACATGAAATTGAAATTAGGAATTCCAGGATCTTGGGAAATCAGGCAGCTTTATCCACACGAATATGGTGTACACAATGAAGGTGACTGTCATATGCTTCCATGAGTTGATTGTTGGTGATCCGAATGTTTCTTCTCAAAATCTCCTGAAATATATACATGGTATCATACTCATTGTTTGTATATTTGTGCGCTTGCAGTAAACCGTGTATGTTTAACACGTTTTACTACCTATGCATTAAGGTGAGTAGTTGCATACCACTGATGCTGGCTCACTTGGTGGCTGACTGTCTTGTTGGTTGTCCATCATGCTCGAACTAATTGAGATACCATACGAGTGTTTCTTTGCTATCAATCTACGTTGTCAATCTTGCCTTCTTCGAGAGAAGACGCATTCACTGACTTGGTTCCTAGGGGTCTTCGCCAGCAAAAGTCATTTCGCTTCTCGAAATGCAGCATGGAATTCGAATTTTATTTCCCTTGTTTGCATTTTTAATTCAGTTTCCGTAAGTTGAATTTCCTCTTGTAGATGGACAGGTTAAGTGGTGTAGTGTCACTAGCCCCAACTCACACTTCCCTCTTTACCCCAGCTACGAAACGGCTGAAAATTTAGAAATTCAGTCACCAAGGTTAGGCCATATAGTAACCTGAAAAGCCCAAATATAACAGTACACATGACTTTGTAGAACAAATTTATCAATTTATTTTTAGAACATCAGAGTACAAATATTTTATATCAGTAGAATGATGACGTGAAATTACGTGATTTCATGAAGCTGACTACTGAAATATATTCAGGTGAATTCGTGCGTTTACCAGTCAGCCATGTGGACATCTCTTCAAATGGAAAACCACTTAGAATATCACATAAATTTATAGTCGACTGAATATCCTTCGACAATCGATAAATATCTTCCACTGTCATATGCTTCCATGAATTCATTGGTAGCAATCTGAATCACTCTTCTAAAAATCCCTTCTAATATGTGCACGGTATTATATATACACATATACTATATATATATATATATATATATATATCATCCATAGATATGATTTTGCAGTCAACCATGATTGCAAGACACTGTCTACTACATATTAATTTAGATGAGTAGTTGCATTTCACTGATGGTAGCTGTTTGGCTGGCTGAATGGCTTGGTGGTTGTTCAGCATGCTCGAAGGGATTTAAATACCAGATTAGTGCTTCGATCTCAAGGAGCCAAACACGCCAGTTGTTCGCTGCGTTTGACCCGGCTTAGACAATCAAATAAGCTGGAAGGTGGCTGCTTCACTTATCTCGTTTCTCTGAATACAGTAAGACCTAGTATGTTTCTGATGTGTTCAGTCCGAAATGAGCGAAACGGCTTCTGAATGTTGAGTTCACGTCGATGTAGCTGGCTAGTTGGCAAGCACTACTGGTTGATTCGTGTCTCTCTCTCTCTCTCTGTATGGCATACAACTACTCATCTGAAACAGTCGTTAATGTACGGCATCCTGCATACATTCTTGCTTTTCTAGTTACTAATGATCCTACCTAGAGAATCACATGATACACTGTGAATTATTTTGTTTTCTCAAAGAGATACTCATGAAATTTCCCTTCATCAAACTGTGTAAAATTTACTTGCGAATTTCACTTATTCTACAGTCGAATTGATCAACATCCGACAAGCAATCCACATGCTGCTTTTCCAAGTGCTACCTAGTTTTAAACATGCCCAACCAATGAGATTCACGTATCCAATCGTGTCATGGATTATTATTGAAAATGTTACTTGCGCGCCAGGAAGTCGCTCCATTTCAAAGCAAAACAGAATTGTGCGTGGATCTCATAATGAAATGTGGCAAATGACGTGAATTGAGGAAGATACTGTGACCTGGGTGGGATGGTGTGCGTTGGAGATATGCCTGGAATTAGTGGAGATGTGAGATTATCGTCTTTATGAATACTATGCTGGAAATGGCTTCAGTAAATAGGACAAAGCGGAGATATGCTATTGAAGCTGAATGCTCTGATTAGAATGCAAAACAACAGAGAACCTCACTTACTTTCATTCACTTCTTATTACATAGAAATTTAGTGTCATGATTTTCTTTATTTATACTTTTTTCAGTAAAATGGTGTCCCAGAGGACAAAAGTCAACCTCATCATACTCATCAGTCTGTGCATGTTCGATATTATGAGGACTGAATAAGTTGACTATGTGTTTTCGTTGACAGTTGGTGATTCAGGTAATTTAAATTTATTCTATATATGTAAATAAGCGAATCCAAATTCATTTTACCCAAATTCCTCTTTTAAACAAATAACTTTTTGGAAGTCGTTATACTTCTGACTAATGACTGACTGACAGAACTGACCTACCGTTAGATGAAGTGACCGGAAATTCTAGTGACTATATCTGAGCACTGTGAGAACATATACACACCAGTGATGAGATTGGATAGCGAGGGTGTTATATATTGCGAATGAGCATAGGTTAGAATTCATAGGTTACTGGACTTTGTCGATGTGCATGAACAGCCAATGAGATCATCTCGTCAACTGGACGTTTCTTGGTTCATTCCCAAGCGGTGTTATGTGTGCATACTGCTGAAGAGCCCATGACTACGACTATGTTACAGTGCTGTAATTCCCGTTCTTCAGCGGTTCTCCAAATAATATCACTTCACGATTCATATCAGATTATCTGACGACATGAGAATGATTCCCCCTATTAAGTATGTTTGTTTGCCTAGCCAACAGCTATCTGATAATTCCGCCTATCATATGATCCACCATGGGTAGCCTATCGAAGCTTGCCTTTAGAGTGTAAAAAGCAGCAAGACGGGACCACCTGCTTGATTTCACCGATTATATGCCTCATTGTGATAGATCGGACGATGGGAGAGGCAGGGGTGTGGTGTGTAATAAGATGGAAATAGGCTGGACAAAAGCGAACAGTCTGCAATTCGAGGTGGATTGTTTATGCTTAGGATCACATAAACTCGGAGGCACACAGGCGAAAACCAAGAGGCCGGTGAGGTCACCAGGCAGAGAATACATGAACTCAAGCGGGGAGAAATAAGAGGAAGGCGATGGAGCGATAGAATAAGCAATAGATTAACGACAACAACAATCATTGATAAATGGGTCAATTCATTCACACATAATATGAAAGTGAATTCACTGCAATGCTGTGAATTCTTCGAAAACGTCTTCTACTGGAGACGTAGCAGGATGAAATCGAACCCCCCCCTATTTCATCAGTAACTGGGCAACCTGGATAGTGGAGGCTTATAGTAGGAAATACTCACCATGAGGATAATGAAGAATAAATAACACAAATCTCAGCGGAGGTTATTTCATCCTCTCAAATTCAACAAGCACATTTATTTATATAAATATACTGTTCCTTTGATAGTGAAATACTCCTAAAAATTAGTTTGTGGAGACTTGGATTGCCTCAGGAGGCATCGGAGACTGACAAGATTCTGGAGCTCACTGAAAGCTATGCGTCACTACTGCGCAGCGACATCGTCAGCCTAGTTTGGGACTTATCGGGAGTTCCTAGCCGCCAAAATGTTTTGAAATTAGCACCTTCAAGTGACAAGACAAGCTGAGTCGCAAACCATTCAGACACAGCCGTCCGACTAAATCAAACAAGAATTGTAGCTTTCTTCCGTCTGGATTGAAATTCTTCTACATGAGCGCTACTCATCAGACCTAAACTACGATGGAACAGCCGACTGTTCAGTACTCCTTTTTTGATTTCCAATGTTTCTCTAACTGATGTATATCCTGGATGAAACTTGATAATTCAGCTCAATTACAGGTCAGTCGTATTGTACAGTCAGGTGTTTGAATTCAATGATTTGATTATCTTCACGTTTGATGATTGAAGGACACCAGTTGTGAATTTCTGTCAAAAGTTCTATTCAGAAAGCATATAGAGAATTGTTTGGAAAATTCTGCGTGAGACCAGATTCTCACCGGTGATTTTCTATAGTATTTACACGATATCTTGTGAGTTGGAAGGACTGAGAATCTATGGTATTCTGGGTGTTGTCTCGATGCCGCAAGAGACAACGAGACTGCCTTGTCACTGAAATGTCCTAATTTCCTTCACACTTGTATATCTCTGGAGTAGTCCCCTCCAAAATGGGGTTGACTGTTCTCTATTCAACATAACTTCTCACTATCTAATCTTATCTGAGTACTGTAAACAATAAGATAAGAAGGACGCTTTCTGATGACACTGTTCAATTTGTGTGATGCTTAAATATTCATGGGGTATTCATGCATTAACAGAGTTCGACTGACATAAAATGGATGGCAATTCAGCATGGAACCAAATTCTGTATTAGTTCCAGATATGGATTAGTGGCTTACAAATTATCATTGATGATGTCTACCAAGTGAATTTCAGAACTCCAATTTTCATGAGATAATCATTATTATTTCACTTCAATAATAATGAAGTTAGTCTATCTGTAAGGATTCCAAACCTTCTCCTCAAAGCATTCAATAATTTCTGTTTTGGTTTTGTTTTCAGGAGTAATGACTGTTAAATTCCTCCATATCAACTTTACTTTGATGGAAAACTTAACAGTTACATTTAAAGGTGGTAAATGCACAATGACAGTTGACCTGTCGCATCTAAATCAAGAGGAGCTGACAGTTTAAAAAGGACGACGTCAAGGTTCCCTGTGAGTCTTCTTTTACAAGTGACTAAGTTGTGTTCTGAAGCTGTATAATGAAAGTTACACTTACAGCATTTCATATTGATAGAATAACTGTCTTCATCTTATTCTCTAGTATACTACGTACATTTTCAAAAAGAGCTTTCTCTTCTATGGAAAACTGAGGCCTTTTTATTTCGCAATCGCCTTGTGTGCACAGTATGAAATGGACAGTTTTGTAGTGAGCGTGAGCAAGTTTTGTACAATAGGCGATTGTAATAAAAATAATAATAGTAATAACAGCAAGGTCACTAGTGGATTTAATTTCACTCGGTTATGCAGAGTTAGTTGAACTTATTGGAAAAAAACATAATATGAGAACACTAGCCTTCATTGATAACGGGAACTGGTGTGCCTCAACGCGCCATTCTATCATGATTCCTGTCTTCGTTTTGCATGATCGTCCATATTCTGTCGAGGCAATTTCTATTCACTATGCCAATGACCCGATGACCTCCGTCATAATAGCCTCTGCATATGAATAGTTTCCTACCTGAGATCAACAAAGTGTCTCACACAAAATGGCGTGAATCTAAAGCCATCTCAATGTCACACAATTTGTTCATTTCGGATTCAGATGTGAACAGGACTTGGGCGGATGGATTGTTTTAATATTGACGGCAGTGTGTAAGAGAGTTGAACGAACACCTTCCACTTCGGTATCTGTTTCTCTTCGAATCTCCGTTGGTTTTTCTCATGTGAAATTCTGAGGAAAAATTTCGTTTTAATTATTACGTAAGGCAGTTGAAACATTCCACTGGTCTTACCCAACTACTTTCCTTAGAATATATTAATTCATATATATCGCCATTTATTCTTCATTGGTCGCTGTATCTTTTCTTATTTGGACATCTCGAAATCAAACCAAATGATACAACGTAGAAGGTTATAGTCTGTAAGTCGAGTTGTCGGTATACTGAATTTGACTTCGTCAAATGAGATTCAATTCTTGGAAGTAGTCTGCTGAATTTATCTCGACTGGCATTCATGCAATTTTACTTGAATCACTACAGGGATGAAACTAGCAGAAACTTTGTAAGAAATTATGTTCCTGTGAACAAGAAAATCTCAACTAATCTATAGACAGCACTGGTTTTTTTATAGAGCGAAATGTTCGAAAATAACTTATGAAACCTTTAGTCAGTAGATGCATTTCAAAATGCTCTTTAGGTGGCGCCAATATCACGGGATCTCATCCACTCCAAACACACTTAACTCTTCATAGCCTATCAGATTACCGTTGAGTGATAGCCTGGTGTGTGATACCACTCAACGATCGCTACAGCACCTGTTCAGCCATCTTCTCCACAAAGTGGAAGAGTCACTGGCTCCCGATTCCAAGATCAGATTCGGGCATGAACTTAACTTGATCAAGCCCCTTTGAGACAGGTTACTGCCACATACAGTATCAGGCATTACAATACACAGCGTATATGAAATCGGCCAAAAGCCTGACCCTAAAGAAAGTCAGCCCGTACGTCTCCTCAGAGTCGTACTAAACTGCAAAGCGGAGAGGGATGCTTTTCTAAGCAATTCAAATTCCTAAGGGATCAGGGATATATGTCCGCGCCTACTCAAGCCTAGCAGACCGTGT
Source organism: Trichobilharzia regenti (assembly GCA_944472135.2). Lineage (NCBI taxonomy): Eukaryota > Metazoa > Platyhelminthes > Trematoda > Strigeidida > Schistosomatidae > Trichobilharzia > Trichobilharzia regenti. The sequence continues at coordinate 110,233,949 of OX235264.1, read as the reverse complement.
CAATGTAGTCGGATATTGAACGATCAATTCATGGTTGTTTGCTCACACCCAACTTCCCCATAATTTTCGCGGGTCATCTTTCTGACAGTCATCGTCCCATCGCTGTTCAGCAAGAGATTTAAAACTATCAGAAGTAATATCGTGATTTATTCTTATAACATTTGTGCATAGACCTTCTTCAGTAATAAGATTATCGTTGGTTATAAGTTGGCGTAAGAATAAAGAATTCTTGAGTCGCCAATCAGCGTTTTGGTTTTTGCGTTTGTTAATGCGAAGCGTTTCTGTAAGTCTTCCAGGGATAGCGTGAGGTCCAGCTCTTGCTACGCTGGAACTCACCCTGTCCCTCGAAGACTTCCAGAAGCAATGTGTGATAAACAACGCGAAAAACCAGAACACAGGTTGACAACTCGAGAATGCTTTATTCTTACGCCAATATGTAACCAACAATAAGGTTATTACACATAAGGTCTAAGAATAAATGTTATAACAATAAATCACGATATTACTTCTGATAGTTTTCGATCTTCCTTTGAACAGCGAACGATGAGACGATGACTGTCAGATTGATGACCCGCGAAAATTATGGGGAAGTTGGTTTTGAGCAAATAACCATAAACCTATCGTTCAGTCTTTAACTAAGTTGACAGACCGTGCCAAAAGACAGTCTGCGGCAATATAATTAAGCGAGAGACGCCGAGACGGTGAAAAGAACCATAAGAATAAGGGTTTTCAGGTTGTTTGAGTTCGCAGTTTAATGATCCCGAAACCTAAGTGGGTAGGCCGGGGAGGCACCAAACTCAATTGACAGTCTACTACACTAACACCCGCAGTCTGTTAAACAAAAGGACTGAGCTGGTTAACATGATAAACTCCGGAAACCCGGATTTGATAATCACCACAGAGACATGGCTCACACCCGATGTCACTGACAACGAAGTTAACCTGCCAAACTTCGAAGTGCATAGGGTGGACCGACTAAACCGCAAGGGAGGTGGCGTAGTCATCTACATCAAGAAATATTTAACCACGCGTAGCATCGAAGCACTTGCTCACGAAAGTGAGTCGTGCAAAATTATACGCTACAGACTTAAATGCATGGATTTCTTTTGCATGGGCCAAGACATTGACCTCATTGCTATGCACCGCGATCCTAACTGCAGTGCAGATGACTTCCTAATAGAGAAGCTAGGTTCCTGGACATTGAAATGTAGAAGTCTCGTAGTCGGCGACTTCAGCGTCCCAACAGCTGACTGGACCAGCCTCACAAATCCTTCTCCAGTCAACTCCTTTGATCACAAACTGCTGGAATCTGGTATATCGCTAGCCATAGTCCAACACATAATTACGCCCAAGCGCTATGACTCACAGCACTCCTCGTCAACTCTGGACCTAGTGTTCTCCCACAGTGAGCATGTTGATCTCAAACAACATCTTCCTCCTTTAGGAAGAAGTGATCACTCTGTGCTCACTTTCGAGATCACAGCAACGGAAGCAAGGGCCGAAACCCTAGCTCGACCAAACGCTTGGCAACCTAACATAAATGTGATCGTCTCAGCAGCCAACTCAGTAAACTCATACATCAACCAAGTAGAAGCCACAAGGAACCAATTTAAACAACGTTACGCCCAAGTAACTGAACCTTTTATTCCTTGGTCTGTCCCAAAGGGTCGAAAACATTGACCCCTGGATAAATCGAGAGATTTCTCAGACGTAAACACATATGTTGGAACCTGTTTGCCACACATGAGACTTCTGAGACCAGGAAATTATACAACACCGCTAGAATAAATAAATAAATTTATTCTCAGTACAGTACATGAGGGACGCCGGTTTACAGGCATCATGAAATTGTTACAGAAATAGAACCATATTATTCAGTCACAATATACAGTCGATAGCAAAATATGTTGTACATGTACGCCGGAGATTACACATACACTTGATAAATGTTAATTCCAATACTATAAAACAGCTTTTTCACTTATGTACAATCATTTCTGTGCACAGTTGGGAAAATCTGCCAAACTGTCAGTGAGTGCAACACCTCAGGAAATACAGAAGTATTGTCTTCGCCTTAACAAAAAACCAGGTCTTTGGTGGATGGATTATGAGTGGCTGTGGAAAAAAAAGCTTGAAGTCAATTTTCATACATAATTTTGTCGTGTGCAGAATCCTTGAATTATAGTTCATTGATATGTTATTTGGAAATCAGTGATATGTTTATCTCATTTGATCTGCAATGTCATTGTTGGGAGTAAAATACATAAGCTTTAGACGCATCAATTATTTGGTTTCTACTGCTTGTGGGTATCTTCTTCGCGTGAGGTAGGTTTGTGAATTTCAGCTGTCCCGACAGGAGTTGTGAATAATTACTGCTCAGCAACATTATGGATATAAGTTCATCCCATTATCTTAGGAAAGATGGGTTGTAGTTGGTGAGGTATATATGGTGCCCGACGAGCGTACATCTGTCCTTGTGATGTTGTGGAGAGCTATACGTTCTTCATGTTGTCGGTTTATGTTCATTTTATTCCACTTATTGCGTTGGGAAGAAGTTTTACAAACGAAATGTTTTGAAGTATGCGCTGAAGATGTCACCCAGTAAGGTGATGAAAGCTTCGCAGACTAGCTATCCAGCTCAGAGAACAAAACCACATCGAAATGTTTTGTCTCTTTGAGGATAAGTATCTTAATCGTTAATGTTTTATCTAAAATTATAAATATGGGCAAAAACAACAGGTGTAGTAATTAGGCATACACATCGAATGGACCTATAATTTCGGAGGCTCTCAGATAGGAACTAGAACTGCTGTCATTTGCAAACTCTTGTAGTTTGTCGTTAAGCACTTTTTTGAAGGAGGCCAGAAATCCGCCAATCAAGGGTGAAGTTTGAAGCACATCTAGCTCAAAATACAATGGCACAACGTAAGAGAATTTTCTCGTACATAAATTTCAGGAATAAAACATTCAATGGTATCCCAAACCTGACTATTGACAGTGATACAATCGAAGAAGATCGAGAAAAAGCAGAGGCAGTGGCAGACTACTTCTCCCAAGTCTACACTTAGGAGTCATCACTCCCTATAGGATTCCCCTTTGTATCATTCAGATTGCTACACATGCAAACGCTCAGTGGTGGACGGTTGTTTCGACCATCCTGTCAGATGGATTGAGAACTTACCTTTGGCTGTTTGTAAACAGGCAGAGGATAAATATGCATTCCATCAGAAAAAGAAATGTGTCTGCGGACAGCCATATTATGAGCATGCGGCGAAAACTGTGCCTAGGGAATGGGTCAGAATTTAAAGGTCCCAAATCCCTGGTACAGGGCTTGGCGCGTATGCAAATGCAGAGATAGAATGTGATACTGTTTTCGGTCCATATAGGGGACAAGTCGTGTACTTGGACGAAATGAGTACTTCCGAGGAAGACAAATTAAGTCTCCGAATTTGTGCTACTCAAATCTCTGACATTTTCGCCTGTACACGAAGTGATTTTATAATCTTACTTAACTATGAATGTTTCGTTTCAAGCACTGTATAATAATCCAATTGCTTCATCAATTTCAGAGATCGCGTGGTGGCTATGCGTGGCTTGTCAGGGCGAATGTAGATGGTGTCAAGGCACACTTGATCGATGCTCGAAACTGTTTAAGTTCTAACTGGTTGAGAGTAAGTTCATAAATTAGTTTCCGTTAGGCTTTATATTCTCGTCACAGAATTAATTTAATGCTCGTGTCTACTGTTGAATTATGTCGAGGTTTTCTGTAGACTAATCAGAGTATATACATGCAGTTGATTTGGTTACAGGTTTTGTCTGAAATTTTTGTTAGCTGTTTATAAATATTGAATGTGATTTTGTGTATTCCTTATTGGACAATGAGTTGTTAGATTTTACTGTACAAAGCCTTAATTATTCTTTTGATAGAATAGAAGGTATGACATTTTAGTAGTCGTCGTCTCATTGTTCTCTACGATGACTCTGAAGCTTCTCGGTTGCCATGCTTAATGAAATACTGTGTTTTATAGCTGCATCGAACTGAATAAACCCGTCGTCAAAAAAAAAATTAAGAAACAAAACATCATATGCTATACATCACCGCGAGGATGAATTATTCTTATTGACTGGAAATGTCAATCGTGATAGGTTGATGGTCCAACAAAGCTTAAGGCGAGACAAAAATGATGAACTGATCACACAGTAAGTCACAATACTCGTGAGAAATGATGGATTAACATAGTAACTGCATCACAAGATAAACCACACGATTTGTTAGAAAGGACGATATACTATTTAAAGCTGGGTCACATCACTGCGAGCATAGAGTTAAAAATGGAAAGGTATTTTCACTTTCTTGTCACTATGACGCCACTGCCAAATACGTCAAACACCGTTAGCTTTTCTGAGAGAGAAAGAGAGAGTTTGCGTGTACGACTTGCCGGTTAGTTTTGTTTCGGTAATATGGTTCCTGGCTTAAATACGTATGTGTAACGACTGAGTGCGTCGATGGTTTGTCAGTCATAATTTAAGTGCAAGTATTGGTTCCCTGTATGTTAATTAGATCATCAATCCATCAGACTTCACGCTGAGACGCTCATACTGGGCGAAATGTTACAGTATCAGTTGTTTATATACATATTTATATTTTTACCTGCCGGTTTGGAAACATAGTTCCGACAGTGATGTTACTCTTCTTGAAACATAACAGTTCGTGTTTCAGTGAAAATATGTTACAAAATTGTCACCCTTGTCTTAACTCTTGACCTTATTTGTGTGAAGATGCAGTGACAATATTGTGAATGCTACATCAACGCACTATTCTGTGCATATTTCCCAAGTGTAGGATTTCTTTTGAACTGCTTGTTGTGATGAGTTGAATGTAGGTCAGATGTAGATGCAGGTATTAGTGTATCAGGAAAAGAACAGTATCTCACAGTATGACAGAATCTCCTTTTGGGTGTTTCTGTTTTTCTGGGCAGTAATGTGTATTGATAAGAAAGCAATTTTACTCTATATACACACTTGATTTTTCTCGTTTCATTCCTATTGGTACCTCATTGCTTGACCAAATTGCAATGAAATCCAACTGTATGTGTAAATTTCATAGTAATAAATGTATATATATATATAATCCATGGTGGTGTGGTGAGGTGGCAGTTAACTCAGTTGTTAATTCTCCTTCAACTAAGACTAAGGTGTCAGAATCCCTCCAGTGTTAGGGTTAATATATTCTGACCACAATATATGCACTTTCTAGTACTTGCTTATTTCGTGATTCAATTTTGAGGTCTAAACCATTTTGTTATATGATGTCGATTATTAAGCACAGATAAGTAAGTGGAATCTTCTGACAGGAATGCTAACTGAATCTTTGTTGCGTAGGAGACTATAATCTACCACAACTTGCATTGATGACAGTTATAACGATAGGGAAAAGTATACATAAACTACCTAAGCGTACTGTCAGAAACGCTGGTTTCTTGAACAAATTAAAACAGTGTTGCATCGAGGCTAAAATAAGCAGAGTATGTTATTAAAAGTCAGTAATTATTTATGCTCTTCAGTGAAAAGACTTCAACCCGTTATACAAAATAAAAGATGCTTTTACTGCAACACTTTCTCCCATTGTTTTTGTTTACTATAGTTTGTTAATTGTGCCAGGTTCGATGAGAAGCAAAACCTCGTGACAGTTCAATATAGGGGGAAGATATACTACAGAGCATGCAAAGTAAGCAAATGTTCCGTTGAGTCAACTAACATTTAGGATATTCCGAAATTTCAGGAGCTTCTGACGTACTACGGAAAAAGGGTAAGCTTTTATCTCTCAATTTCTAAGCATCATTGGATTAAAATGTTTTTTAAAAATAGAATATCCTGTTTCCATGTGACTTGAGATTTGTAGGTGCCTTTTAAAAAGCCGCAGACGAGTGAGAAATGCGGTTCAGTAATGAAAAAAAGAGAGGGTTCTAAGCTAAAATTGATATCATTCTATTTCACAGGTTCTCATTATCTGCAAACTACCTGAAATTACAATGCCTATAGATAATGACAATAACATATTTCAATGTTTTTTTTGATTTGATTTTTTTTTTGATTTTTGATTTACAGCTTGATTCCACACTGTATTTTTGGTACAAGTATGGAATTTTCAGCATGGATATCGGTAGCCCAAATTTCGCAGGCCGACCATAGATATCAGATGTGCGTCGGTGCGGGCTCGAACCCCGGACCATGTGCATGGTCGGCGACAGTCCTAACCACTGTGCCACCGACGCACAGTCTGATGTTTGAATAGTGGTAAAGAAAGCATCATAAAATCAACGCATCTGAGATATAAGCGCTGAAATTTTCGGCTTAAGTTACCGTCAGTTAATGGAAAAGCAGGTGGGATGGGGGTGGAGGAGAAGATAGAAAACAGAAAAATCTCATAAACAGTTTTAGCATGTAGGTTTACACAGCAACCGAAGAAGGTTATTGTTCATAAAATTGAAAACTTGCTCAGTGAGTTGAAATCACTAATATGGATGACTAATCAATTTAATCAAAATGCAGTTACCAAGGTAGTGAGAAATTGATTACATCCCTTTTCTGTATGTGCACTAGTTTGGTTTGAAACGCTTCATTGCAATTGTTTCATCAAATAGTATTGAATTTTCCGTCCTTTGTACGTTTAATATTTTGAAGGATTTAGGAATATTGATGAAGCGGCATGTATCCACAAGGTGTCTGTTAGTTGCACTTTGCGAATATCTGCCTCCTTTATTTCATAAGTTTCTTGGGTTATGCTCTGAAAGCCGGATAGAAGCCATTCTTTTGTCCCTGCAGTGTACTTGCTCCCGCAAATGCACGTAAATTCACAGACTCAGTTGGAGGTGACATCAGTGGGGCATTTATCCATTCTAGACTTGCTTGTGGAGCACGTGGTACTGTACTGTATAGCGTTACGAGCTTAGGCACAGGGAAGCACCATTTTGCTTCTCTTTTCACTCTCTTGTCAATGTTTTGTGACACCGCTCTTCCTCTGAATGGGAGACAAATGATCACTTTCTTCTTTCCAACAGTTGGATGCTTGGTTTTCTTGTCCTTTTCTTCGCTTTATTTTTGGATAAATCCTGTTGGTTACCCATTTCCTCTTAGGATTTTTTCACACGGCTTAGTTCTTCTTCCACCTTGTTGAGTGAGCATAACTTGCTGGCTCTTTCGTACATTGTCCCTACTAATCCACCCTTATAGCTTTAGGACAGAAGTCGATATGTTGATGATACATTTGTTATTGGTAACGAAATGAATGAGGCATCTGTATTGTTTGACCGTCTTAGTATGATCCACCCAAATATTCTATTCTGTATGCAATATGAACACAGCGAGAAGCTGAATATTATGGACCCTAATGCAAGAATAATAAACGATTGTACGGTCGAAAATTCCATCTACAGAAAAGAAACATGGACCGGAGAATGCATTCACTAAAACACTTTCTGGGTAGTAGTCTTTCATCTCCTCTCACAAAAGTGTCCATATCATCCTCAGACGCCAATGAATGACTGATGGTTTCAATGTAGAACTTTGCGTAGATGTGCAGCAGTTCTAGTCGCCAAACTCCACGTGCCACACAAAGCAACAGAAGAGAATAAAGGAAAATAGTGTTGAGATTGCTTCTCACCGATCTGTGTCCAAATGACTTGAAAATTTCACTTTCTGTTCAGCCAATGTTTACGGAATACAAAATTATATTTGCATAGCTCTTTACGAAGAGTCACTTATACTGAAACACATACGACAAATTAGTTTCCTGCATTCGATTATTCCACTATCGCTTGCTAAGTCAGTTTCGTCAACGTCATGCCTGAATTGCACCGCGATTCGTAAATCTGGATTTGTCCGTTGGTGTGAAGACGGTATGGAGGAAATGATGTGAGTTTGGAGATGAGTGATAACTGGCGATCTTGTGTACAAACAAAATTGAGTCGGTTAGAACAGTAATAATTGTGATGTGCTGTTGCAGGCGTTTACTACACTCGAAAGTCAAAGTAAAAGAACAAGTCACTTTCCGTTATTCTTTTTAAATTACGCCATCAAGTTTTCGCTTCTCTACATAATTTTAGTGGGATGCTGTCTCAGAAGTCAAGACTAAACCTCATCTTGATCGTCGGTCTGTGCATCGTCAGTATGATGAGGATTAAATCAGAAAGCTTCGTTCTCCAAATGACACTTGGACCGAATGGTAATTTTTATTCATTTATATTGAAACATTTTCCTCAATTGAGTTTGATATCGCTCTGACTGATTATGAAAAGACATTGCTTCGTAAGATTCATGAAGCCTCTCACTGGTGACCGACTGATGTCTCGAGTTCCTGTGGGATGAAGTAACCTGGAATTCCAGTAACAGTTCGTGGTCACGTAGAGGAGACATCCGCACAAGTGATGAGACTGTGTGTTGTCGGTGCTATATATTGCTGGCTAGTAAATGGGAGAGTACATATGCTACTGGCTTCCGTCCTAATGAATGAATAGCTCGTGAGATCGTCTCGTCACCTGGAAACTTCTGATCTAGTTGTTCATGCTTCCAACCCAGCTCAGGGTTAATTACAAGGTTCATATTGTGAACACAATTGTTGAATGGATCAGCTATTCAGTTCGTCGGTTAGTGAAAACAGTAAGCTTAGCAGGAATGAACTCATCCTCACAAAGTCTTTCAACCAATTTCCTGAAAAAAACTACCTAGGTAAACAGGTTGTTAAATACTTCCTTTTAAAACGTAGTCTGCAAGAGTCACCACGGAAAACCATGTTTCTGGAGAATCGCCGGAACGCAGCGACCACTGACGTCCACTGGTTTTGACAGCTTTGATTAGAAATCATTATAATGGCTCCAAATTCATCTAAAGCAAGCTCATAGACCATTCAGCCACTGTGGTGATTGGCCTGAAATTACGATGGAATTGTTTTCGAAACACAGAAATTAGACACTCCAATAAAGTTTGATTTTTCCGTATTAAGTGTGAATTCAGCGTGTTACCAAGATGAGAAGAGTGGGTGACATCCCTGATTTACTTTGCATCGTGTTTGGATGTTCATGGGAATATTATGGACTGACAGACTGCTACTGACATAAAATGACCGACTATTTCGAGGTGAATAGACTTCCGTATTGCTCGCGTAACCTATCAATGACTTGAAAACCCCCATTCGTGACCGCTACCATGCGAAATTTGAAACTCAACGGATCAGCAGATTATTGTTAATTCACTTCATTCATGAACTGGGTCTACTCACAGAGATTTCAATTCTTTGCATTCAACTATTAAAATGCCTTTTTGTTGATTTTAAGATGAAGTAACTGTCGAATTTGATGAGATCAATTTCACTTTGGACAGTTCAGGGTGAGAAATGCACATATAAAGTTCACTTTGGCACATACCTCACCGAAGTGGAATTGAGAACCAAAATTAGAAAGCGTCTAGGTTCAAAGTGAGTCATTTTAAAGTGGGATTTATGCGACTTTGGAGCTATACGAAAAATATTACATCTAAATCTCTTGATAATGGTGATGTAAATGCACTTACAGTATTCTCAGGAATGCAACGTTCATTTTCCAATGAACCTCCATGTCCATAGAGAAAATGAGGTCCTTTCGGGTGTGCCTCGAAGCGCTTCACATTCTCCATATCCCTGGTGGGTGTGGACAATCATCCGTATTCTCCAAAACCAAACTTCACTGAATTTTCCGACTACATGTCAGTCAATAGTGCAGTGATACAATTATATCATCTATCTTGGAGGATTTCTATACGTTCCCAATTCATATATAATAACTTTTAGTGAAGATGACTGTGAATAGCATATGATGGCCTAGTCAGTATACTTCTCATTTTACGGAGTGAAATCTTGTCCATCTCAATTAGAAATTGCCTAGATTACAGTGATATAATTAGGATACAAGGCAGGTTATGTAAATGGAAGTCCTGTCATGAACCTGTTAACTTCATAACTCTGTTCAGTAGTGATCATAAAAGGCTTGTCGATGAGTGTATACGATTTCAGGTGTCACTCTGAACATTTTACTATGCGTTAGATAATAATGCGGTGGTATGTTATACGTATCATCCTTCAGATGCTTTCACAGCACGAGATTGGAGATTTGTGTCAGTTCTTCATGTGTATGAACACTACCTGAGCGTTGGTGTGACAGTAAGTATCAGTGTTAGTGTCCGTGTCGAATAATACTCAGTCAGGAGAAATAAGGTCAACACTGAAACATTCCTCGAGTAAGTACAGAGGAGAAGTGATAAATCCAAACTGATATCCAGCCAATTGAGCCATTGACTCGCATACCAATAACGTGATCGAGTACTTCACGTAGGTAAACCGAATTATTTTGTTGAATAGTCTGACTGAGATAATAAGAATAAGAACATGTCATTCGAGGTGAGTTTGTTCATTCGAATCGACCGATCGATCGCCTTTAACTGTGGAAATAATAATTAAACACGAATTTTCAGGAATTCGTTGTCTTCGTTGTACGATCATGGCTATTGTGTAGTGAGTGAATGCACCTACGTAGTGCCTAATATGCTGCGTTGAGTTGTGACTGCAAGCTAAGATCCTACACAACAATTTACGTCAGTGCTTGCGTCCAGAATCCGTGCCGTCAGAAAAGAATAATAGAGTGGAATTAGCGCGCTTCAACTATCAATCGGTCACTATTCATACAATGTGAAAATGTAAAACAAATACAAAATGAAAATGAAAAGGCCTAGGACAGCGTCAATCGAGAGGTCATTTGACAACTAATTCGCTGCTACGGGGTGCCGTCGACATTTATACATATCATCCGAGAGTTATACGACAGTGCTGCATGCCATGTTATCCACAATGTGAGACTTACGGAAGACTTCAAAGTGAGGACGGGAGTGATGCAAGGCTGCCTACTATCGCCAATCATCTTCCTGATTGTAGTAGATTGGATAATGCGACAGACAATGGGCAATGAGGAGACAGGCATAAAATGGACTCACACAAAATACTTGAGGATCTGGACTTCGGCGATGATATATATCTGACTTTCAAAAAACGGGAAGATATGCAAGTGAAAAGCAACAAGTTGGCAGGAGAATCATCCACAGATGAACATACATGAAACAGAGGTGATGAAGCTTCCTGGCCAACACCAACAGCCACAGAGACAACAGCAGACAACTGACAGCCGGGTAAATCGAACGAACCTGAAAGAAACAACCTCCTTTTCCTTCCTGGGAAGCATCGTTTCCACTACAGGCCGACGGAACTGACAAGGATATCAAAGCCAGAATCAGAAAAGCAAGACAGACTTTCATTACTCTTCATTACTCGAAAATAATATCCGGAATTTCAACTCTATTTTGAAGTCCTTTGTAGCATACCTCAAACAAACTTGAGCCCTTCATTAACAGTTGTCTTTACTCAACAATCATGATCAGATGGCCGATCAGAAAAGACCAGCAACTGAGATCTCTGGCAATGAGCAAACCAACACAAAAGGAAACCGATTGTGAAACAAATAGACAGGAAGATATGAAGATGGATCGGCCATACGCTGAGGAAACCATCGAGTGACATCACTAGACAGGCCATCGCTCGAGTGGAACCCGAAAGAGAAAGCGGCGAGTTGGTCGTCAATGCAAGGGTGACTAGAAGGAGGTCATATGAAGAGGATATGAAAGCATGTGGGCAGATTTGGGGTGGGGTGAAACATTTAACAGAAAACAGAAGGCATTGAAGATGCGCAGCTGAAGCCCTATGTTCTTCTATGAATCGAAGGATTATTAATAATAGTCATTACTTTCTCAATCAGTTTTGATTTTCTTTTCAAAAATTGAGTTTAAGGGATTGATTTTTACTTGAAGATGGATCACGGATTGATATCAAATGGAAAACAGTTGAATAGCATTTGAGAATACTGTACTGGCACTTCGTCAACCAAGATTTCGACAGCCTGTTAGGTTCCCATGCCTCTGGCTTTCTCTTCATCTAAGGGGACCTAAGTGTTTAGCCTCTGTTCACGTGCTGATAGCTTCCAGTGAGTATTTAGCAAAGAGGTGTTGTGATAAATGTGAGGCTGTCAAAGTGTCTGGTGAGAAACAGTGGAATCGAATTCAAATGCGCATTTCAGCCTATTCATGACTCGTCTGCCTGATGTATAAGCGTTGGGTGCTGTTCTCAATGGAGACATCCACAAGACAACTGGGATCATGAAAGCCATCAACTATCGTGCAATGAGCATCAAGCACATCGTCTATTCAGACCTCCTGGAAGTCCCTGGAAGTAACCAATGAGCGGAATGGTGTCGTGTGTTAGTGGTATAAATAGTCCTACAAAATATTCTGTCACTGTTCAGCTAGTCCGTGACTATTCAGCACACATTTCGGGTGAGTTCCAGTGGTATCAATATTCATATGATGTACTACGTACTATGTAATTACCGTTTGAGGAAGTTTCACATTCTCGTTAACAAAATGTGTGTGTCTGGACAGTCTACTCGTAATTTACAATTTATCATATCTAGTATTATGCAGAGTGGAAAAATAGGCAATCTGTACATTTGTTTGGAATTGTAAGACCTAATAATTGGAGTCCTTCATAATTTCTCATTGAATATCTTCATGATTTTAGCTGTGTCTGTTTATTGTGTGATCATTTGCGCTAAATCTGTTTCGACAATATTCTTGATATATTTTCTGTATAATGAAGTCACGAGGCGGAATTTAGATCAGTTATCTGTTCAACTTGATTCTCCAAATACCATCTCGGAACAGCATTTTCAACCGTTGAGGTCATGTTGATATCTCTTTGGATGGAAAACCATTCAGTATTGCGTTCATCTTGCTGGTTGTCTAATATCAATCAATCATAGTATACGGCATCAATTAGATACTCTTGCTTTCCTGATGACTATTGATGATATCGGTCAAACCACATTCATCATTATGCAAATAAGTGTTCAGATTACTTCTCTTCGATTTGTCTTATAATGACTTGAAAACTTCGCTTTCTGTTCAGCCAATGTTTGCGGAATACGAAAATACATTTTTGTAGAGGCACTTAGACAGAAATACATTCAGAAAAATTGGTTTCCTGAATCCGATTGTTCCATTATTACTTGATACGTCAGTTTCGTCCACACCATCGCTGAAATGCACCACGAATCGTAAATCTGGAGCGCTTCGTTGGTGTGAAGACGGTATGGAGGAAATGATGTGAGTGTGGAGATGAGTGATAATCGGCGATCTTGTGTCCAAACAAAATTGACTCGCTTAGAATAGTGATGATTTTGATGTGCTGTTGCAGGCGTGTACTACCCTGAAAACTCAAAGTAAATGAAAAAGTCTCTTTCTGTTATTCATTTCAAATTACATCACCATGTTTTCTCTTTCCTACATATTTTAGTGATATGGCGTCTCAGAAAACGAAACTAAACCTCATCATGATCATCGGTTTGTGCATCCTCAGTATGATGAGGGTTAATTCAGACAGCTTAATTCTCCAAATGACACTTGGACCAAATGGTAATTTTTATTTTTCTATATATATTGAGTCATTTACCTCAATTGAGTTTGATATCGCGCTGACTAAAGAGAGAAACCTATTGCTCAGTAAAATTCATGAAGCTTCTCACTGGTGACTGACTGACATCCCGAGTTCGTGTAGGATGAAGTCACCTGGAATTCCAGTGGAAGTTTGTGGTCACCTATTGGAAACATACGTACAAGTGATGAGAGTGGATTGTGGTAGCACTATATATTACTGGTTAGCAAATGTGAGGGAACATATGCCTCTTTATTCCGTCTTAGTGAATGAACAGCTAGTGAGATCATCTCTTCACCTGGAAGCGTCTCATGTAGTTTTTCATGCGATGATATGTTTACTGGGTGTAGTTGTTCGCCAAGTCGTAATCGCCAGCAACTGTGCTCAGGGTTAATAACAAGATTCATATGGTGAACACAATCGTTCAGACCACTGACGTGCACCGGTTTTGACAGCCTAGTTTGGGAATAACTAGAACGGTTCCAAATCGAGAAATTTAGGCTTCATCTTAATCGTCTAAGAACTACAACTGACGTCTGTTTGGTTTCCGATTTGGGTGATTGAGCATTGCTGATCTGGCTGAAACTACAGTGAAACAGTTGTAGAGACCCAGAAATTAAGCACTCCAATACAGATAAACTGTTCCGTATTAAGTGGAAATTCTGCATGTTAACACAAAGAGAAGAGTGATTGACATCACTGCTACTGACATAGAATGAGCGACGATTGTGGGTGGAATAGAATTCTTTATTGCCAGCGAAATGCATGAATGACTCATGATCTCTACCATGCGGATTTTGAAACTCCACAAACAAGCAAATTATTGTTATTTCGCTTCATTCATGAACTAGGTGTACTTGCAGAGATTTCAATTCTTTCCTTTGAACCATTAAAATGTCTTTTTGTTGATTTATAGAAGAAGTAACTGTCAAATTTGATAAGATAATTTTCACTTTGGACAAACAGCATAACCTAACAGTTGAGGATGCACATACAAGGTTCAGTTCAGTACATCTCTAACAGAAGAGGAATTGGAAACCAAAAGTGGAAAGCGTATAGGCTCAAAGAGAGTCTGTTTTAAAGTATGAATTATTCGACTTTCGAAGCTTGATGACAAATGGTACATCTAAATCTCTTGATAATGGTGATGTAAATCCACTCACTGTATTCTGAGGAATAGAAGGTACATTTTTCAATGAACCTCCACGTCCATAGGAAAAATGATGTCTTGGTGGGATGATGTTGTCATGTGTGTGCATTATCATGTTTGTGGGGTCACGTGAAATGGCCAGTGTGTTTTCAGTTTCATGAAATCTCATGCACTACCAGTGAGCAAATTTAAACAAAAGGTGACAATTCTATTATTATTGATAACAAGAGCAGTAGTGATAGAATGAATCTAGATGTGTTTTTGTAATTTCACTGGCTACTGCAGATTCAGTGATGTTGTGTGGAACACGACGTACTGTTTTCAATTGAGAGCGCTTCACTGCGTTGCTTACTAGAGCATGTGTGTTTCGAAACTCTTCACATTCTGGATGTCCCTGGGGGGTCTGCACGACTATCCGTACTTTCCAAAGGCTAACTTCACTGAATTTCCTGATTATATGACAGTCAACATCCCAATAGACTCTTCACTGAACTATTCTAATATGATTAGACTACGAACTGAAGTTGAGACAGTCTCACAAAACATTCTTGATGTCATTCATTTTGTTGATTTCAGTTCCACATGTGAAAGAAACACATGCGAACTGATTGCTTGATTGTTGACTGTACTCTGAATATGAACTAATTTCATAGGTCATATATCAGCTTATTTCACTCAACAAGTCGATGATCTGAGGAGTAACGTCACAGTATCCTTGGCGCTGCAATCTTCTCACAGGAATATATTCTTATATGAAGTTCACAAATAGTCTCAGTAAAAATGTTCCGAAACGAAATATATCTGAGTGTCATACACTTTGTGTATTTCAATTTCAGCTATGAACAAGATTGGTGCAGACTGATTACTCTAATACTGACAATATAAGCACTGTGTGAGTGAGTCATTGGAATATCTCCTATCTCGCCATCAGAATTTCTTCGAATCCCTGTTGGTCGTCTCATTTCTTGACGATTTCTGAGGAAATATTTCGTTTCACTTATCACCTGAGATAGTTGAACTTTCTCCTGATCCAACTCAACATCTTCTCTGACATTTTGGCAATTCACATATATTCCGCCAAGCCTTCTTCGTTGTTCTCATTGCGTATTCTAGCAATGAGATTTCGAAATCAGACTCACTTATATCGGGTAGAACATCAGGGGCTGTAAGTTAGGTTGTTGGAGTATTGGATTTAGCGCAGCTAATTGGTGTTACTGTCAATGCGCACTTGAAAACGTGCAAGCAGTCGGGTGAATGTATCTCGTGTGACATCAGAAATCCTCTCTACTACTTGCACTTCCTCCTTTATATGTACCAGTGACACAGCGGAAGAAATTTCATGAGAAATTATGTTGGTGTTAGCAGGAAAATGTACAACCTCGTGAACAGATAAACGCCTGAAATCATCTTTTTTTTATTTACAGCTTGATATTTTGAAACTTGTGAATCAGCAGCTGAATTGAAAAGTGTCATTCAGCTGTCTGTGCGACTGCGAACTGGCTCTCATCTCCTCCACTCGTACACACGCACACAATATCATCCATGTCAACCGGAGACAATCCAACAATCGTTTACGAGTCGGACTGCTCTTCAGTGATGGCCTGATTTGTCGTCTCAATCGGCTGTGTCCATAACGCGTGTTCGACTCACTTTTACTCATCCGGACCTCATTTTGGAATGACAGAATAGTAGCTTTAACTTTCCTGGAATTCTTTCACACTGAAATGACACTGTTACAGACTGGACAACTTCTGTGGACGATTAGCATCTCTTTCAAAGACAATATAACTACCATCAGTACTACACATTTGACTTTGATTCGAGAAATACGTCATCATCTATTATATAGTCCGTGATAAACGACTATATGTTAGATAGCTGTTTCTGATGTGTATTTATGTTTTCATTTCATCTTTTTCTCTCAATATCTTCCACTTTAGAGATTGTAAATTGAGGCAACCAACAAGCCATTAAATTGTGGTTGTGCGAAACGAAATTGAAGCAGTCACCGAACGAGATATCGTAACTATGGTATTACTGAGAGATAATTTCAACTGTGCTATTTCAAACGCTCTGCTCAGATGTTACTAAACGAATACGCTCGATGTGCTGAATATTGATCATTCTTCCTCCCCTTTCTGTAGATTGGATCGTTCCAATTAATATTGTTCAAAATTATTTTATCGATTTTATGCAATGTTTCTGATTATCGAGATAGTAAGTGAATGATTGATTTCATTGTGAAGTGTGGCGTTTTTGTTGAATTTATATTTGTCAAGAAGAAGACACTCGCATTAGGCAATCGGTTTGAAGCAGGTCGCTTCCGGCATCCTTGTTGCATTGAGTTGTTGCTTACACAGTTTCTGCATGTGATCGGCGATTGCATAATCTAGGTTCACACAAGCATAAAAGCAATGAAACATGTTAATATTCATTGGACTTCTCATAGGATTCTATTTCTTCTTCACATATACATTCACCTTTATACGCAATTTTTTATCACACGAAAGATGTTGGTAAAATACTGATCGGTTGTCATAATCATAGTTCATCATATTAGTGGTCGAAGCGATCAAGGAAACAAATTAGAATTAGGTGGGTAGAAAGCAACAATGTTATTACTATGATAGAAGAAGTGGCCGAATGACCTCGTTTTATATGCATTCATCAGGTTCCTCCATTTGAGTGGAACAAGCTTCAGTAGCGTGAACAAGATGAAAGCATACTGCCTTCGTTAGTTTATTCTGCACGCTTTAGATTAACCATATTGTCATTTCAAACTGGTAGATTATTCCTCTACTTCGTAACTCTCGACCAATCCATACACACATCTCACGTCCACATCGGCTGGCTCACACTTTACATCTATGGTCGGCTTGCAAAATTTGTGCTGCCGATATCCATGCTCTAATCAAAAATAAATAATAAAAAATGTAAAAAAATATTCAACCGTAAACCACACAAGAAGGCACTCAACAATCAGTAGCCTCATTCTCAAAAAATCGACTACCCCATCTAAGAAGATACTTCGAATTACAACAGCCAGTTCCCATCTACTTGAATAGTCTCCATATTATATTTGCACTGAATTCAAATGAAACTTGAAACAAGTCACTCAAGGGAGATTGTTTTCTCAATAATTAGTTTTATGTCATGTCGTAAGTTGGTAAATGAGTTGGTTTCGAAGAAACTGTATCCTGTGAGTAAATTGAAACACGCGTGTAACACATTAGATAATATCAATAATATTAGGAAATGCATTTCAAATTCAAGTGGTTGTGATGTCATGATCAATGTTCAGTGTGAAGTAGCGAAACAAATCTCGTCACATATAGAACAATTCATAGGAAGCATGGAATCTAAAGTGGGTGTGAGAATTCCGGATTAGTAGGCGAATCGACAACAATCGGTCACGTGTCACTTAATGTCTGCTTCCACAATGTTTTCGGTCTTGCACTAAAACAGCTTCTCTTACACGCTAAAATCATAAATGATCTCATGATTGTTCCACCTGTGTTCTGTGTGACAGAGATGATCCTTAGCGTAAGATATATACGTTGATATGTGACTAGCAAAATCAATGACTATTTAGTTCTCCCCTTCTTTCGGAATTATGGTGACACATTTCGATGAATTTAACACTGTTTTCATTTGATTACAATATTTTGTTACTGTGAATGCACAGTTCTACGAAACGCTCTGCTTAATCACTCTTCTCCAGGCTCACTCTTGTGGTGTCATGTTCAAACACCTGTGGAACATTCGATGAAAATACTGGTCACGATTCTATATGTTACATTTTATTTCATCCACAAGTTAAGACATTGAAGCTGAATATCGATTTCTTGCTGCATTGTGAACTCGATGTTTGAGTTTGTATATATCAAAATTTCGACTCGCTGAATTTCACTACATTCAGCTTATTCACTATTTCTGGAAACCTGCAGCAGAACGACGTTCCAACGTGGTATACTTTTAGATGCCACAGACAGAAATCAACAAGTAGTTTAGGTTGAGCACCTCATATGCACTTCATATCGAACTAGAAATGCAACACGTTTCGGAAATTGAACTGACCAGATGACTTCATATTCCAGCCATCGACATCTGTGGGATATATCCCCTCTATCAACAGATGGTATGTCTTGTTTTTTGACCAGGAAATTCTCAAATGAGAACTGCATTTCTTGAGATATCACACATTTTGAAGGCCCGTTATACTTTCATATTCTTTCGGTGAAATCGAAGGAATCATTGACGGTGTAGGGGAAGTATGTTTCGTCAGGCATTTCTCACTTTCACACTGCTTATGATATACAGTTCGGTAATGGAAACGAAGCATTCACATGAATGCTGTCATTGTCGTGCTTTTCTTCTGAATTCTCAGCTGTGCGTATAAATGTGATCAGTAGTTTCACGTATATCTGACTTCAGTGAAGGATGCAATATCAATCAGTTTCCTGTTGCGCGTTCATTTCTCTTCCGAATTCCGCTAGAGATAGTTGGATGAATGCCTCTTCCTACTTCTGAGTTGAGCATCTTGAATCGCTTGAAGTTTAACATCAGGATTTACCTGCTGAATAATTCCAAACCGTATGTTGAAGATGTTTGTGTTCGCCACCTGTGTAATTTTTTTGGGCAAACTTTCTACAGATCATTAGGTAACCCATCCTCCCATCAAAGGTTTCGCACTATTAGACTGAGAACTTTGACTTCACTCTCTACATCAGTGCCTCAGAATGAATTCCGTCTCGCACTGCATCAAACCTAGTGGGGTTTCAACAGCTTGGTCGCAACCAGGATATCACCATATTGAAGTGGATATATATATATATATATATACAAATACGGTTCTTTTGATGTATTTTCATCAGTTAGTGTGTAGGTATTTAATTAATCTCAATTGTCAACATGGATTGACATGATGCTGGTAGTCAAGTGAAACCATAGAGCACCACTGAACACCTGTTTCTACATGAAATCCTCACGGGGAACTTGTCGTTTTATTATTATTGCTCCTTTTGGTTCTTAGTGCAACATATAGCTTCAAGTACACGTCTCCACTTGCCACAAATGTCTTCTGGTGTACTTGTCACCTGCATCCATGTCAGTCCATACTCATTCAACTCCTCTCCACACGATCTCCTCCATGTCACCTTTGCACCGACATCCCACTCACCGCTTCCTTCTCACGTTCCTCTCGAGAGCTTGACGCCCGATGTCACCCAGCGGACTCCTCAGCCAGCGTCCGATCCCTCTCCACTTTCTCCGGCATATTTGTTGATTGGCGATTGGTTCTTGGTTTGTCTGTTCCCATAGTTTCGCGTTGGTGATTCTTCCCGGCCCGAACATCTGATCTTCAGTATAGAGCCAGCGAAGACAGTTGTTAATAAAGGTCTGCAACAAGCTGTTGGAAATATTCTTTGTGACCCACCCGCCAAGATTCCGATCCGTACAGAAGAACTTACTGACTTGACGTTTGTATTGAAAATCCGAATTTTGTTGTTGACGCTGAGTGACGACGATTTCTAGATTGATTTCAATTTGATGAATGTGTTTCTTGCCTTCCCGATCCTCGCTCGATTTGACATCCTCGTCCGTTCCTACTGCCTGTAGTTGTGACAATGCTCCCTAGAATAGTGAATGAAGTAACCTCTTTGAAATCCTTCCTGTTGATGGTGATTTACGCTGGGTGTTGCTTCAGTGGCTGTTGGTTGATTATTTTCTTCAATTTTGTGTGACATCAAACATAAATCATTCACGCGGGAAATCCAGGTCTTCTATGTTCTTCGCGTTGGTCCAGGATATTCCTGTCTTCTCTTTTCCTTGTTTTTTTTTGTAAGTATTGGATATCAGCATATTGAAGTGGAAGCAACACACAGCCCGTCAATGACGGTTTCATTCTCACAAAGCTTGAAAGGCGTATCTATCCATATACAAATACGGTTCACTTGATGTATTTTCATTACTTTGTATGGAAGTTTCTGATTAATCTCAATTTTCAACATGGATTGAAATGATACTGGCAGTCAAGTGAAACCATAGTGCACCACTGAACACCTGTTTTGACGACGAATCATCAGAGGAACTTATTGTTTATAGCATTCCTATTTCTGGACCCTCCGATTACAAAGTATCAGTGTCTACTGAATCGAATAACTAGGGTATGATTGAAGGATATTCCCCAACATATTCTGAGGTCTACAGCTTCACGACATATCACATCGATACGTGAACACTCTTCGAGAGATCAGAGCGAAGCAGTGACAAATGCAAACTGAGAAATATTGTACTGGTAGGCAAAAAAGCGATTCACTTGCAAATGTATAACTTGACCAAGTATCTCACCTCAAACCCCATGTGTGTTATTGGACACACCGAATCATTTAGTTATGCAGTCCCACTGAGATAATCTGAATAAGAAAATAATTTTCGAAGTGAATTCGTGCTATAGAATTGAACAAATGAACCACCTCTGTGGAAATAATGATACACGGAGCTCCAGGAAATTGTGATCTACAATGTACGGACTTATTGGGAGTGTACTGAATGCAACTAAGTTGAGTTGGATACTTAATACTCAAAGCAAAGTACGTACACACGACTGTCTGCATTTCCGATGGCCTCTGTTACACATGAAAAATCATAAGGTGACATTGGTAAACTGAGTATTCAGAAGAAGTGACTGTGTGTGAGAGAGATGTCTGAATTTCACAATCGTTGGTCATGATAAATTAAGTGACATAAGGCAGATCCCATTTCACAGTAATGCTGAAGTAGACTAATATCATATGCAATCAAACAAAATGCCTACTAAAAAACCAATACTTGAAAATTCATCTGATGCTCACTAGTGACTGGCCCTATTCAGGCAGTTAACCTGGGGTTCTAGTGGGAAGCCGTGACCAGTAGGGTACAGCAGGTCGAAGATGAGGCAGTAACTCATCGAAGAAGACATTGCGAAGTGGTCGCGCTATGTCGTGAACTGGCAGAAGTTAGAATTCAAGGACCATTGGATCGGGTCCCAGTGGCTCAATGGTCTACGAGCTCGCCTTGTAACCAGAAGGTCCTGGGTTCGAATCCCGGTGGGTGCGTCCTGCTGAGGAGTCCCAAACTAGGACGAAACGGCTGTCCAGTACTCCCAGGTTTTCCAGTGGTTCTCTAACTGATGTCAGCTCATGATTAAATCCTCCATGCAATCAAACAAAATGCCTACAAAAAAACCAATACTTGAAAATTCATCTGATGCTCACTAGTGACTGGCCCTATTCAGGCAGTTAACCTGGGGTTCTAGTGGGAAGCCGTGACCAGTAGGGTACAGCAGGTCGAAGATGAGGCAGTAACTCATCGAAGAAGACATTGCGAAGTGGTCGCGCTATGTCGTGAACTGGCAGAAGTTAGAATTCAAGGACCATTGGATCGGGTCCCAGTGGCTCAATGGTCTACGAGCTCGCCTTGTAACCAGAAGGTCCTGGGTTCGAATCCCGGTGGGTGCGTACTGCTGAGGAGTCCCAAACTAGGACGAAACGGCTGTCCAGTACTCCCAGGTTTTCCAGTGGTTCTCTAACTGATGTCAGCTCATGATTAAATCCTCCATGCAATCAAACAAAATGCCTACAAAAAAACCAATACTTGAAAATTCATCTGATGCTCACTAGTGACTGGCCCTATTCAGGCAGTTAACCTGGGGTTCTAGTGGGAAGCCGTGACCAGTAGGGTACAGCAGGTCGAAGATGAGGCAGTAACTCATCGAAGAAGACATTGCGAAGTGGTCGCGCTATGTCGTGAACTGGCAGAAGTTAGAATTCAAGGACCATTGGATCGGGTCCCAGTGGCTCAATGGTCTACGAGCTCGCCTTGTAACCAGAAGGTCCTGGGTTCGAATCCCGGTGGGTGCGTACTGCTGAGGAGTCCCAAACTAGGACGAAACGGCTGTCCAGTACTCCCAGGTTTTCCAGTGGTTCTCTAACTGATGTCAGCTCATGATTAAATCCTCCATGCAATCAAACAAAATGCCTACAAAAAAACCAATACTTGAAAATTCATCTGATGCTCACTAGTGACTGGCCCTATTCAGGCAGTTAACCTGGGGTTCTAGTGGGAAGCCGTGACCAGTAGGGTACAGCAGGTCGAAGATGAGGCAGTAACTCATCGAAGAAGACATTGCGAAGTGGTCGCGCTATGTCGTGAACTGGCAGAAGTTAGAATTCAAGGACCATTGGATCGGGTCCCAGTGGCTCAATGGTCTACGAGCTCGCCTTGTAACCAGAAGGTCCTGGGTTCGAATCCCGGTGGGTGCGTACTGCCGAGGAGTCCCAAACTAGGACGAAACGGCTGTCCAGTACTCCCAGGTTTTCCAGTGGTTCTCTAACTGATATCAGCTCATGATTAAATCCTCCATGCAATCAAACAAAATGCCTACAAAAAAACCAATACTTGAAAATTCATCTGATGCTCACTAGTGACTGGCCCTATTCAGGCAGTTAACCTGGGGTTCTAGTGGGAAGCCGTGACCAGTAGGGTACAGCAGGTCGAAGATGAGGCAGTAACTCATCGAAGAAGACATTGCGAAGTGGTCGCGCTATGTCGTGAACTGGCAGAAGTTAGAATTCAAGGACCATTGGATCGGGTCCCAGTGGCTCAATGGTCTACGAGCTCGCCTTGTAACCAGAAGGTCCTGGGTTCGAATCCCGGTGGGTGCGTCCTGCTGAGGAGTCCCAAACTAGGACGAAACGGCTGTCCAGTACTCCCAGGTTTTCCAGTGGTTCTCTAACTGATGTCAGCTCATGATTAAATCCTCCATGCAATCAAACAAAATGCCTACAAAAAAAACCAATACTTGAAAATTCATCTGATGCTCACTAGTGACTGGCCCTATTCAGGCAGTTAACCTGGGGTTCTAGTGGGAAGCCGTGACCAGTAGGGTACAGCAGGTCGAAGATGAGGCAGTAACTCATCGAAGAAGACATTGCGAAGTGGTCGCGCTATGTCGTGAACTGGCAGAAGTTAGAATTCAAGGACCATTGGATCGGGTCCCAGTGGCTCAATGGTCTACGAGCTCGCCTTGTAACCAGAAGGTCCTGGGTTCGAATCCCGGTGGGTGCGTACTGCTGAGGAGTCCCAAACTAGGACGAAACGGCTGTCCAGTACTCCCAGGTTTTCCAGTGGTTCTCTAACTGATGTCAGCTCATGATTAAATCCTCCATGCAATCAAACAAAATGCCTACAAAAAAAACCAATACTTGAAAATTCATCTGATGCTCACTAGTGACTGGCCCTATTCAGGCAGTTAACCTGGGGTTCTAGTGGGAAGCCGTGACCAGTAGGGTACAGCAGGTCGAAGATGAGGCAGTAACTCATCGAAGAAGACATTGCGAAGTGGTCGCGCTATGTCGTGAACTGGCAGAAGTTAGAATTCAAGGACCATTGGATCGGGTCCCAGTGGCTCAATGGTCTACGAGCTCGCCTTGTAACCAGAAGGTCCTGGGTTCGAATCCCGGTGGGTGCGTACTGCTGAGGAGTCCCAAACTAGGACGAAACGGCTGTCCAGTACTCCCAGGTTTTCCAGTGGTTCTCTAACTGATATCAGCTCATGATTAAATCCTCCATGCAATCAAACAAAATGCCTACAAAAAAAACCAATACTTGAAAATTCATCTGATGCTCACTAGTGACTGGCCCTATTCAGGCAGTTAACCTGGGGTTCTAGTGGGAAGCCGTGACCAGTAGGGTACAGCAGGTCGAAGATGAGGCAGTAACTCATCGAAGAAGACATTGCGAAGTGGTCGCGCTATGTCGTGAACTGGCAGAAGTTAGAATTCAAGGACCATTGGATCGGGTCCCAGTGGCTCAATGGTCTACGAGCTCGCCTTGTAACCAGAAGGTCCTGGGTTCGAATCCCGGTGGGTGCGTACTGCCGAGGAGTCCCAAACTAGGACGAAACGGCTGTCCAGTACTCCCAGGTTTTCCAGTGGTTCTCTAACTGATGTCAGCTCATGATTAAATCCTCCATGCAATCAAACAAAATGCCTACAAAAAAAACCAATACTTGAAAATTCATCTGATGCTCACTAGTGACTGGCCCTATTCAGGCAGTTAACCTGGGGTTCTAGTGGGAAGCCGTGACCAGTAGGGTACAGCAGGTCGAAGATGAGGCAGTAACTCATCGAAGAAGACATTGCGAAGTGGTCGCGCTATGTCGTGAACTGGCAGAAGTTAGAATTCAAAGGACCATTGGATCGGGTCCCAGTGGCTCAATGGTCTACGAGCTCGCCTTGTAACCAGAAGGTCCTGGGTTCGAATCCCGGTGGGTGCGTACTGCTGAGGAGTCCCAAACTAGGACGAAACGGCTGTCCAGTACTCCCAGGTTTTCCAGTGGTTCTCTAACTGATGTCAGCTCATGATTAAATCCTCCATGCAATCAAACAAAATGCCTACAAAAAAAACCAATACTTGAAAATTCATCTGATGCTCACTAGTGACTGGCCCTATTCAGGCAGTTAACCTGGGGTTCTAGTGGGAAGCCGTGACCAGTAGGGTACAGCAGGTCGAAGATGAGGCAGTAACTCATCGAAGAAGACATTGCGAAGTGGCCGCGCTATGTCGTGAACTGGCAGAAGTTAGAATTCAAAGGACCATTGGATCGGGTCCCAGTGGCTCAATGGTCTACGAGCTCGCCTTGTAACCAGAAGGTCCTGGGTTCGAATCCCGGTGGGTGCGTACTGCTGAGGAGTCCCAAACTAGGACGAAACGGCTGTCCAGTACTCCCAGGTTTTCCAGTGGTTCTCTAACTGATGTCAGCTCATGATTAAATCCTCCATGCAATCAAACAAAATCCCTACAAAAAAAACCAATACTTGAAAATTCATCTGATGCTCACTAGTGACTGGCCCTATTCAGGCAGTTAACCTGGGGTTCTAGTGGGAAGCCGTGACCAGTAGGGTACAGCAGGTCGAAGATGAGGCAGTAACTCATCGAAGAAGACATTGCGAAGTGGTCGCGCTATGTCGTGAACTGGCAGAAGTTAGAACTCAAAGGACCATTGGATCGGGTCCCAGTGGCTCAATGGTCTACGAGCTCGCCTTGTAACCAGAAGGTCCTGGGTTCGAATCCCGGTGGGTGCGTACTGCTGAGGAGTCCCAAACTAGGACGAAACGGCTGTCCAGTACTCCCAGGTTTTCCAGTGGTTCTCTAACTGATGTCAGCTCATGATTAAATCCTCCATGCAATCAAACAAAATGCCTACAAAAAAAACCAATACTTGAAAATTCATCTGATGCTCACTAGTGACTGGCCCTATTCAGGCAGTTAACCTGGGGTTCTAGTGGGAAGCCGTGACCAGTAGGGTACAGCAGGTCGAAGATGAGGCAGTAACTCATCGAAGAAGACATTGCGAAGTGGTCGCGCTATGTCGTGAACTGGCAGAAGTTAGAATTCAAAGGACCATTGGATCGGGTCCCAGTGGCTCAATGGTCTACGAGCTCGCCTTGTAACCAGAAGGTCCTGGGTTCGAATCCCGGTGGGTGCGTACTGCTGAGGAGTCCCAAACTAGGACGAAACGGCTGTCCAGTACTCCCAGGTTTTCCAGTGGTTCTCTAACTGATGTCAGCTCATGATTAAATCCTCCATGCAATCAAACAAAATCCCTACAAAAAAAACCAATACTTGAAAATTCATCTGATGCTCACTAGTGACTGGCCCTATTCAGGCAGTTAACCTGGGGTTCTAGTGGGAAGCCGTGACCAGTAGGGTACAGCAGGTCGAAGATGAGGCAGTAACTCATCGAAGAAGACATTGCGAAGTGGTCGCGCTATGTCGTGAACTGGCAGAAGTTAGAATTCAAAGGACCATTGGATCGGGTCCCAGTGGCTCAATGGTCTACGAGCTCGCCTTGTAACCAGAAGGTCCTGGGTTCGAATCCCGGTGGGTGCGTACTGCTGAGGAGTCCCAAACTAGGACGAAACGGCTGTCCAGTACTCCCAGGTTTTCCAGTGGTTCTCTAACTGATGTCAGCTCATGATTAAATCCTCCATGCAATCAAACAAAATCCCTACAAAAAAAACCAATACTTGAAAATTCATCTGATGCTCACTAGTGACTGGCCCTATTCAGGCAGTTAACCTGGGGTTCTAGTGGGAAGCCGTGACCAGTAGGGTACAGCAGGTCGAAGATGAGGCAGTAACTCATCGAAGAAGACATTGCGAAGTGGTCGCGCTATGTCGTGAACTGGCAGAAGTTAGAATTCAAAGGACCATTGGATCGGGTCCCAGTGGCTCAATGGTCTACGAGCTCGCCTTGTAACCAGAAGGTCCTGGGTTCGAATCCCGGTGGGTGCGTACTGCTGAGGAGTCCCAAACTAGGACGAAACGGCTGTCCAGTACTCCCAGGTTTTCCAGTGGTTCTCTAACTGATGTCAGCTCATGATTAAATCCTCCATGCAATCAAACAAAATCCCTACAAAAAAAACCAATACTTGAAAATTCATCTGATGCTCACTAGTGACTGGCCCTATTCAGGCAGTTAACCTGGGGTTCTAGTGGGAAGCCGTGACCAGTAGGGTACAGCAGGTCGAAGATGAGGCAGTAACTCATCGAAGAAGACATTGCGAAGTGGTCGCGCTATGTCGTGAACTGGCAGAAGTTAGAATTCAAAGGACCATTGGATCGGGTCCCAGTGGCTCAATGGTCTACGAGCTCGCCTTGTAACCAGAAGGTCCTGGGTTCGAATCCCGGTGGGTGCGTACTGCTGAGGAGTCCCAAACTAGGACGAAACGGCTGTCCAGTACTCCCAGGTTTTCCAGTGGTTCTCTAACTGATGTCAGCTCATGATTAAATCCTCCATGCAATCAAACAAAATCCCTACAAAAAAAACCAATACTTGAAAATTCATCTGATGCTCACTAGTGACTGGCCCTATTCAGGCAGTTAACCTGGGGTTCTAGTGGGAAGCCGTGACCAGTAGGGTACAGCAGGTCGAAGATGAGGCAGTAACTCATCGAAGAAGACATTGCGAAGTGGTCGCGCTATGTCGTGAACTGGCAGAAGTTAGAATTCAAAGGACCATTGGATCGGGTCCCAGTGGCTCAATGGTCTACGAGCTCGCCTTGTAACCAGAAGGTCCTGGGTTCGAATCCCGGTGGGTGCGTACTGCTGAGGAGTCCCAAACTAGGACGAAACGGCTGTCCAGTACTCCCAGGTTTTCCAGTGGTTCTCTAACTGATGTCAGCTCATGATTAAATCCTCCATGCAATCAAACAAAATCCCTACAAAAAAAACCAATACTTGAAAATTCATCTGATGCTCACTAGTGACTGGCCCTATTCAGGCAGTTAACCTGGGGTTCTAGTGGGAAGCCGTGACCAGTAGGGTACAGCAGGTCGAAGATGAGGCAGTAACTCATCGAAGAAGACATTGCGAAGTGGTCGCGCTATGTCGTGAACTGGCAGAAGTTAGAATTCAAAGGACCATTGGATCGGGTCCCAGTGGCTCAATGGTCTACGAGCTCGCCTTGTAACCAGAAGGTCCTGGGTTCGAATCCCGGTGGGTGCGTACTGCTGAGGAGTCCCAAACTAGGACGAAACGGCTGTCCAGTACTCCCAGGTTTTCCAGTGGTTCTCTAACTGATGTCAGCTCATGATTAAATCCTCCATGCAATCAAACAAAATCCCTACAAAAAAAACCAATACTTGAAAATTCATCTGATGCTCACTAGTGACTGGCCCTATTCAGGCAGTTAACCTGGGGTTCTAGTGGGAAGCCGTGACCAGTAGGGTACAGCAGGTCGAAGATGAGGCAGTAACTCATCGAAGAAGACATTGCGAAGTGGTCGCGCTATGTCGTGAACTGGCAGAAGTTAGAATTCAAAGGACCATTGGATCGGGTCCCAGTGGCTCAATGGTCTACGAGCTCGCCTTGTAACCAGAAGGTCCTGGGTTCGAATCCCGGTGGGTGCGTACTGCTGAGGAGTCCCAAACTAGGACGAAACGGCTGTCCAGTACTCCCAGGTTTTCCAGTGGTTCTCTAACTGATGTCAGCTCATGATTAAATCCTCCATGCAATCAAACAAAATCCCTACAAAAAAAACCAATACTTGAAAATTCATCTGATGCTCACTAGTGACTGGCCCTATTCAGGCAGTTAACCTGGGGTTCTAGTGGGAAGCCGTGACCAGTAGGGTACAGCAGGTCGAAGATGAGGCAGTAACTCATCGAAGAAGACATTGCGAAGTGGTCGCGCTATGTCGTGAACTGGCAGAAGTTAGAATTCAAAGGACCATTGGATCGGGTCCCAGTGGCTCAATGGTCTACGAGCTCGCCTTGTAACCAGAAGGTCCTGGGTTCGAATCCCGGTGGGTGCGTACTGCTGAGGAGTCCCAAACTAGGACGAAACGGCTGTCCAGTACTCCCAGGTTTTCCAGTGGTTCTCTAACTGATGTCAGCTCATGATTAAATCCTCCATGCAATCAAACAAAATCCCTACAAAAAAAACCAATACTTGAAAATTCATCTGATGCTCACTAGTGACTGGCCCTATTCAGGCAGTTAACCTTGGGTTCTAGTGGGAAGCCGTGACCAGTAGGGTACAGCAGGTCGAAGATGAGGCAGTAACTCATCGAAGAAGACATTGCGAAGTGGTCGCGCTATGTCGTGAACTGGCAGAAGTTAGAATTCAAAGGACCATTGGATCGGGTCCCAGTGGCTCAATGGTCTACGAGCTCGCCTTGTAACCAGAAGGTCCTGGGTTCGAATCCCGGTGGGTGCGTACTGCTGAGGAGTCCCAAACTAGGACGAAACGGCTGTCCAGTACTCCCAGGTTTTCCAGTGGTTCTCTAACTGATGTCAGCTCATGATTAAATCCTCCATGCAATCAAACAAAATCCCTACAAAAAAAACCAATACTTGAAAATTCATCTGATGCTCACTAGTGACTGGCCCTATTCAGGCAGTTAACCTGGGGTTCTAGTGGGAAGCCGTGACCAGTAGGGTACAGCAGGTCGAAGATGAGGCAGTAACTCATCGAAGAAGACATTGCGAAGTGGTCGCGCTATGTCGTGAACTGGCAGAAGTTAGAATTCAAAGGACCATTGGATCGGGTCCCAGTGGCTCAATGGTCTACGAGCTCGCCTTGTAACCAGAAGGTCCTGGGTTCGAATCCCGGTGGGTGCGTACTGCTGAGGAGTCCCAAACTAGGACGAAACGGCTGTCCAGTACTCCCAGGTTTTCCAGTGGTTCTCTAACTGATGTCAGCTCATGATTAAATCCTCCATGCAATCAAACAAAATCCCTACAAAAAAAACCAATACTTGAAAATTCATCTGATGCTCACTAGTGACTGGCCCTATTCAGGCAGTTAACCTGGGGTTCTAGTGGGAAGCCGTGACCAGTAGGGTACAGCAGGTCGAAGATGAGGCAGTAACTCATCGAAGAAGACATTGCGAAGTGGTCGCGCTATGTCGTGAACTGGCAGAAGTTAGAATTCAAAGGACCATTGGATCGGGTCCCAGTGGCTCAATGGTCTACGAGCTCGCCTTGTAACCAGAAGGTCCTGGGTTCGAATCCCGGTGGGTGCGTACTGCTGAGGAGTCCCAAACTAGGACGAAACGGCTGTCCAGTACTCCCAGGTTTTCCAGTGGTTCTCTAACTGATGTCAGCTCATGATTAAATCCTCCATGCAATCAAACAAAATCCCTACAAAAAAAACCAATACTTGAAAATTCATCTGATGCTCACTAGTGACTGGCCCTATTCAGGCAGTTAACCTGGGGTTCTAGTGGGAAGCCGTGACCAGTAGGGTACAGCAGGTCGAAGATGAGGCAGTAACTCATCGAAGAAGACATTGCGAAGTGGTCGCGCTATGTCGTGAACTGGCAGAAGTTAGAATTCAAAGGACCATTGGATCGGGTCCCAGTGGCTCAATGGTCTACGAGCTCGCCTTGTAACCAGAAGGTCCTGGGTTCGAATCCCGGTGGGTGCGTACTGCTGAGGAGTCCCAAACTAGGACGAAACGGCTGTCCAGTACTCCCAGGTTTTCCAGTGGTTCTCTAACTGATGTCAGCTCATGATTAAATCCTCCATGCAATCAAACAAAATCCCTACAAAAAAAACCAATACTTGAAAATTCATCTGATGCTCACTAGTGACTGGCCCTATTCAGGCAGTTAACCTGGGGTTCTAGTGGGAAGCCGTGACCAGTAGGGTACAGCAGGTCGAAGATGAGGCAGTAACTCATCGAAGAAGACATTGCGAAGTGGTCGCGCTATGTCGTGAACTGGCAGAAGTTAGAATTCAAGGACCATTGGATCGGGTCCCAGTGGCTCAATGGTCTACGAGCTCGCCTTGTAACCAGAAGGTCCTGGGTTCGAATCCCGGTGGGTGCGTACTGCTGAGGAGTCCCAAACTAGGACGAAACGGCTGTCCAGTACTCCCAGGTTTTCCAGTGGTTCTCTAACTGATGTCAGCTCATGATTAAATCCTCCATGCAATCAAACAAAATGCCTACAAAAAAAACCAATACTTGAAAATTCATCTGATGCTCACTAGTGACTGGCCCTATTCAGGCAGTTAACCTGGGGTTCTAGTGGGAAGCCGTGACCAGTAGGGTACAGCAGGTCGAAGATGAGGCAGTAACTCATCGAAGAAGACATTGCGAAGTGGTCGCGCTATGTCGTGAACTGGCAGAAGTTAGAATTCAAGGACCATTGGATCGGGTCCCAGTGGCTCAATGGTCTACGAGCTCGCCTTGTAACCAGAAGGTCCTGGGTTCGAATCCCGGTGGGTGCGTACTGCTGAGGAGTCCCAAACTAGGACGAAACGGCTGTCCAGTACTCCCAGGTTTTCCAGTGGTTCTCTAACTGATGTCAGCTCATGATTAAATCCTCCATGCAATCAAACAAAATGCCTACAAAAAAAACCAATACTTGAAAATTCATCTGATGCTCACTAGTGACTGGCCCTATTCAGGCAGTTAACCTGGGGTTCTAGTGGGAAGCCGTGACCAGTAGGGTACAGCAGGTCGAAGATGAGGCAGTAACTCATCGAAGAAGACATTGCGAAGTGGTCGCGCTATGTCGTGAACTGGCAGAAGTTAGAATTCAAGGACCATTGGATCGGGTCCCAGTGGCTCAATGGTCTACGAGCTCGCCTTGTAACCAGAAGGTCCTGGGTTCGAATCCCGGTGGGTGCGTACTGCTGAGGAGTCCCAAACTAGGACGAAACGGCTGTCCAGTACTCCCAGGTTTTCCAGTGGTTCTCTAACTGATGTCAGCTCATGATTAAATCCTCCATGCAATCAAACAAAATGCCTACAAAAAAAACCAATACTTGAAAATTCATCTGATGCTCACTAGTGACTGGCCCTATTCAGGCAGTTAACCTGGGGTTCTAGTGGGAAGCCGTGACCAGTAGGGTACAGCAGGTCGAAGATGAGGCAGTAACTCATCGAAGAAGACATTGCGAAGTGGTCGCGCTATGTCGTGAACTGGCAGAAGTTAGAATTCAAGGACCATTGGATCGGGTCCCAGTGGCTCAATGGTCTACGAGCTCGCCTTGTAACCAGAAGGTCCTGGGTTCGAATCCCGGTGGGTGCGTACTGCTGAGGAGTCCCAAACTAGGACGAAACGGCTGTCCAGTACTCCCAGGTTTTCCAGTGGTTCTCTAACTGATGTCAGCTCATGATTAAATCCTCCATGCAATCAAACAAAATGCCTACAAAAAAAACCAATACTTGAAAATTCATCTGATGCTCACTAGTGACTGGCCCTATTCAGGCAGTTAACCTGGGGTTCTAGTGGGAAGCCGTGACCAGTAGGGTACAGCAGGTCGAAGATGAGGCAGTAACTCATCGAAGAAGACATTGCGAAGTGGCCGCGCTATGTCGTGAACTGGCAGAAGTTAGAATTCAAGGACCATTGGATCGGGTCCCAGTGGCTCAATGGTCTACGAGCTCGCCTTGTAACCAGAAGGTCCTGGGTTCGAATCCCGGTGGGTGCGTACTGCTGAGGAGTCCCAAACTAGGACGAAACGGCTGTCCAGTACTCCCAGGTTTTCCAGTGGTTCTCTAACTGATGTCAGCTCATGATTAAATCCTCCATGCAATCAAACAAAATGCCTACAAAAAAACCAATACTTGGAAATTCATCTGATGCTCACTAGTGACTGGCCCTATTCAGGCAGTTAACCTGGGGTTCTAGTGGGAAGCCGTGACCAGTAGGGTATAGCAGGTCGAAGATGAGGCAGTAACTCATCGAAGAAGACATTGCGAAGTGGTCGCGCTATGTCGTGAACTGGCAGAAGTTAGAATTCAAGGACCATTGGATCGGGTCCCAGTGGCTCAATGGTCTACGAGCTCGCCTTGTAACCAGAAGGTCCTGGGTTCGAATCCCGGTGGGTGAGTACTGCTGAGGAGTCCCAAACTAGGACGAAACGGCTGTCCAGTACTCCCAGGTTTTCCAGTGGTTCTCTAACTGATGTCAGCTCATGATTAAATCCTCCATGCAATCAAACAAAATGCCTACAAAAAAACCAATACTTGAAAATTCATCTGATGCTCACTAGTGACTGGCCCTATTCAGGCAGTTAACCTGGGGTTCTAGTGGGAAGCCGTGACCAGTAGGGTATAGCAGGTCGAAGATGAGGCAGTAACTCATCGAAGAAGACATTGCGAAGTGGTCGCGCTATGTCGTGAACTGGCAGAAGTTAGAATTCAAGGACCATTGGATCGGGTCCCAGTGGCTCAATGGTCTACGAGCTCGCCTTGTAACCAGAAGGTCCTGGGTTCGAATCCCGGTGGGTGCGTACTGCTGAGGAGTCCCAAACTAGGACGAAACGGCTGTCCAGTACTCCCAGGTTTTCCAGTGGTTCTCTAACTGATGTCAGCTCATGATTAAATCCTCCATGCAATCAAACAAAATGCCTACAAAAAAACCAATACTTGAAAATTCATCTGATGCTCACTAGTGACTGGCCCTATTCAGGCAGTTAACCTGGGGTTCTAGTGGGAAGCCGTGACCAGTAGGGTACAGCAGGTCGAAGATGAGGCAGTAACTCATCGAAGAAGACATTGCGAAGTGGCCGCGCTATGTCGTGAACTGGCAGAAGTTAGAATTCAAGGACCATTGGATCGGGTCCCAGTGGCTCAATGGTCTACGAGCTCGCCTTGTAACCAGAAGGTCCTGGGTTCGAATCCCGGTGGGTGCGTACTGCTGAGGAGTCCCAAACTAGGACGAAACGGCTGTCCAGTACTCCCAGGTTTTCCAGTGGTTCTCTAACTGATGTCAGCTCATGATTAAATCCTCCATGCAATCAAACAAAATGCCTACAAAAAAACCAATACTTGAAAATTCATCTGATGCTCACTAGTGACTGGCCCTATTCAGGCAGTCAACCTGGGGTTCTAGTGGGAAGCCGTGACCAGTAGGGTACAGCAGGTCGAAGATGAGGCAGTAACTCATCGAAGAAGACATTGCGAAGTGGCCGCGCTATGTCGTGAACTGGCAGAAGTTAGAATTCAAGGACCATTGGATCGGGTCCCAGTGGCTCAATGGTCTACGAGCTCGCCTTGTAACCAGAAGGTCCTGGGTTCGAATCCCGGTGGGTGCGTACTGCTGAGGAGTCCCAAACTAGGACGAAACGGCTGTCCAGTACTCCCAGGTTTTCCAGTGGTTCTCTAACTGATGTCAGCTCATGATTAAATCCTCCATGCAATCAAACAAAATGCCTACAAAAAAACCAATACTTGAAAATTCATCTGATGCTCACTAGTGACTGGCCCTATTCAGGCAGTTAACCTGGGGTTCTAGTGGGAAGCCGTGACCAGTAGGGTATAGCAGGTCGAAGATGAGGCAGTAACTCATCGAAGAAGACATTGCGAAGTGGTCGCGCTATGTCGTGAACTGGCAGAAGTTAGAATTCAAGGACCATTGGATCGGGTCCCAGTGGCTCAATGGTCTACGAGCTCGCCTTGTAACCAGAAGGTCCTGGGTTCGAATCCCGGTGGGTGCGTACTGCTGAGGAGTCCCAAACTAGGACGAAACGGCTGTCCAGTACTCCCAGGTTTTCCAGTGGTTCTCTAACTGATGTCAGCTCATGATTAAATCCTCCATGCAATCAAACAAAATGCCTACAAAAAAACCAATACTTGAAAATTCATCTGATGCTCACTAGTGACTGGCCCTATTCAGGCAGTTAACCTGGGGTTCTAGTGGGAAGCCGTGACCAGTAGGGTACAGCAGGTCGAAGATGAGGCAGTAACTCATCGAAGAAGACATTGCGAAGTGGTCGCGCTATGTCGTGAACTGGCAGAAGTTAGAATTCAAGGACCATTGGATCGGGTCCCAGTGGCTCAATGGTCTACGAGCTCGCCTTGTAACCAGAAGGTCCTGGGTTCGAATCCCGGTGGGTGCGTACTGCTGAGGAGTCCCAAACTAGGACGAAACGGCTGTCCAGTACTCCCAGGTTTTCCAGTGGTTCTCTAACTGATGTCAGCTCATGATTAAATCCTCCATGCAATCAAACAAAATGCCTACAAAAAACCAATACTTGAGTAATCTCTTATTCACTGAGCCCATTCTGTTTCAATACAGCTTGTCTCTGTCATGACATGTTCATTTGAACAAAAAGCTTCTTTGGCAGAAAACAGTTACAGTAGGCATTGTAATGAATCAACTGTCAAACTTTTCAGACAAGTGTGAATCGTTACCATCAGCATGACTGTTGAAGTGCATGAGTGTCGATCAGCAACACATGAAAATATGAAGTCGGAAGAATTGTTCTTAAGTTAGTTGAGACTTTTTACAATGGATGTGGAGTAAACGTGTAACAACAGAAGACAAGGATCAGGCAACAGAATTCAACACATATTTATAAACTTTCATGTACTTATTCTAGATTGTTGTTAGCAGAAATACACAGTCTTCTGATTGGTTTTTCCTGAAAAGATAGTTAACCCTTCATGTATTTGTGGCTGTTTCTTGAATGTCAGATCATCTGTATGTTAACTTAATCCACCTACGCAAATCCTTCGTTACCAGTTTTCTCAAGATCAATATTGAGAACATAAACATTGACGTGAAACACTGTTCATCAATTTTCACTATCAGCCAGCTGTCACCAGAAAAGTTACACTGCTACGAAACTCAAAGTGATTCAAATATCACGCGAATGCGATACATTAATTTCACCCTACTCAAAACGTGGAGATATCACACTCGATGTTTTACCAGAGATAGTGGAAACACAAAGTCTCACCTCTGTATCAAGAATACAACTGTACGATAGTTAGTCATATATATACATCGAAACAAACGTTTTCAGAAGTTGACACTTTTCAACTCAATATTCAGCGAAACTACACTCGTGGTGAATTCGCGCTACCTCATGTTATGTTTCTGAAAAATCTATTTTTCACCTGTTGTCATTCTTCATCAGGAGGATCTCGATTCATTCATTCTTTGAGTAATTTGTTGAAAATCGTTTCTAGTCAGCTGGCCATCTGATCCCAATTAAGGAGGCAGCGATTGCAGGTGTGGACTAGAGTCTGCAACAGCCTGATAGTAACGTTGTAGATGTACAGGTGTCTTGGTTTCGTTACTTCAGTTCATATTTCCATATTCTGATCCTGCTGACTGACAGTATTTGAAACGACACGTCCTGCCTGGATATGTGAAACAAGTTATCACCTTCAAATTTATTCCCTCGATAGACATTGATCGCTATCACCATCACCTCCGTGTTCTGAATGTTTACTTGGAGTCCGATCCTATCCGCCGTGTAATGTTGCCTAAAAGTGACAATCTTCTGCTTAATCTAGTTCACGTCAAAGAGGACTATCGCCTGTCATATTGCGCTGAGAGCCGTTTCTAGTTTTTTTCTTGTCTTCACTTCGAAGGCTCGTCTCAGTGTTTAATTGTGGAACACTTGATGCATGTCCATTCAGTGACTCAGCGAAATAGTTTGATGAGCCAACCTTTCCATCAGTTAGTAGGCAACGTCTTCTAATTCTAGATGTTTCGTATTTGTAGTATGGCAATATTCACTTCAGTATCAACATCAGGTTTTAGCGACTCCGATGGAGATCCATAACACATTGCTGCCATCTTAGCTGGAGTTCGTTTGGAAAGTGTTTGCTGTACTCTTGACATTATGGTGAGCATAATGAAACTAACATAGTCACGTGATTTAGATGTAGTTAGTCGTGAAGCTTAAATTTATCACCAGAATTGGCCGTAGCGAATTCAAACTCAGTTGAGTCATGAAAATACATAAAAATTAAAATTAACACCTGCACTAAGTGCGATCGGAAGTCACGACGTCATTTACTGTGGTAGAATTGCGAAGAGGTGAAATCTCAACACTAATTTGTCAGTTGGGTTTTCACAATGATAAATGTGATTTGTCTGATATCACAAATAGTCATCAGGAAAGCAGGCGTATCTACATGACGCCATATACTACTGACTAAATTAGGTGGGCTAACTGGTACATGCACACGTTGAGATGAATACATCTCAACAATGAACTACACCATCATCAAATTACGCACTTTCACAAAATCACTCGACTGATGCACAATATTTCTCTTTTCTTGTTCTCAAAGGTGACTTGATAAATCTCTTCCAGAAAATCACGTTCACTGTTACATTTCAACCAAGAAGGTCATCACATGAGTTAATCGGCTTAGTGTGATGCAGAAATCAGCCACTGTCAAAGTGGACATTGATGAAAGTGCTAGTTGATTAATCTGTTGATTGTTATGATGACGTGAACACATACAAGACGCGTGATTTTCGGTCACGTTCAACTTGACATGAAGTCTTCTGCGTGAACGTCAGCTGATTTCACACAGTGCTACTTTTATTTGATTCCACGAATGATCGTGACTATCGATTCTAGCTTATAAGGATCATTGTTAGTGAAATGAGGCAGTGCTATTGAAGGGCAGAAGAATGACAGACCCACTGTTTCGAAAAGAGGATTTCGGAGAACCACGTAAATGACAGAGAGGTCTTCGAATTCTGTTGGTCAGATGACACAAGCATTCATTAAACTTTTCTTATGTCTTAGTTCTTGAAGGAATTCTCTGCATTCAAATTTTATGTGTAAACCTGTTATGAAGATTCTTGAACTTCGGAGTATACAGATATATTCCTGAAAACGTACTCATGAAGAAAACAAAATTGGTTGATAATCATGAGGTTACTCATTTGTTGTTATGTGTATTTAACTGAGGGTAATCAATTCGAATCTTATGAACAAAAATGTACCTTTCGTTCCATTCCGGATCGTTCGATTTTAGTGTGATTTGTAACTCCAGTCCTACCGGTTCACGACAAAAATCCATTACTCACACATTCTTCGAGTAAGTACAGGGAAGAGATGATGGTGTGCCAGGAGTTCTTCACCTTCGTTGTCCGGTGTTATTGCAAATATATTGAATGGACCTCAATAGTCCTGAATACATTTGTGCTTACAGCCTGTTGCAAGCCAAAGTATTAGACAACAACTTACTTCAGTGTTTACTTCCATAATCTGAAACATGACAAAATGATAAGAAAGATCATCCTTCAGATAATCAGCAAACAATCACAACGGACTTCACGTGTTCAAATACGATTCGCAGATATATGGCTTTGTTTTCTGAGCAACGATGAAGGGCAATAACGAAAAAACCTTCATCAAGAAGATAGCTAATCAGAAGATTTTTACTCTCCGATGAAAAAAGCGCATACAAATCTGTAAATATCAACGACCTGTTGCCTAGCCTTGCTTTCTGGTGTGACACTATCTCAAATCAAATGTGAATCCCGTGACAGTCCGGAGTTCCAATGTCATCCTGTTCATATGATATGTCATTGATAAACGTGTTATTAGGAAATAATAACTTTGCGTACCAGCGGTGTGTGAGGAAAGCATTCACTATGATATACACTAATAATTGCCATGAGAACTGATGCGCATAAGCCAAATAGTAAAAGAAGCTTCATGGTTCATATATACCGAGTTTGCCAACAATCGATTTGGAGTACAAGTTTCATATGCATCCACCTGATGTGTGTTTTGTTTTTGACAGTCTGTTATATTTTGCTGTGTATATGGGTCGATATTTCATTAAAACTGGAAATATGCTTTTATCTCTCCACTTATTTAAAAAAATGTTTGTCCTTGTTGTCACATGACATTACAACCAATCATGTTAGGACTGGCCAATTATTGGTTCGTGTTTATTAGTCATTTTCATATATACTTTTGTACTATATAGTTGTTCCCACGTTTCGTACACTACGTACCATTTCACTCACACTTTTGTGTGACATTTATTTAATGAAAACAAAACACGTAGATCAGCGAAGAGTCTCTTTTCGGCGAATTCATTTTCTTAGCTGTACAATCGCAAATATATATGCATTGTTTTTTATGTATGTGTACATTAAGTTTGTCAAACAAAAGTAACAATTGGTTAACGTAACTTTTAACTAAAGAGGTGAAAGTTGGTAATACAGGTCGAGAAAGTTAAGTGTTAAAGAAACTAGGGTAGAAACAAAGGTGATGAGTTGTCACAAACAGTTGTAATAATAACAGAGAGTTTTACTCAGGATGCACATAGAAACAAAGTAGATAATACGAAACTATGTAAGAGATCTAAGTGGATACAAGAATTATAAGCAATTAAGAAAAAGGCAAACAAACAAAATTAAGTCATCAAAATAAAAATAAAAACTCGAAGCAAATCAAAACATGAGAGTAGAAGAGGTTGAGTAATCTTCTTTTGTATGCGCAGCTCCGGTTTTATTTATTATTTATTTTCCTTGTCTGGAAAATACAAGTATCCTCGTAAACCTGGTGGTCTCCTGATTTCCCTCTATCTGCGTCAGGACTATTAACTACTCGACGAGTACATGAGAAAGTTACACTCGTATGGAAATCACAAATATTACTTGAATACGAGAGTGCAATTTCACCAAAC
The DNA here is from genome assembly GCA_944472135.2 of Trichobilharzia regenti. Lineage (NCBI taxonomy): Eukaryota > Metazoa > Platyhelminthes > Trematoda > Strigeidida > Schistosomatidae > Trichobilharzia > Trichobilharzia regenti. The sequence goes on along the minus strand of OX235264.1, from coordinate 110,194,279 downwards.
TAATAAATCGGAATAATCACACTGCATGTTTTACGAGAAAGGTGAGTATTGTTGACATGATAGAATTTTGTGTGTTGACAGTCTATGGAGATAAAATAAGTTTAGCTGAGACTTTTCAGTGACTGAGAAATCGATCGACGAGACTGAAGTTGAAGATAAGTGAACTTTGTTATATTAGTCGAAGTAATTATTTTTATTTCGCCTGTTCAACTAATCAACAGTCTGGTTTCGCTGCGTTGTCTCAAAGGTTGCATGCAGATTTTGAAGTCGTTCAATAAACACTTGAGTGGAGGTGTATAAGTACTCTCAGTTTATTCCTTTCTGTTACAATGGCAGCTATTATGGTTTCACTGGGATCGAAGTAGAAAATTGAATTTCGAAAACACGTGTCCACTATGTCAAATGTTGATTATCTACAGCTGACCCAGGGTTTGTCCCTACTGTATGACGTCCGCATATCATTGATTGATAGAAAGATTACTCACTCGTTCACGTCAAGTAAATTGATCAATTGGAAATTTGTGAGAAACGTCTCAGAACCATTCAACCGCAATATGAGGATGACATATGACAAATGATTCGCAACAACAGTCGATATGCAATAAAAGTTACAGTGCTATGCAACTCACACCGATACTTTAATTACTTGAATGTATGAATGCAACATGTCATATTTCATAAACTGAAACAATCACACTAAATATTATACGAGAAAGATGAGAACATTTCTCACGACGGAATTTTGTGCCTTGACAGCATATGAAGATGCATTTTGTTTAACTGAGCGTTGTCACTGTAAAGGAATCATTCCAGGAAATTTAAAAGACGATGGCACGTGGATGTAGATGCATTGGCTGACATACTGATATATTTTGCCTGTTCAACTTATCAAGCGTCTGATTTTGATGCGTTGTCTCAGGACTGTCTCAAGTGAGCAGTGATCTAGTGTTGGAGCAGTGTTAGTCTCTATTATATGGTGTCCACATATCACTAACTGATAGTAAGATCATTCTATCAAACCACGTGAGGTGGCTTATTCGAGATCTGTGAGAAACTTTGCAGAATCACTCCACAGCAGTATGACGATGTCAAATTACAAGTGCTCAACAACTGTAGTCTAAGTGCCGCATTTGAAGTGAGGATACGAATGAGAAGAGGTTTGAGAATGTTACTACCGTAAATATTCCTACTTGTGGTGGACTGAATTGAGCTCGTAAACTGTGAGCTTAGTCTGAGAAGATACGTCGGCCAACCTAAAAGAACAGCCTTGTGTAAACACAGAAGAGATGAAGTTGCTGAAGATAGACGAACAACCGACAAGCAAAACATACAACAACGACAAATCTCTATCAACCGAATACATTTGAAGGAGGTCACTTGTTTCACTCGGCTAGAAAGCATCGTTGCAGCCACAGGCAACCGGTAGCGTCCAGCATGTGATGGTCTAGGACCTAGAGGCGTAAGACAAACACATGCTCACACTTCCAGCATTTCTGAAAAATAGGTGCTTCCATACTGAAGATCAGATGACCACCTTCACAGAAGTGATTTTCGACGAGTTGGGAACGGATGAGAAGATGACATGAAGGTGTTAAATCCTCGCGAAAATATTCTTTGTGAAAAATATTAGCTAGATCTTGCAGTGAAGTTAGACACAAGCATGCTGTTTGATGGAATACAGTGATGGTAATCCAATGAAGGAAGGAAGATTATGGTGACCACGTGATTGAGACATTGAGACGTATCATTCTTATTCAATTTAATTTACAACGTTTAATATTTTATTGTCATATTCCACACAGTTTCAAACTTATTTATTGGAATTCCATATGCCTAATAATCCCACAATCAAACAACATGTAAACATTCTATGAAGCCTTCTGTTTGCTGCATTATTTGTTGCGCCACTGCACACTGAACTACGATCATGACTTCGAAGAGATTTGAATCTGAATAGCACTTCATAGTATTATTATTACAATCTCATGTATTCATGCGTTTGCTTGAATTCCCTCAGGGATATAATTTCTTGAAAAGCACGTAAGATATGAATGCACAGCTTGATAACAAAGAAGGGATTCGCTCAGCTGAAACGCTTGAGTTTAGTTTCATTCGACGTGAACAAATACACTTTAAACGATATTTTGGCCGATGAGCACTTATTATAATTCGACGACAGATGACACGCATTCCATCGATACTAGACAGCAAGATACACTAGTTGATTGTTCGCAAGATTTCTAAGGTAGACACTCATAACTTGACTAAAGGTTGTCTAAGTGACCTGGTGATTTCATGACAATGCATTCTCTGGACAATTTACAACTAGGTCGAAAGAGCTATCCATGTCATTATATTTTTAATAGGTTCATTGTTGTACAGTGGGAAAGTAACAAAATCGACCTAGGAATCATATGAAAAAATCCGCCTTGAAGTTAATCGAATTTTTTTTAGATTGTATCAGATGAGGCAGTGAATCGACGATAAACAGGACACTTCGTTGTGTGTCGTTGTGAAGTGTGTGACTTTGTTTATTTGATGTGTGATTAGATTTTGAGACTGATAGTGAAAGGTGTGATGTGTTTTGATTTGGCCTAGTAGTTTCAGGTATTGATTTGTTCAAGTTACCAGTCGGAAGGGTGTTAGCTGGATTACCTTTACCGTTATGATATTTAAAAGTTCACCGAAACGATTATCGCACTGACGATATCAGAAATCTACAAAGTGAAGAATAACCAAGGGAAGGCGCTTTGCTTGCGTTTCAACCGACAACTGCCACGACTCTGATCTATGCCCTCTGATTTCATGAGTAGGACCGCATGCGGATGACTCATGGATATCAGCGACGTAGAAGTCGCCGACATGCCCATAAATTGTGTAGGCGACGACTCAATTAAGTGTGAATGTCGGATTCTTCTTGGTTCTCACCACTAACATTTTTTAAATGTCAGCGCATCACAAAAGGTAACGCGACATGAATGAAACACTGCGCTCTGTAATCAGTTATTCAGGGAATATCTCAGCATTCCAGAACACTTCATATTTGTTATTCACACAGAAGCACTTTATGAATAGCAGTTTATTTCAAACGATCTAGTCTACAGTAAGAGGAAATAGAAGAGGATGAAGTGTGTTTTGTTTCACCAACATCACAGCAGAGCGTTTCAATATGCAGAGTTGAAAGTAGTTTTCGGTTATTCAACAATTGATATTGCTAATTTCATCATTTTCTCTGCAGTTCCAGTAGTGTTACGCACCATCATATTCTATCGGTTCATGTTTTCAATTGAATCAGGACGTGTTATCCCACCTCTACACATCCTGGAGGAAGAGAAAACGAGAGAAAGATGACAATCAAGTCATGAGTACACATCAAAATAAGTTTGGATAAATTCAATCTTCAAAATGGATTGTATGATAGATGGATAGACTTGTATTTCTAGAATCAAAGGCAGTTGTGTATGTTGTTGCATATATAGTGTCAATTCCAGTGATTTTCATCATGCACATAAGTGAATATTCCTGAGACAGATGAGCACATGTCGTCGAACGAATGTGTTCGAAATAAAGGAGATGGCTTGGATTTGTGCAGTGGAGACCGATGAGTGAAATGAAGTTGAAGACGACAAACGATTGTCGCCTGGATGGGTCTTCGTAATTTGGATAAAAGTTAGTGAGGTGGAGGATATCGCGTATGCAGGTGTGCGTGTGTTCAGTGTCGATGAGAATGTATAGACAACTTTGTAGCCAGTTGAAGAGGAATTGACGATCCAGTTACTGACTGAAAATCTTCGTGATTTCGTTTCTGACATTTGGTTCTTCACACGGAATTAACGCTGAATATCATATGGTTGAGGTTACACATTTTCCTAGGCACACCAGCATGGAATTTTTCTGCTTTCAAACTCGAATAGATAAAAGGAGAAAGTTCTGAATGGTAGAGAGAAGATTCGGTATCAGACTATGTAGACTCAGGCAAATGTTTGTGAGCATTGATGTGCCTATTGACATTTGTGGCAGTTGGCCAAGTCCAAGATGGCACACCATCAACCTGCAGCCTGAAGCCTGCAATCTTCTACGTCATATGACTAGGTCTGATGTTCAAGTAAAAATCGGAAAATAAGTGGGACGAATAATGAAGAAGAATGGGCAGAATATATGAATGCATATAATTGTAAGAGAAGAGGTTGAGTCGGACAGGCAGAAGTCTCAGATCCTTCATGGAATATGTTAAACTGAATATTTACCTAGAAATCCAGACGATATGAGATGACCTACATATATTCGAATAGAAGAAGAAGCAGGCATACGAGATACTCAATTTTATCTCTCACAAATTGCCAAGAATAATATAAGGATCAGTCTGTGTGTGTCCTGTTCACTGAAGAAATGAACAAACATGTTGACATGAGAATTGATTTGATTAAGGACGATATTTTGAGAGACTATTTGTTTATTTTAGAAAAGAACATATAAACGTTTATGTATACGAGATGAATGGAATTCTGAAGCTACTGGGACGGAGTCAGTCAGATAATAATTCTAAGAGAATATGGAAGAGCATGCAAAACGTATATATATTGAAAATATACAACGCTTCGAGGCATATCAGTATCCGTTACCAACGCATTTAGGTGCTGTTTTTGTTAATATAGGTGTATAACTGTGTGTGTAAAAATGTATGATTCATTTAATAAACAAACTAATATGGAAAAAGGTGCGGTTGACTTAAAAGCAATATTTTGTTTTATACCGAATATGCGGAGCACTGCAGGAGTGAGTGAATACGCAAACACTTATCTCACCGAATTAGAACACAACTGCTCATGTTGTTATTATTCTTATTATCACCTATTGTATAAATTTGTTCATTTGAATAACATGAGGTATGCAGGCATTGATTGTGACATTACAAGTGTGTTACTCTACACACAAGACATCAACAACACAAAGAGGCCACAGCTTCCTATAGAATAAAAGGCTTTTGAGACTTAGATGAGCATATTACTGATAGCATCATCAAGTAATTTGGATGTAGTCTGCATTCAACAGTGCCAGAGAACACATAATTCACACATAAAAGAAAACTCACATAAAACCTTGACGAAGTCCTCCCTTGTTTGCCATCTCCGTGATGGTTGGTCGGCTTAAGTCAACCTTCCATACACAATTAGTACCTTGAACTGTCACTGTTTCACTATCATCGAAAGAAAATTTACTCCTCCCAAAATCGACAGTCTCTTGTCCTTGAAATAAAACAAACAATTAGACATTGTAATGGTTAACCAGAAACATTTGAAGTCTATACAAGTAGACCTATTTCGTGATGGAAGTGAACTTATAATGCTATAATCATCAGCTTAGTTTTGAAGTGCATTTGGCAAGGATCAGCAATGCTGAATAGTAAGTCGTTGATTTAATATAATACAGCATCACTGAATTTCGACCCACGCTCGATCGTCTCTCACCCAATGTCAGTAGTAGTCTGTCAGCCCTTCGCTATGCAGTGAATATTTAAACATGGTACAAAGTAAATGAAAGATTTCACTGGATAATGTCACTCTTATCTCCACACTTACAGTAGTGTGAAGCGATTAAAAAGTCAGAAGTTATCCTCAATGTAGACCAACTTAACTGTTTTGAATGCTCTGACTTTTAGAAAATATCGTCGGTGAGCATGTGCCGTCGTGCTGAATTCGGTCAACAATGCTGTTTGAAGAACTCACAACTGAACTACAAACCTACACGGAGGAATTCAAAAAAAGTGAACATTCTCACGGTTTCAAACTTCAGTTTGCCTTATGCCATAATTTACTAAATAACCAACTAACTGGATAACATACATAACCGCTCATTTACAGAGCATAACTTCACCCAACTTTTAGGTGATGAGTCCTTCTTCAATCGATCACAGTTTGACCGCGATTTCATATCAGTTAGGAGAGAATCGGAAACAAGCAAGGAGTACTGAACAGTCAGCTGTTTCATCGAAGTTTAGACCGATCAGCAGTGCACACTCAGAGAAATTCGAACCTATATGAGGTATGATAGATTTCATGGATGATTGAATCATGGAACAGTGGCTGACGAAGCAGCTGTCTAGTTTCCATCCTTGTTTTCGTTCAGCTTTACACAATCGCGTCAAAGCGTGTTGAAAAATTCAGGAGAAATACAAGACTGAACAATCAACATTAAATGTAACAATGGGTAGTATTCTTATTCTACGACCTCTACAACGTTTGCCTGATCCAACTACATTACCGTCTGAATATTTGTTGAAAATTCAGCTCGAATTTCCCCCATTATCCAGTTAAGCATTACTCATGACAATTGGGAATACCATCGTTGGAGGCATTCAGCTAGTCAATACTCCTGCTGTATTCACGTCATAGGAGAGCCTTGCTCAGTTATCCACTGTTGATCACGTGACTTGGTCATCATTTCTCACTAGAATATCAGATACCACCTTACTTCAGCCAGTCTTACATTCATCAGTGAGAAGTAACAATATTTCCAAGAAGTGATTTTTCAAGTGGTGGAATAATCGATGAAATCATATTTACTTCAGGAATTCGCACACAGAATAAATCTGAATTACCTATATCATGAAGTTTCATCGGATACCACTTTTCCTCTGATTCTACCTTTTCAAAATTGACCAGGCACAGACTGACGAGTATGACGAAGTTCAGTTTTGACCTCTGGGACACCATTTTACTAAAAATATTCAAGAAAGTGAAAAGAATGACATTTCAATTAGATGTAAATTGAAATGCATGACAGTGAGTAACTTGTACAGTTGCTTTGAATTCCGAGTGCAACACAGAGTTGCGAAAGCACATGTAACAATTTCACTTATCTAGTATCCTTTACAGTGTAGCCACATGATTGTGCATACCACCTCATGATATCCAGCCGACGCCATCTCCATCATATGACAGTGAAAGTCTTTCACAACTCCTCGTTTACAATTCCGAAATCACTTCAACATTTATAAATGTATGGCGTCTTTTGATAACGAGATTGTGAATCTTTCTCAAGCGTCAATTATATATCACATAATACATAACGGAAACTGTTAGACCACGGGCACTCACCTGTGATTTGTGATGAATAGTCAGTCAATTACTTACTTGACATTGATAGAATATTTTCTTGGACTATTTATACCACGAACAAATGACTCCAATACATCCATTGGTCACTCTCAACAACCATGTTTGTATGTTTGCGTGATTTTCCTGTTATCATGCAGTTATAATCGGATCGACCGGATTACAGAAAAGTCATATTCACAAAACAGCGATCATAATCGTCAACTAAATCGTATGTGTAGGTCACAGCTAATATTGCTTTTATCATCTGTGCGAGACATATGATAGATGATAGAAAATGTATATTTCACGGGCATATCCATTATTTCACATCAACTAAATCTCATAGTTAATATTCTAATGAGTTCCAACTACCATAGAAACGAGTATGTTGCACACGCCACGGTGTCTCTCCCGGCCTCAGTGTTCTACTTGATGTGACTCCTATGTTCGAAATGATGAGTACTGAGTTTAGGCTGCATTGAGGACAGCATCACACACTGGTATAACCAGACGGTATTTATGTGTGCAGCGTGAAATCCATTACACGGCTAGTCACTATTAATCAAAATTTCTTCACCTTCATTGCCAGACTTATACAAAGAGTCGGCATTTAAAATCATTAGGATGTCTGCGGAACCTGAACGTTTCGGTCCACTCAGTTGACAGGAAAATCAGAGACATCGAAAACTAACGAAGGGGAATACGCAGATTTCACTGAATAGTTTGAGGCTCATTGAAAGTAAGGTGTATCAATTATGTGTCATTGTTAATGGATTATTCAGTCGGACCTCACTGGATGAACAGCCTGCAAGCAAACGTTCCTTTCAACAGACCGTCCTCGGTACAAACTCCGGTCTTTGCTGTGCACTTCCGTTGAGTCTCAAATAAGGGTGACGAAACAACTGTCGAATTCTCTCAAGTGCTTTTCTATTTATCTCCATTTCATTTCAGTATGCAATCCAGCTTCAAAAAGAGATCAAACCATGTACAAATTCGTCTGAATGACATCAAAATGTATTGAATAACAACTGAAAATTATGAGGTAGTCTATTTTCTGATATACGTATAAGACTGAATGTGACCATTTTGAGTCTGATCTGCAGAAATTTGTCTCTCCCTTCTTCAAAAATCGGTTGACCGTGGTCTCGTCTGTAGGCTGATATGCCTTCGACGAATGCATTGCACGTTCGTGTCTGTGACTTAGCTATTGGGAAAAACGACAGACGGTCTACGATTTGAGTGTTTCATGCACTTTGTCAATATTACGCTAGTTAACTCAGTGTGGATGTTCGTATTCTGTTACATGCTGGCATTCACAAAAAAATCCAATACAGTCAGACCGCAAATGAATTGTGACCACGAACAAATGAATGGTTATGTTTCTGACTGAAGCACCGACTTTTAAAATCAGAATCTCTTTGTGCACACTGAGGTAGAGTGCAGACGAATCGCAGAGTCATTTTGAAGTGATGAATGCCTGCCTCACCTTTCCGATTCTGTATGATTTCGACATCCTTTGTTGTGATTTTCCACACAGGAAAAGGAAAGGAGTGACAGACTTCAAATACCCACAGTTAAAATAAATACAACAGAAACCGATACTTACAGTAGGAATATATGCAGATGTTAATTATTCAACAGAAGACGTTTCAACATACCTTATATTTGAATTGATCTTATAAGTTGCAGAGAGGATAAGAAAAAAAAAAGAAGCGTTGACTAGTATTTAAATAACTCACTTCAACGAAACAAGAAATAGATCGGAGTTTGTGTAATAAAAAATCAAACGAGAGACTGTGTTTTACTTATAGTCGTGTCGTTATACTTGTCTCGCTCATCTCTTTCTTCAAATTACCCTGCGTCAATTTGTTACGCATTCGAGTAATTATGAAGAAAAGGATGGAAACGCGAGTAGATAGCGACTGTAGATTACACGTCAGATGCTAACCACATTTAGTGAAGCGTGAGAGAAATTCTCAAGGTAATTATACCCAGATTGACAAGGCGAATTTTAACATAATTCCTTTCGGAAAAAAAATACTCACTGTGTAATATGTGATCTGCTAGATAACCTAAATAGTAATCAAAAAGGCAAGCATATGTTCATGACAGCGTATTATTACGATTGATTGAATGACACACACACACATGCACATATCAACCAGGAGTGCTTGACAGCTAGCCAGCAAGACTGAAGTTATTTGTCACCAAACATCGGTCATTTTGATCATTCCAAACTGACGTCCACAGAAACGTACCTCGTAAAACCTGACTCAGTGAGACGAGTTGATTCAAACAACACATTTTCCAGATTACTCAGCTTTTTCAGCTGGGAAAACATGGTGCACAAGTGATAGGCTGCTATCTGAAGCAGCGAAACACTCATCTGGCAATTAGGTCACTTTGATCATGCTGGTCAGTGAGCAAGCCATCCAGACAGCAAGCATCACTGGTATGCAACTATTCATCTCAACGAATTAGTACCATATATCGTCGTGGTATAAGGCTAAACCATTCCTATCATCCATAGAAATAAATATGTATATATATGGCACACAGTATCTTATAGTATACTATAAACGTCTACGCGTCATGGAAAAGATTCTTCGCACAGCGAAACAGATCACTGCCAATGCACTCATGGACACTTGTGATTGTGGAAATAATTTCTCGATTATGCAGAATTATTCATTTGGTGACGAAATTGTGCGAAATTCTAAAAGGTTTACTATTCGAGACGTTCACCTGAATATCTGAAGTATGCACGTATTATCCCGAATACATTTCAACAATCAGATTCATCAAATCACGAAATTTTAGACAATAAGCCGACTGATAGATAACAGTTGTACTTTTAGTGTTCTCAAAAATGATTTGATAGATTTTGACTAGAAAACCACGTCCATTGTTATCCTTGAACTTTGAGATTAATTAAATGGTTGATTATGAAGCAGAAATCAGATAATTCACGAGTGAAATTGGTATCATATCTGATTACAAAAATGAATAACAATATGAGTTCTTTCACTATCGCAGATACGTACAATCAACAAAATTCTCCGTGGATTATAATACATCATCGTTGGCTACAGGTGGTTCCCTGACTGATGATGACCAAACATTTCGAATGTAATCAGGCAGTGGATTTGAAGTGAAAGAGGAATTGCAGGCAAACAACATTGAAAAGAGCAAAGTGATGTTGATGCAGCACGCAAAAAAGCAGAAGAATTTCGAAGTCTGAAGGTCAGGTGAATCAGTAGTAACAGACCCAAACATTGGAAGAAATTGACAGAACTCTATACACTGTGTAACAACAGTCTAGTTATGTGACAGAAGAGAAAGTCGGAATTCTCAATCCATTGATAAGAGGAAAAGTTTAATCATTATTCATTCCTAATTCATGTGACTTCACACTTCATGTGGATGTTTGCACTTCAAATGTCTAGCAAGAGACCACGAAAGCTTCTTAAGAAAACCGGCCACTTCACGGAGCGCAATCACATCCACCTCAAGTGAACATCTTTCCTATTAGGGTTTTATGACTCGCACACGGGACAAGTTTTGAATATGGAGGCCTTATATGGATCCTGAAAACTTGATTATATTGATTAGTAGTGATTAGATGGGTTCTGGCAACAGGTCTATCATATTTTGTTTTGTCTCTCTGAAAAAAGTTTCACCTGTTAGACAAAAAAATATAGTCTGTATTTTCCAGCAGATGATCACACGATATTAGTATAATGTGTGCCAGACAAAATAGTGATCGTGGTTCTTGAATAGTTTGTACATATTAAATGACATTTGTCTTCAGCTTAACATGCAGTGTGGCCTCTCAAGCATTATACCACAGATGAAAACACAACACAGTTTCTCAAGAGAGCACATTCCAGGATATGCTTCGCTGAGGAAGAGAAAGGAGAAGAAAATAACTCTGTCTCCTTATTGGAATTCCTTACGGATAAACGAACAGACGGAACAAGCTGTAATTTTTTGGAAAGAAATCTACTTTCATCAGACAGTATACGCACTTCTTCAGCTTCTTACCTCTACAATACTAAAGAAATCCGTTTAAATGCCTGATTCACCGGGTTTGAGTTTTGCATATAAGTGAGACACTCAACGAAGTACTCTGTAATATTTGCGATCTACTAAGTAGAAAGGAGTATCCAACTGAATTCGCGAACAAGCACATGAACCGAAAAAGCAAACTGTTGAAGGTGTCAACTGTTCCCAAATGTGCAGTCTTCCTAAATCTAAAAATCACGAGTGATATCGATAGCGGGAACGTATCACTACGTGTGAGAAAAGCCTTCAAGAGGGTTTCCTACGAGGCCAATCTATATATATCTATAAATTCACCTACCATCCTTTACTAAGTCCTAGAAAAATAGACAGACTGCTCGGTTTCGCCTCTGCCATGTGCATTTACTATTTTAACCTCCCGCGTGCATAACCAGCTACATAGGACGTAATATCACGCAAGTTCATCATCAAATATTTGAACACTTCCTATCTTGGATTTGCAGAGGTTTGAATGGAGATAATTTACGCAATTTAATACTACCTTGTCTCGTCAATATTCAATGTCCAATTGAATCTTAGAAAGGGTTTTAAGTTATTGACGTGATATCACTAAACCTCTCTCATGATCTACGAGTATGAACTGAATACACGGCAGAAGCGGTCGAAATTCATTAGAAAAAACCATGTCTATGTGTCAAAAAAAGGTTTGAATGCATCACTTTCATTTCACTCCACCATATACATTGACTAATAGTTATGATGAATAGTTCCCATAATCCTCTACATTGATTTTATTGATATCGCTTATCTTACATCCAAATAGGGGACACCAGCTTTCGACATTGTCGGGTTTTGAAATTTGTCCGATTCTAGTTAATTCAGTTAGCTTGTTTTTATTTCACGTTACTATTCTGAGTCTTCTCTTAATCTTCTTAGTCATCAGTATTTTTTCAAATTTCTTCATTATATAATCAATTGTTGCTAAAGCCTGTGAATCAAATTATCTTCAAAATTCTGTAATTTTGTTCCACCACACATTTAAAACATGCGTATCTTCTTACGAATAAATATTATTTATTTAATTCGATGGATTTTACTCTTTTCACTACATCCCCTACAAAACAGTACGTTAAACCGACTATCACTTGCATCAGTTTAAGAGGAAGGTGATTGAGTATCTTTTTGAGACAAAATGCTTAGTCGACGACTTGATACGTCGATAAAATGACCTATTTTTTTTGAAAACCTACCTGGACAGGACAGTTTCGTGATCAAAACAGTTTCCACTCTGTTGCATACAAAAGAGTCTTAGTAAGGTGCTTTTTCAGTGCAATCCAACGGATAAGTAAGTAGTAGGAACACCAAACTCGCCTCGAAGAAAGACGTGTACATCAGGTATAAAAGGCGTTTTATGCAGCTAGTATCATACCATATTGATAATGTGAAGCCAATATATGTCTCTAAGCCCTTTCAACATGCAAAAAATGATGTCACATTCCATTGTATTCAACAATTTTAGTGTACAAGTGGACACAGGTACATTGGGAAGACGAAGCGATCTCTGCACGCAACATCTCCATAGCATATAACTAAATGGTTCCAGAGGCAAACAAAATCTTCAGAACCTATTATAGTTGAGAACGGAATACCTAACTCTTCTATTACGAAACATTTTACAGAGGTAGAACATCAAATTGACATTAACACATGTTTTATACCTATCTATAATACATTTTTGGCGCGTATCCTGAAGTTTATTGAAGGCATAACAATTAGAGAGCTTAAATCACCTTTACATATTTAATACAATTCGTCATCACACTGAACCACCTTCCTGGGTTAACTCTGTATTGATATCATAGCAGATGTACTATTACGTATGCTATTCAATCTAGTGATCTTCATTTCTAGCTTGACCTTCAATATGTTTTTTTTAACTTGACTTAACTCGTCTATTGTCTTAGCTCCCAATTTTTTTTAAATTTTACACTTGACGCGACAACAGGAAGAAATAACGCGAAATCAGCACGAGCGTAATTTCTCAGTAAATTATGAACACTTGAAAGCCTTGAACTGAATAGAATGCAAAGTGGTGGGACAAGTAATAATCGAACAATGTTATCGATAATTCTGAACTGAAACATTTTGAAGGCTGCTGAACAACAACAAGGAATCGCTAATTATGTTGTCAATCTTCGATACACAAAACAGGTTCACAAGGATGGATTCATTTCAATTCATTAAGACTTCCAATAATGGAAGAGAGTCATTTTCTTTTTCTTCCTCTTCCTTAGGGAAACTGATGCTGTGGTGTCCTCTATTGATACACTGTGCTGTGTATTTATCTGCAGGATATTGATTGTGACGCCAGAGTACAGGTTCAGTTGAAGACAACTTCTATCCTCTGTGTACAAACTATTCTACCATGCGTTTCACACCCACTCACACAACATCTGTATCTCATTCGTATTATTGACATCATAAACGTTGAACATTGGAAAGTTGAGTGTAGTCTTCACTGAATTCAAGGAATCGGGAATCCGATTTCCTGAATGTTACTACTTTATTATTATTATTATTATCATCACTACTGATAAATACTATCTGTGTTGGGGAATCATCTGCACCCGATGAAACAGCCGTTAGATCAACACTCTCCTACACTTCAATTTTCAACTGCTGTGAATAATGAAATTACGTCCTATACATGTCAGACTATGTGATAACAGTGAAGACAGTAGTTATTAGTGAAATTTTGAATAGTCCGATAACGAGTAAAACTGATTTTACAATGCCTATAACCCGTGTTGTTTATGTTTTGAAAAACGCCTAGTGGGAAATGGCCGTTTTCATATGTTAGACATTTGCGGGCTTTTGACAGGTAACCCGTTTCCTAGTACTTTCTGTTGATTACACGTATTGGCGATGGTGAAAGAACGTATATCGTTACTCACTGCTGCAATCTAATGCGATAACATTCATCTAGTCAAGCTCATGAATCATTTCATGTAGGAGCGCCGTGTATTTAATCGATCCGAATTTTTGTTATCAAAACAAGATTTTGAGCAAAAAATTGTTTTCGGTAACTTCTTCTTCAGGCTCTACAGTTATAAATCCATGAACAATAGAGTATTTATAGCCACTAAAGGCAAATGAAAATGATATCAGAAACTGTATTGGGGTGCATGTGTAAGTTGTGGCGATAGTCCATTAGTTAGCATAGTCAATTAAATGTGTGTAGGGTGTTCAGTCGAAAATGTGATGAAGTTTGAATGAACAATTGGGTGATATAGCGTCGTTTTAAAGTTTACAGGATACAAGTGTCCTTGGGGTGAGAAAATGCAATAACCACAAAATACATTGCAAAGACACGTTAACAAAGGAGACACTGGATGTGAGGGCCGACCGATAATGTCTAATGATAAAATAAAGAGGCTAAATTGTAAATTGTAGTAAAATGCTTCAGAATTGGTAGGCTTAGTATAATATCATAAAGGTTGACAAAGATAAGGGTAACAATGAGGTGAAATAAACTGGGTGGAGAAATGGATAATAAAGACATGATATCATAAAATAATTATAAGGATAATAATAGTACGAAAAAATTATGATCCTGGTGACCTTATAGTGGGCCAGGGTAGACAAAGAGAGTGAATAAGTTTTTTCTGTACACATAGGCCTGGTCTCTCGCTCTATTACCCTCTAAAGCTTCAGCTATGGCTACGAGGCGTAATCGTGTGCCTTTGGGGAGATTGTTCGGTACCCGATACGTAACTGTAAATAACTCATCTACTTTGATGCCGTGTTCGCTATCCACTAGATGCGACAGAATTGCACTATTTAATGATTTGGTTGCTCTTTTCCCAAGCCAAACAGGAATATGTTCACGAGTGCGTAGAGATAAATTCCTCTGTGTACGACCTATATAACTAGCTCCACAATAGCAGTTTTGAAAATTTACGAGAGTCTATGTGGAGTGAAGCAGTAGCTATCCACTGCTTTCAAACTGCTGCAGTCTTATCTCGCTGGCCTCACGATTGCCTATAGACTCTCATGACTTCCTCTGACAGTATCCTCCATGTTATCATTGTAAGCCCAATCGTCGTTCCACATTCAGCTTCCTCTGAGGCCGTAGTCTGTCTCCTCAGCATTTATCCTCTTCGCCTTTGTTTCATCCACAATATCTGTTCAGTTAACGATTCTTGATTTGTACGCTGCAATAATCTGATACTTTGAACTCCTTGTTATCTGACATCTGATATCCACAATAAAGACACCGAAGGCAGTTATTGATGGAAGTGTGAAACAAGCTGCTGGAAATGCCACTCCCAACGCTCTCCACAGGCTTTTGACACACGCAGCTAATTTGAATGACTGACTCCAAATTAGTGTGGAAAATCTGAAATCCGTTCTCTACGCTCCCTTAAAGTGAAGAATATTTCCAATGATTTTTCACTGATGTAAGTCTGTATTGAGTTTCCGGTTACGACCTTGTGATCCATTAAAAAAGCTTGCACTTGTGAGTACGTTGCGTAGCTTTACGGTAATTAGTGATTGACGGTGGTCGTTGTTGTTGTTGACGTTGAAGGTTGTGTTGTTCGCTGATTTCACCACACGCATCTTCTCATTCTTCAGTTGAAGTCTCATGTTCGCTGACTGATTCTTCTGTCAGTCAGATGATCTTCGCCTGCAAGTTCTCGATTAGGTGTGATATTACGCATGAATCATCTGAAAGGTTTAAATCTGTCACCGTCTTCCTCGCTCATTATCGCGTTTCTCTCTCCTCAACGAAGTTGTAAATCTTTGAATCAACACGTCTGGTCAAATCGCTGCACTAGGCTCTGAGTGATACGTACGATGTTCATTATTGTGCTGATGATAAAAATAGTCATAACATTAGGAATTGTATACGGGCATGTCGAATCGCAGTATCCATGCTGTCCAGTTCACATTTATTCAAAAACCAGTATACCGAATGTAATATGAAGAGTGTAATACATACAGTAATACAGAAACTCAAGTATATTTCAGCGATGTTTGAAGTAAAGACAAAAGCACAGACAGTATATCAACCCCGTGTGAGAAGCTGCTTAAAAACACCGATTTTATCGGTTGAACAGGTAAATATTTTTTCAGAGAGACAAAACAAAATATGATAGACTTGTTGCCAGAACCCATCTAATCACTACTAATCAATATATTCAAGTTTTCAGGATCCATATAGGGCCTCCATATTCAAAACTTGTCCTGTGTGCGAGTCATAAAACTCTAATCGGAAAGATGTTCACTTGAGGTGGATGTGATTGCGCTCCGTGAAGTGGCCGGTTTTCTTAAGAAGCTTTCGTGGTCTCTTGCTAGACATTTGAAGTGCAAACATCCACATGAAGTGTGAAGTCACATGAATTAGGAATGAATAATGATTAAACTTTTCCTCTTATCAATGGATTGAGAATTCCGACTTTCTCTTCTGTCACATAACTAGACTGTTGTTACACAGTGTATAAAGTTCTGTCAATTTCTTCCAATGTTTGGGTCTGTTACTACAGATTCACCTGACCTTCAGACTTCGAAAATTCTTCTGCTTTTTTGCGTGCTGCATCAACATCACTTTGCTCTTTTCAATGTTGTTTGCCTGCAATTCCTCTTTCACTTCAAATCCACTGCCTGATTACATTCGAAATGTTTGGTCATCATCAGTCAGGGAACCACCTGTAGCCAACGATGATGTATTATAATCCACGGAGAATTTTGTTGATTGTACGTATCTGCGATAGTGAAAGAACTCATATTGTTATTCATTTTTGTAATCAGATATGATACCAATTTCACTCGTGAATTATCTGATTTCTGCTTCATAATCAACCATTTAATTAATCTCAAAGTTCAAGGATAACAATGGACGTGGTTTTCTAGTCAAAATCTATCAAATCATTTTTGAGAACACTAAAAGTACAACTGTTATCTATCAGTCGGCTTATTGTCTAAAATTTCGTGATTTGATGAATCTGATTGTTGAAATGTATTCGGGATAATACGTGCATACTTCAGATATTCAGGTGAACGTCTCGAATAGTAAACCTTTTAGAATTTCGCACAATTTCGTCACCAAATGAATAATTCTGCATAATCGAGAAATTATTTCCACAATCACAAGTGTCCATGAGTTCATTGGCAGTGATCTGTTTCGCTGTGCGAAGAATCTTTTCCATGACGCGTAGACGTTTATAGTATACTATAAGATACTGTGTGCCATATATATACATATTTATTTCTATGGATGATAGGAATGGTTTAGCCTTATACCACGACGATATATGGTACTAATTCGTTGAGATGAATAGTTGCATACCAGTGATGCTTGCTGTCTGGATGGCTTGCTCACTGACCAGCATGATCAAAGTGACCTAATTGCCAGATGAGTGTTTCGCTGCTTCAGATAGCAGCCTATCACTTGTGCACCATGTTTTCCCAGCTGAAAAAGCTGAGTAATCTGGAAAATGTGTTGTTTGAATCAACTCGTCTCACTGAGTCAGGTTTTACGAGGTACGTTTCTGTGGACGTCAGTTTGGAATGATCAAAATGACCGATGTTTGGTGACAAATAACTTCAGTCTTGCTGGCTAGCTGTCAAGCACTCCTGGTTGATATGTGCATGTGTGTGTGTCATTCAATCAATCGTAATAATACGCTGTCATGAACATATGCTTGCCTTTTTGATTACTATTTAGGTTATCTAGCAGATCACATATTACACAGTGAGTATTTTCTTTTCCGAAAGGAATTATGTTAAAATTCGCCTTGTCAATCTGGGTATAATTACCTTGAGAATTTCTCTCACGCTTCACTAAATGTGGTTAGCATCTGACGTGTAATCTACAGTCGCTATCTACTCGCGTTTCCATCCTTTTCTTCATAATTACTCGAATGCGTAACAAATTGACGCAGGGTAATTTGAAGAAAGAGATGAGCGAGACAAGTATAACGACACGACTATAAGTAAAACACAGTCTCTCGTTTGATTTTTTATTACACAAACTCCGATCTATTTCTTGTTTCGTTGAAGTGAGTTATTTAAATACTAGTCAACGCTTCTTATTTTTTTCTTATCCTCTCTGCAACTTATAAGATCAATTCAAATATAAGGTATGTTGAAACGTCTTCTGTTGAATAATTAACATCTGCATATATTCCTACTGTAAGTATCGGTTTCTGTTGTATTTATTTTAACTGTGGGTATTTGAAGTCTGTCACTCCTTTCCTTTTCCTGTGTGGAAAATCACAACAAAGGATGTCGAAATCATACAGAATCGGAAAGGTGAGGCAGGCATTCATCACTTCAAAATGACTCTGCGATTCGTCTGCACTCTACCTCAGTGTGCACAAAGAGATTCTGATTTTAAAAGTCGGTGCTTCAGTCAGAAAAATAACCATTCATTTGTTCGTGGTCACAATTCATTTGCGGTCTGACTGTATTGGATTTTTTTGTGAATGCCAGCATGTAACAGAATACGAACATCCACACTGAGTTAACTAGCGTAATATTGACAAAGTGCATGAAACACTCAAATCGTAGACCGTCTGTCGTTTTTCCCAATAGCTAAGTCACAGACACGAACGTGCAATGCATTCGTCGAAGGCATATCAGCCTACAGACGAGACCACGGTCAACCGATTTTTGAAGAAGGGAGAGACAAATTTCTGCAGATCAAACTCAAAATGGTCACATTCAGTCTTATACGTATATCAGAAAATAGACTACCTCATAATTTTCAGTTGTTATTCAATACATTTTGATGTCATTCAGACGAATTTGTACATGGTTTGATCTCTTTTTGAAGCTGGATTGCATACTGAAATGAAATGGAGATAAATAGAAAAGCACTTGAGAGAATTCGACAGTTGTTTCGTCACCCTTATTTGAGACTCAACGGAAGTGCACAGCAAAGACCGGAGTTTGTACCGAGGACGGTCTGTTGAAAGGAACGTTTGCTTGCAGGCTGTTCATCCAGTGAGGTCCGACTGAATAATCCATTAACAATGACACATAATTGATACACCTTACTTTCAATGAGCCTCAAACTATTCAGTGAAATCTGCGTATTCCCCTTCGTTAGTTTTCGATGTCTCTGATTTTCCTGTCAACTGAGTGGACCGAAACGTTCAGGTTCCGCAGACATCCTAATGATTTTAAATGCCGACTCTTTGTATAAGTCTGGCAATGAAGGTGAAGAAATTTTGATTAATAGTGACTAGCCGTGTAATGGATTTCACGCTGCACACATAAATACCGTCTGGTTATACCAGTGTGTGATGCTGTCCTCAATGCAGCCTAAACTCAGTACTCATCATTTCGAACATAGGAGTCACATCAAGTAGAACACTGAGGCCGGAGAGCCACCGTGGCGTGTGCAACATACTCGTTTCTATGGTAGTTGGAACTCATTAGAATATTAACTATGAGATTTAGTTGATGTGAAATAATGGATATGCCCGTGAAATATACATTTTCTATCATCTATCATATGTCTCGCACAGATGATAAAAGCAATATTAGCTGTGACCTACACATACGATTTAGTTGACGATTATGATCGCTGTTTTGTGAATATGACTTTTCTGTAATCCGGTCGATCCGATTATAACTGCATGATAACAGGAAAATCACGCAAACATACAAACATGGTTGTTGAGAGTGACCAATGGATGTATTGGAGTCATTTGTTCGTGGTATAAATAGTCCAAGAAAATATTCTATCAATGTCAAGTAAGTAATTGACTGACTATTCATCACAAATCACAGGTGAGTGCCCGTGGTCTAACAGTTTCCGTTATGTATTATGTGATATCTAATTGACGCTTGAGAAAGATTCACAATCTCGTTATCATAAGACGCCATACATTTATAAATGTTGAAGTGATTTTGGAATTGTAAACGAGGAGTTGTGAAAGACTTTCACTGTCATATGATGGAGATGGCGTCGGCTGGATATCATGAGGTGGTATGCACAATCATGTGGCTACACTGTAAAGGATACTAGATAAGTGCAATTGTTACATGTGCTTTCGCAACTCTGTGTTGCACTCGGAATTCAAAGCAACTGTACAAGTTACTCACTGTCATGCATTTCAATTTACATCTAATTGAAATGTCATTCTTTTCACTTTCTTGAATATTTTTAGTAAAATGGTGTCCCAGAGGTCAAAACTGAACTTCGTCATACTCGTCAGTCTGTGCCTGGTCAATTTTGAAAAGGTAGAATCAGAGGAAAAGTGGTATCCGATGAAACTTCATGATATAGGTAATTCAGATTTATTCTGTGTGCGAATTCCTGAAGTAAATATGATTTCATCGATTATTCCACCACTTGAAAAATCACTTCTTGGAAATATTGTTACTTCTCACTGATGAATGTAAGACTGGCTGAAGTAAGGTGGTATCTGATATTCTAGTGAGAAATGATGACCAAGTCACGTGATCAACAGTGGATAACTGAGCAAGGCTCTCCTATGACGTGAATACAGCAGGAGTATTGACTAGCTGAATGCCTTCAACGATGGTATTCCCAATTGTCATGAGTAATGCTTAACTGGATAATGGGGGAAATTCGAGCTGAATTTTCAACAAATATTCAGACGGTAATGTAGTTGGATCAGGCAAACGTTGTAGAGGTCGTAGAATAAGAATACTACCCATTGTTACATTTAATGTTGATTGTTCAGTCTTGTATTTCTCCTGAATTTTTCAACACGCTTTGACGCGATTGTGTAAAGCTGAACGAAAACAAGGATGGAAACTAGACAGCTGCTTCGTCAGCCACTGTTCCACGATTCAATCATCCATGAAATCTATCATACCTCATATAGGTTCGAATTTCTCTGAGTGTGCACTGCTGATCGGTCTAAACTTCGATGAAACAGCTGACTGTTCAGTACTCCTTGCTTGCTTCCGATTCTCTCCTAACTGATATGAAATCGCGGTCAAACTGTGATCGATTGAAGAAGGAATCATCACCTAAAATTTGGGTGAAGTTATGCTCTGTAAATGAGCGGTTATGTATGTAAGGCAGTTAGTTGGTTATTTAGAAAATTATGGCATTGTTGAATTTATCTGAATTCCTCGGTTTAGGTTTACAGTTCAGTTGTGAGTTCTACAAACAGCATTGTTGACCGAATTCAGCACGATGGCACATGCTCACCGACGATATTTTCTAAAAGTCAGAGCATTCAAAACAGTTAAGTTGGTCTACATTGAGGATAACTTCTGACTATTTAATCCCTTCACACTACTGTAAGTGTGGAGATAAGAGTGACATTATCCAGTGAAATCTTTCATTTACTTTGTACCATGTTTAAATATTCACTGCATAGCGAAGGGCTGACAGACTACTACTGACATTGGGTGAGAGACGATCGAGCGTGGGTCGAAATTCAGTGATGCTGTATTATATTAAATCAACGACTTACTATTCAGCATTGCTGATCCTTGCCAAATGCACTTCAAAACTAAGCTGATGATTATAGCATTATAAGTTCACTTCCATCACGAAATAGGTCTACTTGTATAGACTTCAAATGTTTCTGGTTAACCATTACAATGTCTAATTGTTTGTTTTATTTCAAGGACAAGAGACTGTCGATTTTGGGAGGAGTAAATTTTCTTTCGATGATAGTGAAACAGTGACAGTTCAAGGTACTAATTGTGTATGGAAGGTTGACTTAAGCCGACCAACCATCACGGAGATGGCAAACAAGGGAGGACTTCGTCAAGGTTTTATGTGAGTTTTCTTTTATGTGTGAATTATGTGTTCTCTGGCACTGTTGAATGCAAACTACATCCAAATTACTTGATGATGCTATCAGTAATATGCTCATCTAAGTCTCAAAAGCCTTTTATTCTATAGGAAGCTGTGGCCTCTTTGTGTTGTTGATGTCTTGTGTGTAGAGTAACACACTTGTAATGTCACAATCAATGCCTGCATACCTCATGTTATTCAAATGAACAAATTTATACAATAGGTGATAATAAGAATAATAACAACATGAGCAGTTGTGTTCAAATTCGGTGAGATAAGTGTTTGCGTATTCACTCACTCCTGCAGTGCTCCGCATATTCGGTATAAAACAAAATATTGCTTTTAAGTCAACCGCACCTTTTTCCATATTAGTTTGTTTATTAAATGAATCATACATTTTTACACACACAGTTATACACCTATATTAACAAAAACAGCACCTAAATGCGTTGGTAACGGATACTGATATGCCTCGAAGCGTTGTATATTTTCAATATATATACGTTTTGCATGCTCTTCCATATTCTCTTAGAATTATTATCTGACTGACTCCGTCCCAGTAGCTTCAGAATTCCATTCATCTCGTATACATAAACGTTTATATGTTCTTTTCTAAAATAAACAAATAGTCTCTCAAAATATCGTCCTTAATCAAATCAATTCTCATGTCAACATGTTTGTTCATTTCTTCAGTGAACAGGACACACACAGACTGATCCTTATATTATTCTTGGCAATTTGTGAGAGATAAAATTGAGTATCTCGTATGTCTGCTTCTTCTTCTATTCGAGTATATGTAGGTCATCTCATATCGTCTGGATTTCTAGGTAAATATTCAGTTTAACATATTCCATGAAGGATCTGAGACATCTGCCTGTCCGACTCAACCTCTTCTCTTACAATTATATGCATTCATATATTCTGCCCATTCTTCTTCATTATTCGTCCCACTTATTTTCCGATTTTTACTTGAACATCAGACCTAGTCATATGACGTAGAAGATTGCAGACTTCAGGCTGCAGGTTGATGGTGTGCCATCTTGGACTTGGCTAACTGCCACAAATGTCAATAGGCACATCAATGCTCACAAACATTTGCCTGAGTCTACATAGTCTGATACCGAATCTTCTCTCTACCATTCAGAACTTTCTCCTTTTATCTATTCGTGATTGGAAGCAGGAAAATTCCATGCTGGTGTGCCTAGGAAAAAGTGTAACCTCAACCATATGATATTCAGCGTTAATTCCGTGTGAAGAACCAAATGTCAGAAACGAAATCACGAAGATTTTCAGTCAGTAACTGGATCGTCAATTCCTCTTCAACTGGCTACAAAGTTGTCTATATATTCTCATCGACACTGAACACACGCACACCTGCATACGCGATATCCTCCACCTCACTAACTTTTATCCAAATTACGAAGACCCATCCAGGCGACAATCGTTTGTCGTCTTCAACTTTATTTCACTCATCGGTCTCCACTGCACAAATCCAAGCCATCTCCTTTATTTCAAACACATTCGTTCGACGACATGTGCTCATCTTTCTCAGGAATATTCACTTATGTGCATGATGAAAATCACTGGAATTGACACTATATATGCAACAACATACACAACTGCCTTTGATTCTAGAAATACAAGTCTATCCATCTACAATACAATCCATTTTGAAGATTGAATTTATCCAAACTTATTTTGATGTGTACTCATGACTTGATTGTCATCTTTCTCTCGTTTTCTCTTCCTCCAGGATGTGTAGAGGTGGGATAACACGTCCTGATTCAATTGAAAACATGAACCGATAGAATATGATGGTGCGTAACACTACTGGAACTGCAGAGAAAATGATGAAATTAGCAATATCAATTGTTGAATAACCGAAAACTACTTTCAACTCTGCATATTGAAACGCTCTGCTGTGATGTTGGTGAAACAAAACACACTTCATCCTCTTCTATTTCCTCTTACTGTAGACTAGATCGTTTGAAATAAACTGCTATTCATAAAGTGCTTCTGTGTGAATAACAAATATGAAGTGTTCTGGAATGCTGAGATATTCCCTGAATAACTGATTACAGAGCGCAGTGTTTCATTCATGTCGCGTTACTTTTTGTGATGCGCTGACATTTAAAAAATGTTAGTGGTGAGAACCAAGAAGAATCCGACATTCACACTTAATTGAGTCGTCGCCTACACAATTTATGGGCATGTCGGCGACTTCTACGTCGCTGATATCCATGAGTCATCCGCATGCGGTCCTACTCATGAAATCAGAGGGCATAGATCAGAGTCGTGGCAGTTGTCGGTTGAAACGCAAGCAAAGCGCCTTCCCTTGGTTATTCTTCACTTTGTAGATTTCTGATATCGTCAGTGCGATAATCGTTTCGGTGAACTTTTAAATATCATAACGGTAAAGGTAATCCAGCTAACACCCTTCCGACTGGGAACTTGAACAAATCAATACCTGAAACTACTAGGCCAAATCAAAACACACCACACCTCTTCACTATCAGTCTCAAAATCTAATCACACATCAAATAAACAAAGTCACACACTTCACAACGACACACAACGAAGTGTCCTGTTTATCGTCGATTCACTGCCTCATCTGATACAATCTAAAAAAATTCGATTAACTTCAAGGCGGATTTTTTCATATGATTCTTAGGTCGATTTTGTTACTTTCCCACTGTACAACAATGAACCTATTAAAAATATAATGACATGGATAGCTCTTTCGACCTAGTTGTAAATTGTCCAGAGAATGCATTGTCATGAAATCACCAGGTCACTTAGACAACCTTTAGTCAAGTTATGAGTGTCTACCTTAGAAATCTTGCGAACAATCAACTAGTGTATCTTGCTGTCTAGTATCGATGGAATGCGTGTCATCTGTCGTCGAATTATAATAAGTGCTCATCGGCCAAAATATCGTTTAAAGTGTATTTGTTCACGTCGAATGAAACTAAACTCAAGCGTTTCAGCTGAGCGAATCCCTTCTTTGTTATCAAGCTGTGCATTCATATCTTACGTGCTTTTCAAAAAATTATATCCCCTGAGGGAATTCAAGCAAACGCATGAATACATGAGATTGCAATAATAATACTATGAAGTGCTATTCAGATTCAAATCTCTTTTTAGTCATGATCGTAGTTCAGTGTGCAGTGGCGCAACAAATAATGCAGCAAACAGAAGGCTTCATAGAATGTTTACATGTTGTTTGATTGTGGGATTATTAGGCATATGGAATTCCAATAAATAAGTTTGAAACTGTGTGGAATATGACAATAAAATAGTAAACGTTGTAAATTAAATTGAATAAGAATGATACGTCTCAATGTCTCAATCACGTGGTCACCATAATCTTCCTTCCTTCATTGGATTACCATCACTGTATTCCATCAAACAGCATGCTTGTGTCTAACTTCACTGCAAGATCTAGCTAATATTTTTCACAAAGAATATTTTCGCGAGGATTTAACACCTTCATGTCATCTTCTCATCCGTTCCCAACTCGTCGAAAATCACTTCTGTGAAGGTGGTCATCTGATCTTCAGTATGGAAGCACCTATTTTTCAGAAATGCTGGAAGTGTGAGCATGCGTTTGTCTTACGCCTCTAGGTCCTAGACCATCACATGCTGGACGCTACCGGTTGCCTGTGGCTGCAACGATGCTTTCTAGCCGAGTGAAACAAGTGACCTCCTTCAAATGTATTCGGTTGATAGAGATTTGTCGTTGATGTATGTTTTGCTTGTCGGTTGTTCGTCTATCTTCAGCAACTTCATCTCTTCTGTGTTTACACAAGGCTGTTCTTTTAGGTTGGCCGACGTATCTTCTCAGACTAAGCTCACAGTTTACGAGCTCAATTCAGTCCACCACAAGTAGGAATATTTACGGTAGTAACATTCTCAAACCTCTTCTCATTCGTATCCTCACTTCAAATGCGGCACTTAGACTACAGTTGTTGAGCACTTGTAATTTGACATCGTCATACTGCTGTGGAGTGATTCTGCAAAGTTTCTCACAGATCTCGAATAAGCCACCTCACGTGGTTTGATAGAATGATCTTACTATCAGTTAGTGATATGTGGACACCATATAATAGAGACTAACACTGCTCCAACACTAGATCACTGCTCACTTGAGACAGTCCTGAGACAACGCATCAAAATCAGACGCTTGATAAGTTGAACAGGCAAAATATATCAGTATGTCAGCCAATGCATCTACATCCACGTGCCATCGTCTTTTAAATTTCCTGGAATGATTCCTTTACAGTGACAACGCTCAGTTAAACAAAATGCATCTTCATATGCTGTCAAGGCACAAAATTCCGTCGTGAGAAATGTTCTCATCTTTCTCGTATAATATTTAGTGTGATTGTTTCAGTTTATGAAATATGACATGTTGCATTCATACATTCAAGTAATTAAAGTATCGGTGTGAGTTGCATAGCACTGTAACTTTTATTGCATATCGACTGTTGTTGCGAATCATTTGTCATATGTCATCCTCATATTGCGGTTGAATGGTTCTGAGACGTTTCTCACAAATTTCCAATTGATCAATTTACTTGACGTGAACGAGTGAGTAATCTTTCTATCAATCAATGATATGCGGACGTCATACAGTAGAGACAAACCCTGGGTCAGCTGTAGATAATCAACATTTGACATAGTGGACACGTGTTTTCGAAATTCAATTTTCTACTTCGATCCCAGTGAAACCATAATAGCTGCCATTGTAACAGAAAGGAATAAACTGAGAGTACTTATACACCTCCACTCAAGTGTTTATTGAACGACTTCAAAATCTGCATGCAACCTTTGAGACAACGCAGCGAAACCAGACTGTTGATTAGTTGAACAGGCGAAATAAAAATAATTACTTCGACTAATATAACAAAGTTCACTTATCTTCAACTTCATTCTCGTCGATCGATTTCTCAGTCACTGAAAAGTCTCAGCTAAACTTATTTTATCTTCATAGACTGTCAACACACAAAATTCTATCATGTCAACAATACTCACCTTTCTCGTAAAACATGCAGTGTGATTATTCCGATTTATTAGTTTGGTGAAATTGCACTCTCGTATTCAAGTAATTATTATTATTATTATTGTATCCTTTAGTTCCTAGAGGAACATAGGGCTTCAGCTGCGCACCTCCATTGACTTCGGTTTTCTGACAACTTTTTCACCCTGCTCCAGGTCTGCCCACATGCTTTCATCTCCTCTTCACATGACCTCCTCCAAGTCACCCTTGGACGACCAACTCGCCGCCTCCCTTTCGGGTTCCACTCGAGGGCTTGTCTAGTGATGTCACTTGATGGTTTCCTCAGCGTATGGCCAATCCATCTCCATTTCTTTCTGCCTATTTGTTTCACAATCGGTTCCTGATTGGTTCGCTCCCAGAGATCCCTGTTGCTGATCTTTTCTGGCCATCTGATCTTGAGTATTGAGCGGAGACAGTTGTTAATGAAGGTTTGAAGTTTGTTTGAGATGCTCTTTATGACTCGCCAAGTCTCTGATCCGTATAGTAGCACTGACTTCACATTGGAGTTGAAAATCCGGATCTTATTTTTGATGCTGATTGCTGTTGACCTCCACACAGATTTGAGAGTAATGAAAGCTTGTCTTGCTTTTCCGATTCTGGCTTTGATGTCCTCGTCAGTTCCGCCTGTAGTTGAGACGATGCTTCCCAGGTAGGTGAAGGAGGTTGTTTCTTTCAGGTTCTTCCCATTTATGCTTATTGTGGTCTGTTGTTGCTGTTGATGTTGGCAAGGAATCTTCATCATCTCTGTTTTATCTATGTTCACGTGAAGTCCTATCTTTGATGCTTCTTCTGCCAACTTGTTACTTTTCATTTGCATATCTTCCAGTTTATGGGAAATCAGACATATATCATCGGCGAAATCCAGATCCTCCAAGTCTTTTGTGTCAGTCCATTTTATGCCTGTTCCCTCGTTGGTTGCCGTTGTCTGTCGCATTATCCAATCAATTGCAATCAGGAAGATCATTGGTGATAGTAGACAGCCTTGCCTCACTCCCGTCCTCACTTCGAAGGCTTCCGTAAGTTTCCCGTTGTGGATTACTTGGCATGCAGCATTGTCGTATAACTGTTGGATGAGGTGTATAATTGTCGATGGGACCCCGTAGTAGCGAAGTAGTTTCCAAATGACCTCTCGATCGACGCTGTCGAAGGCCTTTTCAAAGTCGATGAAGTTGAGATAGAGAGGTGACTGCCATTCCAAGCTTTGTTCAATGATGATCCGTAGAGTGGCGATTTGATCAATACATGATTTGTTTCTCCTGAATCCAGCCTGTTCCGGACGAAGTTTTTCATCTAGGGCTTGTTTGATTCTCTCCAGGATGATGCGACTTAGTATCTTGCTTGGAATGGACAGAAGCATAATTCCACGCCAGTTTTTACATTGACTTAAGTCTCCTTTCTTTGGAAGTTTGAATAAGTAACTGTTCTTCCAATCCTCGGGTACTTTGCCCTCTTTCCACACCTTCTCCAGTAGTGGTGTCATCAAGTCCGCTGTTGTCTCTGGGTCTATTTTCAAAGCCTCTGCTGGGATTCCATCTGGTCCCGGTGTTTTCCCAGTTTTAAGCATCTTGATTGCATTCAGGACTTCTGATTTCGTCGGGGGGTCAGTGTTCACTGGTAGTTCTGCTTCCGTTGTTGGTATTGCTGGACGTGTTGTAGGTGGCGGACGATTTAGAAGTCTTTTGAAGTGTTCAACCCAGTGCTTTCTCTGTTCCACCTCTTTGGTGATTGACTTTCCATTGTCGTCCTTTATTGGCTTAATCTGTGTCGAACGTTTGCCCGAAAGGTTCCTAGTTGTTTGGTAGAGTGTGGCGAGGTCTCCTTTGCCTGCAGCTTGTTCTGCTTCGTTTGCCATGGTTTCATAATATTTTCTTTTGTCTTCCCTGGCACTTTTCTTCACTCTTTTGTTCAGTGTATTGTAGCTTGCATTCAGCTCCTGTTTTTGTTGCTCGTCGTGCACTGGATAATCTTTTGCTTCACTGTCCTTCTCTCTTCTATTAGTTTCCAAGTGTCCGTAGTGAGCCACTGTTTGTCCTGTCTCTTTTTTCTGCCTAGAATTTCTATGCAGGTTTGGCTCCACACCGTTTTCAAGTTGTTCCAGTGCTTTTCAACGCCGACCTCTTCGCTAGTGTTGATTTGTGTCTCGGCTTTGTCCTTTATGCTTGCAATGAAGATGTCCTTTGTAGCCTGGTCCTTCAGCTTTTGAGTGTTGAACTTGGCTTGTGGTCTATCTGCAGCTCCTCCTTCTTTGAAAGCTTTTAATTTGATTTGGATTGTCCCTTGTACGAGATAGTGGTCTGAGCCAACGTCTGCTCCTCTTCTTGCTTTTGTGTCCAGTAGGCTGCGCCTCCACTTCCTTGAGATTGAGATGAAGTCGATTTGGTTTTTGGTTTGCCCGTCTGGTGACACCCATGTAGCCTTGTGGATATCTTTGTGCTTGTATACACTGCCACCAATCACCAGTTCGTTGAAGGCGCAGAAGTCGGCGAAGAGTTCTCCGTTTTCATTCATTTCTCCTAGAGCTTCTCTACCCATGATGAGTTCCCTTCCCGTATTGTCTGGTCCCAGTTTGGCGTTCATGTCTCCCATTAGTATTTTCATGTCGCCAGCTGGAGTATTGTCCATTGTTGCCTGTAGTTGCCTGTAGAATTCTTCTTTCTTCTCGAGGTCTGCGTTGTTTGTGGGTGCATAACATTGTATGATTGACACTTTCCTTCCTTTGGAGTTGAACCTGGCGGTCATTATCCTGGACGAAATCGCCTCCCATTGTATCAGGGCTTTCGTTGCCGTTGGTGACATCATGATAGCCACGCCCTCGGTGTGCGTGTGGTTATCTTCTGGGTGACCGGAGTAGATCACTGACTCACCTGTTGACAATTTGGTGAGTCCACTCCCATTCCATCTGCTCTCACATATTCCCAGCACTTGTATTCCGTATCTTTTCATCTCGTTGGCGATCTGGGCAGCTTTTCCAGTCTCGTACATAGTTCGGACGTTCCATGTTCCTACACAGACTTTTTCTTTTGGTGCAAGGAGGTTCACATACTGAAGTTCTGTAGCAATTTTTGTTTACAGGGTGGGGTTGCTAGCCTCACGCCTGAGAAAAGAATGATTACATTAAGTAAAAGTTTAGAGAGAAGCAACTTTTTGGGTTGCTCCCCTCAAAATCAGAAAATAACGGACAAACAATGAGAACAACATCAACAAAGGAAACAGTTCACAGAAAAAAGGGCAAAAAGCGACGACAACTATACAATAAGACAACATGCAATATAGTTCAGTACATTTAACTAAAATGATATCTTAACCATAAACTCACTGACTTGGAGCAACTTGAACATATAAATCCAACAATATATACAATTATAGATGTGTTTATGTTTAAAAATTCCACAAATCCAAACAGTGAGTTATGTGTATTATCTGTCAATAAGATTGTATTTTTTGGATTCAGTGTTCGAAAGGTTAATAATTGTGATAATTTCCGCAAACACTTTGCATAAAATTTTAGAGTAATAAGAGATTTTATTTATGACCAAAATGTAGCGTAATAGTCGAAAAGCGCGCTCAAGGTGGCCGTATTCAAGTAATATTTGTGAGTTTCATACGAGTGTAACTTTCTCATGTACTCGTCGAGTAGTTAATAGTCCTAACGCAGAAAGAGGGAAATCAGGAGACCACCAGGTTTACGAGGATACTTGTATTTTCCAGACAAGGAAAATAAATAATAAATAAAACCGGAGCTGCGCATACAAAAGAAGATTACTCAACCTCTTCTACTCTCATGTTTTGATTTGCTTTGAGTTTTTATTTTTATTTTGATGACTTAATTTTGTTTGTTTGCCTTTTTCTTTAATTGCTTATAATTCTTGTATCCACTTAGATCTCTTACATAGTTTCGTATTATCTACTTTGTTTCTATGTGCATCCTGAGTAAAACTCTCTGTTATTATTACAACTGTTTGTGACAACTCATCACCTTTGTTACTACCCTAGTTTCTTTAACACTTAACTTTCTCGACCTGTATTACCAACTTTCACCTCTTTAGTTAAAAGTTACGTTAACCAATTGTTACTTTTGTTTGACAAACTTAATGTACACATACATACAAAACAATGCATATATATTTGCGATTGTACAGCTAAGAAAATGAATTCGCCGAAAAGAGACTCTTCGTTGATCTACGTGTTTTGTTTTCATTAAATAAATGTCACACAAAAGTGTGAGTGAAATGGTACGTAGTGTACGAAACGTGGGAACAACTATATAGTACAAAAGTATATATGAAAATGACGGTGACTCTAAAGAATAGCGGCCCAAACCGAAACGACCTTCGAACAAAAAAGTGACCTTGAGGAAGGAATCAGCTGACTGTATCATTTTCGGATGTAATCATGGATGTTTTCGATTACTTTTTGGATAACGGACTGATAGCCTTGTCGAAAATTTGCCAATGCGGAGGAGTTATGCATATACAAAAATAGACAGAAGCCATTGATGGCTTTGTATACAGATGTATTGAGTGCCGAAGGAAGAAATCGGTTCGAGAAGGTTTGTCGTTGTTTTTTAGTTTACAGATCCCTTAGGAACTTTTCTCTCAAGGTCTAAACTACCTTTGACGAAAATTTTAATGATCTGTAACTTCTGGGTCCTGAAAAGAGCAGTCACAGCTACAGCTTATGAAACAGAAAATTCAGGGGTGTCAGCAGTGCACTGGTACAACTACTGCCGAGATGTTTCCTCCTGGAAAATGAACACCCTGACTCAAGTTCTCGGAGGAGTCGGCAGCATAGTCCATGTCGATGAGACTGTACTTATAAAAAGGAAATACAACCGCGGGAGATTACAAGCAAACCAGTAGTGGATACTGGGTATCTACGACACGACACTGCGCAAAGGGTATATAGAAGCGATTCCCAATCGCAGTGCAGCAGTATTAGTGCCTATTATTAAGCGTTTGGTGTTGCCGGGGACGACTATTCATACAGATGAATGGAGCGGATACTGTCAATTATCGAATCATGGGTACATTCATCATGTTGTTAATCATACGGACGGTTTCCGGAATCGTTTGGATGGAACCCACACCAGTTCCATTGAAAGTTTTAGGAGTCGTCTAAAAAGACGTATAAGAGCGGTTAATGGATCGAGAAATCCCATGATTTACAGTTACCTGGATGAATTTATGTACCGAAACTGGGTTCATACGACTATGAAGACTCCCATGAGAAACTGGGAGGTTTTTTGAGACATATACGCGAGCGCCATCCTTTGTAACTGTTTATTATGATTGCATTACTTATATATAAACCGTTTTTTACAATTATGCGCCTTCCATTTTGAGCCTTCTCATTGGCCGAAGTTGTCCCTGTCAAGGTCATTTTTGCGTTAAAAGGTCGTTTCGGTTTGGGCCGCTATTCTTTAGAGTTACCAAAATGACTAATAAACACGAACCAATAATTGGCCAGTCCTAACATGATTGGTTGTAATGTCATGTGACAACAAGGACAAACATTTTTTTAAATAAGTGGAGAGATAAAAGCATATTTCCAGTTTTAATGAAATATCGACCCATATACACAGCAAAATATAACAGACTGTCAAAAACAAAACACACATCAGGTGGATGCATATGAAACTTGTACTCCAAATCGATTGTTGGCAAACTCGGTATATATGAACCATGAAGCTTCTTTTACTATTTGGCTTATGCGCATCAGTTCTCATGGCAATTATTAGTGTATATCATAGTGAATGCTTTCCTCACACACCGCTGGTACGCACAGTTATTATTTCCTAATAACACGTTTATCAATGACATATCATATGAACAGGATGACATTGGAACTCCGGACTGTCACGGGATTCACATTTGATTTGAGATAGTGTCACACCAGAAAGCAAGGCTAGGCAACAGGTCGTTGATTAAGAAAATCACACGATATTTACAGATTTGTATGCGCTGTGGGATATATTCTCTGTATCAACAGATGGTATGTCTTGTTTTTTGACCAGGAAATTCTCAAATGAGAACTGCATTTCATAAGATATCACGCAATTGTTAGTTCCACTCAAATTTAATACTCTGTCGATGAAATCAAAGTAATCATTGACGGTGTAGTCGAAGTATGTTTCGTCAGGAATTTCTCACTTTCACACTGCCAAATGATATACAGTTCGGTAATGGAAACGAAGCATTCACATGAATGCTGTCATTGTTGTGCTTTTCTTCTGAATTCTCAGCTGTGCGTATAAATGTGATCAGTAGTTTCACGTATATCTGACTTCAGTGAAGGATGCAATATCAATCAGTTTCCTGTCGCGCGTACATTTCTCTTCCGAATTCCGCTAGAGATAGTTGGATGAATGCCTCTTCTTACTTCTGAGTTGAGCATCTTGAGTCACTCGAAACGTGACATCGGAATTTACCTGTTGAATGATTCCGAACCGTTTGTTGGAGATGTTTGTTTTAGCCACCTATGTAATTTAGTTAGGCAAACTTTCTACAGATCATTAGGTAACCCATCCTCCCATCAAAGGTTTCGCACTAGTAGACTGAGAACTTTGACTTCACTCTCTACATCAGTGCCTCAGAATGAATTCCGTCCCGCACTACATCAATCCTAGAGGGGTTTCAACAGCTTGGTCGCACTCAGGATATGACCATATTGAAGTGGAAGGAAGAAAAACCGCGTCGATGATGGTTTCATTCTCACAAACCTTGAAACACGTATCTATCCATATACAAATACGGCTCATTTGATGTATTTTCATTAGTAAGTCTGGAGGTTTCTGATTAATCTCAATTGTCAACATGGATTGAAATGATACTGGCAGTAAAGTGAAACCATGAGGCATCACTGAACACCTGTTTTGACAAAGAATCATCAGAGGAACTTAATTTTATAACGTTTTTATTTCTGGAACCTGCGATTACAAAGTATCAGCGAGTACTGAATTGAATAACTAGGGTATGATTGAAGGATATTCTCCAATATATTCTGAGGTCTACAGCTTCACGACATATCACATCGATACGTGAACACTCTTGGAGAGATCAAAGCGAAGCAGTGACAAATGCAAACTGAGAAATATTGTACTGGTAGGCAAAACAGCGATTCACTTGCAAATGTATAACTTGACAAAGTATCTCACCTCAAACCCCATGTGTGTTATTGGACAAACCGAATCATTTAGTTATGCAGTCCCACTGAGATAATCAGAATAAGAAAATAATTTTCGAAGTAAATTCGTGCTATAGAATTGAACAAATGAATCACATCTG
Organism: Trichobilharzia regenti; assembly: GCA_944472135.2. NCBI lineage: Eukaryota > Metazoa > Platyhelminthes > Trematoda > Strigeidida > Schistosomatidae > Trichobilharzia > Trichobilharzia regenti. Next base: position 110,160,025 of record OX235264.1, on the reverse strand, counting down.
TGGAAATAATGATACACGGAGCTCCAGGATATTGTGATCTTCCATGTACGGACTTATTGGGAGTGTACTGAATGCAACTCAGTTGTGTTGGATACTTGATCCTAAAATTGAAGTACGTTCACACGACTATCTGCATTTTCGATGGCCTCTGTTACACATGAAAAATCATAAGGTGACATTGGTAAAATGAGTATTCAGAAGAAGTGACTGTGTGGGAGAGAGATTTCTGAATTTCACAATCGTTGGTCATGAAAAATCACGTGACATAAGGCAGATCCCATTTCACAGTAATGCTGAAGTAGACTAATCTCTTATTCACTGAGCCCATTCTGTTTCAATACACCTTGTCTCTGTTATGATATGTCATTTGAACAAGAAGCGTCTTTGGCAGAAAACAGTTACAGTATGCATTGTAATGAATCAACTGTCAAACTTGTCAGACAAGAGTGAATCGTTGCCATCAGCATGACTGTTGAAGTGCGAGAGTGTCGATCGCAAACACATGAAAATAAGAAGTCGGAAGAAATGTTCTTAAGTGAGTTGAGACTGTTGACAATGGATGTGGAGTAAACGTGTAACAACAGAAGACAAGGCTCAGGCAACAGATCGTTTATTAAGGCAATCAACACATATTTATAGATTTTCATGTACTTATTATAGATTATTGTTAGCAGAAATACACAGTCTTCTGATTGGATTTTCCTGAAAGAGATAGTTAACCCTTCATGTATTTGTGGCTGTTTCTTGAATGTCAGATCATATGTATGTTAACTTAATCCACCTACGCAAATCCTTCGTTACCAGTTTTCTCAAGATCAATATTGAGAACATAAACACTGACGTGAATTACTGTTCATCAATTTTCACTATCAGCCAGCTGTCACCAGAAACGTTACACTGCTACGAAACTCAAAGTGATTCAAATATCACGCGAATGCGATACATTAATTTCACCCTACTCAAAACGTGGAGATATCACACTGGATGATTTACCAGAGATAGTGGAAACACAAAGTCTCACCTCTGTATCAAGAATATAGCTGTACGATAGTTAGTCATTTTATTACTGATATATCCATCGAAACAAACGTTTTCAGAAGTTGACACTTTTCAACTCAATATTCAGCGAAACTACACTCGTGGTGAATTCGCGCTACCTCATGTTATGTTTCTGAAAAATCTATTTTTCACCTGTTGTCATTCTTCATCAGGAGGATCTCGATTCATTCATTCTTTGAGTAATTTGTTGAAAATCGTTTCTAGTCAGCTGGCCATCTGATCCCAATTAAGAGGCAGCGATTGCAGGTGTGGACTAGAGTCTGCAACAGCCTGATAGTAACGTTGTAGATGTACAGGTGTCTTGGTTTCGTTACTTCAGTTCATATTTCCATATTCTGATCCTGCTGACTGACAGTATTTGAAACGACACGTCCTGCCTGGATATGTGAAACAAGTTATCACCTTCAAATTTATTCCCTCGATAGACATTGATCGCTATCACCATCACCTCCGTGTTCTGAATGTTTACTTGGAGTCCGATCCTATCCGCCGTGTAATGTTGCCTAAAAGTGACAATCTTCTGCTTAATCTAGTTCACGTCAAAGAGGACTATCGCCTGTCATATTGCGCTGAGAGCCGTTTCTAGTTTTTTTCTTGTCTTCACTTCGAAGGCTCGTCTCAGTGTTTAATTGTGGAACACTTGATGCATGTCCATTCAGTGACTCAGCGAAATAGTTTGATGAGCCAACCTTTCCATCAGTTAGTAGGCAACGTCTTCTAATTCTAGATGTTTCGTATTTGTAGTATGGCAATATTCACTTCAGTATCAACATCAGGTTTTAGCGACTCCGATGGAGATCCATAACATATTGCTGCCATCTTAGCTAGAGTTCCTTTGAAAAGTGTTTGCTGTACTCTTGACATTATGGTGAGCATAATGAAACTAACATAGTCACGTGATTTAGATGTAGTTAGTCGTGAAGCTTAAATATATCACCAGAATTGGCCGTAGCGAATTCAAACTCAGTTGAGTCATGAAGATAAATAAAAATTGAAAATTACACCTTCTGCGTGAACGTCAGCTGATTTCACACAGTGCTACTTTTATTTGATTCCACGAATGATCGTGACTATCGATTCTAGCTTATAAGGATCACTGTTAGTGAAATGAGGCAGTGCTATTGAAGGGCAGAAGAATGACAGACCCACTGTTTCGAAAAGAGGATTTCGGAGAACCACGTAAATGACAGAGAGGTCTTCGAATTCTGTTGGTCAGATGACACAAGCATTCATTAAACTTTTCTTATGTCTTAGTTCTTGAAGGAATTCTCTGCATTCAAATTTTATGTGTAAACCTGTTATGAAGATTCTTGAACTTCGGAGTATACAGATATATTCCTGAAAACGTACTCATGAAGAAAACAAAATTGGTTGATAATCATGAGGTTACTCATTTGTTGTTATGTGTATTTAACTGAGGGTAATCAATTCGAATCTTATGAACAAAAATGTACCTTTCGTTCCATTCCGGATCGTTCGATTTTAGTGTGATTTGTAACTCCAGTCCTACCGGTTCACGACAAAAATCCATTACTCACACATTCTTCGAGTAAGTACAGGGAAGAGATGATGGTGTGCCAGGAGTTCTTCACCTTCGTTGTCCGGTGTTATTGCAAATATATTGAATGGACCTCAATAGTCCTGAATACATTTGTGCTTACAGCCTGTTGCAAGCCAAAGTATTAGACAACAATTTACTTCAGTGTTTACTTCCATAATCTGAAACATGACAAAATGATAAGAAAGATTATCCTTCAGATAATCAGCAAACAATCACAACGGACTTCACGTGTTCAAATACGATTCGCAGATATATGGCTTTGTTTTCTGAGCAACGATGAAGGGCAATAACGAAAAAACCTTCATCAAGAAGATAGCTAATCAGAAGATTTTTACTCTCCGATGAAAAAAGCGCATACAAATCTGTAAATATCAACGACCTGTTGCCTAGCCTTGCTTTCTGGTGTGACACTATCTCAAATCAAATGTGAATCCCGTGACAGTCCGGAGTTCCAATGTCATCCTGTTCATATGATATGTCATTGATAAACGTGTTATTAGGAAATAATAACTGTGCGTACCAGCGGTGTGTGAGGGTGTGACAGTCTGTTATATTTTGCTGTGTATATGGGTCGATATTTCATTATAACTGGAAATATGCTTTTATCTCTCCACTTATTTAAAAAAATGTTTGTCCTTGTTGTCACATGACATTACAACCAATCATGTTAACACTGGCCAATTATTGGTTCGTGTTTATTAGTCATTTTCATATATACTTTTGTACTATATAGTTGTTCCCACGTTTCGTACACTACGTACCATTTCACTCACACTTTTGTGTGACATTTATTTAATGAAAACAAAACACGTAGATCAACGAAGAGTCTCTTTTCGGCGAATTCATTTTCTTAGCTGTACAATCGCAAATATATATGCATTGTTTTGTATGTATGTGTACATTAAGTTTGTCAAACAAAAGTAACAATTGGTTAACGTAACTTTTAACTAAAGAGGTGAAAGTTGGTAATACAGGTCGAGAAAGTTAAGTGTTAAAGAAACTAGGGTATTAACCAAGGTGATGAGTTGTCACAAACAGTTGTAATAATAACAGAGAGTTTTACTCAGGATGCACATAGAAACAAAGTAGATAATACGAAACTATGTAAGAGATCTAAGTGGATACAAGAATTATAAGCAATTAAGGAACAGGCAAACAAACAAAATTAAGTCATCAAAATAAAAATAAAAACTCGAAGCAAATCAAAACATGAGAGTAGAAGAGGTTGAGTAATCTTCTTTTGTATGCGCAGCTCCGGTTTTATTTATTATTTATTTTCCTTGTCTGGAAAATACAAGTATCCTCGTAAACCTGGTGGTCTCCTGATTTCCCTCTATCTGCGTCAGGACTATTAACTACTCGACGAGTACATGAGAAAGTTACACTCGTATGGAATTCACAAATATTACTTGAATACGAGAGTGCAATTTCACCAAACTAATAAATCGGAATAATCACACTGCATGTTTTACGAGAAAGGTGAGTATTGTTGACATGATAGAATTTTGTGTGTTGACAGTCTATGGAGATAAAATAAGTTTAGCTGAGACTTTTCAGTGACTGAGAAATCGATCGACGAGACTGAAGTTGAAGATAAGTGAACTTTGTTATATTAGTCGAAGTAATTATTTTTATTTCGCCTGTTCAACTAATCAACAGTCTGGTTTCGCTGCGTTGTCTCAAAGGTTGCATGCAGATTTTGAAGTCGTTCAATAAACACTTGAGTGGAGGTGTATAAGTACTCTCAGTTTATTCCTTTCTGTTACAATGGCAGCTATTATGGTTTCACTGGGATCGAAGTAGAAAATTGAATTTCGAAAACACGTGTCCACTATGTCAAATGTTGATTATCTACAGCTGACCCAGGGTTTGTCTCTACTGTATGACGTCCGCATATCATTGATTGATAGAAAGATTACTCACTCGTTCACGTCAAGTAAATTGATCAATTGGAAATTTGTGAGAAACGTCTCAGAACCATTCAACCGCAATATGAGGATGACATATGACAAATGATTCGCAACAACAGTCGATATGCAATAAAAGTTACAGTGCTATGCAACTCACACCGATACTTTAATTACTTGAATGTATGAATGCAACATGTCATATTTCATAAACTGAAACAATCACACTAAATATTATACGAGAAAGATGAGAACATTTCTCACGACGGAATTTTGTGCCTTGACAGCATATGAAGATGCATTTTGTTTAACTGAGCGTTGTCACTGTAAAGGAATCATTCCAGGAAATTTAAAAGACGATGGCACGTGGATGTAGATGCATTGGCTGACATACTGATATATTTTGCCTGTTCAACTTATCAAGCGTCTGATTTTGATGCGTTGTCTCAGGACTGTCTCAAGTGAGCAGTGATCTAGTGTTGGAGCAGTGTTAGTCTCTATTATATGGTGTCCACATATCACTAACTGATAGTAAGATCATTCTATCAAACCACGTGAGGTGGCTTATTCGAGATCTGTGAGAAACTTTGCAGAATCACTCCACAGCAGTATGACGATGTCAAATTACAAGTGCTCAACAACTGTAGTCTAAGTGCCGCATTTGAAGTGAGGATACGAATGAGAAGAGGTTTGAGAATGTTACTACCGTAAATATTCCTACTTGTGGTGGACTGAATTGAGCTCGTAAACTGTGAGCTTAGTCTGAGAAGATACGTCGGCCAACCTAAAAGAACAGCCTTGTGTAAACACAGAAGAGATGAAGTTGCTGAAGATAGACGAACAACCGACAAGCAAAACATACATCAACGACAAATCTCTATCAACCGAATACATTTGAAGGAGGTCACTTGTTTCACTCGGCTAGAAAGCATCGTTGCAGCCACAGGCAACCGGTAGCGTCCAGCATGTGATGGTCTAGGACCTAGAGGCGTAAGACAAACGCATGCTCACACTTCCAGCATTTCTGAAAAATAGGTGCTTCCATACTGAAGATCAGATGACCACCTTCACAGAAGTGATTTTCGACGAGTTGGGAACGGATGAGAAGATGACATGAAGGTGTTAAATCCTCGCGAAAATATTCTTTGTGAAAAATATTAGCTAGATCTTGCAGTGAAGTTAGACACAAGCATGCTGTTTGATGGAATACAGTGATGGTAATCCAATGAAGGAAGGAAGATTATGGTGACCACGTGATTGAGACATTGAGACGTATCATTCTTATTCAATTTAATTTACAACGTTTAATATTTTATTGTCATATTCCACACAGTTTCAAACTTATTTATTGGAATTCCATATGCCTAATAATCCCACAATCAAACACCATGTAAACATTCTATGAAGCCTTCTGTTTGCTGCATTATTTGTTGCGCCACTGCACACTGAACTACGATCATGACTTCGAAGAGATTTGAATCTGAATAGCACTTCATAGTATTATTATTACAATCTCATGTATTCATGCGTTTGCTTGAATTCCCTCAGGGATATAATTTCTTGAAAAGCACGTAAGATATGAATGCACAGCTTGATAACAAAGAAGGGATTCGCTCAGCTGAAACGCTTGAGTTTAGTTTCATTCGACGTGAACAAATACACTTTAAACGATATTTTGGCCGATGAGCACTTATTATAATTCGACGACAGATGACACGCATTCCATCGATACTAGACAGCAAGATACACTAGTTGATTGTTCGCAAGATTTCTAAGGTAGACACTCATAACTTGACTAAAGGTTGTCTAAGTGACCTGGTGATTTCATGACAATGCATTCTCTGGACAATTTACAACTAGGTCGAAAGAGCTATCCATGTCATTATATTTTTAATAGGTTCATTGTTGTACAGTGGGAAAGTAACAAAATCGACCTAGGAATCATATGAAAAAATCCGCCTTGAAGTTAATCGAATTTTTTTAGATTGTATCAGATGAGGCAGTGAATCGACGATAAACAGGACACTTCGTTGTGTGTCGTTGTGAAGTGTGTGACTTTGTTTATTTGATGTGTGATTAGATTTTGAGACTGATAGTGAAAGGTGTGGTGTGTTTTGATTTGGCCTAGTAGTTTCAGGTATTGATTTGTTCAAGTTCCCAGTCGGAAGGGTGTTAGCTGGATTACCTTTACCGTTATGATATTTAAAAGTTCACCGAAACGATTATCGCACTGACGATATCAGAAATCTACAAAGTGAAGAATAACCAAGGGAAGGCGCTTTGCTTGCGTTTCAACCGACAACTGCCACGACTCTGATCTATGCCCTCTGATTTCATGAGTAGGACCGCATGCGGATGACTCATGGATATCAGCGACGTAGAAGTCGCCGACATGCCCATAAATTGTGTAGGCGACGACTCAATTAAGTGTGAATGTCGGATTCTTCTTGGTTCTCACCACTAACATTTTTTAAATGTCAGCGCATCACAAAAGGTAACGCGACATGAATGAAACACTGCGCTCTGTAATCAGTTATTCAGGGAATATCTCAGCATTCCAGAACACTTCATATTTGTTATTCACACAGAAGCACTTTATGAATAGCAGTTTATTTCAAACGATCTAGTCTACAGTAAGAGGAAATAGAAGAGGATGAAGTGTGTTTTGTTTCACCAACATCACAGCAGAGCGTTTCAATATGCAGAGTTGAAAGTAGTTTTCGGTTATTCAACAATTGATATTGCTAATTTCATCATTTTCTCTGCAGTTCCAGTAGTGTTACGCACCATCATATTCTATCGGTTCATGTTTTCAATTGAATCAGGACGTGTTATCCCACCTCTACACATCCTGGAGGAAGAGAAAACGAGAGAAAGATGACAATCAAGTCATGAGTACACATCGAAATCAGTTTGGATAAATTCAATCTTCAAAATGGATTGTATGATAGATGGATAGACTTGTATTTCTAGAATCAAAGGCAGTTGTGTATGTTGTTGCATATATAGTGTCAATTCCAGTGATTTTCATCATGCACATAAGTGAATATTCCTGAGACAGATGAGCACATGTCGTCGAACGAATGTGTTTGAAATAAAGGAGATGGCTTGGATTTGTGCAGTGGAGACCGATGAGTGAAATAAAGTTGAAGACGACAAACGATTGTCGCCTGGATGGGTCTTCGTAATTTGGATAAAAGTTAGTGAGGTGGAGGATATCGCGTATGCAGGTGTGCATGTGTTCAGTGTCGATGAGAATGTATAGACAACTTTGTAGCCAGTTGAAGAGGAATTGACGATCCAGTTACTGACTGAAAATCTTCGTGATTTCGTTTCTGACATTTGGTTCTTCACACGGAATTAACGCTGAATATCATATGGTTGAGGTTACACTTTTTCCTAGGCACACCAGCATGGAAATTTTCTGCTTCCAATCACGAATAGATAAAAGGAGAAAGTTCTGAATGGTAGAGAGAAGATTCGGTATCAGACTATGTAGACTCAGGCAAATGTTTGTGAGCATTGATGTGCCTATTGACATTTGTGGCAGTTGGCCAAGTCCAAGATGGCACACCATCAACCTGCAGCCTGAAGTCTGCAATCTTCTACGTCATATGACTAGGTCTGATGTTCAAGTAAAAATCGGAAAATAAGTGGGACGAATAATGAAGAAGAATGGGCAGAATATATGAATGCATATAATTGTAAGAGAAGAGGTTGAGTCGGACAGGCAGAAGTCTCAGATCCTTCATGGAATATGTTAAACTGAATATTTACCTAGAAATCCAGACGATATGAGATGACCTACATATACTCGAATAGAAGAAGAAGCAGACATACGAGATACTCAATTTTATCTCTCACAAATTGCCAAGAATAATATAAGGATCAGTCTGTGTGTGTCCTGTTCACTGAAGAAATGAACAAACATGTTGACATGAGAATTGATTTGATTAAGGACGATATTTTGAGAGACTATTTGTTTATTTTAGAAAAGAACATATAAACGTTTATGTATACGAGATGAATGGAATTCTGAAGCTACTGGGACGGAGTCAGTCAGATAATAATTCTAAGAGAATATGGAAGAGCATGCAAAACGTATATATATTGAAAATATACAACGCTTCGAGGCATATCAGTATCCGTTACCAACGCATTTAGGTGCTGTTTTTGTTAATATAGGTGTATAACTGTGTGTGTAAAAATGTGTGATTCATTTAATAAACAAACTAATATGGAAAAAGGTGCGGTTGACTTAAAAGCAATATTTTGTTTTATACCGAATATGCGGAGCACTGCAGGAGTGAGTGAATACGCAAACACTTATCTCACCGAATTAGAACACAACTGCTCATGTTGTTATTATTCTTATTATCACCTATTGTATAAATTTGTTCATTTGAATAACATGAGGTATGCAGGCATTGATTGTGACATTACAAGTGTGTTACTCTACACACAAGACATCAACAACACAAAGAGGCCACAGCTTCCTATAGAATAAAAGGCTTTTGAGACTTAGATGAGCATATTACTGATAGCATCATCAAGTAATTTGGATGTAGTCTGCATTCAACAGTGCCAGAGAACACATAATTCACACATAAAAGAAAACTCACATAAAACCTTGACGAAGTCCTCCCTTGTTTGCCATCTCCGTGATGGTTGGTCGGCTTAAGTCAACCTTCCATACACAATTAGTACCTTGAACTGTCACTGTTTCACTATCATCGAAAGAAAATTTACTCCTCCCAAAATCGACAGTCTCTTGTCCTTGAAATAAAACAAACAATTAGACATTGTAATGGTTAACCAGAAACATTTGAAGTCTATACAAGTAGACCTATTTCGTGATGGAAGTGAACTTATAATGCTATAATCATCAGCTTAGTTTTGAAGTGCATTTGGCAAGGATCAGCAATGCTGAATAGTAAGTCGTTGATTTAATATAATACAGCATCACTGAATTTCGACCCACGCTCGATCGTCTCTCACCCAATGTCAGTAGTAGTCTGTCAGCCCTTCGCTATGCAGTGAATATTTAAACATGGTACAAAGTAAATAAAAGATTTCACTGGATAATTTCACTCTTATCTCCACACTTACTGTAAAAAAAAGGGAATAAATAGTCAGAGTTTAATCTCAATGTAGACCAACTTAACTGTTTTGAATGCTCTGACTTTTAGAAAATATCGTCGGTGAGCATGTGCCGTCGTGCTGAATTCGGTCAACAATGCTGTTTGTAGAACTCACAACTGAACCATAAACCTAAACCGAGGAATTCAAATAAATTCAACATTCCACGAATTCCAAACTTATGCCATAATTTTCTAAATAACCAACTAACTGACAATCATACATAACCGCTCATTTACAGAGCATAACTTCACCCAACTTTTAGGTGATGATTCCTTCTTCAATCGATCACAGTTTGACCGCGATTTCATATCAGTTAGGAGAGAATCGGAAGCAAGCAAGGAGTACTGAACAGTCAGCTGTTTCATCGAAGTTTAGACCGATCAGCAGTGCACACTCAGAGAAATTCGAACCTATATGAGGTATGATAGATTTCATGGATGATTGAATCGTGGAACAGTGGCTGACGAAGCAGCTGTCTAGTATCCATCCTTGTTTTCGTTCAGCTTTACACAATCGCGTCAAAGCGTGTTGAAAAATTCAGGAGAAATACAAGACTGAACAATCAACATTAAATGTAACAATGGGTAGTATTCTTATTCTACGACCTCTACAACGTTTGCCTGATCCAACTACATTACCGTCTGAATATTTGTTGAAAATTCAGCTCGAATTTCCCCCATTATCCAGTTAAGCATTACTCATGACAATTGGGAATACCATCGTTGGAGGCATTCAGCTAGTCAATACTCCTGCTGTATTCACGTCATAGGAGAGCCTTGCTCAGTTATCCACTGTTGATCACGTGACTTGGTCATCATTTCTCACTAGAATATCAGATACCACCTTACTTCAGCCAGTCTTACATTCATCAGTGAGAAGTAACAATATTTCCAAGAAGTGATTTTTCAAGTGGTGGAATAATCGATGAAATCATATTTACTTCAGGAATTCGCACACAGAATAAATCTGAATTACCTATATCATGAAGTTTCATCGGATACCACTTTTCCTCTGATTCTACCTTTTCAAAATTGACCAGGCACAGACTGACGAGTATGACGAAGTTCAGTTTTGACCTCTGGGACACCATTTTACTAAAAATATTCAAGAAAGTGAAAAGAATGACATTTCAATTAGATGTAAATTGAAATGCATGACAGTGAGTAACTTGTACAGTTGCTTTGAATTCCGAGTGCAACACAGAGTTGCGAAAGCACATGTAACAATTTCACTTATCTAGTATCCTTTACAGTGTAGCCACATGATTGTGCATACCACCTCATGATATCCAGCCGACGCCATCTCCATCATATGACAGTGAAAGTCTTTCACAACTCCTCGTTTACAATTCCGAAATCACTTCAACATTTATAAATGTATGGCGTCTTATGATAACGAGATTGTGAATCTTTCTCAAGCGTCAATTAGATATCACATAATACATAACGGAAACTGTTAGACCACGGGCACTCACCTGTGATTTGTGATGAATAGTCAGTCAATTACTTACTTGACATTGATAGAATATTTTCTTGGACTATTTATACCACGAACAAATGACTCCAATACATCCATTGGTCACTCTCAACAACCATGTTTGTATGTTTGCGTGATTTTCCTGTTATCATGCAGTTATAATCGGATCGACCGGATTACAGAAAAGTCATATTCACAAAACAGCGATCATAATCGTCAACTAAATCGTATGTGTAGGTCACAGCTAATATTGCTTTTATCATCTGTGCGAGACATATGATAGATGATAGAAAATGTATATTTCACGGGCATATCCATTATTTCACATCAACTAAATCTCATAGTTAATATTCTAATGAGTTCCAACTACCATAGAAACGAGTATGTTGCACACGCCACGGTGGCTCTCCCGGCCTCAGTGTTCTACTTGATGTGACTCCTATGTTCGAAATGATGAGTACTGAGTTTAGGCTGCATTGAGGACAGCATCACACACTGGTATAACCAGACGGTATTTATGTGTGCAGCGTGAAATCCATTACACGGCTAGTCACTATTAATCAAAATTTCTTCACCTTCATTGCCAGACTTATACAAAGAGTCGGCATTTAAAATCATTAGGATGTCTGCGGAACCTGAACGTTTCGGTCCACTCAGTTGACAGGAAAATCAGAGACATCGAAAACTAACGAAGGGGAATACGCAGATTTCACTGAATAGTTTGAGGCTCATTGAAAGTAAGGTGTATCAATTATGTGTCATTGTTAATGGATTATTCAGTCGGACCTCACTGGATGAACAGCCTGCAAGCAAACGTTCCTTTCAACAGACCGTCCTCGGTACAAACTCCGGTCTTTGCTGTGCACTTCCGTTGAGTCTCAAATAAGGGTGACGAAACAACTGTCGAATTCTCTCAAGTGCTTTTCTATTTATCTCCATTTCATTTCAGTATGCAATCCAGCTTCAAAAAGAGATCAAACCATGTACAAATTCGTCTGAATGACATCAAAATGTATTGAATAACAACTGAAAATTATGAGGTAGTCTATTTTCTGATATACGTATAAGACTGAATGTGACCATTTTGAGTTTGATCTGCAGAAATTTGTCTCTCCCTTCTTCAAAAATCGGTTGACCGTGGTCTCGTCTGTAGGCTGATATGCCTTCGACGAATGCATTGCACGTTCGTGTCTGTGACTTAGCTATTGGGAAAAACGACAGACGGTCTACGATTTGAGTGTTTCATGCACTTTGTCAATATTACGCTAGTTAACTCAGTGTGGATGTTCGTATTCTGTTACATGCTGGCATTCACAAAAAAATCCAATACAGTCAGACCGCAAATGAATTGTGACCACGAACAAATGAATGGTTATGTTTCTGACTGAAGCACCGACTTTTAAAATCAGAATCTCTTTGTGCACACTGAGGTAGAGTGCAGACGAATCGCAGAGTCATTTTGAAGTGATGAATGCCTGCCTCACCTTTCCGATTCTGTATGATTTCGACATCCTTTGTTGTGATTTTCCACACAGGAAAAGGAAAGGAGTGACAGACTTCAAATACCCACAGTTAAAATAAATACAACAGAAACCGATACTTACAGTAGGAATATATGCAGATGTTAATTATTCAACAGAAGACGTTTCAACATACCTTATATTTGAATTGATCTTATAAGTTGCAGAGAGGATAAGAAAAAAAAAAGAAGCGTTGACTAGTATTTAAATAACTCACTTCAACGAAACAAGAAATAGATCGGAGTTTGTGTAATAAAAAATCAAACGAGAGACTGTGTTTTACTTATAGTCGTGTCGTTATACTTGTCTCGCTCATCTCTTTCTTCAAATTACCCTGCGTCAATTTGTTACGCATTCGAGTAATTATGAAGAAAAGGATGGAAACGCGAGTAGATAGCGACTGTAGATTACACGTCAGATGCTAACCACATTTAGTGAAGCGTGAGAGAAATTCTCAAGGTAATTATACCCAGATTGACAAGGCGAATTTTAACATAATTCCTTTCGGAAAAGAAAATACTCACTGTGTAATATGTGATCTGCTAGATAACCTAAATAGTAATCAAAAAGGCAAGCATATGTTCATGACAGCGTATTATTACGATTGATTGAATGACACACACACATGCACATATCAACCAGGAGTGCTTGACAGCTAGCCAGCAAGACTGAAGTTATTTGTCACCAAACATCGGTCATTTTGATCATTCCAAACTGACGTCCACAGAAACGTACCTCGTAAAACCTGACTCAGTGAGACGAGTTGATTCAAACAACACATTTTCCAGATTACTCAGCTTTTTCAGCTGGGAAAACATGGTGCACAAGTGATAGGCTGCTATCTGAAGCAGCGAAACACTCATCTGGCAATTAGGTCACTTTGATCATGCTGGTCAGTGAGCAAGCCATCCAGACAGCAAGCATCACTGGTATGCAACTATTCATCTCAACGAATTAGTACCATATATCGTCGTGGTATAAGGCTAAACCATTCCTATCATCCATAGAAATAAATATGTATATATATGGCACACAGTATCTTATAGTATACTATAAACGTCTACGCGTCATGGAAAAGATTCTTCGCACAGCGAAACAGATCACTGCCAATGAACTCATGGACACTTGTGATTGTGGAAATAATTTCTCGATTATGCAGAATTATTCATTTGGTGACGAAATTGTGCGAAATTCTAAAAGGTTTACTATTCGAGACGTTCACCTGAATATCTGAAGTATGCACGTATTATCCCGAATACATTTCAACAATCAGATTCATCAAATCACGAAATTTTAGACAATAAGCCGACTGATAGATAACAGTTGTACTTTTAGTGTTCTCAAAAATGATTTGATAGATTTTGACTAGAAAACCACGTCCATTGTTATCCTTGAACTTTGAGATTAATTAAATGGTTGATTATGAAGCAGAAATCAGATAATTCACGAGTGAAATTGGTATCATATCTGATTACAAAAATGAATAACAATATGAGTTCTTTCACTATCGCAGATACGTACAATCAACAAAATTCTCCGTGGATTATAATACATCATCGTTGGCTACAGGTGGTTCCCTGACTGATGATGACCAAACATTTCGAATGTAATCAGGCAGTGGATTTGAAGTGAAAGAGGAATTGCAGGCAAACAACATTGAAAAGAGCAAAGTGATGTTGATGCAGCACGCAAAAAAGCAGAAGAATTTTCGAAGTCTGAAGGTCAGGTGAATCTGTAGTAACAGACCCAAACATTGGAAGAAATTGACAGAACTCTATACACTGTGTAACAACAGTCTAGTTATGTGACAGAAGAGAAAGTCGGAATTCTCAATCCATTGATAAGAGGAAAAGTTTAATCATTATTCATTCCTAATTCATGTGACTTCACACTTCATGGGGATGTTTGCACTTCAAATGTCTAGCAAGAGACCACGAAAGCTTCTTAAGAAAACCGGCCACTTCACGGAGCGCAATCACATCCACCTCAAGTGAACATCTTTCCGATTAGAGTTTTATGACTCGCACACAGGACAAGTTTTGAATATGGAGGCCCTATATGGATCCTGAAAACTTGATTATATTGATTAGTAGTGATTAGATGGGTTCTGGCAACAAGTCTATCATATTTTGTTTTGTCTCTCTGAAAAAATATTTACCTGTTCAACCGATAAAATCGGTGTTTTTAAGCAGCTTCTCACACAGGGTTGATATACTGTCTGTGCTTTTGTCTTTACTTCAAACATCGCTGAAATATACTTGAGTTTCTGTATTACTGTATGTATTACACTCTTCATATTACATTCGGTATACTGGTTTTTGAATAAATGTGAACTGGACAGCATGGATACTGCGATTCGACATGCCCGTATACAATTCCTAATGTTATGACTATTTTTATCATCAGCACAATAATGAACATCGTACGTATCACTCAGAGCCTAGTGCAGCGATTTGACCAGACGTGTTGATTCAAAGATTTACAACTTCGTTGAGGAGACAGAAACGCGATAATGAGCGAGGAAGACGGTGACAGATTTGAACCTTTCAGATGATTCATGCGTAATATCACACCTAATCGAGAACTTGCAGGCGAAGATCATCTGACTGACAGAAGAATCAGTCAGCGAACATGAGACTTCAACTGAAGAATGAGAAGATGCGTGTGGTGAAATCAGCGAACAACACAACCTTCAACGTCAACAACAACAACGACCACCGTCAATCACTAATTACCGTAAAGCTACGCAACGTACTCACAAGTGCAAGCTTTTTTAATGGATCACAAGGTCGTAACCGGAAACTCAATACAGACTTACATCAGTGAAAAATCATTGGAAATATTCTTCACTTTAAGGGAGCGTAGAGAACGGATTTCAGATTTTCCACACTAATTTGGAGTCAGTCATTCAAATTAGCTGCGTGTGTCAAAAGCCTGTGGAGAGCGTTGGGAGTGGCATTTCCAGCAGCTTGTTTCACACTTCCATCAATAACTGCCTTCGTGTCTTTATTGTGGATATCAGATGTCAGATAACAAGGAGTTCAAAGTATCAGATTATTGCAGCGTACAAATCAAGAATCGTTAACTGAACAGATATTGTGGATGAAACAAAGGCGAAGAGGATAAATGCTGAGGAGACAGACTACGGCCTCAGAGGAAGCTGAATGTGGAACGACGATTGGGCTTACAATGATAACATGGAGGATACTGTCAGAGGAAGTCATGAGAGTCTATAGGCAATCGTGAGGCCAGCGAGATAAGACTGCAGCAGTTTGAAAGCAGTGGATAGCTACTGCTTCACTCCACATAGACTCTCGTAAATTTTCAAAACTGCTATTGTGGAGCTAGTTATATAGGTCGTACACAGAGGAATTTATCTCTACGCACTCGTGAACATATTCCTGTTTGGCTTGGGAAAAGAGCAACCAAATCATTAAATAGTGCAATTCTGTCGCATCTAGTGGATAGCGAACACGGCATCAAAGTAGATGAGTTATTTACAGTTACGTATCGGGTACCGAACAATCTCCCCAAAGGCACACGATTACGCCTCGTAGCCATAGCTGAAGCTTTAGAGGGTAATAGAGCGAGAGACCAGGCCTATGTGTACAGAAAAAACTTATTCACTCTCTTTGTCTACCCTGGCCCACTATAAGGTCACCAGGATCATAATTTTTTCGTACTATTATTATCCTTATAATTATTTTATGATATCATGTCTTTATTATCCATTTCTCCACCCAGTTTATTTCACCTCATTGTTACCCTTATCTTTGTCAACCTTTATGATATTATACTAAGCCTACCAATTCTGAAGCATTTTACTACAATTTACAATTTAGCCTCTTTATTTTATCATTAGACATTATCGGTCGGCCCTCACATCCAGTGTCTCCTTTGTTAACGTGTCTTTGCAATGTATTTTGTGGTTATTGCATTTTCTCACCCCAAGGACACTTGTATCCTGTAAACTTTAAAACGACGCTATATCACCCAATTGTTCATTCAAACTTCATCACATTTTCGACTGAACACCCTACACACATTTAATTGACTATGCTAACTAATGGACTATCGCCACAACTTACACATGCACCCCAATACAGTTTCTGATATCATTTTCATTTGCCTTTAGTGGCTATAAATACTCTATTGTTCATGGATTTATAACTGTAGAGCCTGAAGAAGAAGTTACCGAAAACAATTTTTTGCTCAAAATCTTGTTTTGATAACAAAATTCGGATCGATTAAATACACGGCGCTCCTACATGAAATGATTCATGAGCTTGACTAGATGAATGTTATCGCATTAGATTGCAGCAGTGAGTAACGATATACGTTCTTTCACCATCGCCAATACGTGTAATCAACAGAAAGTACTAGGAAACGGGTTACCTGTCAAAAGCCCGCAAATGTCTAACATATGAAAACGGCCAATTCCCACTAGGCGTTTTTCAAAACATAAACAACACGGGTTATAGGCATTGTAAAATCAGTTTTACTCGTTATCGGACTATTCAAAATTTCACTAATAACTACTGTCTTCACTGTTATCACATAGTCTGACATGTATAGGACGTAATTTCATTATTCACAGCAGTTGAAAATTGAAGTGTAGGAGAGTGTTGATCTAACGGCTGTTTCATCGGGTGCAGATGATTCCCCAACACAGATAGTATTTATCAGTAGTGATAATAATAATAATAATAATAAAGTAGTAACATTCAGGAAATCGGATTCCCGATTCCTTGAATTCAGTGAAGACTACACTCAACTTTCCAATGTTCAACGTTTATGATGTCAATAATACGAATGAGATACAGATGTTGTGTGAGTGGGTGTGAAACGCATGGTAGAATAGTTTGTACACAGAGGATAGAAGTTGTCTTCAACTGAACCTGTACTCTGGCGTCACAATCAATATCCTGCAGATAAATACACAGCACAGTGTATCAATAGAGGACACCACAGCATCAGTTTCCCTAAGGAAGAGGAAGAAAAAGAAAATGACTCTCTTCCATTATTGGAAGTCTTAATGAATTGAAATGAATCCATCCTTGTGAACCTGTTTTGTGTATCGAAGATTGACAACATAATTAGCGATTCCTTGTTGTTGTTCAGCAGCCTTCAAAATGTTTCAGTTCAGAATTATCGATAACATTGTTCGATTATTACTTGTCCCACCACTTTGCATTCTATTCAGTTCAAGGCTTTCAAGTGTTCATAATTTACTGAGAAATTACGCTCGTGCTGATTTCGCGTTATTTCTTCCTGTTGTCGCGTCAAGTGTAAAATTTAAAAAAAATTGGGAGCTAAGACAATAGACGAGTTAAGTCAAGTTAAAAAAAACATATTGAAGGTCAAGCTAGAAATGAAGATCACTAGATTGAATAGCATACGTAATAGTACATCTGCTATGATATCAATACAGAGTTAACCCAGGAAGGTGGTTCAGTGTGATGACGAATTGTATTAAATATGTAAAGGTGATTTAAGCTCTCTAATTGTTATGCCTTCAATAAACTTCAGGATACGCGCCAAAAATGTATTATAGATAGGTATAAAACATGTGTTAATGTCAATTTGATGTTCTACCTCTGTAAAATGTTTCGTAATAGAAGAGTTAGGTATTCCGTTCTCAACTATAATAGGTTCTGAAGATTTTGTTTGCCTCTGGAACCATTTAGTTATATGCTATGGAGATGTTGCGTGCAGAGATCGCTTCGTCTTCCCAATGTACCTGTGTCCACTTGTACACTAAAATTGTTGAATACAATGGAATGTGACATCATTTTTTGCATGTTGAAAGGGCTTAGAGACATATATTGGCTTCACATTATCAATATGGTATGATACTAGCTGCATAAAACGCCTTTTATACCTGATGTACACGTCTTTCTTCGAGGCGAGTTTGGTGTTCCTACTACTTACTTATCCGTTGGATTGCACTGAAAAAGCACCTTACTAAGACTCTTTTGTATGCAACAGAGTGGAAACTGTTTTGATCACGAAACTGTCCTGTCCAGGTAGGTTTTCAAAAAAAATAGGTCATTTTATCGACGTATCAAGTCGTCGACTAAGCATTTTGTCTCAAAAAGATACTCAATCACCTTCCTCTTAAACTGATGCAAGTGATAGTCGGTTTAACGTACTGTTTTGTAGGGGATGTAGTGAAAAGAGTAAAATCCATCGAATTAAATAAATAATATTTATTCGTAAGAAGATACGCATGTTTTAAATGTGTGGTGGAACAAAATTACAGAATTTTGAAGATAATTTGATTCACAGGCTTTAGCAACAATTGATTATATAATGAAGAAATTTGAAAAAATACTGATGACTAAGAAGATTAAGAGAAGACTCAGAATAGTAACGTGAAATAAAAACAAGCTAACTGAATTAACTAGAATCGGACAAATTTCAAAACCCGACAATGTCGAAAGCTGGTGTCCCCTATTTGGATGTAAGATAAGCGATATCAATAAAATCAATGTAGAGGATTATGGGAACTATTCATCATAACTATTAGTCAATGTATATGGTGGAGTGAAATGAAAGTGATGCATTCAAACCTTTTTTTGACACATAGACATGGTTTTTTCTAATGAATTTCGACCGCTTCTGCCGTGTATTCAGTTCATACTCGTAGATCATGAGAGAGGTTTAGTGATATCACGTCAATAACTTAAAACCCTTTCTAAGATTCAATTGGACATTGAATATTGACGAGACAAGGTAGTATTAAATTGCGTAAATTATCTCCATTCAAACCTCTGCAAATCCAAGATAGGAAGTGTTCAAATATTTGATGATGAACTTGCGTGATATTACGTCCTATGTAGCTGGTTATGCACGCGGGAGGTTAAAATAGTAAATGCACATGGCAGAGGCGAAACCGAGCAGTCTGTCTATTTTTCTAGGACTTATTAAAGGATGGTAGGTGAATATATAGATATATATAGATTGGCCTCGTAGGAAACCCTCTTGAAGGCTTTTCTCACACGTTGTGATACGTTCCCGCTATCGATATCACTCGTGATTTTTAGATTTAGGAAGACTGCACATTTGGGAACAGTTGACACCTTCAACAGTTTGCTTTTTCGGTTCATGTGCTTGTTCGCGAATTCAGTTGGATACTCCTTTCTACTTAGTAGATCGCAAATATTACAGAGTACTTCGTTGAGTGTCTCACTTATATGCAAAACTCAAACCCGGTGAATCAGGCATTTAAACGGATTTCTTTAGTATTGTAGAGGTAAGAAGCGGAAGAAGTGCGTATACTGTCTGATGAAAGTAGATTTCTTTCCAAAAAATTACAGCTTGTTCCGTCTGTTCGTTTATCCGTAAGGAATTCCAATAAGGAGACAGAGTTATTTTCTTCTTCTACCTCTTCCTCAGCGAAGCATATCCTGGAATGTGCTCTCTTGAGAAACTGTGTTGTGTTTTCATCTGTGGTATAATGCTTGAGAGGCCACACTGCATGTTAAGCTGAAGACAAATGTCATTTAATATGTACAAACTATTCAAGAACCACGATCACTATTTTGTCTGGCACACATTATACTAATATCGTGTGATCATCTGCTGGAAAATACAGACTATATTTTTTTGTCTAACAGGTGAAACTTTTTTCAGAGAGACAAAACAAAATATGATAGACCTGTTGCCAGAACCCATCTAATCACTACTAATCAATATAATCAAGTTTTCAGGATCCATATAAGGCCTCCATATTCAAAACTTGTCCCGTGTGCGAGTCATAAAACCCTAATAGGAAAGATGTTCACTTGAGGTGGATGTGATTGCGCTCCGTGAAGTGGCCGGTTTTCTTAAGAAGCTTTCGTGGTCTCTTGCTAGACATTTGAAGTGCAAACATCCACATGAAGTGTGAAGTCACATGAATTAGGAATGAATAATGATTAAACTTTTCCTCTTATCAATGGATTGAGAATTCCGACTTTCTCTTCTGTCACATAACTAGACTGTTGTTACACAGTGTATAGAGTTCTGTCAATTTCTTCCAATGTTTGGGTCTGTTACTACTGATTCACCTGACCTTCAGACTTCGAAATTCTTCTGCTTTTTTGCGTGCTGCATCAACATCACTTTGCTCTTTTCAATGTTGTTTGCCTGCAATTCCTCTTTCACTTCAAATCCACTGCCTGATTACATTCGAAATGTTTGGTCATCATCAGTCAGGGAACCACCTGTAGCCAACGATGATGTATTATAATCCACGGAGAATTTTGTTGATTGTACGTATCTGCGATAGTGAAAGAACTCATATTGTTATTCATTTTTGTAATCAGATATGATACCAATTTCACTCGTGAATTATCTGATTTCTGCTTCATAATCAACCATTTAATTAATCTCAAATTTCAAGGATAACAATGGACGTGGTTTTCTAGTCAAAATCTATCAAATCATTTTTGAGAACACTAAAAGTACAACTGTTATCTATCAGTCGGCTTATTGTCTAAAATTTCGTGATTTGATGAATCTGATTGTTGAAATGTATTCGGGATAATACGTGCATACTTCAGATATTCAGGTGAACGTCTCGAATAGTAAACCTTTTAGAATTTCGCACAATTTCGTCACCAAATGAATAATTCTGCATAATCGAGAAATTATTTCCACAATCACAAGTGTCCATGAGTGCATTGGCAGTGATCTGTTTCGCTGTGCGAAGAATCTTTTCCATGACGCGTAGACGTTTATAGTATACTATAAGATACTGTGTGCCATATATATACATATTTATTTCTATGGATGATAGGAATGGTTTAGCCTTATACCACGACGATATATGGTACTAATTCGTTGAGATGAATAGTTGCATACCAGTGATGCTTGCTGTCTGGATGGCTTGCTCACTGACCAGCATGATCAAAGTGACCTAATTGCCAGATGAGTGTTTCGCTGCTTCAGATAGCAGCCTATCACTTGTGCACCATGTTTTCCCAGCTGAAAAAGCTGAGTAATCTGGAAAATGTGTTGTTTGAATCAACTCGTCTCACTGAGTCAGGTTTTACGAGGTACGTTTCTGTGGACGTCAGTTTGGAATGATCAAAATGACCGATGTTTGGTGACAAATAACTTCAGTCTTGCTGGCTAGCTGTCAAGCACTCCTGGTTGATATGTGCATGTGTGTGTGTCATTCAATCAATCGTAATAATACGCTGTCATGAACATATGCTTGCCTTTTTGATTACTATTTAGGTTATCTAGCAGATCACATATTACACAGTGAGTATTTTTTTTCCGAAAGGAATTATGTTAAAATTCGCCTTGTCAATCTGGGTATAATTACCTTGAGAATTTCTCTCACGCTTCACTAAATGTGGTTAGCATCTGACGTGTAATCTACAGTCGCTATCTACTCGCGTTTCCATCCTTTTCTTCATAATTACTCGAATGCGTAACAAATTGACGCAGGGTAATTTGAAGAAAGAGATGAGCGAGACAAGTATAACGACACGACTATAAGTAAAACACAGTCTCTCGTTTGATTTTTTATTACACAAACTCCGATCTATTTCTTGTTTCGTTGAAGTGAGTTATTTAAATACTAGTCAACGCTTCTTATTTTTTTTCTTTGCCTCTATCTTTGCCTCTCTGCAACTTATAAGATCAATTCAAATATAAGGTATGTTGAAACGTCTTCTGTTGAATAATTAACATCTGCATATATTCCTACTGTAAGTATCGGTTTCTGATGTATTTAAGTGAATTGTGGGTAAATTCGGATGGATGACCATTACTCCTGATCTATGACGGATTAAGTGTTTTCGTGCTATTATAGTGTCACAGTTTGTGGGTTATGCTTTGCACGCAGTCTCATTGTTTTTTTGCGGTAGAGTCTCCATCGACACAGCTTACTCTCATTTTGTGTGGCCCATAACCTCAGAGAGGTTATTATTGTGTCAGATATTTGAAGTCTGTCACTCCTTTCCTTTTCCTGTGTGGAAAATCACAACAAAGGATGTCGAAATCATACAGAATCGGAAAGGTGAGGCAGGCATTCATCACTTCAAAATGACTCTGCGATTCGTCTGCACTCTACCTCAGTGTGCACAAAGAGATTCTGATTTTATAAGTCGGTGCTTCAGTCAGAAACATAACCATTCATTTGTTCGTGGTCACAATTCATTTGCAGTCTCACTGTATTGGATTTTTTTGTGAATGCCAGCATGTAACAGAATACGAACATCCACACTGAGTTAACTAGCGTAATATTGACAAAGTGCATGAAACACTCAAATCGTAGACCGTCTGTCGTTTTTCCCAATAGCTAAGTCACAGACACGAACGTGCAATGCATTCGTCGAAGGCATATCAGCCTACAGACGAGACCACGGTCAACCGATTTTTGAAGAAGGGAGAGACAAATTTCTGCAGATTAGACTCAAAATGGTCACATTCAGTCTTATACGTATATCAGAAAATAGACTACCTCATAATTTTCAGTTGTTATTCAATACATTTTGATGCCATTCAGACGAATTTGTACATGGTTTGATCTCTTTTTGAAGCTGGATTGCATACTGAAATGAAATGGAGATAAATAGAAAAGCACTTGAGAGAATTCGACAGTTGTTTCGTCACCCTTATTTGAGACTCAACGGAAGTGCACAGCAAAGACCGGAGTTTGTACCGAGGACGGTCTGTTGAAAGGGACGTTTGCTTGCAGGCTGTTCATCCAGTGAGGTCCGACTGAATAATCCATTAACAATGACACATAATTGATACACCTTACTTTCAATGAGCCTCAAACTATTCAGTGAAATCTGCGTATTCCCCTTCGTTAGTTTTCGATGTCTCTGATTTTCCTGTCAACTGAGTGGACCGAAACGTTCAGGTTCCGCAGACATCCTAATGATTTTAAATGCCGACTCTTTGTATAAGTCTGGCAATGAAGGTGAAGAAATTTTGATTAATAGTGACTAGCCGTGTAATGGATTTCACGCTGCACACATAAATACCGTCTGGTTATACCAGTGTGTGATGCTGTCCTCAATGCAGCCTAAACTCAGTACTCATCATTTCGAACATAGGAGTCACATCAAGTAGAACACTGAGGCCGAGAGAGACACCGTGGCGTGTGCAACATACTCGTTTCTATGGTAGTTGGAACTCATTAGAATATTAACTATGAGATTTAGTTGATGTGAAATAATGGATATGCCCGTGAAATATACATTTTCTATCATCTATCATATGTCTCGCACAGATGATAAAAGCAATATTAGCTGTGACCTACACATACGATTTAGTTGACGATTATGATCGCTGTTTTGTGAATATGACTTTTCTGTAATCCGGTAGATCCGATTATAACTGCATGATAACAGGAAAATCACGCAAACATACAAACATGGTTGTTGAGAGTGACCAATGGATGTATTGGAGTCATTTGTTCGTGGTATAAATAGTCCAAGAAAATATTCTATCAATGTCAAGTAAGTAATTGACTGACTATTCATCACAAATCACAGGTGAGTGCCCGTGGTCTAACAGTTTCCGTTATGTATTATGTGATATCTAATTGACGCTTGAGAAAGATTCACAATCTCGTTATCAAAAGACGCCATACATTTATAAATGTTGAAGTGATTTTGGAATTGTAAACGAGGAGTTGTGAAAGACTTTCACTGTCATATGATGGAGATGGCGTCGGCTGGATATCATGAGGTGGTATGCACAATCATGTGGCTACACTGTAAAGGATACTAGATAAGTGCAATTGTTACATGTGCTTTCGCAACTCTGTGTTGCACTCGGAATTCAAAGCAACTGTACAAGTTACTCACTGTCATGCATTTCAATTTACATCTAATTGAAATGTCATTCTTTTCACTTTCTTGAATATTTTTAGTAAAATGGTGTCCCAGAGGTCAAAACTGAACTTCGTCATACTCGTCAGTCTGTGCCTGGTCAATTTTGAAAAGGTAGAATCAGAGGAAAAGTGGTATCCGATGAAACTTCATGATATAGGTAATTCAGATTTATTCTGTGTGCGAATTCCTGAAGTAAATATGATTTCATCGATTATTCCACCACTTGAAAAATCACTTCTTGGAAATATTGTTACTTCTCACTGATGAATGTAAGACTGGCTGAAGTAAGGTGGTATCTGATATTCTAGTGAGAAATGATGACCAAGTCACGTGATCAACAGTGGATAACTGAGCAAGGCTCTCCTATGACGTGAATACAGCAGGAGTATTGACTAGCTGAATGCCTCCAACGATGGTATTCCCAATTGTCATGAGTAATGCTTAACTGGATAATGGGGGAAATTCGAGCTGAATTTTCAACAAATATTCAGACGGTAATGTAGTTGGATCAGGCAAACGTTGTAGAGGTCGTAGAATAAGAATACTACCCATTGTTACATTTAATGTTGATTGTTCAGTCTTGTATTTCTCCTGAATTTTTCAACACGCTTTGACGCGATTGTGTAAAGCTGAACGAAAACAAGGATGGAAACTAGACAGCTGCTTCGTCAGCCACTGTTCCATGATTCAATCATCCATGAAATCTATCATACCTCATATAGGTTCGAATTTCTCTGAGTGTGCACTGCTGATCGGTCTAAACTTCGATGAAACAGCTGACTGTTCAGTACTCCTTGCTTGTTTCCGATTCTCTCCTAACTGATATGAAGTCGCGGTCAAACTGTGATCGATTGAAGAAGGAATCATCACCTAAAAGTTGGGTGAAGTTATGCTCTGTAAATGAGCGGTTATGTATGTAAGGCAGTTAGTTGGTTAATTAGTAAATTATGGCATAAGGAAGTTTGAAACCGTGAGAATGTTCACTTTTTTTGAATTCCTCCGTGTAGGTTTGTAGTTCAGTTGTGAGTTCTTCAAACAGCATTGTTGACCGAATTCAGCACGACGGCACATGCTCACCGACGATATTTTCTAAAAGTCAGAGCATTCAAAACAGTTAAGTTGGTCTACATTGAGGATAACTTCTGACTTTTTAATCGCTTCACACTACTGTAAGTGTGGAGATAAGAGTGACATTATCCAGTGAAATCTTTCATTTACTTTGTACCATGTTTAAATATTCACTGCATAGCGAAGGGCTGACAGACTACTACTGACATTGGGTGAGAGACGATCGAGCGTGGGTCGAAATTCAGTGATGCTGTATTATATTAAATCAACGACTTACTATTCAGCATTGCTGATCCTTGCCAAATGCACTTCAAAACTAAGCTGATGATTATAGCATTATAAGTTCACTTCCATCACGAAATAGGTCTACTTGTATAGACTTCAAATGTTTCTGGTTAACCATTACAATGTCTAATTGTTTGTTTTATTTCAAGGACAAGAGACTGTCGATTTTGGGAGGAGTAAATTTTCTTTCGATGATAGTGAAACAGTGACAGTTCAAGGTACTAATTGTGTATGGAAGGTTGACTTAAGCCGACCAACCATCACGGAGATGGCAAACAAGGGAGGACTTCGTCAAGGTTTTATGTGAGTTTTCTTTTATGTGTGAATTATGTGTTCTCTGGCACTGTTGAATGCAAACTACATCCAAATTACTTGATGATGCTATCAGTAATATGCTCATCTAAGTCTCAAAAGCCTTTTATTCTATAGGAAGCTGTGGCCTCTTTGTGTTGTTGATGTCTTGTGTGTAGAGTAACACACTTGTAATGTCACAATCAATGCCTGCATACCTCATGTTATTCAAATGAACAAATTTATACAATAGGTGATAATAAGAATAATAACAACATGAGCAGTTGTGTTCTAATTCGGTGAGATAAGTGTTTGCGTATTCACTCACTCCTGCAGTGCTCCGCATATTCGGTATAAAACAAAATATTGCTTTTAAGTCAACCGCACCTTTTTCCATATTAGTTTGTTTATTAAATGAATCATACATTTTTACACACACAGTTATACACCTATATTAACAAAAACAGCACCTAAATGCGTTGGTAACGGATACTGATATGCCTCGAAGCGTTGTATATTTTCAATATATATACGTTTTGCATGCTCTTCCATATTCTCTTAGAATTATTATCTGACTGACTCCGTCCCAGTAGCTTCAGAATTCCATTCATCTCGTATACATAAACGTTTATATGTTCTTTTCTAAAATAAACAAATAGTCTCTCAAAATATCGTCCTTAATCAAATCAATTCTCATGTCAACATGTTTGTTCATTTCTTCAGTGAACAGGACACACACAGACTGATCCTTATATTATTCTTGGCAATTTGTGAGAGATAAAATTGAGTATCTCGTATGCCTGCTTCTTCTTCTATTCGAATATATGTAGGTCATCTCATATCGTCTGGATTTCTAGGTAAATATTCAGTTTAACATATTCCATGAAGGATCTGAGACTTCTGCCTGTCCGACTCAACCTCTTCTCTTACAATTATATGCATTCATATATTCTGCCCATTCTTCTTCATTATTCGTCCCACTTATTTTCCGATTTTTACTTGAACATCAGACCTAGTCATATGACGTAGAAGATTTCAGGCTTCAGGCTGCAGGTTGATGGTGTGCCATCTTGGACTTGGCCAACTGCCACAAATGTCAATAGGCACATCAATGCTCACAAACATTTGCCTGAGTCTACATAGTCTGATACCGAATCTTCTCTCTACCATTCAGAACTTTCTCCTTTTATCTATTCGAGTTTGAAAGCAGAAAAATTCCATGCTGGTGTGCCTAGGAAAATGTGTAACCTCAACCATATGATATTCAGCGTTAATTCCGTGTGAAGAACCAAATGTCAGAAACGAAATCACGAAGATTTTCAGTCAGTAACTGGATCGTCAATTCCTCTTCAACTGGCTACAAAGTTGTCTATACATTCTCATCGACACTGAACACACGCACACCTGCATACGCGATATCCTCCACCTCACTAACTTTTATCCAAATTACGAAGACCCATCCAGGCGACAATCGTTTGTAGTCTTCAAATTCATTTCACTCATCGGTCTCCACTGCACAAATCCAAGCCATCTCCTTTATTTCGAACACATTCGTTCGACGACATGTGCTCATCTGTCTCAGGAATATTCACTTATGTGCATGATGAAAATCACTGGAATTGACACTATATATGCAACAACATACACAACTGCCTTTGATTCTAGAAATACAAGTCTATCCATCTATCATACAATCCATTTTGAAGATTGAATTTATCCAAACTTATTTTGATGTGTACTCATGACTTGATTGTCATCTTTCTCTCGTTTTCTCTTCCTCCAGGATGTGTAGAGGTGGGATAACACGTCCTGATTCAATTGAAAACATGAACCGATAGAATATGATGGTGCGTAACACTACTGGAACTGCAGAGAAAATGATGAAATTAGCAATATCAATTGTTGAATAACCGAAAACTACTTTCAACTCTGCATATTGAAACGCTCTGCTGTGATGTTGGTGAAACAAAACACACTTCATCCTCTTCTATTTCCTCTTACTGTAGACTAGATCGTTTGAAATAAACTGCTATTCATAAAGTGCTTCTGTGTGAATAACAAATATGAAGTGTTCTGGAATGCTGAGATATTCCCTGAATAACTGATTACAGAGCGCAGTGTTTCATTCATGTCGCGTTACCTTTTGTGATGCGCTGACATTTACAAAATGTTAGTGGTGAGAACCAAGAAGAATCCGACATTCACACTTAATTGAGTCGTCGCCTACACAATTTATGGGCATGTCGGCGACTTCTACGTCGCTGATATCCATGAGTCATCCGCATGCGGTCCTACTCATGAAATCAGAGGGCATAGATCAGAGTCGTGGCAGTTGTCGGTTGAAACGCAAGCAAAGCGCCTTCCCTTGGTTATTCTTCACTTTGTAGATTTCTGATATCGTCAGTGCGATAATCGTTTCGGTGAACTTTTAAATATCATAACGGTAAAGGTAATCCAGCTAACACCCTTCCGACTGGGAACTTGAACAAATCAATACCTGAAACTACTAGGCCAAATCAAAACACACCACACCTTTCACTATCAGTCTCAAAATCTAATCACACATCAAATAAACAAAGTCACACACTTCACAACGACACACAACGAAGTGTCCTGTTTATCGTCGATTCACTGCCTCATCTGATACAATCTAAAAAAAATTCGATTAACTTCAAGGCGGATTTTTTCATATGATTCCTAGGTCGATTTTGTTACTTTCCCACTGTACAACAATGAACCTATTAAAAATATAATGACATGGATAGCTCTTTCGACCTAGTTGTAAATTGTCCAGAGAATGCATTGTCATGAAATCACCAGGTCACTTAGACAACCTTTAGTCAAGTTATGAGTGTCTACCTTAGAAATCTTGCGAACAATCAACTAGTGTATCTTGCTGTCTAGTATCGATGGAATGCGTGTCATCTGTCGTCGAATTATAATAAGTGCTCATCGGCCAAAATATCGTTTAAAGTGTATTTGTTCACGTCGAATGAAACTAAACTCAAGCGTTTCAGCTGAGCGAATCCCTTCTTTGTTATCAAGCTGTGCATTCATATCTTACGTGCTTTTCAAGAAATTATATCCCCTGAGGGAATTCAAGCAAACGCATGAATACATGAGATTGTAATAATAATACTATGAAGTGCTATTCAGATTCAAATCTCTTCGAAGTCATGATCGTAGTTCAGTGTGCAGTGGCGCAACAAATAATGCAGCAAACAGAAGGCTTCATAGAATGTTTACATGTTGTTTGATTGTGGGATTATTAGGCATATGGAATTCCAATAAATAAGTTTGAAACTGTGTGGAATATGACAATAAAATATTAAACGTTGTAAATTAAATTGAATAAGAATGATACGTCTCAATGTCTCAATCACGTGGTCACCATAATCTTCCTTCCTTCATTGGATTACCATCACTGTATTCCATCAAACAGCATGCTTGTGTCTAACTTCACTGCAAGATCTAGCTAATATTTTTCACAAAGAATATTTTCGCGAGGATTTAACACCTTCATGTCATCTTCTCATCCGTTCCCAACTCGTCGAAAATCACTTCTGTGAAGGTGGTCATCTGATCTTCAGTATGGAAGCACCTATTTTTCAGAAATGCTGGAAGTGTGAGCATGCGTTTGTCTTACGCCTCTAGGTCCTAGACCATCACATGCTGGACGCTACCGGTTGCCTGTGGCTGCAACGATGCTTTCTAGCCGAGTGAAACAAGTGACCTCCTTCAAATGTATTCGGTTGATAGAGATTTGTCGTTGTTGCATATTTTGCTTGTCGGTTGTTCGTCTATCTTCAGCAACTTCATCTCTTCTGTGTTTACACAAGGCTGTTCTTTTAGGTTGGCCGACGTATCTTCTCAGACTAAGCTCACAGTTTACGAGCTCAATTCAGTCCACCACAAGTAGGAATATTTACGGTAGTAACATTCTCAAACCTCTTCTCATTCGTATCCTCACTTCAAATGCGGCACTTAGACTACTGTTGTTGAGCACTTGTAATTTGACATCGTCATACTGCTGTGGAGTGATTCTGCAAAGTTTCTCACAGATCTCGAATAAGCCACCTCACGTGGTTTGATAGAATGATCTTACTATCAGTTAGTGATATGTGGACACCATATAATAGAGACTAACACTGCTTCAACACTAGATCACTGCTCACTTGAGACAGTCCTGAGACAACGCATCAAAATCAGACGCTTGATAAGTTGAACAGGCAAAATATATCAGTATGTCAGCCAATGCATCTACATCCACGTGCCATCGTCTTTTAAATTTCCTGGAATGATTCCTTTACAGTGACAACGCTCAGTTAAACAAAATGCATCTTCATATGCTGTCAAGGCACAAAATTCCGTCGTGAGAAATGTTCTCATCTTTCTCGTATAATATTTAGTGTGATTGTTTCAGTTTATGAAATATGACATGTTGCATTCATACATTCAAGTAATTAAAGTATCGGTGTGAGTTGCATAGCACTGTAACTTTTATTGCATATCGACTGTTGTTGCGAATCATTTGTCATATGTCATCCTCATATTGCGGTTGAATGGTTCTGAGACGTTTCTCACAAATTTCCAATTGATCAATTTACTTGACGTGAACGAGTGAGTAATCTTTCTATCAATCAATGATATGCGGACGTCATACAGTAGAGACAAACCCTGGGTCAGCTGTAGATAATCAACATTTGACATAGTGGACACGTGTTTTCGAAATTCAATTTTCTACTTCGATCCCAGTGAAACCATAATAGCTGCCATTGTAACAGAAAGGAATAAACTGAGAGTACTTATACACCTCCACTCAAGTGTTTATTGAACGACTTCAAAATCTGCATGCAACCTTTGAGACAACGCAGCGAAACCAGACTGTTGATTAGTTGAACAGGCGAAATAAAAATAATTACTTCGACTAATATAACAAAGTTCACTTATCTTCAACTTCAGTCTCGTCGATCGATTTCTCAGTCACTGAAAAGTCTCAGCTAAACTTATTTTATCTCCATAGACTGTCAACACACAAAATTCTATCATGTCAACAATACTCACCTTTCTCGTAAAACATGCAGTGTGATTATTCCGATTTATTAGTTTGGTGAAATTGCACTCTCGTATTCAAGTAATATTTGTGAGTTTCATACGAGTGTAACTTTCTCATGTACTCGTCGAGTAGTTAATAGTCCTGACGCAGATAGAGGGAAATCAGGAGACCACCAGGTTTACGAGGATACTTGTATTTTCCAGACAAGGAAAATAAATAATAAATAAAACCGGAGCTGTGCATACAAAAGAAGATTACTCAACCTCTTCTACTCTCATGTTTTGATTTGCTTCGAGTTTTTATTTTTATTTTGATGACTTAATTTTGTTTGTTTGCCTGTTCCTTAATTGCTTATAATTCTTGTATTCACTTAGATCTCTTACATAGTTTCGTATTATCTACTTTGTTTCTATGTGCATCCTGAGTAAAACTCTCTGTTATTATTACAACTGTTTGTGACAACTCATCACCTTTGTTACTACCCTAGTTTCTTTAACACTTAACTTTCTCGACCTGTATTACCAACTTTCACCTCTTTAGTTAAAAGTTACGTTAACCAATTGTTACTTTTGTTTGACAAACTTAATGTACACATACATACAAAACAATGCATATATACTTGCGATTGTACAGCTAAGAAAATGAATTCGCCGAAAAGAGACTCTTCGTTGATCTACGTGTTTTGTTTTCATTAAATAAATGTCACACAAGAGTGTGAGTGAAATGGTACGTAGTGTACGAAACGTGGGAATAACTATATAGTACAAAAGTATATATGAAAATGACTAATAAACACGAACCAATAATTGGCCAGTCCTAACATGATTGGTTGTAATGTCATGTGACAACAAGGACAAACATATTTTTTTAAATAAGTGGAGAGATAAAAGCATATTTACAGTTATAATGAAATATCGACTCATATACACAGCAAAATATAACAGACTTTTTTTTTTTTTTTTTTTTTTTTTTTTTTTTTTTTTTTTTTTTTTTTTTTTTTTTTTTTTTTTTTTTTTTTTTTTTTTTTTTTTTTTTTTTTTTTTTTTTTTTTTTTTTTTTTTTTTTTTTTTTTTTTTTTTTTTTTTTTTTTTTTTTTTTTTTTTTTTTTTTTTTTTTTTTTTTTTTTTTTTTTTTTTTTTTTTTTTTTTTTTTTTTTTTTTTTTTTTTTTTTTTTTTTTTTTTTTTTGAAGGATTTTTCGTTATTGCCCTTCATCGTTGCTCAGAAAACAAAGCCATATATCTGCGAATCGTATTTGAACACGTGAAGTCCGTTGTGATTGTTTGCTGATTATCTGAAGGATAATCTTTCTTATCATTTTGTCATGTTTCAGATTATGGAAGTAAACACTGAAGTAAATTGTTGTCTAATACTTTGGCTTGCAACAGGCTGTAAGCACAAATGTATTCAGGACTATTGAGGTCCATTCAATATATTTGCAATAACACCGGACAACGAAGGTGAAGAACTCCTGGCACACCATCATCTCTTCCCTGTACTTACTCGAAGAATGTGTGAGTAATGGATTTTTGTCGTGAACCAGTAGGACTGGAGTTACAAATCACACTAAAATCGAACGATTGGGAATGGAACGAAAGGCACACTTTTGTTCATAAGATTCGAATTGATTACCCTCAGTTAAATACACATAACAGCAAATGAGTAACCTCATGATTATCAACCAATTTTGTTTTCTTCATGAGTACGTTTTCAGGAATATATCTATATACTCCGAAGTTCAAGAATCTTCATAACAGGTTTACACATAAAATTTGAATGCAGAGAATTCCTTCAAGAACTAAGACATAAGAAAAGTTTAATGAATGCTTGTGTCATCTGACCAACAGAATTCGAAGACCTCTCTGTCATTTACGTGGTTCTCTGAAATCCTCTTTTCGAAACAGTGGGTCTGTCATTCTTCTGCCCTTCAATAGCACTGCCTCATTTCACTAACAGTGATCCTTATAAGCTAGAATCGATAGTCACGATCATTCGTGGAATCAAATAAAAGTAGCACTGTGTGAAATCAGCTGACGTTCACGCAGAAGACCTCATGTCAAGTTGAACGTGACCGAAAATCACGCGTCTTGTATGTGTTCACGTCATCATAACAATCAACAGATTAATCAACTAGCACTTTCATCAATGTCCACTTTGACAGTGGCTGATTTCTGCATCACACTAAGCCGATTAACTCATGTGATGACCTTCTTGGTTGAAATGTAACAGTGAACGTGATTTTCTGGAAGAGATTTATCAAGTCACCTTTGAGAACAAGAAAAGAGAAATATTGTGCATCAGTCGAGTGATTTTGTGAAAGTGCGTGATTTGATGATGGTGTAGTTCATTGTTGAGATGTATTTAGGTCAACGTGTGCATGTACCAGTTAGCCCACCTAATTTAGTCAGTAGTATACGGTGTCATGTAGATACGCCTGCTTTCCTGATGACTATTTGTGATATCAGACAAATCACATTTATCATTGTGAAAACCCAACTCACACATTAGTGTTGAGATTTCACCTCTTCGCAATTCTACCACAGTAAATGACGTCGTGACTTCCGATTGCACTTAGTGCAGGTGTTAATTTTAATTTTAATTTATTTTCATGACTCAACTGAGTTTGAATTCGCTACGGCCAATTCTGGTGATAAATTTAAGCTTCACGACTAACTACATCTAAATCACGTGACTATGTTAGTTTCATTATGCTCACCATAATGTCAAGAGTACAGCAAACACTTTCCAAAGGAACTCTAGCTAAGATGTCAGCAATATGTTATGGATCTCCATCGGAGTCGCTAAAACCTGATGTTGATACTGAAGTGAATATTGCCATACTACAAATGCGAAACATCTAGAATTAGAAGACGTTGCCTACTAACTGATGGAAAGGTTGGCTCATCAAACTATTTCGCTGAGTCACTGAATGGACATGCATCAAGTGTTCCACAATTAAACACTGAGACGAGCCTTCGAAGTGAAGACAAGAAAAAAACTAGAAACGGCTCTCAGCGCAATATGACAGGCGATAGTCCTCTTTGACGTGAACTAGATTAAGCAGAAGATTGTCACTTTTAGGCAACATTACACGGCGGATAGGATCGGACTCCAAGTAAACATTCAGAACACGGAGGTGATGGTGATAGCGATCAATGTCTGTCGAGGGAATAAATTTGAAGGTGATAAGTTGTTTCACATACCCAGGCAGGACGTGTCGTTTCAAATACTGTCAGTCAGCAGAATCAGAATATGGAAATATGAACTGAAGAAACGAAACCAAGACACCTGTACATCTACAACGTTACTATCAGGCTGTTGCAGACTCTAGTCCACACCTGAAATCGCTGCCTCTTAATTGGGATCAGATGGCCAGCTGACTAGAAACGATTTTCAACAAATTACTCAAAGAATGAATGAATCGAGATCCTCCTGATGAAGAATGACAACAGGTGAAAAATAGATTTTTCAGAAACATTACATGAGGTAGCGCGAATTCACCACGTGTGTAGTTTCGCTGAATATTGAGTTGAAAAGTGTCAACTTCTGAAAACGTTTGTTTCGATTGATATATCAGTAATAAAATGACTAACTATCGTACAGCTATATTCTTGATACAGAGGTGAGACTCTGTGTTTCCACTATCTCTGGTAAATCATCCAGTGTGATATCTCCACGTTTTGAGTAGGGTAAAATTAATGTATCGCATTCGCGTGATATTTGAATCACTTTGAGTTTCGTAGCAGTGTAACTTTTCTGGTGACAGCTGGCTGATAGTGAAAATTGATGAACAGTAATTCACGTCAGTGTTTATGTTCTCAATATTGATCTTGAGAAAACTGGTAACGAAGGATTTGCGTAGGTGGATAAAGTTAACATACATATGATCTGACATTCAAGAAACAGCCACAAATACATGAAGGGTTAACTATCTCTTTCAGGAAAATCCAATCAGAAGACTGTGTATTTCTGCTAACAATAATCTATAATAAGTACATGAAAATCTATAAATATGTGTTGATTGCCTTAATAAACGATCTGTTGCCTGAGCCTTGTCTTCTGTTGTTACACGTTTACTCCACATCAATTGTCACCACCCTCAACCCACTTGAGAACACTTCCTTCGACATCATATGTTCATGTGTTTGCGATCGACACTCTCGCACTTCAACAGTCATGCTAATGGCAACGATTCACTCTTGTCTGACAAGTTTGACAGTTGATTCATTACAATGCATACTGTAACTGTTTTCTGCCAAAGAAGCTTCTTGTTCAAATGTACATGTCATTACAGAAACAAAGTGTATTGAAACAGAATGGGCTCAGTGAATAAGAGATTAGTCTACTTCAGCATTACTGTGAAATGGGATCTGCCTTATGTCACGTGAATTTTCATGACCAACGATTGTGAAATTCAGAAATCTCTCTCACACACAGTCACTTCTTCTGAATACTCAGTTTACCAATGTCACCTAATGATTTTTCATGTGTAACAGAGGCCATCGAAAATGCAGATAGTCGTGTGAACGTACTTCGATTTGAGGATCAAGTATCCATCACAACTGAGTTGCATTCAGTACACTCCCAATAAGTCCGTACATAGTAGATCACAATATCTAGGAGCTCCGTGTATCATTATTCCACAGATGTGATTCATTTGTTCAATTCTATAGCACGAATTTACTTCGAAAATTATTTTCTCATTCTGATTATCTCAGTGGGACTGTAACTAAATATTCGGTTTGTCCAATAACACACATGGGGTTTGAGGTGAGATACTTTGTCAAGTTATACATTTGCAAGTGAATCGCTGTTTTGCCTACCAGTACAATATTTCTCAGTTTGCATTTGTCACTGCTTCGCTTTGATCTCTCAAGAGTGTTCACGTATCGATGTGATATGTCGTGAAGCTGTAGCTCAGAATATATTGGAGAATATCCTCAATCATACCCTAGTTATCAATTCAGTACACGCTGATACTTTGAAATCGGAGGGTCCAGAAATAGGAATGCTATAAACAATAAGTTCCTCTGATGATTCTTCGTCAAAACAGGTGTTCAGTTGTGCTCAATGGTTTCACTTTACTGCCAGTATCATTTCAATCCATGTTGACAATTGAGATTAATCAGAAACCTCCAGACTTACTAATGAAAATACATCAAATGAGCCGTATTTGTATATGGATAGATACGTGTTTCAAGGTTTGTGAGAATGAAACCATCATCGACGCGGTTTTTCTTCCTTCCACTTCAATATGGTCATATCATGAGTGCGACCGAGCTGTTGAAACCCCACTAGGATTGATGTAGTGCGGGACGGAATTCATTCTGAGGCACTGATGTAGAGAGTGAAGTCAAAGTTCTTAGTCTACTAGTGCGAAACCTTTGATGGGAGGATGGGTTACCTAATGATCTGTAGAAAGTTTGCCTAACTAAATTACATAGGTGGCTAAAACAAACATCTCCAACAAACGGTTCGGAATCATTCAACAGGTAAATTCCGATGTCACGTTTCGAGTGACTCAAGATGCTCAACTCAGAAGTAAGAAGAGGCATTCATCCAACTATCTCTAGCGGAATTCGGAAGAGAAATGAACGCGCAACAGGAAACTGATTGATATTGCATCCTTCACTG
Source organism: Trichobilharzia regenti (assembly GCA_944472135.2). Taxonomy (NCBI): domain Eukaryota; kingdom Metazoa; phylum Platyhelminthes; class Trematoda; order Strigeidida; family Schistosomatidae; genus Trichobilharzia; species Trichobilharzia regenti. The sequence continues at coordinate 110,123,185 of OX235264.1, read as the reverse complement.
AAGTCAGATATACGTGAAACTACTGATCACATTTATACGCACAGCTGAGAATTCAGAAGAAAAGCACAACAATGACAGCATTCATGTGAATGCTTCGTTTCCATTACCGAACTGTATATCATTTGGCAGTGTGAAAGTGAGAAATTCCTGACGAAACATACTTCGACTACACCGTCAATGATTACTTTGATTTCATCGACAGAGTATTAAATTTGAGCGGAACTAACAATTGCGTGATATCTTATGAAATGCAGTTCTCATTTGAGAATTTCCTGGTCAAAAAACAAGACATACCATCTGTTGATACAGAGAATATATCCCACAGCGCATACAAATCTGTAAATATCGTGTGATTTTCTTAATCAACGACCTGTTGCCTAGCCTTGCTTTCTGGTGTGACACTATCTCAAATCAAATGTGAATCCCGTGACAGTCCGGAGTTCCAATGTCATCCTGTTCATATGATATGTCATTGATAAACGTGTTATTAGGAAATAATAACTGTGCGTACCAGCGGTGTGTGAGGAAAGCATTCACTATGATATACACTAATAATTGCCATGAGAACTGATGCGCATAAGCCAAATAGTAAAAGAAGCTTCATGGTTCATATATACCGAGTTTGCCAACAATCGATTTGGAGTACAAGTTTCATATGCATCCACCTGATGTGTGTTTTGTTTTTGACAGTCTGTTATATTTTGCTGTGTATATGGGTCGATATTTCATTAAAACTGGAAATATGCTTTTATCTCTCCACTTATTTAAAAAAATGTTTGTCCTTGTTGTCACATGACATTACAACCAATCATGTTAGGACTGGCCAATTATTGGTTCGTGTTTATTAGTCATTTTCATATATACTTTTGTACTATATAGTTATTCCCACGTTTCGTACACTACGTACCATTTCACTCACACTTTTGTGTGACATTTATTTAATGAAAACAAAACACGTAGATCAACGAAGAGTCTCTTTTCGGCGAATTCATTTTCTTAGCTGTACAATCGCAAGTATATATGCATTGTTTTGTATGTATGTGTACATTAAGTTTGTCAAACAAAAGTAACAATTGGTTAACGTAACTTTTAACTAAAGAGGTGAAAGTTGGTAATACAGGTCGAGAAAGTTAAGTGTTAAAGAAACTAGGGTAGTAACAAAGGTGATGAGTTGTCACAAACAGTTGTAATAATAACAGAGAGTTTTACTCAGGATGCACATAGAAACAAAGTAGATAATACGAAACTATGTAAGAGATCTAAGTGGATACAAGAATTATAAGCAATTAAGGAACAGGCAAACAAACAAAATTAAGTCATCAAAATAAAAATAAAAACTCGAAGCAAATCAAAACATGAGAGTAGAAGAGGTTGAGTAATCTTCTTTTGTATGCACAGCTCCGGTTTTATTTATTATTTATTTTCCTTGTCTGGAAAATACAAGTATCCTCGTAAACCTGGTGGTCTCCTGATTTCCCTCTATCTGCGTCAGGACTATTAACTACTCGACGAGTACATGAGAAAGTTACACTCGTATGAAACTCACAAATATTACTTGAATACGAGAGTGCAATTTCACCAAACTAATAAATCGGAATAATCACACTGCATGTTTTACGAGAAAGGTGAGTATTGTTGACATGATAGAATTTTGTGTGTTGACAGTCTATGGAGATAAAATAAGTTTAGCTGAGACTTTTCAGTGACTGAGAAATCGATCGACGAGACTGAAGTTGAAGATAAGTGAACTTTGTTATATTAGTCGAAGTAATTATTTTTATTTCGCCTGTTCAACTAATCAACAGTCTGGTTTCGCTGCGTTGTCTCAAAGGTTGCATGCAGATTTTGAAGTCGTTCAATAAACACTTGAGTGGAGGTGTATAAGTACTCTCAGTTTATTCCTTTCTGTTACAATGGCAGCTATTATGGTTTCACTGGGATCGAAGTAGAAAATTGAATTTCGAAAACACGTGTCCACTATGTCAAATGTTGATTATCTACAGCTGACCCAGGGTTTGTCCCTACTGTATGACGTCCGCATATCATTGATTGATAGAAAGATTACTCACTCGTTCACGTCAAGTAAATTGATCAATTGGAAATTTGTGAGAAACGTCTCAGAACCATTCAACCGCAATATGAGGATGACATATGACAAATGATTCGCAACAACAGTCGATATGCAATAAAAGTTACAGTGCTATGCAACTCACACCGATACTTTAATTACTTGAATGTATGAATGCAACATGTCATATTTCATAAACTGAAACAATCACACTAAATATTATACGAGAAAGATGAGAACATTTCTCACGACGGAATTTTGTGCCTTGACAGCATATGAAGATGCATTTTGTTTAACTGAGCGTTGTCACTGTAAAGGAATCATTCCAGGAAATTTAAAAGACGATGGCACGTGGATGTAGATGCATTGGCTGACATACTGATATATTTTGCCTGTTCAACTTATCAAGCGTCTGATTTTGATGCGTTGTCTCAGGACTGTCTCAAGTGAGCAGTGATCTAGTGTTGAAGCAGTGTTAGTCTCTATTATATGGTGTCCACATATCACTAACTGATAGTAAGATCATTCTATCAAACCACGTGAGGTGGCTTATTCGAGATCTGTGAGAAACTTTGCAGAATCACTCCACAGCAGTATGACGATGTCAAATTACAAGTGCTCAACAACTGTAGTCTAAGTGCCGCATTTGAAGTGAGGATACGAATGAGAAGAGGTTTGAGAATGTTACTACCGTAAATATTCCTACTTGTGGTGGACTGAATTGAGCTCGTAAACTGTGAGCTTAGTCTGAGAAGATACGTCGGCCAACCTAAAAGAACAGCCTTGTGTAAACACAGAAGAGATGAAGTTGCTGAAGATAGACGAACAACCGACAAGCAAAATATGCAACAACGACAAATCTCTATCAACCGAATACATTTGAAGGAGGTCACTTGTTTCACTCGGCTAGAAAGCATCGTTGCAGCCACAGGCAACCGGTAGCGTCCAGCATGTGATGGTCTAGGACCTAGAGGCGTAAGACAAACGCATGCTCACACTTCCAGCATTTCTGAAAAATAGGTGCTTCCATACTGAAGATCAGATGACCACCTTCACAGAAGTGATTTTCGACGAGTTGGGAACGGATGAGAAGATGACATGAAGGTGTTAAATCCTCGCGAAAATATTCTTTGTGAAAAATATTAGCTAGATCTTGCAGTGAAGTTAGACACAAGCATGCTGTTTGATGGAATACAGTGATGGTAATCCAATGAAGGAAGGAAGATTATGGTGACCACGTGATTGAGACATTGAGACGTATCATTCTTATTCAATTTAATTTACAACGTTTAATATTTTATTGTCATATTCCACACAGTTTCAAACTTATTTATTGGAATTCCATATGCCTAATAATCCCACAATCAAACAACATGTAAACATTCTATGAAGCCTTCTGTTTGCTGCATTATTTGTTGCGCCACTGCACACTGAACTACGATCATGACTTCGAAGAGATTTGAATCTGAATAGCACTTCATAGTATTATTATTACAATCTCATGTATTCATGCGTTTGCTTGAATTCCCTCAGGGATATAATTTCTTGAAAAGCACGTAAGATATGAATGCACAGCTTGATAACAAAGAAGGGATTCGCTCAGCTGAAACGCTTGAGTTTAGTTTCATTCGACGTGAACAAATACACTTTAAACGATATTTTGGCCGATGAGCACTTATTATAATTCGACGACAGATGACACGCATTCCATCGATACTAGACAGCAAGATACACTAGTTGATTGTTCGCAAGATTTCTAAGGTAGACACTCATAACTTGACTAAAGGTTGTCTAAGTGACCTGGTGATTTCATGACAATGCATTCTCTGGACAATTTACAACTAGGTCGAAAGAGCTATCCATGTCATTATATTTTTAATAGGTTCATTGTTGTACAGTGGGAAAGTAACAAAATCGACCTAGGAATCATATGAAAAAATCCGCCTTGAAGTTAATCGAATATTTTTAGATTGTGTCAGATGAGGCAGTGAATCGACGATAAACAGGACACTTCGTTGTGTGTCGTTGTGAAGTGTGTGACTTTGTTTATTTGATGTGTGATTAGATTTTGAGACTGATAGTGAAAGGTGTGGTGTGTTTTGATTTGGCCTAGTAGTTTCAGGTATTGATTTGTTCAAGTTACCAGTCGGAAGGGTGTTAGCTGGATTACCTTTACCGTTATGATATTTAAAAGTTCACCGAAACGATTATCGCACTGACGATATCAGAAATCTACAAAGTGAAGAATAACCAAGGGAAGGCGCTTTGCTTGCGTTTCAACCGACAACTGCCACGACTCTGATCTATGCCCTCTGATTTCATGAGTAGGACCGCATGCGGATGACTCATGGATATCAGCGACGTAGAAGTCGCCGACATGCCCATAAATTGTGTAGGCGACGACTCAATTAAGTGTGAATGTCGGATTCTTCTTGGTTCTCACCACTAACATTTTGTAAATGTCAGCGCATCACAAAAGGTAACGCGACATGAATGAAACACTGCGCTCTGTAATCAGTTATTCAGGGAATATCTCAGCATTCCAGAACACTTCATATTTGTTATTCACACAGAAGCACTTTATGAATAGCAGTTTATTTCAAACGATCTAGTCTACAGTAAGAGGAAATAGAAGAGGATGAAGTGTGTTTTGTTTCACCAACATCACAGCAGAGCGTTTCAATATGCAGAGTTGAAAGTAGTTTTCGGTTATTCAACAATTGATATTGCTAATTTCATCATTTTCTCTGCAGTTCCAGTAGTGTTACGCACCATCATATTCTATCGGTTCATGTTTTCAATTGAATCAGGACGTGTTATCCCACCTCTACAACTCCTGGAGGAAGAGAAAACGAGAGAAAGATGACAATCAAGTCATGAGTACACATCAAAATAAGTTTGGATAAATTCAATCTTCAAAATGGATTGTATGATAGATGGATAGACTTGTATTTCTAGAATCAAAGGCAGTTGTGTATGTTGTTGCATATATAGTGTCAATTCCAGTGATTTTCATCATGCACATAAGTGAATATTCCTGAGACAGATGAGCACATGTCGTCGAACGAATGTGTTCGAAATAAAGGAGATGGCTTGGATTTGTGCAGTGGAGACCGATGAGTGAAATGAATTTGAAGACTACAAACGATTGTCGCCTGGATGGGTCTTCGTAATTTGGATAAAAGTTAGTGAGGTGGAGGATATCGCGTATGCAGGTGTGCGTGTGTTCAGTGTCGATGAGAATGTATAGACAACTTTGTAGCCAGTTGAAGAGGAATTGACGATCCAGTTACTGACTGAAAATCTTCGTGATTTCGTTTCTGACATTTGGTTCTTCACACGGAATTAACGCTGAATATCATATGGTTGAGGTTACACATTTTCCTAGGCACACCAGCATGGAAATTTTCTGCTTCCAATCACGAATAGATAAAAGGAGAAAGTTCTGAATGGTAGAGAGAAGATTCGGTATCAGACTATGTAGACTCAGGCAAATGTTTGTGAGCATTGATGTGCCTATTGACATTTGTGGCAGTTGGCCAAGTCCAAGATGGCACACCATCAACCTGCAGCCTGAAGCCTGAAATCTTCTACGTCATATGACTAGGTCTGATGTTCAAGTAAAAATCGGAAAATAAGTGGGACGAATAATGAAGAAGAATGGGCAGAATATATGAATGCATATAATTGTAAGAGAAGAGGTTGAGTCGGACAGGCAGAAGTCTCAGATCCTTCATGGAATATGTTAAACTGAATATTTACCTAGAAATCCAGACGATATGAGATGACCTACATATACTCGAATAGAAGAAGAAGCAGGCATACGAGATACTCAATTTTATCTCTCACAAATTGCCAAGAATAATATAAGGATCAGTCTGTGTGTGTCCTGTTCACTGAAGAAATGAACAAACATGTTGACATGAGAATTGATTTGATTAAGGACGATATTTTGAGAGACTATTTGTTTATTTTAGAAAAGAACATATAAACGTTTATGTATACGAGATGAATGGAATTCTGAAGCTACTGGGACGGAGTCAGTCAGATAATAATTCTAAGAGAATATGGAAGAGCATGCAAAACGTATATATATTGAAAATATACAACGCTTCGAGGCATATCAGTATCCGTTACCAACGCATTTAGGTGCTGTTTTTGTTAATATAGGTGTATAACTGTGTGTGTAAAAATGTGTGATTCATTTAATAAACAAACTAATATGGAAAAAGGTGCGGTTGACTTAAAAGCAATATTTTGTTTTATACCGAATATGCGGAGCACTGCAGGAGTGAGTGAATACGCAAACACTTATCTCACCGAATTAGAACACAACTGCTCATGTTGTTATTATTCTTATTATCACCTATTGTATAAATTTGTTCATTTGAATAACATGAGGTATGCAGGCATTGATTGTGACATTACAAGTGTGTTACTCTACACACAAGACATCAACAACACAAAGAGGCCACAGCTTCCTATAGAATAAAAGGCTTTTGAGACTTAGATGAGCATATTACTGATAGCATCATCAAGTAATTTGGATGTAGTCTGCATTCAACAGTGCCAGAGAACACATAATTCACACATAAAAGAAAACTCACATAAAACCTTGACGAAGTCCTCCCTTGTTTGCCATCTCCGTGATGGTTGGTCGGCTTAAGTCAACCTTCCATACACAATTAGTACCTTGAACTGTCACTGTTTCACTATCATCGAAAGAAAATTTACTCCTCCCAAAATCGACAGTCTCTTGTCCTTGAAATAAAACAAACAATTAGACATTGTAATGGTTAACCAGAAACATTTGAAGTCTATACAAGTAGACCTATTTCGTGATGGAAGTGAACTTATAATGCTATAATCATCAGCTTAGTTTTGAAGTGCATTTGGCAAGGATCAGCAATGCTGAATAGTAAGTCGTTGATTTAATATAATACAGCATCACTGAATTTCGACCCACGCTCGATCGTCTCTCACCCAATGTCAGTAGTAGTCTGTCAGCCCTTCGCTATGCAGTGAATATTTAAACATGGTACAAAGTAAATGAAAGATTTCACTGGATAATGTCACTCTTATCTCCACACTTACAGTAGTGTGAAGCGATTAAAAAGTCAGAAGTTATCCTCAATGTAGACCAACTTAACTGTTTTGAATGCTCTGACTTTTAGAAAATATCGTCGGTGAGCATGTGCCGTCGTGCTGAATTCGGTCAACAATGCTGTTTGAAGAACTCACAACTGAACCATAAACCTAAACCGAGGAATTCAAAAAAAGTGAACATTCTCACGGTTTCAAACTTCAGTTTCCTTATGCCATAATTTACTAAATAACCAACTAACTGGATAACATACATAACCGCTCATTTACAGAGCATAACTTCACCCAACTTTTAGGTGATGATTCCTTCTTCAATCGATCACAGTTTGACCGCGACTTCATATCAGTTAGGAGAGAATCGGAAACAAGCAAGGAGTACTGAACAGTCAGCTGTTTCATCGAAGTTTAGACCGATCAGCAGTGCACACTCAGAGAAATTCGAACCTATATGAGGTATGATAGATTTCATGGATGATTGAATCATGGAACAGTGGCTGACGAAGCAGCTGTCTAGTTTCCATCCTTGTTTTCGTTCAGCTTTACACAATCGCGTCAAAGCGTGTTGAAAAATTCAGGAGAAATACAAGACTGAACAATCAACATTAAATGTAACAATGGGTAGTATTCTTATTCTACGACCTCTACAACGTTTGCCTGATCCAACTACATTACCGTCTGAATATTTGTTGAAAATTCAGCTCGAATTTCCCCCATTATCCAGTTAAGCATTACTCATGACAATTGGGAATACCATCGTTGGAGGCATTCAGCTAGTCAATACTCCTGCTGTATTCACGTCATAGGAGAGCCTTGCTCAGTTATCCACTGTTGATCACGTGACTTGGTCATCATTTCTCACTAGAATATCAGATACCACCTTACTTCAGCCAGTCTTACATTCATCAGTGAGAAGTAACAATATTTCCAAGAAGTGATTTTTCAAGTGGTGGAATAATCGATGAAATCATATTTACTTCAGGAATTCGCACACAGAATAAATCTGAATTACCTATATCATGAAGTTTCATCGGATACCACTTTTCCTCTGATTCTACCTTTTCAAAATTGACCAGGCACAGACTGACGAGTATGACGAAGTTCAGTTTTGACCTCTGGGACACCATTTTACTAAAAATATTCAAGAAAGTGAAAAGAATGACATTTCAATTAGATGTAAATTGAAATGCATGACAGTGAGTAACTTGTACAGTTGCTTTGAATTCCGAGTGCAACACAGAGTTGCGAAAGCACATGTAACAATTGCACTTATCTAGTATCCTTTACAGTGTAGCCACATGATTGTGCATACCACCTCATGATATCCAGCCGACGCCATCTCCATCATATGACAGTGAAAGTCTTTCACAACTCCTCGTTTACAATTCCGAAATCACTTCAACATTTATAAATGTATGGCGTCTTTTGATAACGAGATTGTGAATCTTTCTCAAGCGTCAATTAGATATCACATAATACATAACGGAAACTGTTAGACCACGGGCACTCACCTGTGATTTGTGATGAATAGTCAGTCAATTACTTACTTGACATTGATAGAATATTTTCTTGGACTATTTATACCACGAACAAATGACTCCAATACATCCATTGGTCACTCTCAACAACCATGTTTGTATGTTTGCGTGATTTTCCTGTTATCATGCAGTTATAATCGGATCGACCGGATTACAGAAAAGTCATATTCACAAAACAGCGATCATAATCGTCAACTAAATCGTATGTGTAGGTCACAGCTAATATTGCTTTTATCATCTGTGCGAGACATATGATAGATGATAGAAAATGTATATTTCACGGGCATATCCATTATTTCACATCAACTAAATCTCATAGTTAATATTCTAATGAGTTCCAACTACCATAGAAACGAGTATGTTGCACACGCCACGGTGTCTCTCTCGGCCTCAGTGTTCTACTTGATGTGACTCCTATGTTCGAAATGATGAGTACTGAGTTTAGGCTGCATTGAGGACAGCATCACACACTGGTATAACCAGACGGTATTTATGTGTGCAGCGTGAAATCCATTACACGGCTAGTCACTATTAATCAAAATTTCTTCACCTTCATTGCCAGACTTATACAAAGAGTCGGCATTTAAAATCATTAGGATGTCTGCGGAACCTGAACGTTTCGGTCCACTCAGTTGACAGGAAAATCAGAGACATCGAAAACTAACGAAGGGGAATACGCAGATTTCACTGAATAGTTTGAGGCTCATTGAAAGTAAGGTGTATCAATTATGTGTCATTGTTAATGGATTATTCAGTCGGACCTCACTGGATGAACAGCCTGCAAGCAAACGTTCCTTTCAACAGACCGTCCTCGGTACAAACTCCGGTCTTTGCTGTGCACTTCCGTTGAGTCTCAAATAAGGGTGACGAAACAACTGTCGAATTCTCTCAAGTGCTTTTCTATTTATCTCCATTTCATTTCAGTATGCAATCCAGCTTCAAAAAGAGATCAAACCATGTACAAATTCGTCTGAATGACATCAAAATGTATTGAGTAACAACTGAAAATTATGAGGTAGTCTATTTTCTGATATACGTATAAGACTGAATGTGACCATTTTGAGTCTGATCTGCAGAAATTTGTCTCTCCCTTCTTCAAAAATCGGTTGACCGTGGTCTCGTCTGTAGGCTGATATGCCTTCGACGAATGCATTGCACGTTCGTGTCTGTGACTTAGCTATTGTGAAAAACGACAGACGGTCTACGATTTGAGTGTTTCATGCACTTTGTCAATATTACGCTAGTTAACTCAGTGTGGATGTTCGTATTCTGTTACATGCTGGCATTCACAAAAAAATCCAATACAGTCAGACTGCAAATGAATTGTGACCACGAACAAATGAATGGTTATGTTTCTGACTGAAGCACCGACTTTTAAAATCAGAATCTCTTTGTGCACACTGAGGTAGAGTGCAGACGAATCGCAGAGTCATTTTGAAGTGATGAATGCCTGCCTCACCTTTCCGATTCTGTATGATTTCGACATCCTTTGTTATGATTTTCCACACAGGAAAAGGAAAGGAGTGACAGACTTCAAATACCCACAGTTAAAATAAATACAACAGAAACCGATACTTACAGTAGGAATATATGCAGATGTTAATTATTCAACAGAAGACATTTCAACATACCTTATATTTGAATTGATCTTATAAGTTGCAGAGAGGATAAGAAAAAACTAAGAAGCGTTGACTAGTATTTAAATAACTCACTTCAACGAAACAAGAAATAGATCGGAGTTTGTGTAATAAAAAATCAAACGAGAGACTGTGTTTTACTTATAGTCGTGTCGTTATACTTGTCTCGCTCATCTCTTTCTTCAAATTACCCTGCGTCAATTTGTTACGCATTCGAGTAATTATGAAGAAAAGGATGGAAACGCGAGTAGATAGCGACTGTAGATTACACGTCAGATGCTAACCACATTGAGTGAAGCGTGAGAGAAATTCTCAAGGTAATTATACCCAGATTGACAAGGCGAATTTTAACATAATTCCTTTCGGAAAAAAAAATACTCACTGTGTAATATGTGATCTGCTAGATAACCTAAATAGTAATCAAAAAGGCAAGCATATGTTCATGACAGCGTATTATTACGATTGATTGAATGACACACACACATGCACATATCAACCAGGAGTGCTTGACAGCTAGCCAGCAAGACTGAAGTTATTTGTCACCAAACATCGGTCATTTTGATCATTCCAAACTGACGTCCACAGAAACGTACCTCGTAAAACCTGACTCAGTGAGACGAGTTGATTCAAACAACACATTTTCCAGATTACTCAGCTTTTTCAGCTGGGAAAACATGGTGCACAAGTGATAGGCTGCTATCTGAAGCAGCGAAACACTCATCTGGCAATTAGGTCACTTTGATCATGCTGGTCAGTGAGCAAGCCATCCAGACAGCAAGCATCACTGGTATGCAACTATTCATCTCAACGAATTAGTACCATATATCGTCGTGGTATAAGGCTAAACCATTCCTATCATCCATAGAAATAAATATGTATATATATGGCACACAGTATCTTATAGTATACTATAAACGTCTACGCGTCATGGAAAAGATTCTTCGCACAGCGAAACAGATCACTGCCAATGAACTCATGGACACTTGTGATTGTGGAAATAATTTCTCGATTATGCAGAATTATTCATTTGGTGACGAAATTGTGCGAAATTCTAAAAGGTTTACTATTCGAGACGTTCACCTGAATATCTGAAGTATGCACGTATTATCCCGAATACATTTCAACAATCAGATTCATCAAATCACGAAATTTTAGACAATAAGCCGACTGATAGATAACAGTTGTACTTTTAGTGTTCTCAAAAATGATTTGATAGATTTTGACTAGAAAACCACGTCCATTGTTATCCTTGAACTTTGAGATTAATTAAATGGTTGATTATGAAGCAGAAATCAGATAATTCACGAGTGAAATTGGTATCATATCTGATTACAAAAATGAATAACAATATGAGTTCTTTCACTATCGCAGATACGTACAATCAACAAAATTCTCCGTGGATTATAATACATCATCGTTGGCTACAGGTGGTTCCCTGACTGATGATGACCAAACATTTCGAATGTAATCAGGCAGTGGATTTGAAGTGAAAGAGGAATTGCAGGCAAACAACATTGAAAAGAGCAAAGTGATGTTGATGCAGCACGCAAAAAAGCAGAAGAATGTTCGAAGTCTGAAGGTCAGGTGAATCAGTAGTAACAGACCCAAACATTGGAAGAAATTGACAGAACTCTATACACTGTGTAACAACAGTCTAGTTATGTGACAGAAGAGAAAGTCGGAATTCTCAATCCATTGATAAGAGGAAAAGTTTAATCATTATTCATTCCTAATTCATGTGACTTCACACTTCATGGGGATGTTTGCACTTCAAATGTCTAGCAAGAGACCACGAAAGCTTCTTAAGAAAACCGGCCACTTCACGGAGCGCAATCACATCCACCTCAAGTGAACATCTTTCCGATTAGAGTTTTATGACTCGCACACAGGACAAGTTTTGAATATGGAGGCCCTATATGGATCCTGAAAACTTGAATATATTGATTAGTAGTGATTAGATGGGTTCTGGCAACAAGTCTATCATATTTTGTTTTGTCTCTCTGAAAAAATATTTACCTGTTCAACCGATAAAATCGGTGTTTTTAAGCAGCTTCTCACACAGGGTTGATATACTGTCTGTGCTTTTGTCTTTACTTCAAACATCGCTGAAATATACTTGAGTTTCTGTATTACTGTATGTATTACACTCTTCATATTACATTCGGTATACTGGTTTTTGAATAAATGTGAACTGGACAGCATGGATACTGCGATTCGACATGCCCGTATACAATTCCTAATGTTATGACTATTTTTATCATCAGCACAATAATGAACATCGTACGTATCACTCAGAGCCTAGTGCAGCGATTTGACCAGACGTGTTGATTCAAAGATTTACAACTTCGTTGAGGAGACAGAAACGCGATAATGAGCGAGGAAGACGGTGACAGATTTAAACCTTTCAGATGATTCATGCGTAATATCACACCTAATCGAGAACTTGCAGGCGAAGATCGTCTGACTGACAGAAGAATCAGTCAGCGAACATGAGACTTCAACTGAAGAATGAGAAGATGCGTGTGGTGAAATCAGCGAACAACACAACCTTCAACGTCAACAACAACGACCACCGTCAATCACTAATTACCGTAAAGCTACGCAACGTACTCACAAGTGCAAGCTTTTTTAATGGATCACAAGGTCGTAACCGGAAACTCAATACAGACTTACATCAGTGAAAAATCATTGGAAATATTCTTCACTTTAAGGGAGCGTAGAGAACGGATTTCAGATTTTCCACACTAATTTGGAGTCAGTCATTCAAATTAGCTGCGTGTGTCAAAAGCCTGTGGAGAGCGTTGGGAGTGGCATTTCCAGCAGCTTGTTTCACACTTCCATCAATAACTGCCTTCGTGTCTTCATTGTGGATATCAGATGTCAGATAACAAGGAGTTCAAAGTATCAGATTATTGCAGCGTACAAATCAAGAATCGTTAACTGAACAGATATTGTGGATGAAACAAAGGCGAAGAGGATAAATGCTGAGGAGACAGACTACGGCCTCAGAGGAAGCTGAATGTGGAACGACGATTGGGCTTACAATGATAACATGGAGGATACTGTCAGAGGAAGTCATGAGAGTCTATAGGCAATCGTGAGGCCAGCGAGATAAGACTGCAGCAGTTTGAAAGCAGTGGATAGCTACTGCTTCACTCCACATAGACTCTCGTAAATTTTCAAAACTGCTATTGTGGAGCTAGTTATATAGGTCGTACACAGAGGAATTTATCTCTACGCACTCGTGAACATATTCCTGTTTGGCTTGGGAAAAGAGCAACCAAATCATTAAATAGTGCAATTCTGTCGCATCTAGTGGATAGCGAACACGGCATCAAAGTAGATGAGTTATTTACAGTTACGTATCGGGTACCGAACAATCTCCCCAAAGGCACACGATTACGCCTCGTAGCCATAGCTGAAGCTTTAGAGGGTAATAGAGCGAGAGACCAGGCCTATGTGTACAGAAAAAACTTATTCACTCTCTTTGTCTACCCTGGCCCACTATAAGGTCACCAGGATCATAATTTTTTCGTACTATTATTATCCTTATAATTATTTTATGATATCATGTCTTTATTATCCATTTCTCCACCCAGTTTATTTCACCTCATTGTTACCCTTATCTTTGTCAACCTTTATGATATTATACTAAGCCTACCAATTCTGAAGCATTTTACTACAATTTACAATTTAGCCTCTTTATTTTATCATTAGACATTATCGGTCGGCCCTCACATCCAGTGTCTCCTTTGTTAACGTGTCTTTGCAATGTATTTTGTGGTTATTGCATTTTCTCACCCCAAGGACACTTGTATCCTGTAAACTTTAAAACGACGCTATATCACCCAATTGTTCATTCAAACTTCATCACATTTTCGACTGAACACCCTACACACATTTAATTGACTATGCTAACTAATGGACTATCGCCACAACTTACACATGCACCCCAATACAGTTTCTGATATCATTTTCATTTGCCTTTAGTGGCTATAAATACTCTATTGTTCATGGATTTATAACTGTAGAGCCTGAAGAAGAAGTTACCGAAAACAATTTTTTGCTCAAAATCTTGTTTTGATAACAAAAATTCGGATCGATTAAATACACGGCGCTCCTACATGAAATGATTCATGAGCTTGACTAGATGAATGTTATCGCATTAGATTGCAGCAGTGAGTAACGATATACGTTCTTTCACCATCGCCAATACGTGTAATCAACAGAAAGTACTAGGAAACGGGTTACCTGTCAAAAGCCCGCAAATGTCTAACATATGAAAACGGCCAATTCCCACTAGGCGTTTTTCAAAACATAAACAACACGGGTTATAGGCATTGTAAAATCAGTTTTACTCGTTATCGGACTATTCAAAATTTCACTAATAACTACTGTCTTCACTGTTATCACATAGTCTGACATGTATAGGACGTAATTTCATTATTCACAGCAGTTGAAAATTGAAGTGTAGGAGAGTGTTGATCTAACGGCTGTTTCATCGGGTGCAGATGATTCCCCAACACAGATAGTATTTATCAGTAGTGATAATAATAATAATAATAAAGTAGTAACATTCAGGAAATCGGATTCCCGATTCCTTGAATTCAGTGAAGACTACACTCAACTTTCCAATGTTCAACGTTTATGATGTCAATAATACGAATGAGATACAGATGTTGTGTGAGTGGGTGTGAAACGCATGGTAGAATAGTTTGTACACAGAGGATAGAAGTTGTCTTCAACTGAACCTGTACTCTGGCGTCACAATCAATATCCTGCAGATAAATACACAGCACAGTGTATCAATAGAGGACACCACAGCATCAGTTTCCCTAAGGAAGAGGAAGAAAAAGAAAATGACTCTCTTCCATTATTGGAAGTCTTAATGAATTGAAATGAATCCATCCTTGTGAACCTGTTTTGTGTATCGAAGATTGACAACATAATTAGCGATTCCTTGTTGTTGTTCAGCAGCCTTCAAAATGTTTCAGTTCAGAATTATCGATAACATTGTTCGATTATTACTTGTCCCACCACTTTGCATTCTATTCAGTTCAAGGCTTTCAAGTGTTCATAATTTACTGAGAAATTACGCTCGTGCTGATTTCGCGTTATTTCTTCCTGTTGTCGCGTCAAGTGTAAAATTTAAAAAAAATTGGGAGCTAAGACAATAGACGAGTTAAGTCAAGTTAAAAAAAACATATTGAAGGTCAAGCTAGAAATGAAGATCACTAGATTGAATAGCATACGTAATAGTACATCTGCTATGATATCAATACAGAGTTAACCCAGGAAGGTGGTTCAGTGTGATGACGAATTGTATTAAATATGTAA
The DNA here is from genome assembly GCA_944472135.2 of Trichobilharzia regenti. Lineage (NCBI taxonomy): Eukaryota > Metazoa > Platyhelminthes > Trematoda > Strigeidida > Schistosomatidae > Trichobilharzia > Trichobilharzia regenti. Next base: position 110,107,505 of record OX235264.1, on the reverse strand, counting down.
AGGTGATTTAAGCTCTCTAATTGTTATGCCTTCAATAAACTTCAGGATACGCGCCAAAAATGTATTATAGATAGGTATAAAACATGTGTTAATGTCAATTTGATGTTCTACCTCTGTAAAATGTTTCGTAATAGAAGAGTTAGGTATTCCGTTCTCAACTATAATAGGTTCTGAAGATTTTGTTTGCCTCTGGAACCATTTAATTATATGCTATGGAGATGTTGCATGCAGAGATCGCTTCGTCTTCCCAATGTACCTGCGTCCACTTGTACACTAAAATTGTTGAATACAATAAAATGTGACATCATTTTTTGCATGTTGAAAGGGCTTAGAGACATATATTGGCTTCACATTATCAATATGGTATGATACTAGCTGCATAAAACGCCTTTTATACCTGATGTACACGTCTTTCTTCGAGGCGAGTTTGGTGTTCCTACTACTTACTTATCCGTTGGATTGCACTGAAAAAGCACCTTACTAAGACTCTTTTGTATGCAACAGAGTGGAAACTGTTTTGATCACGAAACTGTCCTGTCCAGGTAGGTTTTCAAAAAAAATAGGTCATTTTATCGACGTATCAAGTCGTCGACTAAGCATTTTGTCTCAAAAAGATACTCAATCACCTTCCTCTTAAACTGATGCAAGTGATAGTCGGTTTAACGTACTGTTTTGTAGGGGATGTAGTGAAAAGAGTAAAATCCATCGAATCAAATAAATAATATTTATTCGTAAGAAGATACGCATGTTTTAAATGTGTGGTGGAACAAAATTACAGAATTTTGAAGATAATTTGATTCACAGGCTTTAGCAACAATTGATTATATAATGAAGAAATTTGAAAAAATACTGATGACTAAGAAGATTAAGAGAAGACTCAGAATAGTAACGTGAAATAAAAACAAGCTAACTGAATTAACTAGAATCGGACAAATTTCAAAACCCGACAATGTCGAAAGCTGGTGTCCCCTATTTGGATGTAAGATAAGCGATATCAATAAAATCAATGTAGAGGATTATGGGAACTATTCATCATAACTATTAGTCAATGTATATGGTGGAGTGAAATGAAAGTGATGCATTCAAACCTTTTTTTGACACATAGACATGGTTTTTTCTAATGAATTTCGACCGCTTCTGCCGTGTATTCAGTTCATACTCGTAGATCATGAGAGAGGTTTAGTGATATCACGTCAATAACTTAAAACCCTTTCTAAGATTCAATTGGACATTGAATATTGACGAGACAAGGTAGTATTAAATTGCGTAAATTATCTCCATTCAAACCTCTGCAAATCCAAGATAGGAAGTGTTCAAATATTTGATGATGAACTTGCGTGATATTACGTCCTATGTAGCTGGTTATGCACGCGGGAGGTTAAAATAGTAAATGCACATGGCAGAGGCGAAACCGAGCAGTCTGTCTATTTTTCTAGGACTTAGTAAAGGATGGTAGGTGAATTTATAGATATATATAGATTGGCCTCGTAGGAAACCCTCTTGAAGGCTTTTCTCACACGTAGTGATACGTTCCCGCTATCGATATCACTCGTGATTTTTAGATTTAGGAAGACTGCACATTTGGGAACAGTTGACACCTTCAACAGTTTGCTTTTTCGGTTCATGTGCTTGTTCGCGAATTCAGTTGGATACTCCTTTCTACTTAGTAGATCGCAAATATTACAGAGTACTTCGTTGAGTGTCTCACTTATATGCAAAACTCAAACCCGGTGAATCAGGCATTTAAACGGATTTCTTTAGTATTGTAGAGGTAAGAAGCTGAAGAAGTGCGTATACTGTCTGATGAAAGTAGATTTCTTTCCAAAAAATTACAGCTTGTTCCGTCTGTTCGTTTATCCGTAAGGAATTCCAATAAGGAGACAGAGTTATTTTCTTCTCCTTTCTCTTCCTCAGCGAAGCATATCCTGGAATGTGCTCTCTTGAGAAACTGTGTTGTGTTTTCATCTGTAGTATAATGCTTGAGAGGCCACACTGCATGTTAAGCTGAAGACAAATGTCATTTAATATGTACAAACTATTCAAGAACCACGATCACTATTTTGTCTGGCACACATTATACTAATATCGTGTGATCATCTGCTGGAAAATACAGACTATATTTTTTTGTCTAACAGGTGAAACTTTTTTCAGAGAGACAAAACAAAATATGATAGACCTGTTGCCAGAACCCATCTAATCACTACTAATCAATATAATCAAGTTTTCAGGATCCATATAAGGCCTCCATATTCAAAACTTGTCCCGTGTGCGAGTCATAAAACCCTAATAGGAAAGATGTTCACTTGAGGTGGATGTGATTGCGCTCCGTGAAGTGGCCGGTTTTCTTAAGAAGCTTTCGTGGTCTCTTGCTAGACATTTGAAGTGCAAACATCCCCATGAAGTGTGAAGTCACATGAATTAGGAATGAATAATGATTAAACTTTTCCTCTTATCAATGGATTGAGAATTCCGACTTTCTCTTCTGTCACATAACTAGACTGTTGTTACACAGTGTATAGAGTTCTGTCAATTTCTTCCAATGTTTGGGTCTGTTACTACTGATTCACCTGACCTTCAGACTTCGAACATTCTTCTGCTTTTTTGCGTGCTGCATCAACATCACTTTGCTCTTTTCAATGTTGTTTGCCTGCAATTCCTCTTTCACTTCAAATCCACTGCCTGATTACATTCGAAATGTTTGGTCATCATCAGTCAGGGAACCACCTGTAGCCAACGATGATGTATTATAATCCACGGAGAATTTTGTTGATTGTACGTATCTGCGATAGTGAAAGAACTCATATTGTTATTCATTTTTGTAATCAGATATGATACCAATTTCACTCGTGAATTATCTGATTTCTGCTTCATAATCAACCATTTAATTAATCTCAAAGTTCAAGGATAACAATGGACGTGGTTTTCTAGTCAAAATCTATCAAATCATTTTTGAGAACACTAAAAGTACAACTGTTATCTATCAGTCGGCTTATTGTCTAAAATTTCGTGATTTGATGAATCTGATTGTTGAAATGTATTCGGGATAATACGTGCATACTTCAGATATTCAGGTGAACGTCTCGAATAGTAAACCTTTTAGAATTTCGCACAATTTCGTCACCAAATGAATAATTCTGCATAATCGAGAAATTATTTCCACAATCACAAGTGTCCATGAGTGCATTGGCAGTGATCTGTTTCGCTGTGCGAAGAATCTTTTCCATGACGCGTAGACGTTTATAGTATACTATAAGATACTGTGTGCCATATATATACATATTTATTTCTATGGATGATAGGAATGGTTTAGCCTTATACCACGACGATATATGGTACTAATTCGTTGAGATGAATAGTTGCATACCAGTGATGCTTGCTGTCTGGATGGCTTGCTCACTGACCAGCATGATCAAAGTGACCTAATTGCCAGATGAGTGTTTCGCTGCTTCAGATAGCAGCCTATCACTTGTGCACCATGTTTTCCCAGCTGAAAAAGCTGAGTAATCTGGAAAATGTGTTGTTTGAATCAACTCGTCTCACTGAGTCAGGTTTTACGAGGTACGTTTCTGTGGACGTCAGTTTGGAATGATCAAAATGACCGATGTTTGGTGACAAATAACTTCAGTCTTGCTGGCTAGCTGTCAAGCACTCCTGGTTGATATGTGCATGTGTGTGTGTGTCATTCAATCAATCGTAATAATACGCTGTCATGAACATATGCTTGCCTTTTTGATTACTATTTAGGTTATCTAGCAGATCACATATTACACAGTGAGTATTTTTTTTCCGAAAGGAATTATGTTAAAATTCGCCTTGTCAATCTGGGTATAATTACCTTGAGAATTTCTCTCACGCTTCACTCAATGTGGTTAGCATCTGACGTGTAATCTACAGTCGCTATCTACTCGCGTTTCCATCCTTTTCTTCATAATTACTCGAATGCGTAACAAATTGACGCAGGGTAATTTGAAGAAAGAGATGAGCGAGACAAGTATAACGACACGACTATAAGTAAAACACAGTCTCTCGTTTGATTTTTTATTACACAAACTCCGATCTATTTCTTGTTTCGTTGAAGTGAGTTATTTAAATACTAGTCAACGCTTCTTATTTTTTTTCTTTGCCTCTATCTTTGCCTCTCTGCAACTTATAAGATCAATTCAAATATAAGGTATGTTGAAACGTCTTCTGTTGAATAATTAACATCTGCATATATTCCTACTGTAAGTATCGGTTTCTGATGTATTTAAGTGAATTGTGGGTAAATTCAGGATGGATGACCATTACTCCTGATCTATGACGGATTCGAAAGTGTTTTCGTGCTATTATAGTGTCACAGTTTGTGGGTGATGCTTTGCACGCAGTCTCATTGTTTTTTTCGCGGTAGAGTCTCCATCGACACAGCTTACTCTCATTTTGTGCGTGGCCCATAACACTCAGGAGGTTATTATTGCTGTCAGATATTTGAAGTCTGTCACTCCTTTCCTTTTCCTGTGTGGAAAATCACAACAAAGGATGTCGAAATCATACAGAATCGGAAAGGTGAAGCAGGCATTCATCACTTCAAAATGACTCTGCGATTCGTCTGCACTCTACCTCAGTGTGCACAAAGAGATTCTGATTTTATAAGTCGGTGCTTCAGTCAGAAACATAACCATTCATTTGTTCGTGGTCACAATTCATTTGCAGTCTCACTGTATTGGATTTTTTTGTGAATGCCAGCATGTAACAGAATACGAACATCCACACTGAGTTAACTAGCGTAATATTGACAAAGTGCATGAAACACTCAAATCGTAGACCGTCTGTCGTTTTTCACAATAGCTAAGTCACAGACACGAACGTGCAATGCATTCGTCGAAGGCATATCAGCCTACAGATGAGACCACGGTCAACCGATTTTTGAAGAAGGGAGAGACAAATTTCTGCAGATTAGACTCAAAATGGTCACATTCAGTCTTATACGTATATCAGAAAATAGACTACCTCATAATTTTCAGTTGTTACTCAATACATTTTGATGTCATTCAGACGAATTTGTACATGGTTTGATCTCTTTTTGAAGCTGGATTGCATACTGAAATGAAATGGAGATAAATAGAAAAGCACTTGAGAGAATTCGACAGTTGTTTCGTCACCCTAATTTTAGACTCAACGGAAGTGCACAGCAAAGACCGGAGTTTGTACCGAGGACGGTCTGTTGAAAGGGACGTTTGCTTGCAGGCTGTTCATCCAGTGAGGTCCGACTGAATAATCCATTAACAATGACACATAATTGATACGCCTTACTTTCAATGAGCCTCAAACTATTCAGTGAAATCTGCGTATTCCCCTTCGTTAGTTTTCGATGTCTCTGATTTTCCTGTCAACTGAGTGGACCGAAACGTTCAGGTTCCGCAGACATCCTAATGATTTTAAATGCCGACTCTTTGTATAAGTCTGGCAATGAAGGTGAAGAAATTTTGATTAATAGTGACTAGCCGTGTAATGGATTTCACGCTGCACACATAAATACCGTCTGGTTATACCAGTGTGTGATGCTGTCCTCAATGCAGCCTAAACTCAGTACTCATCATTTCAAACATAGGAGTCACATCAAGTAGAACACTGAGGCCGAGAGAGACACCGTGGCGTGTGCAACATACTCGTTTCTATGGTAGTTGGAACTCATTAGAATATTAACTATGAGATTTAGTTGATGTGAAATAATGGATATGCCCGTGAAATATACATTTTCTATCATCTATCATATGTCTCGCACAGATGATAAAAGCAATATTAGCTGTGACCTACACATACGATTTAGTTGACGATTATGATCGCTGTTTTGTGAATATGACTTTTCTGTAATCCGGTAGATCCGATTATAACTGCATGATAACAGGAAAATCACGCAAACATACAAACATGGTTGTTGAGAGTGACCAATGGATGTATTGGAGTCATTTGTTCGTGGTATAAATAGTCCAAGAAAATATTCTATCAATGTCAAGTAAGTAATTGACTGACTATTCATCACAAATCACAGGTGAGTGCCCGTGGTCTAACAGTTTCCGTTATGTATTATGTGATATCTAATTGACGCTTGAGAAAGATTCACAATCTCGTTATCAAAAGACGCCATACATTTATAAATGTTGAAGTGATTTTGGAATTGTAAACGAGGAGTTGTGAAAGACTTTCACTGTCATATGATGGAGATGGCGTCGGCTGGATATCATGAGGTGGTATGCACAATCATGTGGCTACACTGTAAAGGATACTAGATAAGTGCAATTGTTACATGTGCTTTCGCAACTCTGTGTTGCACTCGGAATTCAAAGCAACTGTACAAGTTACTCACTGTCATGCATTTCAATTTACATCTAATTGAAATGTCATTCTTTTCACTTTCTTGAATATTTTTAGTAAAATGGTGTCCCAGAGGTCAAAACTGAACTTCGTCATACTCGTCAGTCTGTGCCTGGTCAATTTTGAAAAGGTAGAATCAGAGGAAAAGTGGTATCCGATGAAACTTCATGATATAGGTAATTCAGATTTATTCTGTGTGCGAATTCCTGAAGTAAATATGATTTCGTCGATTATTCCAACACTTGAAAATGCACTTCTTGGATATATTGTTACTTCTCACTGATGAATGTCAGACTGACTGAAGTAAGGTGGTATCTGATATCCCAGTGAGAAATGATGACCAAGTCACGTGATCAACAGTGGATAACTGAGCAAGGCTCTCCTATGACGTGAATACAGCAGGAGTATTGACTAGCTGAATGCCTCCAACGATGGTATTCCCAATTGTCATGAGTAATGCTTAACTGGATAATGGGGGAAATTCGAGCTGAATTTTCAACAAATATTCAGACGGTAATGTAGTTGGATCAGTCAAACGTTGTAGAGGTCGTAGAATAAGAATACTACCCATTGTTACATTTAATGTTGATTGTTCAGTCTTGTATTTCTCTTGAATTTTTCAACACGCTTTGACGCGATTGCGCAAAAGCTGAACGAAAACAAGGATTGATACTAGACAGCTGCTTCGTCAGCCACTGTTCCACGATTCAATCATCCATGAAATCTATCATACCTCATATAGGTTCGAATTTCTCTGAGTGTGCACTGCTGATCGGTCTAAACTTCTATGAAACAGCTGACTGTTCAGTACTCCTTGCTTGCTTCCGATTCTCTCCTAACTGATATGAAATCGCGGTCAAACTGTGATCGATTGAAGAAGGAATCATCACCTAAAATTTGGGTGTAGTTATGCTCTGTAAATGAGTGGTTATGTATGTAAGGCAGTTAGTTGGTTATTTAGAAAATTATGGTGCTGAATTTATTTGAATTCCTCGGTTTAGGTTTATGGTTCAGTTGTGAGTTCTACAAACAGCATTGTTGACCGAATTCAGCACGATGGCACATGCTCACCGACGATATTTTCTCAAATTCAGAGCATTCAAAACAGTTAAGTAGGTAAAGTTCGAGAATAACCTCTGACTATTTATTCCCTTCACACTACTGTAAGTGTGGAGATAAGAGTGACATTATCCAGTGAAATCTTTCATTTACTTTGTACCATGTTTAAATATTCACTGCATAGCGAAGGGCTGACAGACTACTACTGACATTGGGTGAGAGACGATCGAGCGTGGGTCGAAATTCAGTGATGCTGTATTATATTAAATCAACGACTTACTATTCAGCATTGCTGATCCTTGCCAAATGCACTTCAAAATTAAACTGATGATTATAGCATTATGAGTTCACTTCCATCACGAAATAGGTCTACTTGTATAGACTTCATATGTTTCTGGTTAACCATTACAATGTCTAATTGTTTGTTTTATTTCAAGGACAAGAGACTGTCGATTTTGGGAGGAGTAAATTTTCTTTCGATGATAGTGAAACAGTGACAGTTCAAGGTACTAATTGTGTATGGAAGGTTGACTTAAGCCGACCAACCATCACGGAGATGGCAAACAAGGGAGGACTTCGTCAAGGTTTTATGTGAGTTTTCTTTTATGTGTGAATTATGTGTTCTCTGGCACTGTTGAATGCAAACCACATCCAAATTACTTGATGATGCTATCAGTAATATGCTCATCTAAGTCTCAAAAGCCTTTTATTCTATAGGAAGCTGTGGCCTCTTTGTGTTGTTGATGTCTTGTGTGTAGAGTAACACACTTGTAATGTCACAATCAATGCCTGCATACCTCATGTTATTCAAATGAACAAATTTATACAATAGGTGATAATAAGAGTAATAACAACATGAGCAATTGTGTTCAAATTCGGTGAGATAAGTAATTGCGTATTCACTCACTCCTGCAGTGCTCCGTATATTCGGTAGAAAACAAAATATTGCTTTTAAGTCAATCGCACCTTTTTCCATATTAGTTTGTTTATTAAATGAATCACACATTTTCACACACACAGTTATACACCTATATTAACAAAAACAGCACCTAAATGCGTTGGTAACGGATACTGATATGCCTCAAAGCGTTGTACATTTTCCATATTCTCCCAGGAAGATGATCAGACGACCTCCGTCCCAGTAGCTTCTTCTTTCCATTCGTCTCGTATACATAAACGTTTATATGTTCTTTTCTGAAATAAACAAATAGTCTCTCAAAATATCGTCCTTAATCAAATCAATTCTCATGTCAACATGTTTGTTCATTTCTGCAGTGAACAGGACACACACAGACTGATCCTTATATTATTGATGGCAATTTGTGAGAGATAAAATTGAATATCTCGTATGTCTGCTTCTTCTTCTATTCGAGTATATGTAGGTCATCTCATATCGTCTGGATTTCTAGGTAAATATTCAGTTTAACATATTCCATGAAGGATCTGAGACTTCTGCCTGTCCGACTCAACCTCTTCTCTTACAATTATATGCATTCATATATTCTGCCCATTCTTCTTCATTATTCGCCCCACGTATTTTCGATTTTTACTTGAACATCAGACCTAGTCATATGACGTAGAAGATTGCAGACTTCAGGCTGCAGGTTGATGGTGTGCCATCTTGGACTTGGCTAACTGCCACAAATGTCAATGGGCACATCAATGCTCACAAACATTTGCCTGAGTCTACATCGTCTGATACCGAATCTTCTCTCTACCATTCAGAACTTTCTCCTTTTATCTATTCGTGATTGGAAGCAGGAAATTTCCATGCTGGTGTGCCTAGGAAAAATTGTGACCTTAACTATATGATATTCAGCGTTAATTCTGTGTGAAGAACCAAATGTCAGAAACGAAATCACGAAAATTTTCAGTCAGTAACTGGATCGTCAATTCCTCTTCAACTGGCTACAAAGTTGTCTATACATTCTCATCGACACTGAACACATGCACACCTGCATACGCGATATCCTCCACCTCACTAACTTTCATCCAAATTACGAAGACCCATCCAGGCGACAATCGTTTGTAGTCTTCAACTTTATTTCACTCATCGGTCTCCACTGCACAAATCCAAGCCATCTCCTTTATTTCGAACACATTCGTTCGACGACATGTGCTCATCTGTCTCAGGAATATTCACTTATGTGCATGATGAAAATCACTGGAATTGACACTATATATGCAACAACATACACAACTGCCTTTGATTCTAGAAATACAAGTCTATCCATCTATCATACAATCCATTTTGAAGATTGAATTTATCCAAACTTATTTCGATGTGTACTCATGACTTGATTGTCATCTTTCTCTCGTTTTCTCTTCCTCCAGGAGGTGTAGAGGTGGGATAACACGTCCTGATTCAATTGAAAACATGAACCGATAGACTATGCTGGTGCGTATCACTACTGGAACTGCAGAGAAAATAATGGAATTAGCAATAGTAATTGTTGATAACGTAAAACTACTTTCAACTCTGCATATTGAAACGCTCTGCTGTGATGTTGGTGAAACAAAACACACTTCATCCTCTTCTATTTCCTCTTACTGTAGACTAGATCGTTTGAAATAAACTGCTATTCATAAAGTGCTTCTGTGTGAATAACAAATATGAAGTGTTCTGGAATGCTGAGATATTCCCTGAATAACTGATTACAGAGCGCAGTGTTTCATTCATGTCGCGTTAACTTTTCTGATGCGCTGACATTTACAAAATGTTAGTGGTGAGAACCAAGAAGAATCCGACATTCACACTTAATTGAGTAGTCGCCTACACAATTTATGGGCATTTTTTTTTTTTTTTTTTTTTTTTTTTTTATGAGTCATCCTCATGCGGTCATACTCATGAAATCAGAGGGCATAGATCAGAGTTGTGGCAATTGTCGGTTGAAACGCAAGCAAAGCGCCTTCCCTTGGTTATTCTTCACTTTGTAGATTTCTGATATCGTCAGTGCGATAATCGTTTCGGTGAACTTTAAAATATCATAACGGTAAAGGTAATCCAGCTAACACCCTTCCGACTGGTAACTTGAACAAATCAATACCTGAAACTACTAGGCCAAATCAAAACACACCACACCTCTTCACTATCAATCTCGAAATCTAATCACACATCAAATGAACAAAGTCACACACTTCACAGCGACACACAACGAAGTGTCCTGTTTATCGTCGATTCACTGCCTCATTCGACACAATCTAAAAATATTCGATTAACTTCAAGGCGGATTTTTCATATGATTCCTAGGTCGATTTTGTTACTTTCCCACTGTACAACAATGAACCTATTAAAAAAAATATAATGACATGGATAGCTCTTTCGACCTAATTGTAAATTGTCCAGAGAATGCATTGTCATGAAATCACCAGGTCACTTAGACAACCTTTAGTCAAGTTATGAGTGTCTACCTTAGAAATCTTCCGAACAATCAACTAGTGTATCTTGCTGTCTAGTATCGATGGAATGCGTGTCATCTGTCGTCGAATTATAATAAGTGCTCATCGGCCAAAATATCGTTTAAAGTGTATTTGTTCACGTCGAATGAAACTAAACTCAAGCGTTTCAGCTGAGCGAATCCCTTCTTTGTTATCAACCTGTGCATTCATATCTTACGTGCTTTTAAAGAAATTATATCCTCTGAGGGAATTCAAGCAAACGCATGAATACATGAGATTGTAATTATAATACTATGAAGTGCTATTCAGATTCAAATCTCTTCGAAGTCATGATCGTAGTTCAGTGTGCAGTGGCGCAACAAATAATGCAGCAAACAGAAGGCTTCATAGAATGTTTACATGGTGTTTGATTGTGGGATTATTAGGCATATGGAATTCCAATAAAAAAGTTTGAAACTGTGTGGAATGGGACAATAAAATATTGAACGTTGTAAATTAAATTGAATAAGAATGATACGTCTCAATGTCTCAATCACGTGGTCACCATAATCTTCCTCCCTTCATTGGATTACCATTACTGTATTCCATCAAACAGCATGCTTGTGTCTGACTGTACTGCATGATATAGCTAATATTTTTCACAAAGAATTTTTATCGCGAGTATTTAACAACTCCATGACATCATCTCATTCGTTCCCACCTCGATTGCTTGCTTCACCTGCTTCATTCTCTGGGTTTCTCGTCGAAAATCTCTTCTGTGAAGCTGGTAATCTGAACTTCAATATGGAAGCACCTATTTTTCAGAAATGCTGGAAGTGTTAGCATGCATTTGTCTTACGCCTCTAGGTCCTAGACCATCACATGCTGGACGCTACCGGTTGCCTGTGGCTGCAACGATGCTTTCTAGCCGAGTGAAACAAGTGACCTCCTTCAAATGTATTCGGTTGATAGAGATTCGTCGTTCCATTATGGGTAAATTTTGTTTTGATAAAGTCTCACAGTGTTATACAGTAATGTTTACTGATGACGTTTCGAGCACAATTTATTGCTCATAATCATATCAAGGTAATCACACGACTTCCTAAATTCATTTATATAGTTCCATTGTTTTTCTCTTGATTTTCACTTGATTTGATTGGTAATAGTATTTTCCATATTTCAGGTATGAGTGACGAGTCATTCCTATTGCATGTGTTGGGTGTAGACTCGATGAACAAGGATTCAGTAATCAACCTCTCTCTCCACCTACCTAGATTACTTTTTAGAATTTTAACCCTCTCCCACCCTATTGTGTGGTTGTGTGTTAGCGCATGCATTGCAATTGCTGAGCTTTTTTCTAAATTATTTATCTTCTCGGGGTCAACCATTCTTACCTTAGCTAAATTTTTATGCTCTGACAATCTGACTACCCCTGACCTACTAGTTTGACCTATGTAGTTGACCTCACAGTCATTGTATGGTATTTTGTAAATAATATTATTTTGTCTAATTGGGTCAACTGGGTCCTTTAACCTACAGAGCTTGTCCCTGAGTGAGTTTGTAGGTTTAAATGCCACACTAATTCCTATTTTATTCAGAATCCTACGTAGTGTCTCAGATGTCCCCTCTTTATATGGTATAACTGTGGATGACTTATATTCTTTCTTATTTATGTTATTATTACTAGTTTCACAATTATTTTTATTTTGTTTTTGGCCTTTAGTGATCTTCCTAATGAATTTTATAGGATAGTTATTCAACACCAACGCTTCTTCTATCTGTTTTAATTCATCATTTAGATCGTTTTTTGTGCTACTTAGTGCCACTGCTCGGTTTGTTAAACATTTAACTAAGCCTGCCTTAACAGTTAAAGGATGAGACGAATTAAAGTCTAAATATCTATTAGAATGCGGTATGTATGTATGATCAATGACAAAGATTATATAATTGTTATTGAAACATCCAACAAAGCTAGAGAATCCGCATTAAGAAAATCGAAAATCACGCAAATCAAAATATTCAACAAACTAATAGAAGAAAAGAACACAACAAATGAAACTGATATCAATGCTTCATCCTCTATCGACAGAACAAAGTGGGTGATCAACCTCTCATCAAGGGAACTAAACTCTAATGAGATAAAAGTACTTGAAAAAGGACTAAACTTCAACGTAACAGTTAATAAATTAAAACCAGAGGACGTCATTCCTAACATAGAAGCAGCACTAAACTCAATAGATAAGACTACAGCAGAAGAGGTTCGAGCACAATGTGCATTACCCCAAAAAAATCAAAAGAAAACAAAATCAAACGTAACAAAATCGGAAAGGGAAGCTTTAATTAGTCTTAAACAGGATAAAAACATTGTCATCGCAAAAGCTGACAAAGGAAACGCCACCGTAGTTTTAGATAAATCTGACTACATCAAGAAAGTTACTGAACATATTCAAACGGGTCCATATGAGGAAATTAAGAAGCCTGTAGATACAATAATGAATAAGGTTAAGAAATCTACAGCGGAACTAATACGCAGAATGAAGCCATCACTGGGTGAGTCTAAATGGTTTAATTTAATGCCTAAAACTAATAATGCTAGTAGAATATATGGTACTATAAAAATACATAAGCCAGGTAACCCCATAAGACCAATAGTAGATTTTAGAAACACCCCCACGTATGAATTATCAAAACACTTAGCTCTAATACTATGCCCCATTAGAAATCGTTCAAACTCTAGATTAACTAATTCATATGAGATGAAAAATAAACTAAATGACATTCAACTAGCGAATGATGAAACAATGGTTAGTTTTGATATAACTGGTCTTTATACTAATATACCAGTTAATATGGCCTTAGAAGCAGTTAAAAAAGAATTAACTGCGGATCCGGAACTCAGTCATAGGACAAAGCTGTCCATTGAAGAAATTATTTTAGGGATTCAGTTATGCCTCACATCTACTATCTTTAAGTTCCAAGGCAAAATATATAGACAAACAGAAGGTGTAGCAATGGGATCACCAATATCCCCTATCGTAGCAGACATATTTATGGACAGCTGGGAAAATAGTGCACTCAATACATTTAACCCTACTCCGAAAATATGGTGGAGATATGTGGATGACACTTTCACAGTGTTAAAAACAGAACACATCTCTAGCTTCTTGACACACATAAACTCACAAGTTGAGGGAATAAAATTCACATTTGAATCAGAAAATGAACAAGGAGAATTAGCTATGTTAGATTGTAAGATAAAAAGAATAGAAGAAGGCAAACTACACACTAGTGTTTATAGAAAACCAACGCATTCTAATAGATATTTAGACTTTAATTCGTCTCATCCTTTAACTGTTAAGGCAGGCTTAGTTAAATGTTTAACAAACCGAGCAGTGGCACTAAGTAGCACAAAAAACGATCTAAATGATGAATTAAAACAGATAGAAGAAGCGTTGGTGTTGAATAACTATCCTATAAAATTCATTAGGAAGATCACTAAAGGCCAAAAACAAAATAAAAATAATTGTGAAACTAGTAATAATAACATAAATAAGAAAGAATATAAGTCATCCACAGTTATACCATATAAAGAGGGGACATCTGAGACACTACGTAGGATTCTGAATAAAATAGGAATTAGGGTGGCATTTAAACCTACAAACTCACTCAGGGACAAGCTCTGTAGGTTAAAGGACCCAGTTGACCCAATTAGACAAAATAATATTATTTACAAAATACCATGCAATGACTGTGAGGTCAACTACATAGGTCAAACTAGTAGGTCAGGGGTAGTCAGATTGTCAGAGCATAAAAATTTAGCTAAGGTAAGAATGGTTGACCCCGAGAAGATAAATAATTTAGAAAAAAGCTCAGCAATTGCAATGCATGCGCTAACACACAACCACACAATAGGGTGGGAGAGGGTTAAAATTCTAAAAAGTAATCTAGGTAGGTGGAGAGAGAGGTTGATTACTGAATCCTTGTTCATCGAGTCTACACCCAACACATGCAATAGGAATGACTCGTCACTCATACCTGAAATATGGAAAATACTATTACCAATCAAATCAAGTGAAAATCAAGAGAAAAACAATGGAACTATATAAATGAATTTAGGAAGTCGTGTGATTACCTTGATATGATTATGAGCAATAAATTGTGCTCGAAACGTCATCAGTAAATATTACTGTATAACTCTGTGAGACTTTATCAAAACAAAATTTACCCATAATGGAATTACACTCTACCACAGTGCACAAGTTTTATTCTTATATCAGAGATTCGTCGTTGTTGTATGTTTTGCTTGTCGGTTGTTCGTCTATCTTCAGCAACTTCATCTCTTCTGTGTTTACACAAGGCTGTTCTTTTAGGTTGGCCGACGTATCTTCTCAGACTAAGCTCACAGTTTACGAGCTCAATTCAGTCCACCACAAGTAGGAATATTTACGGTAGTAACATTCTCAAACCTCTTCTCATTCGTATCCTCACTTCAAATGCGGCACTTAGACTACAGTTGTTGAGCACTTGTAATTTGACATCGTCATACTGCTGTGGAGTGATTCTGCGAAGTCTCTCACAGATCTCGAATAAGCCACTTCACGTGGTTTGATAGAATGATCTTACTATCAGTTAGTGATATGTGGACACCATATAATAGAGACTAACACTGCTTCAACACTAAATCACTGCTCACTTGAGACAGTCCTGAGACAACGCATCAAAATCAGACGCTTGATAAGTTGAACAGGCAAAATATATCAGTATGTCAGCCAATGCATCTACATCCACGTGCCATCGTCTTTTAAATTTCCTGGAATGATTCCTTTAGAGTGACAACGCTCAGTTAAACAAAATGCATCTTCATATGCTGTCAAGGCACAAAATTCCGTCATGACAAATCTTCTCATCTTTCTCGTGGAATATTTAGTGTGATTGTTTCAGTTTATGAAATGTGACATGTTGCATTCTTACATTCAAGTAATTAAAGTATCGGTGTGAGTTGCATAGCAGTGTGACTTTTATTGCATATCGACTGTTGTTGCGAATCATTTGTCATATGTCATCCTCATATTGCGGTTGAATGGTTCTGAGACGTTTCTCACAAATTTCCAATTGATCAATTTACTTGACGTGAACGAGTGAGTAATCTTTCTATCAATCAATGATATGCGGACGTCATACAGTAGAGACAAACCCTGGGTCAGCTGTAGATAATCAACATGTAACAAAGTGGACACGTGTTTTCGAAATTCAATTTTCTACTTCGATCCCAGTGAAACCATAATAGCTGCCATTGTAACAGAAAGGAATAAACTGAGAGTACTTATACACCTCCACTCAAGTGTTTATTGAACGACTTCAAAATCTGCATGCAACCTTTGAGACAACGCAGCGAAACCAGACTGTTGATTAGTTGAACAGGCGAAATAAAAATAATTACTTCGACTAATATAACAAAGTTCACTTATCTTCAACTTCAGTCTCGTCGATCGATTTCTCAGTCACTGAAAAGTCTCAGCTAAACTTATTTTATCTCCATAGACTGTCAACACACAAAATTCTATCATGTCAACAATACTCACCTTTCTCGTAAAACATGCAGTGTGATTGTTCCGATTTATTAGTTTGGTGAAATTGCACTCTCGTATTCAAGTAATATTTGTGAGTTTCATACGAGTGTAACTTTCTCATGTACTCGTCGAGTAGTTAATAGTCCTGACGCAGATAGAAGGAAATCAGGAGACCACCAGGTTTACGAGGATACTTGTATTTTCCAGACAAGGAAAATAAATAATAAATAAAACCGGAGCTGCGCATACAAAAGAAGATTACTCAACCTCTTCTACTCTCATGTTTTGATTTGCTTCGAGTTTTTATTTTTATTTTGATGACTTAATTTTGTTTGTTTGCCTGTTCCTTAATTGCTTATAATTCTTGTATCCACTTAGATCTCTTACATAGTTTCATATTATCTACTTTGTTTCTATGTGCATCCTGAGTAAAACTCTCTGTTATTATTACAACTGTTTGTGACAACTCATCACCTTGGTTAATACCCTAGCACTTAATTGTCTTGACTTACATAACCAACCTGTATCTGTTTAGTCAAAATATCCTTAGGCAATTATAATTCTTGTATCCACTTGGATCTCTTACCTAACTTCGCATTATCTACTTTGTTTCTATGTGCATCCTGAGTAAAACTCTCTGTTATTATTACAACTGTTTGTGACAACTCATCACCTTGGTTAATACCCTAGTTTCTTTAACACCTAATTTTCTTGATCTGTATTACCAACTTTCGCTTGTTTAGTTGAAAGTAACTTTAACCAATTGTTACTTTGTTTGACAAACTTAATGTACACATACATACAAAACAATGCATATATACTTGCGATTGTACAGCTAAGAAAATGAATTCGCCAAAAAGAGACTCTTCGCTGATCTACGTGTTTTGTTTTCATTAAATAAATGTCACACAAGAGTGTGAGTGAAATGGTACGTAGTGTACGAAACGTGGGAACAACTATATAGTACAAAAGTATATATGAAAATGACTAATAAACATGAACCAATAATTGGCCAGTCCTAACATGATTGGTTGTAATGTCATGTGACAACAAGGACATACAGGTTTATTTAATTAGTGGACAGATAAAAGCATATTGCCAGTTATATTCAAATATTGACCCATATACACAGCAAAATATAACAGACTGTCACACCCTCACACACCTCTGGTACGCAAAGTTATTATTTCCTAATAACACGTTTATCAATGATAAATCATATGAATAGGATGACATTGGTCGTTGTTATTTACAGATTTGTATGCGCTTTTTTCATCGGAGAGTAAAAATCTTCTGATTAGCTATCTTCTTGATGAAGGTTTTTTCGTTATTGCCCTTCATCGTTGCTCAGAAAACAAAGCCATATATCTGCGAATCGTATTTGAACACGTGAAGTCCGTTGTGATTGTTTGCTGATTATCTGAAGGATGATCTTTCTTATCATTTTGTCATGTTTCAGATTATGGAAGTAAACACTGAAGTAAATTGTTGTCTAATACTTTGGCTTGCAACAGGCTGTAAGCACAAATGTATTCAGGACTATTGAGGTCCATTCAATATATTTGCAATAACACCGGACAACGAAGGTGAAGAACTCCTGGCACACCATCATCTCTTCCCTGTACTTACTCGAAGAATGTGTGAGTAATGGTTTTTTGTCGTGAACCAGTAGGACTGGAGTTACAAATCACACTAAAATCGAACGATTGGGAATGGAACGAAAGGCACATTTTTGTTCATAAGATTCGAATTGATTACCCTCAGTTAAATACATATAACAGAAAATGAGTAACCTCACGATTATCAGCCAATCAACAGATTAATCAACTAGGACTTTCATCAATGTCCACTTTGACAGTGGCTGATTTCTGCATCACACTAAGCCGATTAACTCATGTGATGACTTTCTAATTTGAAAGGTAACAGTGAACGTGATTTTCTGGAAGAGATTTATCAAGTCACCTTTGAGAACAAGAAAAGAGAAATATTGTGCATCAGTCGAGTGATTTTGTGAAAGTGCGTGATTTGATGATGGTGTAGTTCATTGTTGAGATGTATTCATCTCAACGTGTGCATGTACCAGTTAGCCCACCTAATTTAGTCAGTAGTATACGGTGTCATGTAGATACGCCTGCTTTCCTGATGACTATTTGTGATATCAGACAAATCACATTTATCATTGTGAAAACCCAACTGACAAATTAGTGTTGAGATTTCACCTCGTCGTAATTCTACCACAGAATCCGATTATTCCACTATCAAAACTTAACTGCATCATGATCTTTGGTTTGTGATTCGTCAATATGATGATGATGATGATGACGATTGGATCAAATGACGTCCCACTTCCGATTGCACTTAGTGCAGGTGTAATTTTCAATTTTTATTTATCTTCATGACTCAACTGAGTTTGAATTCGCTACGGCCAATTCTGGTGATATATTTAAGCTTCACGACTAACTACATCTAAATCACGTGACTATGTTAGTTTCATTATGCTCACCATAATGTCAAGAGTACAGCAAACACTTTTCAAAGGAACTCTAGCTAAGATGGCAGCAATATGTTATGGATCTCCACGGGAGTCGCCAAAACCTGATGTTGATACTGAAGTGAATATTGCCATACTACAAATGCGAAACATCTAGAATTAGAAGACGTTGCCTACTAACTGATGGAAAGGTTGGCTCATCAAACTATTTCGCTGAGTCACTGAATGGACATGCATGAAGTGTTTCACAATTAAACACTGAGACGAGCCTTCGAAGTGAAGACAAGAAAAAAACTAGAAACGGCTCTCAGCGCAATATGACAGGCGATAGTCCTCTTTGACGTGAACTAGATTATGCAGAAGATTGTCAGTGTTAGGCAAAATTACACGGCGGATAGGATCGGACTCCAAGTAAACATTCAGAACACGGAGGTGATGGTGATAACGATCAATGTCTGTCAAAGGAATAAATTTGAAGGTGATAACTTGTTTCACATATACAGGCAGGGCATGTCGTTTCAAATACTGCCAGTCAGCAGAATCAGAATATGGAAATATGAACTGAAGAAAAGAAACCAAGACACCTGTACATCTACAACGTTACAATCAGGCTGTTGCAGACTCTAGTCGCTGCCTCTTTAATTATGATCAGATGGCCAGCTGACTAGAAACGATTTTCAACAAATTACTCAAAGAATGAATGAATCGAGATCCTCCTGATGAAAAATGACAACAGGTGAAAAATAGATTTTTCAGAAACATAACATGAAGTAGCGCGAATTCATCACGAGTGTATTTTCGCTGAATATTGAGTTGAAAAGTGTCAACTTCTGAAAACGTTTGTTTCGATGGATATATCAGTAACAAAACGACTAAATATCGTATAGTTATATTCTAGATCAAGAACTGCAACTTTGTTTTGCCGCCCAATCTGGTAAAACATCGAGTGTGATATCTCCTCGTTTTAATTACGGTGAAATTAATGTATCGCATTCGCGTGATATTTGAATCACTTTGAGTTTCGTAGCAGTGTAACTTTTCTGGTGACAGCTGGCTGCTAGTGAAAATTGATGAACAGTAATTCACGTCAATGTTTATGTACTCAATATTGATCTTGAGAAAACTGGTAACGAAGGATTTGCATAGGTGGATAAAGTTAACATACAGATGATGTGACATTCAAGAAACAGCCACAAAGACATGAAGGGTTAACTATCTCTTTCAGGAAAATCCAATCAGAAGACTGCGTATATCTGATAACAATAATCTATGATAAGTACATGGACATCTATAAATATGTGTTGAATTCCTTAATAAACCATCTGTTGCCTGAGCCTTGTCTTCTGTTGTTACACGTTTACTCCACATCCATTGTCAACAGTCTCAACTCACTTAAGAACATTTCTTCCGACTTCTTATTTTCATGTGTTTGCGATCGACACTCTCGCATTTCAACAGTCATGCTGATGGCAACGATTCACTCTTGTCTGACAAGTTTGGCAGTTGGTTCATTTCAATGCATACTGTAACTGTTTTCTGCCAAAGAAGCTTCTTGTTCAAATGACATATCATAACAGAGACAAGGTGTATTGAAACAGAATGGGCTCAGTGAATAAGAGATTAGTCTACTTCAATATTAGTGTGAAATGGGATCTGCCTTATGTCACTTAATTTATCATGACCAACGATTGTGAAATTCAGAAATCTCTCTCACACACAGTCACTTCTTCTGAATACTCAGTTTACCAATGTCACCCTATGATTTTTCATGTGTAACAGAGGCCATCGAAAATGCAGATAGTCGTGTGAACGTACTTCGATTTTAGGATTAAGTATCCAACACAACTGAGTTGCATTCAGTACACTCCCAATAAGTCCGTATATGGAAGACCACAATATCCTGGAGCTCCGTGTATCATTATTTCCACAGAGGTGGTTCATTTGTTCAATTCTATAGCACGAATTCACTTCGAAAATTATTTTCTTATTCTGATTATCTCAGTGGGACTGCCTAACTAAATGATTCGGTTTGTCCAATGACACACATGGGGTTTGAGGTGAGATACTTTGTCAAGTTATACATTTGCAAGTGAATCGCTTTTTTGCCTACCAGTACAATATTTCTCAGTTTGCATTTGTCACTGCTTCGCTCTGATCTCTCGAAGAGTGTTCACGTATCGATGTGATATGTCGTGAAGCTGTAGACCTCAGAATATATTGG
The DNA here is from genome assembly GCA_944472135.2 of Trichobilharzia regenti. Taxonomy (NCBI): domain Eukaryota; kingdom Metazoa; phylum Platyhelminthes; class Trematoda; order Strigeidida; family Schistosomatidae; genus Trichobilharzia; species Trichobilharzia regenti. The sequence goes on along the minus strand of OX235264.1, from coordinate 110,086,435 downwards.
GGGAATATCATTAAATCATTGCCAAGTTATTCGATTCAGTACACACTGATACTTTGTAATCGGAGGGTCCAGAAATAGGAATGCTATAAAAAATAAGTTCCTCTGATGATTCTTCGTCAAAACAGGTGTTCAGTGGTGCTCTGTGGTTTCACTTGACTGCCAGTATCATTTCAATCCATGTTGACAATTGAGATTAATTAGATACCTACACACTAACTAATGAAAATACATCAAATGAGCCGTATTTTTCTGTAGATAGATACGCGTTCCAAGGTTTGTGAGAATGAAGCTGATTTGTATCCATAGATATATTTATGTGTGTGTGTATGTTGGTCTCTCTTTCTGTTTGCTCGCTTAGTCTGTGACCATTTCACTTGTATGAACCTGTCTTCTTTAACAATGTATATTCCCCTTATATTATATATAATATGAGTGTTTGTTGACAGTCCGTTGCCTGGTGACATATATCCATATATGGTGGTTGTTGACATGTCTGCTATATTTGGCTATGTATATATGGATCGATACTTCATTATAATTAGCCATTCATGTTAAGACTGTCTAATGATTGTTCACACACTTGTCATATATATTTCGCTCACACAATTTGTGTGACTTACTTGACTGACTTACTTACTTACTTTGGTGTGATACCACTTATTGATTCTCCTTGTGTTTGGAAAATAGAAGTATCATCGCAAACATAGTGGTCTTCTGATTTCCGCCTTCTTGCGTCAGCACTATTAGTTTCTCGATCAGTCCATAACAATAATTTAGCGACGAGTACATAAAAATTTGGCGACGGGGAAAACTACTAATAACCACTAAGCAGCAGCATCATAACAATTTAGCGACGGGGAAACTAGTACATAACAATTTACTATGGATCCTTCTAAATTGGAATTATTGTTTGAACGACAAATGAAATTAATGGAAATGTTCGTCAACCAAAAGACTGGTTCAGCTTCACCTTCATGCAATCCCAATCATACCATGCTAACATCTGTCGACGGCATTGTGAACAGTATTTCACAGTTCAATTATAATCCAGATGCTAATGTCACTTTTGACACATGGTATCAACGATATGCGGATTTATTCACTGTTGATCTCGCTTCACAAGACGATGCCTGGAAGGTGCGAGTGTTACTACGTAAATTGGGTCCCGCAGAATATGAAAGGTACTGCAACCTAATTTTACCCCAAAAACCACGTGACAAGTGTTTCGATGATACAATAAAGCTGCTGCGTGAACATTTTGGAGACCACTCCTCATTATTCAGCATACGTTATCGTTGCCTCAAGCTGACAATGAATGAAAATGATGATTTTCTTACTCACGTTGGCACAGTGAACGAGAATGTGAGAGATTTCGACTCAGGTCCTTAACAGATGATCAATTCAAAGCCTTGATTCTCATATGCAGTCTTCAATCTCCTCGTTTCACAGATATCCGAACTCGACTGCTCAATCAGCTAGAACAAAATCCTGTTAACATTACATGACATAGCTGATGAATATCAACGGCTGATTATTTGCAGAAAGATACACACCTGGTCGAATCAACACTTTCCAGAAGCTCTGATATCCATGCATTACGAATGAGCGAAAATCTCTCATCATCCACTCTTGACCCACCTTCTCCTAATGCTCTGCGTAAATCTACACATACTCGTCCAACTTCACAAAATACTACAAAGAAGACCCCACCATCACCATGCTGGCATTGTGGCGCGTGGTACTTTGTAAAGTCTTGCCCATACAAAAATCATCGTTGCAGCTAGTGCAAAATCGTGGGTCATAAAGATGGTTTTTGCCAGCCACGCAAACCCAGATATCATAATCCAGCAAAAGCTCGACAAACTGTTGGTCCTAAATCTCCAAGGAGATCATTGAGTCTACGCGCAACCTGTCAAGTCACAACACCAGGTATGCGGAAATATCTTGATCTTCAGATGAATGGTCATGATACACGTCTGTAGCTAGATATCGCCTCTGATACTACTGTTATATCAGAGAAACTTCGGAATTATATTGGCAGACCACCAATCGCAAATACTTCTCAGACTGCTGTCAGCGCCTGTGGTGGGCAGCTGAAACTAATTGGTGAACTAAAATGTTCTGTTTCATTTCGCAATACCAAATTCACAGGAATTCGCTACGTCACCAAGAGTGATGTAAATCTTTTGGGACTTGATTGGTTCGATCGTTTGCATCTGGCTGATGTCCCACTAAATTCGCTATGCAATGCAGTCAAGAAGCATAAAATGTTAGACAATTCCGGACGAAGCCGAAGCCGCAAACCCCACACGCAGACGAAACGATAGACGTCAACAACAAGCTCAAAGGTTCCAGATAAACCCCTAGGTAAACACCCTAATAATCATCCATCTTCTCAAAAGGGATGTGATATGTATCCACATATATATATATGTATGTGTGTATGTTGGTCTCTCTTTCTGTTTGCTCGCTTAGTCTGTGACCATTTCACTTGTATGGACCTGTCTTCTTTAGCAATGTATATTCCCCTTATATTATATATAATATGAGTGTTTGTTGACAGTCCGTTGCCTGGTGACATATATCCATATATGGTGGTTGTTGACATGTCTGCTATATTTGGCTATGTATATATGGATCGATACTTCATTATAATTAGCCATTCATGTTAAGACTGTCTAATGATTGTTCACACCCTTGTCATATATATTTCGCTCACACAATTTGTGTGACTTACTTGACTGACTTACATGCTTACTTTGGTGTGATACCACTTATTGATTCTCCTTGTGTTTGGAAAATAGAAGTATCATCGCAAACATAGTGGTCTTCTGATTTCCGCCTTCTTGCGTCAGCACTTTTAGTTTCTCGATCAGTCCATAACAATAATTTAGCGACGAGTACATAAAATATACCATCATTGACGCGCTCCGCCTTCCTTCCACTTCAATATGGTGATATCCTGAGTGCGATCAAGCTGTTGAAACACCACTAGGATTGATGTAGTGCGGGATGGAATTAATTCTGAGGCACTGATGTAGAGAGTGAAGTCAAAGTTCCCAGTCTACTAGTTCGAAACCTTTGATGGGAGGATGGGTTACCTAATGATCTGTAGAAAGTTTGCCTAAATAAATTACACAGGTGGCGAACACAAACATCTTCAACATACGGTTTGAAATCATTCAGTAGGTAAATCCTGATGTTCAGTTTCAAGCGATTCAAGATGCTCAACTCAGGGGTGAGAAAAGGCATTCATCCAACTATCTCAAGCGGAATTCGGAAGAGAACGCGCAACAGGAAACTGATTGATATTGCATCCTTCACTGAAGTCAGATATACGTGAAACTACTAATCACACTTACATGCACAGCTAAGAATTCAGAAGAAAAGCACAACAATGACAGCATTCATGTGAGTGCTTCGTTTCCATTACCGAACTGTATACCATTGGGCAGTGTGAAATGCCTGACGAAACATACTTTCCCTACACCGTCAATGATTCCTTCGATTTCATCGACAGAATAGGAAAGTATAACGGGCCTACAAAATGTCTGATATCTTATCAAATGCAGTTCTCATTTGAGAATTTCCTGGTCAAAAAACAAGACATACCATCTGTTGATAGAGGGGATATATCCCACAGATGTCGATGGCTGGAATATGAAGTCATCTGGTCAGTTCAATTTCCGAAACGTGTTGCATTTCTAGTTCGATATGAAGTGCATGTGAGGTGCTCAACCTAAACTACTTGTTGATTTCTGTTGTGGCATCTAAAAGTATACCACGTTGGAACGTCGTTCTGCTGCAGGTTTCCAGAAATAGTGAATAAGCTGAATGTAGTGAAATTCAGCGAGTCGAAATTTTGATATATACAAACTCAAACATCGAGTTCACAATGCAGCAAGAAATCGATATTCAGCTTCAATGTCTTAACTTGTGGATGAAATAAAATGTAACATATAGAATCGTGACCAGTATTTTCATCGAATGTTCCACAGGTGTTTGAACATGACACCACAAGAGTGAGCCTGGAGAAGAGTGATTAAGCAGAGCGTTTCGTAGAACTGTGCATTCACAAAAACAAAATATTGTAATCAAATGAAAACAGTGTTAAATTCATTGAAATGTGTCACCATAATTCACCAAAATCTTCTGCACCCGATGAAACAGCCGTTAGATCAACACTCTCCTACACTTCAATTTTCAACTGCTGTGAATAATGAAAATACGTCCTATACATGTCAGACTATGTGATAACAGTGAAGACAGTAGTTATTAGTGAAATTTTGAATAGTCCGATAACGAGTAAAACTGATTTTACAATGCCTACATCCCATGTTGTTTATGTGTTGAAAAACGTCAAGTGGGAATGGCCGTTTTCATATGTTAGACATTTGCGGGCTTTGCACAGGTAACCCATTTCCTAGTACTTTCTGTTGATTACACGTATTGGCGATGGTGAAAGAACGTATATCGTTACTCACTGCTGCAATCTAATGCGATAACATTCATCTAGTCAAGCTCATGAATCATTTCATGTAGGAGCGCCGTGTATTTAATCGATCCGAATTTTTGTTATCAAAACGAGATTTTGAGCGAAAAATTGTTTTCGGTAACTTCTTATTCAGGCTCTACTGTTATAAATCCATGAACAATAGAGTATTTATAGCCACTAAAGGCAAATGAAAATGATATCAGAAACTGTATTGGGGTGCATGTGTAAGTTGTGGCGATAGTCCATTAGTTAGCATAGTCAATTAAATGTGTGTAGGGTGTTCAGTCGGAAAATGTGATGAAGTTTGAATGAACAATTGGGTGATATAGTGTTGTATTATAGTTTACAGAATACAAGTGTCCTTGGGGTGAGAAAATGCAATAACCACAAAATACATTGCAAAGACACGTTAACAAAGGAGACACTGGATGTTAGGGCCGACCGATAATGTCTAATGATAAAATAAAGAGGCTAAATTGTAAATTGTAGTAAAATGCTTCAGAATTGGTAGGCTTAGTATAATATCATAAAGGTTGACAAAGATAAGGGTAACAATGAGGTGAAATAAACTGGGTGGAGAAATGGATAATAAAGACATGATATCATAAAATAATTATAAGGATAATAATAGTACGAAAAAATTATGATCCTGGTGACCTTATAGTGGGCCAGGGTAGACAAAGAGAGTGAATAAGTTTTTTCTGTACACATAGGCCTGGTCTCTCGCTCTATTACCCTCTAAAGCTTCAGCTATGGCTACGAGGCGTAATCGTGTGCCTTTGGGGAGATTGTTCGGTACCCGATACGTAACTGTAAATGACTCATCTACTTTGATGCCGTGTTCGCTATCCACTAGATGAGACAGAATTGCACTATTTAATGATTTGGTTGCTCTTTTCCCAAGCCAAACAGGAATATGTTCACGAGTGCGTAGAGATAAATTCCTCTGTGTACGACCTATATAACTAGCTCCACAATAGCAGTTTTGAAAATTTACGAGAGTCTATGTGGAGTGAAGCAGTAGCTATCCACTGCTTTCAAACTGCTGCAGTCTTATCTCGCTGGCCTCACGATTGCCTATAGACTCTCATGACTTCCTCTGACAGTATCCTCCATGTTATCATTGTAAGCCAAATCGTCGTTCCACATTCAGCTTCCTCTGAGGCCGTAGTCTGTCTCCTCAGCATTTATCCTCTTCGCCTTTGTTTCATCCACAATATCTGTTCAGTTAACGATTCTTGATTTGTACGCTGCAATAATCTGATACTTTGAACTCCTTGTTATCTGACATCTGATATCCACAATGAAGACACCGAAGGCAGTTATTGATGGAAGTGTGAAACAAGCTGCTGGAAATGCCACTCCCAACGCTCTCCACAGGCTTTTGACACACGCAGCTAATTTGAATGACTGACTCCAAATTAGTGTGGAAAATCTGAAATCCGTTCTCTACGCTCCCTTAAAGTGAAGAATATTTCCAATGATTTTTCACTGATGTAAGTCTGTATTGAGTTTCCGGTTACGACCTTGTGATCCATTAAAACAGCTTGCACTTGGGAGTATGTTGCTTAGCTTTACGGTAATTAGTGATTGACGGTGGTCGTTGTTGTTGACGTTGAAGGTGGTGTTGTTCGCTGATTTCACCACACACATCTTCTCATTCTTCAGTTGAAGTCTCATGTTCGCTGACTGATTCTTCTGTCAGTCAGATGATCTTCGCCTGCAAGTTCTCGATTAGGTGTGATATTACGCATGAATCATCTGAAAGGTCCAAATCTGTCACCATCATCCTCGCTCATTATCGCGTTTCTCTCTCCTCAACGAAGTTGTAAATCTTTGAATCAACACGTCTGGTCAAATCGCTGCACTAGGCTCTGAGTGATACGTACGATGTTCATTATTGTGCTGATGATAAAAATAGTCATAACATTAGGAATTGTATACGGGCATGTCGAATCGCAGTATCCATGCTGTCCAGCTCACATCTATTCAAAAACCAGTATACCGAATGTAATATGAAGAGTGTAATACATACAGTAATACAGAAACTCAAGTATATTTCAGCGATGTTTGAAGTAAAGACAAAAGCACAGACAGTATATCAACCCCGTGTGAGAAGCTGCTTAAAAACACCGATTTTATCGGTTGAACAGGTAAATATTTTTTCAGAGAGACAAAACAAAATATGATAGACTTGTTGCCAGAACCCATCTAATCACTACTAATCAATATAATCAAGATTTCAGGATCCATATAGGGCCTCCATATTCAAAACTTGTCCCGTGTGCGAGTCATAAAACTCTAATGGGAAAGATGTACACTTGAGGTGGATGTGATTGCGCTCCGTGAAGTGGCCGGTTTTCTTAAGAAGCTTTCGTGGTCTCTTGCTAGACATTTGAAGTGCAAACATCCCCAAGAAGTGTGAAGTCACATGAATTAGGAATGGATAATGATTAAACTTTTCCTCTTATCAATGGATTGAGAATTCCGACTTTCTCTTCTGTCACATAACTAGACTGTTGTTACACAGTGTATAGAGTTCTGTCAATTTCTTCCAATGTTTGGGTCTGTTACTACTGATTCACCTGACCTTCAGACTTCGAACATTCTTCTGCTTTTTTGCGTGCTGCATCAACATCACTTTGCTCTTTTCAATGTTGTTTGCCTGCAATTCCTCTTTCACTTCAAATCCACTGCCTGATTACATTCGAAATGTTTGGTCATCATCAGTCAGGGAACCACCTGTAGCCAACGATGATGTATTATAATCCACGGAGAATTTTGTTGATTGTACGTATCTGCGATAGTGAAAGAACTCATATTGTTATTCATTTGTGTAATCAGATATGATACCAATTTCACTCGTGAATTATCTGATTTCTGCTTCATAATCAACCATTTAATTAATCTCAAAGTTCAAGGATAACAATGGACGTGGTTTTCTAGTCAAAATCTATCAAATCATTTTTGAGAACACTAAAAGTACAACTGTTATCTATCAGTCGGCTTATTGTCTAAAATTTCGTGATTTGATGAATCTGATTGTTGAAATGTATTCGGGATAATACGTGCATACTTCAGATATTCAGGTGAACGTCTCGAATAGTAAACCTTTTAGAATTTCGCACAATTTCGTCACCAAATGAATAATTCTGCATAATCGAGAAATTATTTCCACAATCACAAGTGTCCATGAGTTCATTGGCAGTGATCTGTTTCGCTGTGCGAAGAATCTTTTCCATGACGCGTAGACGTTTATAGTATACTATAAGATACTATGTGCCATATGTATACATATTTATTTCTATGGATGATAGGAATGGATTAGCCTTATACCACGACGATATATGGTACTAATTCGTTGAGATGAATAGTTGCATACCAGTGATGCTTGCTGTCTGGATGGCTTGCTCACTGACCAGCATGATCAAAGTGACCTAATTGCCAGATGAGTGTTTCGCTGCTTCAGATAGCAGCCTATCACTTGTGCACCATGTTTTCCCAGCTGAAAAAGCTGAGTAATCTGGAAAATGTGTTGTTTGAATCAACTCGTCTCACTGAGTCAGGTTTTACGAGGTACGTTTCTGTGGACGTCAGTTTGGAATGATCAAAATGACCGATGTTTGGTGACAAATAACTTCAGTCTTGCTGGCTAGCTGTCAAGCACTCCTGGTTGATATGTGCATGTGTGTGTGTGTCATTCAATCAATCGTAATAATACGCTGTCATGAACATATGCTTGCCTTTTTGATTACTATTTAGGTTATCTAGCAGATCACATATTACACAGTGAGTATTTTCTTTTCCGAAAGGAATTATGTTAAAATTCGCCTTGTCAATCTGGGTATAATTACCTTGAGAATTTCTCTCACGCTTCACTCAATGTGGTTAGCATCTGACGTGTAATCTACAGTCGCTATTTACTCGCGTTTCCATCCTTTTCTTCATAATTACTCGAATGCGTAACAAATTGACGCAGGGTAATTTGAAGAAAGAGATGAGCGAGACAAGTATAACGACACGACTATAAGTAAAACACAGTCTCTCGTTTGATTTTTTATTACACAAACTCCGATCTACTTCTTGTTTCGTTGAAGTGAGTTATTTAAATACTAGTCAACGCTTCTTATTTTTTTTCTTTGCCTCTATCTTTGCCTCTATGCAACTTATAAGATCAATTGAAATATAACATATGTTGAAACGTCTTCTGTTGAATAATTAACATCTGCATATATTCCTACTGTAAGTATCGGTTTCTGTTGTATTTAAGTGAATTGTGGTAAATTCTGCGAACTGGATGACCATATACTCCTGATCTATGACGGATTCGAAAGTGTTTTCGTGCTATTATAGTGTCACAGTTTGTGGGCTGATGCTTTGCACGCAGTCTCATTGTTTTTTTCGCGGTACAGTCTCCATCGACACAGCTTACTCTCATTTTGTACCAGGTGCGCGATCGACTAGAAGAGTGGCCCTAAAACTCAGAGAGGTTATTATTGTTGTCTGATATTTGAAGTCTGTCACTCCTTTCCTTTTCCTGTGTGGAAAATCACAACAAAGGATGTCGAAATCATACAGAATCGGAAAGGTGAAGCAGGCATTCATCACTTCAAAATGACTCTGCGATTCGTCTGCACTCTACCTCAGTGTGCACAAAGAGATTCTGATTTTAAAAGTCGGTGCTTCAGTCAGAAACATAACCATTCATTTGTTCGTGGTCACAATTCATTTGCAGTCTCACTGTATTGGATTTTTTTGTGAATGCCAGCATGTAACAGAATACGAACATCCACACTGAGTTAACTAGCGTAATATTGACAAAGTGCATGAAACACTCAAATCGTAGACCGTCTGTCGTTTTTCCCAATAGCTAAGCCACAGACACGAACGTGCAATGCATTCGTCGAAGGCATATCAGCCTACAGATGAGACCACGGTCAACCGATTTTTGAAGAAGGGAGAGACAAATTTCTGCAGATTAGACTCAAAATGGTCACATTCAGTCTTATACGTATATCAGAAAATAGACTACCTCATAATTTTCAGTTGTTATTCAATACATTTTGATGCCATTCAGACGAATTTGTACATGGTTTGATCTCTTTTTGAAGCTGGATTGCATACTGAAATGAACTGGAGATAAATAGAAAAGCACTTGAGAGAATTCGACAGTTGTTTCGTCACCCTAATTTTAGACTCAACGGAAGTGCACAGCAAAGACCGGAGTTTGTACCGAGGACGGTCTGTTGAAAGGAACGTTTGCTTGCAGGCTGTTCATCCAGTGAGGTCCGACTGAATAATCCATTAACAATGACACATAATTGATACACCTTACTTTCAATGAGCCTCAAACTATTCAGTGAAATCTGTGTATTCCCCTTTGTTAGTTTTCGATGTCTCTGATTTTCCTGTCAACTGAGTGGACCGAAACGTTCAGGTTCCGCAGACATCCTAATGATTTTAAATGCCGACTCTTTGTATAAGTCTGGCAATGAAGGTGAAGAAATTTTGATTAATAGTGACTAGCCGTGTAATGGATTTCACGCTGCACACATAAATACCGTCTGGTTATACCAGTGTGTGATGCTGTCCTCAATGCAGCCTAAACTCAGTACTCATCATTTCGAACATAGGAGTCACATCAAGTAGAACACTGAGGCCGGAAAGCCACCGTGGCGTGTGCAACATACTCGTTTCTATGGTAGTTGGAACTCATTAGAATATTAACTATGAGATTTAGTTGATGTGAAATAATGGATATGCCCGTGAAATATACATTTTCTATCATCTATCATATGTCTCGCACAGATGATAAAAGCAATATTAGCTGTGACCTACACATACGATTTAGTTGACGATTATGATCGCTGTTTTGTGAATATGACTTTTCTGTAATCCGGTAGATCCGATTATAACTGCATGATAACAGGAAAATCACGCAAACATACAAACATGGTTGTTGAGAGTGACCAATGGATGTATTGGAGTCATTTGTTCGTGGTATAAATAGTCCAAGAAAATATTCTATCAATGTCAAGTAAGTAATTGACTGACTATTCATCACAAATCACAGGTGAGTGCCCGTGGTCTAACAGTTTCCGTTATGTATTATGTGATATCTAATTGACGCTTGAGAAAGATTCACAATCTCGTTATCAAAAGACGCCATACATTTATAAATGTTGAAGTGATTTTGGAATTGTAAACGAGGAGTTGTGAGAGACTTTCGCTGTCATATGATGGAGATGGCGTCGGCTGGATATCATGAGGTGGTATGCACAATCATGTGGCTACACTGTAAAGGATACTAGATAAGTATAAGTGGAATTGTGACATGTGCTTTCGCAACTCTGTGTTGCACTCGGAATTCAAAGCAACTGTACAAGTTACTCACTGTCATGCATTTCAATTTACATCTAATTGAAATGTCATTCTTTTCACTTTCTTGAATATTTTTAGTTGAATGGTGTCCCAGAGGTCAAAACTGAACTTCGTCATACTCGTCAGTCTGTGCCTGGTCAATTTTGAAAAGGTAGAATCAGAGGAAAAGTGGTATCCGATGAAACTTCATGATATAGGTAATTCAGATTTATTCTGTGTGCGAATTCCTGAAGTAAATATGATTTCGTCGATTATTCCAACACTTGAAAATGCACTTCTTGGATATATTGTTACTTCTCACTGATGAATGTCAGACTGACTGAAGTAAGGTGGTATCTGATATCCCAGTGAGAAATGATGACCAAGTCACGTGATCAACAGTGGATAACTGAGCAAGGCTCTCCTATGACGTGAATACAGCAGGAGTATTGACTAGCTGAATGCCTCCAACGATGATATTCCTCATTGTCATCAGTAATGCTTCACTGGATAATGGCGGAATTCAAGCTGAATTTTCAACAAATATTCAGACGGTAATGTAGTTGGATCAGTCAAACGTTGTAGAGGTCGTAGAATAAGAATACTACCCATTGTTACATTTAATGTTGATTGTTCAGTCTTGTATTTCTCCTGAATTTTTCAACACGCTTTGACGCGATTGCGAAAAGCTGAACGAAAACAAGGATGGAAACTAGACAGCTGCTTCGTCAGCCACTGTTCCACGATTCAATCATCCATGAAATCTATCATACCTCATATAGGTTCGAATTTCTCTGAGTGTGCACTGCTGATCGGTCTAAACTTCTATGAAACAGCTGACTGTTCAGTACTCCTTGCTTGTTTCCGATTCTCTCCTAACTGATATGAAATCGCGGTCAAACTGTGATCGATTGAAGAAGGAATCATCACCTAAAATTTGGGTGTAGTTATGCTCTGTAAATGAGTGGTTATGTATGTAAGGCAGTTAGTTGGTTATTTAGAAAATTATGGTGCTGAATTTATTTGAATTCCTCGGTTTAGGTTTATGGTTCAGTTGTGAGTTCTACAAACAGCATTGTTGACCGAATTCAGCACGATGGCACATGCTCACCGACGATATTTTCTCAAATTCAGAGCATTCAAAACAGTTAAGTAGGTAAAGTTCGAGAATAACCTCTGACTATTTATTCCCTTCACACTACTGTAAGTGTGGAGATAAGAGTGACATTATCCAGTGAAATCTTTCATTTACTTTGTACCATGTTTAAATATTCACTGCATAGCGAAGGGCTGACAGACTACTACTGACATTGGGTGAGAGACGATCGAGCGTGGGTCGAAATTCAGTGATGCTGTATTATATTAAATCAACGACTTACTATTCAGCATTGCTGATCCTTGCCAAATGCACTTCAAAATTAAACTGATGATTATAGCATTATGAGTTCACTTCCATCACGAAATAGGTCTACTTGTATAGACTTCAAATGTTTCTGGTTAACCATTACAATGTCTAATTGTTTGTTTTATTTCAAGGACAAGAGACTGTCGATTTTGGGAGGAGTAAATTTTCTTTCGATGATAGTGAAACAGTGACAGTTCAAGGTACTAATTGTGTATGGAAGGTTGACTTAAGCCGACCAACCATCACGGAGATGGCAAACAAGGGAGGACTTCGTCAAGGTTTTATGTGAGTTTTCTTTTATGTGTGAATTATGTGTTCTCTGGCACTGTTGAATGCAAACTACATCCAAATTACTTGATGATGCTATCAGTAATATGCTCATCTAAGTCTCAAAAGCCTTTTATTCTATAGGAAGCTGTGGCCTCTTTGTGTTGTTGATGTCTTGTGTGTAGAGTAACACACTCACAATCAATGCATTTTTTTTTTTTTACCTCATGTTATTCAAATGAACAAATTTATACAATAGGTGATAATAAGAATAATAACAACATGAGCAATTGTGTTCAAATTCGGTGAGATAAGTAATTGCGTATTCACTCACTCCTGCAGTGCTCCGTATATTCGGTAGAAAACAAAATATTGCTTTTAAGTCAATCGCACCTTTTTCCATATTAGTTTGTTTATTAAATGAATCACACATTTTCACACACACAGTTATACACCTATATTAACAAAAACAGCACCTAAATGCGTTGGTAACGGATACTGATATGCCTCAAAGCGTTGTACATTTTCCATATTCTCCCAGGAAGATGATCAGACGACCTCCGTCCCAGTAGCTTCTTCTTTCCATTCGTCTCGTATACATAAACGTTTATATGTTCTTTTCTGAAATAAACAAATAGTCTCTCAAAATATCGTCCTTAATCAAATCAATTCTCATGTCAACATGTTTGTTCATTTCTGCAGTGAACAGGACACACACAGACTGATCCTTATATTATTGATGGCAATTTGTGAGAGATAAAATTGAATATCTCGTATGTCTGCTTCTTCTTCTATTCGAGTATATGTAGGTCATCTCATATCGTCTGGATTTCTAGGTAAATATTCAGTTTAACATATTCCATGAAGGATCTGAGACTTCTGCCTGTCCGACTCAACCTCTTCTCTTACAATTATATGCATTCATATATTCTGCCCATTCTTCTTCATTATTCGTCCCACTTATTTTCGATTTTTACTTGAACATCAGACCTAGTCATATGACGTAGAAGATTGCAGACTTCAGGCTGCAGGTTGATGGTGTGCCATCTTGGACTTGGCTAACTGCCACAAATGTCAATGGGCACATCAATGCTCACAAACATTTGCCTGAGTCTACATCGTCTGATACCGAATCTTCTCTCTACCATTCAGAACTTTCTCCTTTTATCTATTCGAGTTTGAAAGCAGAAAAATTCCATGCTGGTGTGCCTAGGAAAAATTGTGACCTTAACTATATGATATTCAGCGTTAATTCTGTGTGAAGAACCAAATGTCAGAAACGAAATCACGAAAATTTTCAGTCAGTAACTGGATCGTCAATTCCTCTTCAACTGGCTACAAAGTTGTCTATACATTCTCATCGACACTGAACACATGCACACCTGCATACGCGATATCCTCCACCTCACTAACTTTTATCCAAATTACGAAGACCCATCCAGGCGACAATCGTTTGTCGTCTTCAAATTCATTTCACTCATCGGTCTCCACTGCACAAATCCAAGCCATCTCCTTTATTTCGAACACATTCGTTCGACGACATGTGCTCATCTGTCTCAGGAATATTCACTTATGTGCATGATGAAAATCACTGGAATTGACACTATATATGCAACAACATACACAACTGCCTTTGATTCTAGAAATACAAGTCTATCCATCTATCATACAATCCATTTTGAAGATTGAATTTATCCAAACTTATTTCGATGTGTACTCATGACTTGATTGTCATCTTTCTCTCGTTTTCTCTTCCTCCAGGAGTTGTAGAGGTGGGATAACACGTCCTGATTCAATTGAAAACATGAACCGATAGAATATGATGGTGCGTAACACTACTGGAACTGCAGAGAAAATGATGAAATTAGCAATATCAATTGTTGAATAACCGAAAACTACTTTCAACTCTGCATATTGAAACGCTCTGCTGTGATGTTGGTGAAACAAAACACACTTCATCCTCTTCTATTTCCTCTTACTGTAGACTAGATCGTTTGAAATAAACTGCTATTCATAAAGTGCTTCTGTGTGAATAACAAATATGAAGTGTTCTGGAATGCTGAGATATTCCCTGAATAACTGATTACAGAGCGCAGTGTTTCATTCATGTCGCGTTACCTTTTGTGATGCGCTGACATTTACAAAATGTTAGTGGTGAGAACCAAGAAGAATCCGACATTCACACTTAATTGAGTCGTCGCCTACACAATTTATGGGCATGTCGGCGACTTCTACGTCGCTGATATCCATGAGTCATCCTCATGCGGTCCTACTCATGAAATCAGAGGGCATAGATCAGAGTTGTGGCAGTTGTCGGTTGAAACGCAAGCAAAGCGCCTTCCCTTGGTTATTCTTCACTTTGTAGATTTCTGATATCGTCAGTGCGATAATCGTTTCGGTGAACTTTTAAATATCATAACGGTAAAGGTAATCCAGCTAACACCCTTCCGACTGGGAACTTGAACAAATCAATACCTGAAACTACTAGGCCAAATCAAAACACATCACACCTTTCACTATCAGTCTCAAAATCTAAACACACATCAAATAAACAAAGTCACACACTTCACAACGACACACAACGAAGTGTCCTGTTTATCGTCGATTCACTGCCTCATTCGACACAATCTAAAAAAATTCGATTAACTTCAAGGCGGATTTTTTCATATGATTCCTAGGTCGATTTTGTTACTTTCCCACTGTACAACAATGAACCTATTAAAAATATAATGACATGGATAGCTCTTTCGACCTAGTTGTAAATTGTCCAGAGAATGCATTGTCATGAAATCACCAGGTCACTTAGACAACCTTTAGTCAAGTTATGAGTGTCTACCTTAGAAATCTTGCGAACAATCAACTAGTGTATCTTGCTGTCTAGTATCGATGGAATGCGTGTCATCTGTCGTCGAATTATAATAAGTGCTCATCGGCCAAAATATCGTTTAAAGTGTATTTGTTCACGTCGAATGAAACTAAACTCAAGCGTTTCAGCTGAGCGAATCCCTTCTTTGTTATCAAGCTGTGCATTCATATCTTACGTGCTTTTCAAGAAATTATATCCTCTGAGGGAATTCAAGCAAACGCATGAATACATGAGATTGTAATAATAATACTATGAAGTGCTATTCAGATTCAAATCTCTTCGAAGTCATGATCGTAGTTCAGTGTGCAGTGGCGCAACAAATAATGCAGCAAACAGAAGGCTTCATAGAATGTTTACATGGTGTTTGATTGTGGGATTATTAGGCATATGGAATTCCAAAAAAAAAGTTTGAAACTGTGTGGAATGGGACAATAAAATATTGAACGTTGTAAATTAAATTGAATAAGAATGATACGTCTCAATGTCTCAATCACGTGGTCACCATAATCTTCCTCCCTTCATTGGATTACCATCACTGTATTCCATTAAATAGCATGCTTGTGTCTAACTTCACTACAAGATCTAGCTAATAATATTCACAAAGAATATTTTCGCGAGGATTTAACACCTTCATGTCATCTTCTCATCCGTTCCCAACTCGTCGAAAATCACTTCTGTGAAGGTGGTCATCTGATCTTCAGTATGGAAGCACCTATTTTTCAGAAATGCTGGAAGTGTGAGCATGCGTTTTTCTTACGCCTCTAGGTCCTAGACCATCACATGCTGGACGCTACCGGTTGCCTGTGGCTGCAACGATGCTTTCTAGCCGAGTGAAACAAGTGACCTCCTTCAAATGTATTCGGTTGATAGAGATTTGTCGTTGTTGCATATTTTGCTTGTCGGTTGTTCGTCTATCTTCAGCAACTTCATCTCTTCTGTGTTTACACAAGGCTGTTCTTTTAGGTTGGCCGACGTATCTTCTCAGACTAAGCTCACAGTTTACGAGCTCAATTCAGTCCACCACAAGTAGGAATATTTACGGTAGTAACATTCTCAAACCTCTTCTCATTCGTATCCTCACTTCAAATGCGGCACTTAGACTACTGTTGTTGAGCACTTGTAATTTGACATCGTCATACTGCTGTGGAGTGATTCTGCAAAGTTTCTCACAGATCTCGAATAAGCCACCTCACGTGGTTTGATAGAATGATCTTACTATCAGTTAGTGATATGTGGACACCATATAATAGAGACTAACACTGCTCCAACACTAGATCACTGCTCACTTGAGACAGTCCTGAGACAACGCATCGAAATCAGACGCTTGTTAAGTTGAACAGGCAAAATATCTCAGTTTGTCAGCCAATGCATCTACATCCACGTGCCATCATCTTTTAAATTTCCTGAAATGATTCCTTTAGAGTGACAACGCTCAGTTAAACAAAATGCATCTTCATATGCTGTCAAGGCACAAAATTCCGTCGTGAGAAATCTTCTCATCTTTCTCGTGGAATATTTAGTGTGATTGTTTCAGTTTATGAAATGTGACATGTTGCATTCTTACATTCAAGTAATTAAAGTATCGGTGTGAGTTGCATAGCAGTGTAACTTTTATTGCATATCGACTGTTGTTGCGAATCATTTGTCATATGTCATCCTCATATTGCGGTTGAATGGTTCTGAGACGTTTCTCACAAATTTCCAATTGATCAATTTACTTGACGTGAACGAGTGAGTAATCTCTCTATCAATCACTGATGTGCGGACGTCATACAGTAGAGACAAACCCTGGGTCAGCTGTAGATAATCAACATTTGACATAGTGGACACGTGTTTTCGAAATTCAATTTTCTACTTCGATCCCAGTGAAACCATAATAGCTGCCATTGTAACAGAAAGGAATAAACTGAGAGTACTTATACACCTCCACTCAAGTGTTTATTGAACGACTTCAAAATCTGCATGCAACCTTTGAGACAACGCAGCGAAACCAGACTGTTGATTAGTTGAACAGGCGAAATAAAAATAATTACTTCGACTAATATAACAAAGTTCACTTATCTTCAACTTCAGTCTCGTCGATCGATTTCTCAGTCACTGAAAAGTCTCAGCTAAACTTAGTTTATCTCCATAGACTGTCAACAAACAAAATTCTATCATGTCAACAATACTCACCTTTCTCGTAAAACATGCAGTGTGATTGTTCCGATTTATTAGTTTGGTGAAATTGCACTCTCGTATTCAAGTAATATTTGTGAGTTTCATACGAGTGTAACTTTCTCATGTACTCGTCGAGTAGTTAATAGTCCTGACGCAGATAGAAGGAAATCAGGAGACCACCAGGTTTACGAGGATACTTGTATTTTCCAGACAAGGAAAATAAATAATAAATAAAACCGGAGCTGTGCATACAAAAGAAGATTACTCAACCACTTCTACTCTCATGTTTTGATTTGCTTAGAGGTTTTATTTTTATTTTGATGACTTAATTTTGTTTCTTTACCTGTTCCTTAATTGCTTATAATTCTTGTATCCACTTAGATCTCTTACATAGTTTCATATTATCTACTTTGTTTCTATGTGCATCCTGAGTAAAACTCTCTGTTATTATTACAACTGTTTGTGACAACTCATCACCTTGGTTACTACCCTAGCACTTAATTGTCTTGACTTACATTACCAACCTGTATCTGTTTAGTCAAAATGTCCTTAGGCAATTATAATTCTTGTATCCACTTAGATGTCTTACCTAACTTCGCATTATCTACTTTGTTTCTATGTGCATCCTGAGTAAAACTCTCTGTTATTATTACAACTGTTTGTGACAACTCATCACCTTTGTTACTACCCTAGTTTCTTTAACACCTAATTTTCTTGATCTGTATTACCAACTTTCACTTGTTTAGTTGAAAGTAACTATAACCAATTGTAACTTTGTTTGACAAACTTAATGTACACATACATACAAAACAATGCATATATACTTGCGATTGTACAGCTAAGAAAATGAATTCGCCAAAAAGAGACTCTTCGCTGATCTACGTGTTTTGTTTTCATTAAATAAATGTCACACAAGAGTGTGAGTGAAATGGTACGTAGTGTACGAAACGTGGGAACAACTATATAGTACAAAAGTATATATGAAAATGACTAATAAACATGAACCAATAATTGGCCAGTCCTAACATGATTGGTTGTAATGTCATGTGACAACAAGGACATACAGGTTTATTTAATTAGTGGACAGATAAAAGCATATTGCCAGTTATATTCAAATATTGACCCATATACACAGCAAAATATAACAGACTGTCACACCCTCACACACCTCTGGTACGCAAAGTTATTATTTCCTAATAACACGTTTATCAATGATAAATCATATGAATAGGATGACATTGGAACTCCGGACTGTCGCGGGATTCACATTTGATTTGAGATAGTGTCACACCAGAAAGCAACGCTACGCAACAGGTCGTTGTTATTTACAGATTTGTATGCGCTTTTTTCATCGGAGAGTAAAAATCTTCTGATTAGCTATCTTCTTGATGAAGGTTTTTTCGTTATTGCCCTTCATCGTTGCTCAGAAAACAAAGCCATATATCTGCGAATCGTATTTGAACACGTGAAGTCCGTTGTGATTGTTTGCTGATTATCTGAAGGATGATCTTTCTTATCATTTTGTCATGTTTCAGATTATGGAAGTAAACACTGAAGTAAATTGTTGTCTAATACTTTGACTTGCAACAGGCTGTAAGCACAAATGTATTCAGGACTATTGAGGTCCATTCAATATATTTGCAATAACACCGGACAACGAAGGTGAAGAACTCCTGGCACACCATCATCTCTTCCCTGTACTTACTCGAAGAATGTGTGAGTAATGGTTTTTTGTCGTGAACCAGTAGGACTGGAGTTACAAATCACACTAAAATCGAACGATTGGGAATGGAACGAAAGGCACATTTTTGTTCATAAGATTCGAATTGATTACCCTCAGTTAAGTACATATAACAGAAAATGAGTAACCTCACGATTATCAGCCAATTTTGTTTTTTTCACGAGTAAGTTTTCAGGAATATATCTGTATACTCCGAAGTTCAAGCATCTTCATAACAGGTTTACACATAAAATTTGAATGCAGAGAATTCCTTCAAGAACTAAGACATAAGAAAAGTTTAATGAATGCTTGTGTCATCTGACCAACAGAATTCGAAGACCTCTCTGTCATTTACGTGGTTCTCCGAAATCCTCTTTTCAAAACAGTGGGTCTGTCATTCTTCTGCCCTTCAATAGCACTGCCTCATTTCACTAACAGTGATCCTTATAAGCTAGAATCGATAGTCACGATCATTCGTGGAATCAAATAAAAGTAGCACTGTGTGAAATCAGCTGACGTTCACGCAGAAGACCTCATGTCAAGTTGAACGTGACCGAAAATCACGCGTCTTGTATGTGTTCACGTCATCATAACAATCAACAGATTAATCAACTAGCACTTTCATCAATGTCCACTTTGACAGTGGCTGATTTCTGCATCACACTAAGCCGATTAACTCATGTGATGACCTTCTTGGTTGAAATGTAACAGTGAACGTGATTTTCTGGAAGAGATTTATCAAGTCACTTTGAGAACAAGAAAAGAGAAATATTGTGCATCAGTCGAGTGATTTTGTGAAAGTGCGTGATTTGATGATGGTGTAGTTCATTGTTGCGATGTATTTAGGTCAACGTGTGCATGTACCAGTTAGCCCACCTAATTTAGTCAGTAGTATACGGTGTCATGTAGATACGCCTGCTTTCCTGATGACTATTTGTGATATCAGACAAATCACATTTATCATTGTGAAAACCCAACTCACACATTAGTGTTGAGATTTCACCTCTTCGCAATTCTACCACAGTAAATGACGTCGTGACTTCCGATTGCACTTAGTGCAGGTGTTAATTTTAATTTTTATTTATTTTCATGACTCAACTGAGTTTGAATTCGCTACGGCCAATTCTGGTGATAAATTTAAGCTTCACGACTAACTACATCTAAATCACGTGACTATGTTAGTTTCATTATGCTCACCATAATGTCAAGAGTACAGCAAACACTTTTCAAAGGAACTCTAGCTAAGATGTCAGCAATATGTTATGGATCTCCATCGGAGTCGCTAAAACCTGATGTTGATACTGAAGTGAATATTGCCATACTACAAATACGAAACATCTAGAATTAGAGGAAGTTGCCTACTAACTGATGGAAAGGTTGGCTCATCAAACTATTTCGCTGAGTCACTGAATGGACATGCATGAAGTGTTTCACAATTAAACACTGAGACGAGCCTTCGAAGTGAAGACAAGAAAAAAACTAGAAACGGCTCTCAGCGCAATATGACAGGCGATAGTCCTCTTTGACGTGAACTAGATTATGCAGAAGATTGTCAGTGTTAGGCAAAATTACACGGCGGATAGGATCGGACTCCAAGTAAACATTCAGAACACGGAGGTGATGGTGATAACGATCAATGTCTGTCGAGGGAATAAATTTGAAGGTGATAACTTGTTTCACATATACAGGCAGGGCGTGTCGTTTCAAATACTGCCAGTCAGCAGGATCAGAATATGGAAATATGAACTGAAGAAAAGAAACCAAGACACCTGTACATCTACAACGTTACTATCAGGCTGTTGCAGACTCTAGTCCACACCTGCAATCGCTGCCTCTTTAATTGGGATCGAAATGCCAGCTGACTAGAAACGATTTTCAACAAATTACTCAAAGAATGAATGAATCGAGATCCTCCTGATGAAGAATGACAACAGGTGAAAAATAGATTTTTCAGAAACATTACATGAGGTAGCGCGAATTCACCACGTGTGTAGTTTCGCTGAATATTGAGTTGAAAAGTGTCAACTTCTGAAAACGTTTGTTTCGATTGATATATCAGTAATAAAATGACTAACTATCGTACAGCTATATTCTTGATACAGAGGTGAGACTTTGTGTTTCCACTATCTCTGGTAAATCATCCAGTGTGATATCTCCACGTTTTGAGTAGGGTGAAATTAATGTATCGCATTCGCGTGATATTTGAATCACTTTGAGTTTCGTAGCAGTGTAACTTTTCTGGTGACAGCTGGCTGCTAGTGAAAATTGATGAACAGTAATTGACGTCAGTGTTTATGTTCTCAATATTGATCTTGAGAAAACTGGTAACGAAGGATTTGCGTAGGTGGATTAAGTTAACATACATATGATCTGACATTCAAGAAACAGCCACAAATACATGAAGGGTTAACTATCTCTTTCAGGAAAATCCAATCAGAAGACTGTGTATTTCTGCTAACAATAATCTATAATAAGTACATGAAAATCTATAAATATGTGTTGATTGCCTTAATAAACGATCTGTTGCCTGAGCCTTGTCTTCTGTTGTTACACGTTTACTCCACATCAATTGTCACCACCCTCAACCCACTTGAGAACACTTCCTTCGACATCATATGTTCATGTGTTTGCGATCGACACTCTCGCACTTCAACAGTCATGCTAATGGCAACGATTCACTCTTGTCTGACAAGTTTGACAGTTGATTCATTACAATGCATACCGTAACTGTTTTCTGCCAAAGAAGCTTCTTGTTCAAATGAACATGTCATGACAGAGACAAGGTGTATTGAAACAGAATGGGCTCAGTGAATAAGATATTAGTCTACTTCAGCATTACTGTGAAATGGGATCTGCCTTATGTCACGTGATTTTTCATGACCAACGATTGTGAAATTCAGAAATCTCTCTCACACACAGTCACTTCTTCTGAATACTCAGTTTACCAATGTCACCTAATGATTTTTCATGTGTAACAGAGGCCATCGAAAATGCAGATAGTCGTGTGAACGTACTTCGATTTGAGGATCAAGTATCCATCACAACTGAGTTGCATTCAGTACACTCCCAATAAGTCCGTACATAGTAGATCACAATATCTAGGAGCTCCGTGTATCATTATTCCACAGATGTGATTCATTTGTTCAATTCTATAGCACGAATTTACTTCGAAAATTATTTTCTCATTCTGATACTTTGAAATCGGAGGGTCCAGAAATAGGAATGCTATAAACAATAAGTTCCTCTGATGATTCTTCGTCAAAACAGGTGTTCAGTTGTGCTCAATGGTTTCACTTTACTGCCAGTATCATTTCAATCCATGTTGACAATTGAGATTAATCAGAAACCTCCAGACTTACTAATGAAAATACATCAAATGAGCCGTATTTGTATATGGATAGATACGTGTTTCAAGGTTTGTGAGAATGAAACCATCATCGACGCGGTTTTTCTTCCTTCCACTTCAATATGGTCATATCCTGAGTGCGACCGAGCTGTTGAAACCCCACTAGGATTGATGTAGTGCGGGACGGAATTCATTCTGAGGCACTGATGTAGAGAGTGAAGTCAAAGTTCTTAGTCTACTAGTGCGAAACCTTTGATGGGAGGATGGGTTACCTAATGATCTGTAGAAAGTTTGCCTAACTAAATTACATAGGTGGCTAAAACAAACATCTCCAACAAACGGTTCGGAATCATTCAACAGGTAAATTCCGATGTCACGTTTCGAGTGACTCAAGATGCTCAACTCAGAAGTAAGAAGAGGCATTCATCCAACTATCTCTAGCGGAATTCGGAAGAGAAATGAACGCGCAACAGGAAACTGATTGATATTGCATCCTTCACTGAAGTCAGATATACGTGAAACTACTGATCACATTTATACGCACAGCTGAGAATTCAGAAGAAAAGCACAACAATGACAGCATTCATGTGAATGCTTCGTTTCCATTACCAAACTGTATATCATTTGGCAGTGTGAAAGTGAGAAATTCCTGACGAAACATACTTCGACTACACCGTCAATGATTACTTTGATTTCATCGACAGAGTATTAAAGTTGAGCGGAACTAACAATTGCGTGATATCTTATGAAATACAGTTCTCATTTGAGAATTTCCTGGTCAAAAAACAAGACATACCATCTGTTGATACAGAGAATATATCCCACAGCGCATACAAATCTGTAAATATCGTGTGATTTTCTTAATCAACGACCTGTTGCCTAGCCTTGCTTTCTGGTGTGACACTATCTCAAATCAAATGTGAATCCCGTGACAGTCCGGAGTTCCAATGTCATCCTGTTCATATGATATGTCATTGATAAACGTGTTATTAGGAAATAATAACTGTGCGTACCAGCGGTGTGTGAGGAAAGCATTCACTATGATATACACTAATAATTGCCATGAGAACTGATGCGCATAAGCCAAATAGTAAAAGAAGCTTCATGGTTCATATATACCGAGTTTGCCAACAATCGATTTGGAGTACAAGTTTCATATGCATCCACCTGCTGTGTGTTTTGTTTTTGACAGTCTGTTATATTTTGCTGTGTATATGGGTCGATATTTCATTAAAACTGGAAATATGCTTTTATCTCTCCACTTATTTAAAAAAATGTTTGTCCTTGTTGTCACATGACATTACAACCAATCATGTTAGGACTGGCCAATTATTGGTTCGTGTTTATTAGTCATTTTCATATATACTTTTGTACTATATAGTTATTCCCACGTTTCGTACACTACGTACCATTACACTCACACTTCTGTGTGACATTTATTTAATGAAAACAAAACACGTAGATCAGCGAAGAGTCTCTTTTCGGCGAATTCATTTTCTTAGCTGTACAATCGCAAATATATATGCATTGTTTTGTATGTATGTGTACATTAAGTTTGTCAAACAAAAGTAACAATTGGTTAACGTAACTTTTAACTAAACAAGTGAAAGTTGGTAATACAGGTCGAGAAAGTTAAGTGTTAAAGAAACTAGGGTATTAACCAAGGTGATGAGTTGTCACAAACAGTTGTAATAATAACAGAGAGTTTTACTCAGGATGCACATAGAAACAAAGTAGATAATACGAAACTATGTAAGAGATCTAAGTGGATACAAGAATTATAAGCAATTAAAGAAAAAGGCAAACAAACAAAATTAAGTCATCAAAATAAAAATAAAAACTCGAAGCAAATCAAAACATGAGAGTAGAAGAGGTTGAGTAATCTTCTTTTGTATGCACAGCTCCGGTTTTATTTATTATTTATTTTCCTTGTCTGGAAAATACAAGTATCCTCGTAAACCTGGTGGTGTCCTGATTTCCCTCTATCTGCGTCAGGACTATTAACTACTCGACGAGTATATGAGAAAGTTACACTCGTATGAAACTCACAAATATTACTTGAATACGAGAGTGCAATTTCACCAAACTAATAAATCGGAATAATCACACTGCATGTTTTACGAGAAAGGTGAGTATTGTTGACATGATAGAATTTTGTGTGTTGACAGTCTATGGAGATAAAATAAGTTTAGCTGAGACTTTTCAGTGACTGAGAAATCGATCGACGAGACTGAAGTTGAAGATAAGTGAACTTTGTTATATTAGTCGAAGTAATTATTTTTATTTCGCCTGTTCAACTAATCAACAGTCTTGTTTCGCTGCGTTGTCTCAAAGGTTGCATGCAGATTTTGAAGTCGTTCAATAAACACTTGAGTGGAGGTGTATAAGTACTCTCAGTTTATTCCTTTCTGTTACAATGGCAGCTATTATGGTTTCACTGGGATCGAAGTAGAAAATTGAATTTCGAAAACACGTGTCCACTATGTCAAATGTTGATTATCTACAGCTGACCCAGGGTTTGTCTCTACTGTATGACGTCCGCATATCATTGATTGATAGAAAGATTACTCACTCGTTCACGTCAAGTAAATTGATCAATTGGAAATTTGTGAGAAACGTCTCAGAACCATTCAACCGCAATATGAGGATGACATATGACAAATGATTCGCAACAACAGTCGATATGCAATAAAAGTTACAGTGCTATGCAACTCACACCGATACTTTAATTACTTGAATGTATGAATGCAACATGTCATATTTCATAAACTGAAACAATCACACTAAATATTATACGAGAAAGATGAGAACATTTCTCACGACGGAATTTTGTGCCTTGACAGCATATGAAGATGCATTTTGTTTAACTGAGCGTTGTCACTGTAAAGGAATCATTCCAGGAAATTTAAAAGACGATGGCACGTGGATGTAGATGCATTGGCTGACATACTGATATATTTTGCCTGTTCAACTTATCAAGCGTCTGATTTTGATGCGTTGTCTCAGGACTGTCTCAAGTGAGCAGTGATCTAGTGTTGAAGCAGTGTTAGTCTCTATTATATGGTGTCCACATATCACTAACTGATAGTAAGATCATTCTATCAAACCACGTGAGGTGGCTTATTCGAGATCTGTGAGAAACTTTGCAGAATCACTCCACAGCAGTATGACGATGTCAAATTACAAGTGCTCAACAACTGTAGTCTAAGTGCCGCATTTGAAGTGAGGATACGAATGAGAAGAGGTTTGAGAATGTTACTACCGTAAATATTCCTACTTGTGGTGGACTGAATTGAGCTCGTAAACTGTGAGCTTAGTCTGAGAAGATACGTCGGCCAACCTAAAAGAACAGCCTTGTGTAAACACAGAAGAGATGAAGTTGCTGAAGATAGACGAACAACCGACAAGCAAAATATGCAACAACGACAAATCTCTATCAACCGAAT
This sequence comes from Trichobilharzia regenti, assembly GCA_944472135.2. Classification (NCBI taxonomy): domain Eukaryota; kingdom Metazoa; phylum Platyhelminthes; class Trematoda; order Strigeidida; family Schistosomatidae; genus Trichobilharzia; species Trichobilharzia regenti. Next base: position 110,060,370 of record OX235264.1, on the reverse strand, counting down.
ACATTTGAAGGAGGTCACTTGTTTCACTCGGCTAGAAAGCATCGTTGCAGCCACAGGCAACCGGTAGCGTCCAGCATGTGATGGTCTAGGACCTAGAGGCGTAAGAAAAACGCATGCTCACACTTCCAGCATTTCTGAAAAATAGGTGCTTCCATACTGAAGATCAGATGACCACCTTCACAGAAGTGATTTTCGACGAGTTGGGAACGGATGAGAAGATGACATGAAGGTGTTAAATCCTCGCGAAAATATTCTTTGTGAAAAATATTAGCTAGATCTTGCAGTGAAGTTAGACACAAGCATGCTGTTTGATGGAATACAGTGATGGTAATCCAATGAAGGAAGGAAGATTATGGTGACCACGTGATTGAGACATTGAGACGTATCATTCTTATTCAATTTAATTTACAACGTTTAATATTTTATTGTCATATTCCACACAGTTTCAAACTTTTTTATTGGAATTCCATATGCCTAATAATCCCACAATCAAACAACATGTAAACATTCTATGAAGCCTTCTGTTTGCTGCATTATTTGTTGCGCCACTGCACACTGAACTACGATCATGACTTCGAAGAGATTTGAATCTGAATAGCACTTCATAGTATTATTATTACAATCTCATGTATTCATGCGTTTGCTTGAATTCCCTCAGGGATATAATTTCTTGAAAAGCACGTAAGATATGAATGCACAGCTTGATAACAAAGAAGGGATTCGCTCAGCTGAAACGCTTGAGTTTAGTTTCATTCGACGTGAACAAATACACTTTAAACGATATTTTGGCCGATGAGCACTTATTATAATTCGACGACAGATGACACGCATTCCATCGATACTAGACAGCAAGATACACTAGTTGATTGTTCGCAAGATTTCTAAGGTAGACACTCATAACTTGACTAAAGGTTGTCTAAGTGACCTGGTGATTTCATGACAATGCATTCTCTGGACAATTTACAACTAGGTCGAAAGAGCTATCCATGTCATTATATTTTTAATAGGTTCATTGTTGTACAGTGGGAAAGTAACAAAATCGACCTAGGAATCATATGAAAAAATCCGCCTTGAAGTTAATCGAATATTTTTAGATTGTGTCGGATGAGGCAGTGAATCGACGATAAACAGGACACTTCGTTGTGTGTCGTTGTGAAGTGTGTGACTTTGTTTATTTGATGTGTGATTAGATTTTGAGACTGATAGTGAAAGGTGTGATGTGTTTTGATTTGGCCTAGTAGTTTCAGGTATTGATTTGTTCAAGTTACCAGTCGGAAGGGTGTTAGCTGGATTACCTTCACCGTTATGATATTTAAAAGTTCACCGAAACGATTATCGCACTGACGATATCAGAAATCTACAAAGTGAAGAATAACCAAGGGAAGGCGCTTTGCTTGCGTTTCAACCGACAACTGCCACGACTCTGATCTATGCCCTCTGATTTCATGAGTAGGACCGCATGCGGATGACTCATGGATATCAGCGACGTAGAAGTCGCCGACATGCCCATAAATTGTGTAGGCGACGACTCAATTAAGTGTGAATGTCGGATTCTTCTTGGTTCTCACCACTAACATTTTGTAAATGTCAGCGCATCACAAAAGGTAACGCGACATGAATGAAACACTGCGCTCTGTAATCAGTTATTCAGGGAATATCTCAGCATTCCAGAACACTTCATATTTGTTATTCACACAGAAGCACTTTATGAATAGCAGTTTATTTCAAACGATCTAGTCTACAGTAAGAGGAAATAGAAGAGGATGAAGTGTGTTTTGTTTCACCAACATCACAGCAGAGCGTTTCAATATGCAGAGTTGAAAGTAGTTTTCGGTTATTCAACAATTGATATTGCTAATTTCATCATTTTCTCTGCAGTTCCAGTAGTGTTACGCACCATCATATTCTATCGGTTCATGTTTTCAATTGAATCAGGACGTGTTATCCCACCTCTACAACTCCTGGAGGAAGAGAAAACGAGAGAAAGATGACAATCAAGTCATGAGTACACATCAAAATAAGTTTGGATAAATTCAATCTTCAAAATGGATTGTATGATAGATGGATAGACTTGTATTTCTAGAATCAAAGGCAGTTGTGTATGTTGTTGCATATATAGTGTCAATTCCAGTGATTTTCATCATGCACATAAGTGAATATTCCTGAGACAGATGAGCACATGTCGTCGAACGAATGTGTTTGAAATAAAGGAGATGGCTTGGATTTGTGCAGTGGAGACCGATGAGTGAAATGAATTTGAAGACTACAACCGATTGTCGCCTGGATGGGTCTTCGTAATTTGGATAAAAGTTAGTGAGGTGGAGGATATCGCGTATGCAGGTGTGCGTGTGTTCAGTGTCGATGAGAATGTATAGACAACTTTGTAGCCAGTTGAAGAGGAATTGACGATCCAGTTACTGACTGAAAATCTTCGTGATTTCGTTTCTGACATTTGGTTCTTCACACGGAATTAACGCTGAATATCATATGGTTGAGGTTACACTTTTTCCTAGGCACACCAGCATGGAATTTTTCTGCTTTCAAACTCGAATAGATAAAAGGAGAAAGTTCTGAATGGTAGAGAGAAGATTCGGTATCAGACTATGTAGACTCAGGCAAATGTTTGTGAGCATTGATGTGCCTATTGACATTTGTGGCAGTTGGCCAAGTCCAAGATGGCACACCATCAACCTGCAGCCTGAAGCCTGAAATCTTCTACGTCATATGACTAGGTCTGATGTTCAAGTAAAAATCGGAAAATAAGTGGGACGAATAATGAAGAAGAATGGGCAGAATATATGAATGCATATAATTGTAAGAGAAGAGGTTGAGTCGGACAGGCAGAAGTCTCAGATCCTTCATGGAATATGTTAAACTGAATATTTACCTAGAAATCCAGACGATATGAGATGACCTACATATACTCGAATAGAAGAAGAAGCAGACATACGAGATACTCAATTTTATCTCTCACAAATTGCCAAGAATAATATAAGGATCAGTCTGTGTGTGTCCTGTTCACTGAAGAAATGAACAAACATGTTGACATGAGAATTGATTTGATTAAGGACGATATTTTGAGAGACTATTTGTTTATTTTAGAAAAGAGCATATAAACGTTTATGTATACGAGATGAATGGAATTCTGAAGCTACTGGGACGGAGTCAGTCAGATAATAATTCTAAGAGAATATGGAAGAGCATGCAAAACGTATATATATTGAAAATATACAACGCTTCGAGGCATATCAGTATCCGTTACCAACGCATTTAGGTGCTGTTTTTGTTAATATAGGTGTATAACTGTGTGTGTAAAAATGTATGATTCATTTAATAAACAAACTAATATGGAAAAAGGTGCGGTTGACTTAAAAGCAATATTTTGTTTTATACCGAATATGCGGAGCACTGCAGGAGTGAGTGAATACGCAAACACTTATCTCACCGAATTTGAACACAACTGCTCATGTTGTTATTATTCTTATTATCACCTATTGTATAAATTTGTTCATTTGAATAACATGAGGTATGCAGGCATTGATTGTGACATTACAAGTGTGTTACTCTACACACAAGACATCAACAACACAAAGAGGCCACAGCTTCCTATAGAATAAAAGGCTTTTGAGACTTAGATGAGCATATTACTGATAGCATCATCAAGTAATTTGGATGTAGTTTGCATTCAACAGTGCCAGAGAACACATAATTCACACATAAAAGAAAACTCACATAAAACCTTGACGAAGTCCTCCCTTGTTTGCCATCTCCGTGATGGTTGGTCGGCTTAAGTCAACCTTCCATACACAATTAGTACCTTGAACTGTCACTGTTTCACTATCATCGAAAGAAAATTTACTCCTCCCAAAATCGACAGTCTCTTGTCCTTGAAATAAAACAAACAATTAGACATTGTAATGGTTAACCAGAAACATTTGAAGTCTATACAAGTAGACCTATTTCGTGATGGAAGTGAACTTATAATGCTATAATCATCAGCTTAGTTTTGAAGTGCATTTGGCAAGGATCAGCAATGCTGAATAGTAAGTCGTTGATTTAATATAATACAGCATCACTGAATTTCGACCCACGCTCGATCGTCTCTCACCCAATGTCAGTAGTAGTCTGTCAGCCCTTCGCTATGCAGTGAATATTTAAACATGGTACAAAGTAAATGAAAGATTTCACTGGATAATGTCACTCTTATCTCCACACTTACAGTAGTGTGAAGCGATTAAAAAGTCAGAAGTTATCCTCAATGTAGACCAACTTAACTGTTTTGAATGCTCTGACTTTTAGAAAATATCGTCGGTGAGCATGTGCCGTCGTGCTGAATTCGGTCAACAATGCTGTTTGAAGAACTCACAACTGAACCATAAACCTAAACCGAGGAATTCAAAAAAAGTGAACATTCTCACGGTTTCAAACTTCAGTTTGCCTTATGCCATAATTTACTAAATAACCAACTAACTGCCTTACATACATAACCGCTCATTTACAGAGCATAACTTCACCCAACTTTTAGGTGATGATTCCTTCTTCAATCGATCACAGTTTGACCGCGACTTCATATCAGTTAGGAGAGAATCGGAAACAAGCAAGGAGTACTGAACAGTCAGCTGTTTCATCGAAGTTTAGACCGATCAGCAGTGCACACTCAGAGAAATTCGAACCTATATGAGGTATGATAGATTTCATGGATGATTGAATCATGGAACAGTGGCTGACGAAGCAGCTGTCTAGTTTCCATCCTTGTTTTCGTTCAGCTTTACACAATCGCGTCAAAGCGTGTTGAAAAATTCAGGAGAAATACAAGACTGAACAATCAACATTAAATGTAACAGTGGGTAGTATTCTTATTCTACGACCTCTACAACGTTTGCCTGATCCAACTACATTACCGTCTGAATATTTGTTGAAAATTCAGCTCGAATTTCCCCCATTATCCAGTTAAGCATTACTCATGACAATTGGGAATACCATCGTTGGAGGCATTCAGCTAGTCAATACTCCTGCTGTATTCACGTCATAGGAGAGCCTTGCTCAGTTATCCACTGTTGATCACGTGACTTGGTCATCATTTCTCACTAGAATATCAGATACCACCTTACTTCAGCCAGTCTTACATTCATCAGTGAGAAGTAACAATATTTCCAAGAAGTGATTTTTCAAGTGGTGGAATAATCGATGAAATCATATTTACTTCAGGAATTCGCACACAGAATAAATCTGAATTACCTATATCATGAAGTTTCATCGGATACCACTTTTCCTCTGATTCTACCTTTTCAAAATTGACCAGGCACAGACTGACGAGTATGACGAAGTTCAGTTTTGACCTCTGGGACACCATTTTACTAAAAATATTCAAGAAAGTGAAAAGAATGACATTTCAATTAGATGTAAATTGAAATGCATGACAGTGAGTAACTTGTACAGTTGCTTTGAATTCCGAGTGCAACACAGAGTTGCGAAAGCACATGTAACAATTGCACTTATCTAGTATCCTTTACAGTGTAGCCACATGATTGTGCATACCACCTCATGATATCCAGCCGACGCCATCTCCATCATATGACAGTGAAAGTCTTTCACAACTCCTCGTTTACAATTCCAAAATCACTTCAACATTTATAAATGTATGGCGTCTTTTGATAACGAGATTGTGAATCTTTCTCAAGCGTCAATTATATATCACATAATACATAACGGAAACTGTTAGACCACGGGCACTCACCTGTGATTTGTGATGAATAGTCAGTCAATTACTTACTTGACATTGATAGAATATTTTCTTGGACTATTTATACCACGAACAAATGACTCCAATACATCCATTGGTCACTCTCAACAACCATGTTTGTATGTTTGCGTGATTTTCCTGTTATCATGCAGTTATAATCGGATCTACCGGATTACAGAAAAGTCATATTCACAAAACAGCGATCATAATCGTCAACTAAATCGTATGTGTAGGTCACAGCTAATATTGCTTTTATCATCTGTGCGAGACATATGATAGATGATAGAAAATGTATATTTCACGGGCATATCCATTATTTCACATCAACTAAATCTCATAGTTAATATTCTAATGAGTTCCAACTACCATAGAAACGAGTATGTTGCACACGCCACGGTGTCTCTCTCGGCCTCAGTGTTCTACTTGATGTGACTCCTATGTTCGAAATGATGAGTACTGAGTTTAGGCTGCATTGAGGACAGCATCACACACTGGTATAACCAGACGGTATTTATGTGTGCAGCGTGAAATCCATTACACGGCTAGTCACTATTAATCAAAATTTCTTCACCTTCATTGCCAGACTTATACAAAGAGTCGGCATTTAAAATCATTAGGATGTCTGCGGAACCTGAACGTTTCGGTCCACTCAGTTGACAGGAAAATCAGAGACATCGAAAACTAACGAAGGGGAATACGCAGATTTCACTGAATAGTTTGAGGCTCATTGAAAGTAAGGTGTATCAATTATGTGTCACTGTTAATGGATTATTCAGTCGGACCTCACTGGATGAACAGCCTGCAAGCAAACGTTCCTTTCAACAGACCGTCCTCGGTACAAACTCCGGTCTTTGCTGTTCACTTCCGTTGAGTCTCAAATAAGGGTGACGAAACAACTGTCGAATTCTCTCAAGTGCTTTTCTATTTATCTCCATTTCATTTCAGTATGCAATCCAGCTTCAAAAAGAGATCAAACCATGTACAAATTCGTCTGAATGACATCAAAATGTATTGAGTAACAACTGAAAATTATGAGGTAGTCTATTTTCTGATATACGTATAAGACTGAATGTGACCATTTTGAGTCTGATCTGCAGAAATTTGTCTCTCCCTTCTTCAAAAATCGGTTGACCGTGGTCTCGTCTGTAGGCTGATATGCCTTCGACGAATGCATTGCACGTTCGTGTCTGTGGCTTAGCTATTGTGAAAAACGACAGACGGTCTACGATTTGAGTGTTTCATGCACTTTGTCAATATTACGCTAGTTAACTCAGTGTGGATGTTCGTGTTCTGTTACATGCTGGCATTCACAAAAAAATCCAATACAGTGAGACTGCAAATGAATTGTGACCACGAACAAATGAATGGTTATTTTTCTGACTGAAGCACCGACTTTTAAAATCAGAATCTCTTTGTGCACACTGAGGTAGAGTGCAGACGAATCGCAGAGTCATTTTGAAGTGATGAATGCCTGCCTCACCTTTCCGATTCTGTATGATTTCGACATCCTTTGTTATGATTTTCCACACAGGAAAAGGAAAGGAGTGACAGACTTCAAATACCCACAGTTAAAATAAATACAACAGAAACCGATACTTACAGTAGGAATATATGCAGATGTTAATTATTCAACAGAAGACATTTCAACATACCTTATATTTGAATTGATCTTATAAGTTGCAGAGAGGATAAGAAAAAACTAAGAAGCGTTGACTAGTATTTAAATAACTCACTTCAACGAAACAAGAAATAGATCGGAGTTTGTGTAATAAAAAATCAAACGAGAGACTGTGTTTTACTTATAGTCGTGTCGTTATACTTGTCTCGCTCATCTCTTTCTTCAAATTACCCTGCGTCAATTTGTTACGCATTCGAGTAATTATGAAGAAAAGGATGGAAACGCGAGTAGATAGCGATTGTAGATTACACGTCAGATGCTAACCACATTGAGTGAAGCGTGAGAGAAATTCTCAAGGTAATTATACCCAGATTGACAAGGCGAATTTTAACATAATTCCTTTCGGGAAAAAAAAATACTCACTGTGTAATATGTGATCTGCTAGATAACCTAAATAGTAATCAAAAAGGCAAGCATATGTTCATGACAGCGTATTATTACGATTGATTGAATGACACACACACACATGCACATATCAACCAGGAGTGCTTGACAGCTAGCCAGCAAGACTGAAGTTATTTGTCACCAAACATCGGTCATTTTGATCATTCCAAACTGACGTCCACAGAAACGTACCTCGTAAAACCTGACTCAGTGAGACGAGTTGATTCAAACAACACATTTTCCAGATTACTCAGCTTTTTCAGCTGGGAAAACATGGTGCACAAGTGATAGGCTGCTATCTGAAGCAGCGAAACACTCATCTGGCAATTAGGTCACTTTGATCATGCTGGTCAGTGAGCAAGCCATCCAGACAGCAAGCATCACTGGTATGCAACTATTCATCTCAACGAATTAGTACCATATATCGTCGTGGTATAAGGCTAATCCATTCCTATCATCCATAGAAATTAATATGTATACATATGGCACATAGTATCTTATAGTATACTATAAACGTCTACGCGTCATGGAAAAGATTCTTCGCACAGCGAAACAGATCACTGCCAATGAACTCATGGACACTTGTGATTGTGGAAATAATTTCTCGATTATGCAGAATTATTCATTTGGTGACGAAATTGTGCGAAATTCTAAAAGGTTTACTATTCGAGACGTTCACCTGAATATCTGAAGTATGCACGTATTATCCCGAATACATTTCAACAATCAGATTCATCAAATCACGAAATTTTAGACAATAAGCCGACTGATAGATAACAGTTGTACTTTTAGTGTTCTCAAAAATGATTTGATAGATTTTGACTAGAAAACCACGTCCATTGTTATCCTTGAAATTTGAGATTAATTAAATGGTTGATTATGAAGCAGAAATCAGATAATTCACGAGTGAAATTGGTATCATATCTGATTACAAAAATGAATAACAATATGAGTTCTTTCACTATCGCAGATACGTACAATCAACAAAATTCTCCGTGGATTATAATACATCATCGTTGGCTACAGGTGGTTCCCTGACTGATGATGACCAAACATTTCGAATGTAATCAGGCAGTGGATTTGAAGTGAAAGAGGAATTGCAGGCAAACAACATTGAAAAGAGCAAAGTGATGTTGATGCAGCACGCAAAAAAGCAGAAGAATGTTCGAAGTCTGAAGGTCAGGTGAATCAGTAGTAGACAGACCCAAACATTGGAAGAAATTGACAGAACTCTATACACTGTGTAACAACAGTCTAGTTATGTGACAGAAGAGAAAGTCGGAATTCTCAATCAATTGATAAGAGAAAAAGTTTAATCATTATTCATTCCTAATTCATGTGACTTCACACTTCATGTGGATGTTTGCACTTCAAATGTCTAGCAAGGATCATAATTTTTTCGTACTATTATTATCCTTATAATTATTTTATGATATCATGTCTTTATTATCCATTTCTCCACCCAGTTTATTTCACCTCATTGTTACCCTTATCTTTGTCAACCTTTATGATATTATACTAAGCCTACCAATTCTGTAGCATTTTACTACAATTTACAATTTAGCCTCTTTATTTTATCATTAGACATTATCGGTCGGCCCTAACATCCAGTGTCTCCTTTGTTAACGTGTCTTTGCAATGTATTTTGTGGTTATTGCATTTTCTCACCCCAAGGACACTTGTATTCTGTAAACTTTAAAACGACGCTATATCACCCAATTGTTCATTCAAACTTCATCACATTTTTCGACTGAACACCCTACACACATTTAATTGACTATGCTAACTAATGGACTATCGCCTCAACTTACACATGCACCCCAATACAGTTTCTGATATCATTTTCATTTGCCTTTAGTGGCTATAAATACTCTATTGTTCATGGATTTATAACTGTAGAGCCTGAAGAAGAAGTTACCGAAAACAATTTTTTGCTCAAAATCTTGTTTTGATAACAAGAATTCGGATCGATTAAATACACGGCGCTCCTACATGAAATGATTCATGAGCTTGACTAGATGAATGTTATCGCATTAGATTGCAGCAGTGAGTAACGATATACGTTCTTTCACCATCGCCAATACGTGTAATCAACAGAAAGTACTAGGAAACGGGTTACCTGTCAAAAGCCCGCAAATGTCTAACATATGAAAACGGCTAATTCCCACTAGGCGTTTTTCAAAACATAAACAACACGGGTTATAGGCATTGTAAAATCAGTTTTACTCGTTATCGGACTATTCAAAATTTCACTAATAACTTCTGTCTTCACTGTTATCACATAGTCTGACATGTATAGGACGTAATTTCATTATTCACAGCAGTTGAAAATTGAAGTGTAGGAGAGTGTTGATCTAACGGCTGTTTCATCGGGTGCAGATGATTCCCCAACACAGATAGTATTTATCAGTAGTGATAATAATAATAATAATAATAATAATAAAGTAGTAACATTCAGGAAATCGGATTCCCGATTCCTTGAATTCAGTGAAGACTACACTCAACTTTCCAATGTTCAACGTTTATGATGTCAATAATACGAATGAGATACAGATGTTGTGTGAGTGGGTGTGAAACGCATGGTAGAATAGTTTGTACACAGAGGATAGAAGTTGTCTTCAACTGAACCTGTACTCTGGCGTCACAATCAATATCCTGCAGATAAATACACAGCACAGTGTATCAATAGAGGACACCACAGCATCAGTTTCCCTAAGGAAGAGGAAGAAAAAGAAAATGACTCTCTTCCATTATTGGAAGTCTTAATGAATTGAAATGAATCCATCCTTGTGAACCTGTTTTGTGTATCGAAGATTGACAACATAATTAGCGATTCCTTGTTGTTGTTCAGCAGCCTTCAAAATGTTTCAGTTCAGAATTATCGATAACATTGTTCGATTATTACTTGTCCCACCACTTTGCATTCTATTCAGTTCAAGGCTTTCAAGTGTTCATAATTTACTGAGAAATTACGCTCGTGCTGATTTCGCGTTATTTCTTCCTGTTGTCGCGTCAAGTGTAAAATTTAAAAAAAATTGGGAGCTAAGACAATAGACGAGTTAAGTCAAGTTAAAAAAAACATATTGAAGGTCAAGCTAGAAATGAAGATCACTAGATTGAATAGCATACGTAATAGTACATCTGCTATGATATCAATACAGAGTTAACCCAGGAAGGTGGTTCAGTGTGATGACGAATTGTATTAAATATGTAAAGGTGATTTAAGCTCTCTAATTGTTATGCCTTCAATAAACTTCAGGATACGCGCCAAAAATGTATTATAGATAGGTATAAAACATGTGTTAATGTCAATTTGATGTTCTACCTCTGTAAAATGTTTCGTAATAGAAGAGTTAGGTATTCCGTTCTCAACTATAATAGGTTCTGAAGATTTTGTTTGCCTCTGGAACCATTTAATTATATGCTATGGAGATGTTGCATGCAGAGATCGCTTCGTCTTCCCAATGTACCTGCGTCCACTTGTACACTAAAATTGTTGAATACAATAAAATGTGACATCATTTTTTGCATGTTGAAAGGGCTTAGAGACATATATTGGCTTCACATTATCAATATGGTATGATACTAGCTGCATAAAACGCCTTTTATACCTGATGTACACGTCTTTCTTCGAGGCGAGTTTGGTGTTCCTACTACTTACTTATCCGTTGGATTGCACTGAAAAAGCACCTTACTAAGACTCTTTTGTATGCAACAGAGTGGAAACTGTTTTGATCACGAAACTGTCCTGTCCAGGTAGGTTTTCAAAAAAAATAGGTCATTTTATCGACGTATCAAGTCGTCGACTAAGCATTTTGTCTCAAAAAGATACTCAATCACCTTCCTCTTAAACTGATGCAAGTGATAGTCGGTTTAACGTACTGTTTTGTAGGGGATGTAGTGAAAAGAGTAAAATCCATCGAATCAAATAAATAATATTTATTCGTAAGAAGATACGCATGTTTTAAATGTGTGGTGGAACAAAATTACAGAATTTTGAAGATAATTTGATTCACAGGCTTTAGCAACAATTGATTATATAATGAAGAAATTTGAAAAAATACTGATGACTAAGAAGATTAAGAGAAGACTCAGAATAGTAACGTGAAATAAAAACAAGCTAACTGAATTAACTAGAATCGGACAAATTTCAAAAAACCCGACAATGTCGAAAGCTGGTGTCCCCTATTTGGATGTAAGATAAGCGATATCAATAAAATCAATGTAGAGGATTATGGGAACTATTCATCATAACTATTAGTCAATGTATATGGTGGAGTGAAATGAAAGTGATGCATTCAAACCTTTTTTTGACACATAGACATGGTTTTTTCTAATGAATTTCGACCGCTTCTGCCGTGTATTCAGTTCATACTCGTAGATCATGAGAGAGGTTTAGTGATATCACGTCAATAACTTAAAACCCTTTCTAAGATTCAATTGGACATTGAATATTGACGAGACAAGGTAGTATTAAATTGCGTAAATTATCTCCATTCAAACCTCTGCAAATCCAAGATAGGAAGTGTTCAAATATTTGATGATGAACTTGCGTGATATTACGTCCTATGTAGCTGGTTATGCACGCGGGAGGTTAAAATAGTAAATGCACATGGCAGAGGCGAAACCGAGCAGTCTGTCTATTTTTCTAGGACTTATTAAAGGATGGTAGGTGAATATATAGATATATATAGATTGGCCTCGTAGGAAACCCTCTTGAAGGCTTTTCTCACACGTTGTGATACGTTCCCGCTATCGATATCACTCGTGATTTTTAGATTTAGGAAGACTGCACATTTGGGAACAGTTGACACCTTCAACAGTTTGCTTTTTCGGTTCATGTGCTTGTTCGCGAATTCAGTTGGATACTCCTTTCTACTTAGTAGATCGCAAATATTACAGAGTACTTCGTTGAGTGTCTCACTTATATGCAAAACTCAAACCCGGTGAATCAGGCATTTAAACGGATTTCTTTAGTATTGTAGAGGTAAGAAGCGGAAGAAGTGCGTATACTGTCTGATGAAAGTAGATTTCTTTCCAAAAAATTACAGCTTGTTCCGTCTGTTCGTTTATCCGTAAGGAATTCCAATAAGGAGACAGAGTTATTTTCTTCTTCTACCTCTTCCTCAGCGAAGCATATCCTGGAATGTGCTCTCTTGAGAAACTGTGTTGTGTTTTCATCTGTAGTATAATGCTTGAGAGGCCACACTGCATGTTAAGCTGAAGACAAATGTCATTTAATATGTACAAACTATTCAAGAACCACGATCACTATTTTGTCTGGCACACATTATACTAATATCGTGTGATCATCTGCTGGAAAATACAGACTATATTTTTTTGTCTAACAGGTGAAACTTTTTTCAGAGAGACAAAACAAAATATGATAGACCTGTTGCCAGAACCCATCTAATCACTACTAATCAATATAATCAAGTTTTCAGGATCCATATAAGGCCTCCATATTCAAAACTTGTCCCGTGTGCGAGTCATAAAACCCTAATAGGAAAGATGTTCACTTGAGGTGGATGTGATTGCGCTCCGTGAAGTGGCCGGTTTTCTTAAGAAGCTTTCGTGGTCTCTTGCTAGACATTTGAAGTGCAAACATCCACATGAAGTGTGAAGTCACATGAATTAGGAATGAATAATGATTAAACTTTTTCTCTTATCAATGGATTGAGAATTCCGACTTTCTCTTCTGTCACATAACTAGACTGTTGTTACACAGTGTATAGAGTTCTGTCAATTTCTTCCAATGTTTGGGTCTGTTACTACTGATTCACCTGACCTTCAGACTTCGAACATTCTTCTGCTTTTTTGCGTGCTGCATCAACACCACTTTGCTCTTTTCAATGTTGTTTGCCTGCAATTCCTCTTTCACTTCAAATCCACTGCCTGATTACATTCGAAATGTTTGGTCATCATCAGTCAGGGAACCACCTGTAGCCAACGATGATGTATTATAATCCACGGAGAATTTTGTTGATTGTACGTATCTGCGATAGTGAAAGAACTCATATTGTTATTCATTTTTGTAATCAGATATGATACCAATTTCACTCGTGAATTATCTGATTTCTGCTTCATAATCAACCATTTAATTAATCTCAAAGTTCAAGGATAACAATGGACGTGGTTTTCTAGTCAAAATCTATCAAATCATTTTTGAGAACACTAAAAGTACAACTGTTATCTATCAGTCGGCTTATTGTCTAAAATTTCGTGATTTGATGAATCTGATTGTTGAAATGTATTCGGGATAATACGTGCATACTTCAGATATTCAGGTGAACGTCTCGAATAGTAAACCTTTTAGAATTTCGCACAATTTCGTCACCAAATGAATAATTCTGCATAATCGAGAAATTATTTCCACAATCACAAGTGTCCATGAGTGCATTGGCAGTGATCTGTTTCGCTGTGCGAAGAATCTTTTCCATGACGCGTAGACGTTTATAGTATACTATAAGATACTGTGTGCCATATATATACATATTTATTTCTATGGATGATAGGAATGGTTTAGCCTTATACCACGACGATATATGGTACTAATTCGTTGAGATGAATAGTTGCATACCAGTGATGCTTGCTGTCTGGATGGCTTGCTCACTGACCAGCATGATCAAAGTGACCTAATTGCCAGATGAGTGTTTCGCTGCTTCAGATAGCAGCCTATCACTTGTGCACCATGTTTTCCCAGCTGAAAAAGCTGAGTAATCTGGAAAATGTGTTGTTTGAATCAACTCGTCTCACTGAGTCAGGTTTTACGAGGTACGTTTCTGTGGACGTCAGTTTGGAATGATCAAAATGACCGATGTTTGGTGACAAATAACTTCAGTCTTGCTGGCTAGCTGTCAAGCACTCCTGGTTGATATGTGCATGTGTGTGTGTGTCATTCAATCAATCGTAATAATACGCTGTCATGAACATATGCTTGCCTTTTTGATTACTATTTAGGTTATCTAGCAGATCACATATTACACAGTGAGTATTTTTTTTCCGAAAGGAATTATGTTAAAATTCGCCTTGTCAATCTGGGTATAATTACCTTGAGAATTTCTCTCACGCTTCACTCAATGTGGTTAGCATCTGACGTGTAATCTACAGTCGCTATCTACTCGCGTTTCCATCCTTTTCTTCATAATTACTCGAATGCGTAACAAATTGACGCAGGGTAATTTGAAGAAAGAGATGAGCGAGACAAGTATAACGACACGACTATAAGTAAAACACAGTCTCTCGTTTGATTTTTTATTACACAAACTCCGATCTATTTCTTGTTTCGTTGAAGTGAGTTATTTAAATACTAGTCAACGCTTCTTAGTTTTTTCTTATCCTCTCTGCAACTTATAAGATCAATTCAAATATAAGGTATGTTGAAATGTCTTCTGTTGAATAATTAACATCTGCATATATTCCTACTGTAAGTATCGGTTTCTGTTGTATTTATTTTAACTGTGGGTATTTGAAGTCTGTCACTCCTTTCCTTTTCCTGTGTGGAAAATCACAACAAAGGATGTCGAAATCATACAGAATCGGAAAGGTGAGGCAGGCATTCATCACTTCAAAATGACTCTGCGATTCGTCTGCACTCTACCTCAGTGTGCACAAAGAGATTCTGATTTTAAAAGTCGGTGCTTCAGTCAGAAAAATAACCATTCATTTGTTCGTGGTCACAATTCATTTGCAGTCTCACTGTATTGGATTTTTTTGTGAATGCCAGCATGTAACAGAATACGAACATCCACACTGAGTTAACTAGCGTAATATTGACAAAGTGCATGAAACACTCAAATCGTAGACCGTCTGTCGTTTTTCACAATAGCTAAGCCACAGACACGAACGTGCAATGCATTCGTCGAAGGCATATCAGCCTACAGACGAGACCACGGTCAACCGATTTTTGAAGAAGGGAGAGACAAATTTCTGCAGATTAGACTCAAAATGGTCACATTCAGTCTTATACGTATATCAGAAAATAGACTACCTCATAATTTTCAGTTGTTACTCAATACATTTTGATGTCATTCAGACGAATTTGTACATGGTTTGATCTCTTTTTGAAGCTGGATTGCATACTGAAATGAAATGGAGATAAATAGAAAAGCACTTGAGAGAATTCGACAGTTGTTTCGTCACCCTTATTTGAGACTCAACGGAAGTGCACAGCAAAGACCGGAGTTTGTACCGAGGACGGTCTGTTGAAAGGAACGTTTGCTTGCAGGCTGTTCATCCAGTGAGGTCCGACTGAATAATCCATTAACAATGACACATAATTGATACACCTTACTTTCAATGAGCCTCAAACTATTCAGTGAAATCTGCGTATTCCCCTTCGTTAGTTTTCGATGTCTCTGATTTTCCTGTCAACTGAGTGGACCGAAACGTTCAGGTTCCGCAGACATCCTAATGATTTTAAATGCCGACTCTTTGTATAAGTCTGGCAATGAAGGTGAAGAAATTTTGATTAATAGTGACTAGCCGTGTAATGGATTTCACGCTGCACACATAAATACCGTCTGGTTATACCAGTGTGTGATGCTGTCCTCAATGCAGCCTAAACTCAGTACTCATCATTTCAAACATAGGAGTCACATCAAGTAGAACACTGAGGCCGAGAGAGACACCGTGGCGTGTGCAACATACTCGTTTCTATGGTAGTTGGAACTCATTAGAATATTAACTATGAGATTTAGTTGATGTGAAATAATGGATATGCCCGTGAAATATACATTTTCTATCATCTATCATATGTCTCGCACAGATGATAAAAGCAATATTAGCTGTGACCTACACATACGATTTAGTTGACGATTATGATCGCTGTTTTGTGCATATGACTTTTCTGTAATCCGGTAGATCCGATTATAACTGCATGATAACAGGAAAATCACGCAAACATACAAACATGGTTGTTGAGAGTGACCAATGGATGTATTGGAGTCATTTGTTCGTGGTATAAATAGTCCAAGAAAATATTCTATCAATGTCAAGTAAGTAATTGACTGACTATTCATCACAAATCACAGGTGAGTGCCCGTGGTCTAACAGTTTCCGTTATGTATTATGTGATATCTAATTGACGCTTGAGAAAGATTCACAATCTCGTTATCAAAAGACGCCATACATTTATAAATGTTGAAGTGATTTCGGAATTGTAAACGAGGAGTTGTGAAAGACTTTCACTGTCATATGATGGAGATGGCGTCGGCTGGATATCATGAGGTGGTATGCACAATCATGTGGCTACACTGTAAAGGATACTAGATAAGTGCAATTGTTACATGTGCTTTCGCAACTCTGTGTTGCACTCGGAATTCAAAGCAACTGTACAAGTTACTCACTGTCATGCATTTCAATTTACATCTAATTGAAATGTCATTCTTTTCACTTTCTTGAATATTTTTAGTTGAATGGTGTCCCAGAGGTCAAAACTGAACTTCGTCATACTCGTCAGTCTGTGCCTGGTCAATTTTGAAAAGGTAGAATCAGAGGAAAAGTGGTATCCGATGAAACTTCATGATATAGGTAATTCAGATTTATTCTGTGTGCGAATTCCTGAAGTAAATATGATTTCGTCGATTATTCCAACACTTGAAAATGCACTTCTTGGATATATTGTTACTTCTCACTGATGAATGTCAGACTGACTGAAGTAAGGTGGTATCTGATATTCTAGTGAGAAATGATGACCAAGTCACGTGATCAACAGTGGATAACTGAGCAAGGCTCTCCTATGACGTGAATACAGCAGGAGTATTGACTAGCTGAATGCCTCCAACGATGGTATTCCCAATTGTCATGAGTAATGCTTAACTGGATAATGGGGGAAATTCGAGCTGAATTTTCAACAAATATTCAGACGGTAATGTAGTTGGATCAGGCAAACGTTGTAGAGGTCGTAGAATAAGAATACTACCCATTGTTACATTTAATGTTGATTGTTCAGTCTTGTATTTCTCTTGAATTTTTCAACACGCTTTGACGCGATTGCGCAAAAGCTGAACGAAAACAAGGATTGATACTAGACAGCTGCTTCGTCAGCCACTGTTCCACGATTCAATCATCCATGAAATCTATCATACCTCATATAGGTTCGAATTTCTCTGAGTGTGCACTGCTGATCGGTCTAAACTTCTATGAAACAGCTGACTGTTCAGTACTCCTTGCTTGCTTCCGATTCTCTCCTAACTGATATGAAATCGCGGTCAAACTGTGATCGATTGAAGAAGGAATCATCACCTAAAATTTGGGTGAAGTTATGCTCTGTAAATGAGCGGTTATGTATGTAAGGCAGTTAGTTGGTTATTTAGAAAATTATGGTGCTGAATTTATCTGAATTCCTCGGTTTAGGTTTACAGTTCAGTTGTGAGTTCTACAAACAGCATTGTTGACCGAATTCAGCACGATGGCACATGCTCACCGACGATATTTTCTCAAATTCAGAGCATTCAAAACAGTTAAGTAGGTAAAGTTCGAGAATAACCTCTGACTATTTATTCCCTTCACACTACTGTAAGTGTGGAGATAAGAGTGACATTATCCAGTGAAATCTTTCATTTACTTTGTACCATGTTTAAATATTCACTGCATAGCGAAGGGCTGACAGACTACTACTGACATTGGGTGAGAGACGATCGAGCGTGGGTCGAAATTCAGTGATGCTGTATTATATTAAATCAACGACTTACTATTCAGCATTGCTGATCCTTGCCAAATGCACTTCAAAACTAAGCTGATGATTATAGCATTATAAGTTCACTTCCATCACGAAATAGGTCTACTTGTATAGACTTCAAATGTTTCTGGTTAACCATTACAATGTCTAATTGTTTGTTTTATTTCAAGGACAAGAGACTGTCGATTTTGGGAGGAGTAAATTTTCTTTCGATGATAGTGAAACAGTGACAGTTCAAGGTACTAATTGTGTATGGAAGGTTGACTTAAGCCGACCAACCATCACGGAGATGGCAAACAAGGGAGGACTTCGTCAAGGTTTTATGTGAGTTTTCTTTTATGTGTGAATTATGTGTTCTCTGGCACTGTTGAATGCAAACTACATCCAAATTACTTGATGATGCTATCAGTAATATGCTCATCTAAGTCTCAAAAGCCTTTTATTCTATAGGAAGCTGTGGCCTCTTTGTGTTGTTGATGTCTTGTGTGTAGAGTAACACACTTGTAATGTCACAATCAATGCCTGCATACCTCATGTTATTCAAATGAACAAATTTATACAATAGGTGATAATAAGAATAATAACAACATGAGCAATTGTGTTCAAATTCGGTGAGATAAGTGTTTGCGTATTCACTCACTCCTGCAGTGCTCCGTATATTCGGTATAAAACAAAATATTGCTTTTAAGTCAATCGCACCTTTTTCCATATTAGTTTGTTTATTAAATGAATCACACATTTTTACACACACAGTTATACACCTATATTAACAAAAACAGCACCTAAATGCGTTGGTAACGGATACTGATATGCCTCAAAGCGTTGTACATTTTCCATATTCTCCCAGGAAGATGATCAGACCACCTCCGTCCCAGTAGCTTCTTCTTTCCATTCGTCTCGTATACATAAACGTTTATATGTTCTTTTCTGAAATAAACAAATAGTCTCTCACAATATCGTCCTTAATCAAATCAATTCTCATGTCAACATGTTTGTTCATTTCTTCAGTGAACAGGACACACACAGACTGATCCTTATATTATTCTTGGCAATTTGTGAGAGATAAAATTGAATATCTCGTATGTCTGCTTCTTCTTCTATTCGAGTATATGTAGGTCATCTCATATCGTCTGGATTTCTAGGTAAATATTCAGTTTAACATATTCCATGAAGGATCTGAGACATCTGCCTGTCCGACTCAACCTCTTCTCTTACAATTATATGCATTCATATATTCTGCCCATTCTTCTTCATTATTCGTCCCACTTATTTTCGATTTTTACTTGAACATCAGACCTAGTCATATGACGTAGAAGATTGCAGACTTCAGGCTGCAGGTTGATGGTGTGCCATCTTGGACTTGGCTAACTGCCACAAATGTCAATAGGCACATCAATGCTCACAAACATTTGCCTGAGTCTACATCGTCTGATACCGAATCTTCTCTCTACCATTCAGAACTTTCTCCTTTTATCTATTCGAGTTTGAAAGCAGAAAAATTCCATGCTGGTGTGCCTAGGAAAAAGTGTAACCTCAACCATATGATATTCAGCGTTAATTCCGTGTGAAGAACCAAATGTCAGAAACGAAATCACGAAGATTTTCAGTCAGTAACTGGATCGTCAATTCCTCTTCAACTGGCTACAAAGTTGTCTATACATTCTCATCGACACTGAACACATGCACACCTGCATACGCGATATCCTCCACCTCACTAACTTTCATCCAAATTACGAAGACCCATCCAGGCGACAATCGTTTGTCGTCTTCAAATTCATTTCACTCATCGGTCTCCACTGCACAAATCCAAGCCATCTCCTTTATTTCGAACACATTCGTTCGACGACATGTGCTCATCTGTCTCAGGAATATTCACTTATGTGCATGATGAAAATCACTGGAATTGACACTATATATGCAACAACATACACAACTGCCTTTGATTCTAGAAATACAAGTCTATCCATCTATCATACAATCCATTTTGAAGATTGAATTTATCCAAACTTATTTCGATGTGTACTCATGACTTGATTGTCATCTTTCTCTCGTTTTCTCTTCCTCCAGGAGTTGTAGAGGTGGGATAACACGTCCTGATTCAATTGAAAACATGAACCGATAGACTATGCTGGTGCGTATCACTACTGGAACTGCAGAGAAAATAATGGAATTAGCAATAGTAATTGTTGATAACGTAAAACTACTTTCAACTCTGCATATTGAAACGCTCTGCTGTGATGTTGGTGAAACAAAACACACTTCATCCTCTTCTATTTCCTCTTACTGTAGACTAGATCGTTTGAAATAAACTGCTATTCATAAAGTGCTTCTGTGTGAATAACAAATATGAAGTGTTCTGGAATGCTGAGATATTCCCTGAATAACTGATTACAGAGCGCAGTGTTTCATTCATGTCGCGTTACCTTTTGTGATGCGCTGACATTTACAAAATGTTAGTGGTGAGAACCAAGAAGAATCCGACATTCACACTTAATTGAGTCGTCGCCTACACAATTTATGGGCATGTCGGCGACTTCTACGTCGCTGATATCCATGAGTCATCCGCATGCGGTCCTACTCATGAAATCAGAGGGCATAGATCAGAGTCGTGGCAGTTGTCGGTTGAAACGCAAGCAAAGCGCCTTCCCTTGGTTATTCTTCACTTTGTAGATTTCTGATATCGTCAGTGCGATAATCGTTTCGGTGAACTTTTAAATATCATAACGGTAAAGGTAATCCAGCTAACACCCTTCCGACTGGTAACTTGAACAAATCAATACCTGAAACTACTAGGCCAAATCAAAACACATCACACCTCTTCACTATCAATCTCGAAATCTAATCACACATCAAATGAACAAAGTCACACACTTCACAGCGACACACAACGAAGTGTCCTGTTTATCGTCGATTCACTGCCTCATCCGACACAATCTAAAAATATTCGATTAACTTCAAGGCGGATTTTTCATATGATTCCTAGGTCGATTTTGTTACTCTCCCACTGTACAACAATGAACCTATTAAAAAAAATATAATGACATGGATAGCTCTTTCGACCTAGTTGTAAATTGTCCAGAGAATGCATTGTCATGAAATCACCAGGTCACTTAGACAACCTTTAGTCAAGTTATGAGTGTCTACCTTAGAAATCTTCCGAACAATCAACTAGTGTATCTTGCTGTCTAGTATCGATGGAATGCGTGTCATCTGTCGTCGAATTATAATAAGTGCTCATCGGCCAAAATATCGTTTAAAGTGTATTTGTTCACGTCGAATGAAACTAAACTCAAGCGTTTCAGCTGAGCGAATCCCTTCTTTGTTATCAACCTGTGCATTCATATCTTACGTGCTTTTAAAGAAATTATATCCTCTGAGGGAATTCAAGCAAACGCATGAATACATGAGATTGTAATTATAATACTATGAAGTGCTATTCAGATTCAAATCTCTTCGAAGTCATGATCGTAGTTCAGTGTGCAGTGGCGCAACAAATAATGCAGCAAACAGAAGGCTTCATAGAATGTTTACATGGTGTTTGATTGTGGGATTATTAGGCATATGGAATTCCAAAAAAAAAGTTTGAAACTGTGTGGAATGGGACAATAAAATATTGAACGTTGTAAATTAAATTGAATAAGAATGATACGTCTCAATGTCTCAATCACGTGGTCACCATAATCTTCCTCCCTTCATTGGATTACCATCACTGTATTCCATTAAATAGCATGCTTGTGTCTAACTTCACTACAAGATCTAGCTAATAATATTCACAAAGAATATTTTTCGCGAGGATTTAACACCTTCATGTCATCTTCTCATCCGTTCCCAACTCGTCGAAAATCACTTCTGTGAAGGTGGTCATCTGATCTTCAGTATGGAAGCACCTATTTTTCAGAAATGCTGGAAGTGTGAGCATGCGTTTTTCTTACGCCTCTAGGTCCTAGACCATCACATGCTGGACGCTACCGGTTGCCTGTGACTGCAACGATGCTTTCTAGCCGAGTGAAACAAGTGACCTCCTTCAAATGTATTCGGTTGATAGAGATTCGTCGTTCCATTATGGGTAAATTTTGTTTTGATAAAGTCTCACAGTGTTATACATTAATGTTTACTGATGACGTTTCGAGCACAATTTATTGCTCATAATCATATCAAGGTAATCACACGACTTCCTAAATTCATTTATATAGTTCCATTGTTTTTCTCTTGATTTTCACTTGATTTGATTGGTAATAGTATTTTCCATATTTCAGGTATGAGTGACGAGTCATTCCTATTGCATGTGTTGGGTGTAGACTCGATGAACAAGGATTCAGTAATCAACCTCTCTCTCCACCTACCTAGATTACTTTTTAGAATTTTAACCCTCTCCCACCCTATTGTGTGGTTGTGTGTTAGCGCATGCATTGCAATTGCTGAGCTTTTTTCTAAATTATTTATCTTCTCGGGGTCAACCATTCTTACCTTAGCTAAATTTTTATGCTCTGACAATCTGACTACCCCTGACCTACTAGTTTGACCTATGTAGTTGACCTCACAGTCATTGCATGGTATTTTGTAAATAATATTATTTTGTCTAATTGGGTCAACTGGGTCCTTTAACCTACAGAGCTTGTCCCTGAGTGAGTTTGTAGGTTTAAATGCCACCCTAATTCCTATTTTATTCAGAATCCTACGTAGTGTCTCAGATGTCCCCTCTTTATATGGTATAACTGTGGATGACTTATATTCTTTCTTATTTATGTTATTATTACTAGTTTCACAATTATTTTTATTTTGTTTTTGGCCTTTAGTGATCTTCCTAATGAATTTTATAGGATAGTTATTCAACACCAACGCTTCTTCTATCTGTTTTAATTCATCATTTAGATCGTTTTTTGTGCTACTTAGTGCCACTGCTCGGTTTGTTAAACATTTAACTAAGCCTGCCTTAACAGTTAAAGGATGAGACGAATTAAAGTCTAAATATCTATTAGAATGCGGTATGTATGTATGATCAATGACAAAGATTATATAATTGTTATTGAAACATCCAACAAAGCTAGAGAATCCGCATTAAGAAAATCGAAAATCACGCAAATCAAAATATTCAACAAACTAATAGAAGAAAAGAACACAACAAATGAAACTGATATCAATGCTTCATCCTCTATCGACAGAACAAAGTGGGTGATCAACCTCTCATCAAGGGAACTAAACTCTAATGAGATAAAAGTACTTGAAAAAGGACTAAACTTCAACGTAACAGTTAATAAATTAAAACCAGAGGACGTCATTCCTAACATAGAAGCAGCACTAAACTCAATAGATAAGACTACAGCAGAAGAGGTTCGAGCACAATGTGCATTACCCCAAAAAAATCAAAAGAAAACAAAATCAAACGTAACAAAATCGGAAAGGGAAGCTTTAATTAGTCTTAAACAGGATAAAAACATTGTCATCGCAAAAGCTGACAAAGGAAACGCCACCGTAGTTTTAGATAAATCTGACTACATCAAGAAAGTTACTGAACATATTCAAACGGGTCCATATGAGGAAATTAAGAAGCCTGTAGATACAATAATGAATAAGGTTAAGAAATCTACAGCGGAACTAATACGCAGAATGAAGCCATCACTGGGTGAGTCTAAATGGTTTAATTTAATGCCTAAAACTAATAATGCTAGTAGAATATATGGTACTATAAAAATACATAAGCCAGGTAACCCCATAAGACCAATAGTAGATTTTAGAAACACCCCCACGTATGAATTATCAAAACACTTAGCTCTAATACTATGCCCCATTAGAAATCGTTCAAACTCTAGATTAACTAATTCATATGAGATGAAAAATAAACTAAATGATATTCAACTAGCGAATGATGAAACAATGGTTAGTTTTGATATAACTGGTCTTTATACTAATATACCAGTTAATATGGCCTTAGAAGCAGTTAAAAAAGAATTAACTGCGGATCCGGAACTCAGTCATAGGACAAAGCTGTCCATTGAAGAAATTATTTTAGGGATTCAGTTATGCCTCACATCTACTATCTTTAAGTTCCAAGGCAAAATATATAGACAAACAGAAGGTGTAGCAATGGGATCACCAATATCCCCTATCGTAGCAGACATATTTATGGACAGCTGGGAAAATAGTGCACTCAATACATTTAACCCTACTCCGAAAATATGGTGGAGATATGTGGATGACACTTTCACAGTGTTAAAAACAGAACACATCTCTAGCTTCTTGACACACATAAACTCACAAGTTGAGGGAATAAAATTCACATTTGAATCAGAAAATGAACAAGGAGAATTAGCTATGTTAGATTGTAAGATAAAAAGAATAGAAGAAGGCAAACTACACACTAGTGTTTATAGAAAACCAACGCATTCTAATAGATATTTAGACTTTAATTCGTCTCATCCTTTAACTGTTAAGGCAGGCTTAGTTAAATGTTTAACAAACCGAGCAGTGGCACTAAGTAGCACAAAAAACGATCTAAATGATGAATTAAAACAGATAGAAGAAGCGTTGGTGTTGAATAACTATCCTATAAAATTCATTAGGAAGATCACTAAAGGCCAAAAACAAAATAAAAATAATTGTGAAACTAGTAATAATAACATAAATAAGAAAGAATATAAGTCATCCACAGTTATACCATATAAAGAGGGGACATCTGAGACACTACGTAGGATTCTGAATAAAATAGGAATTAGGGTGGCATTTAAACCTACAAACTCACTCAGGGACAAGCTCTGTAGGTTAAAGGACCCAGTTGACCCAATTAGACAAAATAATATTATTTACAAAATACCATGCAATGACTGTGAGGTCAACTACATAGGTCAAACTAGTAGGTCAGGGGTAGTCAGATTGTCAGAGCATAAAAATTTAGCTAAGGTAAGAATGGTTGACCCCGAGAAGATAAATAATTTAGAAAAAAGCTCAGCAATTGCAATGCATGCGCTAACACACAACCACACAATAGGGTGGGAGAGGGTTAAAATTCTAAAAAGTAATCTAGGTAGGTGGAGAGAGAGGTTGATTACTGAATCCTTGTTCATCGAGTCTACACCCAACACATGCAATAGGAATGACTCGTCACTCATACCTGAAATATGGAAAATACTATTACCAATCAAATCAAGTGAAAATCAAGAGAAAAACAATGGAACTATATAAATGAATTTAGGAAGTCGTGTGATTACCTTGATATGATTATGAGCAATAAATTGTGCTCGAAACGTCATCAGTAAACATTAATGTATAACTCTGTGAGACTTTATCAAAACAAAATTTACCCATAATGGAATTACACTCTACCACAGTGCACAAGTTTTATTCTTATATCAGAGATTCGTCGTTGTTGTATGTTTTGCTTGTCGGTTGTTCGTCTATCTTCAGCAACTTCATCTCTTCTGTGTTTACACAAGGCTGTTCTTTTAGGTTGGCCGACGTATCTTCTCAGACTAAGCTCACAGTTTACGAGCTCAATTCAGTCCACCACAAGTAGGAATATTTACGGTAGTAACATTCTCAAACCTCTTCTCATTCGTATCCTCACTTCAAATGCGGCACTTAGACTACTGTTGTTGAGCACTTGTAATTTGACATCGTCATACTGCTGTGGAGTGATTCTGCAAAGTTTCTCACAGATCTCGAATAAGCCACCTCACGTGGTTTGATAGAATGATCTTACTATCAGTTAGTGATATGTGGACACCATATAATAGAGACTAACACTGCTCCAACACTAGATCACTGCTCACTTGAGACAGTCCTGAGACAACGCATCGAAATCAGACGCTTGTTAAGTTGAACAGGCAAAATATCTCAGTTTGTCAGCCAATGCATCTACATCCACGTGCCATCATCTTTTAAATTTCCTGAAATGATTCCTTTAGAGTGACAACGCTCAGTTAAACAAAATGCATCTTCATATGCTGTCAAGGCACAAAATTCCGTCGTGAGAAATCTTCTCATCTTTCTCGTGGAATATTTAGTGTGATTGTTTCAGTTTATGAAATGTGACATGTTGCATTCTTACATTCAAGTAATTAAAGTATCGGTGTGAGTTGCATAGCAGTGTAACTTTTATTGCATATCGACTGTTGTTGCGAATCATTTGTCATATGTCATCCTCATATTGCGGTTGAATGGTTCTGAGACGTTTCTCACAAATTTCCAATTGATCAATTTACTTGACGTGAACGAGTGAGTAATCTTTCTATCAATCAATGATATGCAGACGTCATACAGTAGAGACAAACCCTGGGTCAGCTGTAGATAATCAACATTTGACATAGTGGACACGTGTTTTCGAAATTCAATTTTCTACTTCGATCCCAGTGAAACCATAATAGCTGCCATTGTAACAGAAAGGAATAAACTGAGAGTACTTATACACCTCCACTCAAGTGTTTATTGAACGACTTCAAAATCTGCATGCAACCTTTGAGACAACGCAGCGAAACCAGACTGTTGATTAGTTGAACAGGCGAAATAAAAATAATTACTTCGACTAATATAACAAAGTTCACTTATCTTCAACTTCAGTCTCGTCGATCGATTTCTCAGTCACTGAAAAGTCTCAGCTAAACTTAGTTTATCTCCATAGACTGTCAACAAACAAAATTCTATCATGTCAACAATACTCACCTTTCTCGTAAAACATGCAGTGTGATTGTTCCGATTTATTAGTTTGGTGAAATTGCACTCTCGTATTCAAGTAATATTTGTGAGTTTCATACGAGTGTAACTTTCTCATGTACTCGTCGAGTAGTTAATAGTCCTGACGCAGATAGAAGGAAATCAGGAGACCACCAGGTTTACGAGGATACTTGTATTTTCCAGACAAGGAAAATAAATAATAAATAAAACCGGAGCTGTGCATACAAAAGAAGATTACTCAACCACTTCTACTCTCATGTTTTGATTTGCTTAGAGGTTTTATTTTTATTTTGATGACTTAATTTTGTTTCTTTACCTGTTCCTTAATTGCTTATAATTCTTGTATCCACTTAGATCTCTTACATAGTTTCATATTATCTACTTTGTTTCTATGTGCATCCTGAGTAAAACTCTCTGTTATTATTACAACTGTTTGTGACAACTCATCACCTTGGTTACTACCCTAGCACTTAATTGTCTTGACTTACATTACCAACCTGTATCTGTTTAGTCAAAATGTCCTTAGGCAATTATAATTCTTGTATCCACTTAGATGTCTTACCTAACTTCGCATTATCTACTTTGTTTCTATGTGCATCCTGAGTAAAACTCTCTGTTATTATTACAACTGTTTGTGACAACTCATCACCTTTGTTACTACCCTAGTTTCTTTAACACCTAATTTTCTTGATCTGTATTACCAACTTTCACTTGTTTAGTTGAAAGTAACTATAACCAATTGTAACTTTGTTTGACAAACTTAATGTACACATACATACAAAACAATGCATATATACTTGCGATTGTACAGCTAAGAAAATGAATTCGCCAAAAAGAGACTCTTCGCTGATCTACGTGTTTTGTTTTCATTAAATAAATGTCACACAAGAGTGTGAGTGAAATGGTAGGTAGTGTACGAAACGTGGGAACAACTATATAGTACAAAAGTATATATGAAAATGACTAATAAACATGAACCAATAATTGGCCAGTCCTAACATGATTGGTTGTAATGTCATGTGACAACAAGGACATACAGGTTTATTTAATTAGTGGACAGATAAAAGCATATTGCCAGTTATATTCAAATATTGACCCATATACACAGCAAAATATAACAGACTGTCACACCCTCACACACCTCTGGTACGCAAAGTTATTATTTCCTAATAACACGTTTATCAATGATAAATCATATGAATAGGATGACATTGGAACTCAGGACTGTCGCGGGATTCACATTTGATTTGAGATAGTGTCACACCAGAAAGCAACGCTACGCAACAGGTCGTTGTTATTTACAGATTTGTATGCGCTTTTTTCATCGGAGAGTAAAAATCTTCTGATTAGCTATCTTCTTGATGAAGGTTTTTTCGTTATTGCCCTTCATCGTTGCTCAGAAAACAAAGCCATATATCTGCGAATCGTATTTGAACACGTGAAGTCCGTTGTGATTGTTTGCTGATTATCTGAAGGATAATCTTTCTTATCATTTTGTCATGTTTCAGATTATGGAAGTAAACACTGAAGTAAATTGTTGTCTAATACTTTGGCTTGCAACAGGCTGTAAGCACAAATGTATTCAGGACTATTGAGGTCCATTCAATATATTTGCAATAACACCGGACAACGAAGGTGAAGAACTCCTGGCACACCATCATCTCTTCCCTGTACTTACTCGAAGAATGTGTGAGTAATGGTTTTTTGTCGTGAACCAGTAGGACTGGAGTTACAAATCACACTAAAATCGAACGATTGGGAATGGAACGAAAGGCACATTTTTGTTCATAAGATTCGAATTGATTACCCTCAGTTAAATACATATAACAGAAAATGAGTAACCTCACGATTATCAGCCAATTTTGTTTTTTCACGAGTAAGTTTTCAGGAATATATCTGTATTCTCCGTTTGTTCACAAGATGATATCCCTTGAGGTTCAAGCATCTTCATAACAGGTTTACACATAAAATTTAAATGCAGAGAATTCCTTCGAGAACTAAGACATAAGAAAAGTTTAATGAATGCTTGTGTCATCTGACCAACAGAATTCGAAGACCTCTCTGTCATTTACGTGGTTCTCCGAAATCCTCTTTTCGAAACAGTGGGTCTGTCATTCTTCTGCCCTTCAATAGCACTGCCTCATTTCACTAACAATGATCCTTATAAGCTAGAATCGATAGTCACGATCATTCGTGGAATCAAATAAAAGTAGCACTGTGTGAAATCAGCTGACGTTCACGCAGAAGACTCCATGTCAAGTTGAACGTGACCGAAAATAACACGTCGCGTAAGTGTTCGATTCATCATAACAATCAACAGATTAATCAACTAGGACTTTCATCAATGTCCACTTTGACAGTGGCTGATTTCTGCATCACACTAAGCCGATTAACTCATGTGATGACCTTCTTGGTTGAAATGTAACAGTGAACGTGATTTTCTGCAAGAGATTTATCAAGTCACCTTTGAGAACAAGAAAAGAGAAATATTGTGCATCAGTCGAGTGATTTTGTGAAAGTGCGTGATTTGATGATGGTGTAGTTCATTGTTGCGATGTATTTAGGTCAACGTGTGCATGTACCAGTTAGCCCACCTAATTTAGTCAGTAGTATACGGTGTCATGTAGATACGCCTGCTTTCCTGATGACTATTTGTGATATCAGACAAATCACATTTATCATTGTGAAAACCCAACTGACAAATTAGTGTTGAGATTTCACCTCGTCGTAATTCTACCACAGAATCCGATTATTCCACTATCAAAACTTAACTGCATCATGATCTTTGGTTTGTGATTCGTTAATATGATGATGATGATGATGACGATTGGATCAAATGACGTCCCACTTCCGATTGCACTTAGTGCAGGTGTAATTTTCAATTTTTATTTATCTTCATGACTCAACTGAGTTTGAATTCGCTACGGCCAATTCTGGTGATATATTTAAGCTTCACGACTAACTACATCTAAATCACGTGACTATGTTAGTTTCATTATGCTCACCATAATGTCAAGAGTACAGCAAACACTTTTCAAAGGAACTCTAGCTAAGATGGCAGCAATATGTTATGGATCTCCACGGGAGTCGCCAAAACCTGATGTTGATACTGAAGTGAATATTGCCATACTACAAATACGAAACATCTAGAATTAGAGGAAGTTGCCTACTAACTGATAGAAAGGTTAGCTCATCAAACTATTTCGCTGAGTCACTGAATGGACATGCATGAAGTGTTTCACAATTAAACACTGAGACGAGCCTTCGAAGTGAAGACAAGAAAAAAACTAGAAACGGCTCTCAGCGCAATATGACAGGCGATAGTCCTCTTTGACGTGAACTAGATTATGCAGAAGATTGTCAGTGTTAGGCAAAATTACACGGCGGATAGGATCGGACTCCAAGTAAACATTCAGAACACGGAGGTGATGGTGATAACGATCAATGTCTGTCGAGGGAATAAATTTGAAGGTGATAACTTGTTTCACATATACAGGCAGGGCGTGTCGTTTCAAATACTGCCAGTCAGCAGGATCAGAATATGGAAATATGAACTGAAGAAAAGAAACCAAGACACCTGTACATCTACAACGTTACAATCAGGCTGTTGCAGACTAGTCGCTGCCTCTTTAATTATGATCAGATGGCCAGCTGACTAGAAACGATTTTCAACAAATTACTCAAAGAATGAATGAATCGAGATCCTCCTGATGAAAAATGACAACAGGTGAAAAATAGATTTTTCAGAAACATAACATGAAGTAGCGCGAATTCATCACGAGTGTAGTTTCGCTGAATATTGAGTTGAAAAGTGTCAACTTCTGAAAACGTTTGATTCGATGGATATATCAGTAACAAAACGACTAAATATCGTACAGTTATATTCTAGATCAAGAACTGCAACTTTGTTTTGCCGCCCAATCTGGTAAAACATCGAGTGTGATATCTCCACGTTTTGATTACGGTGAAATTAATGTATCGCATTCGCGTGATATTTGAATCACTTTGAGTTTCGTAGCAGTGTAACTTTTCTGGTGACAGCTGGCTGCTAGTGAAAATTGATGAACAGTAATTCACGTCAATGTTTATGTACTCAATATTGATCTTGAGAAAACTGGTAACGAAGGATTTGCGTAGGTGGATAAAGTTAACATACAGATGATGTGACATTCAAGAAACAGCCACAAAGACATGAAGGGTTAACTATCTCTTTCAGGAAAAACCAATCAGAAGACTGCGTATATCTGATAACAATAATCTATGATAAGTACATGGACATCTATAAATATGTGTTGAATTCCTTAATAAACCATCTGTTGCCTGAGCCTTGTCTTCTGTTGTTACACGTTTACTCCACATCCATTGTCCGACTGAATAATCCATTAACAATGACACATAATTGATACGCCTTACTTTCAGTGAGCCTCAAACTATTCAGTGAAATCTGTGTATTCCCCTTTTTTAGTTTTCGATGTCTCTGATTTTCCTGTCAACTGAGTGGACCGAAACGTTCAGGTTCCGCAGACATCCTAATGATTTTAAATGCCGACTCTTTGTATAAGTGTGGCAATGAAGGTGAAGAAATTTTGATTAATAGTGACTAGCCGTGTAATAGATTTCACGCTGCACACATAAATACCGTCTGGTTATACCAGTGTGTGATGCTGTCCTCAATGCAGCCTAAACTCAGTACTCATCATTTCAAACATAGGAGTCACATCAAGTAGAACACTGAGGCCGGGAGAGCCACCGTGGCGTGTGAAACATACTCGTTTCTATGGTAGTTGGAACTCATTAGAATATTAACTATGAGATTTAGTTGATGTGAAATAATGGATATGCCCGTGAAATATACATTTTCTATCATCTATCATATGTCTCGCACAGATGATAAAAGCAATATTAGCTGTGACCTACACATACGATTTAGTTGACGATTATGATCGCTGTTTTGTGAATATGACTTTTCTGTAATCCGGTCGATCCGATTATAACTGCATGATAACAGGAAAATCACGCAAACATACAAACATGGTTGTTGAGAGTGACCAATGTATTTATTGGAAGCATTTGTTGGTGGTATAAATAGTCCAAGAAAATATTCTATCAATGTCAAGTAAGTAATTGACTGACTATTCATCACAAATCACAGGTGAGTGCCCGTGGTCTAACAGTTTCCGTTATGTATTATGTGATATGTAATTGACGCTTGAGAAAGATTCACAATCTCGTTATCAAAAGACGCCATATGTGTATAAAAGTTGAAGTGATTTTGGAATTGTAAACGAGGAGTTGTGAGAGACTTTCGCTGTCATATGAGGGAGAGGGCGTCGGCTGGATATCATGAGGTGGTATGCACAATCATGTGGCTAGACTGTAAAGGATACTAGATAAGTGAACTTCGTCATAAGTGGAATTGTGACATGTGCTTTCGCAACTCTGTGTTGCACTCGGAATTCAAAGCAACTGTACAAGTTACTCACTGTCATGCATTTCAATTTACATCTAATTGAAATGTCATTCTTTTCACTTTCTTGAATATTTTTAGTTGAATGGTGTCCCAGAGGTCAAAACTGAACTTCGTCATACTCGTCAGTCTGTGCTTGGTCAATTTTGAAAAGGTAGAATCAGAGGAAAAGTGGTATCCGATGAAACTTCATGATATAGGTAATTCAGATTTATTCTGTGTGCGAATTCCTGAAGTAAATATGATTTCGTCGATTATTCCAACACTTGAAAATGCACTTCTTGGATATATTGTTACTTCTCACTGATGAATGTCAGACTGACTGAAGTAAGGTGGTATCTGATATCCCAGTGAGAAATGATGTCCAAGTCACGTGATCAACAGTGGATAACTGAGCAAGGCTCTCCTATGACGTGAATACAGCAGGAGTATTGACTAGCTGAATGCCTCCAACGATGATATTCCTCATTGTCATCAGTAATGCTTCACTGGATAATGGCGGAATTCAAGCTGAATTTTCAAGAAATATTCAGACGGTAATGTAGTTGGATCAGTCAAACGTTGTAGAGGTCGTAGAATAAGAATACTACCCATTGTTACATTTAATGTTGATTGTTCAGTCTTGTATTTCTCTTGAATTTTTCAACACGCTTTGACGCGATTGCGCAAAAGCTGAACGAAAACAAGGATGGAAACTAGACAGCTGCTTCGTCAGCCACTGTTCCACGATTCAATCATCCATGAAATCTATCATACCTCATATAGGTTCGAATTTCTCTGAGTGTGCACTGCTGATCGGTCTAAACTTCTATGAAACAGCTGACTGTTCAGTACTCCTTGCTTGTTTCCGATTCTCTCCTAACTGATATGAAATCGCGGTCAAACTGTGATCGATTGAAGAAGGAATCATCACCTAAAATTTGGGTGAAGTTATGCTCTGTAAATGAGCGGTTATGTATGTAAGGCCGTTAGTTGGTTATTTAGAAAATTATGGTGTTGAATTTATCTGAATTCCTCGGTTTAGGTTTACAGTTCAGTTGTGAGTTCTACAAACAGCATTGTTGACCGAATTCAGCACGATGGCACATGCTCACCGACGATATTTTCTAAAAGTCAGAGCGTTCAAAACAGTTAAGTTGGTCTACATTGAGGATAACTTCTGACTATTTAATCCCTTCACACTACTGTAAGTGTGGAGATAAGAGTGACATTATCCAGTGAAATCTTTCATTTACTTTGTACCATGTTTAAATATTCACTGCATAGCGAAGGGCTGACAGACTACTACTGACATTGGGTGAGAGACGATCGAGCGTGGGTCGAAATTCAGTGATGCTGTATTATGTTAAATCAACGACTTACTATTCAGCATTGCTGATCCTTGCCAAATGCACTTCAAAATTAAACTGATGATTATAGCATTATAAGTTCACTTCCATCACGAAATAGGTCTACTTGTATAGACTTCATATGTTTCTGGTTAACCATTACAATGTCTAATTGTTTGTTTTATTTCAAGGACAAGAGACTGTCGATTTTGGGAGGAGTAAATTTTCTTTCGATGATAGTGAAACAGTGACAGTTCAAGGTACTAATTGTGTATGGAAGGTTGACTTAAGCCGACCAACCATCACGGAGATGGCAAACAAGGGAGGACTTCGTCAAGGTTTTATGTGAGTTTTCTTTTATGTGTGAATTATGTGTTCTCTGGCACTGTTGAATGCAAACCACATCCAAATTACTTGATGATGCTATCAGTAATATGCTCATCTAAGTCTCAAAAGCCTTTTATTCTATAGGAAGCTGTGGCCTCTTTGTGTTGTTGATGTCTTGTGTGTAGAGTAACACACTTGTAATGTCACAATCAATGCCTGCATACCTCATGTTATTCAAATGAACAAATTTATACAATAGGTGATAATAAGAGTAATAACAACATGAGCAATTGTGTTCAAATTCGGTGAGATAAGTAATTGCGTATTCACTCACTCCTGCAGTGCTCCGTATATTCGGTAGAAAACAAAATATTGCTTTTAAGTCAATCGCACCTTTTTCCATATTAGTTTGTTTATTAAATGAATCACACATTTTTACACACACAGTTATACACCTATATTAACAAAAACAGCACCTAAATGCGTTGGTAACGGATACTGATATGCCTCAAAGCGTTGTACATTTTCCATATTCTCCCAGGAAGATGATCAGACCACCTCCGTCCCAGTAGCTTCTTCTTTCCATTCGTCTCGTATACATAAACGTTTATATGTTCTTTTCCGAAATAAACAAATAGTCTCTCAAAATATCGTCCTTAATCAAATCAATTCTCATGTCAACATGTTTGTTCATTTCTGCAGTGAACAGGACACACACAGACTGATCCTTATATTATTGATGGCAATTTGTGAGAGATAAAATTGAATATCTCGTATGTCTGCTTCTTCTTCTATTCGAGTATATGTAGGTCATCTCATATCGTCTGGATTTCTAGGTAAATATTCAGTTTAACATATTCCATGAAGGATCTGAGACATCTGCCTGTCCGACTCAACCTCTTCTCTTACAATTATATGCATTCATATATTCTGCCCATTTTTCTTCATTATTCGCCCCACGTATTTTCGATTTTTACTTGGACATCAGACCTAGTCATATGACGTAGAAGATTGCAGACTTCAGGCTGCAGGTTGATGGTGTGCCATCTTGGACTTGGCTAACTGCCACAAATGTCAATGGGCACATCAATGCTCACAAACATTTGCCTGAGTCTACATCGTCTGATACCGAATCTTCTCTCTACCATTCAGAACTTTTTCCTTTTATCTATACGAGTTTGAAAGCGAAAATATTCCATGCTGGTGTGCCCAGGAAATAGTATGACCTTAACCATATGATATTCAGCGTTAATTCCGTGTGAAGAACCAAATGTCAGAAACGAAATCACGAAAATTTTCAGTCAGTAACTGGATCGTCAATTCCTCTTCAACTGGCTACAAAGTTGTCTATACATTCTCATCGACACTGAACACATGCACACCTGCATACGCGATATCCTCCACCTCACTAACTTTCATCCAAATTACGAAGACCCATCCAGGCGACAATCGTTTGTAGTCTTGAACTTTATTTCACTCATCGGTCTCCACTGCACAAATCCAAGCCATCTCCTTTATTTCGAACACATTCGTTCGACGACATGTGCTCATCTGTCTCAGGAATATTCACTTATGTGCATGATGAAAATCACTGGAATTGACACTATATATGCAACAACGTACACAACTGCCTTTGATTCTAGAAATACAAGTCTATCCATCTATCATACAATCCATTTTGAAGAATGAATTTATCCAAACTTATTTCGATGTGTACTCATGACTTGATTGTCATCTTTATTTCGTTTTCTCTTCCTCCAGGAGTTGTAGAGGTGGGATAACACGTCCTGATTCAATTGAAAACATGAACCGATAGACTATGCTGGTGCATAACACTACTGGAACTGCAGAGAAAATAATGGAATTAAAAATAGAACTTGTTGAACAACTGAAAACTGCTTCTAACTCTGCATATTGAAACGCTCTGCTGTGATGTTGGTGAAACAAAACACACTTCATCCTCTTCTATTTCCTCTTACTGTAGACTAGATCGTTTGAAATAAACTGCTATTCATAAAGTGCTTCTGTGTGAATAACAAATATGAAGTGTTCTGGAATGCTGAGATATTCCCTGAATAACTGATTACAGAGCGCAGTGTTTCATTCATGTCGCGTTACCTTTTGTGATGCGCTGACATTTACAAAATGTTAGTGGTGAGAACCAAGAAGAATCCGACATTCACACTTAATTGAGTCGTCGCCTACACAATTTATGGGCATGTCGGCGACTTCTACGTCGCTGATATCCATGAGTCATCCGCATGCGGTCCTACTCATGAAATCAGAGGGCATAGATCAGAGTCGTGGCAGTTGTCGGTTGAAACGCAAGCAAAGCGCCTTCCCTTGGTTATTCTTCACTTTGTAGATTTCTGATATCGTCAGTGCGATAATCGTTTCGGTGAACTTTTAAATATCATAACGGTGAAGGTAATCCAGCTAACACCCTTCCGACTGGGAACTTGAACAAATCAATACCTGAAACTACTAGGCCAAATCAAAACACATCACACCTCTTCACTATCAGTCTCAAAATCTAAACACACATCAAATAAACAAAGTCACACACTTCACAACGACACACAACGAAGTGTCCTGTTTATCGTCAATTCACTGCCTCATCCGACACAATCTAAAAATATTCGATTAACTTCAAGGCGGATTTTTCATATGATTCCTAGGTCGATTTTGTTACTCTCCCACTGTACAACAATGAACCTATTAAAAAAAATATAATGACATGGATAGCTGTAAATTGTCCAGAGAATGCATTGTCATGAAATCACCAGGTCACTTAGACAACCTTTAGTCAAGTTATGAGTGTCTACCTTAGAAATCTTCCGAACAATCAACTAGTGTATCTTGCTGTCTAGTATCGATGGAATGCGTGTCATCTGTCGTCAAATTACAATAAGTGCTCATCGGCCGAAATATCGTTTAAAGTGTATTTGTTCACGTCGAATGAAACTAAACTCAAGCGTTTCAGCTGAGCGAATCCCTTCTTTGTTATCAACCTGTGCATTCATATCTTACGTGCTTTTAAAGAAATTATATCCTCTGAGGGAATTCAAGCAAACGCATGAATACATGAGATTGTAATTATAATACTATGAAGTGCTATTCAGATTCAAATCTCTTCGAAGTCATGATCGTAGTTCAGTGTGCAGTGGCGCAACAAATAATGCAGCAAACAGAAGGCTTCATAGAATGTTTACATGGTGTTTGATTGTGGGATTATTAGGCATATGGAATTCCAATAAAAAAGTTTGAAACTGTGTGGAATGGGACAATAAAATATTGAACGTTGTAAATTAAATTGAATAAGAATGATACGTCTCAATGTCTCAATCACGTGGTCACCATAATCTTCCTCCCTTCATTGGATTACCATCACTGTATTCCATTAAATAGCATGCTTGTGTCTAACTTCACTACAAGATCTAGCTAATAATATTCACAAAGAATATTTTTCGCGAGGATTTAACACCTTCATGTCATCTTCTCATCCGTTCCCAACTCGTCGAAAATCACTTCTGTGAAGGTGGTCATCTGATCTTCAGTATGGAAGCACCTATTTTTCAGAAATGCTGGAAGTGTGAGCATGCGTTTTTCTTACGCCTCTAGGTCCTAGACCATCACATGCTGGACGCTACCGGTTGCCTGTGACTGCAACGATGCTTTCTAGCCGAGTGAAACAAGTGACCTCCTTCAAATGTATTCGGTTGATAGAGATTTGTCGTTGTTGTATGTTTTGCTTGTCGGTTGTTCGTCTATCTTCAGCAACTTCATCTCTTCTGTGTTTACACAAGGCTGTTCTTTTAGGTTGGCCGACGTATCTTCTCAGACTAAGCTCACAGTTTACGAGCTCAATTCAGTCCACCACAAGTAGGAATATTTACGGTAGTAACATACTCAAATCGCTTCTCTTTCCTGTCCTCACTTCAAATGCTGCACTTAGACTACTGTTGTTGCGCACTTGTTATTTGACATCGTCATACTGCTGTGGAGTGATTCTGCAAAGTTTCTCGCAGGTCTCTAATAAGCCACCTCTCGTGGTTTGATAGAATGATCTTACTATCATTTAGTGATATGCGGACAAAATATAAATAAAACTAACACTGCTTGATAGTGATAACTTGTTTCACATATCCAGGCAGGGCGTGTCGTTTCAAATACTGCCAGTCAGCAGGATCAGAACATTGAAATATGAACCCAAGAAACAAAAGTCAGACACCTGTACATCTGCAACATTACTAACAGGCTGTTGCAGACTCTAGTCCACACCTGAAATCGCTGCCTCTTTAATTGGGATCAGATGGCCAGCTGACTAGAAACGATTTTCAACAAATTACTCAAAGAATGAATGAATCGAGATCCTCCTGATGAAAAATGACAACAGGTGAAAAATAGATTTTTCAGAAACATAACATGAAGTAGCGCGAATTCATCACGAGTGTAGTTTCGCTGAATATTGAGTTGAAAAGTGTCAACTTCTGAAAACGTTTGATTCGATGGATATATCAGTAACAAAACGACTAAATATCGTACAGTTATATTCTAGATCAAGAACTGCAACTTTGTTTTGCCGCCCAATCTGGTAAAACATCGAGTGTGATATCTCCACGTTTTGATTACGGTGAAATTAATGTATCGCATTCGCGTGATATTTGAATCACTTTGAGTTTCGTAGCAGTGTAACTTTTCTGGTGACAGCTGGCTGCTAGTGAAAATTGATGAACAGTAATTCACGTCAATGTTTATGTACTCAATATTGATCTTGAGAAAACTGGTAACGAAGGATTTGCGTAGGTGGATAAAGTTAACATACAGATGATGTGACATTCAAGAAACAGCCACAAAGACATGAAGGGTTAACTATCTCTTTCAGGAAAAACCAATCAGAAGACTGCGTATATCTGATAACAATAATCTATGATAAGTACATGGACATCTATAAATATGTGTTGAATTCCTTAATAAACCATCTGTTGCCTGAGCCTTGTCTTCTGTTGTTACACGTTTACTCCACATCCATTGTCAACAGTCTCAACTCACTTAAGAACATTTCTTCCGACTTCTTATTTTCATGTGTTTGCGATCGACACTCTCGCATTTCAACAGTCATGCTGATGGCAACGATTCACTCTTGTCTGACAAGTTTGGCAGTTGGTTCATTTCAATGCATACTGTAACTGTTTTCTGCCAAAGAAGCTTCTTGTTCAAATGACATATCATAACAGAGACAAGGTGTATTGAAACAGAATGGGCTCAGTGAATAAGAGATTAGTCTACTTCAATATTAGTGTGAAATGGGATCTGCCTTATGTCACTTAATTTATCATGACCAACGATTGTGAAATTCAGAAATCTCTCTCACACACAGTCACTTCTTCTGAATACTCAGTTTACCAATGTCACCCTATGATTTTTCATGTGTAACAGAGGCCATCGAAAATGCAGATAGTCGTGTGAACGTACTTCGATTTTAGGATTAAGTATCCAACACAACTGAGTTGCATTCAGTACACTCCCAATAAGTCCGTATATGGAAGACCACAATATCCTGGAGCTCCGTGTATCATTATTTCCACAGAGGTGGTTCATTTGTTCAATTCTATAGCACGAATTCACTTCGAAAATTATTTTCTTATTCTGATTATCTCAGTGGGACTGCCTAACTAAATGATTCGGTTTGTCCAATGACACACATGGGGTTTGAGGTGAGATACTTTGTCAAGTTATACATTTGCAAGTGAATCGCTTTTTTGCCTACCAGTACAATATTTCTCAGTTTGCATTTGTCACTGCTTCGCTCTGATCTCTCGAAGAGTGTTCACGTATCGATGTGATATGTCGTGAAGCTGTAGACCTCAGAATATATTGGGGGAATATCATTAAATCATTGCCAAGTTATTCGATTCAGTACACACTGATACTTTGTAATCGGAGGGTCCAGAAATAGGAATGCTATAAACAATAAGTTCCTCTGATGATTCTTCGTCAAAACAGGTGTTCAGTGGTGCTCTGTGGTTTCACTTGACTGCCAGTATCATTTCAATCCATGTTGACAATTGAGATTAATTAGATACCTACACACTAACTAATGAAAATACATCAAATGAGCCGTATTTTTCTGTAGATAGATACGCGTTCCAAGGTTTGTGAGAATGAAGCTGATTTGTATCCATAGATATATTTATGTGTGTGTGTATGTTGGTCTCTCTTTCTGTTTGCTCGCTTAGTCTGTGACCATTTCACTTGTATGAACCTGTCTTCTTTAACAATGTATATTCCCCTTATATTATATATAATATGAGTGTTTGTTGACAGTCCGTTGCCTGGTGACATATATCCATATATGGTGGTTGTTGACATGTCTGCTATATTTGGCTATGTATATATGGATCGATACTTCATTATAATTAGCCATTCATGTTAAGACTGTCTAATGATTGTTCACACACTTGTCATATATATTTCGCTCTCACAATTTGTGTGACTTACTTGACTGACTTACTTACTTACTTTGGTGTGATACCACTTATTGATTCTCCTTGTGTTTGGAAAATAGAAGTATCATCGCAAACATAGTGGTCTTCTGATTTCCGCCTTCTTGCGTCAGGATTATTAGTTTCTCGATCAGTCCATAACAATAATTTAGCGACGAGTACATAAAAATTTGGCGACGGGGAAAACTACTAATAACCACTAAGCAGCAGCATCATAACAATTTAGCGACGGGGAAACTAGTACATAACAATTTACTATGGATCCTTCTAAATTGGAATTATTGTTTGAACGACAAATGAAATTAATGGAAATGTTCGTCAACCAAAAGACTGGTTCAGCTTCACCTTCATGCAATCCCAATCATACCATGCTAACATCTGTCGACGGCATTGTGAACAGTATTTCACAGTTCAATTATAATCCAGATGCTAATGTCACTTTTGACACATGGTATCAACGATATGCGGATTTATTCACTGTTGATCTCGCCTCACAAGACGATGCCTGGAAGGTGCGAGTGTTACTACGTAAATTGGGTCCCGCAGAATATGAAAGGTACTGCAACCTAATTTTACCCCAAAAACCACGTGACAAGTGTTTCGATGATACAATAAAGCTGCTGCGTGAACATTTTGGAGACCACTCCTCATTATTCAGCATACGTTATCGTTGCCTCAAGCTGACAATGAATGAAAATGATGATTTTCTTACTCACGTTGGCACAGTGAACGAGAATGTGAGAGATTTCGACTCAGGTCCTTAACAGATGATCAATTCAAAGCCTTGATTCTCATATGCAGTCTTCAATCTCCTCGTTTCACAGATATCCGAACTCGACTGCTCAATCAGCTAGAACAAAATCCTGTTAACATTACATGACATAGCTGATGAATATCAACGGCTGATTATTTGCAGAAAGATACACACCTGGTCGAATCAACACTTTCCAGAAGCTCTGATATCCATGCATTACGAATGAGCGAAAATCTCTCATCATCCACTCTTGACCCACCTTCTCCTAATGCTCTGCGTAAATCTACACATACTCGTCCAACTTCACAAAATACTACAAAGAAGACCCCACCATCACCATGCTGGCATTGTGGCGCGTGGTACTTTGTAAAGTCTTGCCCATACAAAAATCATCGTTGCAGCTAGTGCAAAATCGTGGGTCATAAAGATGGTTTTTGCCAGCCACGCAAACCCAGATATCATAATCCAGCAAAAGCTCGACAAACTGTTGGTCCTAAATCTCCAAGGAGATCATTGAGTCTACGCGCAACCTGTCAAGTCACAACACCAGGTATGCGGAAATATCTTGATCTTCAGATGAATGGTCATGATACACGTCTGTAGCTAGATATCGCCTCTGATACTACTGTTATATCAGAGAAACTTCGGAATTATATTGGCAGACCACCAATCGCAAATACTTCTCAGACTGCTGTCAGCGCCTGTGGTGGGCAGCTGAAACATATTGGTGAACTAAAATGTTCTGTTTCATTTCGCAATACCAAATTCACAGGAATTCGCTACGTCACCAAGAGTGATGTAAATCTTTTGGGACTTGATTGGTTCGATCGTTTGCATCTGGCTGATGTCCCACTAAATTCGCTATGCAATGCAGTCAAGAAGCATAAAATGTTAGACAATTCCGGACGAAGCCGAAGCCGCAAACCCCACACGCAGACGAAACGATAGACGTCAACAACAAGCTCAAAGGTTCCAGATAAACCCCTAGGTAAACACCCTAATAATCATCCATCTTCTCAAAAGGGATGTGATATGTATCCACATATATATATATGTATGTGTGTATTTGGTCTTTCTTTCTGTTTGCTCGCTTAGTCTGTGACCATTTCACTTGTATGGACCTGTCTTCTTTAACAATGTATATTCCCCTTATATTATATATAATATGAGTGTTTGTTGACAGTCCGTTGCCTGGTGACATATATCCATATATGGTGGTTGTTGACATGTCTGCTATATTTGGCTATGTATATATGGATCGATACTTCATTATAATTAGCCATTCATGTTAAGACTGTCTAATGATTGTTCACACACTTGTCATATATATTTCGCTCTCACAATTTGTGTGACTTACTTGACTGACTTACTTACTTACTTTGGTGTGATACCACTTATTGATTCTCCTTGTGTTTGGAAAATAGAAGTATCATTGCAAACATAGTGGTCTTCTGATTTCCGCCTTCTTGCGTCAGCACTTTTAGTTTCTCGATCAGTCCATAACAATAATTTAGCGACGAGTACATAAAATATACCATCATTGACGCGCTCCGCCTTCCTTCCACTTCAATATGGTGATATCCTGAGTGCGATCAAGCTGTTGAAACACCACTAGGATTGATGTAGTGCGGGATGGAATTAATTCTGAGGCACTGATGTAGAGAGTGAAGTCAAAGTTCCCAGTCTACTAGTTCGAAACCTTTGGTGGGAGGATGGGTTACCTAATGATCTGTAGAAAGTTTGCCTAAATAAATTACACAGGTGGCGAACACAAACATCTTCAACATACGGTTTGAAATCATTCAGTAGGTAAATCCTGATGTTCAGTTTCAAGCGATTCAAGATGCTCAACTCAGGGGTGAGAAAAGGCATTCATCCAACTATCTCAAGCGGAATTCGGAAGAGAACGCGCAACAGGAAACTGATT
The DNA here is from genome assembly GCA_944472135.2 of Trichobilharzia regenti. Lineage (NCBI taxonomy): Eukaryota > Metazoa > Platyhelminthes > Trematoda > Strigeidida > Schistosomatidae > Trichobilharzia > Trichobilharzia regenti. The sequence continues at coordinate 110,016,908 of OX235264.1, read as the reverse complement.
GATATTGCATCCTTCACTGAAGTCAGATATACGTGAAACTACTAATCACACTTACATGCACAGCTAAGAATTCAGAAGAAAAGCACAACAATGACAGCATTCATGTGAGTGCTTCGTTTCCATTACCGAACTGTATACCATTGGGCAGTGTGAAATGCCTGACGAAACATACTTTCCCTACACCGTCAATGATTCCTTCGATTTCATCGACAGAATAGGAAAGTATAACGGGCCTACAAAATGTCTGATATCTTATCAAATGCAGTTCTCATTTGAGAATTTCCTGGTCAAAAAACAAGACATACCATCTGTTGATAGAGGGGATATATCCCACAGATGTCGATGGCTGGAATATGAAGTCATCTGGTCAGTTCAATTTCCGAAACGTGTTGCATTTCTAGTTCGATATGAAGTGCATATGAGGTGCTCAACCTAAACTACTTGTTGATTTCTGTTGTGGCATCTAAAAGTATACCACGTTGGAACGTCGTTCTGCTGCAGGTTTCCAGAAATAGTGAATAAGCTGAATGTAGTGAAATTCAGCGAGTCGAAATTTTGATATATACAAACTCAAACATCGAGTTCACAATGCAGCAAGAAATCGATATTCAGCTTCAATGTCTTAACTTGTGGATGAAATAAAATGTAACATATAGAATCGTGACCAGTATTTTCATCGAATGTTCCACAGGTGTTTGAACATGACACCACAAGAGTGAGCCTGGAGAAGAGTGATTAAGCAGAGCGTTTCGTAGAACTGTGCATTCACAAACAAAATATTGTAATCAAATGAAAACAGTGTTAAATTCATTGAAATGTGTCACCATAATTCACCAAAATCTTCTGCACCCGATGAAACAGCCGTTAGATCAACACTCTCCTACACTTCAATTTTCAACTGCTGTGAATAATGAAATTACGTCCTATACATGTCAGACTATGTGATAACAGTGAAGACAGTAGTTATTAGTGAAATTTTGAATAGTCCGATAACGAGTAAAACTGATTTTACAATGCCTATAACCCGTGTTGTTTATGTTTGAAAAACGCCTAGTGGGAATGGCCGTTTTCATATGTTAGACATTTGCGGGCTTTGCACAGGTAACCCATTTCCTAGTACTTTCTGTTGATTACACGTATTGGCGATGGTGAAAGAACGTATATCGTTACTCACTGCTGCAATCTAATGCGATAACATTCATCTAGTCAAGCTCATGAATCATTTCATGTAGGAGCGCCGTGTATTTAATCGATCCGAATTTTTGTTATCAAAACGAGATTTTGAGCGAAAAATTGTTTTCGGTAACTTCTTATTCAGGCTCTACAGTTATAAATCCATGAACAATAGAGTATTTATAGCCACTAAAGGCAAATGAAAATGATATCAGAAACTGTATTGGGGTGCATGTGTAAGTTGAGGCGATAGTCCATTAGTTAGCATAGTCAATTAAATGTGTGTAGGGTGTTCAGTCGGAAAATGTGATGAAGTTTGAATGAACAATTGGGTGATATAGTGTTGTTTTATAGTTTACAGAATACAAGTGTCCTTGGGGTGAGAAAATGCAATAACCACAAAATACATTGCAAAGACACGTTAACAAAGGAGACACTGGATGTTAGGGCCGACCGATAATGTCTAATGATAAAATAAAGAGGCTAAATTGTAAATTGTAGTAAAATGCTTCAGAATTGGTAGGCTTAGTATAATATCATAAAGGTTGACAAAGATAAGGGTAACAATGAGGTGAAATAAACTGGGTGGAGAAATGGATAATAAAGACATGATATCATAAAATAATTATAAGGATAATAATAGTACGAAAAAATTATGATCCTGGTGACCTTATAGTGGGCCAGGGTAGACAAAGAGAGTGAATAAGTTTTTTCTGTACACATAGGCCTGGTCTCTCGCTCTATTACCCTCTAAAGCTTCAGCTATGGCTACGAGGCGTAATCGTGTGCCTTTGGGGAGATTGTTCGGTACCCGATACGTAACTGTAAATGACTCATCTACTTTGATGCCGTGTTCGCTATCCACTAGATGCGACAGAATTGCACTATTTAATGATTTGGTTGCTCTTTTCCCAAGCCAAACAGGAATATGTTCACGAGTGCGTAGAGATAAATTCCTCTGTGTACGACCTATATAACTAGCTCCACAATAGCAGTTTTGAAAATTTACGAGAGTCTATGTGGAGTGAAGCAGTAGCTATCCACTGCTTTCAAACTGCTGCAGTCTTATCTCGCTGGCCTCACGATTGCCTATAGACTCTCATGACTTCCTCTGACAGTATCCTCCATGTTATCATTGTAAGCCCAATCGTCGTTCCACATTCAGCTTCCTCTGAGGCCGTAGTCTGTCTCCTCAGCATTTATCCTCTTCGCCTTTGTTTCATCCACAATATCTGTTCAGTTAACGATTCTTGATTTGTACGCTGCAATAATCTGATACTTTGAACTCCTTGTTATCTGACATCTGATATCCACAATGAAGACACCGAAGGCAGTTATTGATGGAAGTGTGAAACAAGCTGCTGGAAATGCCACTCCCAACGCTCTCCACAGGCTTTTGACACACGCAGCTAATTTGAATGACTGACTCCAAATTAGTGTGGAAAATCTGAAATCCGTTCTCTACGCTCCCTTAAAGTGAAGAATATTTCCAATGATTTTTCACTGATGTAAGTCTGTATTGAGTTTCCGGTTACGACCTTGTGATCCATTAAAACAGCTTGCACTTGGGAGTATGTTGCTTAGCTTTACGGTAATTAGTGATTGACGGTGGTCGTTGTTGTTGACGTTGAAGGTTGTGTTGTTCGCTGATTTCACCACACGCATCTTCTCATTCTTCAGTTGAAGTCTCATGTTCGCTGACTGATTCTTCTGTCAGTCAGATGATCTTCGCCTGCAAGTTCTCGATTAGGTGTGATATTACGCATGAATCATCTGAAAGGTCCAAATCTGTCACCGTCTTCCTCGCTCATTATCGCGTTTCTCTCTCCTCAACGAAGTTGTAAATCTTTGAATCAACACGTCTGGTCAAATCGCTGCACTAGGCTCTGAGTGATACGTACAATGTTCATTATTGTGCTGATGATAAAAATAGTCATAACATTAGGAATTGTATACGGGCATGTCGAATCGCAGTATCCATGCTGTCCAGTTCACATTATTCAAAAACCAGTATACCGAATGTAATATGAAGAGTGTAATACATACAGTAATACAGAAACTCAAGTATATTTCAGCGATGTTTGAAGTAAAGACAAAAGCACAGACAGTATATCAACCCGTGTGAGAAGCTGCTTAAAAACACCGATTTTATCGGTTGAACAGGTAAATATTTTTTCAGAGAGACAAAACAAAATATGATAGACTTGTTGCCAGAACCCATCTAATCACTACTAATCAATATAATCAAGATTTCAGGATCCATATAGGGCCTCCATATTCAAAACTTGTCCCGTGTGCGAGTCATAAAACTCTAATGGGAAAGATGTACACTTGAGGTGGATGTGATTGCGCTCCGTGAAGTGGCCGGTTTTCTTAAGAAGCTTTCGTGGTCTCTTGCTAGACATTTGAAGTGCAAACATCCCCATGAAGTGTGAAGTCACATGAATTAGGAATGGATAATGATTAAACTTTTCCTCTTATCAATGGATTGAGAATTCCGACTTTCTCTTCTGTCACATAACTAGACTGTTGTTACACAGTGTATAGAGTTCTGTCAATTTCTTCCAATGTTTGGGTCTGTCTACTACTGATTCACCTGACCTTCAGACTTCGAACATTCTTCTGCTTTTTTGCGTGCTGCATCAACATCACTTTGCTCTTTTCAATGTTGTTTGCCTGCAATTCCTCTTTCACTTCAAATCCACTGCCTGATTACATTCGAAATGTTTGGTCATCATCAGTCAGGGAACCACCTGTAGCCAACGATGATGTATTATAATCCACGGAGAATTTTGTTGATTGTACGTATCTGCGATAGTGAAAGAACTCATATTGTTATTCATTTGTGTAATCAGATATGATACCAATTTCACTCGTGAATTATCTGATTTCTGCTTCATAATCAACCATTTAATTAATCTCAAAGTTCAAGGATAACAATGGACGTGGTTTTCTAGTCAAAATCTATCAAATCATTTTTGAGAACACTAAAAGTACAACTGTTATCTATCAGTCGGCTTATTGTCTAAAATTTCGTGATTTGATGAATCTGATTGTTGAAATGTATTCGGGATAATACGTGCATACTTCAGATATTCAGGTGAACGTCTCGAATAGTAAACCTTTTAGAATTTCGCACAATTTCGTCACCAAATGAATAATTCTGCATAATCGAGAAATTATTTCCACAATCACAAGTGTCCATGAGTTCATTGGCAGTGATCTGTTTCGCTGTGCGAAGAATCTTTTCCATGACGCGTAGACGTTTATAGTATACTATAAGATACTATGTGCCATATGTATACATATTTATTTCTATGGATGATAGGAATGGATTAGCCTTATACCACGACGATATATGGTACTAATTCGTTGAGATGAATAGTTGCATACCAGTGATGCTTGCTGTCTGGATGGCTTGCTCACTGACCAGCATGATCAAAGTGACCTAATTGCCAGATGAGTGTTTCGCTGCTTCAGATAGCAGCCTATCACTTGTGCACCATGTTTTCCCAGCTGAAAAAGCTGAGTAATCTGGAAAATGTGTTGTTTGAATCAACTCGTCTCACTGAGTCAGGTTTTACGAGGTACGTTTCTGTGGACGTCAGTTTGGAATGATCAAAATGACCGATGTTTGGTGACAAATAACTTCAGTCTTGCTGGCTAGCTGTCAAGCACTCCTGGTTGATATGTGCATGTGTGTGTGTGTCATTCAATCAATCGTAATAATACGCTGTCATGAACATATGCTTGCCTTTTTGATTACTATTTAGGTTATCTAGCAGATCACATATTACACAGTGAGTATTTTCTTTTCCGAAAGGAATTATGTTAAAATTCGCCTTGTCAATCTGGGTATAATTACCTTGAGAATTTCTCTCACGCTTCACTCAATGTGGTTAGCATCTGACGTGTAATCTACAGTCGCTATCCACTCGCGTTTCCATCCTTTTCTTCATAATTACTCGAATGCGTAACAAATTGACGCAGGGTAATTTGAAGAGAGAGATGAGCGAGACAAGTATAACGACACGACTATAAGTAAAACACAGTCTCTCGTTTGATTTTTTATTACACAAACTCCGATCTACTTCTTGTTTCGTTGAAGTGAGTTATTTAAATACTAGTCAACGCTTCTTATTTTTTTTCTTTGCCTCTATCTTTGCCTCTATGCAACTTATAAGATCAATTGAAATATAACATATGTTGAAACGTCTTCTGTTGAATAATTAACATCTGCATATATTCCTACTGTAAGTATCGGTTTCTGTTGTATTTAAGTGAATTGTGAGTAAATTCTGCGAACTGGATGACCATATACTCCTGATCTATGACGGATTCGAAAGTGTTTTCGTGCTATTATAGTGTCACAGTTTGTGGGCTGATGCTTTGCACGCAGTCTCATTGTTTTTTTCGCGGTACAGTCTCCATCGACACAGCTTACTCTCATTTTGTACCAGGTGCGCGATCGACTAGAAGAGTGGCCCACTAAAACTCAGAGAGGTTATTATTGTTGTCTGATATTTGAAGTCTGTCACTCCTTTCCTTTTCCTGTGTGGAAAATCACAACAAAGGATGTCGAAATCATACAGAATCGGAAAGGTGAAGCAGGCATTCATCACTTCAAAATGACTCTGCGATTCGTCTGCACTCTACCTCAGTGTGCACAAAGAGATTCTGATTTTAAAAGTCGGTGCTTCAGTCAGAAACATAACCATTCATTTGTTCGTGGTCACAATTCATTTGCAGTCTCACTGTATTGGATTTTTTTGTGAATGCCAGCATGTAACAGAATACGAACATCCACACTGAGTTAACTAGCGTAATATTGACAAAGTGCATGAAACACTCAAATCGTAGACCGTCTGTCGTTTTTCCCAATAGCTAAGCCACAGACACGAACGTGCAATGCATTCGTCGAAGGCATATCAGCCTACAGATGAGACCACGGTCAACCGATTTTTGAAGAAGGGAGAGACAAATTTCTGCAGATTAGACTCAAAATGGTCACATTCAGTCTTATACGTATATCAGAAAATAGACTACCTCATAATTTTCAGTTGTTATTCAATACATTTTGATGCCATTCAGACGAATTTGTACATGGTTTGATCTCTTTTTGAAGCTGGATTGCATACTGAAATGAACTGGAGATAAATAGAAAAGCACTTGAGAGAATTCGACAGTTGTTTCGTCACCCTAATTTTAGACTCAACGGAAGTGCACAGCAAAGACCGGAGTTTGTACCGAGGACGGTCTGTTGAAAGGAACGTTTGCTTGCAGGCTGTTCATCCAGTGAGGTCCGACTGAATAATCCATTAACAATGACACATAATTGATACGCCTTACTTTCAATGAGCCTCAAACTATTCAGTGAAATCTGTGTATTCCCCTTTGTTAGTTTTCGATGTCTCTGATTTTCCTGTCAACTGAGTGGACCGAAACGTTCAGGTTCCGCAGACATCCTAATGATTTTAAATGCCGACTCTTTGTATAAGTCTGGCAATGAAGGTGAAGAAATTTTGATTAATAGTGACTAGCCGTGTAATGGATTTCACGCTGCACACATAAATACCGTCTGGTTATACCAGTGTGTGATGCTGTCCTCAATGCAGCCTAAACTCAGTACTCATCATTTCAAACATAGGAGTCACATCAAGTAGAACACTGAGGCCGGGAGAGCCACCGTGGCGTGTGCAACATACTCGTTTCTATGGTAGTTGGAACTCATTAGAATATTAACTATGAGATTTAGTTGATGTGAAATAATGGATATGCCCGTGAAATATACATTTTCTATCATCTATCATATGTCTCGCACAGATGATAAAAGCAATATTAGCTGTGACCTACACATACGATTTAGTTGACGATTATGATCGCTGTTTTGTGAATATGACTTTTCTGTAATCCGGTAGATCCGATTATAACTGCATGATAACAGGAAAATCACGCAAACATACAAACATGGTTGTTGAGAGTGACCAATGGATGTATTGGAGTCATTTGTTCGTGGTATAAATAGTCCAAGAAAATATTCTATCAATGTCAAGTAAGTAATTGACTGACTATTCATCACAAATCACAGGTGAGTGCCCGTGGTCTAACAGTTTCCGTTATGTATTATGTGATATCTAATTGACGCTTGAGAAAGATTCACAATCTCGTTATCAAAAGACGCCATACATTTATAAATGTTGAAGTGATTTTGGAATTGTAAACGAGGAGTTGTGAGAGACTTTCGCTGTCATATGATGGAGATGGCGTCGGCTGGATATCATGAGGTGGTATGCACAATCATGTGGCTACACTGTAAAGGATACTAGATAAGTGAACTTGTCATAAGTGGAATTGTGACATGTGCTTTCGCAACTCTGTGTTGCACTCGGAATTCAAAGCAACTGTACAAGTTACTCACTGTCATGCATTTCAATTTACATCTAATTGAAATGTCATTCTTTTCACTTTCTTGAATATTTTTAGTTGAATGGTGTCCCAGAGGTCAAAACTGAACTTCGTCATACTCGTCAGTCTGTGCCTGGTCAATTTTGAAAAGGTAGAATCAGAGGAAAAGTGGTATCCGATGAAACTTCATGATATAGGTAATTCAGATTTATTCTGTGTGCGAATTCCTGAAGTAAATATGATTTCGTCGATTATTCCAACACTTGAAAATGCACTTCTTGGATATATTGTTACTTCTCACTGATGAATGTCAGACTGACTGAAGTAAGGTGGTATCTGATATCCCAGTGAGAAATGATGACCAAGTCACGTGATCAACAGTGGATAACTGAGCAAGGCTCTCCTATGACGTGAATACAGCAGGAGTATTGACTAGCTGAATGCCTCCAACGATGATATTCCTCATTGTCATCAGTAATGCTTCACTGGATAATGGCGGAATTCAAGCTGAATTTTCAACAAATATTCAGACGGTAATGTAGTTGGATCAGTCAAACGTTGTAGAGGTCGTAGAATAAGAATACTACCCATTGTTACATTTAATGTTGATTGTTCAGTCTTGTATTTCTCTTGAATTTTTCAACACGCTTTGACGCGATTGCGCAAAAGCTGAACGAAAACAAGGATGGAAACTAGACAGCTGCTTCGTCAGCCACTGTTCCACGATTCAATCATCCATGAAATCTATCATACCTCATATAGGTTCGAATTTCTCTGAGTGTGCACTGCTGATCGGTCTAAACTTCTATGAAACAGCTGACTGTTCAGTACTCCTTGCTTGTTTCCGATTCTCTCCTAACTGATATGAAATCGCGGTCAAACTGTGATCGATTGAAGAAGGAATCATCACCTAAAATTTGGGTGAAGTTATGCTCTGTAAATGAGCGGTTATGTATGTAAGGCAGTTAGTTGGTTATTTAGAAAATTATGGTGCTGAATTTATCTGAATTCCTCGGTTTAGGTTTACAGTTCAGTTGTGAGTTCTACAAACAGCATTGTTGACCGAATTCAGCACGATGGCACATGCTCACCGACGATATTTTCTAAAAGTCAGAGCATTCAAAACAGTTAAGTAGGTCTAAATTGAGGATAACCTCTGACTATTTAATCCCTTCACACTACTGTAAGTGTGGAGATAAGAGTGACATTATCCAGTGAAATCTTTCATTTACTTTGTACCATGTTTAAATATTCACTGCATAGCGAAGGGCTGACAGACTACTACTGACATTGGGTGAGAGACGATCGAGCGTGGGTCGAAATTCAGTGATGCTGTATTATATTAAATCAACGACTTACTATTCAGCATTGCTGATCCTTGCCAAATGCACTTCAAAATTAAACTGATGATTATAGCATTATAAGTTCACTTCCATCACGAAATAGGTCTACTTGTATAGACTTCATATGTTTCTGGTTAACCATTACAATGTCTAATTGTTTGTTTTATTTCAAGGACAAGAGACTGTCGATTTTGGGAGGAGTAAATTTTCTTTCGATGATAGTGAAACAGTGACAGTTCAAGGTACTAATTGTGTATGGAAGGTTGACTTAAGCCGACCAACCATCACGGAGATGGCAAACAAGGGAGGACTTCGTCAAGGTTTTATGTGAGTTTTCTTTTATGTGTGAATTATGTGTTCTCTGGCACTGTTGAATGCAAACCACATCCAAATTACTTGATGATGCTATCAGTAATATGCTCATCTAAGTCTCAAAAGCCTTTTATTCTATAGGAAGCTGTGGCCTCTTTGTGTTGTTGATGTCTTGTGTGTAGAGTAACACACTTGTAATGTCACAATCAATGCCTGCATACCTCATGTTATTCAAATGAACAAATTTATACAATAGGTGATAATAAGAGTAATAACAACATGAGCAATTGTGTTCAAATTCGGTGAGATAAGTAATTGCGTATTCACTCACTCCTGCAGTGCTCCGTATATTCGGTAGAAAACAAAATATTGCTTTTAAGTCAATCGCACCTTTTTCCATATTAGTTTGTTTATTAAATGAATCACACATTTTTACACACACAGTTATACACCTATATTAACAAAAACAGCACCTAAATGCGTTGGTAACGGATACTGATATGCCTCAAAGCGTTGTACATTTTCCATATTCTCCCAGGAAGATGATCAGACCACCTCCGTCCCAGTAGCTTCTTCTTTCCATTCGTCTCGTATACATAAACGTTTATATGTTCTTTTCTGAAATAAACAAATAGTCTCTCAAAATATCGTCCTTAATCAAATCAATTCTCATGTCAACATGTTTGTTCATTTCTGCAGTGAACAGGACACACACAGACTGATCCTTATATTATTGATGGCAATTTGTGAGAGATAAAATTGAATATCTCGTATGTCTGCTTCTTCTTCTATTCGAGTATATGTAGGTCATCTCATATCGTCTGGATTTCTAGGTAAATATTCAGTTTAACATATTCCATGAAGGATCTGAGACATCTGCCTGTCCGACTCAACCTCTTCTCTTACAATTATATGCATTCATATATTCTGCCCATTTTTCTTCATTATTCGCCCCACGTATTTTCGATTTTTACTTGAACATCAGACCTAGTCATATGACGTAGAAGATTGCAGACTTCAGGCTGCAGGTTGATGGTGTGCCATCTTGGACTTGGCTAACTGCCACAAATGTCAATGGGCACATCAATGCTCACAAACATTTGCCTGAGTCTACATCGTCTGATACCGAATCTTCTCTCTACCATTCAGAACTTTTTCCTTTTATCTATTCGAGTTTGAAAGCGAAAATATTCCATGCTGGTGTGCCTAGGAAATAGTATGACCTTAACCATATGATATTCAGCGTTAATTCCGTGTGAAGAACCAAATGTCAGAAACGAAATCACGAAAATTTTCAGTCAGTAACTGGATCGTCAATTCCTCTTCAACTGGCTACAAAGTTGTCTATACATTCTCATCGACACTGAACACATGCACACCTGCATACGCGATATCCTCCACCTCACTAACTTTCATCCAAATTACGAAGACCCATCCAGGCGACAATCGTTTGTAGTCTTGAACTTTATTTCACTCATCGGTCTCCACTGCACAAATCCAAGCCATCTCCTTTATTTCGAACACATTCGTTCGACGACATGTGCTCATCTGTCTCAGGAATATTCACTTATGTGCATGATGAAAATCACTGGAATTGACACTATATATGCAACAACATACACAACTGCCTTTGATTCTAGAAATACAAGTCTATCCATCTATCATACAATCCATTTTGAAGATTGAATTTATCCAAACTTATTTCGATGTGTACTCATGACTTGATTGTCATCTTTCTTTCGTTTTCTCTTCCTCCAGGAGTTGTAGAGGTGGGATAACACGTCCTGATTCAATTGAAAACATGAACCGATAGACTATGCTGGTGCATAACACTACTGGAACTGCAGAGAAAATAATGGAATTAAAAATAGAACTTGTTGAATAACTGAAAACTACTTCCAACTCTGCATATTGAAACGCTCTGCTGTGATGTTGGTGAAACAAAACACACTTCATCCTCTTCTATTTCCTCTTACTGTAGACTAGATCGTTTGAAATAAACTGCTATTCATAAAGTGCTTCTGTGTGAATAACAAATATGAAGTGTTCTGGAATGCTGAGATATTCCCTGAATAACTGATTACAGAGCGCAGTGTTTCATTCATGTCGCGTTACCTTTTGTGATGCGCTGACATTTACAAAATGTTAGTGGTGAGAACCAAGAAGAATCCGACATTCACACTTAATTGAGTCGTCGCCTACACAATTTATGGGCATGTCGGCGACTTCTACGTCGCTGATATCCATGAGTCATCCTCATGCGGTCCTACTCATGAAATCAGAGGGCATAGATCAGAGTCGTGGCAGTTGTCGGTTGAAACGCAAGCAAAGCGCCTTCCCTTGGTTATTCTTCACTTTGTAGATTTCTGATATCGTCAGTGCGATAATCGTTTCGGTGAACTTTTAAATATCATAACGGTGAAGGTAATCCAGCTAACACCCTTCCGACTGGGAACTTGAACAAATCAATACCTGAAACTACTAGGCCAAATCAAAACACATCACACCCCTTCACTATCAGTCTCAAAATCTAAACACACATCAAATAAACAAAGTCACACACTTCACAACGACACACAACGAAGTGTCCTGTTTATCGTCAATTCACTGCCTCATCCGACACAATCTAAAAATATTCGATTAACTTCAAGGCGGATTTTTCATATGATTCCTAGGTCGATTTTGTTACTCTCCCACTGTACAACAATGAACCTATTAAAAAAAATATAATGACATGGATAGCTCTTTCGACCTAGTTGTAAATTGTCCAGAGAATGCATTGTCATGAAATCACCAGGTCACTTAGACAACCTTTAGTCAAGTTATGAGTGTCTACCTTAGAAATCTTCCGAACAATCAACTAGTGTATCTTGCTGTCTAGTATCGATGGAATGCGTGTCATCTGTCGTCGAATTACAATAAGTGCTCATCGGCCGAAATATCGTTTAAAGTGTATTTGTTCACGTCGAATGAAACTAAACTCAAGCGTTTCAGCTGAGCGAATCCCTTCTTTGTTATCAACCTGTGCATTCATATCTTACGTGCTTTTAAAGAAATTATATCCTCTGAGGGAATTCAAGCAAACGCATGAATACATGAGATTGTAATTATAATACTATGAAGTGCTATTCAGATTCAAATCTCTTCGAAGTCATGATCGTAGTTCAGTGTGCAGTGGCGCAACAAATAATGCAGCAAACAGAAGGCTTCATAGAATGTTTACATGGTGTTTGATTGTGGGATTATTAGGCATATGGAATTCCAATAAAAAAGTTTGAAACTGTGTGGAATGGGACAATAAAATATTGAACGTTGTAAATTAAATTGAATAAGAATGATACGTCTCAATGTCTCAATCACGTGGTCACCATAATCTTCCTCCCTTCATTGGATTACCATCACTGTATTCCATTAAATAGCATGCTTGTGTCTAACTTCACTACAAGATCTAGCTAATAATATTCACAAAGAATATTTTTCGCGAGGATTTAACACCTTCATGTCATCTTCTCATCCGTTCCCAACTCGTCGAAAATCACTTCTGTGAAGGTGGTCATCTGATCTTCAGTATGGAAGCACCTATTTTTCAGAAATGCTGGAAGTGTGAGCATGCGTTTTTCTTACGCCTCTAGGTCCTAGACCATCACATGCTGGACGCTACCGGTTGCCTGTGACTGCAACGATGCTTTCTAGCCGAGTGAAACAAGTGACCTCCTTCAAATGTATTCGGTTGATAGAGATTTGTCGTTGTTGTATGTTTTGCTTGTCGGTTGTTCGTCTATCTTCAGCAACTTCATCTCTTCTGTGTTTACACAAGGCTGTTCTTTTAGGTTGGCCGACGTATCTTCTCAGACTAAGCTCACAGTTTACGAGCTCAATTCAGTCCACCACAAGTAGGAATATTTACGGTAGTAACATACTCAAATCGCTTCTCTTTCCTGTCCTCACTTCAAATGCTGCACTTAGACTACTGTTGTTGCGCACTTGTTATTTGACATCGTCATACTGCTGTGGAGTGATTCTGCAAAGTTTCTCGCAGGTCTCTAATAAGCCACCTCTCGTGGTTTGATAGAATGATCTTACTATCATTTAGTGATATGCGGACAAAATATAAATAAAACTAACACTGCTTGATAGTGATAACTTGTTTCACATATCCAGGCAGGGCGTGTCGTTTCAAATACTGCCAGTCAGCAGGATCAGAACATTGAAATATGAACCCAAGAAACAAAAGTCAGACACCTGTACATCTGCAACATTACTAACAGGCTGTTGCAGACTCTAGTCCACACCTGAAATCGCTGCCTCTTTAATTGGGATCAGATGGCCAGCTGACTAGAAACGATTTTCAACAAATTACTCAAAGAATGAATGAATCGAGATCCTCCTGATGAAAAATGACAACAGGTGAAAAATAGATTTTTCAGAAACATAACATGAAGTAGCGCGAATTCATCACGAGTGTAGTTTCGCTGAATATTGAGTTGAAAAGTGTCAACTTCTGAAAACGTTTGATTCGATGGATATATCAGTAACAAAACGACTAAATATCGTACAGTTATATTCTAGATCAAGAACTGCAACTTTGTTTTGCCGCCCAATCTGGTAAAACATCGAGTGTGATATCTCCACGTTTTGATTACGGTGAAATTAATGTATCGCATTCGCGTGATATTTGAATCACTTTGAGTTTCGTAGCAGTGTAACTTTTCTGGTGACAGCTGGCTGCTAGTGAAAATTGATGAACAGTAATTCACGTCAATGTTTATGTACTCAATATTGATCTTGAGAAAACTGGTAACGAAGGATTTGCGTAGGTGGATAAAGTTAACATACAGATGATGTGACATTCAAGAAACAGCCACAAAGACATGAAGGGTTAACTATCTCTTTCAGGAAAAACCAATCAGAAGACTGCGTATATCTGATAACAATAATCTATGATAAGTACATGGACATCTATAAATATGTGTTGAATTCCTTAATAAACCATCTGTTGCCTGAGCCTTGTCTTCTGTTGTTACACGTTTACTCCACATCCATTGTCAACAGTCTCAACTCACTTAAGAACATTTCTTCCGACTTCTTATTTTCATGTGTTTGCGATCGACACTCTCGCATTTCAACAGTCATGCTGATGGCAACGATTCACTCTTGTCTGACAAGTTTGGCAGTTGGTTCATTTCAATGCATACTGTAACTGTTTTCTGCCAAAGAAGCTTCTTGTTCAAATGACATATCATAACAGAGACAAGGTGTATTGAAACAGAATGGGCTCAGTGAATAAGAGATTAGTCTACTTCAATATTAGTGTGAAATGGGATCTGCCTTATGTCACTTAATTTATCATGACCAACGATTGTGAAATTCAGAAATCTCTCTCACACACAGTCACTTCTTCTGAATACTCAGTTTACCAATGTCACCCTATGATTTTTCATGTGTAACAGAGGCCATCGAAAATGCAGATAGTCGTGTGAACGTACTTCGATTTTAGGATTAAGTATCCAACACAACTGAGTTGCATTCAGTACACTCCCAATAAGTCCGTATATGGAAGACCACAATATCCTGGAGCTCCGTGTATCATTATTTCCACAGAGGTGGTTCATTTGTTCAATTCTATAGCACGAATTCACTTCGAAAATTATTTTCTTATTCTGATTATCTCAGTGGGACTGCCTAACTAAATGATTCGGTTTGTCCAATGACACACATGGGGTTTGAGGTGAGATACTTTGTCAAGTTATACATTTGCAAGTGAATCGCTTTTTTGCCTACCAGTACAATATTTCTCAGTTTGCATTTGTCACTGCTTCGCTCTGATCTCTCGAAGAGTGTTCACGTATCGATGTGATATGTCGTGAAGCTGTAGACCTCAGAATATATTGGGGGAATATCATTAAATCATTGCCAAGTTATTCGATTCAGTACACACTGATACTTTGTAATCGGAGGGTCCAGAAATAGGAATGCTATAAACAATAAGTTCCTCTGATGATTCTTCGTCAAAACAGGTGTTCAGTGGTGCACTATGGTTTCACTTGACTGCCAGTATCATTTCAATCCATGTTGACAATTGAGATTAATCAGAAACCTCCACACTAACTAATGAAAATATTTCAAGTGAACCGTATTATATATATATATATATATATACGCGTTTCAATGTTTGTGAGAATGAAACAATCATCGACGCGCTACGTCTTCCTTCCACTTCAATATGGTGATATCCTGAGTGTGAACAAGCTGTTGAAACCCCACTCGGATTAATGTAGTGCGGGACGGAATTCATTCTGAGGCACTGATATAGAGAGTGAAGTCAAAGTTCTCAGTCTACTAGTGCGAAACCTTTGATGGGAGGATGGGTTACCTAATGAGTAGTAATGAGTTACCTAAATGTGTAGTACTGATGGTAGTTTTATTGCCTTTGTAAGAGGTGCTAATCGTCCACAGAAGTTGTCTAGTCTGTAACAGTGTCATTTCAGTGTGAAAGAATTCCAGGAAAGTTAAAGCTACTATCCTGTCATTCCAAAATGAGGTCCGGATGAGTGAAAGTGACTCGAACACGCGTTATGGACACAGCCGATTGAGACGAGAATTCAGGCCATCACTGAAGAGCAGTCCGACTCGTAAACGAGTGTTGGATTGTCTCCGGTTGACATGGATGATATTGTGTGCGTGTGTACGAGTGGAGGAGATGAGAGCCAGTTCGCAGTCGCACAGACAGCTGAATGACACTTTTCAATTCAGCTGCTGATTCACAAGTTTCACAAGATGATCTCAGTCGTTTATCTGTTCTTCCGCTATGTCACTGGTACATATAGAGGAGAAATTGTCTGAATGAAACCAAGATTCAGTGATGACAATTATAAGGGGTGTGTATATTACTGTGAGTGCTCTGAACATCGGAAGTTTATTTAGAACAGATCTAGCATTTATGAGGACTAGGTAAAGATGAGAGTTGAGCTGAGCTTTTCCTTTTGTTGTCATTATCTGCATTGATTGATCTTGTGTTTCACCATCCTCCTCGCCTCTCTTCTGTTAGCTTGCAGGTATCCGTTGAGAGTCATTCCTTGTCTTTCACTTTCCTCTTCTTTATTCCTAAAACGGATATACATTACCTTCAAAGAGTTATTTCCGATGTTTCTTCCAAGCAGGTTTCCTCAGAGGGGGCAAGTAGTGTCTCCGACTTTGCTCTGATCTGATGGCTGTAGTGAAGGTTTCCTTTGTCCCCCAGTACCTGAATACTGAAACTGAATTACAGTGACCTATCTCCAGGTGTTTTTAGGGATTTCACCTTCACGCTGAAGGGTGCTTGCACTAAGATATTGATCTGATCCCACATATGTCCTCCTTTCCGACATTATATCGCAGACTGGCTGCGTGTCCACTGACGACTTTAGCATCATTGAGCAAATGTCTATCTGGTTTTTGGTTTGTCCGTTGTGTGAAATCCATGTCGCTTTGTGTTTATCCTTGTGCTTGTAGACGCTACCTCCAACCACTAAATTATCGAATACACAGAAGTCTGCGAAGAGTTCTTCGTTCTCATTCGTCATTTGGTTGAGAGGTTCTCGAGCCCATGATGAGTCCTCTTCCTGTATTATCTGCCCCCAGTTCAGCTGCAATTCATATCGCCTATGAGGATTTTGATATCATCATTTGGTGCACTTTTCTATAGAAATCTTCCTTCTTGTCTTATTCCGTGTTGTTTGTAGCACTGTGCGCATCATTGGATAATTGTGACGTTCCTTCTTTCCTTGTGAAGTTGGATGTTGCTGTGATTATCCTTCTGGAGGAGACTGACTGTCCCTGCATAAGAGCTTTATTTGCTGTTGGTGACATCATGATGGTCACTCACTGCCTCAATAGATTACTGACTCTCCGGTTGACAGTTTCGACAGTCCACATCCATTCCATCTGCTGTAGCAGATTCCGAGCACCTCTATACTATATCTTCTCATTATTTTGGCTATCTGGGAAGCCTTCCCAGACGGATTCGTACATTGTACGGATATTCCATGTCCCAGTGCTTATCTTTCTGTTCATGGAGAAAAGATACATTGGCTGACTGGCTTTCTGAAGTCGAGGTTTCACCAGCCTGTTGTGTGATTTCGTCTCTCAGATCTCAGTGATGAATAAGTTCGTTTTTCGTACTTTTCTTGTGTTTTGTAGTTTCTGTAGAAATTAGATTGATTTTCAGGGGTTGAGTCTGTACCCGGACACCAGATCCTCGCTGTTTTCCGGGACTTTAGACTGGCTGGAAGACTAACGAGCTAGTAGTCCAGGTGAAGTTACTGACCATAAATATCACACTTGAATTCATTCACTTCAAGTTGAGGTTCAGGTATAATTTCTTGGTTATTGAAAGGAGTATATACCGGATGATTTCATATTTTGTAGCAATCTGAGAGAGATGAGCTATTTCGAGTTTAGATTAGAGTGAACTTTGAAACGCTTAGTCTCAGAGAAATGTGAATTTCTTGATACTTATTTAATTCAAAAGTTGTTTAAAATATTTGGAATTATATTCGTAGAAGTCTGAATATTTGTAACATGCGTTTCACAATTGTTGATCCTAAGATAATGTTATGCGGCAAGTATGTACTGATCCTCTTGTTTGGAATAAAATGGTGAAGAGATGTTCAGGATGAAAGACTGATGGATGACAGAATTTATTTCCTGATAAAGTATTTTAATACTCTGTGGTAAAACTTTAGAATCTTCTATTCCACCGATAAATAGGTCAACTCTACATCACATTTCGTCGTTTTGATATTCTTCGTATAATGTTATCTATACCACTTTACTTCCCAACTGCCTAATGTAATTCTGTTCCACCATTAAAGCATGTGAATCGTCTTATCTCATACTTGTTTTGTATTGAGTTAATGCTGTTTGTTAGCTAATGAGAAGCTGTGAAATCAAGCGTCCCCAGTGTATTCTATAAATCTCATTATCTTTACTCTTATTGAAAATCTTTTGTTAGACATTCACTGGTTCAAAGTATGTTACCAGTTTCACATCTGACTGACTGTATACCCGTTTTCATTCTACGATTGTGAAATAGCTGTTGGATTGGGGAAAATGAGCATCCAATAGGGGAAATAATGCTATTTAACCGTGTAGTGCAATCAGTGGTGACAAGACAGTTGTAATTTCACCCTTTCGCTTCAATTACTCACTCAAAAGTATGGTGTATGTAGATGTTTATTGTGAATAATAAAAATAGTAGTTCAATCAAGTTGATAATCCACATTGAGACATAATAACGCCAGAATTCAGCGAAGAAAATTCTCTTTTCGACGATTTCATTTTCATATCTGTACAATCGTATATTTATACAAATGAATTGCAATAGACAATAACAATCAGCTTCATTCTGGGTGTATGTGTGTGTGTGCGTGGTAAAGTTTGACAGTGTGAGTGAAAATACTAAAGACGCGATAATATTGGTGTATAGGATTATGAGTCATAATGGTCTTGATTTTATCATGTAATTCATATAGAAACCTGTGTTGTCCTTCTTTATTCCATGTTCTATTTCCATTTCATCTTATTTTACGTTTTGTTATCATATTGTAACATTTGATCTAGTCTACTATTTTGACAACACTTCACTCATCCTATGTCTCCATCATCTTTTAATATTCACACATTCACATTTCCGAATCTGCTTTATTCTCCTACCATCTATTTCGTACATGTCTATTGAACATTAAGTTGACCTCTGTGTATTTATTCAGTTATTCATTCTCGTATACCTAATCACTTGTGACACGCAGTCAAATACACCAATATTATCGCACTTTTCTTCGCTGAATAATTCAATCGATTAAACTGTTATCGTGCAACAAAAGTTGAGAATTCATACTTGATTGTGTAACACTCATGTCAAGCAAGCATTTATCCTTTTTTATTTGTGGTATCTGAAGAATTTGATTGATATAAAAAGTAAAGGTAACAATAGTAGAGATGTTAAATTCTACTGATTTATGTAGTCATTGACTATTTCTCTAACTGTTAAGATTGATTCTATGAATAATTTGTGCATCAATAGTAAATAGTTTTATGCTTGAAAATAATCTCAGTAGTTCAGGTGTACTCAGACTTTGACATTAAATTGTCTAACAGTAAAACCTGATGCATTTTCCTATCTGGTAATATTGATTATGCTTTTTGTCACGTAATAAACGTTGTGTCTTCATTTTGTCTTCGTTCTCTGAGAAGTACTACAAGGCTGACCGATATCCTTTTGTCCGAAGTTAGTGTTGAATATAAGTTGTTTTCTTCTTGTGCATTTTGACATGGAGAAGAAGGCCAGAGAAACTGGCTCGAAAAAGGACTTCTGTATTTTATTTAGTTTGAGCGTGTGATGATTAGCTCCACAAAGCAATCAAGACTGGATTACTGAACAGAGTAATTCCTGAGAAAACTGACGAATGTTTTTTACCTATCAGTCTAAATTGTATGTCGTTTACATGTGAGACTAATGAGCTCTCACTAAGTGATATGTATCCATATATATATATATATATATATATATATATATATGGTGGTCTCTCTTTCTGTTGCTCTCTTATTCTGTGACCATTTCACTTTAAGGAACCTGTCTCGTTTAACAATGTATATTCTACTTATAGTATATATAATATATGTGTTTGTTGACAGTCTGTTCTTGGTGATATGTATCCATATGATATGTGTGTTTGTGAGACAAGTCTGTTATATTTCGCTATGTATATATGGATCGATATTTTATTATAATTAGCCAATCATGTTAAGACTGTTTGTTGATTTGTTCACACACTTGTTGGGACATTCATATGTTGCTCTCACACTCTTGTGTGACATTTGGATTCTCCTTGGGCTTGGAAAATAGAAGTATCATTGCAAACCTAGTGGTCTTCTGATTTCCGTCTTTCTTGCGTCAGGACTATTAGTTTCTCGACCAGTTCATAACAATAATTTGGCGACAAGTACATAACAATTTGGCGACGGGGGAAACTACTATTAACCACTCAGCAGCAGCGACATAACACTTAGTCAATTGACCAGGATGTAACCTGTGTGTATTTTTTTAAGTAAGATGTTTTGTTTACAGTATTCATAAACTGAGGATGTGATTATTTCAGTTAATGAGATAATAGTTTTCAGATTATCATCGTCAAATAATTTAAAAGAAGTCGTTTTGAAAAAAAATAACTTTGCAGTTTGCGTCTGAACTAGAAAGAGAGAGTAATTTGAAAGATGTGCGTGTGAAAAGCAACAAGTTGGCAGAAGAAGCACCAAAAATAGGACTTCAAGTGAACATATATAAAACATGGGTGATGAAGATTCCTGGTGAACACCAACAGCAACAACAACAACAACAGACAACAATCAGCCAACATAAATGGGAGGAATCAGAAAGAAACCACCTCCTTCAACTACCTACCTGGGGAGCATCGTTTCAACTACAAGCGGACGGAACTGACAAGGATATCAAAGCCGGAATCGAAAAAGCAAGACAATATTTCATTACTCTTAAGTCAATGTGGGGTTGGGGGAGTCGACAGCACTCAACATCAAAAATTTGATCCAGATTTTCAACTACAATGTGAAGTCACTGCTACTATACGGATCAGAGACCTGGCGCCTCTTAAACAGCATGTCAAACAAAATTCAGAACTTCATTAACAGTTGTCTTCGCTCAATACTCAAGATCAGATGGCCAACCGGAAAAGATCAGCTACAGGGATCTCTGGCAATGGGGGAACCAACCAGGAACCGATTGTGAAACCAATAGGCAGGAAGAAATGGAGATGGATTGGCCATACCCTGAGGAATCCATCAAGTGACATCACTAGACAGGCCATCGCTCGTATGGAACCTGAAAGGGAAACGGCGAGTTGGTCGTCAGTGTGAGGGTGACTTGGAGGAGGTCATGTGAGGAGAAGATAAAAGCAGGTGGGCAGACTTGGAGTAGGGTGAAAATGTTGGCAGAAAACCGAAGGTAATGGAGGTGCGCAGCTGCAGCCCTATGTTCCTCTAGGAACGAAAGGACATTATATTAATAATAATTATTATTAATAATAATTATTATAATTATTATTGTACAAAATTTTGTCACGATCACTACAAAACCCTTCATTACATAATGTACGCACAAATCAATAGAGACACAAATAGTCCTCCGTTTTTCTAAGGAAGAGAAGGCTCTTTTTGAAAATGTACATAGTATACTTGGGAATAAGATGAGGATATTTATGCTATCATTATCAAATAATCTAAGTGTAATTTTCATTATATAGCTCCAGAACACAAATTAGTCACTTGTGAAAGAAGACTCACAGATCCCCTTTACGACGTCCTCGTTTATCTGTTAGCTCATTTTGATCCGGTTGTGACAAGTTAACTGTCCATGTACATTTGTAACCTTGAAGTGTAACTGTCAAGTTTTCCCTCAAAGTAAAGTTGAGACCGAAGAAATTAACAGTTCCTACACCTGAAAGAAAAAACAAAAAATTATTGGATGTTTTGAGGAGAAGGTTTGGAATCCTTACAGGTAGACTAACTTCATTATTATTGAAGTGAAATAATAATGATTATCTCATGAAAATTGTAGTTCTGAAATTCACTCGGTAGACATCATCAATGAAAATTTGTAAGTCAACAATTCATATCTGTAACTAATACAGAATTTGGTTCCATGCTGAATTGCCATCCATTTTATGTCAGTCGAACTCTGTTAATGCATGAATACCCCATGAATATTTAAGCATCATACAAATTGAACAGTGTCATCAGAAAGCGTCCTTCTTATCTTATGGTTTACAGTTCCGAGAAAAGATTGAATAGTAGGAAGTTATGTTGAATATAGAAGGGGACTACTCCAGAAATATACCAGTGTGAAGGAAATTAGGACATTTCAGTAGCGAAGCGGTCTCGTTGTGTCTCGCGGCATCGAGACAACACTTAGAATGCCATAGATTCTCAGTCCTTTCATTTCACAACAGATAGCGTAACTACTAAAGAAAATCATCGGTGGGAATCTGGTCTCATGCTGAATCTGCCGAACACTTCTCTCTATGCTTTCTCAATAGAAATTTGGAAAGAAATTTGCAACTGTAGTCTTCTACTCATCAAGCGTGAGGATAATCAAATCAGTGAATCCCAACACCTGACTGTCCAAGTGACTTTAGAAGTCGGAAACATTACAGGTCCACCCCCGATACGTGTTTCATATTTTCAGACATTTCAACTGAGGTACATTTATCCTTATAACAATCATCCACACCGACCTACAATACGACTAAATGATATATCCAACTAATTTTTATTTATTATTTCTTTCTTGCGTGAATTAAAGTATCAGGTTTCATCAAGGATATACGTGAGTTAGAGAAGCATTGGAAATCAACAAGGAGAGCTGAACAGTCAGCTGTCTCATCGTAGTTTGGAACTGATGAGTAGCGCGCACGCAGATTAATTCGAACCTAGGTGGAAGAAAGCTACTATTATTAGTTTGTTTACTCGGACGGCAGTGGGTGAATGGTTTATGCCCTAGCTTGCCTTGTCACCTGAAGGTGCTGATTTCAAACCGCTTTGAAGGGTACGTACTCCCAATAAGTCTCAAACTAGGCTGACGATGCACCTGCGCAGTAGTGACACATAGCTTTCAGTGGGATTCTAGAATCGTGTCAGTCTCCGGCGCCTCTTGAGGCGATCCAAGTCCCCACAAACTAACTTTTGTGAGTTGAAGTATTTCACTATCAAAGGAAAAGTATATTTACATAAACTAATGTGCTTGTTGAATTCGAGAGGATTAAATCCCCTCCACTGAGCTTCGTGTAATTCTACCTTTAATAATCTCATGGTGAGTATTTTCTACTATATGTCTCCACTATCCTGGTCGACAAGTTACTGACGAAATAGAAAGGTTTTATTTTATCCTGCTTCGTCTGCAGCAGACGACGTGTTGGAAGAATTCGCAGCATTGCAGTGAATTCGCCTTCATATTAATAAGGAACATTTTGAAGTTGAAATAAAGAAATATTCGGAGTCTATAGAGTGACCGACTCTGATTGTTTTCACATCATACGAGAGACAATGAGCTGAATCGTTGGCCAATGTGTCTAACACACACTTAAACTAAACAAAGTTGGTGGATAGGAGTTTGATACTAAGTCAGCTGGTCTGTCCATTGGGTGGGAATTAACAGTGTGTGATATATCACAACTTCAACTATATACTGCGGAAGATACAAAACATAAAAATGACCAGCGAAGCAATGATGAGGCACCATGGCATCTGATGCAGTTGAAAGGACGCTGCGTAGCCAAATAAGTGAATGAAGTGACATATTTATCGATGATTCTTGTTCTCATTAGTCTACTGCTTAAGTCTATTACCTTCCTCCTCTTTCTCCTCACTATAGTTCATGTATTCTCTGCCTGGTGACCTTGTCGGCCTTTTGGTTTTCGCCTGTATGCCTTGCAGTTTGTGTTACACTAAGCATAAACAATCCCTCTCGAATTGCAGACTGTCCATTTTTGTCCAGCTTATTTCCATCTTATCACACAAAACACTCCTGCATCTCTCATTATCCAGTCCACCACAATGAGTAATATCACCGGTGAAAGCAGGCAGGTAGTCTCGCCTTGCTGCTGTCTTCACTTCAAAGGCAAGCTTCACTAAGCTTCCCATGGTTGATCAAATGGCACGCGGAATTATCAGACAGCTGTTGGCCGGGAAAACCAACGCAACTTATAAGAAGAAACATTCTCACATTGTCAGATAACCTTGTATGAATCTGTTATGTACTGGTCGAGAAACTAATAGTCCTGACGCAAGAAAGACGGAAATCAGAAGACCACTAGGTTTGCGATGATACTTCTATTTTCCAAACACAAGGAGAATCCAAATGTCACACAAGAGTGTGAGAGCAACATATGAATGTCCGAACAAGTGTGTGAGCGAATATTCAAAATGAACAGATCAATAGACAGTCTTAACATGATTGGTCAATTATAATGGAATATCGATCCATATATACATAGCAAAATATATATGGTCAAACAAAACACACATATTATATAGATACATATCACCAAGAACAGACTGTCAAACAAAACACACATTATATGGATACATATCACCTTCTCTTATGAGAAGATTGATGATTATTAGGGTGTTTTCTTGGAGGTTTATCTGGAACCGTTGAGCTTGTTGTTAACGTCTGTCGCTGCGCCGGCCTGTTGGGTTTGCGGCTTCGGCTTCGTCCGGAATTGTCTAACATTTTATGCTTCTTGACTGCATTGCATAGCGAATTTAGTGGGACATCAGCCAAATGCAAACGATCGAACCAATCAAGTCCCAAAAGATTTAAATCACTCTTGGTGACATAGCAAATTCCTGTGAATTTGGTATTGCGGAAGGAAACGGAACATTTGAGTTCACCAATAAGTTTAAGCCGCCCACCACAGGCGCTGAGAAGAGACTGGGAAGTACTGGTGATAGGTGGTCTGCCAATATTATTCCAAAGTTTCTCTGATATAACAGTAGTATCAGAGGCGATATCTAGCTGCAGACGTGTATCATGACCATTCATCTGAAGATCAAGATATTTCCGCATACCTGGTGTTGTGACTTGACAGGTTGCGCGTAGACTCAATGATCTCCTTGGAGATTTAGGACCAACAGTTTGTCGAGTTTTCTCTGTATTTTGATATCTGGGTTTGCGTGGCTGACAAAAACCATTTTTATGATCGATGATTTTGCACTTGCTGCAACGATGATTTTTGTATGGGCAAGACTTTACAAAGTGCCACGCGCCACAATGCAAGCATGTTGATGGTGGGGTCTTCTTTGTAGTATTTTGTGAAGTTGGACGAGTATGTGTAGATTTACGCAGAACATTAGGAGAAGGTGGGTCAGGAGTGGATGATGAGAGATTTTCGCTCTTTCGTAATGCGTGAATATCAGAGCTTCTGGAAATTGTTGATTCGACCAGGTGTGTATCTTTTTGCAAATTAATCAGCCGTTGATATTCATCAGCTATGTCATGTAATGTTAACAGGATTTTGTTCTAGCTGATTGAGCAGTCGAGTTCGGATATCTGTGAAACGAGGAGATTGAAGACTGCATATGAGAATCAAGGCTTTGAATTGATCATCTGTTACGGACCTGAGTCGAAATCTCTCACATTCTCGGTTGACTGTGCCAACGTGAGTAAGAAAATCATCATTTTCATTCATTGCCAGCTTGAGGCAACGATAACGTATGCTGAATAATGAGGAGTGGTCTCCAAAATGTTCACGCAGCAGCTTTATTGTATCATCGAAACACTTGTCACGTGGTTTTTGGGGTAAAATTAGGTTGCAGTACCTTTCATATTCTGCGGGACCCAATTTACGTAGTAACACTCGCACCTTCCAGGCATCGTCTTGTGAGGCGAGATCAACAGTGAATAAATCCGCATATCGTTGATACCATGTGTCAAAAGTGACATTAGCATCTGGATTATAATTGAACTGTGAAATACTGTTCACAATGCCGTCGACAGATGGTAGCATGGTATGATTCGGATTACTTGAAGGTGAAGCTGGACCAGTCTGTTGATTGATGAACATTTCCATTATTTTAATTGTAGTTCAAACAATAATTCCAATTTAGAAGGATCCATAGTAAATTGTTATGTACTAGTTTCCCCGTCGCCAAATTGTTATGATGCTGCTGCTTAGTGGTTAATAGTAGTTTTTCCTGTCGCCAAATTGTTATTTACTCGTCGCTAAATTGTTGTTATGGACTGGTCGAGAAACTAATAGTCCTGACGCAAGAAGGCGGAAATCAGAAGACCACTAGGTTTGCGATGATACTTCTATTTTCCAAGCCCAAGAAGAATCCAAATGTCACACAAGAGTGTGAGAGCAACATATGAATGTCCGAACAAGTGTGTGAGCGAATATTCAAAATGAACAGATCAATAGACAGTCTTAACATGATTGGTCAATTATAATGGAATATCGATCCATATATACATAGCAAAATATATATGGTCAAACAAAACACACATATTATATGGATATATATTAGAATCTTGAAGTACTATTACTTGGAGGATCGTTGAAAAAGGAGAATTACAGGACTGTCAGTTGGTCGTAGTCTCAGGCTCTTCAACAGGCTGCACACATTGCACTGCTAGGGATGAATCCAGAAACGTTCAGTAGACGAGATGATCTCACTTGCTGTTCATGAACTTGGACCGATTCCAGTGATCTATGAATTCTAACCTATGCTCGTTCGCAATATATAACACACCCGCTGTCCAATCTCATCACTTGTGTGTATATGTACTCACAGTGGTCAGAAAATGTGAGGAGAATTCCAGGTAAACTCATCTAGCGGTAGGTCAGTTCTGTATGTCAGTCAGTCATAAGTGCGAAGTATAGTCACTTCCAAGAAAGGATTTGCTCGAAAGTGGAGTTCGGATACAATAATTTTTGATTCACTTATTTACATATGTAGAATAAATTCGAATTACCTGAATCATCAACTGTCATCGGAAGCACATGATCAACTGATTCAATCCTCATAATACCGAATATGCACAGACTGATGAGTATGATGAGGTTGAATTTTGTCCTCTGGTACACCATTTTACTGAAAAATGTATAATAAAATAAGAAAATGATGACATTTAATTTTGATGTATTTTGAAATGAATGATCTGTTCCTTCATATTGCAAGTGGAATATACTGGTTCAACAGCATTTCTCCGCTTTGTCCTATTTGCTGCAGCCATTCTCAGCATAGTATTTTTAATAACGATTATCTCACATCTCCACTAATACCTGGCATATTCTTCAACGCACACCATCTCCAACTCACGACATTTGCTCTATTTCATCGTGAGACCCAAAAACATTTCCATTTAGGTTTGAACTCGATCAATGTCCCGGAAACGCAAGTGACCTTACAATGATTAATCCATGCATAAAACGGATTCATGAATCAAACTGACTGTGAATGTTTCAAACTAGGCTGCACTTTGTAAACAAGTATGTGGATTACTTGTGGGATGCTGATCGATTCGACTGTGGAATAAGTGAAATTCGCTAGCCAGTTCTACACAGTTCGACGAGGAGAAATTTCACCACAATCTCTTTGAGAAAACAACATAATTCACAGTGTATTATGTGACTCGCTAGGTAGGACTATTAGTGCTATTGTTGCCAATATGAACCAACTAGTAGAATAATCGGGCAGTGGACATCGGACATCAAGTGAATATGGACAAAATGGATAACAACCACCTAACCAAACAAAGATAAAGGATAACTAAACAACTAACCAGCCATCAAGACAAAACATACCAAACACTTTCAGGGGAATACATTTGGAAGATGTCACTTACTTTACATATCTACAAACCATCGTTTCAGCAACAGGCAATTAAATCATATGAGAATAACAAAGTCAAATCTATTCAGAAAATTCTAATGCTCAAATTTACAGTTAATTCTAAAACTTCCTAACTCTTGGTTACAGGATTTCATCATGAGCTGACATCAGTTAGAGAACCATTGGAAAACCTGGAAGTACTGGACATCTGTTTCGTCCTGGTTTGGGACTCTTCATCAGAATGCGCCTACCGGGATTCCAACACAGGACCCTCTGGTTACAAGGCAAGCTCGCATATCATTAGGCTACTTAGACCTGAATCAATGGTTCATGAGTTCTAACTTCTGCCAATTCACGATATGACGCAACCGATAGCCAATGTCTTCGGTGAGTATTTTTCCTCACACCCGACTAGCTGCAGCCTACTGGTCACGACTTCTCACTGAAATCTCAGGTAACTACCAACCTGAAAAGAGTCAGTTGCCAAACTATGCCTGGGCATAGAGATTAAGATAAGGATTTTCAAAAACAACTCAGTCAGTCGACAAACTGCACCTTAACCAAGTCATAGAAATTCTGCCAGTCACTTGCCGACTAAGCAATTCGAAGAATTAATCAAATATAATACAGAGTGTAGTCGAACAGCTTGAGACAAAAACAAGAATCTTGCTGAATGCATAACCACATCCTTAGCCACATGGAAGCCATCAGTCCTTCCGTAACTGAACTCGTATATAGTGGCTTGCATGGATTATCCAACAATGGATGAACAACACTGGAGACACATGGCTTTAAAGTAATTCCAAAAAGGACGAAATATTTCATTGTAAAGTTAAAAAAAAGTCTAAAGACAACGACCAATGAAACAGATTTCCATTGTTGCCAACAAAATATATGTGTGCAATAACTCCATTGGATTACTATCACGAATTCGAGCGAGAATTTTACAATCTCAACCTGAACTTCGAAAAGTGACATCGACAGATGGTATCTTCACTGGACAGACACAATATCTACGTTTCGTAACTACTGTGTCTAAAGGACACCAAAATCAGTTTATTAAGAGAGGGAAGATAGAATATTCGGTGTCGACACACTCGGTTGACGATTTCACCTTTGAAACTATGAGTTCTTAGTCTGAGCCTCATTTGAGCAAGCTTCACATACTGTTACATCTAGACGATGAGTCGTAAATAAAGTGAAAGACGCATGGTCGATTAGATTACACTGCTAGTTACAGCCAAACAAAATTACTTGACATTCACACCGTCGAAGCGTCCGTACAAGAAGGCGGCGACATATCAACAGAGGCTGAACATTTCCGTCAACTTTGATTTTCCAATATCTATACAGTCGGCAGTACGAATGCAAGGATAACCTGTGTTGTAAGTGCATGTGCCTGAAACAAGTGGTGGGATGATTTGTATGCAGAGAATTAACTTTGTTTTCAGTTAAATCTGCAGTCTAGTTTCCCCATAAATGTAATGGAGGTGATTACACAACACGAGACTGGAAATTCGTATCACTCTCTTTTTTGTGTGAATCCGTGTGTGTCTGTTAACTCTCCGACAGTCTTATGATGAGTGTCATTATCAACGCACACTGCATCAAGTTAAAATGCTCGTAGAGATTTAAAGTGCTACTGCTTCACGAAAAAATATCCACACTAAAACACCCCACGAATAGATGCAGAGAAAAGATGACGAGTTGAAACTGAGAAATAGTGTAGCGGTAGACAACAAAGCCATTCTTTCCAAAACGAATAAACTGAATAAGTAATTCACCTCGAACTACTTGTGTGTGTAATTGAACAAATCGATTAATTTTGCCAAAGACAGTCCTACCACGATAACCAAAATAACGAAATGTCGTTCAAAGTGAGTTTTTACATGCAAATCGACCGAATCAGCTACGTCTCTGGATACAATGATAAATGGAGTTCCAGGAATTCATTGTTTTCCTTGTATTGTACATTTCGAAGTCAAGTGAATGTACCTTAGTCAGTTGTGCTAAATATTGAATCAAATCAAAGTAGACTCACATGGCTGTCTTTTGGATTATAATCAACATTGGGAGAACAAGCTTCGTGGATTAGCAACAGCTATAGTATGCTTGGAACTTCCTTGAGTGTCGCACCAGACAGACCATAATGAGTCATTGGTGTTAGCAGGAAATATGGAGTGTGGGAGTGTGGATCCTTAACACATGACTATATGACCCAAATCACAAATCGCACTGAATTTTCTAACAGTATGATGAGCATATTTTGAACACGATGGAATTTTGTGTAGTGACAGTCTATGAAGATGCATTGTGTTTAATTGCTAGGTATCGATGAAAATGAAGTCATTCAACGAAACTGAAAACTAACACTGGTGAGCTTTATTAGATTTATTGAAATAATGAGCTCGTTCGCCTGCTTAGTCAATCAAGCGTCTTATCTTGATGCGCTGTTTCAAAAGCCGTCTGTAAGTGAATAGTCGTTCATTATTTATTTGAGCGGTAGCATATAACCACTCTAACTTCATCAATTCCTATTTCATCGCTAGATGTTGCTATTTCCATCGGTTACGAGAATAAAGCTGGATTTCTACAACAAGCAACAAGTGTAAACTGAGATATAGTGTAGAGGTAGACAATAAAGCCATTCTCTCAAAAACGAATAATTTGAAGAAGTATTTCACCTCGAAATCCTTGTGTGTTTATCTCCACAAACCGAATAATTTTGCTAAACAATCTCACTAAGATAATGTTATTCAAAGTGAGTTTGTACACGCGAACTGACCAAATAAGCAACGTCTCTGGATACAATGCTAAATGAAGTTACGGGAATTCGCTGTTTTCCGCGTACGGTAGATTTCGAAGTGTAGTCAATGCACATCATTTGTGGTGAATATATTCCATTAAATCAAAGTAGACTCACATGACTGTCTGCATTTCGATGTTATCTTTTTCGAATGATATCTCATCAGGTTATATTGACAAACCTTGTTGTTTCGCAGAAATGACTTTGCTAGTCATCAGATTCCGATCAAAGTTGTTAACCATCTGGCGGCCTGCTTAAATCTTGGGCTACCAAAATTTCCATCCTACATATTGCATCTATTTCCTCGGATTAATTTTGTTTTAATCATTCAATTATGTATCCAAGTCGCATTACTTACTCTCGCAATTATTTAAAATGTCTTCATTCCGTTGATTTACGAGTATATAATAACTTTAAGAAAAAGCATCATGGAGGTTGGCAGAGATCATTAAAGTGTACTCCAATGCATCAGATGACTGTTCCTGTGATTATGAGCACAAATTGCAGGTCATTATCGAACAAGATTAACTACTTGCATTCTCTATTATACTCAAATGTATATTGTAATACTGGTGTAATCACTCTTCAAGAGACTTGGCTCCGTGATTCATATGACGATAATTTAGTCTCCTTAAGTGGGTTCACAATCTACAGACAAGACCGATGCAGCTCAAAGAAGAAGAGAGGTGGTGGTGTTGCCACTTTTATTAATTCTCAGTGGTCTACTGCCAACAACGTCTGCTTCAAATTCTCAAATGACAATATTGACTGTATAACTGTAAAATGTCGACCTAAACACTTAGCTTAGTATAGCTCCATTTTTGTCACAAATATTTATATCACACATTGTTGCAGTCCCTCAGTCTCTAAACCCTTCCCAGAGCTTAGGTCCCGATTATGTACCTAGTATTATTTTTAAAAAATGTTCTGATATTCTGTGTCACCCTCTTACTGATCTATTTAACAAATCTTTTTCCGATAATATAGTGCCTGCCGTTTGGAAGGACATTAAAGTTGCACCCATACCTAAATCTTCTACTGGAGCATGTGTCAAAATTAGACCCATTGCTATTACCTCTCCTTTTTTGAAAACTATGGAGAAATTACTTTTACTTAGTCTTGAACCTTCGTTTAAATCCTTTAATGACCCTAAACAATTCGCCTATAAGCACAGTAGAAGCACTTTAGATGCAGCTGCCGTCTTATATCATAACATTGCTTGCAGTCTAGACAAGGGGGCTAAATTTGTTCGTTGCGCCTTCCTAGACTATACATCTGCATTTGACTCGGTCCCTAGGGACATCTTATTAAATGAACTTGCTGCTAGTCAAACAGAATGTTGGGCTGTTAACTGGTTGCACTCCTATTTCTCAGATAGAAAGCAGCACACGGTATATAAAAGGAAGTCCTTCACGTCATTGCCTACTGAAGCTGGTGTCCCTCAAGGTGCTGTTCTTTCTCCTTTTCTTTTTTCTTTCTTCTTGCACGACTTGCCTCACTCTAATGAAATAAACTTTGTGAAGTATGCTGATGATTTAACGGTTTCAATGGCTGTAAACTCCCAGCTAGACTGAACTAAAATAAATAGCTTTCTATCGGAAGTCAGCAAATGGTCTGAGTCTAACGGTCTTAAACTGAATCCGTCTAAGTGTCAAACTGTTGATTTCAGCTTAAGATGTAAACGACAGCTAAAAGAAGTCATCGATTCTCATGACACTTGTAAAATTGACGACAATGATATTGGAATCAAATCAGAAATTAAGTATCTTGGACTCATTCTCTCTTCTGATCTCTCCTGGTCTTCCCATGTCTTAGCAATCTCCAGTAAAATATTCCGCTTGACATTTTACATTAAGAAGTTAAGACACTCGGGTATAACTCAACCCCTCATCTCACAGTTCGTAAAATCTTGCATCCTACCTATTCTTCTTTATTGTTCACCCTTATTCTTTCCTGGTTTGCTTAAAAAAGACTATGTCACAATTCGTAGAATACTGAAGACTGTCAGTAGAGTGAGTGGTGTCCCAGTGGACCACATAGTTAACGTCGTTGTCGATAGGCATTTGGCTTCGTGCAATAAATTTGCTAAAGGGATTTTGTCTGACTTGGAGCATCCGCTTTACCCTCAGCTTTCACCTTGCATCTCCTCAGGTAGAACAAGGAGTAACTTCAGAAAACTGTATGCTCGCACGTCTAAGTATAAGAATTCTATGATACCATACTTGGCATGTATTTTATGTGATGAAAATAGTGTCAGGAAAGAATTAACTAACCTTCTTTCATCTAGTAAACAAACAATTTCCTCCATCCATCCTAATATACTTTCAAGTTTTACTTTTATTACTTCTATTATATTTATGGTCCTGTTACTTTTCTGTTTTACTCTCATAATTGCAAACACCAACTTATCTCCATGACGGCTGTAATCAATTTTTTTTTCCTTCATCACATCATGTAAAGAGAACATTATGTTCAATATTTTTAAACATGTTAGGATTTCTATACCAAATTGCCAATACTGTGTGGCACAAGCCAACGGCAATTTTCACTTGTATTCTTATTATTATTACCCTAGCTGTTATCATTATTATTGCTATTTCCATTTTATATGCTGCATGTTTTTGACACTACCTCTATTGTAAATGTGGGAAATTTTCTGTGTGATTAATTTTATTTATAATTTGAGGAAATTAGATGCAATATTGTGATTAATGCTGAAAATTCCAATCTGTATCACAAGTACTGTTTTTGGAATAAAGTAAATTATTATTATTATTATTATTAACTTGATGTCAACCAATAATTATCATCCGTATTGAATTGACGTAAGATAGATATCAGTTCACAGTAATACCGAAGTAGACAAAACTCATATTCACTGCATCAGAGATTAGGTTTTGAATCCACCTAGTCTTTGCTTTAATATCAACATTTGGAGAACAAGCTTCGTGGATCATCAACAGTTATAGTATGCTTGGAACTTCCTTGAGTGTCGCACCAGACAGACCATAATGAGTCATTGGTGTTAGCAGGAAATATGGAGTGTGGGAGTGTGGATCCTTAACACATGACTATATGACCCAAATCACAAATCGCACTGAATTTTCTAACAGTATGATGAGCATATTTTGAACACGATGGAATTTTGTGTAGTGACAGTCTATGAAGATGCATTGTGTTTAATTGCTAGGTATCGATGAAAATGAAGTCATTCAACGAAACTGAAAACTAACACTGGTGAGCTTTATTAGATTTATTGAAATAATGAGCTCGTTCGCCTGCTTAGTCAATCAAGCGTCTTATCTTGATGCGCTGTTTCAAAAGCCGTCTGTAAGTGAATAGTCGTTCATTAATCATTTGGGCGGTAGCATATAACCACTCTAACTTCTTCACTTCATATTTCATCGCTAGATGTTGCTATTTCCATCGGTTACGAGAATAAAACTGGACTTCAACAACACGTATAAATTTTGTTGTATTTTCTGCTGTCATCTTTAACCCGCCTCGCCCCTGCTTCATGTTCTCTGATCTCCTCCGTGCACACTCACTCACCTCCTTTCAAAATAGCTTTTCTCCTGCAGCCACAGCGTAATTCTGTTACTCAAGCATCTAGTACACTTTGTTAACTTTCACCTAAAAGTACTTACTCATTCTGCATATCCAGAAAAACGTCTGAATTTATGTCAACTTGTGCCACAGGGACTAGCAACGTACTTCATAATTTCGGTTGTATGCGGGTGATGACAGCCATTTAAATCAAAAAATTCATTTGATTTTATCATGACTTTCGCCAAGCGGAGGGGAGACATTGGATTTGACGTTAATTTCTATACTGCACCGGTGTATGCGACATATTGACAGCTGAAACACAACAGTCAGCTCGAGGCAAAATGTACCTCGGAATATTACAGTAGACAATCACGTGTCTATTCGGGAAGGAATCAAAAAGGTGATATGAATAATTGACATTCGAGGAAAGCCTATTACCAGGCTCGAAAGACAAATAGAAAGATGGTTTGATCACTTCGGATTACTGTTGCATCGACCACCATCTGCAACTCGTTCAAAAATACCACCAACAACAACACCCTCCGGATAAGTGCTGGTGGACATCAGACTTGTAACATAAACAGATTTCCAGAATGTAATCAAGGCACGGATAGCTTACTGGTAAGGTAGCATTACGGGATAGAAATTATTTTAAGGTGCTGAAATCTGATCCAGTAACAGTAGGCGCCATTCTAACACTACAACTGCAAAGCATCTGGAATGAGTGATAGTTGACTACTGATTGATGAAAAAATTACCCCCTAGAACTACAAGTTGATCACTGTCATCGTGCAAAGCCCTCCATATCTTGATGTCATCAGCAAACAGTAAGCAGGATGACTTAACTACCGATGGAATCTCATTAACATAAATCAGGAAAAGAAGTGGGCCTAGAATTGTACCCTGAGGAACGCCACTCTTAACCGATTCCCATGTTGATAAAACCCCGTTAACTCGTACTCTTTGTCTTCTGTCCTTTAGAAAGTCTTGAATCCAGTCGGTAACCACTTTATTGATTCCCAGACTACCTAACTTTACTAGAAGACCTGAATGAGAAACCCTGTCAAACGCCTTGCTAAGGTCTATGAATATGGCATCCACCGGTATATTAGCATCAGCTGAGCTTGCCCAACTTTCTCTGGCCAAAAGAAGGTTGGTCAAGCAAGAATGACCTGCTCTAAAACCGTGCTGTTCCACAGCGAAAAGTTTGTTCCCTTCAATGAACTGAATGATAGCATCACGAATTATTCTTTCTAGTAGTTTAACAACAATACTGGTCAAACTAACAGGACGATAGTTCTGAACTAAGTTTCTAGATCCGGTTTTGAAGACCGGACTAATGATGGCATCTTTCCAGTCTCTTGGACATTTAGACTGGTCCAGAGACATATTGAAGATTACCGACAATGGCTCGGCTATGCTTTCAGCCAATGCTGTTAATATACGTGGGTGGAGTTCATCAGGGCCACTGGACTTACCAGGATTGAGCCTTAGAAGCCACTTTAGGACAGTATCCTTTCCAATGTATAAGGGTGCCATTTTCAAGTTACCTTCTGGAAAATTTACAAAGCTGGTATCAATATTATCAGAGAATACTTGACTAAAGTGCTTGGACAAAGCCTCAGCCTTGGTCAAGTTATCCTCAGCCATGTTTGTCTGGTCATCTTCAAGCATAAGAGGTGGGATAGCATCACTCTTACGTGTTCTTCTCTTGATATATGAGAAGAGTCTTTTTGGGCAGCCTGGTGAACTTTTAACTAACTGGGTTTCGTAAGCTATCCTTGACTGGTGGATCAAAGTTTTACACTGGTTTCTGGTTTCACAGTATTTCAGCCGGAACTGCTGTAGCCCAGTAGAAACAAAGAGATTCCAGAACCTTTTTCTCCGTCTCAGGAGTGTTATAGCTTGTCTATTTATCCATGGTGGCCGATTTGTTGGCCTTTTAGGAACCCTCCAGGGGATGAGATCAGTGGTAACCCTCTCAAGTGTATTCTTAAATCTATCCCATTCATCTTCAATGGATGAGACAATGTTGACTGACCAGTCGGCAGTTGAAGCACGCTCCTTTATAGCCACTATGTCAGCATGCCAAACACTAGGCCGGGATTTGGGTTGAAAACTGACTAAATTGCCAGCCCTTAAGTTAAAATCTAACACCCCATGATCACTGTTTGCTAGAGGTGGATGAATAACTAGACCATCCACGTCGTCGTTGTCATGAGTAAGCACTAAGTCCAGCAAGGAAGATCCTTGGGTAGAACCGAATCTTGTACTACCTAAGACATGTTGTGTCAGGGCATTTTCCATGGTTGTCAAGAGTAACCGGCTGTCAAACTTATCAGCGGATCCTGGAGATGTGACAGCTACCCAGTCTATATGAGGTGCATTAAAATCACCTAGAATAAGACAGCTACTGTGTTTACTCCATTGTTTGAGGTGATCTAAAATGAAGTCATCACACTGACAATAGGGACTTCTATACAGAACTCCAATGAGTAGAGTGCCGGTTGCAAAGCTTACTTCACAGCTAATTACCTCACCTGTCCCACTGTCATGAGCTTCAGATTTCACGGAACGAACATGTAGGGAGTTGTTGATGTACAGAGCAACCCCGCCACCTCTACGACCCTTAACTCTGTCGCTGCGCAAGCAACTAAATCCGCATAGCTCAGGTGTGTCATCTAATCCGAAACCAGCCATGTTTCAGTAATGGCCACAATACCTGGGCTAAGGTCTTCTACTAATACACCTAGCTCGTGAAATTTGTTCCCGATACTACGTATATTAGTGTACACTACCTTCAGGCTTCCTATGCGGTCTGGCTTATCCACACAGGTCTTGGAAGCATACGTTTCCAAGACCTGACTATTTGAAAACCCACCAGTTTAAGGTTAGTCTCACCATTTTTACGTCTTGTTTCTAGCTGGGACAAAACTTCTTTTCGTTTAAGTCTGTCTTCAAGAGATAAATCAGGTCTGGCTGAAATTCCTGACCCGGCAAGGTTGTGTACATTAGCCAGTAGATGATTCCGTTCATCAGGAGAACCTAAGACTACTTTAAGCAACCTACGCTGACTAGAACATTCATCATCTCTTTTGCCTATTCTAATCAGCTTTTTAATCGATACTCCAGGGAAATTCGCTGGGAGCATCTTCCTTATAATACTACTCACTAATTTAAGGTCGTGATCGTGCCTTTTCACGGGATCAGATTCTTTGGACTCTTCCAAATTTCCAACAATTATGTTAGAGTCTAAGGAGAGCTTGTCGTATTTAGCAGTGGCTACGTCCTTTCTCACCACTATTGATGCAGCCTGGCTACAGGTGACAGACGTTTGCCTACCATCAATATTACTATATTTCTTCCGACTGCTTATTTTTGTTACCCATTTATCATCTGCCTGCAGTTGCTTCTCAGGGCTGCTGCAGTTTTTGATGGTACAATCAAGATCAGTGTCTGCACCACCTTCATGGTGAACTTCGCTTACGGTGTTCTCTGGTTCTGGGATGCTGTTTACAGCTTCCGTTTTGTTACCTTTTCGCTTACTAAGACGCTTCGAACGCCTAGTAGGTTTTACTTCCGGGGTAACTGGGATAGTAACCGCCGGTGTGATAACATTCATGATGGCACTTACTGCTTCATCTTCAGACGGGCAGTCCGTGTCACTCTTACTAGCCACGCTATCATCAGGAAGTTCCATGGCTTTAGACAGCAGTTCGTGAGCCTCCCTTATTAAGGTCATCTTTGGGAGCAACACATTCTGCACATCCAGTGGGATGTTGGAGCAGTACAACGTTTGTATGCAGCTGGACGTAATCCAGTACACATCTTATGATACCACTTTTCACAGTTATTACACTGTATTCCATCATCTACCAAAAAGTAACACTCCGCCCTATTACATTTATGTGGTACTTTTGACATAATGAACTTCTACTGGAAACAGCCAAGACAATTTACCCAATATAGACTATATAAGTGGTTAAAATCAAAACTTAACAGACAAAAGTCAAGTTAAAGTTTTTTTAAATGTTCTTGAAGTGAATAACACAACAAAACAGCGATTTGTCAAAAACGTGAAATACGTGAAAAAGCACTCCCTTTCAAACAGCGCGGTTGGTTGGTTCATAATTCTTGTTCATATAATTCTTGTATCCTTGTTAAATCTCTTACATAATTTTGTATTATCTACTTTGTTTCTATGTGCATCCTGAGTAAAACTCACTATTATTATTACAACTGTTTGTGACAACTCATCACCTTTGTTACTACCCTAGTTTCTTTAACACTTAACTTTCTTGACCTGTATTACCACTTTTCACTTGTTTAGATAAGAGTAACCTTAGCCAATTGTAACTTTGTTTGACAAACTTAATGTACACATACATACAAAACAATGCATATATATTTGCGATTGTACAGCTAAGAAAATGAATTCGCCAAAAAGAGACTCTTCGCTGATCGAAGTGTTTTGTTTTCTTTAATGCCCGGATGGGGATTATCCATGAACACGAATAGTGTAAAATAAGAATAATACACTTTGCCGGAAAATGATTTTAGTCTAATAGTAATACTTACAACCATCCTAGCACGGTAGGACACGAAAGAGTAATTCTTGAAGCATGTTAGGATTCTTTGGTCACTGAAGTTTGCAAGATCGACCACCACATCCAGTGGCTTCATGAATAATGATCCATGCAAAAAGCAGATTCATGAATGGAATTTGTTGAATGCACTTGAAACTTGGTGGCAGTTTGTAAAGAGGCACGTGAAATTCTTGCCGGATGCCCATTAACTTGACTGTAGAACTAGTAAAATTTTCTAGTCGATGTTACACAGTTCGACAAGGAGAAATTTAACCAAAATCTGATTAAGAAAACCAAATAGTTCACCGTGTATTATGT
Organism: Trichobilharzia regenti; assembly: GCA_944472135.2. Lineage (NCBI taxonomy): Eukaryota > Metazoa > Platyhelminthes > Trematoda > Strigeidida > Schistosomatidae > Trichobilharzia > Trichobilharzia regenti. Next base: position 109,978,029 of record OX235264.1, on the reverse strand, counting down.
GGCTCGTTAGATAGGACCATTAGTAACCAGAAAAGCAAAGGTTTTTGCCTGAAGCCGTATACTACTGACTGATTGAGATGAGTGGTTGTGTGCCGTTTACACACACACACACAGACACAAATCAACCAGTAGTGCTTGCCAACTAGCCAGCTAGATCAACGCGATCTCAACACACAGAAGCAGTTTCTCTCATTTCGGGCTGAAAACATCAGTAGCGTACGGGGTCTTACTGCATTCAGAGAGACAAGACAAGTCAAGTAGCCAGCTTCCAGCTGATTTGGTCGTCTGCGCTGAGACAAACGCATTACACAACAGACGAGTTTGACTTCTTGTTGTGGAAGCACTTATCTGGTATTTAAATCACTTCGAGCATGCTAGACAACTACCAAGACAGACAGCCAGCCAGACAGCTACCATCACTGGCAATAGCAAGAACGTAAAGTTCAGACCCATCGCCATCACTTCCCCGTTTCTAAAGCTCATGGAAAAACTAGTACTTCTTAAACTCGAACCCACCCTTAAAAGCTTCGAAGGCCCCAAACAATTTGCCTACAGACAGGGTAGGAGTACTTTAGACGCTGCAGCCGTCTTACACAACAGTATTATCTCATCATTAGACAAAGGTGCCAAATATGTCCGCTGCACGTTTCTTGACTTTACTTCTGCTTTCGACTCTGTACCTAGAAGTCTCTTGCTAAATAAGCTCTCCATGACACAAACCGAGTGCTGGGTCACTAACTGGTTGCATTCCTACTTTTCAAACAGAATGCAGTACACCGTATAGAAAGGCCAATCCTCCTCTGCTGTGCTCACAGAAGCTGGTGTCTCCCAAGGTGCTGTACTCTCCCCACTTCTCTTTTCTTTCTTTCTACATGACCTACCGTCTTCAAATGACATTAACTTTGTCAAATATGCGGATGACCTAACTGTGTCTTTACCTGTCAAATGTCAAAGTGACTGCTCTAAACTAAATGGCTTCTTATCGGAAATTAGCCAATGGTCCAAGGAAAACGGTCTAACCTTAAACCCCTCCAAATGCCAAACAGTTAATTTCACCCCTAGGCATAAATCTGACCTAAACAAACTGGTTAGCACTCATGAGGTGTGCAACATAGATGGCAGTGAAATAGAAACCAAGTCGTAAATTAAATACCTAGGCGTCACTCTATCTTCTGATCTTTCCTGGTCGTCTCATATCTTGACGATTTCCAAGAAAATATACCGTCTTACCTTCTACATCAAGAAGTTAAGGCATTCTGGTGTAACCCAACCCTTACTCCTACAATTTGTTAACTCCCGTATTCTGCCTATTATTCTCTATTGCTCCCCCTTAGTCTTTCCTGGGCTATTGAAGAAAGACTATACCTTATTACGTAGGATGTTAAAGGTTGTCAGCAGGGTAAGCAGCTTGCCACTTAGCCAGCTAGTTAATATTCTGGTGGACAGGCATATGGACTCATGTGAAAAATGGGCGAAATCCATTTTATCTGACTCACAACACCCTCTACATTCACAGCTGTCCCCATGTATCTCTTCAGGGAAAACAAGAAGCCTATATAGGAAACTATATGCCCGCACTAGTAAGTACAAAAACTCATCCATACCCTACCAAACTCGAGTTCTGTGCGATAAAGAAAGCATTAGGCGTGAAACCTTTAACTTATTAAATAGTCAGTAGAACCAATGGATCTTGTCTTTCCAACTCACATCATTTATAGGTACAACATTTTCTCGCTTTTTCATTCTGTATTTATTTTTGTTATGTGCTGTTTTGTTCCTCTCTTCCTTGCAAACTCTACTTAAAACATTCTTGTTCGTTCTTTCACACTCTGTACATCTCGAACATTTTGCTATCGCTTACGCCAGTAAATATGCTAGTAGTATCTACTTTTCTAACACCTTCAAACACTTTAATTTTGGCTTTGCTACCGACATACTAATATGTTGTTGAGATAACTTTAAACTATGTAGAACTTTATTTATTGTTAATGTAAAAAAAAACTGGATGCAATATTGTAGTAAAATGCTGAGAATTCCATTCTGTATCACAAGTACTGATTTGGAATAAAGCTTATGTTATGTTATGTTATGTTACAACTACTCATCTCAATCAATATGTAGTAAACAGTGTCTTGCATTCATGATTGACTGCACCATCATATCTATAGACTGTGTATATAGTACTGTGCACATATTATAAGCAATTTTGGAGTGAATCAGACCACTAGGAAAGAATTCATGGAAGCTTATGACAGTGGAAGATATTGCTCGATTGTGCTAAATTATTCTATTGGTGATAAAGTTGTACAAAATTAAAAGTGGTCTTCCATCTGAGCAGTTGCTCACATAGTTAACTCGTACGTGAAATGAATACATTTCAACAATCAGCTTCATCTAATCACGTACTTTCATGCAATCGGTCGACTGATGCTCAGCATTTGTTTTCAGTATTCTCAAAATGGATTGATAAATTTCCTCTGTGAACGTTTTAGGTTATCACATGAGACAATCAGTTGAGTGTGAAGAGAAAATCAGCCCCTGTTCGTGTGGATAGTGGTTAGAGTTCAAGTTGAATAATGTATTACTCCCGATGTTGATGGCCTCATGTAGATGGTGTGTTAATTTCTGTCACGTTCCTTTTGACATGTAGTTATCTGCGCAAGAGAAATTTTCGAAGTTTTGTGGATGGAATCTAATCGTTAAACAAACGACAGGGTATGTGCCTGTTGCACGTAAGCTGGAGGCTATCACAGCGTTAATATTCTATGACAACAGGTGTCGAATTCGGCGAAAACACTCATCGTAGCTTCTACTCTGCTGCTGATCACCACCCATCAAAATCCCTTGAAGTTCATTGTCAGATGTGGTGAAAGCGTCCATACTAGAAGACACCCACATTTCAACAGACGTCGAATATTTTAGTTCATTGATTTGAAAGGAAGATCAAAACTATTACAAACACACGATGGGTGCTGGACAGATGAATGTTTCACGATCAAGCGAAGCCATTAGTTTCCATCCCCTTTGTGTAATTCCGTTGATGCTGAAACTGAGCTTACAAAACAGTTTTCGAGTACACTTCACTGATATAAATCAGTGGCCAAGTTTGAAGCAATCAAATGCTTGCAAAGTACTGAAGTGAAAGGTAGTATGAAACGGAATTATAAATTAGGGAAAAATATTGCCAGGCTATTATTTTCCATTATTCAAATGAAATTAGGGTTGACTAATTCAAATTGTATACACAAAAATGGAGCTCTGTTTCGTTCCAAAATCTGTAGATCGTAGTTTGAACTGTAGGCTGATGTGCTTCCAAGTAATACGTTGTATAAGTGTGCTAATTTTCTAGCCATCAGGTAAAACGGCAGGCAGCCTACAGTCTGAAACTTCAGAATACTGCTCGAATATCAGGACAGTTAACTGATGAAGGCTGTTTGAAACCTATCAATTCCCAGAAGTCAGACAATACATATCTTGCAGTCTGAGTGCAGATGAGTCAGCAGCACGATAGCTCTTCTGTCTTGGTTTTTGATTGTCTAGAGAATGCATTGTTCTGCGCTAACAAGGAGACCTGAAGATTCTCCTTTTATCAGCGTTTGATTTAGAAAAACCTCCAAAACTCTTGCTTTCCAATTTCGATTGAATAAATGTCAGATCCTCATGAAATCTGCCTTAAATGTAACAGTCAATTCTCATATACCTCAATATTGTCCACAGTGTATTTAGCCCATTAAAGTAAAACTAAAATCAGGTGATTCAGCGTGGAGACTCTTTGCAACAACGAATTTATTGTCAAGCTTTACAAGCGACCGACAGTGTAACATTCTTAAGACCTTGTAGGATTCATTCTTTAAGAATCAACAAATCAAGTTTTCTCGAGTAACCATGGAGTAATTTGTACATATATATATATATATATATATAGAAAAAATCCCTGGAATCCCATTTTCTACTCAGGTGAACTTCAAATATGAACCATTCCAGTATGTTCAAAAGAGCTCTTAATTTTGCGAGGGATTTCTCTAAGTACTTCAATACTTACAAATCATACAATACACAAAATATCAGAAAGTATGAAGTCACATTTATACCAGTAATTAGATGACATTCCCTCAGTCCAGATGTTTTGAACTTGTGGTATTGTCATATATGATGTTAAGCCTTTGGAAGATATTTCCTTTCGTCTAATGTACTGTACTTCAACATGTCAACACTACGCTTTCCATTTTTGTCGATGAACTTCTCTCGGTAGCCCATTTCATGTGGGCATTTGTCAACAGTTGGAAGCTATTCCTCAATAGTCTTCCGAAAGAAGTCGTCTGGCACGAGCAAACAGCGTTCCATTTCCAATTTTGTAAATCATAGGGCGGAAGCTTTTGAAGTTCAGTTAAATTGCCCTCCATTTCAACAGTCTTAAATTGTACCCAATGATTTAGCGACTTTCATCTTGTTTGCTTTCTAAGGTCAAGGAAATGAAAATTTTCATAGCCCTCACGCTCCATTGTAAACTTCATATCAGAGAGGGGAATATTTCAAATTTGATTATTTGATATGCGTCATGAAAACAATCAAAAATGACAAACGTGTCATTGATACACCTGGCATAGAAGTCTGTTTGATGTACTGAGGCATTCATTTTACTCTTTTCAAGGTTTTCCATAAAAATGCCTTCCTAAATCGTACCTAGCAGACTCTCAAAGCTACATCATCAATGTAACGGTACTGAAAATTGTTCAATTCAAACTGTTTATACTTAGTATACATTTAGCGGTAGTTTTCTAACACTGCCACTCACAATACACTGTCAGTGTGCCTACACACACACACACACACGAGTTCACACATATGTGAAACTGATACAAATCATTAGTCTCGTGTTGTGTAGTCATCTGCAGTATATGGTGAAGCTGAATGCGAATTTCCATCCCTGTGTACGAACCAGGATTTTTTTCATGTGGATGTGTCACATATATTAAATGTTTCATGAGATCGATTGACGGAAATGTTCATCGTTTTGCAATTCGTTTGAGACGAGTTACAGTCAGGGAAGGCAAGCTGATTGCTTAAATATTTCTAACGAACATTTTTTGCCTGATCACATATGTCCTTAACTCAGAGTCTCAGTCATCGATAGCGTCGTTTAATATTACACCTATATCAGTGGCTTTTAATATTCACCGAAGAAAGTATACACACTCACGCATTCAACTAGGTGAGAAATTCAAAAAACAAATCACCAGTCTCATGTCGTGTAGTCATCCACAGTATATTTATGATGTAGCGACCCTGAAGGTTCAGCTAAAGACAAATTACATCCTCTGTGTACGAGCCATTCTACTGTTTGTTTCATGCACAATCACACAACATCTATAATCCACTCATCCATATTGCTGATAGTATTGAATCGGAAATCGAAAGTTTACTGTTGTCTACATAGAAATCGCAGAACTTATGCGAATATCCTACTTCCACTATTTCTTTAAAAATATTGTTGTCAAATACTATCTCTGTGAGGGAATAAACTGAAACCGATCAAAAACCGCTTGATCATGACTCTTTAACACAAAGTTCGGTAGTTACTGTAAACAATCAAATGGGATCTTATCTCCCTCTTCACATAAGTGTGTATTTTGCTTCCATTGACACGTCTGAGTTGAGACTATTTTTGAAATCTGGGAACATCGAATAGGCTGCCACACGCATTAATTGTGTATGCGACTACTCAATGCAATGAGAATGTCGGGTTCTCCCCGCTCTACAGCAGTTCCTTAAAGTATATTTCAGCTTGTGACAAACCACAACTCGAAACTAGCGACACACTTCACAGTTAAATAAATTACTCACTCGATATCTCATCATAAATGAACACTTCAAATTTGTTACGCAGCACGAAAGGAGTTTACGAATATACATTTATTAGAGCAGAACTAATCTACAGAAGGAGGAAGAGGAAGAATACAGATTATTCAGAAAGTGAAGCGTACTGGATCAAGTAACATCTAAGCAAGGTATTTGAATAAGCACTGGTGGAATCATTTTTTTAGTTAAACAATGAGTGTGGGGTGTAATTTTGCCAATTTTGTTGAAGATACAATATAGCCTTGCACATTCAGACTCAATACTTGTCTGTCTCCATGTCCTGTATTCATTCGACCTAATTCGTGTTGCTCATCGTGTTGTCGTTAACCCAATCTGCACAAAACCTGGAGTGACAGGGAGGAAACGAAAGACGACAATCATGTCATGAATACAAATCAGAATCATTTTTGATGAATACAATCTTCAATAATGGGTCGTATGGTAATCGTGAATTACTTCTGGTATTAGAAGCAATTGTGTCAGCGTCTGATGATAAAGTGTTAATTCTAGTGGTGTTCATCTTGAACCGAGGTAATTACGTCTTGTACACGGGAAGGATATGTTGCCAAACAAATTTGTCCAACAGAATGAAGATGGCTGAACAGGTGCAGTAGCGATCTTTGAGTGGTATCACACACCAGACTATCGCTCAACGGTAACCTGATAGGCAATGAGGAGTTAAGTGTGTTTGGAGTGGATGAGACCCCGTGATATTGGCGCCACCTAAAGAGCATTTTGAAATGCATCTACTGACTAAAGGTTTCACAAGTTATTTTCGAACATTTCGCTCCACAAAAAAACCAGTGCTGTCTATAGATTAGTTGAGATTTTCTTGTTCACAGAAACATAATTTCTTACAAAGTTTCTGCTAGTTTCACCCCTGTAGTGATTCAAGTAAAAATGCATGAATGCCAGTCGAGATAAATTCAGCAGACTACTAGCAAGAATTCAATCTCATTTGACGAAGTCAAATTCAGTATACCGACAACTCAACTTACAGACTATAACCTTCCACGTGATATCATTTGGTGTGATTTCGAGATGTCCAAATAAGAAAAGATACAGCGACCAATGAAGAAGAATTGGCGATATATATGAATTAATATATTCTAAGGAAAGTAGTTGGGTAAGACCAGTGGAATGTTTCAACTGCCTTACGTAATAATTAAAACGAAATTTTTTCTCAGAATTTCACATGAGATAACCAACGGAGATTCGAAGAGAAACAGCTGCCGATGTGGAAGGTGTTCGTTTAACTCTCTTACACACTGCCGTCAATATTAAAACAATCCATCCGCCCAAGTCCTGTTCACATCTGAATCCGAAATGAACAAATTGTGTGACATTGAGATGGCTTTAGATTCACGCCATTTTGTGTGAGACACTTTGTTGATCTCAGGTAAAAAACTATTCATATGCAGAGGCTATTAGGACGGAGGTCGTCAGGTCATCGTCATAGTGAATAGAAATTGTCTCGACAGAACATGGACGATCATGCAAAACGAAGACAGGAATCATGATAGAATGGCGCGTTGAGGCACACCAGTTCCCGTTATCAATGAAAGCTAGTGTTCTCATATTATGTTTTTTCCAATAAGTTCAACTAACTCTGCATAACTGAGTAAAATTAAATCCACTAGTGACCTTGCTGTTATTATTATTATTTTTATTATAATCTTCTATTGTACAAAAGTTGCTCACGCTCACTACAAAACTGTCCATTTCATAATGTACACACAAGGCGATTGCGAAACAAAAAGGCCTCAGTTTTCCATGGAAGAGAAAGCTCTTTTTGAAAATGTACGTAGTATACTAGAGAATAAGATGAAGACAGTTATGCCATCCATATGAAATGCTGTAAGTGTAATTTTCATTATACAGCTTCAGAACACAACTTAGTCACTTGTAAAAGAAGACTCACAGGGAAACTTGACGTCTTCCTTTTTTAACTGTCAGCTCCTCTTGATTTGGATGTGACAAGTCAACTGTCATTGTGCATTTACCACCTTGAAATGTAACTGTTAAGTAAAGTTGATATGGAGGAATTTAACAGTCATTACTCCTGAAAACAAAACCAAAACAGAAATTATTGAATGCTTTGAGGAGAAGGTTTGGAATCCTTACAGATAGACTAACTTCATTATTATTGAAGTGAAATAATAATGATTATCTCATGAAAATTGGAGTTCTGAAATTCACTCGGTAGACATTATCAATGAAAATTTGTAAGTCAACAATTCATATCTGTAACTAATACAGAATTTGGTTCCATGCTGAATTGCCATCCATTTTATGTCAGTCGAACTCTGTTAATGCATGAATACCCCATGAATATTTAAGCATCGTACAAATTGAACAGTGTCATCAGAAAGCGTCCTTCTTATCTTATTGTTTACAGTACTCAGATAAGATTAGACAGTGAGAAGTTATGTTGAATACAGAATAGTCAACCCCATTTTGGAGGGGACTACTCCAGAGATATACAAGTGTGAAGGAAATAAGGACATTTCAGTGACAAGGCAGTCTCGTTGTCTCTTGCGGCATCGAGACAACACCTAGAATACCATAGATTCTCAGTCCTTCCAACTCACAAGATATCGTGTAAATACTATAGAAAATCACCGGTGAGAATCTGGTCTCACGCAGAATTTTCCAAACAATTCTCTATATGCTTTCTGAATAGAACTTTTGACAGAAATTCACAACTGGTGTCCTTCAATCATCAAACGTGAAGATAATCAAATCATTGAATTCAAAGACTTGACTGTACAATACGACTGACCTGTAAGTGAGCTGAAGTATCAAGTTTGTTCCAGGATATACATCAGTCAGAGAAGCATTGGAAATCAAAAAAGGAGTACTTAACAGTTAGCTGTTCCATCGTAGTTTAGGGCTGATGAGTAGCGCTCACGCAGAAGAATTTCAATCAAGGCGGAAGAATGCTACAATTCTTGTTTGATTTAGTGAGACGGCGATGGCTGAATGGTTTACGACTTAGCTTGCCTTGTCACTTGAAGGTGCTAATTTCAAACCATTTTGGCGGTTACGAGCTCACAATAAGTCCCAAACTAGACTGACGATGTCGCTGCGCAGTAGTGACGCATAGCTTTCAGTGGGCTCCAGAATCTTGTCAGTCTCCGGTGGCTCTTGAGGCAATCCAAGTCTCCACAAACTAACTTTTAGGAGTTGGAGTATTTCGCTACCAAAGGAACAGTATATTTATATAAATAAATGTGCTTGTTGAATTTGAGAGGATGAAATAACCTCCGCTGAGATTTGTGTTATTTTCTCTTCATCATCTTCATGGTGAGTATTTCCTACTATATGCCTCCACTATCCAGGTTGACCAGTTACTGATGAAATAGGGGGTTTTCGATTTCATCCTGATACGTCTCCAGTAGAAGACTTTTTTGAAGAATTCGCAGCATTGCAGTGAATTCACTTTCATATTATGTGTGAATGAATTGACCTATTTATCAATGATTGTTAGTGCCGTTAATCTATTGCTTATTCTATCGCTCCATCGCCTTCCTCTTATTTCTCCCCGTTTGAGTTCATGTATTCTCTGCCTGGTGACCTCGCCGGCCTCTTGGTTTATGTGATCCTAAGCATAAACAATCCACCTCGAATTGCAGACTGTTCACTTTTGTTCAGCCTATTTCCATCGTATTACACACCACACCCCTGCCTCTCCCATCGTCCGATCTATCACAATGAGGCATATAATCGGTGAAATCAAGCAGGTGGTCCCGTCTTGCTGCTTTTTACACTCTAAAGGCAAGCTTCACTAGGCTACCCATGGTGGATCATATGATAGGCGGAATTATCAGATAGCTGTTGGCTAGGCAAACAAAAATACTTAATAGGGGGAATCATTCTCATGTCGTCAGATAATCTGATATGAATCGTGAAGTGATATTATTTGGAGAACCGCTGAAGAACGGGAATTACAGCACTGTAACATAGTCGTAGTCACAGGCTCTTCAGCAGTATGCACACATAACACCGCTTGGGAATGAACCAAGAAACGTCCAGTTGACGAGATGATCTCATTGGCTGTTCATGCACATCGACAAAGTCCAGTAACCTATGAATTCTAACCTATGCTCATTCGCAATATATAACACCCTCGCTATCCAATCTCATCACTGGTGTGTATGTGTTCTCACAGTGCTCAGAAATTGTCACTAGAATTTCCGGTAACTTCATCTAGCGGTAGGTCAGTTCTGTCAGTCAGTCATTAGTGAGAAGTATAATGACTTCCAAAAAGTTATTTGTTTAGAAGAGGAATTTGGGTAAAATGAATTTCGATTCGCTTAATTACATATATAGAATAAATTTAAATTACCTGAATCATCAACTGTCATTGGAAACACATAGTCAACTTATTCAAACCGCATAATATCGAACATCCACAGACTGATGAGTATGATGAGGTTGAATTTTGTCCTCTCGGACACCATTTTACTGTAAAAAGTATAACTAAAGAATGATGATATTAAATTTTTATGTAAGAAGAAATAAATGAAAGTAAGTGACGTTCTCTGTTGTTTTGGGTTCTAATCAGAGCATTCAGCTTCAATAGCATATCTCCGCTTTGTCCTATTTGCTGAAGCCATTTCCAGCATAGTATTCATAAAGACGATAATCTCACATCTCCACTGATTCCAGGCTTATCTACAACGCCCACCATCCCACCCAAATCACAGCACCTTCCTCAACTCACGTCATTTGCCACATTTCATTTTGAGATCCACGCGAAATTCTGTTTAGCTTTGAAGTGTAGCGATTTCCTGGCGTGCAAGTAACATTTTCAATAATAATCCATGCCAAAATAGGATACGTGAATCTAACTGGTTGTGCATGTTTCAAACTAGGTAGCACTTGGAAAAGAAGTATGTGGATTACATGTCGTATGTTGATCAATTCGACTGTAGAATAAGTGAAATTCTCAAGTGAATTTTACACAGTTTGACGAAGAGAAATTTCATGAGTGTCTCTTTGAGAAAACAAAATAATTCACAGTGTATCATGTGACTCTCTAGGTAGGATCATTAGTAACTAGAAAAGCAAGAATGTATGCAGGATGCCGTACATTAATGACTGTTTCAGACGAGCAGTTGTATGGCATACACAGAGAGAGAGAGAGAGACGAATCAACCAGTAGTGCTTGCCAACTAGCCAGCTATATCGACGTGAACTCAACATACAGAAGCCGTTTCGCTCATTTCGGACTGAACACATCAGTGACATACTAGTCCTCACTGCATTCAGAGAAACGAGATAAGTGAAGCAGCCACCTTCCAGCTTATTTGATTGTCTAAGCCGAGTCAAACGCAGCGAACAACTGACGTGTTTGGCTCCTTGAGATCGAAGCACTAATCTGGTATTTAAATCACTTCGAGCATGCTGAACAACAACCAAGACAGTCAGCCAGCCAGACAGTTACCATCAATGAAATGCAACTACTCATCTCAATCAATATGTAGTAGACAGTGTCTTACATTCATTGCTGATTGCACAATCATATCTATGGATTATATATATATTTATATATATATATATACCGTGCACATATTAGAAGAGGTTTTAGGAGGAGTGATTCAGATAGCTACCAATGAATTCATGGGAGCATATGACAGTGGAAGATATTTATCGATTGTGGAAAGATATTCAGTCGACTATAAAATTATGTGATATTCTAAGTGGTTTTCCATTTGAAGAGATATCCACATGGCTGACTGGTAAACGCACGAATTCACCTGAATATATTTCAATAGTCAACTTCATGAAATCACGTAATTTCACGTCATCATTCTACTGATATTTAATATTTGTACTCTGATGTTCTTAAAAATGAACTGATAAATTTGTTCTACGAAATCATGCGTATTGTTATATTTGGACGTTTCAGGTTACTATATGACCTAATCGTGGTGACTAAATTTCTAAATTTTCAGCCGCTTCGTAGCTGGGGTAAAGAGGGAAGTGCGAGCTGGGGCTAGTGACACTACTCCACTTAACCTGTCTATCTACGAGAGGAAATTCAACTTACGGAAACTGAATTAAAAATGCAAACAAATGAAATAAAATTTTAATTCCATGCTGAATTTCGAGAAGCGAAATGACTCTGGCTGGAAAAAGTCTCTGAGAACCAAGTCAGTGAATGCGTCTTCTCTCGACGAAAGCAAGATTGACAGGGTGGATATGAATGTACGGAGAATGTTCAAATCTGGCTTATGAGGTTGACCAGGTAGCCAAGGAAATGCCAGATGTGGCAGAGAAGTGCTGGGTATCTGCGAGGGTAAATGGAATCGAAGTGGACTATCAAATTCATCAACTGCAAAGTAAGTATGTTACTCCAGCCTAGCCACACAAAAGACATCTATGAGCAAACTGAAGAAGTGAGTGGCTGTCATGATGTGATCAGTGACAACCAAAGCCCTTAATGCAAGGTGAACCAATCTCATTATGTAGGATCATGACAGCAACATTCAACTCTCAATCATGGAAAGAAGGTCACAATTATCCAGTGTAACACACAACGTCACAAACAATGTACAACAAAGGATGTAGGAAGATCTTCACATACAACTACATACAGTAACTTATAATATCCTAAATTAAGACCTCATGATCTTCATGGACGATACGAATGCAAGGTGAATTGACAGGTAAAAATACAGGAAGAGTGCTCATCGTAGGTCAAGAATCTCTCGCGCAAAGAAATGAATGAGATAGGACGATTATTTGCAGACGTCTGCGGTTTATGTGATCTGGTGTTTGGAGGGCGTGTGTACAACACAAAGATTCACACTAACCAACATGGATTTCGCCTGACATCCCAATCACAAAGCAGATAGATTTCATCTCAGAGCTGCTTCATTAATTGGAGACGCAGCCTTATGGACACGAAATCTAGATAGAGAGCAGATATGGGCTTAGACAATTATGTAGCCTGTCTACGGAACCTAAGCGAAGCGTTTGGAATGCATACAGGAGTAAAAAAGCCGGTTGTTTATCATCGGCGATGGCATTCTTAATTGTGATGAACTGGAATAATAGTAAGACTTTGAGATGAGATCTGCGATACGACTCTAAAATATCTTGATTTTGGAGATGATGTTTGCTTAGTGTCACACATGCTTGAAGACTTAGAGGCAGGTGAAAAACAATTAATTGGCTGAGGAGATGAGAGATTATGGGCAGTCGAGGACCCAGATGAAGTAAAAGGCAGTAAATAAAAGAAAAAGTGAAGGGGTGTTGTTCAAGCCCGACATCACACTCGAAACTCGAGGGAGTGACAAAAAAATTGCACCCCAGCCAAGTCCAAGAATCTCTGCCAGCCACATATTGACTAAGTGATGTGAAGAATTATTCACATTTAATATTGAGTATAGACACGGCGGCCTGCTTAAATCTTGGGCTACCAAAATTTCCATCCTACATATTGTATCCATTTCCTCGGATTTATTTTGTTTTAATTATTCAATTATGTATCCAAGTCGCATTACTTACTCTCGCAATTATTTAAAATGTCTTCAACCCGTTGATTTACGAGTATATAATAACGTTAAGAAAAAGCATCATGGTGGGTGGCAGAGATCATTAAAGTGTACTCCAATGCATCAGATGACTGTTCCTGTGATTATGAGCACAAATTGCAGGTCATTATCGAACAAGATTATCTACTTGCATTCTCTATTATACTCAAATATATATTGTAATACTGGTGTAAAACATTTCAAGAAACTTGGCTCCACGACTCATATGACGATAATTTAGTCTTCTTATGTGGTTTCACAAATTACAGACAAGACCGATACAGCTCAAAGAAGAAGAGAGGTGGTGGTGTTGCCACTTTTATTAATTCTCAGTGGTCTACTGCCAACAACGTCTGCTTCAAATTCTCAAATGACAATATTGATTGTATAATTGTAAAATGTCGACCTAAACACTTAGCTTAGTATAGCTTCACTTTTGTCACAAATATCTATATCACACATTGTTGCAGTCCCTCAGTCTCTAAACCCTTCCCAGAGCTTAGGTCCCGATTATGTACCTAGTATTATTTTAAAAAAATGTTCTGATATTCTGTGTCACCCTCTTACTGATCTATTTAACAAATCTTTTTCCGATAATATAGTGCCTGCCGTTTGGAAGGACATTAAAGTTGCACCCATACCTAAATCTTCTACTGGAGCATGTGTCAAAATTAGACCCATTGCTATTACGTCTCCTTTTTTGAAAACTATGGAGAAATTACTTTTACTTAGTCTTGAACCTTCGCTTAAATCCTTTAATGACCCTAAACAATTTGCCTATAAGCACAGTAGAAGCACTTTAGATGCAGCTGCCGTCTTATATCATAACATTGCTTGCAGTCTAGACAAGGGGGCTAAATTTGTTCGTTGCGCCTTCCTAGACTATACATCTGCATTTGACTCGGTCCCTAGGGACATCTTATTAAATGAACTTGCTGCTAGTCAAACAGAATGTTGGGCTGTTAACTGGTTGCACTCCTATTTCTCAGATAGAAAGCAGTACACGGTATATAAAAGGAAGTCTTCCACTTCATTGTCTACTGAAGCTGGTGTCCCTCAAGGCGCTGTCCTTTCTCCTTTTCTTTTTTCTTTCTTCTTGCACGACTTGCCTTACTCTAATGAAATAAACTTTGTGAAGTATGCTGATGATTAAACGGTTTCAATGGCTGTAAACTCCCAGCTAGATTGAACTAAAATAAATAGCTTTCTATCGGAAGTCAGCAAATGGTCTGAGTCTAACGGTCTTAAACTGAATCCTTCTAAATGTCAAACTGTTGATTTCAGCTTAAGATGTAAACGACAGTTAAAAGAAGTCATCGATTCTCATGACAGTTGTAAAATTGACGACAATGATATAGGAATCAAATCAGAAATTAAGTATCTTGGACTCATTCTCTCTTCTGATCTCTCCTGGTCTTCCCATGTCTTAGCAATCTCCAGTAAAATATTCCGCTTGACATTTTACATTAAGAAGTTAAGACACTCGGGTATAACTCAACCCCTCATCCTACAGTTCGTAAACCCTTGCATCCTACCTATTCTTCTTTATTGCTCACCCTTATTCTTTCCTGGTTTGCTTAAAAAAGACTATGTCACAATTCGTAGAATACTGAAGACTGTCAGTAGAGTGAGTGGTGTCCCAGTGGACCACATAGTTAACGTCGTTGTCGATAGGCACTTGACTTCATGCAATAAATTTGCTAGAGGGATTTTGTCTGACTTGGAGCATCCGCTTTACCCTCAGCTTTCACCTTGCATCTCCTCAGGTAGAACAAGGAGTAACTTCAGAAAACTGTATGCTCGCACGTCTAAGTATAAAAATTCTATGATACCATACTTGGCATGTATTTTATGTGATGAAAATAGTGTCAGGAAAGAATTAACTAACCTTCTTTCATCTAGTAAATAAACAATTTCCTCCATCCATCCGTATATACTTTCAAGTTTTACTTTTATTACTTCTATTATATTTATGGTCCTGTTAATTCTATGTTTTACTCTCATAATTGCAAACACCAATTTACCTCCATGACGGCTGTAATCTTTGTTTTTCCCTTCACCATATCATGTAGAAAGAACATTATGTTCAATATTTTTAAACATGTTAGGATTTCTATACCAAATTGCCAATACTGTGTGGCACAAGCCAACGGCAATTTTCACTTGTATTCTTATTATTATTACCCTAGCTGTTATCATTGTTATTGCTATTTCCATTTTATATGCTGCATGTTTTTGACACTACCTCTATTGTAAATGTGGGAAATTTTCTGTGTGATTAATTTTATTTATAATTTGAGGAAATTAGATGCAATATTGTGATTAATGCTGAAAATTCCATTCTGTATCACAAGTACTGTTTTTGGAATAAAGTAAATCATTATTATTATTATTATTAGTTGAACATCTTATTCATACAAAAACGAAAACCTTTCTGACCGTATAACCACATCCTAAGAGACATTGAAGCCATCAGTCATTCAATAACTGAACTCTAATATAGTGTCTTGCATGGATTACCTAACGATGGATGAACAAAATAAAAGTCTAAAGACAATAAACAGTGAAACAGGTTTTCATTGTTGTCAAAAAAATAGATGTGTGCAATGACTCCATTGGATTACAACCACGAATTCAAGCGAGAATTTTAAAATCACAACCTGAACTTTGAGGAGTGACATCAACAGAGAGTATCTGTACTGAACAGACATAATATCTACGTTTTGTGATTACTTTGTCTAAAGAACACCAAAATCAGTTTATTAAATGAGGGAAGATAGAATATTCGGTGTTGACACACTCGGTTGACGTTTCTAGAGCAACAGTACTTAATAACTATTTTGAAGTAACTATCATGTATTTGATACGATATCAAAAATTTGTGAAACAAGCTGATCAAAAGGATCTCACAATCAACAGACAAAACCTTAAATTACAAGGATAGTAACCGGAGAACTTTGTAATTGACTTCACCTATTCTGTTCCATAATTAGCAGCGCACGTACAGATTACTTCAGGTACGCAAACTTTCAGGTCTACTCTGCTCAATATTAGATATGATTATTTGTAACTTGTGAATGCGCTGGTAAGAGGCTTGATCCAGTTAAGAAGAGACTTTTCGGTTAAAATCTCAGCAACGTTCATACATATATGGTCTGCGTCGGTAACAAGAATATGAATCGTTCTCAAACGTCAATGACATATGAGACATCATACCATAAAAATAATTATGCTACTGGAACTTACTCGCAGTGTATGCTGAATAGTCACCAACTAGCTTGACAATGATAGCATATTTTATTGGACTATTTATACTACTAAAACATGACACTATTCCATTCATTGGTCACTTCCAATAACCAATCAGAATTCGACTGAATCTGTTTGCTTATGTTTTTGTGTGATAAACCGAATTAGGTAATTACTGTTTCTATCTGGGCATTTCAAAGATAAAGTTATATAATTTATTTAACACGGTCATATCTATCATTTCGTATCATTTTAGTAGATGGTAACTAGCTGGGGAATCAACGATTTGCCTGATGCCGGTTGCAAGACATATGGTGATTCTTGTCGCCTGTGTGTTGTAGTGAATAACAATTTCACGTTTGAAACGATGGGTTCTTAGTCTGAACCTCATTTGGGCAAGCTTCACATACTGTTACATCTAGACGATGAGTCCTGAATAAAGCGAAAGACGCATGGTCGATTAGATTACACTGCCAGTTACAGCCAAACAAAATTACCTGGATTTCATAGCCAGACATCGTTGAAGCGTCCGTACAAGAAGGCGCCGACATACCAACAGAGGCTGAACATTTCCCTCAACTTTCATTATCCAATATCTATACAGTCGACAGCACGAATGAGTGGATTACCAGTGTTGTAAGTGTGTGTGTGTGTGAAACAAGTGTATGCATGATTTGTACGACGAGAATGAACTTTGCTTTCAGCTGAATCTGCAGTCTTGCTTTCCCATCATTGTAATGCAGGTGATAACACAATAGGAGACAGGAGACTTGTATCACATCTTCGTATGAGTGAATCTGTTTGTTGATGTTGACACTGTGACAGCCTAAATGGGTAAAGTCGTTATCAATCCACAGTAATCGAGTTAAAATGCTAACGCTGGATGATATTGTCGCACAGATTTAAAGTTCTACTGCTTCACGAGAAATAATATCCATACTGAAACACTTTCTGAATACGTGCAGAGAAAAGAAGATGAGTTTAAACTGAGATATAGTTTAGCGGTAGCCAACAGAATCATTCACTCAAAAACGAATAGTTTTAAGAAACATTTTACCTCGAACACCTAGTGTGTGTAATTGAACAAACCGAATTATTCTGCTAAACAGTCTCAACGTGATAATCAAAGTGATAAAATGTTATTCACAGGGAGCTTGTACATGTGAATTCACCGAATAAGCTACGTCACTGGATACAATGAGACATGAAGTTCCAGGAACTCGTTGTCTTCCTTGTACGGTTGATTTCGAAGTGAAGTGAATGCACCTCAGTCGTAGTGAATATATTAAATCAAACCAAAGTAGACTTACATGACTCTCTGTATTTTCGATTTTATCCTTCTAATATGATATCTCATCAGGTAAAATTGACAAACATTGTTGTTTCAGAGAAATTACGTCTCCAGTCTGCAGAATCTGATCAAAGTGTTACTCTTGATGTCAAACATTAATTATCATACTAATTGAAGTGACATAAGGTAGATATTATTTTACAGTAATGTCAAAGTAGACAAAGCTCATATACACTGATTCGATTAGGTTTTGAATCCACCTAGTCTTTGCATTATTATCAACATTTGGAGAACAAGCTTCGTGGATCAGTAACAATTTTTGTATGCTTGAAAATGTCCTGAGTGTCGCACTAGACAGACCATAGTGGTTCGTTCTTGCTAGCAGGACATATGAAGTGTTGAAGTGTAGATCCTAAACAGATGACTATATGCCCGAAATCACAAATCGCACTGAATTTTCTAACAGTATGATGAGAATATTTTGAACATGATGGAATTTTTTGTGGTAACAGGCTATAAAGATGCATTTTGTTTCATTGCAAGATATCGATGAAAATGAAGTCATTCAACGAAATTCAAAAACAAACACAGGCGAGCTTTAATAGATTTATTGAAATAAAGAGGTATTTCGCCTGCTTAGCTAATCAAGTGTCTTATCTCGGTGCGCTGTTTTAAAAGCTGTCTGTGAGTGCATTGGCATTCAGAAAACAGTTGTGCGGCACCATATAACTGCTCTCACTTCTTCACTTTCCATTTCCTAAGTTGATGTTTGTATTACCTTGAGTTCCGAGCATAAAACTGGACTTCAACAACAAGTATACGTTTTGTTGTATTTTCTGTTGTCATATTCAGCGCATCTCACCCTTGCTTCATAATCTCTGATTTCTTCCATCCCATCCTCTGTCGATCGCTCACCTCATGGTTGTTCATCGGCTTTGCAATTGGGCAATGGTCTAGTACGTGGTTTAAATCTACCTCGATATTATGAAAAAATAATGAGACTTGATTATGGTTTATTACGAAATTGAAAAAGGAACACTGTCCTCCTGATGGTGTCATTATACTTAGTCTCAATCACCTCTTATCAAAATGCCTTTTTTTCCATATTCTCAACGTAAATGTGTTTCTCAAGCATCTAGTGAACTGTGGACTTTGTATACTTTCACCCAAATAGATTCACTTATTCTCCATATCCGGAAGAATGCCTACATTTATTTCGGCGAAGTTATGTCAACAATGCCAAAATGACTACCAACGCACATCATTATTTCGAGTGTATGCAGCTGATGACAGCCATTCAAATCAAAAATTTCATTTCATTTTATCACCACTGTCGTCAAAGGAAAGAAAGACAAAGGATATGACGTGAATATCTATACTGCACCAATGTATGCAACATATTCACAGCTGACGCAGAACAGCGAATCGTAAGGAAGCCTACAGTCTGAATCTCTAGTAGACTGCTCGAAAGTCAGGACAGTTAACTGACGATGGCTGTTTGAAACATATAACTTCCATGCAGTCAGAAGATACGTACCTTACAGTCCAACTGCAGACAAATCACCAGCACGATACCTCTTCCGTCTTAGTTTTTGATTGTCTTGGGAATTCATTGTTATACGCTCTCAAGGGAATCTGAAGTTTCTACGTTCAACCTATTGTTCGTTTATCAGTGTTTGTTATCAAACACTTCCAAACACTCCGGCCCCTCTTCATGGTTTCCAATGTCGATTAAAGGAATGTCAAATGCTCATGAAATCCATTGATATAAGAATAAAACTTGTACACAAAAACCCATGAAATCCACCTTAGTTGTAACTGTCACTTCTCATATACCTCAAAATCGTTCACAGAGTATTCAGTTCATTAAAGTAAAAACTGAAATCAGGTGATTTAGCGTTGATACTGTGTTCAACAATGAATTTATTGTCGAGCTTTACAAAAGCATCTGATGTGATGTACTGGAAACTGTGTCTGTTGAGAAGATCCAATCATACATGAGAAAACATGAAATACTGATTGTAAGTAAGACAGTTCGAATTCAAATGTTTGTGACGTCATAGTCATAGTTCATTGTGAAGTGGAGAGACAATTCATGCAACATTTGAACAAGTCATAGGATGTATATTAGTTGGGAGAGGGGTGTGAGATTATCGGATATGTAGGCAAATACAAGTAAGTGAAAAACGCAAATAACATCGCGTGAAATCCGATGACATAGAATGACACGTTTGAAAATGAATTTCATTTAGGATGGCAAGTCTTCCCCACTTGATCTTACTCTCTCCAACCTGTCACACATTACTTCAATGCTATCGCTTTATTCCATTGTACTGTATTCTTGTGTCTTATTGCATCGTGGATCACGGCTAAAAAACTTCATGGATATTCTATTTGAGGAAAATATAGAAATCCAGACACCATAGCGTCAATATGCCGCACAGAAAACTACACATATCACTAATACACTTTCGATGAGTTTCAGTGAATACATGAGTGCTTATATAGTTAGTCATTAGCTAACAACAGTGTCCCTTTGTTCAGACAATAAAATCTTCATTTTGCGAGAGCAATAGATCCAGATTTTTGGAGTAACCGTGGATTAGCTTGTATGTTCATCATCGTCTTAGAAAATGTCACCATTCTGTAATCGTTTCTTGTTTCGAAAAGATGATGAAATGTGACGCTTGTGGATAAAGCTGAATCTGTGAGACGTGGAATTTCGGAAACGTATTGAAGCATCCTGATAAACACCCATTCTCCTGTTTCCCTTATATACTGGCTGTATCTTTTTCGTGGAAATTCACAAATGAAATTGGTGAGTATCTGATGTTGGTCTTGTTTGAAATATGGAGTCAGTCAAGCTCTTTTCTCAACAGGAATACTAGCTTGGCGGCCAGATGCGTCATGTACTCTGACATCATTTGCCTATTGCAGACTGAATCAGCTTCGTTTAATACGCTGGTGATCAGACTGTCTGATTGCCAGTAACATCCACATAACTGGCTGTTTCAAAATAAATAGCTTTCGGTCTAGTTTATGCCAACGATCCAAGCTAGGTGATCCCAAGCTAAACTGCTCTAAATATCAGTTGTTTAACTTCACTTCCAAGCATAAACGTGATCTGCATGGACTGGTCTATTTGCATGACCCTTGTAGCCTAGCGTAGATTTTACTGATACAGAAGGTAATTGAAGCATAGAATGGCTTGAGACAGTTCGAATCTCTAACCTTACCTCATCGCCTCATATCTTGCTGGTACGAAGAATAGCTTCTGTCCAACCAGTTACATCAACTGTTTCGGACCATCGCGGAGGAATCACTCATCCTGTACCTTTACAATTTATGCACTGTTGCATCTTACTGATTTCTCTTTATTGCACTCAAAAATGTGTCTTTCCTGTTCTGGTTAGGAATAACTCAGTCATATTGTCAAAAAGATTAAAGGTTGTGTGGAAGGCTACTACTTTACTGCCACTACGTCGCTTATCAATGGTCTCGCAAGCAGACACCTGAAATCATGTGAGAAATGGTCTAAAGCAATAGCTCAAACACCTCATCCTCTCTACCAACAAATCTCCGCGTCTTGCATCTCATCAGGTTGGAGTGCATGTAATTACAAAGGATTATGCGTTCACACAGCTTTGTAAAAATACTCAGTGACACCGTAATTGTCCCACCAGTGTTCTATACGACAGAGATGGTACTAGACGTAGAACGTTTAAATTGATATTTAACTAGGAAAATGAACGGTTGCTTCATTATTGTACACTATACTGTCTCCGTAAATGAGCAATTGTACCAATCATCTGCTTATTCATTATTCCTTAGATGTCGATTAATGAAGACATTTGTTTCCCAGAGAAAGGTTTTCCACCGCATCACTTTTGAAATCATTACCAATCGCTACATATGTCAAAGCATTATCCACTGGAGCACTCATGCTGCAAGAGACTCCAAGTTTCTTACAAGAAGCGACACGCGACTCATCGATTCCATGGCTAGTTTTCATTCACATAATTACCTCTGCAAATGTTCATTTTATGTATCGTGGAACCGTTTTGTCTGAGTGTGTGGGACTGCAGTTAGCAAGTTATGTTTTCGTCTAAACAAGATATTCATTTCCACTCAATACTTGATATAACAAATAGTTTACATTGCTCGGTCATGATATGCCTGTGATAGATTTTTAAAGTAGTGATTTATGAGCGGTTAAAGTACATACTGTCGATTTTCTCAATTCAGTTAGGAATGTCAGCCTGCTAATCATACATAAATATACCTTGAAAAAGTCATTCGAATTTCATTTTCTGTTCGGGTGAACTTCAAGTAGGAACCATTCCCTTATAATCACAAAAGCTCCTAATTTTGCGAAGAATTACTCAAGAAATTTCAATAGTCACAAATCAGATGTTACACACAATATCGGAAAGTGTTAAGACTTAGCTCACGTTTACTCTTACTACGATTACGTGGAGTCAGATGTTATTAACTGACTCATTATTCTTTTCAATGTACTCCGCTTGCATTTTGACCGGAACACCAGGTAAAACTTTTGTTCACATTTCTTCAGTTCTCATTAGCTTGCCACAACATTACCCGTAATCAATCATCTTTGCTTCCCAATATATCTTCTATCGTATCAATGAACGCCTATTCATCGGTCGATGGCTTACAAAACGACGCCATACATCAGTCTCTACAGTGTTTCCCTGAGAAATGTTCGTTAAGTACCCAATATATTTTGAGAAAAAGCTACATGATTTTCAATTTCCTCGAATTCCTAACTTCAACTTCATATAATCGGTCATCTGATTATCACTATGAAGACATCGAAGAAGGCCGTTGATGTAAGTCTGAAGCGGGATGCTGTAGAAGACTTGAATTAATTTAAAAGTGATGAAAGTTTCAAATTGGATTCCAATGACGGTTGGCATTGAGATTCTCATCCGTTGTAACTACCTGTTTTCGCAAAGATAGTGCCTAGATCTCGTGTCGAAAGTGACTGCTTCTGTCTGTCAAGCTGCTGCTGCTAGTTGTGGTGGTGGTGATGTTAGTTGTCAGCATCACAGGCATCTCCTCAATGTTATAATGAAGTCCTTTCTTTGACGGATGAATCTCCTGACAGTTTGTTGGTTTGAGCATGACGCTTGTCGATTAGGCTTCATTGTCAACGTATTTATCAAGCCAATAGCGATGAGAACTTTCAACAGCTAGTTCTTTGACAATTGAAAGAAGACATCTTTATATTTTTCATGCCTGCATCTGCTAACCTCTGATTCATCTCACCACCGGACTTCAAAATTTTCTCCAACGCAGATTGCTGCATGTCGAATTGAACGTGACAGAATTTTAACACACCATCAACGTGACGCCATGAACATCGGAAGTAATACATTATTCAACTTGAACTCTGATCACTATCCACTCGAACAGTGGCTGATTTCCTCTTCACACTCAACCCGTTGACTCATGTGATGACCTAGAAAGTTCACAGAGGAAATTTATCAATCCATTTTGAGAACATTGAAAGGCAGATATTGATCATCAGTCGACTGATTGCTTGAAAGTTCATGATTCGATGAAGCTGATTGTAGAAATGTATTCATTGCACATATGACTTAACCATGTGAGCAACTCGTCAAATGGAAAATCATTTGAAATTTTGAACTAATGTATTACTAATTGAACAATTTCCGCAGAATCGAGCAATATCTTCCACTCTCAAATACCTTCATGAGATCATTGGTAATGGTCTGATTCCCTCTTCCGAAAATCTCTTCTTATATATGCACGGTATTGTATACGTCGTGTATAGATACGATTGTGCAGCCAACCATGGATTTAACACACTGTATACTACGTATTGATTGATATGAGTAGCTGCATTTTATTGGTGCTAGCTCTCTGGCTGACTGTCTTGGTGGTTGTCTAGCATGCTTGAAGTGAATGAACTGCCAGATATGTGCTTCGATCCCATGGAGTCAAGCTACTCAGTTGTGTAATGCGTTCGACTAAGCTCAGAGAGCCAAATAAGCTGGAAACTGGCTGTTTGAATTATCTCATCTTTCTGAATGCAGTAAGACCCCGTATATTTCTTCCTTGTTCAGTCCAAAATGAGCGAAACGACTTCTGCGTGTTGAAATCACGTCGATTTAGCTGGTTAGTTCGCAAGCACTACTGGTTGATTTATGTCTCTCTCTGTGGGTATGGTATACAACTACTCACCTCAATCAGTAAGTATTATACATCAGTGTGCATATATTCCTCCTTTTCTAGTTACTCTTGATCCTGCCTAGCGAGTCACTGTGAATTTTGTTTTCTCAAAGTAATTGCGGTGAAATTTCTCATCGTCAAACCGTGTAAAATAGGCTTACGAATCTTACTAGTTCTACAGTCAAGGTGATCGGCATCCGAAGTAATTCACGTAATTCTTTACAAACTGTGGCCAATCTTCAAATATGGTCAGCAAATTAGATTCATGAATCAGTTTTTGCATGGATGGTTAATCATGGAGTCACTGGATGTGGACGCTCACAAAAGTCTCTTCATGTAGGAGCTTCAACGCCAAACAACTATGTCAAATCGGGCAACAGGAATCGCTGCTTAGAACTCTGGAATCTCGAGCTATTGATTTATGTTGTCTTTCGGAGACACGCATGCAATACCCGAGTGTAGTCATTCGCCAGACCTTACGCGGCAAATAAAGTGGATCTGGGAATTTCACATTGAGGGTATCAGGAGACCCCTCACCTAATTCGTGAGGACTAGCATGTTCAAGCACATCACTGATTGATCTCAGTCGATATTCGTATGTGCGTGTTCCGGCTGAACAGTTCCATTAGAAAAAAGAAGGATGACATGACCCATCGTTGTCTCTTCGTAGTCACCACCTACGCCTCTACATACTGAATTTCTGGCGGACCAAAGGATGACTTCTACCTGAAACTGTCCAATTCGCTGCGAAAAGCGAGACGTTCAGAAATAGTTGTTTTAGCAGGTGACCTCAATTCCCAAGTAGAGAAGTAAGGTCAGACTGAGATGTATATAGGTTTTACGTATTGTGTAACTTCCTTTTCATATTCTGATTTACACACATTCGTCACTTTCGACTGTCTGTGGTTGAAACGATGTTTCCTAATTGGCTGAAATAAGTAATCTCCTTCGAATTTCCCACTTGATACAGATAGGTTATTTTTTGTTCAGTAGACAATCAGTAGACCACTCTCACTCATTTCAGATGTTTGCATTTGTACTGTGAGAATGGCGCCTACTGTCTCTGGATCTGATTTCAGCACCTTAGGAAGAATTCTATCCCGTATTGCTGCCTTTCCAGTTAGCTATCAGTGTCCTGATAACATTCCGTAAAGCTGCTTACGTTACAAGACTTTTCTCTACTAGCATTCATGCATAGGGTGTTGTTGTTGTTGTTGGTATTTCTGAACGAGTTGTAGGTGTTGGTCTATGCAACAGTAATTTGAAGTGGTCAAAGTATCCCTTTATTTGACTCTCGAGTCTGATGATAGGCTCTTCTCGAATGTCAATTAGTGATATCACTTTTTTGATTCTTCCTCGAATAGACACCTGTTTGTCTGCTGTAATGCTCTGAGGTCTACTTTTCCTCAACCTGACTGTTCTGTGTCAGTAGCCAATGTTTCGCGTACGCCGGTGCAATATAGAAATCAACGTCAAATCCGTTGTCTTCCCTTAGTATGATGACAGTCTTGATAAAATGATGATACAGTGCGAAGAAAAAGTTGAACGAAACTCACAAGAAGCCTTCGTATCGACCGTGAACATTGTTGGGCGACAAAAGCGAAGGAGATGGAAGAAGCATCGGTGATTGTTTACATCATTCAACTATATATAATTTCCATGGAAACAATTGGTAAAAGGCAAAAGTTAAACAATCCCTGGGACAAATGGCACCACAGATAGCTCCTGAGACAAACGGAATGTATTATCGCCCTCATAGTCTTAACAGATATAAAAGCTAGCACAAGATAGTTTGGTTGAAATTGAAAGAAAGAAATTCTTCCTCTTCTTGTTGAAAACTTGAGAATCACCATCACCACTTTTATAATTATTATTTCTTATCGAGTTCTGAGTGAATGGCACATCTCTACTTTCTCCTATTGACTGCTATTCTCTCCGGCACGGTTCCATGATTGTGTATGATCTCTCGTCTCCCCTATCTAACACAATCTTGCTCATGAAACTCTCTCAAACAGACCGTTCCTGAATAAGGTCACAATATACCGATTGTCTGGAAGGTGAAATTGTCTTCCACTTGTGTTCAATACACCACCATTTCATTCTGTGTATTTCTCGACCAGTAGTTTCTTTGTTGGTTTGATCCTGCATCGTCATTTACTAATCATTTCAAGAGTAACATCTGATTTTCTGTAGTTGGATGCAGAGGAGGCAGCAGTTGATAAAGGTTCAAAACGTCCCGCTGGAAGTACTACTTTTAATGCCTCTCCAAATCGGATCATGACATCCTTATCCGTCCCAGCTGTATGCACTTGAAAGTATGCTGCCTACCTGGATGATTGGAGACACCGAGCACTTTCAGATGTATCCAGTTGACAGTGATCAGTGCTTCTTGTTGTCTTTAGTGCATTGATTAAATTCCTCACCTCCATCTTCTTTGCATTCACGTACAGTCCTGATCGTGGATACATATCAAGATGACTGCAGAGAACCGGACAGCATGGGGATGTGTTATTCCCTAGCAGATGAAATGAACAATAATGTGCAAAACATACATATGAACGGGTGTTTGAACATGATATCCAATCATATTATCTCAGTCGAAATATAATTATTGAAATCTTTCAGTGAAGGCATGACAGCTGCATACCAATGACAGCTATCCAGTTAGTAATAATTTCAAATGAACATAAAATCTACTACTGGTAAGTGTGAAAACTAGAAGGAGTTGAGGAAGTGTTTTTAGTCTAGGCTTACAATTATTCTTACGATTAATGCCAGAGAACACAGAACCATGAAGTATTGGAAAAATGTTTGAAATATTTGGTCACCTAATACTCAGGAACCAGCATTCCTATTAAGTAAACACCAATACCCAAGGAATCCCCATGTCGTTAACCGCACTGAGAAGATTTCCAGGTATCTGAGTTAACGCAAACGCAGTAAACAACTGACGAGTTAGGCTTTTTGGAATGGAAGCACTAATGTAGTATTAAAATAACTTCGAGCATGTTGGACAACCATCAAGACAGTCAGCCAGCCAGATAGCAACCATCACTGAAATACAACTACTCATCCCAGTAAAATAGTACTACATATCGTCATTCATTTATGAGAGACAGCACAATCATATTTAAAGACGATGCATATAATACCGTGCATACATTAGAAAAAATTTCGGGAAGAGTGAATCAAAGAACTAGTAATGAACTCATGGAAGAATATGAAAGTGGATGAAATTGCTCAATTGTGCTAAATTGTTCAGGTGGTAATAAGGTTGTACAAAAAATTACAAATGGTTTTCTATTTGACGAGTCGCTCACATGGTTAACTCATACGTGCACTGAATACATTCCAGCAATCAGCTTCATCAAATCACGTGGTTTCACACAATCAGTCGACTGATACTCAATATTTGTCTGTCAGTGTTCTCAAAATGTTTCCTCTGTGAACTTTCTAGGTCATCACATGAGTCAACGGGTTGAGTGTGAAGAGGAAATCAGCCACTGTTCGAGTGGATAGTGATCAGAGTTCAAGTTGAATAATGTATTACTTCCGATGTTCATGGCGTCACGTAGATGGTGTGTTAAAATTCTGTCACGTTCCATTCGACATGCAGCAATCTGCGTTGGAGAAAATTTTGAAGTCCGGTGGTGAGATGAATAAGGGATTAACAGAAGCGTAAATACAATTAAAGATGTCTTTTATCAGTTGTGCAAGAATTGGCTGGTCGAAAATGCTGCATATCACCGCCCTGATATATTGACTATCAAACCTCATCGAGAACGTAAAGGCTGAGTCGAACAATCTGGCAGAAGAAGCATTCAAAACACATGTGACGTCAATAGAACATGACGATGATGAGTGTGATTCCGATAACTAGCGACAACACAACCACCACCGCCAGCAGCGACAGCAGCTAAACAAACAGGAGCAGTCACTTTTGACGATAGAACTAGGCACCTTTATTCCGATTACAGGCAGTCGGAATGGATGAGAATGTCAAAACCAACCGTAATCGGATTCCCATTCGACACCTTCATCACTATGAAATCATTTTTACTTTTCTGCAGCAGCCTGCCTCAGACACATATCAACAGCTATCTTCGATGTCTTCAAAGTGACTATCAGATGGCCACTTACACGAAGTTGAAACAGGAATTCCAATAGCTTGTATATCATGTGTGTTTATCTCAGGTAAACCTCAATTTTCTACCGCTGACTGACGATTGTTCGCCAATTGATATGTTGGAGGATATCTTTGGAAAAAACATATCAGTTCACAGGTAATCTTGCAGTTTACTGATGGGAACTGCATGAATAAGAACGAAATTTCTGTGTGCTCTTCTGCACTAAATTCAAGATGAGAATCATGATAACAAGTATTATTATAAAGTGTTTGCATTCAGCAACAAATGACTCAACAAAGTCAGAGTTATAGTAAACGTGAGCTCAATCTTAACCTTGTCTGAAATTTTGTGTATCATTTGATTCATAAGAATTTAAGTATGTTGAGAAATCCCTTGCAAAATGTGGAGCTCCTGAGAATATATTGCAATGTTTCAGTCTTGAAGTTCACTTGAGCCGAAAACTGGGATTCGATGGACTTTTTGTATATCATTTTATGCACAAATCACTCCCATATTACTTCAAAACCCGGGATCTACCAATCTCGAAGAATTCAGCCTACACTGTGTGAAAAAAATGGACACTGTTGTTTGCTGATCACTAACTATATAAGCACTCATGTATTCACTGAAACTCATCGAAAGTTTTAACGTTAGGAGCCATTGTCGATGTGGAATATTGAGGCTGTGGTGTCTGGATTTCTATATTCTCCACAAATAGAATATCCATGAAGCTTTAAGCCATGATCCACGATGCAATAAGACACAAGAATGCAGTACAATGGAATAAAGCGATAGCATTGAAGTAATGTGTGACAGGTTGCAGAGAGTAAGATCAAGTGGGGAAGACTTGCCATTCTAACTGAAATTCGTTTTCAAACGTGTCATTCTATGTCATCGGATTTCACGCGATGTTATTTGCGTTTTTCACTTACTTGTATTTGCCTACATATCCGATAATCTCACACCCCCCTCCCAACTAATATACATCCTATGACTTGTTCAAATGTTGCATGAATTGTCTCGCCACTTCACAATGAACTATGCCTATGACGTCACAAACATTTGAATTCGAACTGTCTTACTTACAATCAGTATTTCATGTTTTCTCATGTATGATTGGATCTTCTCAACAGACACAGTTTCCAGTACATCACATCAGATGCTTTTGTTAAGCTCGACAATAAATTCATTGGTGAACACAGTATCCATGCCAAATCCCTTGATTTCAGTTTTTACTTTAATGAACTGAATACTCTGTGAACGATTTTGAGGTATATGA
Organism: Trichobilharzia regenti; assembly: GCA_944472135.2. Lineage (NCBI taxonomy): Eukaryota > Metazoa > Platyhelminthes > Trematoda > Strigeidida > Schistosomatidae > Trichobilharzia > Trichobilharzia regenti. Next base: position 109,948,464 of record OX235264.1, on the reverse strand, counting down.
GAAGTGACAGTTACAACTAAGGTGGATTTCATGAGTTTTTGTGTACAAGTTGTATTCTTATATCAATGGATTTCATGAGCATTTGACATTCCTTTAATCGACATTGGAAAGCATGAAGAGGGGCCGGAGTGTTTGGAAGTAATTGATAACAAACACTGATAAACGAACAATAGGTTGAACGTAGAAACTTCAGGTTTCCTTGTGAGCGTATAACAATGCATTCCCACGACAATCAAAAACTAAGACGGAAGAGGTATCGTGCTGATGATTCGTCTGCAGTCGGACTGTAAGGTACGTATCTTCTGACTGCAAGGAAGTTATAGGATTCAAACAGCTTTCGTCAGTTAACTGTCCTGACATTCGGGCAGTCTTCTAGAGATTCAGACTGTAGGCTGCCTGCCATTTTACCTGATGGTTAGACAATAAACATACTAATACAATGCATTAATTGGATATACATCGGCCTGCAGATGAAAATACGATCAACTTTTTTCAAATAAAGCGAAGCTGCATTTTCGTGTATACAATTCGAATAAGTCAACCCTAATTTTTTGTAAATGATGGAATTTTAATATTATTATATCCATTAATTTCTAGAGGAATATGGGGCTTCAGCTGGGCGTCTCCATTGTCTTCTGTTTTCTGCCACCTTTTTGACTCCGCTCCAAGTCTGCCCACATGCTTTCATTTCCTCCTCACATGACCTTCTCCAAGTCACCTTTGCACTGACGACCGACTCGCCGCTTCCTTTTCGGGTTCCACTCGAGCGATGGCTTGTCTAGTGATGTCACTTGATGGTTTCCTCAGAGCATGGCCAATACATTTCCATTTCTCTCTGCCTATTTGTTTCACAATCTGTTCCTCGTTGGTTCACTCATTGACATGGATCCCTGTTGCTGGTCTTTTCTGGCCGGCCATCTGATCTTGAATGGTATTGGGCGAAGACAACTGTTAATGAAGGTCTGAAGTTTGTTTGAGATGCTCTTTATGACACGCCAACTCTCTGATCCGTATAGAAGCACTGACTTTACATTGGAGTTAAAAATCCGGATCCTATTTTTGATGCTCAGCGCTGCTGACTTCCACACAGACTGAAGAGTATTGAAAGCCTATCTTGCTTTTCCGATTCTGGCTTTGGTATGCTCGTCAGTTCCGCCTGTAGTCGAAACGATGCTTCACAGGCAGGTAGGTGAAGGAGGTTGTTTCTTTCAGGTTCCTTTTATTTTGCTGATTGTTGTCTAACGTTGTTGCTGCCGTTGGTGTTGGCCAGGAATCTTCATCAGCTCTGTTTTATCTATGTTCCCTTGAAGTCCTATCTTTGAAGCTTCTTCTACCAACTTGTTGCTTTTCACTTCCATATCTTCCAGTTTGTGAGAAATCAGACATATATCATCGGTGAAGTCCAGGTCCTCCGAGTCTCTTTTGTGAGTTCATTTTATGCCTGTTTCCTGATTGCCCGTTGTCTGTCACATTATCCAATCTACTGCAATCAGGAAGATCATTGGCGATAGTAGACAGCCTATTCTCACTACCGTCCTCACTTCGAAGGCTTTCGTAAGTTTCCCGTTGTGGATTACTTGGCATGCTGCATTGTCGTATAACTGTTGGATGAGATGTATAATTGTCGATGGGACCCCGTAGTGGCGAAGTAGTTGCCAAATCATCTCTCCATTGACGCTGCACTGTCGAAGGCCCTTTAAAAGTCGATGAAATTGAGAAAGAGAGATGACTGCCATTCCAAGCTTTGCTCAATGATGATCCGTAGTGTGGCGATTTAATCAATATATGACTTGTTTCTCCTGAATCCAGTTCCGGTCGGAGTTTTGCATCCAAGGCTTGTTTGATTCTCTCCAGGATGGTGCGGCTTCGTATTTTGTTTGGGATGGACAGGACCATAATTCCGCGCCAGTTTTTGCATTGCCTTAAGTCTCTTTTCTTTGATAGTTTGAACAAGTATCTTTTCTTTCAATCCTCTGGTACTTCGCCTTCTTTCCACACCTTCTCCAGCAGTGGCGTCATCAACTCCGCTGTTGTCTCTGGGTCTATTTTCAAAGCTTCTGCTAGGATTACTTCTGATAAAGCTGCTTTTCTAGCTTTTAGCATCTTCATTGCATTCAGGGCTTCTGATTTTGTCGAGGGGTCAATGTTCACTTGTAGTTCTGCTTCCGTTGTTGGTATTGTTGGGTGCGTTGTAGGTGGTGGACGGTTTAGAAGCCTTTTGAAGTGTTGAGCCCAGTGTTTTCTTTGCTCCACCTCTTTGGTGATTGACTTTCCATTGTCCTCTTAACTGGCTTAATCTGTGTTGAACTTCTGCCCGATAGGTTCCTAGTTGTTTGGTAGAGTGTGGCGAGGTATCCTTTGCCTGCAGCTTGTTCTGCTTCACTTGCCATGGCTTCATAATATTTTCTTTTGTCTTCCCTGGCACTCTTCTTCACTCTTTTGTTCAGCGTATTGTAGCTTGCATTGAACACCTGTTTTTGTTGCTCGTCGGTGCACCGGATAACCTTTTGTTTCACTGTCCTTCTCTCCTCGATTAGTTTTCAAGTGTCTGCAGTGAGCTACTGTTTGTCCTGCCTCGCAATATTACTCTTTAATTTTTATTTTCTGTTTATACTACTTTTTACTTCAGTACTTTGAAGTCATTTGAATACTGCAAGCTTATCCACGGATTGAAATCAGCTACAGAACCAAGGAATATCAGTGAAGTGTACTACACAAATGTTTCGTAAGCTTAGTTTGAGCCTCATTGAAAGTACGCACGAGGGATATAAAATAAGGACTTAGCTTGATTGTGAAACATTCATCTATCCAGGCCTAATCATTTGTTGCTAATAGCTTTAGTTTCCTGTCAACTGAGTAAACTCACATATTCGACGTCTGTTGAAATGTGGGTTACGTGCAACAGGAATCAAGCACATAATTGATTTACCGGCTAGATTCCGGGCATGAAACTGCTTCTTGAAATATTTTATTCGATACCAGATGTAACAACAACTTCGTATCGTTAGGTCGCAGGAGACTGAGAGAAAATATTGGATTAGTGAAGAAGAAGAAAAACAGAAAGCAAGTTATTCTATTAATCAATTCAGTGGGGAATAAAAGCCTACTAGTCAGAAATAACTACGTATAGGTAGGACAATTGCCGCTCTCCCTCGGCGAACTTCAAATTAAAAAATTTGCTAATATTAAGAAAAAAATTATAAAGTAGCTCATGTAATCATAAATGAATTAAAATGATAAAAAAGAGTGTGACCCTAAATATCTCCATCATTTGGACAATAGAAGAATATTAGTTGGTAAGAGTGCTGCAAAACGACATCATTCATCGGAGTCCTCAGCGTATGTCTGGGTCATCTTCATTGTTTACACCATATGCGTGGAGATAAAGCTACATGAAAAACAAGCTACTGGAATTCCTGTTTCAACTTCGTGTAAGTGGCCATCTGATAGTCACTTTGAAGACATCGAAGATAGCTGTTGATATGTGTCTGAGGCAGGCTGCTGCAGAAAAGTAAAAATGATTTCATAGTGATGAAGGTGTCGAATGGGAATCCGATTACGGTTGGTTTTGACATTCTCATCCATTCCGACTGCCTGTAATCGGAATAAAGGTGCCTAGTTCTATCGTCAAAAGTGACTGCTCCTGTTTGTTTAGCTGCTGTCGCTGCTGGCGGTGGTGGTTGTGTTGTCGCTAGTTATCGGAATCACACTCATCATCGTCATGTTCTATTGACGTCACATGTGTTTTGAATGCTTCTTCTGCCAGATTGTTCGACTCAGCCTTTACGTTCTCGATGAGGTTTGATAGTCAATATATCAGGGCGGTGATATGCAGCATTTTCGACCAGCCAATTCTTGCACAACTGATAAAAGACATCTTTAATTGTATTTACGCTTCTGTTAATCCCTTATTCATCTCACCACCGGACTTCAAAATTTTCTCCAACGCAGATTGCTGCATGTCGAATTGAACGTGACAGAATTTTAACACACCATCTACGTGACGCCATGAACATCGGAAGTAATACATTATTCAACTTGAACTCTGATCACTATCCACTCGAACAGTGGCTGATTTCCTCTTCACACTCAACCCGTAGACTCGTCAAATAGAAAACCATTTGTAATTTTTTGTACAACCTTATTACCACCTGAACAATTTAGCACAATTGAGCAATTTCATCCACTTTCATATTCTTCCATGAGTTCATTATTAGTTCTTTGATTCACTCTTCCCGAAATTTTTTCTAATGTATGCACGGTATTATATGCATCGTCTTTAAATATGATTGTGCTGTCTCTCATAAATGAATGACGATATGTAGTACTATTTTACTGGGATGAGTAGTTGTATTTCAGTGATGGTTGCTATCTGGCTGGCTGACTGTCTTGATGGTTGTCCAACATGCTCGAAGTTATTTTAATACTACATTAGTGCTTCCATTCCAAAAAGCCTAACTCGTCAGTTGTTTACTGCGTTTGCGTTAACTCAGATACCTGGAAATCTTCTCAGTGCGGTTAACGACATGGGGATTCCTTGGGTATTGGTGTTTACTTAATAGGAATGCTGGTTCCTGAGTATTAGGTGACCAAATATTTCAAACATTTTTCCAATACTTCATGGTTCTGTGTTCTCTGGCATTAATCGTAAGAATAATTGTAAGCCTAGACTAAAAACACTTCCTCAACTCCTTCTAGTTTTCACACTTACCAGTAGTAGATTTTATGTTCATTTGAAATTATTACTAACTGGAAAGCTGTCATGTGTATGCAGCTGTCATGCCTTCACTGAAAGATTTCAATAATTATATTTCGACTGAGATAACATGATTGGATATCATGTCCAAACACCCATTTATATATGTATATTTTTTTGCACATTATTGTTCATTTCACCTGCTAGGGAATAACACATATCCATGCTGTCCTGTTCTCTGCAGTCATCTTGATATGTATCCACGATCAGGACTGTACGTGAATGCAAAGAAGATGGAGGTGAGGAATTTAATCAATGCACTAAAGACAACAAGAAGCACTGATCACTGTCAACTGGATACATCTGAAAGTGCTCGGTGTCTCCAATCATCCAGGTAGGCAGCATACTTTCAAGTGCATACAGCTGGGACGGATAAGGATGTCATGATCCGATTTGGAGAGGCATTAAAAGTAGTACTTCCAGCGGGACGTTTTGAACCTTTATCAACTGCTGCCTCCTCTGCATCCAACTACAGAAAATCAGATGTTACTCTTGAAATGATTAGTAAATGACGATGCAGGATCAAACCAACAAAGAAACTACTGGTCGAGAAATACACAGAATGAAATGGTGGTGTATTGAACACAAGTGGAAGACAATTTCACCTTCCAGACAATCGGTATATTGTGACCTTATTCAGGAACGGTCTGTTTGAGAGAGTTTCATGAGCAAGATTGTGTTAGATAGGGGAGACGAGAGATCATACACAATCATGGAACCGTGCCGGAGAGAATAGCAGTCAATAGGAGAAAGTAGAGATGTGCCATTCACTCAGAACTCGATAAGAAATAATAATTATAAAAGTGGTGATGGTGATTCTCAAGTTTTCAACAAGAAGAGGAAGAATTTCTTTCTTTCAATTTCAACCAAACTATCTTGTGCTAGCTTTTATATCTGTTAAGACTATGAGGGCGATAATACATTCCGTTTGTCTCAGGAGCTATCTGTGGTGCCATTTGTCCCAGGGATTGTTTAACTTTTGCCTTTTACCAATTGTTTCCATGGAAATTATATATAGTTGAATGATGTAAACAATCACCGATGCTTCTTCCATCTCCTTCGCTTTTGTCGCCCAACAATGTTCACGGTCGATACGAAGGCTTCTTGTGAGTTTCGTTCAACTTTTTCTTCGCACTGTATCATCATTTTATCAAGACTGTCATCATACTAAGGGAAGACAACGGATTTGACGTTGATTTCTATATTGCACCGGCGTACGCGAAACATTGGCTACTGACACAGAACAGTCAGGTTGAGGAAAAGTAGACCTCAGAGCATTACAGCAGACAAACAGGTGTCTATTCGAGGAAGAATCAAAAAAGTGATATCACTAATTGACATTCGAGAAGAGCCTATCATCAGACTCGAGAGTCAAATAAAGGGATACTTTGACCACTTCAAATTACTGTTGCATAGACCAACACCTACAACTCGTTCAGAAATACCAACAACAACAACAACACCCTATGCATGAATGCTAGTAGAGAAAAGTCTTGTAACGTAAGCAGCTTTACGGAATGTTATCAGGACACTGATAGCTAACTGGAAAGGCAGCAATACGGGATAGAATTCTTCCTAAGGTGCTGAAATCAGATCCAGAGACAGTAGGCGCCATTCTCACAGTACAAATGCAAACATCTGAAATGAGTGAGAGTGGTCTACTGATTGTCTACTGAACAAAAAATAACCTATCTGTATCAAGTGGGAAATTCGAAGGAGATTACTTATTTCAGCCAATTAGGAAACATCGTTTCAACCACAGACAGTCGAAAGTGACGAATGTGTGTAAATCAGAATATGAAAAGGAAGTTACACAATACGTAAAACCTATATACATCTCAGTCTGACCTTACTTCTCTACTTGGGAATTGAGGTCACCTGCTAAAACAACCATTTCTGAACGTTTCGCTTTTCGCAGCGAATTGGACAGTTTCAGGTAGAAGTCATCCTTTGGTCCGCCAGAAATTCAGTATGTAGAGGCGTAGGTGGTGACTACGAAGAGACAACGATGGGTCATGTCATCCTTCTTTTTTCTAATGGAACTGTTCAGCCGGAACACGCACATACGAATATCGACTGAGATCAATCAGTGATGTGCTTGAACATGCTAGTCCTCACGAATTAGGTGAGGGGTCTCCTGATACCCTCAATGTGAAATTCCCAGATCCACTTTATTTGCCGCGTAAGGTCTGGCGAATGACTACACTCGGGTATTGCATGCGTGTCTCCGAAAGACAACATAAATCAATAGCTCGAGATTCCAGAGTTCTAAGCTGCGATTCCTGTTGCCCGATTTGACATAGTTGTTTGGCGTTGAAGCTCCTACATGAAGAGACTTTTGTGAGCGTCCACATCCAGTGACTCCATGATTAACCATCCATGCAAAAACTGATTCATGAATCTAATTTGCTGACCATATTTGAAGATTGGCCACAGTTTGTAAAGAATTACGTGAATTACTTCGGATGCCGATCACCTTGACTGTAGAACTAGTAAGATTCGTAAGCCTATTTTACACGGTTTGACGATGAGAAATTTCACCGCAATTACTTTGAGAAAACAAAATTCACAGTGACTCGCTAGGCAGGATCAAGAGTAACTAGAAAAGGAGGAATATATGCACACTGATGTATAATACTTACTGATTGAGGTGAGTAGTTGTATACCATACCCACAGAGAGAGAGACATAAATCAACCAGTAGTGCTTGCGAACTAACCAGCTAAATCGACGTGATTTCAACACGCAGAAGTCGTTTCGCTCATTTCGGACTGAACAAGGAAGAAATATACGGGGTCTTACTGCATTCAGAAAGATGAGATAATTCAAACAGCCAGTTTCCAGCTTATTTGGCTCTCTGAGCTTAGTCGAACGCATTACACAACTGAGTAGCTTGACTCCATGGGATCGAAGCACATATCTGGCAGTTCATTCACTTCAAGCATGCTGGACAACCACCAAGACAGTCAGCCAGAGAGCTAGCACCAATAAAATGCAGCTACTCATATCAATCAATACGTAGTATACAGTGTGTTAAATCCATGGTTGGCTGCACAATCGTATCTATACACGACGTATACAATACCGTGCATATATAAGAAGAGATTTTCGGAAGAGGGAATCAGACCATTACCAATGATCTCATGGAGGTATTTGAGAGTGGAAGATATTGCTCGATTCTGCGGAAATTGTTCAATTAGTAATACATTAGTTCAAAATTTCAAATGATTTTCCATTTGACGAGTTGCTCACATGGTTAAGTCATATGTGCAATGAATACATTTCTACAATCAGCTTCATCGAATCATGAACTTTCAAGCAATCAGTCGACTGATGATCAATATCTGCCTTTCAATGTTCTCAAAATGGATTGATAAATTTCCTCTGTGAAATTTCTAGGTCATCACATGAGTCAACGGGTTGAGTGTGAAGAGGAAATCAGCCACTGTTCGAGTGGATAGTGATCAGAGTTCAAGTTGAATAATGTATTACTTCCGATGTTCATGGCGTCACGTAGATGGTGTGTTAATATTCTGTCACGTTCAATTCGACATGCAGCAATCTGCGTTGGAGAAAATTTTGAAGTCCGGTGGTGAGATGAATCAGAGTTTAGCAGATGCAGGCATGAAAATAAAGATGTCTTCTTTCAATTGTCAAAGAACTGACTGGCGAAAGTTCTCATCGCTATTGGCTTGATAAATTCGTTGACAATGAAGCCTATTCGACAAGCGTCATGCTCAAACCAACAAACTGTCAGGCGAATCATCCGTCAAAGAAAGGACTTCATTATAACATTGAGGAGATGCCTGTGATGCTGACAACTAACATCACCACCATCACAACTAGCAGCGGCTGCTTGACAGACAGGAGCAGTCACTTTCGACGCTAGATCTAGGCACGATCTTTGCGAAAACAGGTAGTTACAACGGATGAGAATATCAAAGCCAACTTTCATTGGAATCGAATTTGACACTTTCATAACATTTAAATTAATTCAAGTCTTCTACAGCAGCCCGCTTCAGACTTACATCAACGGCCTTCTTTGATGTTTTCATAGTGGTAATCAGATGACCGGTTATATGAAGTTGAAATTAGGAATTCGAGGAACTTGCAAATCATGTAGCTTTTTCTCAAAACATATTGGGTACTTAACGAACATTTCTCAGGCAACCAGTGTTAAGACTGATGCATGGCGTCGTTTTGTAAGCCATCGACCGACGAATAGGCGTTCATTGATACGATAGACGATATATTGTGAAGCAAAGATGATAGATTACGGGTAATGTTGTGGCAAACTAATGAGGACTGAAGAAATGTGAACAAAAGTTTTACCTGGAGTTGCGGTCAAAATGCAAGCGGAGAATATTAAAAAGAATAATGAGTCAGTTAATAACATCTGACTCCACGTAATCGTAGTAAGAGTAAACGTGAGCTAAGTCTTAACACTTTCCGATATTGTGTGTAACACATCTGATTTGTGACTATTGAAATTTCTTGAGTAATTCTTCGCAAAATTAGGAGCTTTTGTGATTATAAGGGAATGGTTCCTACTTGAAGTTCACCCGAATAGAAAATGAAATTCGAATGACTTTTTCAAGGTATATTTATGTATGATTAGCAGGCTGACATTCCTAACTGAATTGAGAAAATCGACAGTATGTACTTTAACTGCTTGTAAATCACCACTTTAAAAATCTATCACAGGCATATCATGACCGAGCGATGTAAACTATTTGTCATATCAAGTATTGAGTGGAAATGAATATCTTGTTTAGACGAAAACATAACTTGCTAACTGCAGTCCCACACACTCAGACATAACGGTTCCACGATACATAAAATGAACATTTGCAGAAGTAATTATGTGAATAAAAACTAGCCATGGAATCGATGAGTCGCGTGTCGCTTCTTGTAAGAAACTTGGAGTCTCTTGCAGCATGAGTGCTCCAGTGGATAATGCTTTGACATATGTAGCGATTGGTAATGATTTCGAAAGTGATGCGGTGGAAAACCTTTCTCTGGGAAACAAATGTCTTCATTAATCGACATCTAAGGAATAATGAATAAGCAGATGATCGGTACAATTGCTCATTTACGGAAACAGTATAGTGTACAATAATGAAACAACCGTTCATTTTCCTAGTTAAATATCAATTTAAACGTTCTACGTCTAGTACCGTCTCTGTCGTATAGAACACTGGTGGGACAATTACGGTGTCACTGAGTATTTTTACAAAGCTGTGTGAACGAATAATCATTCGTAATTGCATGCACTCCAACCTGATGAGATGCAAGACGCGGAGATTTGTTGGTAGAGAGGATGAGGTGTTTGAGCTATTGCTTTAGACAATTTCTCACATGATTTCAGGTAGCCTTCCACACAACCTTTACTTTTTTTGACAATATGACTGAGTTATTCCTAACCAGAACAGGAAAGACACATTTTTGAGTGCAATAAAGAGAAATCAGTAAGATGCAACAGTGCATAAATTGTAAAGGTACAGGATGAGTGATTCCTCCGCGATGGTCCGAAACAGTTGATGTAACAGGTTGGACAGAAGCTATTCTTCGTACCAGCAAGATATGAAGCAATGAGGTAAGGTTAGGGATTCGAACTGTCTCGAGCCATTCTATGCTTCAATTACCTTCTGTATCAGTAAAATCTACGCTAGGCTACAAGGGTCATGCAAATAGACCAGTCCATGCAGATCACGTTTATGCTTGGAAGTGAAGTTAAACAACTGATATTTAGAGCAGTTTAGCTTGGGATCACCTAGCTTGGATCGTTGGCATAAACTAGACCGAAAGCTATTTATTTTGAAACAGCCAGTTATGTGGATGTTACTGGCAATCAGACAGTCTGATCACCAGCGTATTAAACGAAGCTGATTCAGTCTGCAATAGGCAAATGATGTCAGAGTACATGACGCATCTGGCCGCCAAGCTAGTATTCCTGTTGAGAAAAGAGCTTGACTGACTCCATATTTCAAACAAGACCAACATCAGATACTCACCAATTTCATTTGTGAATTTCCACGAAAAAGATACAGCCAGTATATAAGGGAAACAGGAGAATGGGTGTTTATCAGGATGCTTCAATACGTTTCCGAAATTCCACGTCTCACAGATTCAGCTTTATCCACAAGCGTCACATTTCATCATCTTTTCGAAACAAGAAACGATTACAGAATGGTGACATTTTCTAAGACGATGATGAACATACAAGCTAATCCACGGTTACTCCAAAAATCTGGATCTATTGCTCTCGCAAAATGAAGATTTTATTGTCTGAACAAAGGGACACTGTTGTTAGCTAATGACTAACTATATAAGCACTCATGTATTCACTGAAACTCATCGAAAGTGTATTAGTGATATGTGTAGTTTTCTGTGCGGCATATTGACGCTATGGTGTCTGGATTTCTATATTTTCCTCAAATAGAATATCCATGAAGTTTTTTAGCCGTGATCCACGATGCAATAAGACACAAGAATACAGTACAATGGAATAAAGCGATAGCATTGAAGTAATGTGTGACAGGTTGGAGAGAGTAAGATCAAGTGGGGAAGACTTGCCATCCTAAATGAAATTCATTTTCAAACGTGTCATTCTATGTCATCGGATTTCACGCGATGTTATTTGCGTTTTTCACTTACTTGTATTTGCCTACATATCCGATAATCTCACACCCCCCTCCCAACTAATATACATCCTATGACTTGTTCAAATGTTGCATGAATTGTCTCTCCACTTCACAATGAACTATGACTATGACGTCACAAACATTTGAATTCGAACTGTCTTACTTACAATCAGTATTTCATGTTTTCTCATGTATGATTGGATCTTCTCAACAGACACAGTTTCCAGTACATCACATCAGATGCTTTTGTAAAGCTCGACAATAAATTCATTGGTGAACACAGTATCAACGCTAAATCACCTGACTTCAGTTTTTCCTTTGATGAACTGAATACTCTGTGAACGATTTTGAGGTATATGAGAAGTGACTGTTACAACTAAGTTGGATTTCATGAGTTTTTGTGTACAAGTTGTATTCTTATATCAATGGATTTCATGAGCATTTGACATTCCTTTAATCGACATTGGAAAGCATGAAGAGGGGCCGGAGTGTTTGGAAGTAATTGATAACAAACACTGATAAACGAACAATAGGTTGAACGTAGAAACTTCAGGTTTCCTTGTGAGCGTATAACAATGCATTCCCACGACAATCAAAAACTAAGACGGAAGAGGTATCGTGCTGATGATTCGTCTGCCATCGGACTGTAAGGTACGTATCGTCTGACTGCTGGGAATTGTTAGGTTTCAAACAGACATCGTTAGTTAACTGTCCTGAAATTCGAGCAGTCTTCTTGAGGTTCAGACTGTAGGCTGCCTGCCATTTTAACCTGATGGTTAGACAATAAACATATTAATGCAATGCACTAATTGGATATACATCAGCCTGCCGATGAAAATACGATCAACTTTTTAAATAAAGCGAAGCTGCATTTTCGTGTATACAATTCGAATAAGTCAACCTAATTTCTTGTAAATGATAGAATATTATTATTATATCCTTTAATTTCTAGAAGAATACAGGGTTTCAGCTGGGCGTCTTCATTGTCTTCTGTTTTCTGCCACCTTTTTGACTCCGCTCCAAGTCTGCCCACATGCTTTCATTTCCTCCTCACATGACCTTCTCCAAGTCACTTTTGCACTGACGACCAACTCGCCGCTTCACTTTCGGATTCCACTCAAGCGATGGCCTCTCTAGTGATGTCACTTGATGGTTTCCTCAGAGTATGGCCAATACATCTCCATTTCTCTCTGCCTATTTGTTTCACAATCGATTCCTGCTCTGTTGGTTTGCCCATTGCCATAGATCCCTGTTGCTGGTCTTTTCTGGCCGGCCATCTGATCTTGAATGGTATTGGGCGAAGACAACTGTTAATGAAGGTCTGAAGTTTGTTTGAGATGCTCTTTATGACACGCCAACTCTCTGATCCGTACAGAAGCACTGACTTTACATTGGAGTTGAAAATCCGGATTTTATTTTAGATGCTCAGCACTGCTGGCTTCCACACAGACTTAAGAGTAATGAAAACCTATCTTGCCTTTCCGATTCTGGCTTTGGTATCCTCGTCAGTTCCGCCTGTAGTCGAAACGATGCTTCACAGGCAGGTAGGTGAAGGAGGTTGTTTCTTTCAGGTTCCTTTTATTTTGCTGATTGTTGTCTAACGTTGTTGCTGCCGTTGGTGTTGGCCAGGAATCTTCATCACCTCTGTCTTATCTATGTTCACTTGAAGTCCTATCTTTGATGATTCTTCTGCCAACTTGTTGCTTTTCACTTGCATATCTTCCGGTTTGTGAGAAATCAGACATATATCATCGGTGAAGTCCAGGTCCTCTGAGTCTTTTTGTGAGTCCATTTTATGCCTGTTTCCTGATTGCTTGTTGTCTGTCGCATTATCCAATCTACTGCAATCAGGAAGATCACTGGCAATAGTAGACAGCCTCCCCTCACTCCCGTCCTCACTTCGAAGGCTTCCGTAAATTTCCTGTTGTGGATTACTTGGCATGCCGCATTGTCGCATAACTGTTGAATGAGATGTATAATTGTCGATGGGACCCCGTAGTAGCGAAGTAGTTGCCAAATCATCTCTCCATTGACGCTGCACTGTCGAAGGCCCTTTTAAAGTCGATGAAATTGAGAAAGAGAGGTGACTACCATTACAAGCTTTGCTCAATGATGATCCGTAGTGTGGCGACTCGATCAATACATGACTTGTTTCTCCTGATTCCAGTTCCGGTCGGAGTTTTGCATCCAAGGCTTGTTTGATTCTCTCCATGATGATGCGGCTTAGTAGTTTCCTTGGGATGGACATGAGCATAATTCTGCGCCAGTTTTTGCATTGCCTTAAGTCTCTTTTCTTTGGTAGTTTGAATAAGTAAACTTTCTTTCAATCCTCTGGTACTTCGCCCTCTTTCCACACCTTCTCCAGCAGTGGCGTCATCAACTCCGCTGTTGTCTCTGGGTCTATTTTCAAAGCTTCTGCTGGAATTACTTCTGATAAAACTGCTTATCCAGCTTTTAGCATCTTGACTGCATTCAGCACTTCTGATTTTGTCGAGGGGTCAATGTTCACTTGTAGTACTGCTTTCGTTGTTTGTATTGTTGGGCGCGTTGTAGGTGGCGGACAGTTTAGAAGCCTTTTGAAGTGTTCAGCCCAGTGTTTTCTTTGCTCTACCTTTTTGGTGATTGACTTTACATTGTCATCCTTTACTGGCTTAATCTGTGTCGACCTTTCGCTCGATAGGTTCCTAGTTGTTTGGTAGAGTGTGGCGAGGTATCCTTTGCCTGCAGCTTGTTCTGCTTCACTTCGCATGGTTTCATAATATTTCCTTTTGTCTTCTCTGGCACTCTTCTTCATTCTTTTGTTCAGCGTATTGTAGTTTGCATTGAACACATGTTTTTGTTGCTCGTCGTGGCACCGGATAACCTTTTGTTTCACTGTGCTTCTCTCCTCGATTAGTTTTCAAGTGTCTGCAGTGAGCTACTGTTTGTCCTGCCTCGCAATATTACTCTTTAATTTTTATTTTCTGTTTATACTACTTTTTACTTCAGTACTTTGAAGTCATTTGAATACTGCAAGCTTATCCACGGATTGAAATCAGCTACAGAACCAAGGAATATCAGTGAAGTGTACTACACAAATGTTTCGTAAGCTTAGTTTGAGCCTCATTGAAAGTACGCACGAGGGATATAAAATAAGGACTTAGCTTGATTGTGAAACATTCATCTATCCAGGCCTAATCATTTGTTGCTAATAGCTTTAGTTTCCTGTCAACTGAGTAAACTCACATATTCGACGTCTGTTGAAATGTGGGTTACGTGCAACAGGAATCAAGCACATAATTGATTTACCGGCTAGATTCCGGGCATGAAACTGCTTCTTGAAATATTTTATTCGATACCAGATGTAACAACAACTTCGTAATGTTAGGTCGCAGGAGACTGGGAGAAAATATTGGATCAGTGAAGAAGAAGAAAATCTGAAAGCAAGTTATTCTATTAATCAATTCAGTGGGGAATAAAAGCCTACTAGTCAGAAATAACTACGTATAGGTAAGACAATTGCCGCTCTCCCTCGGCGAACTTCAAAATAAAAATTTGCTAATATTACGAAAAACTTAATAAAGTAGCTCATGTAATCATAAATGAATTAAAATGATAAAAAAGAGTGTGACCCTAAATATCTCCATCATTTGAACAATAGAAGCCTATTAGTTGGTGAGAGTCTTGCAAAACGACATCATTCATCGGAGTCCTCAGCGTATGTCTGGGTCATCTACATTGTTTACACCATATCCGTGGAGATAAAGCTACCTGATAAACAAGCTACTGGAATTCCTGTTTCAACTTCGTGTAACCGGCCATCTGATAGTCACTATGAATTCATCGAAGACAGCCGTCGATGTGAGTCTGAAGCAGGCCACTGAAATGATTCTCGTAACACTCTGGCCAGATATAGACCCATAAGCAAGAACTGACATATTGACTAAATTAGCAGTGACAGTGAAAATCCGAATTACCTAATGTATCCTGTGGATGAGTGTGGAGAATTCTCAGTGATTTCATGACGGTGAAGGTGTCAAATGAGATTCCAATTACGGTTGGTTTCGACATTCTCATCCATTCCGACTGCCTGTAATCGGAAAGTTGGTGCCTAGTTCTATCGTCAAAAGTGACTACTCCTGTTTGTTTAACTCCTGTTGCTGCTGGCGGTGGTGGTTGTTTTGTCGTTAGTTGTCTGAATCACAATCATCATCGCCAAGTTCTAATGACGTCCTATGTTTCCTATGTAGCAAAGAGCAATGTCTACTAGCCAAATATTTCACAGTTGATAACAGACATCTTTATTTGTATGTACGCTTCTGTTAATCCCTTATTCATCTGACCACCAGACTTCAAAATTTTCTCCAACGCAGATTGCTGCATGTCGAATTGAACGTGACAGAATATTAACACACCATCTACGTGACGCCATGAACATCGGAAGTAATACATTATTCAACTTGAACTCTGATCACTATCCACTCGAACAGTGGCTGATTTCCTCTTCACACTCAACCCGCTGACTCATGTGATGACCTAGAAAGTTCACAGAGGAAAGTTGTTGTTCCATTTTGAGAACATTGAAAGGCAAATATTGAGGATCAGTCGACTGACTGTGTGAAACCACGTGATTTGATGAAGCTGACTGCTGGAATGTATTCAGTGCACATATGAGTTAACCATGTGAGCAACTCGTCAAATAGAAAACCATTTGTAAGCTTTTGTACAACTTTATTACCACCTGAACAATTTAGTACAATTGAGCAATTTCATCCACTGTCATATTCTTCCATGAGTTCATTACTAGTTCTTTGATTCACTCTTCCTGAATTTTTTTCTAATGTATGCACGGTATTATATGCATCGTCTTTAAATATGATTGTGCTGTCTCTCATAAATGAATGACGATATGTAGTACTATTTTACTGGGATGAGTAGTTGTATTTCAGTGATGGTTGCTATCTGGCTGGCTGACTGTCTTGATGGTTGTCCAACATGCTCGAAGTTATTTTAATACTACATTAGTGCTTCCATTCCAAAAAGCCTAACTCGTCAGTTGTTTACTGCGTTTGCGTTAACTCAGATACCTGGAAATCTTGTCAGTGCAGTTAACGACATGAGGATTCCTTGGGTATTGGTGTTTACTTAATAGGAATGCTGGTTCCTGAGTATTAGGTGACCAAATATTTCAAACATTTTTCCAATACTTCATGGTTCTGTGTTCTCTGGCATTAATCGTAAGAATAATTGTAAGCCTAGACTAAAAACACTTCCTCAACTCCTTCTAGTTTTCACACTTACCAGTAGTAGATTTTATGTTCATTTGAAATTATTACTAACTGGAAAGCTGTCATGTGTATGCAGCTGTCATGCCTTCACTGAAAGATTTCAATAATTATATTTCGACTGAGATAACATGATTGGATATCATGTCCAAACACCCATTTATATATGTATATTTTTTTGCACATTATTGTTCATTTCACCTGCTAGGGAATAACACATATCCATGCTGTCCTGTTCTCTGCAGTCATCTTGATATTTATCCACGATCAGGACTGTACGTGAATGCAAAGAAGATGGAGGTGAGGAATTTAACCAATGCACTAAAGACAACAAGAAGCACTGATCACTGTCAACAGGATACATCTGAAAGTGCTCGGTGTCTCCAATCATTCAGGTATAGGCAGCATACTTTCAAGTGCATACAGCTGGGACGGATAAGGATGTCATGATCAGATTTGGAGAGACATTAAAAGTAGTACTTCCAGCAGGACGTTGTGAACCTTTATCAGCTGCTGACTCCTCTGCATCCAACTGAAGAAAATCAGATGTTACTCTTCAAATGATTAGTAAATGACGATGCAGGATCAAACCAACAAAGAAACTACCGGTCGAGAAATATACAGAATGAAATGGTGGTGTATTGAACACAAGTTGAAGACAATTTCACCTTCCAGACAATCGGTATATTGTGACATTGATCGGGAACGGTCTGTTTGAGTGAGTTTCATGAGCAAGATTGTGTTAGATAGGGGAGACGAGAGATCATACACAATCATGGAACCGTGCCGGAGAGAATAGCAGTCAATAGGAGAAAGTAGAGATGTGCCATTCACTCAGAACTCGATAAGAAATAATAATTATAAAAATGTTGATGGTGATTCTCAAGTTTTCAACAAGACAACGAAGAATTTCATTCTTTCAGTATCAACCATACTATCTTGTGCTAGCTTTTATATCTGTTAAGACTATGAGAGCGATAATACATTGCGTCTGTCTCAGGAGCTATCTGTGGTGCCTTTTGTCCCAGGGATTGTTTAACTTTTGCCTTTTACCAATTGTTTCCATGGAAATTATATATAGTTGAATGATGTAAACAATCACCGATGCTTCTTCCATCTCCTTCGCTTTTGTCGCCCAACAATGTCCACGGTAGATACGAAGGCTTCTTGTGAGTTGCGTTCGACTTTTTTTCCGCACCGTATCATCATTTTATCAAGACTGTCATCATACTAAGGGAAGACAACGGATTTGACGTTAATTTCTATATTGCACCGGCGTACGCGACACATTGACTACTGACACAGAACAGTCAGGTTGAGGAAAAGTAGACCTCGGAGCATTACAGCAAACAAACAGGTGTCTATTCAAAAAGGAATCAAAAAGGTGATATCACTAATTGACATTCGAGAAGAGCCTATCATCAGACTCGAGAGTCAAATAAAGGGATAGTTTGGCCACTTCAAATTACTGTTGCATAGACCAACACCTACAACTCGTTCAGAAATACCAACAACAACAACAACACCCTATGCATGAATGCTGGTGGATAAAAGTCTTGTAACGTAAGCAGCTTTACGGAATGTTATCAGGACACTGATAGCTAACTGGAAAGGCAGCAATACGGGATGGAATTCTTCCTAAGGTGCTGAAATCAGATCCAGAGACAGTAGGCGCCATTCTCACAGTACAAATGCAAAACATCTGAAATTAGTGAAAGTTGTCTACTGATTGATGAAAAGTAACTCTCGAGAACTACTTTAAAAGGTTCACTTGAAGATGCAATGCAGAAACGTCAGACAGTTGTGTGTCAATCCCACTTCTCACGTGTTTCACGACAAACGACTGAAAGAGGTCTTCGAATTGAAGGTGACAGGAAGCAAGATACGGCTTTCTCCCTGAAATCACTGATGATATTCCCGAATAGAATGGACTGGATTATGCGGAAAATTGTCAAAAGGGAAAAAAGAATAGACGAATAATGTGATAAACAACACACTGATAGAAAAAGCAGAATGCAAAGACAGGATATCAGGTGAACATAGTGACGATGAGTGCGGTGACATCTATCAAGTTACCGAGTGACAACAATAGCAGAAAATAACCTATCTGTATCAAGTGGAGAAATTTGAAGTAGATCGCTTATTTCAGCCAATTAGGCAACATCGTTTCAACCACAGACAGTCGAAAGTGACGAATGTGTGGAAATCAGAATATGAAAAGGAAGTTACACAATACGTAAAACCTATATACACGTCAGTCTGACCTTACTTCCCTACTTGGGAATTGAGGTCACCTGCTAAAACAACTATTTCTGAACGTCTCGCTTTTCGCAGCGAATTGGACAGTTTCAGGTAGAAGTCATCCTTTGGTCCGCCAGAAATTCAGTATGTAGAGGCGTAGGTGGTGACTACGAAGAGACAACGATGGGTCATGTCATCCTTCTTTTTTCTAATGGAACTGTTCAGCCGGAACACGCACATACGAATATCGACTGAGATCAATCAGTGATGTGCTTGATCATGCTAGTCCTCACGAATTAGGTGAGGGGTCTCCTGATACCCTCAATGTGAAATTCCAAGATTCACTTTATTTGCCGTGTAAGGTTAGGTGAATGACTACACTCGGGTATTGCATGCGTGTCTCCGAAAGACAACATAAATCAATAGCTCGAGATTCCAGAGTTCTAAGCAGCGATTCCTGTTGCCCGATTTGACAGAGTTGTTTGGCGTTGAAAGCTCCTACATGAAGAGACTTTTGCGAGCGTACACATCCAGTGGCTCCATGATTAACCATCCATGCAAAAACTGATTCATGAATCTAATTTGCTGACCATATTTGAAGATTGGCCACAGTTTGTAAAGAATTACGTGAATTACTTCGGATGCCGATCACCTTGACTGTAGAACTAGTAAGATTCGTAAGCCTATTTTACACGGTTTGACGATGAGAAATTTCACCGCAATTACTTTGAGAAAACAAAATTCACAGTGACTCGCTAGGCAGGATCAAGAGTAACTAGAAAAGGAGGAATATATGCACACTGATGTATAATACTTACTGATTGAGGTGAGTAGTTGTATACCATACCCACAGAGAGAGAGACATAAATCAACCAGTAGTGCTTGCGAACTAGCCAGCTAAATCGACGTGATCTCAACACGCAGAAGTCGTTTTGCTCATTTCGGACTGAACAAGGAAGAAATGTACGGGGCCTTACTGCATTCAGAAAGATGAGATCATTCAAACAGCCAGTTTCCAGCTTATTTGGCTCTCTGAGCTTAGTCGAACGCATTACACAACTGAGTAGCTTGACTCCATGGGATCGAAGCACTTATCTGGTAGTTCATTCACTTCAAGCATGCTGGACAACCACCAAGACAGTCAGCCAGAGAGCTAGCACCAATAAAATGCAACTACTCATATCAATCAATACGTAGTATACAGTGTGTTAAATCCATGGTTGACTGCACAATCGTATCTATACACGACGTATACAATACCGTGCATATATAAGAAGAGATTTTCGGAAGAGGGAATCAGACCATTACCAATGATCTCATGGAGGTATTTGAGAGTGGAAGATATTGCTCGATTCTGCGGAAATTGTTCAATTAGTAATACATTTGTTCAAAATTTCAAATGATTTTCCATTTGACTAGTTGCTCACATGGTTAACTCATACGTGCACTAAATACATCCCAGCAGTCAGCTTCATCAAATCACTTGGTTTCACACAGTCAGTCGACTGATACTCAATATTTATCTCTCAGTGTTCTCAAAATGGATCAATAAATTACCTCTGTGAAATTTCTAGGTCATCACATGAGTCAACGGGTTGAGTGTGAAGAGGAAATCAGCCACTGTTCGAGTGGATAGTGATCAGAGTTCATGTCGAATAATGTATTACTTCCGATGTTCATGGCGTCACGTAGATGGCGTGTTAATATTCTGTTACGTTCATTTCGACATGCAGCATTCTGCATTGGAGAAAATTTTGAAGTCCGGTGGTGAGATGAATCAGAGTTTAGCAGATGCAGGCATGAAAATAAAGATGTCTTCTTTCAATTGTCAAAGAACTGACTGGCGAAAGTTCTCATCGCTATTGGCTTGATAAATTCGTTGACAATGAAGCCTATTCGACAAGCGTCATGCTCAAACCAACAAACTGTCAGGAGAATCATCCGTCAAAGAAAGGACTTCATTATAACATTGAGGAGATGCCTGTGATGCTGACAACTAACATCACCACCACCACAACTAGCAGCGGCTGCTTGACAGACAGGAGCAGTCACTTTCGACGCTAGATCTAGGCACGATCTTTGCGAAAACAGGTAGTTACAACGGATGAGAATGTCAATGCCAACCGTCATTGGAACCTAATTTGACACTTTCATCACTTTTAAATTAATTCAAGTCTTCTACAGCAGCCCGCTTCAGACTTACATCAACGGCCTTCTTTGATGTCTTCATAGTGATAATCAGATGACCGGTTATATGAAGTTGAAATTAGGAATTCGAGGAACTTGCAAATCATGTAGCTTTTCCTCAAAACATATTGGGTACTTAACGAACATTTCTCAGGCAACCAGTGTTAAGACTGATGCATGGCGTCGTTTTGTAAGCCATCGACCGACGAATAGGCGTTCATTGATACGATAGACGATATATTGGGAAGCAAAGATGATAGATTACGGGTAATGTTGTGGCAAACTAATGAGGACTGAAGAAATGCGAACAAAAGTTTTACCTGGAGTTGCGGTCAAAATGCAAGCGGAGAATATTAAAAAGAATAATGAGTCAGTTAATAACATCTGACTCCACGTAATCGTAGTAAGAGTAAACGTGAGCTAAGTCTTAACACTTTCCGATATTGTGTGTAACATCTGATTTGTGACTATTGAAATTTCTTGAGTAATTCTTCGCAAAATTAGGAGCTTTTGTGATTATAAGGGAATAGTTCTTACTTGAAGTTCACTCGAATGGAAAATAGAATTGGAATTTTTTTCAAGGTATATTTATGTTTGATTAGCAGGCTGACATTCCTAAATGAATTGGGAAAATCGACAGTATTTACTTTAACTGCTTGTAAATCACCACTTTAAAAGTCTATCACAGGCATATCATGACCGAGCGATGTAAACTATTTGTTATATCAAGTATTGAGTGGAAATGAATATCTTGTTTTGACGAAAAACATATCTTGCTAACTGCAGTCCCACACACTCAGACAAAACGGTTCCACGATACATAAAATGAACATTTGCAGAAGTAATTATGTGAATAAAAACTAGCCATGGAATCGATGAGTCGCGTGTCGCTTCTTGTAAGAAACTTGGAGTCTCTTGCAGTATGAGTGCTCCAGTGGATAATGCTTTGACATATGTAGCGATTGGTAATGATTTCGAAAGTGATGCGGTGGAAAACCTTTCTCTGGGAAACAAATGTCTTCATTAATCGACATCTAAGGAATAATGAATAAGCAGATGATCGGTACAATTGCTCATTTACGGAGACAGTATAGTGTACAATAATGAAACAACCGTTCATTTTCCTAGTTAAATATCAATTTAAACGTTCTACGTCTAGTACCATCTCTGTCGTATAGAACACTGGTGGGACAATTACGGTGTCACTGAGTATTTTTACAAAGCTGTGTGAACGCATAATCCTTTGTAATTACATGCACTCCAACCTGATGAGATGCAAGACGCGGAGATTTGTTGTTAGAGAGGATGAGGTGTTTGAGCTATTGCTTTAGACCATTTCTCACATGATTTCATGTGTCTGCTTGTGAGACCATTGATAAGCGACGTAGTGGCAGTAAAGTAGTAGCCTTCCACACAACCTTTAATCTTTTTGACAATATGACTGAGTTATTCCTAACCAGAACAGGAAAGACACATTTTTGAGTGCAATAAAGAGAAATCAGTAAGATGCAACAGTGCATAAATTGTAAAGGTACAGGATGAGTGATTCCTCCGCGATGGTCCGAAACAGTTGATGTAACAGGTTGGACAGAAGCTATTCTTCGTACCAGCAAGATATGAGGCGATGGGGTAAGGTTACAGATTCGAGCTGTCTCAAGCCATTCTATGCTTCAATTACCTTCTGTATCAGTAAAATCTACGCTAGGCTACAAGGGTCATGCAAATAGACCAGTCCTTGCAGATCACGTTTATGCTTGGAAGTGAAGTTAAACAACTGATATTTAGAGCAGTTTAGCTTGGGATCACCTAGCTTGGATCGTTGGCATAAACTAGACCGAAAGCTATTTATTTTGAAACAGCCAGTTATATGGATGTTACTGGCAATCAGACAGTCTGATCACCAGCGCATTTAAACGAAGCTGATTCAGTCTGCAATAGGCGAATGATGTCAGAGTACATGACGCATCTGGCCGCCAAGCTAGTATTCCTGTTGAGAAAAGAGCTTGACTGACTCCATATTTCAAACAAGACCAACATCAGATACTCACCAATTTCATTTGTGAATTTCCACGAAAAAGATACTGCCAGCATATAAGGGAAACAGGAGAATGGGTGTTTATCAGGATGCTTCAATACGTTTCCGAAAGTCCACATCTCACAGATTCAGCTTTATCCACAAGCGTCACATTTCATCATCTTTTCGAAACAAGAAACGATTACAGAATGGTGACATTTTCTAAGACGATGATGAACATAGAAGCTAATCCACGATAACTTCAAAAATCTGGATCTATCGCTCTCCCAAAATGAAGCCTTTACTGTCTGAACAAAGGGACACTGTTGTTAGCTAATGACTAACTATATAAGCACTCATGTATTCACTGAAACTCATCGAAATTGTATGAGTGACATGTGTAGTTGTCTGTGTGGCATATTGAGGCTGTGGTGTCTGGATTTCTATATTTTCCTCAAATAGAATATCCATGAAGTTTTTTAGCCGTGATCCACGATGCAATAAGACACAAGAATACAGTACAATGGAATAAAGCGATAGCATTGTAGTAATGTGTGACAGGTTGGAGAGAGTAAGATCAAGTGGGGAAGACTTGCCATCCTAAATGAAATTCATTTTCAAACGTGTCATTCTATGTCATCGGATTTCACGCGATGTTATTTGCGTTTTTCACTTACTTGTATTTGCCTACATATCCGATAATCTCACACACCCCTCCCAACTAATATACATCCTATGACTTGTTCAAATGTTGCATGAATTGTCTCTCCACTTCACAATGAACTATGACTATGACGTCACAAACATTTGAATTCGAACTGTCTTACTTACAATCAGTATTTCATGTTTTCTCATGTATGATTGGATCTTCTCAACAGACACAGTTTCCTGTACATCACATCAGATGCTTTTGTTAAGCTCGACAATAAATTCATTGGTGAACACAGTATCCATGCCAAATCCCTTGATTTCAGTTTTTCCTTTGATGAACTGAATACTCTGTGAACGATTTTGAGGTATATGAGAAGTGACAGTTACAACTAAGTTGGATTTCATGAGTTTTTGTGTACAAGTTGTATTCTTATATCAATGGATTTCATGAGCATTTGACATTCCTTTAATCGACATTGGAAAGCATGAAGAGGGGCCGGAGTGTTTGGAAGTAATTGATAACAAACACTGATAAACGAACAATAGGTTGAACGTAGAAACTTCAGGTTTCCTTGTGAGCGTATAACAATGCATTCCCAAGACAATCAAAAACTAAGACGGAAGAGGTATCGTGCTGATGATTCGTCTGCCATCGGACTGTAAGGTACGTATCGTCTGACTGCATGGAAGTAACCTTTCGATTGCAAATCCAAAAGTCTGAGGTGAGTTTCCTTGTCTGGGCAGGCAATCAGATAATCTTTTAAGTATGAGTATACAAAGTCGTGACCGCGAAATACTTCGTTGATTAAGCATTGGAATATTTGGGCTTCATTACGGAGACCGATCGGCATACGTGGAAATTCAAAAAGTCCGAAAGTCGTAGTGATAGCCGATTTCGGGATATCTTCTGTTGCCATCGGGATTAGGTTATACGCTTTAACGAAATCGATTTTGGAAAATATTGCCGCGCCAGGTAATGTTGCTGTTAATTCATGTATATGAGGCAAGGGGTAGGAATCAAGGGTTGTTTTGGCATTCACTTTTTGCGCGCTGTTTGAAAGGGAGTGCTTTTTTCACGTATTTCACGTTTTTGACAAATCGCTGTTTTGTTGTGTTATTCACTTCAAGAACATTTTAAAAAAAACTTTAACTTGACTTTTGTCTGTTAAGTTTTGATTTTAACCACTTATATAGTCTATATTGGGTAAATTGTCTTGGCTGTTTCCAGTAGAAATTCATCATGTCAAAAGTACCACATAAATGTAATAGGGCGGAGTGTTACTTTTTGGTAGATGATGGAATACAGTGTAATAACTGTGAAAAATGGTATCATAAGATGTGTACTGGATTACGTCCAGCTGCATACAAACGCTGTACTGCTCCAACATCCCACTGGATGTGCAGAATGTGTTGCTCTCCAAAGATGACCTTAATAAGGGAGGCTCACGAACTGCTGTCTAAAGCCATGGAACTTCCTGATGATAGCGTGGCTAGTAAGAGTGACACGGACTGCCCGTCTGAAGATGAAGCAGTAAGTGCCATCATGAATGTTATCACACCGGCGGTTACTATCCCAGTTACCCCGGAAGTAAAACCTACTAGGCGTTCGAAGCGTCTTAGTAAGCGAAAAGGTAACAAAACGGAAGCTGTAAACAGCACCTCAGAACCAGAGAACACCGTAAGCGAAGTTCACCATGAAGGTGGCGCAGACACTGATCTTGATTGTACCATCAAAAACTGCAGCAGCCCTGAGAAGCAACTGCAGGCAGATGATAAATGGGTAACAAAAATAAGCAGTCGAAAGAAATATAGTAATATTGATGGTAGGCAAACGTCTGTCACCTGCATCAATAGTGGTGAGAAAGGACGTAGCCACTGCTAAATACGACAAGCTCTCCTTAGACTCTAACATAATTGTTGGAAATTTGGAAGAGTCCAAAGAATCTGATCCCGTGAAAAGGCACGATCACGACCTTAAATTAGTGAGTAGTATTATAAGGAAGATGCTCCCAGCGAATTTCCCTGGAGTATCGATTAAAAAGCTGATTAGAATAGGCAAAAGAGATGATGAATGTTCTAATCAGCGTAGGTTGCTTAAAGTAGTCTTAGGTTCTCCTGATGAACGGAATCATCTACTGGCTAATGTACACAACCTTGCCGGGTCAGGAATTTCAGCCAGACCTGATTTATCTCTTGAAGACAGACTTAAACGAAAAGAAGTTTTGTCCCAGCTAGAAACAAGACGCAAAAATGGTGAGACTAACCTTAAACTGGTGGGTTTTCAAATAGTCAGGTCTTGGAAACGTATGCTTCCAAGACCTGTGTGGATAGGCCAGACCGCATAGGAAGCCTGAAGGTAGTGTACACTAATATACGTAGTATCGGGAACAAATTTCACGAGCTAGGTGTATTAGTAGAAGACCTTAGCCCAGGTATTGTGGCCATTACTGAAACATGGCTGGTTTCGGATTAGATGACACACCTGAGCTATGCGGATTTAGTTGCTTGCGCAGCGACAGAGTTAAGGGTCGTAGAGGTGGCGGGGTTGCTCTGTACATCAACAACTCCCTACATGTTCGTTCCGTGAAATCTGAAGCTCATGACAGTGGGACAGGTGAGGTAATTAGCTGTGAAGTAAGCTTTGCAACCGGCACTCTACTCATTGGAGTTCTGTATAGAAGTCCCTATTGTCAGTGTGATGACTTCATTTTAGATCACCTCAAACAATGGAGTAAACACAGTAGCTGTCTTATTCTAGGTGATTTTAATGCACCTCATATAGACTGGGTAGCTGTCACATCTCCAGGATCCGCTGATAAGTTTGACAGCCGGTTACTCTTGACAACCATGGAAAATGCCCTGACACAACATGTCTTAGGTAGTACAAGATTCGGTTCTACCCAAGGATCTTCCTTGCTGGACTTAGTGCTTACTCATGACAACGACGACGTGGATGGTCTAGTTATTCATCCACCTCTAGCAAACAGTGATCATGGGGTGTTAGATTTTAACTTAAGGGCTGGCAATTTAGTCAGTTTTCAACCCAAATCCCGGCCTAGTGTTTGGCATGCTGACATAGTGGCTATAAAGGAGCGTGCTTCAACTGCCGACTGGTCAGTCAACATTGTCTCATCCATTGAAGATGAATGGGATAGATTTAAGAATACACTTGAGAGGGTTACCACTGATCTCATCCCCTGGAGGGTTCCTAAAAGGCCAACAAATCGGCCACCATGGATAAATAGACAAGCTATAACACTCCTGAGACGGAGAAAAAGGTTCTGGAATCTCTTTGTTTCTACTGGGCTACAGCAGTTCCGGCTGAAATACTGTGAAACCAGAAACCAGTGTAAAACTTTGATCCACCAGTCAAGGATAGCTTACGAAACCCAGTTAGTTAAAAGTTCACCAGGCTGCCCAAAAAGACTCTTCTCATATATCAAGAGAAGAACACGTAAGAGTGATGCTATCCCACCTCTTATGCTTGAAGATGACCAGACAAACATGGCTGAGGATAACTTGACCAAGGCTGAGGCTTTGTCCAAGCACTTTAGTCAAGTATTCTCTGATAAATTGATACCAGCTTTGTAAATTTTCCAGAAGGTAACTTGAAAATGGCACCCTTATACATTGGAAAGGATACTGTCCTAAAGTGGCTTCTAAGGCTCAATCCTGGTAAGTCCAGTGGCCCTGATGAACTCCACCCACGTATATTAACAGCATTGGCTGAAAGCATAGCCGAGCCATTGTCGGTAATCTTCAATATGTCTCTGGACCAGTCTAAATGTCCAAGAGACTGGAAAGATGCCATCATTAGTCCGGTCTTCAAAACCGGATCTAGAAACTTAGTTCAGAACTATCGTCCTGTTAGTTTGACCAGTATTGTTGTTAAACTACTAGAAAGAATAATTCGTGATGCTATCATTCAGTTCATTGAAGGGAACAAACTTTTCGCTGTGGAACAGCACGGTTTTAGAGCAGGTCATTCTTGCTTGACCAACCTTCTTTTGGCCAGAGAAAGTTGGGCAAGCTCAGCTGATGCTAATATACCGGTGGATGCCATATTCATAGACCTTAGCAAGGCGTTTGACAGGGTTTCTCATTCAGGTCTTCTAGTAAAGTTAGGTAGTCTGGGAATCAATAAAGTGGTTACCGACTGGATTCAAGACTTTCTAAAGGACAGAAGACAAAGAGTACGAGTTAACGGGGTTTTATCAACATGGGAATCGGTTAAGAGTGGCGTTCCTCAGGGTACAATTCTAGGCCCACTTCTTTTCCTGATTTATGTTAATGAGATTCCATCGGTAGTTAAGTCATCCTGCTTACTGTTTGCTGATGACATCAAGATATGGAGGGCTTTGCACGATGACAGTGATCAACTTGCTTTGCAGGAAGATTTAAACTTGTTAAGTGATTGGTGTAAGCGCTGGGCCTTGGAGATTAACTTAAGCAAGAGTGTAGTTATGCATGTATCCCATAGTCACGTGCACAATTACTCAATGAATGGCATTACTCTCCCAGTGGTCACTGAGTACAAGGACTTGGGAGTGGTTGTGCAGCATGACTTGAAAACAGCAACAAACTGTAGAACTGCAGCCACTAAGGGTTTTAGAATGTTATGGGCCATACGCAAGGCTTTTGCGAACTTTGACGCTGATATATTTCGTATATTATATCCGACTTATATCAGACCTCATTTGGAATATGGGATCCAGGCAGCGAGCCCGTGTTTCAAATACGAAATTGACTTATTAGAAAGGGTGCAAAGAGTAGGAACTAAGCTAATAAAGGGTTTCTCAACCCTGTCATATGAGGAGAGGTTAAGTCGACTGGGTTTATTTCCACTGTCATACAGACGACTTAGGGGTGACCTAATACTAGCATACCGTATCCTAAGAAATTTATCTAAATTATTTCTTCCTTCTAGCACCAACCAATTGCGAGGACATCACCTCAAGGTTCAAAAACCACGGTCGAATCGTCTGCGTCTGGAAATCCGTTTTTCGCATCGAATTGTGAACCATTGGAACTCCCTACCGGAACATGTCGTATCAGCGCCATCCGTTGATTCATTCAAGGCGAGATTGGACCTCCTGTATGAAATAAATCGAAAGGATTAACACAGGCATATAGCCTACTATCCTAAATAAATTGTAAACTGTAAACTCGCCGTTAATCATCGGTGGGTCGCAAATAACTTCCATCCTTTTTCGGTACCATATGAAGTGGGGATGCACATGGGCTATTCGAAGGTCTAATGTTGCCAAGGGTGAGTATATGGTCAAACTCATTCCTGGCGACTCTCAGTTTGTTAGGAGCCAGTTGTCGTGCTAGAGATGTCACGGGTTGTCCTGTGGTAATGATGTGGTGCAAAACATTGCTGGTTATGTACGGTAGGTCTTTAGACAGTCAATTAAGTTCCGGATATTTCTCAACAATAGGTTGAAAAGTTGGATCAAGTATTGACTTTATCTCAAAAAGTGACAAGCTGGGGCCTATGTAGGTGATGCCTATGATGGATAGACTAGTTGTATTATCAATCAGTCGTTTTCGGCGGACGTCTATGATTAGATCATGATGATTGAGTAGGTCCATGTCGATGATCGGCATTGTGTCGTCAGCGAGAAAGAAAATCCACCGAAAAGGTTTGTGTAAACCTACGTTCAGATAGACGTATTTCCTACCAAAGGTTGCGATTGGTTTTCTATTTGCAGCCTGTAAGTGGAAGGTAGGTTCTTTCTGTCGATCTGCTGCTGTAGCAGGAAGGACGCTAACTTCGGCGCCTGTGTCGACTAAATATCGAGTCTGGCTGATCACATTATGGATGTAAGGTAGGCGGCTAGTGCCACCGGCGATGGTTGCCGCTAACGCGTGCCGGCGGGATAGTTTCCCACGGACTTTGAGGCGTTTTGAATGTTAGAAGCCTTATGGCAACACTTCGCTGCTTGGCCATAGGTGTTGTGGTACCAGCACCACTCAGGGTTTTTCAGAGAATGTGGCTTGGAGTTAGATCGACCACGTAAGCTTCGACGTTGAGTAGATTTAGGATGACGTAGAAATCAAAGAACTTATCCGACTTCCATTATTTCATTATTATTATAATTTTCAAACACCATCTCAGTCAGGGAATAAACTGGATTCGATCAAACAACCGCATGATTATGACTCTCCAACACAAAGTTCGGTAACTACAGTTAACAATCAAATGGCGTCGTATCCACGTAGGACTATTTCATACTAAGGATGACACAAGTTGTTACTGGAATACTGAATTTTCCAATGAATCGTTAAATGCATTCCTGCACTTCCCATGACTGATGTTGTCTATCTTTAGCTTTGCAAGGGAACAAATGTTTTTCCTCTTTGAGATATTTGCAGGCATTTGGCAGATATCCAATTTCCTAGTACTTCTTACCAATTATCAGTGGGGCTTATCTCTGACTCTGGTGAAACTAATATCGTCTTCGGAGTTTGTGATCGCGTTATCTAGTGCTACAACCAGAGATGTTACTATTAAACTATTTGTCCTCACGATTCATCTGCTGTGGAAATGCTACTAAAACATATATTGTCTGACTGCTGAGAAGTGGCAGGATTCAGTCAGACAATGTCGATTAAATGTCGTGATATTCGAGCAGAATTCTAAAGATTCAGACAGTCAGGTGTCTGTGTTTAAACCTATGGGTTACAAAATAAACTCACTTGCACAATGCATTATTCAGGGTGTTATCAGCCTATAGTTCAAATTACCATCAACTATTTTGGAGCGTAAGCGAGCAGAATTTCGTGTATACGATTCGGATTAGTCATCTGCACTGTCATATAAATACCAGCAAAAAGAGTAGCTTCATTATGTGTTCTTTTAGTTTTCAGTCAATTTGGACTACTTTTCCTAAGGATTTGTTCATAAGGATCAATATGCTTTCGACTTTGCTCATGGGTTGTCATCGGCTGGAGAACCGTTGAAAACAATACAGTATTTACTGGACAGTAAGCTGTTTCGTCAGCTTAGTTTTCAACTCAACGGAAGGAAACACTCAGCACGAATGTTCAGAAATATGGGCTTCGTGTTACAAGGTATACTTGGTCATAGACAATTCAGTTACTGGGACTCAAGTCAATTAGCCCATTGCAGATGAATTGTCACTTATACTAATCCAGGTTTTACTTACTGATGATGATGATGAATCACAAACAATGACGAAACAGTTTTCTAGCAGTTTTCGTTATCTTTCAATTCTTCCCTAATCAATATCAACTTGAATTTCCCTGTCATCTGAGTGGACCTAAATGTTTAGCCTCTGTTGACAAGTTGGCGCCTTCTAGGACGGGTGCATCGGTGATGTGACCAGTAGTCGAATCCAAACCAAGATGAATGTTCAGCCGTAATTGGCACTCATTTCTCGATATAACACTTAGTATTTTGTGTCCCTAGTGATATTCAAACTAAGTACTCGACTTTTCATATGTCCAAGCTTTATGTACTAGAACAGTGAATCAACGATAGCCTCCAGCTTTTTTGTGCAATGTCCATCGATCACATCGTGTAATCCACGACGAGTTACATTCCATCAAATTACTTCTTTAATTATTTATATAACACTGAATAATTAGATATGAATAGGCAAAATATATTTCATAAGGTACATTTTGTTTCCAAATATCATCACTATTATTCGTTTAAGCTTTCTCTCTAATCCAGTCAAATACGAATTTGTATGAATTATGATGTATCACACGAACATAAACAAACACAATCAGTTAATTTCTGATTGGCCAGTGGAAGAAACCAATGAATGAAATAGTGTAGTGTGTTAATGGTATAAATAGTCGAATAAAATAATATATCAGCACGAATTTAGTTAGTGACTATTCATCCCACATTACGAGTAAGTTCCAGTAGTGTGATTTTTCTTATAATATAATATGTAATATATATAATCAGTGTTTGAGAAGGATTCATATTCTCGTTTCGAAAAGACACCATATATCAGAATATTGCAGAGATTGTGTGCAGACAATCTCTCCTTCACTGGTCCGAAAATCCAGACCAGCCACTCCGCTATTTATAATTTATGAAATTTACTATTGTTTTTGTGCGTCGGTAGTATAGCGGTTAGGACGCTCGCCGACCATGCACATGGTCCGGGGTTCGATCCCCGGCCGGCGCACTCCTTTACCTCACTGAGCCAGAAGTAATGCTGGTAAAGAGGAAAATTTGGGCATGAGGCTAGCAAACCCATCCTGTAAAATTAAAAATGAACCCTGCTACAGAAACTTCAAGCTACTAGCTTGGGGCCCTATGTTCCACTGGGAAAGTGAAGGAAAAATTTACATTACTATTATACTATTGTTTAGAGTGGAACGTAGATTTATATGCCTGAAGTAATCTGTAAATGCGCGGATAACTGTAGATCCGACTAGATAAAGTCATCTCTAAAGTCTCCCAAAAGATATCTTTCTAGCTCTGTCTTTTCATTCTGAGATCCCTTTAGAATATACTCTGATGAATTTGTTATGCAGTGCTACTCTAGACTCGTCACCCGAGTGTTGCATCACTGAATATTTCTTCTGCCCTAATTCACTCAACGTGTTTTGGTGTTGCTTATACAAAGCATTTACGCATGTAAGGTATTTTATCTATCTAGTCATGAAACTGAGCATTAAACCTGCATCTCACAATGTAGATCCACGTGTTACTATTCTCGTCTGATTTAGTAGTGGTATTACAAATGAAGAACTAAGGAAATTTGTTTTTTTTGAGCAGAAAGTTAAACCTGTTTCTTTATTTGCGTTTCGACTTTTATTTAACTCCATATTCAAAAATCATCTATCATCTTTCGATTGACAATATTGGCATGTATCTCCAGTGATTTTCATTCATCTTTAGATAATCCATGAAGGTCTTCAGATGCTGGGAAAGACACTCCCTTCGATTTCAAGTATTCCAGATCGGATGGAATCGATGTGACTATGTGGTTAGCAAGATATGTCGTTTCTCCTGTACAGGATATGCAAATTTACTCAATAGCGAAGTGGCTGTTAATGATTCTTGGAGTTGTGAAGGAGAAGCTGTTCAGGCAAAATTTGTTGATTGTAAGATTTATTCAGAAATTTCAGCCTGAAAGACGTGTAAAAATATGTATATAGCCCTAGACTCTCAAATATTTAGATGAACTAATAATGTCGCAGATGGATGTCTAAATATATTAAGTTATATATCGCATTTACAAATCATGTGCAATAATAACGATTTCCTACATGTTATCATTGGACGCCTTCTCAACATTGCGCATTTAGCTTCCACTGGGGCGATGTCGTGTTCCGCTGTGCCAGTCAACGTTCACCCAAGTTTATTTCTGATTCACCTGCATTTTACAAACCATATTTCTTGAGTAGTAGCTCATCAATCTGTACATTCCAAAAATAGCCTCTTTTTAACTCCTTGTCGCCGGCCACCCGATTTACACTACAAAAACATCAAGGACAGCTCTTGATGGAATCATGAAGCAGGCTGAAGGAAACGCTTTTCGTGACACGCTAGGCAGCCTCTATATTGACTGAGAAGAAGTGATCGACTGACCGGCTTGATATGGGCGCCGAAATTCGGAATCTCATTCTCTATGCTCTGTGGGAGCGCAGAAGATTCCAATTTATTTTGGAGGGATGAAGCTGTGTATTGATTGAGTTTCCGAATACAGTTGGCTTTGACATTTTCATCCATTCTGACAGCAACAATTGCGTCTATTATAACCGTGAATACGGGATTACAACTGCCTATAGTCACTGATACTGTTTACCATTTCTCCATGTTCATTTGAAGTCTTATTTTCACTGGCTGATTCTTCTGTCAATTTCTTGCTTTCCATCGAAACGTTCTCAATAAGATGAGACAATATTACCGTCCAATTTCTACTGAGATTTTGACTCTGTAGCTAGGTTATTCCTTCATATACGGAGAAAATCTATTTGTGCGGGTCTCTTATTTTCCGATTGACCCAACCATCAGAATCAGAACATTTATCTGCTATTTTTGTCGTAAGTCGAAATCCCTTTTATCTTTTCAGTATCGTCGCACTGTCATTCTTTTTTCACTTAAATTCCACTGACTCATTTCACTCGTAATGATCGTTATTAGCTGGAATTGATGGTCACCACCATTCAGAGGATCAACTTAAGGCAAATATGCCTATGTTAATGCAGAATAATGTGTAACAAGTAGAACGTGACTGGAAACAGCGCACCGTGTGCATCTGTTCCTCCGCAATAGAAGCAGCAGATTCATCACCTAGACATACTTATCACAGTTCACTTTGACAGTGGCGGATTTCTGCTTCACAATCAGCCGACTTACTCATGCGTTAACCTTGAAAGTTAAAAGATAACACTGGGCGTGATTTTCATCAAGAAATTCATCAGTTCACTTTTAGGAACACTTAAAGGCAAACACTAACCATCAGTCGACTGATTGTGTAAAAATACGTGATTCGATGAAGCTGATTGTTGAGATGTATTCAGGTCACTATGTTTATGTAGATAAACATCTCTTCGAGTGGAAAACAATTTAGAATTTTGCACAATTTTGTAACCAACTGAATAATTCGTCAGGAATTCATTCATAAAGATATGATTCGCTATTCAGAGTCTCC
Organism: Trichobilharzia regenti; assembly: GCA_944472135.2. Classification (NCBI taxonomy): domain Eukaryota; kingdom Metazoa; phylum Platyhelminthes; class Trematoda; order Strigeidida; family Schistosomatidae; genus Trichobilharzia; species Trichobilharzia regenti. The sequence goes on along the minus strand of OX235264.1, from coordinate 109,914,059 downwards.
CATCTGGTATGCGCACGGTACCACATACAAGATATATTTACGACTGTGCAGTCAAAGATGGATGCGCGACACCATATGTTATTTATTTATTGAGAGGAATAGTTGTATAGTGGTGATGCTGCCTGGTTTCCTGGTTGGCCGACTGCTTTGTTGGTTGCCAAGCATGACTGAAGTCTTCTCATTACCAGAGAGGCTTTTTGCCGATCTGTTGTTAAGTCTGTCAGTTGTCCACTGCACTCGACACAGCTCAAACAGCCAAAATAAGCTTAAAACTGAGTATTTCAATTATCTCTTCTACTTATGTCAGTTTAGAACACGTACGCCATTGATGTCTTCAGTGTGATGCATGGGTTTGACGATAGTTAAAATAAAATGTTGTGAGTCTGGAGATGAGAAATAATAGGTCGGGTCAGAATATGAATAATTGAGATTTGCTGTTGCAGCTTCACGTACCAGTCCAAACCCAAAGATAAAGTTAAAGTCAGTTTCTGTAATTCATTTCAAATTACTTTATTACGTTTTTCCTTTCTTACGTATTTTTAGCAGAATGCTGTCTCAGAGGTCAAAATTTAACTTCATCATAATCGTCAGTCTATGCATAGTCAATATTTTGATGACGGAATCATTCTTTCATTCGCTCCCAATGACAGTTGATCATAAGGGTAAATTATATTTTTCTATGTATGTTAATGACTAAAATAAATGTGATATCAATCTGACTAAGCATCGTTACAAATCAATTCCTGAAAACCATTCTACTTCGCACTGCTTGCTGACTTACTGATTACTCGCAGGTTGATGTTACCTGGAATTCCAGTAAGAATTCATCACTACTGTGAGAACATATACTCATGAATGATGAGATCGGATAACGTCGGTGCTATATCAAACGAATAAGCATCAGTTAGAATTCTTAGGACGCTGGGTTCTGTCCTGGTGAATGAATAATCAGTGAGATCATTTCATCAACACAAATCTTCTGGTTCCAATCCACAGTGGATGATGTGGACCTACTGATGAAGAGTATCAGACTACGACCAAGTGAATGTTCAGGTATTCTTGTTTATAAATGATTCCATAACTGAGGTCACTTCACAATTCATCTGCTGTATTCCCGCAAGATATGAATCAATCGCCTACAGATTATCATTGCTGATCTCTACCAACTGAACTTTGAAAGTCAACTGATCTTCAGATAATTATTATTTCACTTTAATTATGCATTAAGTCGACTTGTCTAGATTTCTAATCTACACTGTACACCATTAAAATTTCTTTTACTTATTTTAATTTCAGGAGACATAACTGTCGATTTCGACGGGGTCAAATTCACTTTGGACTTTGACTTTACTTTGACTGTTAACGATGGTGACTGCATATACAAGGTTGATTTGACACTACCAGAGGGAGATGAGCTGGCAAGCAAACAAGGGACTCGTAATGGTTCTGTGTGAGTCTTCTTTTTAATGTGAATTATGTGACACTTGAAACATAAAATCGGAATTACTTGATAACGTTAACATAAATGTGCCCACATAATTCTCGAAAATACTACTGACATCTTCGAAAGACCCTTCTCTTGCATAGAAAACGAGGGCCAGTTTGTATCAAAATTGTCTTGTGTGTACAGCATCATATTTGTGGCGTCATATTTAATGATCAAGTTATTCTCACTCCCAACATACTTCAATTAGTTCCCGTGAGCAAATTTATACAACAGGCGACAATAATGATAATAATAACATCTAGGGCAGTAGTGGTGGAACTGGTAGCGATGAGTGTCCATAAAAGTAGAAAAAACCTACTGTTTTGAATTAAGAGTGTCCTACTTCGTCGCCAACATAAACTGGCTTGCGCTGTATGTTCTCAATGTCTTTTTCGTTTTGCATGATCTTCCAAATTTTTCCAAGGCTAATTTCACTCAATATGCCGATGATATGACCGCCTGCGTTTAGTAGGTTCTGCATTGCATCCTTTGCTTATGAATATGTTCTTATCTGAGGTGAACGCATTGTATCACTCAAAATTTCCTCAAACTTAATCCATCTTCATGCCATACAGTTTGTTGATTTCAGTTTCAGATGTAAGCAGGACTCGTGCAGACTGTTTGCTTTTATATTGACGGCATTGTGAAAGGCGGTTGGCCGTCTCATATGTCCTCGTTTTCTGAAAAAAACATTTCGTTTTACTGACCACATGTAGCAGTGGCGAATTTCTGATGGTCTCAGTCAACCACTTCTCTGACGATTAATCGATTCATGTATTCTGTGCATTCTTCTTCATTATTCAGCTCACCTTATCTTCCCTGGCTTTTATAAAATCAGACTGAACCATATCACCTCTAACATTGGAAGCTTTGAGTATGGTTGCAAGCGTACTGTCTTTTACTTAGATAACTGATATAATTGTCAATCGGCAATTCAGTTCTTGCATGCAGTTGCCTGAAGTTATCTCGTCTGACACCAAACTTTCTCTTCAGTTATTCTCTACTTTTCCTTTTTATCTGTCTTCACTATTTTGACACCAGAAGAGCTTGCATAAGAAATTCTGCTCGTGTAGGCAGAAAAACCGAAAAACTTACTCGAGCCATGCTTTACGAAATCCGTGAATCAGCAGCTGAATGAGAAAGTCCAGTTCAGCTGGCTTCATGACGGCACGTAGACTTTTTTCTACCCTACACACAAAAAGACGTCGTACATGTCACCTGCAGACAAAGAAATCATCATTTTTCCAGTAGGATATCCTGTAATCGTCTTTTGATATATGGAATCAGTCAACGGCTCCTGAATCATGTCTTGAAACAACTTTCATTCCTAATCACAGTGTACTTAGGTGACAGGTTCTTGTCTGTTCCTTTGTCGAAATAACTTCTGGCTGTAGATGACACTGAAAGAGTCTTGATAAATTATGAGCAGGATTAACGCCGTTATAAAGCCACTTTATTAATGAGACAAAACGGACTCTTTAGCCACCATCAATTCCACAACTGCTTTCGATTCTGGAAGTATAACTCTATCCATTCTGCATTCCATGATTTGCACTGAATTTATTAAATCTGATAATAACGAGTATTCATTGTTTCGTTACTGTCTCTCCTCTCATTGTCTCTCCCTCTAGACATTGTAAAAGCTGGAGTATATCAAGACCACGTAATCAAAGCTAGAATGCAGCTGTGCAAAACACCATTGGAGATGTAGCGAAAATGACAAAGTCAGGCTTCTCACTTAATGTGTGACTGAACAATACTTTCAACTGTGTTTAATTATTTTCTTAGCTTAGATAGTAGTGAGTCGAATACATTTTATTTTCTGAATACTGGGTCTTATTCTTCCTCTTGCTGTAGACTGGCTCTTCTCCACGAAATACCAGTTCTAAAACACTTTACTTAAAGTTTTGTGGTGCACTTTTGTGCTGAGATAGTGGAGGGAATGATTTAATACACTACTGAGTGTGTCGTTCATATCTAAGTTGCGTTTATCACAAACAGTTATTTACAATATGCAACCGCTTAAAAACAGGAAGAATCTGACATCCTCATTTCATTGAGTAGTCGTGTAAACAATTTGTGGATATGAGGACGGACAGAGAAGTCTTCATTCATACTTTCACGAAGACAATAACACATACGTCGTTGATGTGATGAAGTCCTTTATTCCCTTCATCTTTACAGTCATATGCATGGACAATTGTGTTCTAGTGAAGAAGGATAATAACATAAGTGATAAGCTGTTACAATCAGAGCTGTTTATATAATGAATGTATAAGAGGATGTATAATTCAATGAGTGAGTCGCAATCACGATGCACATAGAAACGAAGGCAAATATGGAACTTTGTGAAGTTGAGTTGCCAAAAAGTCTATTAGTGACAAGAGCAAACAAACAATTAAACAGATGAGAATGAGGTGGGTAGAAAGGAACAAGGTTATCAGCATGACAGCTGGAGTGGTCGAATAAATTCATACTGCATGTATGGATGAGAATTCTTTACTGGAAGGGCTAAGGCTTCAGTAACTGACAGAAGACTAAAACACATTGCATTCTGTAGGTTATTCTTCCTTTTGTAGATTACTGCTATTGTCGTTTCTGTAATCTTTTCGTTCTACGTTAAAATTACTTGATGCAGGTGTGATTTGAACCTACGTCATTTATGACTGGCACCTTGCCAATTCACGCACATATCTTACCTCTAGGCAATTCATTTTCGGTACCAAATTGTTAAATATAACAAAGACACACTACACAACAAACTTCATATTCACATTAAATCCATAGAAAATCTGCACCACACCAGATGAATTTTGTCTCAATAATTAAATAATTTCAGAGGGGATTTTCTGTTTATTTCAAAGTCGATCTTGGCACTTACCGACAGTACAAAGTAGAACCGCTGAAACGTATGCTGATCTGGCCAGCTGTTAAATAGAAGTTTGAGATACTGAATTTTGAGTGAATGACTTTCGAGACGCTCACCAGGTAACCCTAAGTTGGTGCGTTCAACTAATTATCTGACTTTGAGGGTTATCTTCAAAAATTCTGAACACATATTCAGTGCATACTATTTTCTTGTATTGACTAAATGGATGTCAAATCTTGATGTATTTCAAATTCCAAGTATACTAATCAGTTTCCAACAATTTTAGTAAGGCGGAAAACAAGAGATTCAGTGAAGAGACACTTTTCAAAAACGAATTAATAATCAAGCTGTTCATATGTATATCATGCGTTTGAATTCATATAGTAATGTAAATAATATTAGAAATTGCAAGTCAAATTTAAATAATTGGGATTTCATAAGCATAATGCAATGATGAGTCCCATAACATTTGATGTCGCGTATAGAACTATTCACAGGATTGCATGGAGGATTTCACCATGAGCTGACATCAGTTAGAGGACCACTGGAAAATCTGGGAGTACTGGAAAGCAGTTTCGTACTTGTTTGAGACTCTTCATCATTACGCACCCACCGGAGATCGAACCCAAGACCTTCTAGTCACAAGGCGAGCCACTTATGTCAGTCAGCTCATGGTGAAATCCTTCAGACAATCAAACAAAATTTCTACAAAACCAATACTTGAAAATCATTCTGATGCTCGCTAGTGACTGACCCTCTTCAGGCAGGTAGCCTGAGGTTTTAGCGGGAAGCCGTGACCAGTAGGGTACAGCAGGTTGAAGATGAGGTGGTAACTCATCGAAGAAGACATTGCGAAGTGGTCGCGCTATGTCGTGAATCGGCAGAAGTTAGAATTCAAGTACCATTGAATCGGGTCCCAGTGGCTTAATGGTCTACGAGCTCGCCTTGTAACCAGAAGGTACTGAGTTCGAATCCCGGTGGGTGCGTACTGCTGAAGAGTCTCAAACTAGGATGAAACAGCTGTCCAGTACTCCCAGGTTTTCTAGTGGTTCTCTAACTGATGTCAGCTCATGATTAAATCCTCCATGCAATAGAACAAAATCCCTACGAAACCAACACAGGATGTTTGGAAGTTGTAATGGCTGTAATATTATCCCATTATTGGGCAAATTGAATAAATATCGAACTCGGTGGAACATGTTTTGAGATTTGATAGACAAAAATTTAACGTCAGCATGATATGAGACGCACTTTATTATCACTTACCCTCTGCTACTACTATTTGTTCAATCTTGCATCCTACATAATCTTATTGCACCCCTGTACCTAACATAGTCTTTCCTGGTCTGCTGAAGAAAGAAAATAGTCATATTAACAAAAGGTAATAACAGTTGTATGGAGGGCAAGTGCTTTACTCTCAATAAGTCAGTTCAGTAATGCCGCCGTCGATACGCATCTGAAATCAAGTGAAACTTAGAGTCATTCCATGTTGTGTGAATACAAACAACTCAAACTCTCTACTCCCGTATTTCCCCTCATCACATAGGACTGGAAGTAATTACAAACGATTGCGCGCCCACACACACACGAAGTACGAAATTTATTGACACCCTATTTGTGCTGCCTGCGTTCTATACCATAGACAAGGTGCTAAGTGAATATTCTACAACTAAATGTGCAACGACCAAAGTCAACGCGTCTTAAGTTCTCCCCTATTTGCATATTAAGTAGGACAAAGTTTCCATGAGTTTTAGAGTTTAGCTGCTAACATTACTATCCACTATTTTGTCACGACGAATTAGTATTTTACCCGAGCACCCTGCTCATTCACTATTCCTTTGACGTTGACTGATGTAAGCAACTTCTGTTTACCTGAAATAAGCTTTCATGCCTGCTGATGTGGTGTCATGATTACAACTCTGTGGAAAATTGCTTGAAAGAGACTGTACATGTATCTGTATGTTACATTTTATTTTTAACCACAAATCAAGAAACTACACCGGAATTTTGACTACATGTTACATTATAAACTTCCTCTTTGAATGGGTAGTATTGAACTTCTATGTCAATATGTAATTCGAATAGCTGGATGTCACCATATACAGCGAATACAGTATCTCTGAAAGTGTGCGGCTGGACGTCATTATACACCGTGCAGATTTTACCATATATTTTAGATGGTGCATAGATATATCAGCCAATATGTGAGTTTGAGGACTTCACAAATCTGCACCAACGAATTGGCAATGCATTACTTTTCGGATTTTGTACGGATCAGAAGACAACTCATTTCAGGCATCGACAGTACGTGATTCCACATGCTATATTTCTAAGTGCGTGAAATAAGTGACCAGTTTTAAATTTCTCCGCTTGATAGGGATCATATATATATGCCAGTTGGTTGTGAGATAATCCTTTATAACGCTTACGTCTACTTTTTGTAAACATGAAATTGTTTCTCTACTGTCTTCTCAGTCTGCTATTGTTTTTTTTCGCATTCAAGTCGTCGAGTTTGCGTTACAGTCTATGCAAATCGTGCGTAGAGTGCAGATCTTGTATACCTTTCTTCCATGTTTTTTTTCACTTGTACTTTGTTAATATCTCTTCAGTTTCTGAAACAGTTTTCAGTGCCTCATGAGCTATTCTGTCCTCGGGCCTTACCTGCTTGTCATCAGTGACTAGAATCTGTTCAGGACATCTGCTTATGTTAGAGGATTGATGTCAACTGGTGCTTCTGTATGTAGTGTTGGCGACGCTGGTATTTCTGAAGGAGTTGCTTGTGATGGCCAAATTGATCAACCAATCCTGTAATTTGTCTCCCCTAATTGACAATTAGCTTCCTCTGAACATCTTTTACAGACTTTACCTGCGTTGACCTTTTCCAGGATAGAATCCTAGTTATTTTGTGTTATATTTTGAGGTCTGTTTTGCCTTGCCTACCTGTTCTGCTTCAGCTGCCACATTGTGAAAGACTTGCCACTGGCCCTTTCTGCGCATATAGGACAATGGTCTTATTTGCTATGCCACTCAAAGGTCTCCTTTGAGTTTGTATGATTATACATCCTGTTACAAACCATAATTCTTCGGTGATAGCTTCTTGATTCGTATGTTCCAAGAATCTCCTTTTTTACTCCTTGATAAAGGCCATCTGATTTGTACCACGAAGTTCCCATGGACAGCACTAGAAGGTAGTAAAAGCAAGGCTGCTGGAAATGCTGAATCCGAAGAATCGATCAACTGGCTTGACATCAGTGTTGTAAACCCAAATCTCATTCTCTTTGCTTTTGAGGAAAGCAGAAGATTTCCAGTTATGTTCAAGTCTCGAGTTCCAGACTACAGTTGGCTTTGAGATTCTCATCTATTCCAACTCTCTGTATTTAGAACGATGGTGCCGAGTGTAACCGTTATTGGTGGTTGCTACTATTTACCGTTGCTGCTTTTGATGTTGTTGCTACTGGTTGGCTTCATCACATCCATTTTCTCTATATCCAGTTAAAGTCTTATATCCACTGGTTGTATGTTCTAGCAGTTTGTTTGTCTTTGCCTGTGAGTCCTCAATTACGTGTGTTAATGTCAAAATGTCTAATCGAATGTGAGAGAAATACAACACTTTCTAAGTGTTTTTATCATCATTACAAGAAAGAGATTGATGAACTAGAACTTTGATCACTGTTCACTGATTTCCACTTCACATTCAACTCACATTGAGTCATATGATAACCTAGAGAAAACAAATGCAACAATTTGCGTGGTTTTCTACAAGAACTTCATCAATCCACTCTGAAGAACACTAAAAGAAAAACATTGAGTATCATTCGACTGACTGAGTGAAAGTACGTGACTGGATGCAGCTGATTGTTTAAATGTATTCAGGTTAATGCATGCATGTAGCAATAAGCAATGTGAATATCCAGAACGGATAACTATTTGGAATTATGCGCACTTGGATCATCAGATGAATATTTTCGCATAAGCGAGTAATACTTCCACTAATATACGCTTTAACGAGTTTATTTGTAGGGATCTGACCCATCCTACGCAGACTTTCTTATAATGCGTACAAGATATTGTATACATCCTCTATAGATAGGATCGTGGAGTCAAAAATGAATGCATGACACTCTATACTATTTATTTATTGAGAAGAGTAGTTGTTAACCGGTGATGCTGTTCTGATGGCCGCGACGGTTGTGTGCTGTGTTTGACACAGATCAGACAGACCAATATGCTAGAAATTCAAAAACAGATTCAGCGAAGTAAATTTTCTTTATCGACGAAATCATCTTCAGAGGCTTTACAGTCGTATTTATACTTAGGAAAATGTACAGTGGTCTATTATTGAGTAATAGGGGGTGACATAATTGGTGTAATTAGTCATAAGCGGCTTAAGAAGTGAAAGTTAAAAGTTGTAAATTACGTGGTAATCAACGGCACAAAGATATAAGTGTGATAAGGTTAAAATTGCTCTTGAGTGAGAATAAAGGTGGTAATTGAGTGTCAATTTAACAAGTGTGAAGAGGGTGTAAAAATATACAAATGGAGCATATGAGAGTGATAATAGTGAGTTAAATATTAAAGCAAAAGCAAACTAAAAGTAAAATTAAAAATTAAGAACAAAAGAAAAAGTCAAAAATTTTTTACAGGGAACGATTAGTGAAGAAGTAACGACCAAGGTAGAATAAGAGACTGGACAAACTTTTGCTGTATACAGAGTTCAGGGTTGTATTGATGAATTGCCAGCGCCTCCGCCATACACAAAAGCCGAAACCTGACGCCCTTTGTACAATTTGTCTTCACTTTGTAGATGATGTTGAAAGACGACTCTGGTGGAGATACGTGGCCTGAGTTCACCAAATGCTCGAGAATTCAGCTAGTAATTGTCTTGCATTGTCTCTTTGTTAACCATACCGGATAATGTTCAGAGATGCGCTTGAAAAGCGTGCGCTTTTTGCGGGCAATATAACTAGCCCCACGCGAGTAGGTGAATGTATGAACACACACTGAGGTGGCCCAAAGCGGTAGTTTATCCTTCACGTATGCGTTGATCATTTGTTGGCTGTAGAAATCGATACGTAGCTCAGCCATAAAGAAGGCTTTCCTCAGTGATCTGCAAAAGCGATTCTTCAGGATCTCAGCTGCCGTATCACCTTTAAATTCAACACTCCTGAAGAGCAATTTCTTCGGCACCGTCTGAATTTTTTCAGGCTTTTCTCTTAACTTCATGTTTTTCTCGATAAACCTTGGAGGATAACCATTCTCTATGAAAACTTGTCTGAGTCGCTCCAGTTCCCCATCGACTGTATCACTTGAAAATGTCCTCCTTATCCTTGAGGATAAGGAATGGATCAGATTTCTCTTTCTTCTTAAAGGGACGCAGCTATGGAAATTTGTGTACTGACCATTCCATGTTGGTTTCCTGCAGATCGATCTTTGAAGAGAACCATCAGATCTTTTCTTTAGGAAAACATCAAAAAAATGGAATCATGAGTTAATCTCTTATTCCGACGTGTACTTGATGGCACGATGGCAGCTATTGAACTCCTCAGTTATCAATTCGACGTCAGTATTGTCGTCACATATGATGAAGGTATCATCCATGTATCTTTGGTACAGATGGAAACTGTCGATAGTAGGCCGTGAAATGCTATTCCCCAAACTAGCCAAGAGGCAGTCTACAAGTAAAGGACCCAATGGTGACCCCATTGATACTCCATCTCTTTGTCTATAGATCGTGTTGTTGAACTTGAATTTGACATTTAGAGTGCACCTCAAAACTAGATCCTTTAAGTAGTTGATCGGAATACGTACGTCTACATTATAATCCTCAATGAATTTGCATATAAAGCAGATAGTTTCAGTGAGGGGTACGTTGATGAAAAGTGAAGTAACATCCATAGATATCATTTTCTTCCCAGATATATTAGCATCACTAATCGAATCGACGAATTTAAACGAATCAGAAACGCCATGCTTGTAGAGGTTATTTCCGATAGGTAGGAGGATTTATGTGAGCCATTTTGCAGTAGCATGATATGAGGAATTTGTCATATCCAAGATTGGACTTAGTGGCACGTTCTGTTTGTGCACTTTCGGCAGACCATAAAAGCGGGGAATCACGACACTGCAGGGTCGTATTTGCTCGAATAATTCAGAGCTAATTATCTATTCGTTCTTCATATTCTTCAGCATTTGTGTTAGCTTGCTTTCAATGTGTTCTGTTCGGTCTTTCTGGCTACTTTCTTTTGAAAATTTGTTTCCGTCTGACAAGACTGATAACATTTCATCGATGTAGTCTTGGCGATCCATCAGGAGAATGCTAGAACCTTTGTCGGGGCGTGTCCCAACCAAGTCTTTAGGATCTTTAGGATCTCAAGCATTTGCTTTCTGTGCTCGGCTGAAACCAATCTCTTGACTTTTGGTTTCGTGTTGATGTACTGATGGCAGCTACTTAATACTGTAGACTTGAATAGTTCATATGATTTGTTGGACGCTGCAAAAAGGTCATTTGTCTGTTTGATCAGTGCTTCAAAATGGACTTTGATATCCAAGTCACTCAAATTTGTCGAAATATCGCAGAATTTAGGACGCAACGACAAGGCTTACAATTGAACAGGAGTCAATGATATAGAAAAGTAGTTGAAGACGTATTTTTCTGGTGTGGTAGGAAAACGTGAGTAAGTGTCAGCGGCATTGAGGCTATTCACGAGTTTCAGGTTTACATCTTCACAGTGCCTTCTTGAAACTGACTCGATATAGTCCATGAAACTTCTCTGCACGTCTTCTGTCAGCTCATATAGAGCATGTGTTCTTAGTGAAGTATTTCTTTCTATCTCCGGTAGTTGAGATGTTATTTCGTCGATGACATTCGGTGTATGACGTTTCAAAGGGTGATGGTTTGGGTGAATATGATTGTGACGAAGACATTTCCAGAAGTGCTTGGGATATTTTTTCTTATCAATACAGCTCTTCAGAAAACTGATTCTCGTATTCTCTATGGCAAGTTTGACAGAAAACGTACACTGAAAACAAAAAAATGACATCTGGCAATACACAGAAGATATCTTCATGTCAGTGGCTGAAATGAGGCGTCTCCTGATACTTCAAATTCAGTAATATATTGTATCGACAAACTGAAGAATAAGCCACCAAAGAGCCTCTACCCAAAATACAGTTTGATAACTGTAATATGTTGAAACCAGCAACCCTTTACAACATACAGGATGTTGGATGCTAGTTACATATAGAGGTATAACTTAAACGCTTACCAGCATCTCTGTAGCCTAGAACACATTTAGGACAGAAAGGGTGTCATCGAGTTTTTGTACTTAGCTGTGTGAGTATATAAACATTTGTATTTACTCTTAGTCACACCTGATGAGGTGCAAGAAAGTTAGAAATGTGAGTAGAGTGTTTGAGATGTTTGCAGCCAGAAAATATGGTTTTAGACCATACTGAACATGATTTCAGGTGCCTGTTGACGGCAGCAGTAGTGAATCGACACAATGATGACAAACCACTGGCCTCACATACAACTGTTAATGCCCTTGACAACAAGGTTTCATTCTTCCTTATAAGACCAGGAAAAACTACGTTGTTGGTGGCGGTGCATTAAAGAACAATACGCAGTATGCAAAAGCGAACCAACTGTAAAAGCTGCGGTTAAGTGACAATAAACTGATGGTCATAACCTGTTGCCGTTTAATTCTTTTTTTATCTCATCGCACATAATCTTCGCCAAAAATTCGATTTTGAATCTATTTGTCTAATGATATCACAATCTCACACCCATTTCAACCTCGTTATATTCTATGAATTGTTCTATTTGTGACATAGTTTGTTTTACCACCTCACAATGAGCTAGGAGTATGATATCGCAATCATTTGTATTTGAATTGGATTTCAATCTACGGTTATTGTTGTAATTATTACTAATATATTAAGACGTAAGAAAAAAGTCCCTCAACGGACGCGCTTTCTTCGAACACACATCATATATGATTGTATAGCTTGATAACAAATTTGCTGCTGAAAGGAGTCTGTGTGGTGAATAATTTTGTTTGCGTTTACTTTTAAGTAAATACGTAGCTATGAACGGTATTCAAGCAGATGAGAACTGATTGTTATATTGTCAGTTGGATTTTGTGAGGAATTGATATTCATGATACTGGGAAACTAGAGAAAGTGCATGATTGCTTGGAGCGTTCTGATAGTAAACGCTCATAATCAGACAATAGGTTGTAGGCACTATTCTTAATTACTTGGTGAGCGTGTAACCACTCCTTTTTTAGTTAATCTCAAACTATGACGAAACAGCGTCCAGATCAACATAATATTCAGCGGTTCTATGTTGTACAGTCTGTAAGTGAGGAGACTGTCTTCGGTGTGTCTACTCGCTAGTTGTGTGATGCTATATTGAATATGACTGGTGTGGGAGTGTGGCAAGATCGAAATGTCATAGATACTGGTTTATATTACCATTTTGAAAGACCGTCATTTATGATTGAACCTGCATCAAGCGATTCGGACTTTAACCGGGGAAATTCTCGGAATGAGGATATCAGTGATCTACAAGGTGTGCAATAACCTTCATCAGGATATAAGCTGTCGTCTTGTTCACATTACTGAAGCTTAAGCCGCTTGGTTACGAATTAGGCTTTTTGGTCCTTCTCACATCTATTTTCACCACTGTGTTGCTTCCTACCTGCCTGAATCTCGTTTATTCTATGTTTGACTGCTTTTGTTGCTCTTGTTTTTCTCAACAACGGATACTCACACCATTCCACAATAGCTTTAGTTTCAAAATCCATCGTAATCACGACTCATTCATTGAACTGGTCTTTATGATACTTCATTCAAATACATTCAATGAAATTTCATTATAAGCATTGAATGATATCAACAAACATGTGAGAACTTATAACTTCTGTTGTTTTCTCTTTCATGGAAAACAAAGGTGGATGTAAATGCGATTTAAAATCTTAAGGGTCCTTCGAAAATGTACGTTGTATTCTTGAGAATTTTTCTTCACTTCTTAACGTTCCCAGTGGAACACAGGGCTTCAAGCTAGATGCCTGTAATTTCTGTAGCCGTGGTGTTTATTTTTGCCAGGTGGGATTGATAGCCTCAGGCTCAACCTTTCTCTGCCAATCTTACTACTGGCTTGGTGAGGTGAAAGAGTGCGTCGGCCGGAGAGTCGAATCCCGAACTGCATGCGTCGTTGGCGAGCATTCTCCTGCTTTACCATCGACGCCTTTCTTGCAAATTAGGTGAGCATATTTATATGAACATTATCGAGTAATTTAGGTGAACTTTTTGTCATACACCTTCAGAACACACATACGTGATTTATATAATAAGACTAACAAAAAACCTCCAGGTGATAGCTCATCTTGGCTTGGTTGATCCAAGTCAACTGCCCCCAATCAAAAGCGATCATTCCTTGAAATTAAAATTCAAAAGTTATATATTTTAAAAGTTTACGGAGAATATTTAAATTCCGTACACGTAGTCTTAGTTTATGCGGGAAATGAAGTAATATTTATCTAATGAAATGTTGAATTTTGAAGTTCAGTTCGTAGAAATCAGAGATGAGAATTTGTAGGTCATTGATTCATAACTAATTGTATTCCACGTTATCTATCGTCGCCCATTATGTATAAATAAGAGCCGGTCATTTCATCGCTATCACGTTAATATCTTCACATCATTCAAAGTAAATATGGCATACCTCAAGACTTAAAGTACTTGGAAGAGGATAAATATATTCAGAATTAGTGCTGAATGTAGACAATTCAAACAGCTTTAGAATGGATAAATCTTGGGAACAGTCAAGAAAAAGGAAAATGAAGGAACCTCAGCCAGCAGTTTGAGACAATCAAACTCTTGATAATCAAATCATTTTTTAGAATTAGGAGAACTGTATAGATTTCAATGAATAATTACGTTTGTAGATCTTGAGAGGAAGTAACTATCATTGCTGACCTGAATGTATTTTCTCTTCAATGGCTTGATTGTACCTATATCCTAGTAGTTTCATTTCATCCTACACCGTGTGCAAAATATCTTATTTTTTAAGAAACAAAGCACAGGTATTTGCAGCAATTCGTGTGAACTCGCTTTCAAATAACTCAGAAAGCTTTGTGAAGTTGAATTAAAAAACATATGGGTACTTTATTCTTAGAGTGAGTTAGACTGTTTTGAGTTCATACATGAGACTGTGAGTTGAATGTTTGTTTAATTTGCTTAACAAATAATTAAATGAAAAACTGTTAATAGTTGTGCGTTTAGGATTGAGTGACTTGGTTTCTTCATTTGGTGTGAATTTACAAGGAATATTACAACCCTCATTCAACCATACGCTAGCAAAAATGCAAAAAACAACAATAATCAGTGAAGCGATCTTGAAGAAAAATGTATTATTGGCGACACTGCTTGGACGGATAGAAGAGCTTTTGCACGACAGTATGGTAGACCCTGAAATAAAGTGAACTTCTATTGTCACATAACCTTGTCGAGTTAACTAGGTTGCTAGTTTTCTAGCCGGTCTCAAACCCACAGACATAGTGACTTAATCCTTAATCAAACCAGGGAAGACTAAATTGAGTGTAGGAATAAAGAACAGTCAGTAAGATGCAATAATGAATAAATTGTAGAAGTGAAGTTGTAGTGATTCCAACCAGATTGTCTTAGCTGATTAATACAGTCAGTGAGACGGATGTTTCACTTAGACATCGACAAGGTACACGATGACGGTAGAGCATGAGAAAGAGGACTATATCGACGTATTTCATGCTCCACTTAATTTCCATACCAGCGCAATCTATGCTTTGCTGAAAACATCCTGTGAAGACATCAGTTGTTGTAGATCACCTTCTCGCCCGATGGTGGAATTCACTCTCTAACATTTGGATGGATTTGACGTTAGACTACTGAGCTTAGATCACTTGCTTATATCCAAACGAAACTATTGATCTCTTACGTAACTGGCAGCGAGACAGTCGGGTCATCAGAGAAGTTGGTTCGTTTGAAAAGTGGTCAAGTTATGTTAGACGAAAGATGCTAGCCGCCTAATCGAGGGAAAGATATGGTCAACTAGACAGATATCAGACTCTCAGTGATTCCAGATGGGTTAATGAATTCAGTCGCATGTGATATTTCAAGCAAATACAAAATGCAGAGGAACGGTTGTCAATGATGGATAATATGCGTGTCTGTGTTGAGACACCGTCCGCAGATGTCACATCTGACAGAAACACGAAACAATATAAACGCAGTGACTTGCTTCAAGGTGATGATGAACAAACGAATAACCACATGGTTACTTCAAATTCCTGCAGCTGTCGTCTTTCCATGAATGAGGCTTGAGCTCTTCCCACGAAAGGAAACTGCTATTGGCTGATCACTTAAATTATCCGGACACATGGTTTCGACTCAAACCGTTGATATGGCAGTCACCATTTTAGTACTTGTTGTGGTTAGTCCGTATCACAGTCATTGTCAATGCGAAATATCAAACTTGTGTAATTTTCGTCACTTAACTTCTACCAAAAACATTTTCTGTGAAAAATATCAGCTATATCATTCAGTGTAGTCATACACAAGCATGAGGTTTGATGGAATACAGTGATGGTAATCCAATGAAGGAAGGAAGATTACGAAAAGAATGTGATTGAGAGATTGACAAGCATCATTTTTCATCAATTTTATTTAACAACCTTTAATTTTTCGTTGTCAGATTCCACACAATTTCAATAATTTTTTTATTAGTATTCCATATGCCTAATAATCCTACAATCACGCACCATATAAACATCACCTGAAGTCTTCTGTTTGCTACATTATTTGTTGCGCCACTGCACACTGACCTACGATCATGCACTTCACGGTGTTATCATCTCGTGTATACACACGTATTTTGAGGGAGTTGTGTTCTCTGAGAGGAATAGTTAACTTGCGAAGCTTTTCTCGCCCTACTGGGCGACATCTTCGACACATACTTCAAATTCATTAATGTTTTTACACGAGTTTATTATACACCTCTTCTGGTGACATTCGCCGTGATTGTGTGTGTTTTCACACCTTCTAGGTTACTTCAATCAAATGTTCACTTTACCGAAAGTGGACGTCCCCTTCGTCTTCGTATACATGAACATAAGCTAGCCGTCAAAAGACATGATTTCCACTCCACAAAATCACAAAATACAGACAACCACAGACATCAATTCGACTGGGACAATGTTCAAATATTAGACAGAAGAAACAACAAGAATTCCACAGAATTTTTAGAAACTTGGCATTCCAGTGAATCATCAATCAATAGACACATAGAGATAGACAAAATTTGTCAACCAATAAAAAAGAAACTTCACACACAAAGGGTCAAAATTCAAGTCAAAGAAACAGTCAGTTCCAATACAAGTAACCTAGAAGGTGTGAAAACACACACAAAAACCAATCACGCCCAAGGTCACCAGGAGAGATGATTAATAAACTCGTGGAGAAATCTAAAAACTCACTTCAAATTGAAGTATGCACTGAAGATGTCACCCAGTAGGGTGATAAAAGCTTCGAAAATTAACCATCCAGCTCAGACAACAAAACCACATCAAAATCTCTTATGTCTGCTTTTTCTCCTCTTCGAGTTTATGAGGTAATCTCAGATCACGTTGATTTCTAGGTTGATATTTCCTTTAACGAATTCTATGAAGCATTTGAGATTTTCGCTTGTCTGACTCAACCTCTTCTCTGACAATTATATGACTTCATATATTCCACCCATTCTTCTTCATTATTCGCCCCACTTATGCATCGATGGTCACTTTAACATCAGACTTGGTCATATGACGTAGAACATCGCAGGCTGCGGTTTGCAGGTTGATGGTGTGCCATCTGGGACTTGGCTAACTGCCACAAATGCCAATGGGCACATGAATGCTCACAAACAGTTGGCTAAGCGTACACCGTCTGATACGGAAACTCCTCTCTACTATTCAGAACATTCTCACTTCACCTACACGAGTTTGGAAGCAGAAAACATTCCATGCTGGTGTGGCCAAGAAAACCTTCAACATCAACCATATGATACAATTTGAAGTGAATTTTTAGATTTCTCCACGAGTTTATTAATCATCTCTCCTGGTGACCTTGGGCGTGATTGGTTTTTGTGTGTGTTTTCACACCTTCTAGGTTACTTGTATTGGAACTGACTGTTTCTTTGACTTGAATTTTGACCCTTTGTGTGTGAAGTTTCTTTTTTATTGGTTGACAAATTTTGTCTATCTCTATGTGTCTATTGATTGATGATTCACTGGAATGCCAAGTTTCTAAAAATTCTGTGGAATTCTTGTTGTTTCTTCTGTCTAATATTTGAACATTGTCCCAGTCGAATTGATGTCTGTGGTTGTCTGTATTTTGTGATTTTGTGGAGTGGAAATCATGTCTTTTGACGGCTAGCTTATGTTCATGTATACGAAGACGAAGGGGACGTCCATTTTGACCAATGTAGTGTTTTTCGCTGTTGTTTCAATTTATTCTGTAGATTCTGATGTTGGTTTTATCTTCTTTCGCTGTTGAGTCTTTTGGTTGACATATAATTGAGTGAAGCGACTTTGTGTACGACGCCAATTCCAAAAGGTTTGAAGAGTCTTGTAGTGATTTCTGAGATATCCTTTATGCATGATAAGGCGATTTTCTTTTTGCTTTCCTTGGTGACTTTTGATTTGGTAGCTTGGCTTGGGGGTATGTATCTCTTGATGAAATTCAGTGGATATCAATTCTTTTGGAAGACGTCCATGAGATACTTTTCTTCAATTTTCCTTAAGGTGAGCTACAAATCTTTCCTATCATATCTTTACGAGATTTTCGATTTGATCTCTCAATAATTGCCATCCATAATATAAGGGTCAGTCTGAGTGTGTTCTGTTCACTGCAAAAGTCAACAAACATGTTGACATGAGAATTGATTTGATTAAAGACCATATTGTGAGATACTAATAATTTAATTCAGAAAAGAACATATAAAAGTTTATTTATAAGAGACGAAT
Organism: Trichobilharzia regenti; assembly: GCA_944472135.2. Classification (NCBI taxonomy): domain Eukaryota; kingdom Metazoa; phylum Platyhelminthes; class Trematoda; order Strigeidida; family Schistosomatidae; genus Trichobilharzia; species Trichobilharzia regenti. The sequence goes on along the minus strand of OX235264.1, from coordinate 109,895,662 downwards.
GGAAAGCATGTTACTGGGACGGAGGTCGTCAGATCATCTTCCTGGGAGAATATGGAAGAGCATGCAAAACGAATATATACATACTGAAAATGTACAACGCTTCGAGGCATATCAGTATCCGTTACCAAGCATTTAAGTGCTTTTGATGTTAATATATGTGTAGAACTGTGTGTTAAACTGTGTGATACATTTAATAAACAAACTAATATATGGAATATGGTTCTGTTGACTTAAAGCAATATTTTGTTTTCTACCGAATATACGAGGTACTGCAGGAGTGAGCGAATACACAAACACTTATCTCACCGAATTTGAACACAACTGCTCATGTTGTTATTATTCTTATTATCACCTATTGTATAAATTTGTTCATTTGAATAACATGAGGTATGCAGGCATTGATTGTGACATTACAAGTGTGTTACTCTACACACAAGACATCAACAACACAAAGAGGCCACAGCTTCCTATAGAATAAAAGGCTTTTGAGACTTAGATGAGCATATTACTGATAGCATCATCAAGTAATTTAGATGTAGTCTGCATTCAACAGTGCCAGAGAACACATAATTCACACATAAAAGAAAACTCACATAAAACCTTGACGAAGTCCTCCCTTGTTTGCCATCTCCGTGAAGGTTGATCGGCTTAAGTCAACCTTCCATACACCGTCAGAACCTGCAACTGTCACTGTGTAAGCATCATCGGAAGAAAATTTACCCTTCCCAAAATCGACAGTCAGTATTCCTTGAAATAAAATAAACAAACAGACATTTTAATTGTTAACAGGAAAAATTTGAAGTCTATACAAGTAAACGTAGTTCGTGATGGAAGTGAACTCATAATGCTATGATCACCAGTTGAGTTTTGAAGTGCTTTTGGCACGGATCAGGAATGCTCAGTTGTGAGTCATTGATTTAATATAATACAGCATCACTGAATTTCGATCCACGCTCGATCGTCTCCCATCCTTTGTCAGTAGTAGTCTGTCAGCCCTTTGCTGTGCAGTGAATATTCAAACATGGTACAAAGGAAATAATAATGGATAATGTCATTCTTATATCCACATTTACAGTACTGGGAAGGGATCAAATAGTCAGAAGTTATCCTCAATGTAGACCAACTTAACTATTTTGGATGCCATGACCGTTAGGAAAATATCGCCGGTGAGCATGTGCCGTCGTGCTGAATTCGATGAACAATGCTTCTTGTAAAATTCACAACTGAACTTAAAACCTACACGGAGGAATTCAAATAATTTCACCATTCTCACGGTTGCTATCTTCAATTTTGCCTGTATAGTTATGCAATTATTTACCAAATAACCAACTAACTGACTAACATGCATAACCACTCATATACACAGCATAAGTACGCCCAAATTATGTAGGATGATTCCTTATTCAATGAATCACAGTTTGACCAGGAATTGATATCAGTTAGAAGAGAATCGGAAACCAGCCGTTTCATCGAAGTTTGAGCGGATAAGCAGTGCGCACTCAGAGAAATCCTAACCTATATGAGTTATGATAGATTTCACGGATGATTGAACCATGGCACAGTGGCTCACAAAGCAGCTTTCTAGTATCCATCCTTGTGTTCGGTCAGCTCTACACAATCGCGTCAAACCGTGTTGACAAATTCATTTGATTTTTCCATTATGTGTGAATTTACAAAGAGGAATATATCCCTGCTTCAACTGGATACTACCAAAGATACAAGACTCAACAATCAACATCCAATGTAACAATGGTTAGTAATGTTATTCTACGACCTCCACAACGTTTGTCTGAACCAACTACATTTTCCTCTGAATTTTTGTTGAACAAAGCTTCTTCGTTGGCTTGTTCCAGCAGCTGTTGTTCAAAACTGGAATCTTCTTATTTATGCTGAGGCGGAGTGCAGAGAATTTCCGCACTGATTTCCGAGTCAGTGTGAAGGTAAATATTGTCTTTTCCAATCTGGTTCTCATACGCTCATCGCTCCAAACCGTCTGTAGTTGAAGGACGCTGCCTGCCCAGAATTGTGAGGGAAGTAAACTCTTCAAAATTCATCCTACTGATGTTGATCAGAATTTGTTGTTATCGTCAGTCACATGGTTGTCTTTCCTACCTCCATCTTCTTTTTTTAATTAAGTTCCCATATTCTCTATCTGCTTCCTTCAACTGCAAGTTGATTTTCACAGTTTGACCGGGAATTGATATCAGTTAGAAGAGAATCGGAAACCAGCAAGGAGTACTAAACAGTCAGCTTTTTCATCGAAGCTTGAGGGGATCAGCAGTGCGCACTCAGAGAAATCCGAACCTATATGAGGCATGATCGATTTCGTGAATAGTTAAATCGTGGAAAAGTTGCTGACGAAGGTGTCTAGCATCCGTTTTTGTGTTTGGTCAGCTCTACACAATCACGTATAACCGAGTTGACAAATTCATTTCTTTTGTACATTTTCTGCTTCACTAATGTGCTTGTTGATTTTCGCACATCAGACTCCGAGGTGTCTGCCATCAGACACTTACTATACACGGACGAATCCAACATTACCTCCATTGTTCTGACTGATTCAGCGTATTCCTGTCCTCTCGCCATCCACACCTCGATTTCTCGCATCATCCCATCACGCATAACTCATGACAATTAGCAATACCATCGCTGGAGGCATTCAGGTAGTCAATACTCCTGTTGTATTCCCATCAAAGGAGAGCCTGGCTCAGTTCTCCACTGTTGATCAGGTGACGTGGTCATCATTTCCCACTGGAATTTCAGATAGCCCCTTACCTCAGTCAGTATGACATTCAACAGTGAGAAGTATCAATATTTCGAAAAAGGGATTTTTCAGGTGGTGGGATAATCGATGAAATCATACTTACATCACGCATTTGCACACAGAATAAATTTGAATTACCTCTATCATCAAATTTCATCGGATACCACTTCTCCTCTGATTCAACCTTTTAAAAATTGACTAAGCACAGACTGACAAGTATGATGAAGTTCAGTTTTGACCTCTGGGACACCATTTTACTAAAAATATTCAAAAAAGTGGAAAGAAAGACATTTTAATTAGATGTAATTTGAAATGAATGACAGTGAGTGACTTTTAGAGTTGCTTTGAATTCCGAGTGCACCATAGAGATGCGAAAGCACATCTCACTATTTCCACTTATCTAGAATCCTCTAGAGTGTAACCACACGGTTGTGCATACTATTTCATCTCATCCAGCCGACACCATCTCCATCATATGACAGTGAAAGTCATTCACAACTCGTCATTTACAATTCCCCAATCACTTTAACATTTAAACATGTATGGCGCCTTTTTATTAACGAGATTGTGAATCTCTCTCTAGCGTCAATTATACATCACATTATAAATAACTGTGATAGTTCTAGTACTCACCTGTGATCTGTGATGAATAGTCAGTGAATAACTAACTTGACACTGATAGAATATTTTCTTGGACTATTTATACCGCCAACAAATGACACCATTTCTTTCATCGGTCACTCTCAATAACCATGTGTGTATGTCTGAGTGATTTTCCTGTTATCATTCTGTTATAATCGGATTTACCGGATTGAAGAAAAGTCAAACACGAAACCGTGACGGGAACAAATGTCATATGTAGGTCACAGCTCATATTGCTGTTTCTACTGCGGCAGATACATGATCTACGTTAGAAAATGTATATTACACACAGGCGAATCCATTATTTCACATCAACTAAATCTTATATTTAGTATTCTAGTGACTGCCAAATACCGTAGAAACAAGTATGTTGCACACGCCGTGGTGTCTCTGGCCACCTGAGTGTTCTAGTGGGTGTTACTCCGATGTTCGAAATGATGAGTACTAAGTTCAGGCTGCATTGAGGACAGCATCACACACTGGTATAACCAGACGATATTTATGTGTGCAACGTGAAATCCATTACACAACTAGTCACTATCAATCAAAATTACTCCACGTTCATCACCAGATTCATTCGAAGATTCGACACTAAAAAGGACTAACGTGTCAGCGGAGGCTCAACATTTCGGTCCACTCAGTTGACAGGAAAATCAGAGGCATCGAAAACTGAAAGAGGGTAATGTACAGGGTTAATTGAAACTACGGTGTACCAATTATGAGTCATTGTTAATGGATTATTCAGTCGGACCTCACTGGATGAACAGTCTACGACCAAACGCTCCTTGCAACAGACCATCCTCGGTACAAACTCCGGTCTTCGCTGTGCACCTCCGTTGAGTCTAAACTAAGGGTGACGGAATAACTGTCAAATTCTCTCAAGTGCATTCCCATACTCCCTCAGTTCATTTCAATATGCAATCCAGTTTCAAAAAGACATCGAACCGTATACATATTCGTCTGAATGACATCAAAATGTATTGAATACCAAGTGAAAATTATGAGGTTCTCTATTTTCTGATATACATATAAGAGTGCAGGTGTCTATTTCGAATCTATTCTGCAGAAATTTGTCTCTCCATCCGTCAAAAAGCGGTTGACCGTGGTCTCATCTGTAAGCTGATAAGCCTTCGACGAATGCATTGCATGTGTGTGTTTGTGGCTTATCCACTAGGCAAAATGACAAACGGTCTACGGTTCGAGTGTCTCGAGCACTTTGTCAGTATTACGCTAGTTTACCGAGTGTATGTGTTCGTATTCCGTTACTTCCCAGCATTCACACAGTAAATCCAATGCAGTCCTATAGGAAATGAATTCTGAGCACTAACAATGGAATAGTCACGTTTCTAATTGTAGCACCGATTTTCAGATCAGAATCCTTTTGTTCACACTTATTTGGAGTGCAGATGAATTGCAAACTCATTTTGAAGTGATGAATATCTGACCTGCCTTTCGATTCCGGATGATTTCGACATTCTATGTTGTGATTTTGCACACTAAAGAAATTAATGAAATGATCCTGCACAGGAAAGTGAAAGGACTGACAGACATCAAATATCAGACAACAATAATAACCTCTCTGAGATTTCACTTCTCTACTCGTCTCGCCGATCGCGAACCTTTGTACTAAAAGAGAGAAAGCTGTGTCGATGGAGACTCTACCGCGAAGAAAAACAATGAGACTGCCTGCAAAGCATCAAAGTACAGACGGTGACAGTATAATAGCACGAATCCGTCACAAATCAGGTGTAACTGGTCATCCAACTCTCTGAATGTACCCACAATTCACGTAAATACAACAGAAACATTTACCTCCAGTAGGAATATATGCAGATGTTAATTAATTAGGAGAAGAAGTTTCAACATACTTATATTTGAATTGATCTCATAAGTTGCAGAGAGGCAAGGATAAACGCAAAGAAAAAAATTTGAAACGTTGACTAGTATCTAAATAACTCGATTCAACGAAACAAGAAATAGATCAGAGTTTGTGTATTAAAAAATCGAACGAGAAACTGTGTTTTTCTACTAGTGGTGTCATTATACTTGTCTGGCTCAGCTCTCCTCAAAATAGCCTTCATCAGTTTGTAATGCATTCGAGCAGTGTGGAAAAAGGATGGAAACGCGTGTGAATAGCGACTGTGGATTACACGTCAGATGCTAATCACATTGAGTGAAGAGTGAGTGAAATTCTCAAGGTACTTTTCCCAGATTGACAAGGCGAATTTCACCACAATTCCTTTCGGAAATGAAAACTATTCACAGTGTAATATGTGATCTGATAGGCAACCTAAGTAGTAATCAAAAAGGCAAGCATATATTCATGACATCGTATTATTATGATTGATTAAGATGGATAGTTTAGTGCCACACACACCCATACACATATCAACCAGTAGTGCTTGCCGTATAGCCAGCAAGACTGAAGTGATATCAACACGCAGAGGTCATTTCGATCATTCCCAACTGATATCCACAGAAATGTACCTGGTACAGCTTGACTCAGTGAGGCGAGTTAACTCGAACAACCGATTTTTCAGATTACTCAGCTTTCCGAGCTGGCAAAACATGGTGCACAGGTGATAGGCTGCTATCTGGCACTTAGATCACTTTGATCATGATGGTCAGTGAGCAAGGCATACAGACAGCAAGCATCACTGGTATGCAACTATTCGTCTCAAAAAACGAGTACTGTATATCGTCACGGTATACTGCTTAACCATTCCTATCAACGATAATATATATATATATATATGTACAAACGTCTATGCATCATGGAAAAGATTCTTCGCACAGGGAAAACGACCACTTCCAGTGAACTCATGGACACTCGTGATAGTGGAAATAATTTATAGCTTACGCAGAATTATTCATTTGGTGACAAAATTGTGCGAAATCCTAAATAGTTTTCTATTCGAGAAGTTTACCTGAATATCTGATATACGCACGTATTGTCCCGAATACATTTCAACAATGAGCTTCATCAAATCACGTAATTTTAGACAATAAGCTGACTGACGGATAATCGTTGTCCTTTAGTGTTCTCAAAAATGATTTGATAAATTTCGAGTAGAAAATCACGTCAATGGTTTATCTTTCAATTTTCAAGGTAATCAGATTAGTCAAATGGTTGATTGTGAAGCAGGAATCAGACAATTTACGAGTAAAATACTAGATGATTGTCATCGTATCTGATTAGAAAATTGAATAATTCTATGTTTTCTTTCTCTTTATATTTCTTGGACATAGTATAGTTTGTTGGGTGAATATATAGTATAGTTTGGCCTCTTAGGAAACCAATTTGAAGGCTTTTCTCACACGTTGTGGTAAGTTCCTGCTATCGATATCACTCGTGATATCTAGTTTTATGAAGACTGCACATTTTGGAACAGTTGACACCTTCGACTATTTACTTTCTGAGTTCATGTGCTTGTTCACCAATTCAGTTGGATACTTCTTTCTACTTAGTAGATGGCGAATATTACAGAATACTTCGTTGAGTGTCTCATCTAAACAGAAAAACCAAACCCGGTAAATCAGGCAATAAAACGGATTTCTTTTGTATTGCAGAAGTATGGAGCTAAAAAAGTGTGTATACAGTCCAGTGAAAGTAGATTTCTTTTCAGACAGTTGTAGCCTGTTCCGTCTGCTTGTTTTTTCTTAAGGAATTACAATTGGGGGATAGAGTTATTTTCTTCTTCTTCCTATTCCTTAGTGAAGCATATGCTGTGTTGTGGTCTGTTGAGAAACTGAGTTGTGTATTCATCTGTAGTATATTCATTGTGAGGCCACACTGCAGGTTCAGCTGACAACAAATGTCATTTCATATGCACAAACCATTCTACAACCTCAATCAATTTTATGTCTCACACACATTCTACTAATAATGTGTGATCAGCTGTTGAAAGATACCGATTTGTTTCTGTCTAACAGGTAAATAAATTTTCAGAGACACAAACGAAATCTGACAGGCCTATTCACAGTATTTTTCTTATCATTACTCATGAATATAGTCAAGTTTTCAGAATCAGTATAGGGCCTCCATGTTCAAAACCTGTCCTATGTGCGAGCCATAAAACTCTAACGGGACAGATGTACAGTTGTGGTGGATTTGATTGCGCTCCGTGAAGTGGCCGGCTTACTTAAGAAGCTTTCGTAGTCTCTTGCTAGATATCTGGAGTGCCAACTTCGCTATGAAATGTGAAGTCACTTGAATTATGAATGAATAATGATATAACTGTTCCTCCAAACACTCAATTGAGAATTCTAACTTCCTCTTCTATCACATAGCTAGATTGTTGTTACACAGTGAATAAAGTTCTCTCAATTTTTTCCACTATTTGGATTTGTTTACCTCCGCTTCACCTGACCATTAGACTTTGAACATTCTTCTGCTTTATTTTGTGTGGTGCATCAATATCACTTTCTCTTTTCAATGTTGTTAGCCTGTAGTTTCCCCATACACTTCAAATTTACTGCATGATTTTATTCGTAAAGTTGGTTAAACAGTGAAATGGTTTGTCAGCATCAGTCGGGAAAGCACCTGAAGCCACCGATGATGTATTATATTCACGAAGAATTTCGCTGATTTTACGTATTTGCGATAGTGAAAAAATTCATATCGTTTTTCCAATTTTCTAATCAGATACGATGACAATCATCTAGTATTTTACTCGTAAATTGTCTGATTCCTGCTTCACAATCAACCATTTGACTAATCTGATTACCTTAAAAATTGATAGATAAACCATTGACGTGATTTTCTACTCGAAATTTATCAAATCATTTTTGAGAACACTAAAGGACATGATGAAAATTACTGGAATTGGCACTATATCTGCAGCCACTTATACAACTGCCTACGATTCTAGAAATATAAGTCTATCCATCTATTATAAATCCATTTTGAAAATTGAATTTATCCAAATTGATTTTGATGTGTACTCATGGCTTGGTTGTCATCTTTCTTTCGTTTTCTCCTCCTCCAGGATGTGTAGAGGTGGGATAACACGTCCTGATTCAATTGAAAACATGAACCGATATACTATGCTTGTGCATAACACTACTGGAACTGCAGAGAAAACGACGGAACTAGCAATAGTAATTGTTGATTAACTGAAAACTACTTTCAACTCTGCAGATTGAAACTTTCTGCTCTGATGTTGGTAAAACAAAACACACTTCATCCTATTCTTCTTCCTCTTACTGTAGATTAGATCGTTAAAAATAAGCTGCTATTCATAAACTGCTTCCGTGTGAATAACAAATATGAAGTGTTCTGGAATTCTGTGCGTCGGTGGCACAGTGTTTAGGATTCTCGCCGACCATGCACATGGACCGGGATTTGAGTCCACGCCGGCGCACACCTGATATCTATGGTCGGCCTTTGAATTTTGGGCTACCGATATCCACGCTGAAAATTTCACACTCGTCCCAAAAATACGGTGTGGAATGAAGCTGTGATCAAAAAAATATATTCACTGAATGGCTGACTGCAGTGCGCCGTGTATCATTCATGTCGAGTTGTCTTTTGTGATGCGGTGACATATACAAATCAAGAAGAACCCGACATCCACACTGAATTGAGTGGTCGGTTACAATATTTGTGGGTATTTCGGTGAATTCGACGTCACTTATATTCATGAGTCATCTCCATGCGGTCATATTCGTGAAATCAGATGGCATAGATCAGAGGCATGGCAGTTGTCGGGTGTAAGACAAGAAAAGTGCCTTCCTTTGGTTATTCTTCAGTCCGTAGATTACTGATATCATGATTTCGATAAACTTCTCGGTGTACGTTAAAATCACTTGACGAAAGTGGTAATCCAGGCAAAACGGTTGCTACTGGTACCCTGAACAAATCAATACGTGAAACTACTAGTCCAAATCAAAACACATCACACCTCCACTCTAGTCATGCTCAGAATCTATTCAAACATGAAATAAACAAACACACACACTTCACAACGACACACAACAAGGTGTCCTCTTTAACGTCAATTCACAGTCTCATCCGACACCATCCACACAATATTCGATTTATTTCAACGCGTAATTTCGCGATGAATCCAAAGTCGATTTTGTTACTGTCCCACTGTACAACAATGAACCTATGAAAATCATGTTGACAATGACGGCTCTTCTGACACAGTCGTGAATTGTCTAGAGAATGAATTGTCATGCAGCCACCAGGTCACTTAGACAATCTATGGCGGCCTGTTTGACACCTGGGCTACCTTTTCATGCATCTACATATTGCATCTAAAAATTCATGTTCTCATTCTTAATTTTAATAAAATATGATCACAAATCGCATAGAATACAGTAATTCATTCATTAAACGTCTCAAACCATATCCAGGAAAAGACAGCAAAGGTGTTACTCACAAGAAAATTTGCTCAAACTAAGATGTGTGCTAAACGACACTAACTGGGAACTTTTCTACGAACACAAACTGGATGATACTATTTCCAAATTGACTGACCATCTTAAATTCTGCCTTGATATATGCTGTCCAAAACAGATCATATTCAGAAGAATGACTCGTTTTTTTCTGTTTAACTAACAACACGACCAGTGACTTTCATAGTTTCAATACTTCTGATGTTCTTAAATGTTTAAAATCTCTTAAACCTTCCCAAAGTCTAGGCCCTGACGGTATACCTACCATTGTTCCAAGGAAATGTGCTGATATTTTAAGTTACCCACTTACAAACATTTTCAAAACTTCTTTTTCTAATAATCTTGTACCTTCTCTGTGTAAAGATATTTAAATCGTCCATGTACCCAAGTCTGGTTCTGGAACAGTGTTAAGTTTAGACAAATTGCCATTACCTCTCCTTTTTGGAAACTGATGGAGAAATTACTGTTACTAAAAACTTGTTCCCTCCATAAGCTTCTCAAATGATCCCAAGCAGTTTGTTTACCAACAGGGTAGAAATACTTTGGATGCTGCTGCTGTGTTTCATCACAACATCGTAACCTCCTTAGACAAGGGGGGCAAGTATGTCCGTTGTACTTTCCTTGATTACACATCTGCTTTCGACTCTGTACCTAGAGGCCTTTTGTTAGACAAGCTTAGCCTTAAACAAACTGAATCCTGGGTTATCAAATGGCTGCACTCTTACTTCTCCAATAGGATGCAGTACACTGTATATAATGGTATAGCTTCCTCCCCTTTGCTTACTGAAGCTGGTGTTCCTCAGGGTGCTGTTCTCTCGCCGTTTCTCTTTTCCTTCTTCTTACATGACTTACCTCTCTCAGACGAAATCAACTTCGTCAAATATGCAGATGACCTGACTGTTTTACTTCCCGTTAAGTCTCAGTCAGACTGCTTCAAATTAAATAACTTCCTGTCGGATATCAGTCAGTGGTCTAAACTAAATGGCCTCATGCCGAATCCTTCAAAATGCCAGACTATTGACTTCTCCTTGAGGCATAAACGAGATCTACAAACACTAGTAAGCACAAATGATGCCTGTAGCATTGAGGGGACTAAAATTGAAACTAGGTTTATTGCAAAATACCTCGGATTAGTTCTATCTTCCGACCTTATTGGACATCTAATATCCAATGATGATTTCCAAGAAAGTGTTTCGTCTAACCTACTACATTAAGAGACTCAGACTAACTGAAGTCTTTTAACCTCTGCTTTCACAATTTTTCAACTCACGTATCCTACCTATTCTACTTTACTGCTCCCTGTTAGTCTTTCCTGGGTTACCGAAAAAGGAATATGCCATCCTGAGAAGGATGTTGAAGGTAGTTAGTAGGACTAGCGGTGTAAAACTCAGTCAGCTCGTCACTACATAAGTGGATACGCATCTGAACACATCCGAGAAATGGACTAAAACAATACTCTCTGACCTCCAACACCCCCTCTATTCCCAATTCTCTCCTTGCATCTCATCAGGTAGAACCAGAAATCAGTACAAAATAATACATGCTCGAACAACTGTGTATAGGAACTCAACGATACCATATTTGGCCCGTGTTCTAAGTGACAGAGACAATGTTAAGCGCGAAACCTATGACTTGCTTTGTTGTTAATAACATAATTTTGGCCCATGTTATTTCCCGCTTATACTCTCTTATTTGTACTCTATAGTGAACAACCTTCTTAAACATACGTAGCTGCTAAAAATTATTATCATTGGCTTACTTTTTGCATTCTTTATTTTATTCCTTCTTTTGTTTATCTACTTGGTCCGACTATATTATCACTATGATTATTACAAAATTGTCCTGTCATTAACCATCTTGTAATATTAGTATTGTGGTTGTTCTTTGTTCGGCACTATTTAACTGACAATCTTGTTTGTGAAACGCCACTGTCACCATCTTAAAAATTTTATATTATGCAGGATTACTCACACTACCACAACAAACACCGCATTAGTGCTGACAATAAAAAAAAATAATAAAAACCCTGAAATGTTTATTTTATGATTGTTTAATAATAATAATATAATAATAATAATCACTTTATTCCATAACAATAACAATTTACAGCATGGAATTTTCAGCGTTTAGTGTAGTCCAATCAAATTACCTGATGATCTTAGCTATAAACATTCTTAAGAACATCTGATTATTTCTTGTATGATTATAGTTGTTACTGTTCACCACGCATACACATATCGTAGCTTACACTACCCAATATTGAAAACATTTTTCATTATTATTATTTATATTCCTTTCTACTGGGTATTTTTATTTGCATTTTTTGTTATTTCTGTGTTTCTTTTTGGTTTTTTGTGGATTTTTTAATATTTGTTTATTTTTTTGTAATACTCCTTTTAAATGTGTGATGAAATTAGATGCAATATTGCAGATATGTGCTGAAAATTCCATACTGTACAACAAGTTCTGTTTCTGGAATAAAAGCAAAATTATTATTATTTTCGAGTTATGAGTGTCTACCTTAAAAATTATCCGAACAGTCAATGAGTGTATCTCGCTGTCTAGTATCGATCGAATTCGTGTCAACTGTCGTCGAATTCCAAAAAGTGCTCATCGACCAAAAGATCATTTATAGTGTATCTGTTCAGCTCGAATAAAACTAAACTCAAGCGATACAGCTGAGCGAATCCCTTCTTGGTTAATCAAGCTGTGCATTCATTTTTGACGTACTGTTCAAGAAATTATAACCGCTTAGAGAATTCAAGCGAACGGATGCGGTTATAATGAGATCGTAATAATAATACTGTGAAGTGCAATTCAGATTCAAATCTTTTCGACGTCATGATCGTAGTCAAGCGTGCAGTGGCGCAACAAATAATGTAGCAAACCAAAGACTTCATAGGATGCTTACATGGTGTGTGATTGTAGGATTATTAGGCAAATGGAATACAAATAAAAACGTTTATTGAAATTGTGTGGAATGTGGTAATGAAAAATTAAACTTTGTAAATTAAATTGATTAAGAATGATACATCTCAATGTCTCAATCACATTCTCTCCATAATCTTCCTTCCTTCATTGGATTACCACCACTGTATTTCATCAAGCGGCATGCTTGCGTCTGACTGTACTGCATGATAAAGCTAATATTTTTCACAAAGAATATTTCTCACGAAGATTTAACGCTTACATGTCACACTTTAATCCGTGCCAAACTCTTCGAAAGGTTCAATCTGTGGGTTTCTCGTCGTAAAACACCTCTGGGCATCTGGTCATCTGAACTTCAGTATGGAAGCAACGCCCATTCAGAGATGCTGGAAGTGGGAGTGTGCATTTCTCTTACGCTTCTAAATCTCACACCTTAACATATTAGGCGCTACCGGCTGACTGTGGCTGAAACGATGACTTCAGGTTGAATGAAACCAGTGAACTCATTCATTTATTCGCATGACAGAGACTTGTCGTTTTTGTATTTGTTGCTGGTCGGTTATTTGTCTATTTTCAGCAAGTTCATCTCCTCTGTGTTTACATAAGGCTGTTCTTCCTAAATGTCCAACGAGTTTTCTCAGACTTAACCTACAGTCTCCAGCTCAATCCAGTCCACCACGAGTAGGAATATCAACGTCGATAAGATAATCTAATCTCTTCTCTTTCCTGTCCTGTTGTTGAGCACTTGTGATATGACATCTTCATGCTGCTGTAAAATTTTGCAAAGTTTATCCAGATCTCTGTTAAGCCTCCTCACGTGGTTTGATAAAATGATCTTGCTATCAGTCAGGGATTTGCGAATATCATATAATAGAACCTAACACAGCTCCAACTCGAGATTAACAAACTGCAACACAGTGGACATGTGTTTTCTACTCTCTTACGAAAAGAACCATAACATCTACTGATAACCTAGAGGAAAAAAAACTGACACTGGTTATACGAGTGCTCACTCAGAGACAGTCTCGAGACAGCTATGGATATGCAGTAAAACTTACATCCCTATGAAACTCACACCGATACGCAAATTACTTGAATGTGAGAATGCAAAATGTTCCAGCTCATAAACTGGAACATTCACACTACGTATTCTACGAGAAAGATGAGAATAGTTGACACGACGGAATTCGGTGGTGTGACAGTATATGAAGATGCGTTTTGTTTAACTGAGCGTTGTCACTGAAAAGCAGTCATTCAAGGAAATTTAAAAGACGATGCCACGTAGACGTAGATGGATTGGCTGACATACTCAGATATTTTGCCTGTTCGACTTATCAAGTGTCTGGTTTTGATGCGTTGTCTCGAGACTGTCTCTGAGTGAGCACTCGTTTAAGCGATGACAAAGTATAACCAGTCGCTTGCAAATTTCACTTACCGTTCACTCAAAGTGATCAGCATCCAACGAGTATTCCGCAGTCGATATCCACACGCCTTTCCACCCCTCATTCACAGTGCTCGAGTTCGTGACAAAAATACTTTGATTTTGCAAAAAGATGCGTAATTGGGAAAGGTGATGAGCGAGACAAGTTTACTGACACCGAAAAGAAAAGAACACAGTCTCTCGTTTGACTTTGTATTATGCCACCATCTGATCTACTTCTTGATTCTTTGAAGCGAGTTATTTAAATACTTTTCAAAGTTCATTCTTGTCTATCTGTAACTTACACGGTTAATTCAAATATACGCACGTTGAAATATCTTGTCTCGATTGATTAACATCTGCATATTTTCCTACTGGAGATATGGGTATTTTTATAAAAACAAGAAATTATAGAGAAGATTTGTAGCTCAGGTGGGTGATTTTGATGTGGTTTTGTTCTCTGAGCTGGATGGTTAGTTTGCGAAGCTTTCATCACCTTACTGGGTGACATCTTCAGCGCATACTTCAATTTGAAGTGAGCTTTTAGATTTCTCCACGAGTTTATTAATCATCTCTCCTGGTGACCTTGGACGTGATTGGTTGTTTGTGTGTGTTTTCACACCTTCTAGGTTACTTGTATTGGAACCGGTTGTTTCTTTGACTTGAATTTTGACCCTTTGTCTGTGAAGTTTTTTTCTTATTGGTTGATAAATTTTGTCTATGTCGATGTGTCTATTGATTGATGATCCACTGGAATGCCAAGCTTCTAAAAATTCTCTAGCATTCTTGCTATTTCCTTTGTCTAATATTTGAATGTTGTCCCAGTCGAATTGATGTCCGTAGTTGTCTGTGTGTAGTGAAATGAGGGAGTGGATATCATGTCTTTTGACGGCTAGCTTATGTTCGTGGATACGAAGACGAAGGGGACGTCCACTTTGGCCGATGTAGTGTTTTTCGCAGTTGTTACAGTTTATTTTGTAGATGATGTTGGTTTTATCTTCTTTCGCTGTTGAGTCTTTTGGTTGACATAGAATTGAGTGAAGCGACTTTGTTGGTTTGTGTACGACGTCAACTCCTAAAGGTTTGAAGAGTCTTGTAGTGATTTCTGAGATATCTTTTATATATGGTAAGGCAATTTTCTTTGTGTTCTCCTTGGTGGCTTTTGCTTTGGTAGGTTGGCTTGGGGGTATATGTCTCTTGATGAAATTCCGTGGATATCCATTCTTTTGGAAGACGTCCATGAGATACTTTTCTTCAATTTTTCTTAAGGTGGGAGTGCTGCAGTGAGTCCTTGCCCTCTTGAATAGTGTTTGTATGCAATTCCTTTTGTGTGTTATTGGGTTGTTGCTGTTGTAATTCAGTATTTGGTCTGTGTGAGTTGATTTCCTATAAACTTGAGTTTCTAATTCTCCTGTAGTTGTTCGCCTGACTAAGACGTCCAAAAATGGTATTTTGTTCTCGGATTCCTCTTCTCTTGTGAATTTGATGTCGTTGAAGACGTTGTTTATTAAGTTGTGAGTTTTATCTAATTCGTTTCTTTTGATGATTACAAATGTGTCGTCGACGTAGCGTATCCAAATCTTGGGTTTGATCTTTGGTAGAATTATATTTTCGAGTCTTTGCATCACTGCTTCTGCAATCAAACCTGATATTGGTGATCCCATGGGTGTTCCTTTGACTTGTTCATATATTTGGCCGTTGAATTGGAAGTATGTTGTTAGGCATAGATTTATGCATTCCATCCAGCTTGTGTGTTGCATTTTTGATTGTTGTGACAGTTGTTCGTCGCTGCTAAGTAGTTGCTCCATGGTTTCTTTTGCTAGGTTTTGTCCGATGGATGTATATAATGCTGTCACGTCGAATGATACCATTATTTCTTGTTCATCTATTTGGATGCCGCTGATTTTCTCTAGGAATTGGATAGCAGAGTTGATGGAGTGATCGCAAGATTCCGTTAGGGAATCCCTAACGGAATCTTGCGATCACTCCATCAACTCTGCTATCCAATTCCTAGAGAAAATCAGCGGCATCCAAATAGATGAACAAGAAATAATGGTATCATTCGACGTGACAGCATTATATACATCCATCGGACAAAACCTAGCAAAAGAAACCATGGAGCAACTACTTAGCAGCGACGAACAACTGTCACAACAATCAAAAATGCAACACACAAGCTGGATGGAATGCATAAATCTATGCCTAACAACATACTTCCAATTCAACGGCCAAATATATGAACAAGTCAAAGGAACACCCATGGGATCACCAATATCAGGTTTGATTGCAGAAGCAGTGATGCAAAGACTCGAAAATATAATTCTACCAAAGATCAAACCCAAGATTTGGATACGCTACGTCGACGACACATTTGTAATCATCAAAAGAAACGAATTAGATAAAACTCACAACTTAATAAACAACGTCTTCAACGACATCAAATTCACAAGAGAAGAGGAATCCGAGAACAAAATACCATTTTTGGACGTCTTAGTCAGGCGAACAACTACAGGAGAATTAGAAACTCAAGTTTATAGGAAATCAACTCACACAGACCAAATACTGAATTACAACAGCAACAACCCAATAACACACAAAAGGAATTGCATACAAACACTATTCAAGAGGGCAAGGACTCACTGCAGCACTCCCACCTTAAGAAAAATTGAAGAAAAGTATCTCATGGACGTCTTCCAAAAGAATGGATATCCACGGAATTTCATCAAGAGACATATACCCCCAAGCCAACCTACCAAAGCAAAAGCCACCAAGGAGAACACAAAGAAAATTGCCTTACCATATATAAAAGATATCTCAGAAATCACTACAAGACTCTTCAAACCTTTAGGAGTTGACGTCGTACACAAACCAACAAAGTCGCTTCACTCAATTCTATGTCAACCAAAAGACTCAACAGCGAAAGAAGATAAAACCAACATCATCTACAAAATAAACTGTAACAACTGCGAAAAACACTACATCGGCCAAAGTGGACGTCCCCTTCGTCTTCGTATCCACGAACATAAGCTAGCCGTCAAAAGACATGATATCCACTCCCTCATTTCACTACACACAGACAACTACGGACATCAATTCGACTGGGACAACATTCAAATATTAGACAAAGGAAATAGCAAGAATGCTAGAGAATTTTTAGAAGCTTGGCATTCCAGTGGATCATCAATCAATAGACACATCGACATAGACAAAATTTATCAACCAATAAGAAAAAAACTTCACAGACAAAGGGTCAAAATTCAAGTCAAAGAAACAACCGGTTCCAATACAAGTAACCTAGAAGGTGTGAAAACACACACAAACAACCAATCACGTCCAAGGTCACCAGGAGAGATGATTAATAAACTCGTGGAGAAATCTAAAAGCTCACTTCAAATTGAAGTATGCGCTGAAGATGTCACCCAGTAAGGTGATGAAAGCTTCGCAAACTAACCATCCAGCTCAGAGAACAAAACCACATCAAAAAAAAACAAGAAAATTCAGTACCCTCGAAGACTCAGATTACCAATTAAACCTGTTCTGCGACAAAACGGAAAGTGTTATCATGTTCGTTTCCTGTCACACCTAGTGCGTTGATGATACGCTGGTAGCCTTATTGGTTTTCGCGGGTTAAGTCTCCATCGACAAACCTCTCTTTCTTTCTTTACCAAGATTTCGATCGCCTAGAAGAGAAGCGAACTAGAAAATTCAGCAAGCTGATTACTGTCATCTGAAATCTGGAGTATGTCACCCATTTCGCTTTCCTATGAAGCACAATTTCAGAATTCTCTTTAGTGTGCACAAGCACAACAGATGGTGTCAAAATCATCCAGAATCAGAAAGGCGAGGAAGTCACTCACATTTTCAAAATGACTTTGCGATTCGTCTGCACTCCACCTCAGTGTGAACAAAGAGATTCTGATTTAAAACATCAGTGCTGCAGTCAGAAAGGTGACCATTCAATTGTTCGTGCTCACAATCCATTTCCTGCAGCACTGCATTGGATACATTGTCTGAATGCTGGGAAGTAACAGAGCAAGAACACCTACACTCGGTTAGTTGGCGTAATATTGACAATGCATTCGAAACACTCAGACCGTAGACCGTCTGGCATTTCGCCTAATGTCTGAGTTACAAACGCGCTCGTGCAATGCATTAGCCGAAGGCATATCAGCCTACAGATCAGACAACGGTCAACCATTTTTTGATGGAAGGAGAGACAAGTTTTACTAGATTACATTCGAATTGGTCACCTTGTATCACACACACATACCAGAAAATGGATGACCTCATAATTATCAGTTGCGATTTGATCAATTTTGATGTCATTTAGACCAAATCGTATACGGTTTGATCTCTAATTGTAGTGGGATCACGGTGTAAAATAAAACTGAGATCAATGAAGAAAGAAACGGGGCCAGCTGCTTCTTCACACTATTTTAGACTAAATGGAGGTGCAGAGCCAACACCACGGTTTGTACCGTGGACCTACTGGTCATATTGAACGTTTCCTTGTAGACCATTCAGCCAGTGAAATCTGAATGAATGATCCATTACCAGTGACATATAATTGGTACACACGTACTTCCACTGAGCCTTTAACTATTCAGTCACAACTGTGCAGCACTCCCTGTTAGTTTTCGAAGCCGCTGATTTTCCCGTCAACTGAGTGGACCGAAGCGATCAGCCTCCGCTGACATGTTTGTGCTTTTCAGTATGGACGCTTCGTCGAAGTCTGACGATGAAAGTGAAGTAATTTTGATTGATAGTGACTAGTCGTGTAATGGATTTCGCGTTGCACACATAAATATCCTCAGGTTATGCCAGTTTGTGATGCTGTCCTTAATGCGGCCTAATTTCAGTACTCATCGTTTCAAACATCAAAGTGAGATGCACTAGGACAAGAAGGTCACGAGAGCCACAACGCCGAGTGTGACATCGTTTTTTCTACGGCAGTTAGTACCCACCAGATTACTTTCTATAACATTTAGTTGATGTGAAATAATAGATATGTCTGTGTATTATACAGTTACTAACGTATATCACGTATATCGGCCACAGAGAGAAACAGCAATATGAGCTGTGACCTACACACACGATTTCGTTTCCATCACAGTTTCGTATTTATGACTTTTCTCTAATCCGGTAAATCCGATTATAACAGAATGCTAACAGGAAAATCACGCAAACATGCACACAAGGTTGTTGAGAGTGACCAATGAAATAAACAGAGGCATTTGTCGGTGGTATAAATAGTCCAACAAAATATTCTATCAGTATCAAGTTAGTTATTGACTGACCATTCATCACAAATCACAGGTGAGTTCCCGTGGTAAAACTGTTTCCATTATTTACTATGTAATGTGTAATTGCCGCTTGAGAAATATTCACATTCGCGTTAACAAAACATGACATATATGTATGGATGTTGCAGTGATTGTGACTGGAGAGTCACTCTTTCACTTGTCCAGGCATCCAGACAAGACCATTCAAGTTTTACAATTATTCATGTCTAGTATTTGGCAGAGTAGACCTCGAAGTAAACATAACTCAATTAATGTGAAAATTCCCGTGCGATTGTTGAACCGCACGGACCAAGTGACAAATACAGTTCTCTGATTGATATCTTTGTAATTTGTAGCTCTGTCTGTTCATTGAAGGAACCCTTTAGCTAAATCTGTTAAGCGATTTTTATTGATAAAGTTTGCAATTCATGAGGGTTTGTAGAATATAATCTGACGGATTTGTTTAGCAGTGCTTCTCTAGAAACGTCAGTCGAATGTCTTATCACTGAATATTCCTTCTTCACTGTCCAATCACTACATCAAAAATACAACGAATCCACGGAAATTCGTGAGTAATCACTTACAGAGACACGGTCGTTTCCCTCAACTGAGATCAACCAACTAACATCGCTTAAGTGCCATCGGAATTATTAGTGACGAGATATGACTCGGTCTCACTATGATATGATGGAGGTCACATATTACGCTGTGAACAATGTTTGTTTCAAAATGGAACTGTTGTTCAATTTCACTCGTCATACTCTCGGGATTTCAGAATCGGACAAATAATTCGCATACTTCTTTACAAATATTCACTCAGAGCAATCGATGTTCACCATATTATAATCAAGAATGCTATTCATGCATATATCAATATTGAAGTTAATTCTTGCACGTCAGGTAATCGCTAAAGTGACAGCTGAATTGTGAACGACAAGATGTGAGTGACTTTCATTATGATATGATGGAGATGATGTGGGCTGGATGAGATGAGGTAGTATGCACAGTCGTGCTGTTACACTGTAGAGGATATGGGATAAGTGAAAATTGTGAGATATGCTTTCGAATATCTATGTTTCACTCACTGTCATTCATTTCAAATTACATCGAATCAAAATGTCATTCTTTCCACTTTCTTGAATATTTTTAGTAAAATGGTGTCTCAGGGGACAAAACTGAACTTCATCATACTTGTCAGTCTGTGCATAGTCAATTTCGAAAACGTTGAATCAGAGGAAATGTGGTATCCGATGACAGTTGGCTCAGGTAATTAAAATTTTTTTCTGTGCAAATGCCTGAAGTAAATATGATTTCATCCATCAACCTGCCACCTGAAAAATCACTTCTTCGAAATCTGGATACTTCTCACCAATGAATGTTTGACTGACTGAAGTATGAAGCTATCTGAAATTCCAGTGAGAATTGATGACAACTGTGAGAACATATACTAAGCGATGATGAGATTAAATAACAGCGGCGCTTTATATTGTGGTACAGTCTAAGTGAGAATCCATATGGCACTGAATTTCGTCCTAGTGAGTGAAAGGTCTCTGTGAACATTCCCTCACTTGGACGTTTCTGGTTCCATTTGTCATTTTTTGGTGAGTGGACATTGCTCGAGAGCATCAGACTTGGACCAACTGTTTGTCACGTCATTCTCGTTTTCCTAAGGTTCTCCAGTCAATGTCACTTTATGATCCATATCACGTATCCGGATAACGTTTGACTTTATTAGGTATAGTGGTCAGACGTTCAGCGATCAACAGTAGGGAACTGAGCTGAGCTCAGCTCGCCTTTGATATGAATGCAGCAGGAGGACGGCACAAACTGACTGCTTTCAGCGATGGTATTCATAATTGTCAAGGATTTTGCGTCACAGGAGTTTGCGTGAATTTAAGATGTGGAGAGCGAGAAGACAGGAATAGGCTGTACCAGTCAGAAAACTGGAGAAAATGTTGAATTCGCTCGACTATGTTATGTGTCAGATGCCAGACAACTCGAAGGCTGACAGGCGAAAACCAACAAGCACGTGAGAGAAGCAGATAGGGAATACAGGACTTCAAGTAAAGATGCAGAATATGGAAGTAAGGAATTCAACCAACACACTAACGACAACAACAAGCACTAATATTTTTCTGTGCGATAAATTTCAGAGACGTCACTTCCTTTCAAGTACAGGCGGTTTGGACTGATGAGAATGAGAAAAGCAGATTTGGAAAGGCGAGATTTATATTCACGCCAACTCCGAAATCAGTGTGGAATTCATCTGCACTCCACCTGAGAATAAGGAGAAGATTGAGGTTTTGAACAACGGCTGTTTCAACAAACAACGATGAGCCTATTGTTCGACAAATATTCAAACGGAAATGTAGTCGGATAATACAAAAGTTGTGGAGGTTGTAGGATTAGAGTAGTGCCTTATTGTTCCTTTTGATTTTGATTGTTTAGTCTTGTATCTCTGGTTGTATACAGCCGAAGCATATTTATAATCGAATCAACTCGTGGTTTTTTGTATGAACTGAAAACAATCTAACTCAATCAATGTATTAGAGCCCCATCCGTCTTTACACCGACTTTCATGTTTAAATATTCATTGTATATCAAAGGCTGACTGTCTACTTCTGGCATAAGATGGGCTTACAATGGACTTACAAATTAGCATTCCTGATCCCTGCCAAATGAACATCAAAACTCAACTGATAATTGTACGTACCATTATCAGTTCACTTCCATCACGAACAAGGTTGAGATTTGTAGAGCTTTCCAATCTTTCCTACTAACCATTAAAATGCCTGTTTGTTTATTTTATTTCAAGGAGTAATGAATGTCCGAATCGGGACGATTCGATTTTATTTGAATGATGGTTTAAATGTGACAGTTGCGAATGGCGACTGTATATGGAGAGTTGACTTGAGACCACCAACCTTCAGTGAGATAGAAATGAAAGGAGGATTTCGTCAAGGTTTACTGTGAGTCTTCTTTTACTTTTGAATTCTGCGTTTTCTGAAATTGTTGAATGCCAATTACATCTAAATTGCTTCATAATGCTACTATAAATGTGCTCACCTAATTCTCAAGAGCCTTCTGTTCTATAGAAAACTGTGGCTGTTTGTGTCGTTGTTGTTCCGTGGTGTAACATTCGATGGCTGCATACCTCATGTAGTTGGCATAAAAAAACTTAAACAATGGGTGATAATAATATTAATATAACAACAAGAGCAGTAGTGTTCGAAATAGGTGCGATAGGTATTTGTGTATTCACTTGCTTCTGCAGAGCTCAGTATATACGGTAGAAAACAAATTATTGCTTTAAGTCAACAACACCCAAATGCGCTGCCAACGGATACTGATATGCCTCGAAGTGCTGTACATTCTCGATTTCTCTCTTTGTTTTGCATGCCCTTCTATATTCACCCAGGACGATGATCTGACGACCTCCGTCCCAGTAGCTTCTGCATTGCATTCTTCTCGTATATATATATATATCATTTCCTGCAGTTAATAAATAGTCTCCCACAGCATGGTCTAAAATAAAATCCATCCTCACGTCAACAAGTTTGTTGATTTCTGCAGTGAACAGGACATGCACAGACTGATCCTTATATTATTGACGGCACTGTGTAGGGGAGTAAATCAAATATCTCATATGTCCGCTCCTTCTTCTCTTCGAATATATGGAGGTCATCTCATATCGTGTGGATTTCTAGGTAAATATTTCGTTTAACGTATTCCATGGAGCATTTGAGACGTCTGCTTGTCTGACTCAACCTCTTCTCTTACAATTATATGAATTCATATATTCCGCCCATTCTTCTTCATTATTCGCCCCACTCATTCTTCGATGGTCACTTAAAAATCAGACTTAGTGAAATCACGCTGAACACCGCAGGCTGTAAGTGGGATTGGTGGTGTGCAATCTTTAACTAGGCTAACTGCCATAAATGTCAATACGCACATGAATACTCGAGAAGAGTGTGAGAGAAGAACAAACTCCATGCTGGAGTGGACAGGAAAATGTGTCACCTGAATCATACGATATTCAGCATGACTTTCGTGTGAAGAGCCGTATGTCAGAGAAGAAATCGAGAACGTTTCCAGGCAGTAACTAAATCGCAAAGTCCTCTTCGATTGGCTCCAAGATTGTCCATAGGTTCTCATCTACACCAAACACGCACGCACCTAAAAACTCGATATCCTCAACCTCACTAACTGTCATCCAACTCACCAAGGCACATGGAAGCAACAATCGGTGGTACCCTCGCACTTTATTTCACTCCCCGGTGTCCACTGCACAAATCCAAGCCATCTCCTTTCTTTTGATGTCATTTCTTCAGCGACATGTTTTTCTCTGTCCCAGGCATATTCACTTCTGTGCATGACGGAAATCACTGCGATTGACACTATATCTACAGCCACAAATACAATTGCCTCTGATTCTTGAAATGTCACTTTACTTGTTATGCATCCATTTTTGAACATTGGATTTATCCAAACTGATTTCGCTGTGTACTCATCACTTGGTTGTCGTCTTTCTTTCATTCCTCCAGGAGGTGTAGAAGTGGGATGACGTTGCCTGATTCACTTGAGAACATGAGCCTATAGACTATGCTCGTGCAAAACACTATTGGAACTGACAAGAAAATGACGGAGTTGGCAATAATAATTGTTGTGTAACTGAAAACTACTTTCAACTGTGCTTATTGAAATGCTCTGCTCTGATGTTTGTGAAACCGAATAGAATTATCCTCTTCTTCTTCCTCTTACTGTAGATTAGATCGTTTCGAATAAACGTATATTCATAAACTGCTTCCGTGTGAATGACAAATATGAAGTGTTCTGGAATGCTGAGACAGTCAGTGAATGATTGATTTCAGTGAGCAGTGGATATCAACAGAAGTGATCAGCTGTCACAATTATATTTGTCCTCGGTGGTGAATGCCTTGGAGCGGCTGGTCAAGTGTATTTAAGTTATGATGAATAATTTGATGCAAATAGAAGACGATTATGGAATGATGAGAGAGTGAGTTGTCAAGAAACACAAGAGGTAGAAGAGCGAACTAACCGACAAAGACACGAGAATCAGGTTGATGCTAAGCAACAAGTTTATTCCATGAAAGTTGGAGTGGTCGAATAAATTCGATTCGTATGCATAGATCAGGGTTTTCCAACTGAGTAGAAGAAGCTTGTGTAGCGCAAAGGAAATGAAAGCAAAGACCTTTCCTCAGGTTATCCTACACTTCGTAGATTTCTATTATCGTCATTGCGATAATCTTATCGGTGTACGTTAAAATCAGATGACGGAAGTGGAATATCAGCCAACACCCTTCCGACTGTTAACATGAACAAATCAATACCTTCATCTACTAGGCTCAACCGCAAGCACATCGCACCTCTACACTAGTCATGCTCAATATCCAATCACAAATCAAATGAACAGACACACTTCACAACGAGACACAACAAGGTGTCTTGTTTATCGTCAATTCTCTGCGACATCCGATTCGATTTCGCTACAAACTCACTGCACAACGTTGACCCGATGAAAATAATGTGAATTCGTTCACTTAGAATAAATCTAAAACCAAGTGTTCCAGTAGATAGAATTCTTTCAAATATTTTTTTGTTATCAAGCTCTGCATTCAGATAGGATGTGTTTTCCAAAGAAATCATATCCACTGAGTGAATTAAAAATAATAATTATAATAATTGCTTTATAAAAACAGACAGCAATTCAGATACATATCTCTTTGAAGTTATGGTCGTAGTTCAGTGTGCAGTAACGTACCGAATAATGTAGCGAACTACATTAGCGACTACATAGACTGTATAAATGGTGTGTGATTGCGTGATTATTATGCAAATGGAATACAAAAAGTTAGTTGAAATTGTGTGAAATATGACAACTTTGTATTTCACGTTGTAAAATAAAATTGATTAAGAGTGATAAGTCCCACTGTCCCAATCACATTCTGTCGATAATTTTCCTTGCTCAATTCCATGGTTATAACTATATTCCATGAAACAGCGTGCTTGTATCTCACTGCATTGCATTATTCTGTGCTTCATATAAGATGTCAAGCGTAGAATTTACAACACAATATATGACTCGGAATATCACTGACGCTTTTCTCTTCTACTTATTGCAAATTATGGCGATGAATTTATCATTTCAGCTGTCGACGGTGTTTTCCTTATAACACAGTCTATTGTAACTGTGAATGAATTTGCTAAATAATCGTTTCTCGCATACACTGTTCCCTCGGTTTTAACTGTTGAAATCAATCTCAGTTTTCCAGAGAAGAGCTGACTAGCATCTAAGAGTAGGGTCACGACCACATCTCTCCAGAAAATTACACGACAAAAGCTGTTCATGTTTCTGAAGATGACATCTCGTTTTCTTCCACAACTCAAGAATGCGTGGATAGTAAAATATACTTTATGCATTGGCTGATTGAATTTGTTTTTTCCTGAACACGACTGTTCGTGAATAAGGATTGTATGTGACCAGATGTCAGACATTTGTTAGACATGTATAACTTTTCTAATCTTACTGAAATCTCTAACGAGTGATGAATCGTGTACACAAACAACATTTCCCTGAGCTATTATTCTCCTTTGCACAACAACCATTGACAGATTTGATGATAATGGAATTAAATTATGCACAGGATAGCTGTCATTTACGTGTCTTCGCATGCCGTTAGCACTGTGCATACATGAGTGATGAACAAGTCCAGATAAATCTGAGTTCATTGGAGAATGCCTCTCGATGTTTGCCTTTGCTTTTCAGGTTAATCCAGCAAGTCATATCGGTTGACGCTCTGTAAACTTTCACTTTTCTCAGTTAGGTAGTCTTCTTCATTCGTTAACGCCATCAATGAAACCCTGTTTAATGTATCGTAGATTGAAAATATAATTATCAATGCCTTGTTGTTAGGCAGCTTTCACAAAGAATCACTTCTGTATCAGCAGTATAGCTTTTCGATTATTAGTAAATTCAATACTGATATTTCA
Source organism: Trichobilharzia regenti (assembly GCA_944472135.2). Classification (NCBI taxonomy): domain Eukaryota; kingdom Metazoa; phylum Platyhelminthes; class Trematoda; order Strigeidida; family Schistosomatidae; genus Trichobilharzia; species Trichobilharzia regenti. The sequence continues at coordinate 109,869,210 of OX235264.1, read as the reverse complement.
ATGTGAACAAACCCTTCAGAAGTTCATACATTTCCACTCACTGTACTTTGAATCTACACTCGTGTTCAAATCAGTGTACCTCTTGCTGTCGTTGTATTATGTGCACAACGTTCATTTGCGTCATATTTATTATGTGTTTGGTTTTCATTGTTTTCTTCACTGCCTAATTATTTCTCCAGCTTAGAATATTACTGACTTTATCATACATCCCATTACTAATTTCCTGTCCTAATGATTCATTGGAGTGAGCAGATATAATGTCCATATACTTGTTCATATGTAAACTGGTGTATATTACTGTCGTGTTCGATTCCGAGTAGAATAAGGCATCTCCATGTCATGCTGTTCTCTGCATCCAACTAAATGTGACTCTATGTTTAGGCATCCGCCCTTATCTACTGCAGCAAACGTGATCGCCTGCATCTGACCCACTCATCCGTGCCCAAATCTTCGATTGGTTCATTCTCAGAGTTTCTCGCGAAAATCACCTCTAGGCATCTGGTCATCTGAACTTCAGTATGGAAGCAGCAACTTTTCAGAAATGCAGTAGGTGTGAGTCTGCGTTTGTCTTACGCTTCTAAATCTCACACCTTCACATGCTAGACGCTACAGGCTGCCTGTAGCTGAAACGATGCTTTCTGGCCGAGTGAAACGAGTGACCTCCTTCAAATTTATTCGCTTGATAGAGATTTGTCGTTTTTGTATTTGTTGCTGGTCGGTTGTATGTCTATCTTCAGCAGGTTCATCTCCTCTGTGTTTACATAAGACTGTTCTTCCTTATTGCCTGACGAGTTTTCTCAGACTCAAATTACAGTCTCCAGCTCAATCCAGTCCACCACGAGTAGGAATATCAACGTCGATAAGATAATCTAATCTCTTCTCTTTCCTGTCCTGTTGTTGAGCACTTGTGATATGACATCTTCATGCTGCTGTAAAATTTTGCAAAGTTTATCCAGATCTCTGTTAAGCCTCCTCACGTGGTTTGATAGAATGATCTTACTATCAATCAGTGATATGCGAATATCATATAATAGAACCTAACACTGCTCCAACTCGAGATTAACAAAGTGTAACGCAGTGGACATGTGTTTTCTACTCTCTTACGAAAAGAACCGTAACATCTACTGGTAACCCAGAAAGTAATAAACTGAGACTGGTTATACTTTGTCATCGCTTAAACGAGTGCTCACTCAGAGACAGTCTCGAGACAACGCATCAAAACCAGACACTTGATAAGTCGAACAGGCAAAATATCTGAGTATGTCAGCCAATCCATCTACGTCTACGTGGCATCGTCTTTTAAATTTCCTTGAATGACTCCTTTTCAGTGACAACGCTCAGTTAAACAAAACGCATCTTCATATACTGTCACACCACCGAATTCCGTCGTGTCAACTATTCTCATCTTTCTCGTAGAATACGTAGTGTGATTGTTCCAGGTTATGAGCTGAATTGCATATCCATAGCGGTAGCGGATCACTTGTCAAACGGCATACTCATATTGCTGTTGAATGGTTATGCGACATTGAACACAAATTTCCATTGGATCATCTTGCTTGAAGTGATAGCGTGAGTGATCTTTCTATCAATCAGTGATAAGCGGACATCGTACATTAGAGACAAACACAGGGTCAACTGCAGAACATACATGTGTTACATGCTGCGTGTTTTCGAAATCCAGTTTCCTACTTGGAACAAAATGGGACGAACACGGGTACTATCGTACTATTGAACCATTGATTTGAGATAGTGTCACGCCCGAAAACAAGGCTAGGCAACGGATCGCTGATTAAGAAAATCTCACGATATTTACAGATTTGTATGCGCTGATTAGCTGTCTTCGTGATGAAGGTTTTTCCGTTATTGCCTTCTATCGTTTCTGAGAAAATAAATCCATATATCTGCGAATCACATGAAGTCCGTTGTGATTGCACGCTGATTATCACAAGGATAATCTTTGTTATCATTTTATCATGACTTAGATTCTGGAAGTAATCACTGAGGTAAATTGTTGTCCAATGCTTCGGCCTGCAGCAGGCTGTTAGCACAAATGCATTCAGCACTGTTGAGGTGCATTCAATATATTCGCAATAATACCGTACAAAGAAGAATAAGAACTCTCGGAACAGCATCACTTCTTCTTTGTTCATTCTCGAAGAATGTGTGAGTAATGAATTTTGTCGTGAACTGGTAGGACTGAAGTTACAAATCAGACTAAGTTCAAACGATTCAGAAAGGAACGAAAGGCACACTTTTGTTCATAAGATTCGAATTGATGACCCTCACTTCCATACACAAAACAGAAAATGATTAACCTCATGACTATCAACCAATTTTGATTTGTTTTGACGAGTAAGCTTTCAGGAATGTGTCTGTTTTCTCAGTTTGATCACGGGGTGATATCCATTGAAGTCAAAACATCTTCACAACAGGTTTATACATAAAATTTTAAAAGCAGAGAAATACGTCAAGAATCATGACATAATTATATCCTTTCACAACAGGTGTTTTTATATGTATTTACATTTCATTAGCTTTGACACTGTTTGACAGGCTATCAAAGAGTAAGCTTATTCATTTATACTTCATACGTTTTCTGAAAACCCTAATGAATGCGTGTGTTCTGCTCTGAGTCGTCTGACCAACAGAATGCGGACACTCCGAAATCCCCTGGCTCTTTTCGAAATCGTTGGCCTGTTATTCATTCTCGACTTAAATATCACTGCCTCTTGTCACTAGCAATGATCGTTAGAGGCCGAAATCGGTAGTCGCGATCATCGGTGGAATCAACATAAGCTAGCATTGTGTTAAATCAGCCTACGCTCAGGCAGAAGACTTCATGTCAAATTGAACGTGACCGAAAATAACACGTCGCCTAAGTGTTCGTATCATCATAACAATCAACAGATTAATCAACCAGCACTTTGATCACTGTTCACTTTGACAGTGGCTGATTTCTGCTTCATACTACGCCGATTGACTCATGTGATGACCTCGTAAGTTCAACGGTAACAATAGACGTGATTCTCTGAAAGCGATTTATCAATTCACCTTTGAGAACTCGAAAAGTGCGTGATTTGATGAAGCTGATTTTTGAGACGTTTTCAGGCCAATGCGTGCATTTACAAGTTATCCATGTTAACAGCTGCTTGCTTGATAAACCATTTAGAAGGTCGTACAACCTGCTTGTTGGTTCATCTCAATCAGTCAGCAGTATACGGCGTCATGTAGACACACTTGCTTTCCTCATGACTGTTGATGATATCAGACAAATCAAATTTATCATTGTGAATACTTTATAAACAAAACAGTGTTGAGATTTCACCTCCTCGTCATTCTTACACAGTAAATTGCAACTGTAATCTTAATAACAGTAAACTGACTTGAAAATTTCACTTTCTGTTTAGCGAATGTTTACGGAATGCGAAATTGTATTTGCATTGCCTTTTCGAAGAGACACGTAGACTGAAATACGTATGACAAATTGGTTTCCTGAATCCGATTATTCCACTATCAAATCTAAACTTCATCACGATCTTTGCTCTGTGCATCCTCTATTTGATGAAGATTGAATCAAATGACGTCGTGCTTCCAATTGCACATAGTACGGGTATTATTGTTAATTTTTATTTATGTAGATGACTCAATTGAGTTTGATTTCACTACGACCAACCATTTAGAATTTCATACAACTTCGTGGTTGCCACATATCAATCAGTCAGCAGTTTACGGCGTCATGTAGATACGCTTGCTTTCCTGATGATTATTAGTGATGCCAGATAGATCACATTTGTCATTGTGAATACTTTACAGACAAAATAGTGCTAAGATTTAATGTCGTCGAACTATGTTTAAATTATTTAAAGATGTGACTTTCTGTTCTGTTAATGTTTAGGGATTACAAAATTGTAATTGCATAGCACATTTTTAAAAGGCACTTAGAGAGAAATACATTCAGACAAATTGGTTTGCTGAATCCGATTATTCCAGTATCTCTTGAGAAGTCAGTTTCGTCCACGCCATCGCTAAATTGCATCGCGATTCATAGAATAGTATTAATTGTGATGTGCTGTTGCACGCGTATACTACTCTCGAAACTGAAAGCAAAAGAGATAATCTCTCTCTGTTAATTATTTCAAATTTCATCATCATGTTTTTCCTTTCCTACATAAATTTAGTGAGATGGTGTCTCAGAGGTCAAAACTACACCTCATCATGATCGTCGGACTGTTCATCCTCAGTATGATGAGGATTAAATCACAAAGCTTCTTTCTCCCAATGACACTTGGACCAAATAGTGATTTTTAATTTTTTATATTTGTAAATGACTCAATTGAGTTTGATATCGCTCTGACTAATTATGGAAACAAATTGCTTCGCTAAATTCATGAAGCTTCTCACTCGTGACTGACTGACATCTCGAGTACCTGGAATTCCAGTGACAGTTCGTGGCCACAGTGACAAAACATCCGCACAAGTGATGAGAGTGGATGGTGGTGGTGCTATATATTGCTGGTTAGCAAATGTGAGAATACATTCGCCACTGGATTCTGTTCCAGTGAATGAACAGTTAGTGAGTACATCTCGTCCACTTGAAGCTTCCGATCCAGTTTTCATGCGATGATGTGTACACATAGTGGTGTTGCTTGCTCAGTCGAAACCGCCAGCAACACAGCTCAGGGTTAATAACAAGATTCATATTGTGAACACAATCGTTTAGTCGGTCAGTTATTCAGTTCTTCGGTAAGTTAAAACAGTAAGCTTAGCAGGAATGATTCCATCCACACAAGGTCTTTAAAACAATTTCCTCCTAAAAATACGCAGTTACATTATTTGTTAAATACTTCGTTTCAAAACCTAGTTTGCAACAGACACCACGGATAACCATGTTTCTGGAGAACAGGTGAAACGCAGCGACTACTCACGTGCACCTGTTTCGACAGCCTAGTTTGGGAATCACCAAAAACGGCTCAAAATCAGGAAATTCAGGTTTCATCTTAAGCCAGCTCGTTAACCATTCAGCCACTGCGTATGCCAATTTCGGTGATTGAGCTTTCCTTATCTGCCTGGAAATACGATGAAATTGTTCTCGAGACCCAGAAATTAGGCACTCCAATACAGTTTGATTGTTCCGTGTTAAGCGTAACTTCCGCCTGTTAATACGAAAAGAAGAGTGATTGACATCCCTCATTTACTTTTCATGGTGATTCGAGGTCCATAGGAAAGTTATGGGCCGACAAACTGCTACTGACACAACATGAGTGACGATTGTGAGTGGAATAGAATTCTGTATTCCTCGTGAAATGTATCAATGACTTGGAAATCCACATTGACGATCTCTACAAAGCAGCCTTTGAAACTCAACGGATCAGCAGATTATTGTTATTTCGCTTCATTCATGAACTAGGTCTACTTGCAGAGATTTCAATCCTTTCCTTTAAACCATGTGATATGTCTTTTTGCTGATTTTAAGATGAAGTAACTGTCAAATTTGATAAGATCACTTTCACTTTGGACAAACAGCATAACCTAACAGTTGAGGATGTGAAATGCACTTACAAGCTTCAATTTTGTGTATCCCGAGTGGAAGAGGAATCGACAACCAAAAATGGGAAGCGTCTAGGTTCAAAGTGAGTCTTTTTAAAGTGTGAATTATGCGACATTTGAAGCTTGATGACAAACGTGACATCTAAATCTCCTGATAATAGTGATGTAAATGCACTCACCGTATTCTCAGGAATACAAGGTACATTTTCCAAAGACCCTCCACGTCCATAGAAAAAATGAGGCATTTTGGGTTGCTGTTGTCATGTGTGTACACTATCGTACTTGTGGTGTCACGTGAAATGACCAGTTTGTTTTCAGTCCCGTGAAATCTCATGTATTTCCAGTGAACACATTTAAACAATAGGTGACAATGCTAATAATATTGATAATATTGAGCTGTAGTGGTAGAATGAATCTAGATGTGTTTTTTATAATTTCAATCGCTACTGCAGTTTTCGACATAATGTTTTCAATTGAGAGCGCTTCACTGCGTTGCTGACGAGAACATGAGTGCTTCGAAGTGCTTCACATTCTCAATGTCCATGGTAGGTTTCCACGATCATCCGTATTCTCCAAAGGCTGACTTCACTGAATTTTCCGAATATATGACAGTCAACACCTGAGAAGACTCCTCCTCATTGAATTCCTCTAATATGATTGAAGCACTAACTGAAGTTGACACAGTCTCACAAATCCATGTCGTTGTCATTAATTTTGTTGATTTCAGTTCCACACGTAAACGAAACACATGCGAACTGATTGCTTGATTGTTGACTGTACTCTGAAAGTGAACGTATCGAATGTGTCTTATCTCGGCTTATTCCACTCAACATGTCGATGATCTGCGGACTAACGTCAGAGTATCCTTTGCGCTGTAATATTCTCAAAGCAATAGATTCTTTTATGAAGTTCACAAATAGTCTCAGTCAAAATGTTCCGAAACGAAATCCATCAAAATGTCATACAGTCTGTTTATTTCAGTTTCAGCTATGAACAAGATTCGCGCAGACAGATTGCTCTAATACTGAATGTATAAGCACTGTGTAAGCGAGTCATTGGAATATATCTAATCTCGCCATCAGAATTTCTTCGAATCCCTGTTGGTCGTCTCATTTCTTGACGATTTCTGAGGAAATATTTCGTTTGACTTTTCACATGAGACAGTTGAAAGTTTCTCCTGGTCCATCTCAACATCTTCTCTGGCATCTTCTCGCCGTTTCATATATTCCGCCAAGACTTCTTCATTGTTCTCTTCGCGTATTCTTGCACGGAAGTCTGAAATCAGACTAATTTTTATCGGGTAGAACATCAAGGGCTGTAAGATGCGTTGTTGGAGTGTTGTATTTACCTTAGCTGATTGATGTTATTGTTAATTGAACCTTTGAAAACGTGCAAGGAGTTGGCTGAATGTATCTCATGTGACATCAGAAATCCTCTCTACTACTTGCAATTTTCTCCTTTATATGTACTGGTGACACAGCGGAAGAAATCTCATCAGATACTATGTTGGTGTGAGCAGGAAGATGTATAACCTCGTGAACAGATAAATCCCTGAAATGATCTTGTGAAACGTCTCAATCAGCAACTGATTCTGATGAGTATTCATGTGTTCATTTCGACTTTTTCTCCCGCTTTCTTCCCTTCTAGGGATTGTAAAATGATGCAGCCAACAAGCCATTAAATTTTGATTGTTCAAAACGAAATTGAAGCTGCCACGAAAGCTTCAGTAGCGTGAACAAGACGAAAGCATACTGCCTTCGTTAGTTTATTCTACACGTTGTAAATTAACCACATTGTCACTGTGATAAAATCGCATGAACGAGGTGGAATTCCAACTGACATACTTTCAAAGTGGTAGCTTAATCCTATACTTCAAACTTTCAACAAATCCATACACACATCACACGTCTACATCAGCTGACGCACACCTGATATCAACGGTATCTATGAACGAACCTGTGAAGGGTTTGTTCACATTGAAATATCAGTAATGAATTGACTAATAATCGAAAAGCTATACTGCTGATACAGAAGTGATTCTTTGTGAAAGCTGCCTAACAACAAGGCATTGATAATTATATTTTCAATCTACGATACATAAAACAGGGTTTCATTGATGGCGTTAACGAATGAAGAAGACTACCTGTCTGAGAAAAGTGAAAGTTTACAGAGCATCACCCGATATGACTAGCTGGATTAACCTGAAAAGCAAAGCCAAACATCGAGAGGCATTCTCCAATGAACTCAGATTTATTTGGACTTGTTCATCACTCATGTATGCACAGTGCTAACGGCATGCGAAGACACGTAAATGACAGCTATCCTGTGCATAATTTAATTCCATTACCATCAAATCTGTCAATGGTTGTTGTGCAAAGGAGAATAATAGCTCAGGGAAATGTTGTTTGTGTACACGATTCATCACTAGTTAGAGATTTCAGTAAGATTAGAAAAGTTATACATGTCTAACAAATGTCTGACATCTGGTCACATACAATCCTTATTCACGAACTGTCGTATTCAGGAAAAACAAATTCAATCAGCCAATGCATAAAAGATATTTTACTATCCATGGCTGAAATGAGGCGTCTGTTGATCAAAGCGAATTCCGGAACGTGTTGAACCGCCAATTTTATGGAGCAGATATGTGAGTTGATATCTATTTGTACAATCTGTAGAAAACTTCGTTGGAGTCTGCGATTTGAATAATGAAGTTGTCTTCCATATTTGCAGAGATACTCTATTTTCTGTATGTGATGACATTCAGGAAGCGGAAATTCTCATTACTACAGAGTTCAATGGTGCCCATTCAAATATCAAGTTCTCAATGAAACACGAAGTCAAAATTCAGCCACGCATTCTTGAGTTGTGGAAGAAAACGAGATGTAATCTACAGAAACATGAACAGCTTTTGTCGTGTAATTTTCTGGAGAGATGTGGTCGTGACCCTACACTTAGATGCTGGTCAGCTCTTCTCTGGAAAACTGAAATTGATTTCAACAGTTAAAACCGAGGGAACAGTGTATGCGAGAAACGATTATTTAGCAAATTCATTCACAGTTACAATAGACTGTGTTATAAAGAAAACATTGTTTACAGCTAAAATGATAAATTCATCGCCATAATTTGCAATAAGTAGAAGAGAAAAGCGTCAGTGATTTTCCGAGTCATATATTGTTTTGTAAATTCTACGCTTGACATCTTATATGAAGCACAGAATAATGCAATGCAGTGAGATACAAGCACGCTGTTTCATGGAATATAGTTATAACCATGGAATTGAGCAAGGAAAATTATCGACAGAATGTGATTAGGACAGTGGGACTTATCACTCTTAATCAATTTTATTTTACAACGTGAAATACAAAGTTGTCATATTTCACACAATTTCAACTAACTTTTTGTATTCCATTTGCATAATAATCACGCAATCACACACCATTTATACAGTCTATGTAGTCGCTAATGTAGTTCGCTACATTATTCGGTACGTTACTGCACACTGAACTACGACCATAACTTCAAAGAGATATGAATCTGAATTGCAATCTGTTATTATTACCATCTCAGTATACATGCGTTTGCTTGAATTCACTCAGTGGATATGATTTCTTTGGAAACCACATCCTATCTGAATGCAGAGCTTGATAACAAAAAAATATTTGAAAGAATTCTATCTACTGGAACACTTGGTTTTAGATTTATTCTAAGTGAACGAATTCACATTATTTTCATCTGGTCAACGTTGTGCAGTGAGTTTGTAGCGAAATCGAATCGGATGTCGCAGAGAATTGACGATAAACAAGACACCTTGTTGTGTCTCGTTGTGAAGTGTGTCTGTTCATTTGATTTGTGATTGGATATTGAGCATGACTAGTGTAGAGGTGCGATGTGCTTGCGGTTGAGCCTAGTAGATGAAGGTATTGATTTGTTCATGTTAACAGTCGGAAGGGTGTTGGCTGATATTCCACTTCCGTCATCTGATTTTAACGTACACCGATAAGATTATCGCAATGACGATAATAGAAATCTACGAAGTGTAGGATAACCTGAGGAAAGGTCTTTGCTTTCATTTCCTTTGCGCTACACAAGCTTCTTCTACTCAGTTGGAAAACCCTGATCTATGCATACGAATCGAATTTATTCGACCACTCCAACTTTCATGGAATAAACTTGTTGCTTAGCATCAACCTGATTCTCGTGTCTTTGTCGATTTGTTCGCTCTTCTACCTCTTGTCTTTCTTTACAACTCACTCTCTCATCATTCCATAATCGTCTTCTATTTGCATCAAATTATTCATCATAACTTAAATACACTTGATCAGCCGCTCCAAGGCATTCCCCACCGAGGACAAATATAATTGTGACAGCTGATCACTTCTGTTGATATCCACTGCTCACTGAAATCAATCATTCACTGACTATCTCAGCATTCCAGAACACTTCATATTTGTTATTCACACGGAAGCAGTTTATGAATATACGTTTATTCGAAACGATCTAATCTACAGTAAGAGGAAGAAGAAGAGGATAAGTATATTCGGTTTCACAAACATCAGAGCAGAGCATTTCAATAAGCACAGTTGAAAGTAGTTTTCAGTTACACAACAATTATTATTGCCAACTCCGTCATTTTCTTGTCAGTTCCAATAGTGTTTTGCACGAGCATAGTCTATAGGCTCATGTTCTCAAGTGAATCAGGCAACGTCATCCCACTTCTACACCTCCTGGAGGAATGAAAGAAAGACGACAACCAAGTGATGAGTACACAGCGAAATCAGTTTGGATAAATCCAATGTTCAAAAATGGATGCATAACAAGTAAAGTGACATTTCAAGAATCAGAGGCAATTGTATTTGTGGCTGTAGATATAGTGTCAATCGCAGTGATTTCCGTCATGCACAGAAGTGAATATGCCTGGGACAGAGAAAAACATGTCGCTGAAGAAATGACATCAAAAGAAAGGAGATGGCTTGGATTTGTGCAGTGGACACCGGGGAGTGAAATAAAGTGCGAGGGTACCACCGATTGTTGCTTCCATGTGCCTTGGTGAGTTGGATGACAGTTAGTGAGGTTGAGGATATCGAGTTTTTAGGTGCGTGCGTGTTTGGTGTAGATGAGAACCTATGGACAATCTTGGAGCCAATCGAAGAGGACTTTGCGATTTAGTTACTGCCTGGAAACGTTCTCGATTTCTTCTCTGACATACGGCTCTTCACACGAAAGTCATGCTGAATATCGTATGATTGAGGTGACACATTTTCCTGTCCACTCCAGCATGGAGTTTGTTCTTCTCTCACACTCTTCTCGAGTATTCATGTGCGTATTGACATTTATGGCAGTTAGCCTAGTTAAAGATTGCACACCACCAATCCCACTTACAGCCTGCGGTGTTCAGCGTGATTTCACTAAGTCTGATTTTTAAGTGACCATCGAAGAATGAGTGGGGCGAATAATGAAGGAGAATGGGCGGAATATATGAATTCATATAATTGTAAGAGAAGAGGTTGAGTCAGACAAGCAGACGTCTCAAATGCTCCATGGAATACGTTAAACGAAATATTTACCTAGAAATCCACACGATATGAGATGACCTCCATATATTCGAAGCGAAGAAGGAGCGGACATATGAGATATTTGATTTACTCCCCTACACAGTGCCGTCAATAATATAAGGATCAGTCTGTGCATGTCCTGTTCACTGCAGAAATCAACAAACTTGTTGACGTGAGGATGGATTTTATTTTAGACCATGCTGTGGGAGACTATTTATTAACTGCAGGAAAGGATATATATATATATATATACGAGAAGAATGCAATGCAGTAGCTACTGGGACGGAGATCGTCAGATCATCGTCCTGGGTGAATATAGAAGGGCATGCAAAACAAAGAGAGAAATCGAGAATGTACAGCACTTCCAGGCATATCAGTATCCGTTGGCAGCGCATTTGGGTGTTGTTGACTTAAAGCAATAATTTGTTTTCTACCGTATATACTGAGCTCTGCAGAAGCAAGTGAATACACAAATACCTATCGCACCTATTTCGAACACTACTGCTCTTGTTGTTATATTAATATAATTATCACTTATTGTCAAATTTTTTTTTAAGCCAACTACATGAGGTATGCAGCCATCGAATGTTACACCACGGAACAACAACGACACAAACAGCCACAGTTTTCTATAGAACAGAAGGCTCTTGAGAATTAGGTGAGCATATTTGTGGTAGCATTATCAAGTAATTTAGATGTAATTGGCATTCAACAATTTCAGAAAACGCAGAATTCAAAAGTAAAAGAAGACTCACAGTAAACCTTGACGAAATCCTCCTTTCATTTCTATCTCACTGAAGGTTGGTGGTCTCAAGTCAACTCTCCATATACAGTCGCCATTCGCAACTGTCACATTTAAACCATCATTCAAATAAAATCGAATCGTCCCGATTCGGACATTCATTACTCCTTGAAATAAAATAAACAAACAGGCATTTTAATGGTTAGCAGGAAAGATTGGAAAGCTCTACAAATCTCAACCTTGTTCGTGATGGAAGTGAACTGATAATGGTACGTACAATTATCAATTGAGTTTTGATGTTCATTTGGCAGGGATCAGGAATGCTAATTTGTAAGTCCATTGTAAGCCCATCTTATGCCAGAAGCAGACAGTCAGCCTTTGATATACAATGAATATTTAAACATGAAAGTCGAAGTAAAGATGGATGCGAATCTAATACATTGATTGAGTTAGATTGTTTTCAGTTCATAAAAAAAACCACGAGTTGATTCGATGATAAATATGCTTCGACTGTATACAACCAGAGATACAAGACTAAACAATCAAAATCAAAAGGAACAATAAGGCACTACTCTAATCCTACAACCTCCACAACTTTTGTATTATCCGACTACATTTCCGTTTGAATATTTGTCGAACAATAGGCTCATCGTTGGTTTGTTGAAACAGCCGTTGTTCAAAACCTCAATCTTCTTCCTTATTCTCAGGTGGAGTGCAGATGAATTCCACACTGATTTCGGAGTTGGCGTGAATATAAATCTCGCCTTTCCAAATCTGCTTATCTCATTCTCATCAGTTCAAACCGCTTGTACTTGAAAGGAAGTGACGTCTCTGAAATTTATCCCACAGAAAAATATTAGTGCTTGTTGTTGTCGTTAGTGTGTTGGTTGAATTCCTTACTTCCATATTCTGCATCTTTACTTGAAGTCCTGTATTCCCTATCTGCTTCTCTCACGTGCTTGTTGGTTTTCGCCTGTCAGCCTACGAGTTGTCTGCCATCAGACACATAACATAGTCGAGCGAATTCAACATATTCTCCAGTTTTCTGACTGGTACAGCCTATTCCTGTCTTCTCGCTCTCCACATTTTAAATTCACGCAAACTCCTGTTTCGCAAAATCCCTGACAATTATCAATACCATCGCTGAAAGCAGTCAGTTTGTGCCGTCTTCCTGCTGCATTCATATCAGAGGCCAGCTGAGCTCAGCTCAGTTCCCTACTGTTGATCGCTGAACGTCTGACCACTATACCTAATAAAGTCAAACGTTATCCGGATACGTGATATGGATCATAAAGTGACATTGACTGGAGAACCTTAGGAAAACGAGAATGACGTGACAAACAGTTGGTCCAAGTCTGATGCTCTCGAGCAATGTCCACTCACCAAAAAATGACAAATGGAACCAGAAACGTCCAAGTGAGGGAATGTTCACAGAGACCTTTCACTCACTAGGACGAAATTCAGTGCCATATGGATTCTCACTTAGACTGTACCCCAATATAAAGCGCCGCTGTTATTCAATCGCATCATCGCCTAGTATATGTTCTCACAGTTGTCATCAATTCTCACTGGAATTTCAGATAGCTTCATACTTCAGTCAGTCAAACATTCATTGGTGAGAAGTATCCAGATTTCGAAGAAGTGATTTTTCAGGTGGCAGGTTGATGGATGAAATCATATTTACTTCAGGCATTTGCACACAGAAAAAATTTTAATTACCTGAGCCAACTGTCATCGGATACCACATTTCCTCTGATTCAACGTTTTCGAAATTGACTATGCACAGACTGACAAGTATGATGAAGTTCAGTTTTGTCCCCTGAGACACCATTTTACTAAACATAATCAAGAAAGTGGATAGAATGACATTTTGATTCGATGTAATTTGAAATGAATGACAGTGAGTGAAACATAGATATTCGAAAGCATATCTCACAATTTTCACTTATCCCATATCCTCTACAGTGTAACAGCACGACTGTGCATACTACCTCATCTCATCCAGCCCACATCATCTCCATCATATCATAATGAAAGTCACTCACATCTTGTCGTTCACAATTCAGCTGTCACTTTAGCGATTACCTGACGTGCAAGAATTAACTTCAATATTGATATATGCATGAATAGCATTCTTGATTATAATATGGTGAACATCGATTGCTCTGAGTGAATATTTGTAAAGAAGTATGCGAATTATTTGTCCGATTCTGAAATCCCGACAGTATGACGAAGTGAAATTGAGCAACAGTTGCATTTTGAAACAAACATTGTTCACAGCGTAATATGTGAACTCCATCATATCACAGTGAGACCGAGTCATATATCATCACTAATAATTCCGATGGCACTTAAGCGATGTAAGTTGGTTGATCTCAGTTGAGGGAAACGACCGTGTCTCTGTAAGTGATTACTCACGAATTTCCGTGGATTCGTTGTATTTTTGATGTAGTGATTGGACAATGAAGAAGGAATATTCAGTGATAAGACATTCGACTGACGTTTCTAGAGAAGCACTGCTAAACAAATCCGTCAGATTATTTTCTACAAACTCTCATGAATTGCAAACTTTATCAATAAAAATCGCTTAACAGATTTAGCTAAAGGGTTCCTTCAATGAACAGACAGAGCTACAAATTACAAAGATATCAATCAGAGAACTGTATTTGTCACTTGATCCGTGCGGTTCAACAATCGCACGGGAATTTTCACATTACTTGAGTTATGTTTACTTCGAGGTCTACTCTGCCAAATACCAGACATAAATAATTGTAAAATTTGAATGGTCTTGTCTGGATGCCTGGACAAGTGAAAGAGTGACTCTCCAGTCACAATCACTGCAACATCCATACATATATGTCATGTTTTGTTAACGCGAATGTGAATATTTCTCAAGCGGCAATTACACATTACATAGTAAATAATGGAAACAGTTTTACCACGGGAACTCACCTGCGATTTGTGATGAATGGTCAGTCAATAACTAACTTGATACTGATAGAATATTTTGTTGGACTATTTATACCACCGACAAATGCCTCTGTTTATTTCATAGGTCACTCTCAACAACCTTGTGTGCATGTATGCATGATTTTCCTGTTATCATTCTGTTATAATCGGATTTACCGGATTAGAGAAAAGTCATAAATACGAAACTGTGATGGAAACGAAATCGTGTGTGTAGGTCACAGCTCATATTGCTGTTTCTCTCTGTGGCCGATATACGTGATTTACGTTAGTAACTGTATAATACACAGACATATATATTATTTCACATCAACTAAATGTTATAGAAAGTAATCTGGTGGTTGCTAACTGCCGTAGAAAAAACGATGTCACACTCGGCGTTGTGGCTCTCGTGACCTTCTTGTCCTAGTGCATCTCACTTTGATGTTTGAAACGATGAGTACTGAAATTAGGCCGCATTAAGGACAGCATCACAAACTGGCATAACCTGAGGATATTTATGTGTGCAACGCGAAATCCATTACACGACTAGTCACTATCAATCAGAATTACTTCACTTTCATCGTCAGACTTCGACGAAGCGTCCATACTGAAAAGCACAAACATGTCAGCGGAGGCTGATCGCTTCGGTCTACTCAGTTGACGGGAAAATCAGCGGCTTCGAAAACTAACAGGGAGTGCTGCACAGTTGTGACTGAATAGTTAAAGGCTCAGTGGAAGTACGTGTGTACCAATTATATGTCATTGGTAATGGATCATTCATTCAGATTTCACTGGCTGAATGGTCTACAAGGAAACGTTCAATGTGACCAGTAATTCTACGGCACCAACCATTTTTCTGATGGATAGTTGAATGACATATACACACACAAGTTCACGCATCAACCAGTAGTGCTTTCCGGCTCTCCATGAAGACTTCAGTGATGTCAACAAGCAGAGGTCATTTTGATATTCAAGTGAACGTCTCGGATTGAAAACCATTTAGAATTTCCCATAACTTTGTCATCGACTGAACAATCGTGAAATAATTTCCACCATGACATTTTACCATGAGTTAATTGGTAGTAGTGTGTTTCAATAATCTTTTCCATTATGTGTACACTATTATTAACATCATCTCTAGACAGTGTTTTGCAGTAAACCATGACGCTTCATGCTATTTACTTCTTGAGGTGAATGGTTGCCTAACATAGATCCTTGCCTTCTGGATGGCTGGCTCACTGGCCAGCATGATCGAAGTGATCCAATGGCCAGATGGAAATTTCACTCCTTCGGATCTCAGTTTATCACTCACTTGTGAACCCTGTTTTCTCAGCTCAGAAAGCTAAGTAATCTGGAAACTGAGTTGTTCAATCTGAGAAGTTCACCAGAATATCAAAATGACCTCTGCTTGGTGACATCACTTCAGACTTGGCGGCTAACTGGCAAGCAGTACTGGTTGATGTGTGTACGTGTGTGTTGCATTCCTATATCCATCTCAGTCACTCATAGTAATAAGGTGTCATGAACATATGCTATTCATTACTATTCATTTTATTTAACAGATCACAGATAACATTTCGAGGAATTTCGGCTTCCAGAACAAATTATGGTGAAATTCACTTTGTCAAACAGGGTACAACTAACTTGCAAATTTCACTTACCGTTCACTCAAAGTGATCAGCATCCAACGAGTATTCCGCAGTCGCTATCCACACGCCTTTCCACCCCTCATTCACAGTGCTCGAGTTCGTGACAAAATTACTTTGATTTTGCAAAAAGAAGCGTAATTGGGAAAGGTGATGAGCGAGACAAGTTTACTGACACCGAAAAGAAAAGAACACAGTCTCTCGTTTGACTTTGTATTATGCCACCATCTGATCTACTTCTTGATTCTTTGAAGCGAGTTATTTAAATACTTTTCAAAGTTCATTCTTGTCTATCTGTAACTTACACGGTCAATTCAAATATACGAACGTTGAAATATCTTGTCTCGATTGATTAACATCTGCATATTTTCCTACTGGAGATATGGGTATTTTTATAAAAACAAGACAATTCAGTACCCTCGAAGACTCAGATTACCAATTAAACTTGTTCTGCGACAAAACGGAAAGTGTTATCATGTTCGTTTCCTGTCACACCTAGTGCGTTGATGATACGCTGGTAGCCTTATTGGTTTTCGCGGGTTAAGTCTCCATCGACAAACCTCTCTTTCTTTCTTTACCAAGGATTTCGATCGCCTAGAAGAGAAGCGAACTAGAAAATTCAGCAAGCTGATTACTGTCATCTGAAGTCTGGAGTATGTCACCCATTTCGCTTTCCTATGAAGCACAATTTCAGAATTCTCTTTAGTGTGCACAAGCACAACAGATGGTGTCAAAATCATCCAGGATCAGAAAGGCGAGGATGTCACTCACATTTTCAAAATGACTTTGCGATTCGTCTGCACTACACCTCAGTGTGAACAAAGAGATTCTGATTTAAAACATCAGTGCTGCAGTCAGAAAGGTGACCATTCAATTGTTCGTGCTCACAATCCATTTCCTGCAGCACTGCATTGGATACATTGTCTGAATGCTGGGAAGTAACAGAGCAAGAACACCTACACTCGGTTAATTGGCGTAATATTGACAATGCATTCGAAACACTCAGACCGTAGACCGTCTGGCATTTCGCCTAATGTCTGAGTTACAAACGCGCTCGTGCAATGCATTAGCCGAAGGCATATCAGCCTACAGATCAGACAACGGTCAACCATTTTTTGATGGAAGGAGAGACAATTTTTACTAGATTACATTCGAATTGGTCACCTTGTATCACACACACATACCAGAAAATGGATGACCTCATAATTATCAGTTGCGATTTGATCAATTTTGATGTCATTTAGACCAAATCGTATACGGTTTGATCTCTAATTGAAGTGGGAACACGGTGTAAAATAAAATTGAGATCAATGAAAAAAAATCCAAGAAACGGGGCCAGCTGCTTCTTCACACTATTTTAAACTAAACGGAGGTGCAGAGCCAACACCACGGTTTGTACCGTGGACCTACTGGTCACATTGAACGTTTCCTTGTAGACCATTCAGCCAGTGAAATCTGAATGAATGATCCATTACCAATGACATATAATTGGTACACACGTACTTCCACTGAGCCTTTAACTATTCAGTCACAACTGTGCAGCACTCCCTGTTAGTTTTCGAAGCCGCTGATTTTCCCGTCAACTGAGTGGACCGAAGCGATCAGCCTCCGCTGACATGTTTGTGCTTTTCAGTATGGACGCTTCGTCGAAGTCTGACGATGAAAGTGAAGTAATTTTGATTGATAGTGACTAGTCGTGTAATGGATTTCGCGTTGCACACATAAATATCCTCAGGTTATGCCAGTTTGTGATGCTGTCCTTAATGCGGCCTAATTTCAGTACTCATCGTTTCAAACATCAAAGTGAGATGCACTAGGACAAGAAGGTCACGAGAGCCACAACGCCGAGTGTGACATCGTTTTTTCTACGGCAGTTAGTACCCACCAGATTACTTTCTATAACATTTAGTTGATGTGAAATAATAGATATGTCTGTGTATTATACAGTTACTAACGTAAATCACGTATATCGGCCACAGAGAGAAACAGCAATATGAGCTGTGACCTACACACACGATTTCGTTTCCATCACAGTTTCGTATTTATGACTTTTCTCTAATCCGGTAAATCCGATTATAACAGAATGCTAACAGGAAAATCACGCAAACATGCACACAAGGTTGTTGAGAGTGACCAATGAAATAAACAGAGGCATTTGTCGGTGGTATAAATAGTCCAACAAAATATTCTATCAGTATCAAGTTAGTTATTGACTGACCATTCATCACAAATCACAGGTGAGTTCCCGTGGTAAAACTGTTTCCATTATTTACTATGTAATGTGTAATTGCCGCTTGAGAAATATTCACATTCGCGTTAACAAAACATGACATATATGTATGGATGTTGCAGTGATTGTGACTGGAGAGTCACTCTTTCACTTGTCCAGGCATCCAGACAAGACCATTCAAGTTTTACAATTATTCATATTTAGTATTTGGCAGAGTAGACCTCGAAGTAAACATAACTCAAGTAATGTGAAAATTCCCGTGCGATTGTTGAACCGCACGGACCAAGTGACAAATACAGTTCTCTGATTGATATCTTTGTAATTTGTAGCTCTGTCTGTTCATTGAAGGAACCCTTTAGCTAAATCTGTTAAGCGATTTTTATTGATAAAGTTTGCAATTCATGAGAGTTTGTAGAATATAATCTGACGGATTTGTTTAGCAGTGCTTCTCTAGAAACGTCAGTCGAATGTCTTATCACTGAATATTCCTTCTTCATTGTCCAATCACTACATCAAAAATACAACGAATCCACGGAAATTCGTGAGTAATCACTTACAGAGACACGGTCGTTTCCCTCAACTGAGATCAACCAACTTACATCGCTTAAGTGCCATCGGAATTATTAGTGACGAGATATGACTCGGTCTCACTATGATATGATGGAGTTCACATATTACGCTGTGAACAATGTTTGTTTCAAAATGGAACTGTTGTTCAATTTCACTCGTCATACTCTCGGGATTTCAGAATCGGACAAATAATTCGCATACTTCTTTACAAATATTCACTCAGAGCAATCGATGTTCACCATATTATAATCAAGAATGCTATTCATGCATATATCAATATTGAAGTTAATTCTTGCACGTCAGGTAATCGCTAAAGTGACAGCTGAATTGTGAACGACAAGATGTGAGTGACTTTCATTATGATATGATGGAGATGATGTGGGCTGGATGAGATGAGGTAGTATGCACAGTCGTGCTGTTACACTGTAGAGGATATGGGATAAGTGAAAATTGTGAGATATGCTTTCGAATATCTATGTTTCACTCACTGTCATTCATTTCAAATTACATCGAATCAAAATGTCATTCTTTCCACTTTCTTGAATATTTTTAGTAAAATGGTGTCTCAGGGGACAAAACTGAACTTCATCATACTTGTCAGTCTGTGCATAGTCAATTTCGAAAACGTTGAATCAGAGGAAATGTGGTATCCGATGACAGTTGGCTCAGGTAATTAAAATTTTTTCTGTGTGCAAATGCCTGAAGTAAATATGATTTCATCCATCAACCTGCCACCTGAAAAATCACTTCTTCGAAATCTGGATACTTCTCACCAATGAATGTTTGACTGACTGAAGTATGAAGCTATCTGAAATTCCAGTGAGAATTGATGACAACTGTGAGAACATATACTAAGCGATGATGAGATTAAATAACAGCGGCGCTTTATATTGTGGTACAGTCTAAGTGAGAATCCATATGGCACTGAATTTCGTCCTAGTGAGTGAAAGGTCTCTGTGAACATTCCCTCACTTGGACGTTTCTGGTTCCATTTGTCATTTTTTGGTGAGTGGACATTGCTCGAGAGCATCAGACTTGGACCAACTGTTTGTCACGTCATTCTCGTTTTCCTAAGGTTCTCCAGTCAATGTCACTTTATGATCCATATCACGTATCCGGATAACGTTTGACTTTATTAGGTATAGTGGTCAGACGTTCAGCGATCAACAGTAGGGAACTGAGCTGAGCTCAGCTCGCCTTTGATATGAATGCAGCAGGAGGACGGCACAAACTGACTGCTTTCAGCGATGGTATTCATAATTGTCAAGGATTTTGCGTCACAGGAGTTTGCGTGAATTTAAGATGTGGAGAGCGAGAAGACAGGAATAGGCTGTACCAGTCAGAAAACTGGAGAAAATGTTGAATTCGCTCGACTATGTTATGTGTCAGATGCCAGACAACTCGAAGGCTGACAGGCGAAAACCAACAAGCACGTGAGAGAAGCAGATAGGGAATACAGGACTTCAAGTAAAGATGCAGAATATGGAAGTAAGGAATTCAACCAACACACTAACGACAACAACAAGCACTAATATTTTTCTGTGCGATAAATTTCAGAGACGTCACTTCCTTTCAAGTACAGGCGGTTTGGACTGATGAGAATGAGAAAACCAGATTTGGAAAGGCGAGATTTATATTCACGCCAACTCCGAAATCAGTGTGGAATTCATCTGCACTCCACCTGAGAATAAGGAGAAGATTGAGGTTTTGAACAACGGCTGTTTCAACAAACAACGATGAGCCTATTGTTCGACAAATATTCAAACGGAAATGTAGTCGGATAATACAAAAGTTGTGGAGGTTGTAGGATTAGAGTAGTGCCTTATTGTTCCTTTTGATTTTGATTGTTTAGTCTTGTATCTCTGGTTGTATACAGCCGAAGCATATTTATCATCGAATCAACTCGTGGTTTTTTGTATGAACTGAAAACAATCTAACTCAATCAATGTATTAGATCCGCATCCATCTTTACATCGACTTTCATGTTTAAATATTCATTGTATATCAAAGGCTGACTGTCTACTTCTGGCATAAGATGGGCTTACAATGGACTTACAAATTAGCATTCCTGATCCCTGCCAAATGAACATCAAAACTCAACTGATAATTGTACGTACCATTATCAGTTCACTTCCATCACGAACAAGGTTGAGATTTGTAGAGCTTTCCAATCTTTCCTACTAACCATTAAAATGCCTGTTTGTTTATTTTATTTCAAGGAGTAATGAATGTCCGAATCGGGACGATTCGATTTTATTTGAATGATGGTTTAAATGTGACAGTTGCGAATGGCGACTGTATATGGAGAGTTGACTTGAGACCACCAACCTTCAGTGAGATAGAAATGAAAGGAGGATTTCGTCAAGGTTTACTGTGAGTCTTCTTTTACTTTTGAATTCTGCGTTTTCTGAAATTGTTGAATGCCAATTACATCTAAATTGCTTCATAATGCTACTATAAATGTGCTCACCTAATTCTCAAGAGCCTTCTGTTCTATAGAAAACTGTGGCTGTTTGTGTCGTTGTTGTTCCGTGGTGTAACATTCGATGGCTGCATACCTCATGTAGTTGGCATAAAAAAACTTAAACAATGGGTGATAATAATATTAATATAACAACAAGAGCAGTAGTGTTCGAAATAGGTGCGATAGGTATTTGTGTATTCACTTGCTTCTGCAGAGCTCAGTATATACGGTAGAAAACAAATTATTGCTTTAAGTCAACAACACCCAAATGCGCTGCCAACGGATACTGATATGCCTCGAAGTGCTGTACATTCTCGATTTCTCTCTTTGTTTTGCATGCCCTTCTATATTCACCCAGGACGATGATCTGACGACCTCCGTCCCAGTAGCCTCTGCATTGCATTCTTCTCGTATATATATATATATATCATTTCCTGCAGTTAATAAATAGTCTCCCACAGCATGGTCTAAAATAAAATCCATCCTCACGTCAACAAGTTTGTTGATTTCTGCAGTGAACAGGACATGCACAGACTGATCCTTATATTATTGACGGCACTGTGTAGGGGAGTAAATCAAATATCTCATATGTCCGCTCCTTCTTCTCTTCGAATATATGGAGGTCATCTCATATCGTGTGGATTTCTAGGTAAATATTTCGTTTAACGTATTCCATGGAGCGATTGAGACGTCTGCTTGTCTGACTCAACCTCTTCTCTTACAAGTATATGAATTCACATATTCCGCCCATTCTTCTTCATTATTCGCCCCACTTATTCTTCGATGGTCACTTAAAAATCAGACTTAGTGAAATCACGCTGAACACCGCAGGCTGTAAGTGGGATTGGTGGTGTGCAATCTTTAACTAGGCTAACTGCCATAAATGTCAATACGCACATGAATACTCGAGAAGAGTGTGAGAGAAGAACAAACTCCATGCTGGAGTGGACAGGAAAATGTGTCACCTGAATCATACGATATTCAGCATGACTTTCGTGTGAAGAGCCGTATGTCAGAGAAGAAATTGAGAACGTTTCCAGGCAGTAACTAAATCGCAAAGTCCGCTTCGATTGGCTCCAAGATTGTCCATAGGTTCTCATCTACACCAAACACGCACACACCTAAAAACTCGATATCCTCAACCTCACTAACTGTCATCCAACTCACCAAGGCACATGGAAGCAACAATCGGTGGTACCCTCGCACTTTATTTCACTCATCGGTGTCCACTGCACAAATCCAAGCCATCTCCTTTCTTTTGATGTCATTTCTTCAGCGACATGTTTTTCTCTGTCCCAGGCATATTCACTTCTGTGCATGACGGAAATCACTGCGATTGACACTATATCTACAGCCACAAATACAATTGCCTCTGATTCTTGAAATGTCACTTTACTTGTTATGCATCCATTTTTGAACATTGGATTTATCCAAACTGATTTCGCTGTGTACTCATCACTTGGTTGTCGTCTTTCTTTCATTCCTCCAGGAGGTGTAGAAGTGGGATGACGTTGCCTGATTCACTTGAGAACATGAGCCTATAGACTATGCTCGTGCAAAACACTATTGGAACTGACAAGAAAATGACGGAGTTGGCAATAATAATTGTTGTGTAACTGAAAACTACTTTCAACTGTGCTTATTGAAATGCTCTGCTCTGATGTTTGTGAAACCGAATAGAAATATCCTCTTCTTCTTCCTCTTACTGTAGATTAGATCGTTTCGAATAAACTTATATTCATAAACTGCTTCCGTGTGAATAACAAATATGAAGTGTTCTGGAATGCTGAGACAGTCAGTGAATGATTGATTTCAGTGAGCAGTGGATATCAACAGAAGTGATCAGCTGTCACAATTATATTTGTCCTCGGTGGTGAATGCCTTGGAGCGGCTGATCAAGTGTATTTAAGTTATGATGAATAATTTGATGCAAATAGAAGACGATTATGGAATGATGAGAGAGTGAGTTGTAAAGAAAGACAAGAGGTAGAAGAGCGAACTAACCGACAAAGACACGAGAATCAGGTTGATGCTAAGCAACAAGTTTATTCCATGAAAGTTGGAGTGGTCGAATAAATTCGATTCGTATGCATAGATCAGGGTTTTCCAACTGAGTAGAAGAAGCTTGTGTAGCGCAAAGGAAATGAAAGCAAAGACCTTTCCTCAGGTTATCCTACACTTCGTAGATTTCTATTATCGTCATTGCGATAATCTTATCGGTGTACGTTAAAATCAGATGACGGAAGTGGAATATCAGCCAACACCCTTCCGACTGTTAACATGAACAAATCAATACCTTCATCTACTAGGCTCAACCGCAAGCACATCGCACCTCTACACTAGTCATGCTCAATATCCAATCACAAATCAAATGAACAGACACACTTCACAACGAGACACAACAAGGTGTCTTGTTTATCGTCAATTCTCTGCGACATCCGATTCGATTTCGCTACAAACTCACTGCACAACGTTGACCCGATGAAAATAATGTGAATTCGTTCACTTAGAATAAATCTAAAACCAAGTGTTCCAGTAGATAGAATTCTTTCAAATATTTTTTTGTTATCAAGCTCTGCATTCAGATAGGATGTGGTTTCCAAAGAAATCATATCCACTGACTGAATTCAAGCAAACGCATGTATACTGAGATGGTAATAATAACAGATTGCAATTCAGATTCATATCTCTTTGAAGTTATGGTCGTAGTTCAGTGTGCAGTAACGTACCGAATAATGTAGCGAACTACATTAGCGACTACATAGACTGTATAAATGGTGTGTGATTGCGTGATTATTATGCAAATGGAATACAAAAAGTTAGTTGAAATTGTGTGAAATATGACAACTTTGTATTTCACGTTGTAAAGTAAAATTGATTAAGAGTGATAAGTCCCACTGTCCTAATCACATTCTGTCGATAATTTTCCTTGCTCAATTCCATGGTTATAACTATATTCCATGAAACAGCGTGCTTGTATCTCACTGCATTGCATTATTCTGTGCTTCATATAAGATGTCAAGCGTAGAATTTATAAAACAACATATGACTCGGAAAATCACTGACGCTTTTCTCTTCTACTTATTGCAAATTATGGCGATGAATTTATCATTTTAGCTGTAAACAATGTTTTCTTTATAACACAGTCTATTGTAACTGTGAATGAATTTGCTAAATAATCGTTTCTCGCATACACTGTTCCCTCGGTTTTAACTGTTGAAATCAATTTCAGTTTTCCAGAGAAGAGCTGACCAGCATCTGAGTGTAGGGTCACGACCACACCTCTCCAGAAAATTACACGACAAACGCTGTTCATGTTTCTGTAGATTACATCTCGTTTTCTTCCACAACTCAAGAATGCGTGGCTGAATTTTGACTTCGTGTTTCATTGAGAACTTGATATTTGAATGTCTTTATCTTCCTGCTCGTCGTTCGTTTTCTTAGTCTGTGAAGCTTCTCAGCTAAACTGAGTTCATTCCATCTCCATAGACTGTCAACTCACCAAATTCTATCATGTCAACAATGCCCATCTTTCTCATAAAACATCCAGTGTGATTGTTCCGGTTTATTAGTTTGGTGAAATTGCACTCTCGTATTCAAGTATTTTTTGTGGGCTTCATACGAGTGTAACATTTCCTCCGAATTGATTGTATCCAAACTCAGTATATACATGACCCATGAAGCTTCTTCTTCTAATTCTGATAACAGTATCTTGACGAGGCGGATCAACACATAATGGAATGATCGAATATGAGTTTTCCTTGCTTCGATTTTACTGTGAAATGGTATTTGGATTATGTGACGTCAGTCTTCATGGCAATTATTGGTGAATATCAAGGTGAAAGCTTTCGTCAGACACCGCTGATACGCACAAGCATTAGTTTCTAATAACACGTGTATCAATGAGATATCATATGAACAGAACGACATCCGAACATCGGCCTTGCACTGGATTCAAATTTGATTTGAGATAGTGTCACGCCAGAACACAAGGCTAGGCAACGGATCGATGATTAAGAAAATCTCACGATATTTACAGATTTGTATGCGCTGATTAGCCTCTGATTAGCTGTCTTCTTGATGAAGGTTTTTTCGTTATTGCCTTCTATCGTTTCTGAGAAAATAAATCCATATATCTGCGAATCACATGAAGTCCGTTGTGATTGCTTGCTGATTATCACAAGGATAATCTTTGTTATCATTTTATCATGACTTAGATTCTGGAAGTAATCACTGAGGTAAATTGTTGTCCAATGCTTCGGCCTGCAGCAGGCTGTTAGCACAAATGCATTCAGCACTGTTGAGGTGCATTCAATATATTCGCAATAATACCGTACAAAGAAGAATAAGAACTCTCGGAACAGCATCACTTCTTCTTTGTTCATTCTCGAAGAATGTGTGAGTAATGAATTTTGTCGTGAACTGGTAGGACTGAAGTTACAAATCAGACTAAGTTCAAACGATTCAGAAAAGAACGAAAGGCACTTTTTTGTTCATAAGATTCGAATTGATGACCCTCAGTTCCATACACAAAACAGAAAATGATTAACCTCATGACTATCAACCAATTTTGATTTGTTTTGACGAGTAAGCTTTCAGGAATGTGTCTGTTTTCTCAGTTTGATCACGGGGTGATATCCATTGAAGTCAAAACATCTTCACAACAGGTTTATACATAAAATTTTAAAAGCAGAGAAATACGTCAAGAATCATGACATAATTATATCCTTTCACAACAGGTGTTTTTATATGTATTTACATTTCATTAGCTTTGACACTGTTTGACAGGCTATCAAAGAGTAAGCTTATTCATTTATACTTCATACGTTTTCTGAAAACCCTAATGAATGCGTGTGTTCTGCTCTGAGTCGTCTGACCAACAGAATTCGGACACTTCGAAATCCCCTGGCTCTTTTCGAAATCGTTGGCCTGTTATTCATTCTCGACTTAAATATCACTGCCTCATGTCACTAGCAATGATCGTTAGAGGCCGAAATCGGTAGTCGCGATCATCGGTGGAATCAACATAAGCTAGCATTGTGTTAAATCAGCCTACGCTCAGGCAGAAGACTTCATGTCAAATTGAACGTGACCGAAAATAACACGTCGCCTAAGTGTTCGTATCATCATAACAATCAACAGATTAATCAACCAGCACTTTGATCACTGTTCACTTTGACAGTGACTGATTTCTGCTTCACACTAAGCCGATTGACTCATGTGATGACCTTGTAAGTTCAACGGTAACAATAGACGTGATTCTCTGGAAGCGATTTATCAATTCACCTTTGAGAACTCGAAAAGTGCGTGATTTGATGAAGCTGAATTTTGAGACGTTTTCAGGCCAATGCGTGCATTTACAAGTTATCCATGTTAACAGCTGCTTGCTTGATAAACCATTTAGAAGGTCGTACAACCTGCTTGTTGGTTCATCTCAATTAGTCAGCAGTATACGGCGTCATGTAGACACACTTGCTTTCCTCATGACTGTTGATGATATCAGACAAATCACATTTATCATTGTGAATACTTTATAAACAAAACAGTGTTGAGATTTCACCTCCTCGTCATTCTTACACAGTAAATTGCAACTGTAATCTTAATAACAGTAAACTGACTTGAAAATTTCACTTTCTGTTTAGCGAATGTTTACGGAATGCGAAATTGTATTTGCATTGCCTTTTCGAAGAGACACGTAGACTGAAATACGTATGACAAATTGGTTTCCTGAATCCGATTATTCCACTATCAAATCTAAACTTCATCACGATCTTTGCTCTGTGCATCCTCTATTTGATGAAGATTGAATCAAATGACGTCGTGCTTCCAATTGCACATAGTACGGGTATTATTGTTAATTTTTGTTTATGTAGATGACTCAATTGAGTTTGATTTCACTACGACCAACCATTTAGAATTTCATACAACTTCGTGGTTGCCACATATCAATCAGTCAGCAGTTTACGGCGTCATGTAGATACGCTTGCTTTCCTGATGATTATTAGTGATGCCAGATAGATCACATTTGCCATTGTGAATACTTTACAGACAAAATAGTGCTAAGATTTAATGTCGTCGAACTATGTTTAAATTATTTAAGGATGTGACTTTCTGTTCTGTTAATGTTTATGGATTACTAAATTGTAATTGCATAGCACATTTTTAAAAGGCACTTAGAGAGAAATACATTCAGACAAATTGGTTTGCTGAATCCGATTATTCCAGTATCTCTTGAAAAGTCAGTTTCGTCCACGCCATCGCTAAATTGCATCGCGATTCATAGAATAGTATTAATTGTGATGTGCTGTTGCACGCGTATACTACTCTCGAAACTGAAAGCAAAAGAGATAATCTCTCTCTGTTAATTATTTCAAATTTCATCATCATGTTTTTCCTTTCCTACATAAATTTAGTGAGATGGTGTCTCAGAGGTCAAAACTACACCTCATCATGATCGTCGGACTGTTCATCCTCAGTATGATGATTTCCAATGACACTTGGACCAAATAGTGATTTTTAATTTTTTATATTTGTAAATGACTCAATTGAGTTTGATATCGCTCTGACTAATTATGGAAACAAATTGCTTCGCTAAATTCATGAAGCTTCTCACTCATGACTGACTGACATCTCGAGTACCTGGAATTCCAGTGACAGTTCGTGGTCACAGTGAGAACACATCCGCAGAAGTGATGAGAGTGGATGGTGGTGGTGCTATATATTGCTGGTTAGCAAATGTGAGAATAGATTTGCCACTGGATTCTGTTCTAGTGAATGGACAGTTAGTGAGTTCATCTCGTCTACTTGAAGATTCCGATCCAGTTTTCATGCGATGATGTGTTCACTTAGTGGTGTTGCTTGCTCAGTCGAAATCGCCAGCAACGCAGCTCAGGGTTAATAACAAGATTCATATTTTGAACACAATCGTTAAGTCGGTCAGTTATTCAGTTCTTCGGTAAGTGAAAACAGTAAGCTTAGCAGGAATGATTCCATCCACACAAGGTCTTTAAAACAATTTCCTCCTAAAAATACGCAGTTACATTATTTGTTAAATACTTCGTTTTAAAACCTAGTTTGCAAGAGGCACCACGGATAACTATGTTTCTGGAGAACGGGTGAAACGCAGCGACCACTCACGTGCACCTGTTTCGACAGCCTAGTTTGAGAATCACCAAAAACGGCTCAAAATCAGGAACTTCAGGTTTCATCTTAAGCCAGCTCGTTAACCATTCAGCCACTGCGGATGCCAATTTCGGTGATTGAGCTTTGCTTATCTGCCTGGAAATACGATGAAATTGTTCTCGAGACCCAGATATTAGGCACTCCAATACAGTTTGATTGTTCCGTGTTAAGTGTACATTCTGCCTATTAATACGATGAGAAGAGTGATTGACATCCCTCATTTACTTTTCATGGTGATTCGAGGTCCATAGGAAAGTTATGGACTGACAGACTGCTACTGACATAAAATGAGTGACGATTGATAGAGGAATAGAATTCTGTATTCCTCGTGAAATGTGCCAATGACTTGGAAATCCACATTGACGATCTCTACAAAGCAACCTTTGAAACTCAACGGATCAGCAGATTATTGTTATTTCGCTTCATTCATGAACTAGGTCTACTTGCAGAGATTTCAATCCTTTCCTTTAAACCATGTGATATGTCTTTTTGCTGATTTTAAGATGAAGTAACTGTCAAATTTGATAAGATCAATTTCACTTTGGACAAACAGCATAACCTAACAGTTGAGGATGTGAAATGCACTTACAAGCTTCAATTCGGCACATCTCTAACCGGAGAAGTATTGAAAACCAAAAGTTGAAAGCGTCTAGGTTCAAAGTGAGTCTTTTTAAAGTGTGAATTATGCGACATTAGAAGCTTGATGACAAACGTGACATCTAAATCTCCTGATAATAGTGATGTAAATGCACTCACCGTATTCTCAGGAATACAAGGTACATTTTCCAAAGAACCTCCACGTCCATAGAAAAAATGAGGCATTTTTGGGTTGCTGTTGTCATGTGTGTACACTATCGTACTTGTGGTGTCACGTGAAATGACCAGTTTGTTTTCAGTCCCGTGAAATCTCATGTATTTCCAGTGAACACATTTAAACAATAGGTGACAATGCTAATAATATTGATAATATTGAGCTGTAGTGGTAGAATGATTCTAGATGTGTTTTTTATAATTTCAATCGCTACTGCAGTTTTCGACATAATGTTTTCAATTGAGAGCGCTTCACTGCGTTGCTGACGAGAACATGAGTGCCTCGAAGTGCTTCACATTCTCAATGTCCATGGTAGGATTCCACGACCATCCGAATTCTCCAAAGACTGACTTCACTGAATTTTCCGAATATATGACAGTCAACACCTCAGAAGACTCCTCCTCATTGAATTCCTCTAATATGATTGAAGTACTAACTGAAGTTGAGACAGTCTCACAAATCCATGTCGTTGTCATTAATTTTGTTGATTTCAGTTCCACATGTGAACGAAACACATGCGAACTGATTGCTTGATTGTTGACTGTACTCTGAAAGTGAACGTATCGAATGTGTCTTATCTCGGATTATTCCACTCAACATGTCGATGATCTGCGGACTAACGTCAGAGTATCCTTTGCGCTGTAATATTCTCAAAGCAATACATTCTTTTATGAAGTTCACAAATAGTCTCAGTCAAAATGTTCCCAAACGAAATCCATCAAAATGTCATACAGTCTGTTTATTTCAGTTTCAGCTATGAACAAGATTCGCGCAGACCGATTGCTCTAATACTGAATGTACAAGCACTGTGTAAGCGAGTCATTGGAATATATCCTATCTCGCCATCAGAATTTCTTCGAATCCCTGTTGGTCGTCTCATATCTTGACGATTTCTGAGGAAATATTTCGTTTGACTTTTCATATGAGACAGTTGAAAATTTCTCCTGGTCCATCACAACATCTTCTCTGACATCTTGTCGCAGTTTCGTGTATTCCGCCAAGTCCTCTTCATTGTTCTCTTCGCGTATTCTTGCACGGAAATCTGAAATCAGACTAATTTTTATAGGGTAGAACATCAAGGGCTGTAAGATGCGTTGTTGGAGTGTTGTATTTACCTTAGCTGATTGATGTTATTGTTAATTGAACCTTTGAAAACGTGCAAGGAGTTGGCTGAATGTATCTCATGTGACATCAGAAATCCTCTCTACTACTTGCAATTTTCTCCTTTATATGTACTGGTGACACAGCGGAAGAAATCTCATCAGAAACTATGTTGGTGTGAGCAGAAAAATGTATAACCTCGTGAACAGATAAATCCCTGAAATGATCTTGTGAAACGTCTCAA
Source organism: Trichobilharzia regenti (assembly GCA_944472135.2). NCBI lineage: Eukaryota > Metazoa > Platyhelminthes > Trematoda > Strigeidida > Schistosomatidae > Trichobilharzia > Trichobilharzia regenti. The sequence continues at coordinate 109,838,169 of OX235264.1, read as the reverse complement.
TCAGCAACTGATTCTGATGAGTATTCATGTGTTCATTTCAATTTTTTCTCGCACTTTCTTCCCTTCTAGGGATTGTAAAATGATGCAGCCAACAAGCCATTAAATTTTGATTGTGCAAAACGAAATTGAAGCTGCCACGAAAGCTTCAGTAGCGTGAACAAGACGAAAGCATACTGCCTTCGTTAGTTTATTCTACACGTTGTAAATTAACCACATTGTCACTGTGATAAAATCACATGAACGAGGTGGCATTCCAACTGACATAATTTCAAAGTGGTAGCTTAATCATATATTTAATTACTCTCGACCAACCCATACACACATCACACGTCGACATCAGCTGACGCACGCCTGATATCAACGGTATCCATGGAAGAACCTGTGAAGGGTTTGTTCACATTGAAATATCAGTATTGAATTGACTAATAATCGAAAAGCTATACTGCTGATACAGAAGTGATTCTTTATGAAAGCTGCCTAACAACAAGGCATTGATAATTATATTTTCAATCTATGATACATAAAACAGGGTTTCATTGATGGCGTTAAAGAATGAAGAAGACTACCTGTCTGAGAAAAGTGAAAGATTACAGAGCATCAACCGATATTTGAAAACTCAGCCACGCATTCTTGAGTTGTGGAAGAAAACGAGATGTAATCTACAGAAACATGAACAGCTTTTGTCGTGTAATTTTCTGGAGAGATGTGGTCGTGACCCTACACTTAGATGCTGGTCAGCTCTTCTCTGGAAAACTGAAATTGATTTCAACAGTTAAAACCGAGGGAACAGTGTATGCGAGAAACGATTATTTAGCAAATTCATTCACAGTTACAATAGACTGTGTTATAAAGAAAACACCGTTGACAGCTAAAATGATAAATTCATCGCCATAATTTGCAATAAGTAGAAGAGAAAAGCGTCAGTGATTTTCCGAGTCACATATTGTGTTGTAAATTCTACACTTGACATCTTATATGAAGCACAGAATAATGCAATGCAGTGAGATACAAGCACGCTGTTTCATGGAATATAGTTATAACCATGGAATTGAGCAAGGAAAATTATCGACAGAATGTGATTAGGACAGTGGGACTTATCACTCTTAATCAATTTTATTTTACAACGTGAAATACAAAGTTGTCATATTTCACACAATTTCAACTAACTTTTTGTATTCCATTTGCATAATAATCACGCAATCACACACCATTTATACAGTCTATGTAGTCGCTAATGTAGTTCGCTACATTATTCGGTACGTTACTGCACACTGAACTACGACCATAACTTCAAAGAGATATGAATCTGAATTGCAATCTGTTATTATTACCATCTCAGTATACATGCGTTTGCTTGAATTCAGTCAGTGGATATGATTTCTTTGGAAACCACATCCTATCTGAATGCAGAGCTTGATAACAAAAAAATATTTGAAAGAATTCTATCTACTGGAACACTTGGTTTTAGATTTATTCTAAGTGAACGAATTCACATTATTTTCATCGGGTCAACGTTGTGCAGTGAGTTTGTAGCGAAATCGAATCGGATGTCGCAGAGAATTGACGATAAACAAGACACCTTGTTGTGTCTCGTTGTGAAGTGTGTCTGTTCATTTGATTTGTGATTGGATATTGAGCATGACTAGTGTAGAGGTGCGATGTGCTTGCGGTTGAGCCTAGTAGATGAAGGTATTGATTTGTTCATGTTAACAGTCGGAAGGGTGTTGGCTGATATTCCACTTCCGTCATCTGATTTTAACGTACACCGATAAGATTATCGCAATGACGATAATAGAAATCTACGAAGTGTAGGATAACCTGAGGAAAGGTCTTTGCTTTCATTTCCTTTGCGCTACACAAGCTTCTTCTACTCAGTTGGAAAACCCTGATCTATGCATACGAATCGAATTTATTCGACCACTCCAACTTTCATGGAATAAACTTGTTGCTTAGCATCAACCTGATTCTCGTGTCTTTGTCGGTTAGTTCGCTCTTCTACCTCTTGTGTTTCTTTACAACTCACTCTCTCATCATTCCATAATCGTCTTCTATTTGCATCAAATTATTCATCATAACTTAAATACACTTGACCAGCCGCTCCAAGGCATTCACCACCGAGGACAAATATAATTGTGACAGCTGATCACTTCTGTTGATATCCACTGCTCACTGAAATCAATCATTCACTGACTATCTCAGCATTCCAGAACACTTCATATTTGTCATTCACACGGAAGCAGTTTATGAATATACGTTTATTCGAAACGATCTAATCTACAGTAAGAGGAAGAAGAAGAGGATAATTCTATTCGGTTTCACAAACATCAGAGCAGAGCATTTCAATAAGCACAGTTGAAAGTAGTTTTCAGTTACACAACAATTATTATTGCCAACTCCGTCATTTTCTTGTCAGTTCCAATAGTGTTTTGCACGAGCATAGTCTATAGGCTCATGTTCTCAAGTGAATCAGGCAACGTCATCCCACTTCTACACCTCCTGGAGGAATGAAAGAAAGACGACAACCAAGTGATGAGTACACAGCGAAATCAGTTTGGATAAATCCAATGTTCAAAAATGGATGCATAACAAGTAAAGTGACATTTCAAGAATCAGAGGCAATTGTATTTGTGGCTGTAGATATAGTGTCAATCGCAGTGATTTCCGTCATGCACAGAAGTGAATATGCCTGGGACAGAGAAAAACATGTCGCTGAAGAAATGACATCAAAAGAAAGGAGATGGCTTGGATTTGTGCAGTGGACACCGATGAGTGAAATAAAGTGCGAGGGTACCACCGATTGTTGCTTCCATGTGCCTTGGTGAGTTGGATGACAGTTAGTGAGGTTGAGGATATCGAGTTTTTAGGTGTGTGCGTGTTTGGTGTAGATGAGAACCTATGGACAATCTTGGAGCCAATCGAAGAGGACTTTGCGATTTAGTTACTGCCTGGAAACGTTCTCAATTTCTTCTCTGACATACGGCTCTTCACACGAAAGTCATGCTGAATATCGTATGATTCAGGTGACACATTTTCCTGTCCACTCCAGCATGGAGTTTGTTCTTCTCTCACACTCTTCTCGAGTATTCATGTGCGTATTGACATTTATGGCAGTTAGCCTAGTTAAAGATTGCACACCACCAATCCCACTTACAGCCTGCGGTGTTCAGCGTGATTTCACTAAGTCTGATTTTTAAGTGACCATCGAAGAATAAGTGGGGCGAATAATGAAGAAGAATGGGCGGAATATGTGAATTCATATAATTGTAAGAGAAGAGGTTGAGTCAGACAAGCAGACGTCTCAATCGCTCCATGGAATACGTTAAACGAAATATTTACCTAGAAATCCACACGATATGAGATGACCTCCATATATTCGAAGAGAAGAAGGAGCGGACATATGAGATATTTGATTTACTCCCCTACACAGTGCCGTCAATAATATAAGGATCAGTCTGTGCATGTCCTGTTCACTGCAGAAATCAACAAACTTGTTGACGTGAGGATGGATTTTATTTTAGACCATGCTGTGGGAGACTATTTATTAACTGCAGGAAATGATATATATATATATATACGAGAAGAATGCAATGCAGAAGCTACTGGGACGGAGGTCGTCAGATCATCGTCCCGGGTGAATATAGAAGGGCATGCAAAACAAAGAGAGAAATCGAGAATGTACAGCACTTCGAGGCATATCAGTATCCGTTGGCAGCGCATTTGGGTGTTGTTGACTTAAAGCAATAATTTGTTTTCTACCGTATATACTGAGCTCTGCAGAAGCAAGTGAATACACAAATACCTATCGCACCTATTTCGAACACTACTGCTCTTGTTGTTATATTAATATAATTATCACCCATTGTCAAAGTTTTTTTTATGCCAACTACATGAGGTATGCAGCCATCGAATGTTACACCACGGAACAACAACGACACAAACAGCCACAGTTTTCTATAGAACAGAAGGCTCTTGAGAATTAGGTGAGCACATTTATAGTAGCATTATGAAGCAATTTAGATGTAATTGGCATTCAACAATTTCAGAAAACGCAGAATTCAAAAGTAAAAGAAGACTCACAGTAAACCTTGACGAAATCCTCCTTTCATTTCTATCTCACTGAAGGTTGGTGGTCTCAAGTCAACTCTCCATATACAGTCGCCATTCGCAACTGTCACATTTAAACCATCATTCAAATAAAATCGAATCGTCCCGATTCGGACATTCATTACTCCTTGAAATAAAATAAACAAACAGGCATTTTAATGGTTAGTAGGAAAGATTGGAAAGCTCTACAAATCTCAACCTTGTTCGTGATGGAAGTGAACTGATAATGGTACGTACAATTATCAGTTGAGTTTTGATGTTCATTTGGCAGGGATCAGGAATGCTAATTTGTAAGTCCATTGTAAGCCCATCTTATGCCAGAAGTAGACAGTCAGCCTTTGATATACAATGAATATTTAAACATGAAAGTCGGTGTAAAGACGGATGGGGCTCTAATACATTGATTGAGTTAGATTGTTTTCAGTTCATACAAAAAACCACGAGTTGATTCGATTATAAATATGCTTCGGCTGTATACAACCAGAGATACAAGACTAAACAATCAAAATCAAAAGGAACAATAAGGCACTACTCTAATCCTACAACCTCCACAACTTTTGTATTATCCGACTACATTTCCGTTTGAATATTTGTCGAACAATAGGCTCATCGTTGTTTGTTGAAACAGCCGTTGTTCAAAACCTCAATCTTCTCCTTATTCTCAGGTGGAGTGCAGATGAATTCCACACTGATTTCGGAGTTGGCGTGAATATAAATCTCGCCTTTCCAAATCTGGTTTTCTCATTCTCATCAATCCAAACCGCCTGTACTTGAAAGGAAGTGACGTCTCTGAAATTTATCGCACAGAAAAATATTAGTGCTTGTTGTTGTCGTTAGTGTGTTGGTTGTTTTCCTTACTTCCATATTCTGCATCTTTACTTGAAGTCCTGTATTCCCTATCTGCTTCTCTCACGTGCTTGTTGGTTTTCGCCTGTCAGCCTTCGAGTTGTCTGGCATCAGACACATAACATAGTCGAGCGAATTCAACATTTTCTCCAGTTTTCTGACTGGTACAGCCTATTCCTGTCTTCTCGCTCTCCACATCTTAAATTCACGCAAACTCCTGTGACGCAAAATCCTTGACAATTATGAATACCATCGCTGAAAGCAGTCAGTTTGTGCCGTCCTCCTGCTGCATTCATATCAAAGGCGAGCTGAGCTCAGCTCAGTTCCCTACTGTTGATCGCTGAACGTCTGACCACTATACCTAATAAAGTCAAACGTTATCCGGATACGTGATATGGATCATAAAGTGACATTGACTGGAGAACCTTAGGAAAACGAGAATGACGTGACAAACAGTTGGTCCAAGTCTGATGCTCTCGAGCAATGTCCACTCACCAAAAAATGACAAATGGAACCAGAAACGTCCAAGTGAGGGAATGTTCACAGAGACCTTTCACTCACTAGGACGAAATTCAGTGCCATATGGATTCTCACTTAGACTGTACCACAATATAAAGCGCCGCTGTTATTTAATCTCATCATCGCTTAGTATATGTTCTCACAGTTGTCATCAATTCTCACTGGAATTTCAGATAGCTTCATACTTCAGTCAGTCAAACATTCATTGGTGAGAAGTATCCAGATTTCGAAGAAGTGATTTTTCAGGTGGCAGGTTGATGGATGAAATCATATTTACTTCAGGCATTTGCACACAGAAAAATTTTAATTACCTGAGCCAACTGTCATCGGATACCACATTTCCTCTGATTCAACGTTTTCAAAATTGACTATGCACAGACTGACAAGTATGATGAAGTTCAGTTTTGTCCCCTGAGACACCATTTTACTAAACATATTCAAGAAAGTGGAAAGAATGACATTTTGATTCGATGTAATTTGAAATGAATGACAGTGAGTGAAACATAGATATTCGAAAGCATATCTCACAATTTTCACTTATCCCATATCCTCTACAGTGTAACAGCACGACTGTGCATACTACCTCATCTCATCCAGCCCACATCATCTCCATCATATCATAATGAAAGTCACTCACATCTTGTCGTTCACAATTCAGCTGTCACTTTAGCGATTACCTGACGTGCAAGAATTAACTTCAATATTGATATATGCATGAATAGCATTCTTGATTATAATATGGTGAACATCGATTGCTCTGAGTGAATATTTGTAAAGAAGTATGCGAATTATTTGTCCGATTCTGAAATCCCGATAGTATGACGACGTGAAATTGAACAACAGTTCCATTTTGAAACAAACATTGTTCACAGCGTAATATGTGAACTCCATCATATCATAGTGAGACCGAGTCATATCTCGTCACTAATAATTCCGATGGCACTTAAGCGATGTTAGTTGGTTGATCTCAGTTGAGGGAAACGACCGTGTCTCTGTAAGTGATTACTCACGAATTTCCGTGGATTCGTTGTATTTTTGATGTAGTGATTGGACAGTGAAGAAGGAATATTCAGTGATAAGACATTCGACTGACGTTTCTAGAGAAGCACTGCTAAACAAATCCGTCAGATTATATTCTACAAACTCTCATGAATTGCAAACTTTATCAATAAAAATCGCTTAACAGATTTAGCTAAAGGGTTCCTTCAATGAACAGACAGAGCTACAAATTACAAAGATATCAATCAGAGAACTGTATTTGTCACTTGGTCCGTGCGGTTCAACAATCGCACGGGAATTTTCACATTACTTGAGTTATGTTTACTTCGAGGTCTACTCTGCCAAATACTAGACATGAATAATTGTAAAACTTGAATGGTCCTGTCTGGATGCCTGGACAAGTGAAAGAGTGACTCTCCAGTCACAATCACTGCAACATCCATACATATATGTCATGTTTTGTTAACGCGAATGTGAATATTTCTCAAGCGGCAATTACACATTACATAGTAAATAATGGAAACAGTTTTACCACGGGAACTCACCTGTGATTTGTGATGAATGGTCAGTCAATAACTAACTTGATACTGATAGAATATTTTGTTGGACTATTTATACCACCGACAAATGCCTCTGTTTATTTCATTGGTCACTCTCAACAACCTTGTGTGCATGTTTGCGTGATTTTCCTGTTAGCATTCTGTTATAATCGGATTTACCGGATTAGAGAAAAGTCATAAATACGAAACTGTGATGGAAACAAATCGTGTGTGTAGGTCACAGCTCATATTGCTGTTTCTCTCTGTGGCCGATATACGTGATATACGTTAGTAACTGTATAATACACAGACATATCTATTATTTCACATCAACTAAATGTTATAGAAAGTAATCTGGTGGGTACTAACTGCCGTAGAAAAAACGATGTCACACTCGGCGTTGTGGCTCTCGTGACCTTCTTGTCCTAGTGCATCTCACTTTGATGTTTGAAACGATGAGTACTGAAATTAGGCCGCATTAAGGACAGCATCACAAACTGGCATAACCTGAGGATATTTATGTGTGCAACGCGAAATCCATTACACGACTAGTCACTATCAATCAAAATTACTTCACTTTCATCGTCAGACTTCGACGAAGCGTCCATACTGAAAAGCACAAACATGTCAGCGGAGGCTGATCGCTTCGGTCCACTCAGTTGACGGGAAAATCATCAGCTTCGAAAACTAACAGGGAGTGCTGCACAGTTGTGACTGAATAGTTAAAGGCTCAGTGGAAGTACGTGTGTACCAATTATATGTCAATGGTAATGGATCATTCATTCAGATTTCACTGGCTGAACGGTCTACAAGGAAATGTTCAATGTGACCAGTAAATCTTCGTTACAATCCGTTGTGTGATGGATAGTTGAACGACATATACACACACTAGTTCACGCATCAACCAGTAGTGCTTACCAGCTATCCATGAAGACTTCAGTGATGTCAACAAGCAGAGGTCATTTTGATATTCAGGTGAACTTTTCGGATTGTAAACCCTTTAGAATTTCACATAACTTTGTCACCGACTGAGCAATCGTGAAATAATTTCCACCATGACATTTGTCCATGAGTTAATTGGTAGTGGTGTGTTTCATTATTCTTTTCCATTATGTGTACACTATTATAAACATCATCTATAGACAGTGTTTTGCAGTAAACCATGACGCTTCATGCTATTTACTTCTTGAGGTGAATGGTTGCCTAACATAGATCCTTGCCTTCTGGATGGCTGGCTCACTGGCCAGCATGATCGAAGTGATCCAATGGCCAGATGGAAATTTCACTCCTTCGGATCTCAGTTTATCACTCACTTGTGAACCCTGTTTTCTCAGCTCAGAGAGCTAAGTAATCTGGAAACTGAGTTGTTCAATCTGAGAAGTTCACCTGAATATCAAAATGACCTCTGCTTGGTGACATCACTTCAGACTTGGCGGCTAACTGGCAAGCAGTACTGGTTGATGTGTGTACGTGTGTGTTGCATTCCTATATCCATCTCAGTCACTCATAGTAATAAGGTGTCATGAACATATGCTATTCATTACTATTCATTTTATTTAACAGATCACAGATAACATTTTGAGGAATTTTGGCTTCCAGAACAAATTATGGTGAAATTCACTTTGTCAAACAGGGTACAACTAACTTGCAAATTTCACTTACCGTTCACTCAAAGTGATCAGCATCCAACGAGTATTCCGCAGTCGCTATCCACACGCCTTTCCACCCCTCATTCACAGTGCTCGAGTTCGTGACAAAATTACTTTGATTTTGCAAAAAGAAGGGTAATTGGGAAAGGTGATGAGCGAGACAAGTTTACTGACACCGAAAAGAAAAGAACACAGTCTCTCGTTTGACTTTGTATTATGCCACCGTCTGATCTACTTCTTGATTCTTTGAAGCGAGTTATTTAAATACTTTTCAAAGTTCATTCTTGTCTATCTGTAACTTACACGGTCAATTCAAATATACGAACGTTGAAATATCTTGTCTCGATTGATTAACATCTGCATATTTTCCTACTGGAGATATGGGTATTTTTATAAAAACAAGACAATTCAGTACCCTCGAAGACTCAGATTACCAATTAAACTTGTTCTGCGACAAAACGGAAAGTGTTGTCATGTTCGCTTCCTGTCACAGCTAGTGCGTTGACGATACGCTGGTAGCCTTATTGGTTTTCGCGGGTTAAGTCTCCATCGACAAACCTCTCTTTCTTTCTTTACCAAGGATTTCGATCGCCTAGAAGAGAAGCGAACTAGAAAATTCAGCAAGCTGATTACTGTCATCTGAAGTCTGGAGTATGTCACCCATTTCGCTTTCCTATGAAGCACAATTTCAGAATTCTCTTTAGTGTGCACAAGCAAAACAGATGGTGTCCAAATCATCCAGAATCAGAAAGGCGAGGAAGTCACTCACATTTTCAAAATGACTTTGCGATTCGCCTGCACTCCACCTCAGTGTGAACAAAGAGATTCTGATTTAAAACATCAGTGCTGCAGTCAGAAAGGTGACCATCCAATTGTTCGTGCTCACAATCTATTTCCTTTAGCACTGCATTGGATACATTGTCTGAATGCTGGGAAGTAACAGAGCAAGAACACCTACACTCGGTTAATTGGCGTAATATTGACAATGCATTCGAAACACTCAGACCGTAGACCGTCTGGCATTTCGCCTAATGTCTGAGTTACAAACGCGCTCGTGCAATGCATTAGCCGAAGGCATATCAGCCTACAGATCAGACAACGGTCAACCGATATTTGATGGAAGGAGAGACAAGTTTTACTAGATTACATTCGAATTCGTCACCTTGTTTCACACACATATACCAAAAAATGGATGACCTCATAATTATCAGTTGATGTTTGATCATAATTGCATGTATTATCTCTAGACTTACTACAGTTATCTATGTAGCCTATATGATCTAAAGAACCATAATCGATTTAATGAGCCATTCGCGGTATCATTTTTTTAAGGTATGTACTTAGACATGCATGGCTTAATCTCTGAGGCAAGCATAGGACTACTGGCAGGATCAACCAGTTTATTCACACCACGATACAACCATTGACTGGGCATTGGTTTTCAGGAAAACAAAACACACGCATCCTTGCCTACTGCGAGACGAGAATGGCATGCAGGGTCAAACCGTGGCGCAACCACTCGAGAGCCCTCTCCCTCTGTGGATCATTCGCACCGTTTGTATACATAGCAATACATAGGTAAGCACTGTTACGCCGAACACTGATCGCGTCAATCAAATAAGCACTGCATAGACAAGCTCAGTAGAACCCATCTCGCATATAAGACCTGTCAAACGTATTATTATATGCAAAAATAGCCCGTATAGCGACGCTATAGTGAAAATAGGCCCCTATAAACGAAGCCAGCAGCCACCAAATTCACTATAATCCTTAACTCTGCCAACCAATTTAGCATGCGAATAGCTTCCACATGTCTACCAAGACTATAGAAAAACATAACACAGTCCATAACCGAGCCATGAGATAAATTCAACGCACGCTCATGTCCCATATATAGGTCATGCTGTGTTTATTATAGGATTTTAGAGCTACAAGCTAGCAACGTGACACGTTTGCGCTTTTCAGTATGGACGCTTCGTCGAAGTCTGACGATGAAAGTGAAGTAATTTTGATTGATAGTGACTAGTCGTGTAATGGATTTCGCGTTGCACACATAAATATCCTCAGGTTATGCCAGTTTGTGATGCTGTCCTTAATGCGGCCTAATTTCAGTACTCATCGTTTCAAACATCAAAGTGAGATGCACTAGGGCAAGAAGGTCACGAGAGCCACAACGCCGAGTGTGACATCGTTTTTTTCTACGGCAGTTAGTACCCACCAGATTACTTTCTATAACATTTAGTTGATGTGAAATAATAGATATATCTGTGTATTATACAGTTACTAACGTATATCACGTATATCGGCCACAGAGAGAAACAGCAATATGAGCTGTGACCTACACACACGATATTGTTTCCATTACAGTTTCGTATTTATGACTTTTCTCTAATCCGGTAAATCCGATTATAACAGAATGCTAACAGGAAAATCACGCAAACATGCACACAAGGTTGTTGAGAGTGACCAATGAAATAAACAGAGGCATTTGTCGGTGGTATAAATAGTCCAACAAAATATTCTATCAGTATCAAGTTAGTTATTGACTGACCATTCATCACAAATCGCAGGTGAGTTCTCGTGGTAAAACTGTTTCCACTATTTTTTGCTATGTAATGAGTAATTGCCGCTTGAGAAATATTCACATTCGCGTTAACAAAACATGACATATATGTATGGATGTTGCAGTGATTGTGACTGGAGAGTCACTCTTTCACTTGTCCAGGCATCCAGACAGGACCATTCAAGTTTTACAATTATTCATGTCTAGTATTTGGCAGAGTAGACCTCGAAGTAAACATAACTCAAGTAATGTGAAAATTCCCGTGCGATTGTTGAACCGCACGGACCAAGTGACAAATACAGTTCTCTGATTGATATCTTTGTAATTTGTAGCTCTGTCTGTTCATTGAAGGAACCCTTTAGCTAAATCTGTTAAGCGGTTTTTGTTGATAAAGTTTGCAATTCATGAGAGTTTGTAGAATATAATCTGACGGATGTGTTTAGCAGTGCTTCTCTAGAAACGTCAGTCGAATGTCTTATCACTGAATATTCCTTCTTCACTGTCCAATCACTACATCAAAAATACAACGAATCCACGGAAATTCGTGAGTAATCACTTACAGAGACACGGTCGTTTCCCTCAACTGAAATCAACCAACTAACATCGCTTAAGTGCCATCGGAATTATTAGTGACGAGATATGACTCGGTCTCACTATGATATGATGGAGGTCACATATTACGCTGTGAACAATGTTTGTTTCAAAATGGAACTGTTGTTCAATTCCACCTCGTCATACTATCGGGATTTAAGAATCGGACAAATAATTCGCATACTTCTTTACAAATATTCACTCAGAGCAATCGATGTTCACCATATTATAATCAAGAATGCTATTCATGCATATATCAATATTGAAGTTAATTCTTGCACGTCAGGTAATCGCTAAAGTGACAGCTGAATTGTGAACGACAAGATGTGAGTGACTTTCATTATGGTATGATGGAGATGATGTGGGCTGGATGAGGTGAGGTAGTATGCACAGTCGTGCTGTTACACTGTAGAGGATATGGGATAAGTGAAAATTGTGAGATATGCTTTCGAATATCTATGTTTCACTCACTGTCATTCATTTCAAATTACATCGAATCAAAATGTCATTCTTTCCATTTTCTTGAATATTTATAGTAAAATGGTGTCTCAGGGGACAAAACTGAACTTCATCATACTTGTCAGTCTGTGCATAGTCAATTTCGAAAACGTTGAATCAGAGGAAATGTGGTATCCGATGACAGTTGGCTCAGGTAATTAAAATTTTTTTCTGTGTGCAAATGCCTGAAGTAAATATGATTTCATCCATCAACCTGCCACCTGAAAAATCACTTCTTCGAAATCTGGATACTTCTCACCAATGAATGTTTGACTGACTGAAGTATGAAGCTATCTGAAATTCCAGTGAGAATTGATGACAACTGTGAGAACATAAGCTAAGCGATGATGAGATTAAATAACAGCGGCGCTTTATATTGTTGTACAGTCTAAGTGAGAATCCATATGGCACTGAATTTCGTCCTAGCGAGTGAAAGGTCTCTGTGAACATCCACTCACTTGGACGTTTCTGGTTCCATTTGTCATTTTTTGTTGAGCGGACATTGCTCGAGAGCATCAGACTTGGACCAACTGTTTGTCACGTCATTCTCGTTTTCCTAAGGTTCTCCAGTCAATGTCACTTTACGATCCATATCACGTATCCGGATAACGTTTGACTTTATTAGGTATAGTGGTCAGACGTTCAGCGATCAACAGTAGGGAACTGAGCTGAGCTCAGCTCGCCTTTGATATGAATGCAGTAGGAGGACGGCACAAACTGACTGCTTTCAGCGATGGTATTCATAAATGTCAAGGATTTTGCGTAACAGGAGTTTGCGTGAATTTAAGATGTGGAGAGCGAGAAGACAGGAATAGGCTGTACCAGTCAGAAAACTGGAGAAAATGTTGAATTCGCTCGACTATGTTATGTGTCTGATGCCAGACAACTCGAAGGCTGACAGGCGAAAAGCAACAAGCACGTGATAGAAGCAGATAGGGAATACAGGACTTCAAGTAAAGATGCAGAATATGGAAGTAAGGAATTCAACCAACACACTAACGACAACAACAAGCACTAATATTTTTCTGTGCGATAAATTTCAGAGACGTCACTTCCTTTCAAGTACAGGCGGTTTGGACTAATGAGAACGAGAAAAGCAGATTTGGAAAGGCGAGATTTATATTCACGCCAACTCCGAAATCAGTGTGGAATTCATCTGCACTCCACCTGATAATAGGGGAGAAGATTGAGGTTTTGAACAACGGCTGTTTCAACAAACAAACGATGAGCCTATTGTTCGACAAATATTCAAACGGAAATGTAGTCGGATAATACAAAAGTTGTGGAGGTTGTAGGATTAGAGTAGTGCCTTATTGTTCCTTTTGATTTTGATTGTTTAGTCTTGTATCTCTGGTTGTATACAGCCGAAGCATATTTATCATCGAATCAACTCGTGGTTTTTTGTATGTACTGAAAACAATCGAACTCAATCAATGTATTAGAGCCCCATACGTCTTTACACAGACTTTCATGTTTAAATATTCATTAAAACACAACATAATCGAGCAAAGAATATTCTTTTCAATAAATTCCTCTTCTGGCTCTACAATTATATACATGTTTATATACACAGAATATTCAAGGTTGGTAGTTAATAACAATATTAGTGTTTTTTAAATAATATTGTTATTAACTACCAACCTTGAATATTCTGTGTATATAAACATGTATATAATTGTAGAGCCAGAAGAGGAATTTATTGAAAAGAATATTCTTTGCTCGATTATGTTGTGTTTTATAGATATCTGAATGAATATTTTTGCTATATTAAAATCTTCTGAGCATCATTCTGCGTTAAAAGTACTCAACGAGTATTTGAAGTATAGCGCAAGGCTCAGCGAAGCAAAGACTACTTTTGACTTTATCCACCAGTGTATTGAAACAAACCGGTACCCTAAATCTTATTGGAAATCTCTACGTCGTAGCAGAGTCCGGCCTAATGATAAGACACTCAAACGCCATGCACGTAACCAAATTGACTCAATTCAATCGTGTATTACTGAGCTATCGAAGAACATAACAGAAAGGTTCTATGCTGTCGATGAATTACCAGAAAACCTAAAGAAACTATTTTTAGATTATGTGGATGTAATTGTGAGTAATAGGAAAGAAAAGAAACGCATAAAGCTTTTGCAGAGCTTAGAGAACAGGGCACCTGAAACAAAGTTTCCTCCGAACCCAAATCGTTTTGTGTTTAATTTTTCGGATGTAATACTTAGTGAAGTGGATTTACAGGTTCTATCGCTTGGCCCTAAATTCTGTGATAGTCACGTAAAAATTAATAAAATGGACGCACAGATTCAGTTCGAAAGTCTATATACCCAAACGGAAGGCCTGACCCCCTCATCAACGGAAGATGTTGAAAGACTCAAATCAACACTGGTTGATTGTTACTATTATTACCTGAAGAGCAAACGCAATTCGTATAGTATCTTAACTAAGAAACACAGAGAAGCTCTGGATAACCTACGCAAAAATGAAAATATAATAATAACAAAACCGGATAAGGGTTCAGGAGTGGTTATCATGAACAAAACGGATTACTTCGAGAAGATGAATACCATTCTCAATGATAATCGAAAATTCCAAAAAATTTCCTCTTCTCTAGATCCGATTGAAAGGACTGAGAAACAGCTAACGGAAACATTGAAGCGACTGAAACAACAAGGGTTCATCTCACAGGGTCAGTATACATCTCTTAAACCCACTGGAACTTTTACACCAAGACTATATGGTTCGCCTAAAGTGCACAAAGATGGTGTACCGCTTCGACCAGTGTTAGATATGTTAAATTCGCCATACCATCCTGTAGCCAAATGGCTAGTCGAAATCTTACAGCCGCTTCATACGGAGTTAGTGAAACACAGTGTAAAGGATACTTTCGGATTTGTGGAAAGGATAAAAGATTTAAGTGTCGACAATAAATTCATGATATCATTTGACGTATCTTCCTTATTCACCAATGTACCACTTATGGAAACAGTGGACTTTGTATGTGAAGAACTTAAACGACGAAACATCAATGTCGGCATTCCTATATCATTTGTGAAAGAGCTTCTCTTGAAATGTACAATGAATGTCCACTTTTTATTTAATAAGGAACTATATAGACAAATTGACGGTGTGGCAATGGGGTCACCACTGGGACCCATTCTAGCCGACATTTTCCTTGCGAAACTAGAAAATGGGCCTCTGAAGGATGTTATTAGTGAACTCGAATTTTATTGTCGGTACATGGATGATACTTTTTTAATTATGAAAAACGAGAAGGAAGCAAAGAGCATCCTGGATAAATTTAACGAGGTACATACTGCAATAAATTTTACCATCGAGACAGAAAAGGAATCTAGTATTCCATTTTTAGACGTTTTTATGACCAGAAAAGAGGATGGCTCAATAAGAAGAAGTGTATATAGAAAACCTACATCAACGGGCCAGTACACACATTTTCTCAGTTTTGTGCCCTTGAAATACAAACGCAATTTGATAAAGTGCCTGGTTCACAGAGCAAGAGCGATTTGCTCGGACGAATGTCTTGATGAAGAACTGAATAATATTAAACGGTTGCTAAGTGAGAATGGTTATCCTGAAAAGTTTATTGATAAGAATATGAATTTGAAACCAAAGCAGCCGAAGTTACCAACAGTTCCAAAAAAGGCCTTATTCTTTCAGATGCAGTTCCTTGGGGACAACACTAGCGAGATACTAACACAGCGTATTAGAAACGCGGTAAAACGAGCATTCCCTGCTGCTGAATTACGTTGTATCTTTAAGACTACTTCTCTTCTGCGTTCGGGAGTAAAAGACAAACTGCCTAATTTCGCCTCATCCATGTGTATCTACCAATTTAATTGCTCCTGTGGAGCCAGTTACATAGGCCGCACAATTAGGCGTGTTTCTCGTCGAATTTCCGAACATCACCCTGCGTGGTTAAGCAAAGGCCAAACAAAATCTATCCGTAGCGCTATTTTGGCTCATCTGGTGGATACAGAACATAGGATTGATGTTAATCAAGCTTTCAGAGTTATTTATCGGATACCAACAAATCTCAACTTCGCCTTAAGAGTTCGATTACTAAATATTGCTGAGGCTGTTGGGATCCACATTAAAAAGCCTAATTTGTGCGTCCAAAAGAAGTTAGTTCAGACGCTGTCCCTACCTTGGCCATCTAGGTTTGAATGATTCTCAATTTTCGTGAAAATTTCCTAATTTTAGTTGATATCCTACTCGCTATTATATCTTTATTACTATTATAATTTAAGTATTTTTAGTGAACTGTAATTGCATTGATCTTGCTTTACAAATCGATATTATTTAAAAAACACTAATATTGTTATTAACTACCAACCTTGAATATTCTGTGTATATAAACATGTATATAATTGTAGAGCCAGAAGAGGAATTTATTGAAAAGAATATTCTTTGCTCGATTATGTTGTGTTTTATAGATATCTGAATGAATATTTTTGCTATATTAAAATCTTCTGAGCATCATTCTGCGTTAAAAGTACTCAACGAGTATTTGAAGTATAGCGCAAGGCTCAGCGAAGCAAAGACAACTTTTGACTTTATCCACCAGTGTATTGAAACAAACCGGTACCCTAAATCTTATTGGAAATCTCTACGTCGTAGCAGAGTCCGGCCTAATGATAAGACACTCAAACGCCATGCACGTAACCAAATTGACTCAATTCAATCGTGTATTACTGAGCTATCGAAGAACATAACAGAAAGGTTCTATGCTGTTGATGAATTACCAGAAAACCTAAAGAAACTATTTTTAGATTATGTGGATGTAATTGTGAGTAATAGGAAAGAAAAGAAACGCATAAAGCTTTTGCAGAGCTTAGAGAACAGGGCACCTGAAACAAAGTTTCCTCCGAACCCAAATCGTTTTGTGTTTAATTTTTCGGATGTAATACTTAGTGAAGTGGATTTACAGGTTCTATCGCTTGGCCCTAAATTCTGTGATAGTCACGTAAAAATTAATAAAATGGACGCACAGATTCAGTTCGAAAGTCTATATACCCAAACGGAAGGCCTGACCCCCTCATCAACGGAAGATGTTGAAAGACTCAAATCAACACTGGTTGATTGTTACTATTATTACCTGAAGAGCAAACGCAATTCGTATAGTATCTTAACTAAGAAACACAGAGAAGCTCTGGATAACCTACGCAAAAATGAAAATATAATAATAACAAAACCGGATAAGGGTTCAGGAGTGGTTATCATGAACAAAACGGATTACTTCGAGAAGATGAATACCATTCTCAATGATAATCGAAAATTCCAAAAAATTTCCTCTTCTCTAGATCCGATTGAAAGGACTGAGAAACAGCTAACGGAAACATTGAAGCGACTGAAACAACAAGGGTTCATCTCACAGGGTCAGTATACATCTCTTAAACCCACTGGAACTTTTACACCAAGACTATATGGTTCGCCTAAAGTGCACAAAGATGGTGTACCGCTTCGACCAGTGTTAGATATGTTAAATTCGCCATACCATCCTGTAGCCAAATGGCTAGTCGAAATCTTACAGCCGCTTCATACGGAGTTAGTGAAACACAGTGTAAAGGATACTTTCGGATTTGTGGAAAGGATAAAAGATTTAAGTGTCGACAATAAATTCATGATATCATTTGACGTATCTTCCTTATTCACCAATGTACCACTTATGGAAACAGTGGACTTTGTATGTGAAGAACTTAAACGACGAAACATCAATGTCGGCATTCCTATATCATTTGTGAAAGAGCTTCTCTTGAAATGTACAATGAATGTCCACTTTTTATTTAATAAGGAACTATATAGACAAATTGACGGTGTGGCAATGGGGTCACCACTGGGACCCATTCTAGCCGACATTTTCCTTGCGAAACTAGAAAATGGGCCTCTGAAGGATGTTATTAGTGAACTCGAATTTTATTGTCGGTACATGGATGATACTTTTTTAATTATGAAAAACGAGAAGGAAGCAAAGAGCATCCTGGATAAATTTAACGAGGTACATACTGCAATAAATTTTACCATCGAGACAGAAAAGGAATCTAGTATTCCATTTTTAGACGTTTTTATGACCAGAAAAGAGGATGGCTCAATAAGAAGAAGTGTATATAGAAAACCTACATCAACGGGCCAGTACACACATTTTCTCAGTTTTGTGCCCTTGAAATACAAACGCAATTTGATAAAGTGCCTGGTTCACAGAGCAAGAGCGATTTGCTCGGACGAATGTCTTGATGAAGAACTGAATAATATTAAACGGTTGCTAAGTGAGAATGGTTATCCTGAAAAGTTTATTGATAAGAATATGAATTTGAAACCAAAGCAGCCGAAGTTACCAACAGTTCCAAAAAAGGCCTTATTCTTTCAGATGCAGTTCCTTGGGGACAACACTAGCGAGATACTAACACAGCGTATTAGAAACGCGGTAAAACGAGCATTCCCTGCTGCTGAATTACGTTGTATCTTTAAGACTACTTCTCTTCTGCGTTCGGGAGTAAAAGACAAACTGCCTAATTTCGCCTCATCCATGTGTATCTACCAATTTAATTGCTCCTGTGGAGCCAGTTACATAGGCCGCACAATTAGGCGTGTTTCTCGTCGAATTTCCGAACATCACCCTGCGTGGTTAAGCAAAGGCCAAACAAAATCTATCCGTAGCGCTATTTTGGCTCATCTGGTGGATACAGAACATAGGATTGATGTTAATCAAGCTTTCAGAGTTATTTATCGGATACCAACAAATCTCAACTTCGCCTTAAGAGTTCGATTACTAAATATTGCTGAGGCTGTTGGGATCCACATTAAAAAGCCTAATTTGTGCGTCCAAAAGAAGTTAGTTCAGACGCTGTCCCTACCTTGGCCATCTAGGTTTGAATGATTCTCAATTTTCGTGAAAATTTCCTAATTTTAGTTGATATCCTACTCGCTATTATATCTTTATTACTATTATAATTTAAGTATTTTTAGTGAACTGTAATTGCATTGATCTTGCTTTACAAATCGATATTATTTAAAAAACACTAATATTGTTATTAACTACCAACCTTGAATATTCTGTGTATATAAACATGTATATAATTGTAGAGCCAGAAGAGGAATTTATTGAAAAGAATATTCTTTGCTCGATTATGTTGTGTTTTATAGATATCTGAATGAATATTTTTGCTATATTAAATATTCATTGTATGTCAAAGGGCTGACTGTCTACTTCTGGCATAAGATGTGCTTACAATGGACTTACAAACTAGCATTCCTGATCCCTGCCAAATGAACATCAAAACTCAACTGATAATTGTACGTACCATTATCAGTTCACTTCCATCACGAACAAGGTTGAGATTTGTAGAGCTTTCCAATCTTTCCTACTAACCATTAAAATGCCTGTTTGTTTATTTTATTTCAAGGAGTAATGAATGTCCGAATCGGGACGATTCGATTTTATTTGAATGATGGTTTAAATGTGACAGTTGCGAATGGCGACTGTATATGGAGAGTTGACTTGAGACCACCAACCTTCAGTGAGATAGAAATGAAAGGAGGATTTCGTCAAGGTTTACTGTGAGTCTTCTTTTACTTTTGAATTCTGCGTTTTCTGAAATTGTTGAATGCCAATTACATCTAAATTGCTTCATAATGCTACTATAAATGTGCTCACCTAATTCTCAAGAGCCTTCTGTTCTATAGAAAACTGTGGCTGTTTGTGTCGTTGTTGTTCCGTGGTGTAACATTCGATGGCTGCATACCTCATGTAGTTGGCCTAAAAAAAACTTTGACAATAGGTGATAATTATATTAGTATAACAACAAGAGCAGTAGTGTTCGAAATAGGTGCGATAGGTATTTGTGTATTCACTTGCTTCTGCAGAGCTCAGTATATACGGTAGAAAACAAATTATTGCTTTAAGTCAACAACACCCAAATGCGCTGCCAACGGATACTGATATGCCTCGAAGTGCTGTACATTCTCGATTTCTCTCTTTGTTTTGCATGCCCTTCTATATTCACCCAGGACGATGATCTGACGACCTCCGTCCCAGTAGCTTCTGCATTGCATTCTTCTCGTATATATATATATATCATTTCCTGCAGTTAATAAATAGTCTCCCACAGCATGGTCTAAAATAAAATCCATCCTCACGTCAACAAGTTTGTTGATTTCTGCAGTGAACAGGACATGCACAGACTGATCCTTATATTATTGACGGCACTGTGTAGGGGAGTAAATCAAATATCTCATATGTCCGCTCCTTCTTCTCTTCGAATATATGGAGGTCATCTCATATCGTGTGGATTTCTAGGTAAATATTTCGTTTAACGTATTCCATGGAGCGATTGAGACGTCTGCTTGTCTGACTCAACCTCTTCTCTTACAAGTATATGAATTCACATATTCCGCCCATTCTTCTTCATTATTCGCCCCACTTATTCTTCGATGGTCACTTAAAAATCAGACTTAGTGAAATCACGCTGAACACCGCAGGCTGTAAGTGGGATTGGTGGTGTGCAATCTTTAACTAGGCTAACTGCCATAAATGTCAATACGCACATGAATACTCGAGAAGAGTGTGAGAGAAGAACAAACTCCATGCTGGAGTGGACAGGAAAATGTGTCACCTGAATCATACGATATTCAGCATGACTTTCGTGTGAAGAGCCGTATGTCAGAGAAGAAATCGAGAACGTTTCCAGGCAGTAACTAAATCGCAAAGTCCGCTTCGATTGGCTCCAAGATTGTCCATAGGTTCTCATCTACACCAAACACGCACACACCTAAAAACTCGATATCCTCAACCTCACTAACTGTCATCCAACTCACCAAGGCACATGGAAGCAACAATCGGTGGTACCCTCGCACTTTATTTCACTCATCGGTGTCCACTGCACAAATCCAAGCCATCTCCTTTCTTTTGATGTCATTTCTTCAGCGACATGTTTTTCTCTGTCCCAGGCATATTCACTTCTGTGCATGACGGAAATCACTGCGATTGACACTATATCTACAGCCACAAATACAATTGCCTCTGATTCTTGAAATGTCACTTTACTTGTTATGCATCCATTTTTGAACATTGGATTTATCCAAACTGATTTCGCTGTGTACTCATCACTTGGTTGTCGTCTTTCTTTCATTCCTCCAGGAGGTGTAGAAGTGGGATGACGTTGCCTGATTCACTTGAGAACATGAGCCTATAGACTATGCTCGTGCAAAACACTATTGGAACTG
Organism: Trichobilharzia regenti; assembly: GCA_944472135.2. Taxonomy (NCBI): domain Eukaryota; kingdom Metazoa; phylum Platyhelminthes; class Trematoda; order Strigeidida; family Schistosomatidae; genus Trichobilharzia; species Trichobilharzia regenti. Next base: position 109,816,627 of record OX235264.1, on the reverse strand, counting down.
ACAAGAAAATGACGGAGTTGGCAATAATAATTGTTGTGTAACTGAAAACTACTTTCAACTGTGCTTATTGAAATGCTCTGCTCTGATGTTTGTGAAACCGAATAGAATTATCCTCTTCTTCTTCCTCTTACTGTAGATGAGATCGTTTCGAATAAACGTATATTCATAAACTGCTTCCGTGTGAATGACAAATATGAAGTGTTCTGGAATGCTGAGATAGTCAGTGAATGATTGATTTCAGTGAGCAGTGGATATCAACAGAAGTGATCAGCTGTCACAATTATATTTGTCCTCGGTGGTGAATGCCTTGGAGCGGCTGGTCAAGTGTATTTAAGTTATGATGAATAATTTGATGCAAATAGAAGACGATTATGGAATGATGAGAGAGTGAGTTGTAAAGAAAGACAAGAGGTAGAAGAGCGAACTAACCGACAAAGACACGAGAATCAGGTTGATGCTAAGCAACAAGTTTATTCCATGAAAGTTGGAGTGGTCGAATAAATTCGATTCGTATGCATAGATCAGGGTTTTCCAACTGAGTAGAAGAAGCTTGTGTAGCGCAAAGGAAATGAAAGCAAAGACCTTTCCTCAGGTTATCCTACACTTCGTAGATTTCTATTATCGTCATTGCGATAATCTTATCGGTGTACGTTAAAATCAGATGACGGAAGTGGAATATCAGCCAACACCCTTCCGACTGTTAACATGAACAAATCAATACCTTCATCTACTAGGCTCAACCGCAAGCACATCGCACCTCTACACTAGTCATGCTCAATATCCAATCACAAATCAAATGAACAGACACACTTCACAACGAGACACAACAAGGTGTCTTGTTTATCGTCAATTCTCTGCGACATCCGATTCGATTTCGCTACAAACTCACTGCACAACGTTGACCCGATGAAAATAATGTGAATTCGTTCACTTAGAATAAATCTAAAACCAAGTGTTCCAGTAGATAGAATTCTTTCAAATATTTTTTTGTTATCAAGCTCTGCATTCAGATAGGATGTGGTTTCCAAAGAAATCATATCCACTGACTGAATTCAAGCAAACGCATGTATACTGAGATGGTAATAATAACAGATTGCAATTCAGATTCATATCTCTTTGAAGTTATGGTCGTAGTTCAGTGTGCAGTAACGTACCGAATAATGTAGCGAACTACATTAGCGACTACATAGACTGTATAAATGGTGTGTGATTGCGTGATTATTATGCAAATGGAATACAAAAAGTTAGTTGAAATTGTGTGAAATATGACAACTTTGTATTTCACGTTGTAAAGTAAAATTGATTAAGAGTGATAAGTCCCACTGTCCTAATCACATTCTGTCGATAATTTTCCTTGCTCAATTCCATGGTTATAACTATATTCCATGAAACAGCGTGCTTGTATCTCACTGCATTGCATTATTCTGTGCTTCATATAAGATGTCAAGTGTAGAATTTACAACACAATATGTGACTCGGAAAATCACTGACGCTTTTCTCTTCTACTTATTGCAAATTATGGCGATGAATTTATCATTTTAGCTGTAAACAATGTTTTCTTTATAACACAGTCTATTGTAACTGTGAATGAATTTGCTAAATAATCGTTTCTCGCATACACTGTTCCCTCGGTTTTAACTGTTGAAATCAATTTCAGTTTTCCAGAGAAGAGCTGACCAGCATCTAAGTGTAGGGTCACGACCACACCTCTCCAGAAAATTACACGACAAAAGCTGTTCATGTTTCTGTAGATTACATCTCGTTTTCTTCCACAACTCAAGAATGCGTGGCTGAATTTTGACTTCGTGTTTCATTGAGAACTTGATATTTGAATGGGCACCATTGAACTCCGTAGTAATCAGAATTTCCGCTTCCTGAATGTCATCACATACAGAAAATAGAGTATCTCTGCAAATATGGAAGACAACTTCATTATTCAAATCGCAGACTCCAACGAAGTTTTCTACAGATTGTACAAATAGATATCAACTCACATATCTGCTCCATAAAATTGGCGGTTCAACACGTTCCGGAATTCGCTTTGATCAATAGGCGCCTCATTTCAGCCATGGATAGTAAAATATACTTTATGCATTGGCTGATTGAATTTGTTTTTCCTGAATACGACAGTTCGTGAATAAGGATTGTATGTGACCAGATGTCAGACATTTGTTAGACATGTATTTCTTTTCTAATCTTACTGAAATCTCTAACTAGTGATGAATCGTGTACACAAACAACATTTCCCTGAGCTATTATTCTCCTTTGCACAACAACCATTGACAGATTTCATGGTAATGGAAACAAATTATGCACAGAATAGCTGTCATTTACGTGTCTTTGCATGCCGTTAGCACTGTGCATACATGAGTGATGAACAATTCCAAATAAATCTGAGTTCATTGGAGAATGCCTCTCGATGTTTGCCTTTGCTTTTCAGGTCAATCCAGCTAGTCATATCGGGTGATGCTCTGTAAACTTTCACTTTTCTCAGACAGGTAGTCTTCTTCATTCGTTAACGCCATCAATGAAACCCTGTTTTATGTATCGTAGATTGAAAATATAATTATCAATGCCTTGTTGTTAGGCAGCTTTCACAAAGAATCACTTCTGTATCAGCAGTATAGCTTTTCGATTATTAGTCAATTCAGTACTGATATTTCAATGTGAACAAACCCTTCAGAAGTTCATACATTTCCACCCACTGTACTTCGAATCTACACTCGTGATGAAATCACTGTACCTCTTGCTGTCCTTGTATTATGTGCACAACTTTCATTTGAGTCATATTCAATATGTGTTTGGTTTTCATTATTTTCTTCACTGCTTAATTATTTCTCCAGCTTAGAAAATTACTGACTTTATCATACATCCCATTACTAATTGCCTGTCCTAATGACTCATTGGAGTGAGAAGATATAACGTCCATATACTTGTTCATATGTAAACTGGTGTAAATTATTGTCGCGTTGGATTCCAAGTAGAATAAGGCATCTCCATGTTATGCTGTTCTCTGCATCCAACTAAATGTGACTCTATGATTGGGCATTGGCTCCTATCTCCTGCCTGCATGTGACCCTCTCATCCATGCACAAATCTTCGATTGGTTCATTCTCTGAGTTTCTCGCGAAAATCACCTCTGGACAGCTTGTCATCTGAACTTCAGTATGGAAGCAGCAAATTTTCAGAAATGCAGTAGGTGTGAGTGTGCGTTTGTCTTACGCTTCTAAATCTCACACCTTCACATGCTAGGCGCTACTGGCTGCCTGTAGCTGAAACGATGCTTTCTAGCCGAGTGAAACGAGTGACCTCCTTCAAATTTATTCGCTTGATAGAGATTTGTCGTTTTTGTATTTGTTGCTGGTCGGTTGTATGTCTATCTTCAGCAGGTTCATCTCCTCTGTGTTTACCTAAGGCTGTTCTTACTAATTGTCCGACGAGTTTTCTCAGACTCAACTTACAGTCTCCAGCTCAATCCAGTCAACTACAAGTAGGAATACCAACAGTGATCACATACTCAAATCTCTTTGCCTTCCTTTACTGTTGTTGAGCACTTGTAATATGACATCTTCATGCTGCTGTGGAATTCTGCAAAGTTTATCCAGATCTCTGTTAAGCCTCCCCACGTGGTTTGATAGAATGATCTTGCTATCAATCAGGGATTTGCGGACATCATATAATAGAAACTAACACTACTCCAACTCCAGATTAACAAAGTGTAACGAATCAAAACCAGACACTTGATAAATCGAACAGGCAAAATATCTGAGTATGTCAGCCAATCCATCTACGTCCACGTGGCATCGTCTTTTAAATTTCCCTGAATGACTCATTTTCAGTGACAACGCTCAGTTAAACAAAACGCATCTTCATATACTGTCACAACACCGAGTTCCGTCGTGTCATCTATTCCCATCTTTCTCGTAGAATACGTAGTGTGATTGTTCCAGTTTATCAGCTGGGATATGTTGCATTCTCACATTCAAGTAAGCTTTCGGTAATGTGTCTGTTTTCTCAGTTTGATCACGGGGTGATATCCATTGAAGTCAAAACATCTTCACAACAAGTTTATACATAAAATTTTAAAAGCAGAGAAATACGTCAAGAATCATGACATAATTATATCCTTTCACAACAGGTGTTTTTATATGTATTTACATTTCATTAGCTTTGACACTGTTTGACAGGCTATCAAAGAGTAAGCTTATTCATTTATACTTCATACGTTTTCTGAAAATCTTAATGAATGCGTGTGTTCGGCTCTGAGTCGTCTGACCAACAGAATTCGGACACTTCGAAATCCCCTGGCTCTTTTCGATATCGTCGGCCTGTTATTCATTCTCGACTTAAATATCACTGCCTCATGTCACTAGCAATGATCGTTAGAGGCCGAAATCGGTAGTCGCGATCATCAGTGGAATCAACATTAGCTAGCATTGTGTTAAATCAGCCTACGCTCAGGCAGAAGACTTCATGTCAAATTGAACGTGACCGAAAATAACACGTCGCCTAAGTGTCCGTATCATCATAACAATCAACAGATTAATCAACCAGCACTTTGGTCACTGTCCACTTTGACAGTGACTGATTTCTGCTTCACACTAAGCCGATTGACTCATGTGATGACCTCGTAAGTTCAACGGTAACAACAGACGTGATTCTCTGGATGCGATTTATCAATTCACCTTTGAGAACTCGAAAAGTGCGTGATTTGATGAAGCTGATTTTTGAGACGTTTTCAGGCCAATGCGTGCATTTACAAGCTATCCATGTTAACAGCTGCTTGCTTGATAAACCATTTAGAAGGTCGTACAACCTGCTTGTTGGTTCATCTCAATCAGTCAGCAGTATACGGCGTCATGTAGACACACTTGCTTTCCTCATGACTGTTGATGATATCAGACAAATCACATTTATCATTGTGAATACTTTATAAACAAAACAGTGTTGAGATTTCACCTCCTCGTCATTCTTACACAGTAAATTGCAACTGTAATCTTAATAACAGTAAACTGACTTGAAAATTTCACTTTCTGTTTAGCGGATGTTTACGGTATGCGAAATTGTATTTGCATAGCGTTTTCGAAGAGACACGTAGACTGAAATACGTATGACAAATTGGTTTCCTGAATCCGATTATTCCACTATGAAATCTAAACTTCATCACGATCTTTGCTCTGTGCATCCTCTATTTGATGAAGATTGAATCAAATGACGTCGTGCTTCCAATTGCACATAGTACGGGTATTATTGTTAATTTTTATTTATGTAGATGACTCAATTGAGTTTGATTTCACTACGACCAACCATTTAGAATTTCGTACAACTTCGTGGTTGGCTCATGTCAATCAGTCAGTAGTTTACGGCGTCATGTAGATACGCTTGCTTTCCTGATGATTATTAGTGATGTCAGATAGATCACATTTGCCATTGTGAATACTTTACAGACAAAATAGTGCTAAGATTTAATGTCGTCGAACTATGTTTAAATTATTTAAGGATGTGACTTTCTGTTCTGTTAATGTTTACGGATTACAAAATTGTAATTGCATAGCACATTTTGAAAAGGCACTTAGAGAGATTTACATTCAGAAAAATTGGTTTGCTGAATCCGATTACTCCACTATCTCTTGAGAAGTCAGTTTCGTCCACGCCATCGCTAAATTGCATCGCGATTCATAGAATAGTATTAATTGTGATGTGCTGTTGCACGCGTATACTACTCTCGAAACTGAAAGCAAAAGAGATAATCTCTCTCTGTTAATCATTTCAAATTTCATCATCATGTTTTTCCTTTCCTACATAATTTTAGTGAGATGGTGTCTCAGAGGTCAAAACTACACCTCATCATGATCGTCGGACTGTTCATCCTCAGTATGATGAGGATTAAATCACAAAGCTTCTTTCTCCCAATGACACTTGGACCAAATAGTTATTTTTAATTTTTTTATATTTGTAAATGACTCAATTGAGTTTGATATCGCTCTGACTAATTATGGAAACAAATTGCTTCGCTAAATTCATGAAGCTTCTCACTCGTGACTGACTGACATCTCGAGTACCTGGAATTCCAGTGACAGTTCGTGGTCACAGTGACAAAACATCCGCACAAGTGATGAGAGTGGATGGTGGTGGTGCTATATATTGCTGGTTAGCAAATGTGAGAATACATTTGCCACTGGATTCTGAAATGATTCCATCCACACAAGGTCTTTAAAACAATTTCCTCCTAAAAATACGCAGTTACATTATTTGTTAAATACTTCGTTTTAAAACCTAGTTTGCAAGAGGCACCACGGATAACCATGTTTCTGGAGAACAGGTGAAACGCAGCGACCACTCACGTGCACCTGTTTCGACAGCCTAGTTTGAGAATCACCAAAAACGGCTCAAAATCAGGAACTTCAGGTTTCATCTTAAGCCAGCTCGTTAACCATTCAGCCACTGCGGATGCCAATTTCGGTGATTGAGCTTTGCTTATCTGCCTGGAAATACGATGAAATTGTTCTCGAGACCCAGAAATTAGGCACTCCAATACAGTTTGATTGTTCCGTGTTAAGCGTAACTTCCGCCTGTTAATACGAAAAGAAGAGTGATTGACATCCCTCATTTACTTTTCATGGTGATTCGAGGTCCATAGGAAAGTTATGGGCCGACAAACTGCTACTGACACAACATGAGTGACGATTGTGAGTGGAATAGAATTCTGTATTCCTCGTGAAATGTATCAATGACTTGGAAATCCACATTGACGATCTCTACAAAGCAATCTTTGAAACTCAACGGATCAGCAGATTATTGTTATTTCACTTCATTCATGAACTAGGTCTACTTGCAGAGATTTCAATCCTTTCCTTTAAACCATGTGATATGTCTTTTTGCTGATTTTAAGATGAAGTAACTGTCAAATTTGATAAGATCACTTTCACTTTGGACAAACAGCATAACCTAACAGTTGAGGATGTGAAATGCACTTACAAGCTTCAATTTTGTGTATCCCGAGTGGAAGAGGAATCGACAACCAAAAATGGGAAGCGTCTAGGTTCAAAGTGAGTCTTTTTAAAGTGTGAATTATGCAACATTTGAAGCTTGATGACAAACGTGACATCTAAATCTCCTGATAATAGTGATGTAAATGCACTCACCGTATTCTCAGGAATACAAGGTACATTTTCCAAAGAACCTCCACGTCCATAGAAAAAATGAGGCATTTTTGGGTTGCTGTTGTCATGTGTGTACACTATCGTACTTGTGGTGTCACGTGAAATGACCAGTTTGTTTTCAGTCCCGTGAAATCTCATGTATTTCCAGTGAACACATTTAAACAATAGGTGACAATGCTAATAATATTGATAATATTGAGCTGTAGTGGTAGAATGATTCTAGATGTGTTTTTTATAATTTCAATCGCTACTGCAGTTTTCGACATAATGTTTTCAATTAAGAGCGCTTCACTGCGTTGCTGACGAGAACATGAGTGCCTCGAAGTACTTCACATTCTCAATGTCCATGGTAGGTTTCCACGACCATCCGAATTCTCCAAAGACTGACTTCACTGAATTTTCCGAATATATGACAGTCAACACCTCAGAAGACTCCTCCTCATTGAATTCCTCTAATATGATTGGAGCACTAACTGAAGTTGACACAGTCTCACAAATCCATCTCGGTGTCATTCATTTTGTTGATTTCAGTTCCACATGTGAAGGAAACACATGCGAACTGATTGCTTGATTGTTGACTGTACTCTGAAAGTGAACGTATCGAATGTGTCTTATCTCGGCTTATTCCACTCAACATGTCGATGATCTGCGGACTAACATCACAGTATCCTTTGCGCTGTAATATTCTCAAAGTAATACATTCTTTTATGAAGTTCACAAATAGTCTCAGTCAAAATGCTCCGAAACGAAATCCATCAAAATGTCATACAGTCTGTTTATTTCAGTTTCAGCTATGAACAAGATTCGCGCAGACAGATTGCTCTAATACTGAATGTATAAGCACTGTGTAAGCGAGTCATTGGAATATATCCTATCTCGTCATCAGAATTTCTTCGAATCCCTGTTGGTCGTCTCATTTCTTGACGATTTCTGAGGAAATATTTCGTTTGACTTTTCACATGAGACAGTTGAAAATTTCTCCTGGTCCATCTCAACATCTTCCCTGCAATTTGCTGATTCATATATTCATTGTTCTCTTCGCGTATTCTTGCACGGAAATCTGAAATCAGACTAAATTGTATCGGGTAGGACATCAAGGGCTGTAAGATGCGTTGTTGGAGTGTTGTATTTGCCTTAGCTGATTGATGTTATTGTTAATAGACACTTGAAAACGTGCAAGGAGTTGGCTGAATGCATCTTATGTGACATCAGAAATCCTCTCTGCTACTTGCAATTTTCTCCTTTATATGTACTGGTGACACAGCGGAAGAAATCTCATCAGAAACTATGTTGATGTGAGCAGAAAAATGTATAACCTCGTGAACAGATAAATCCCTGAAATGATCTTGTGAAACGTCTCAATCAGCAACTGATTCTGATGAGTATTCATGTGTTCATTTCAATTTTTCTCGCACTTTCTTCCCTTCTAGGGATTGTAAAATGATGCAGCCAACAAGCCATTAAATTTTGATTGTGCAAAACGAAATTGAAGCTGCCACGAAAGCTTCAGTAGCGTGAACAAGACGAAAGCATACTGCCTTCGTTAGTTTATTCTACACGTTGTAAATTAACCACATTGTCACTGTGATAAAATAACATGCAACTGACATGGGTTCAAAGTGGTAGCTTAATCCTATACTTCATACCTCTCGACCAATCCATACACAGATCAAACGTCCACATCAGGGGACGCACACCTGATATCAACGGTGTCAATATACGAGCCTGTGATGGGTTTTTAAAATTGAAATTTCCCTATTGAATTGAATAATAATAAAAAACTATACTGCTGATACAGAAGTGATTCTTTGTGAAAGCTGCCTAACAACAAGGCATTGATAATTATATTTTCAATCTACGATACATAAAACAGGGTTTCATTGATGGCGTTAACGAATGAAGAAGACTACCTGTCTGAGAAAAGTGAAAGTTTACAGAGCATCACCCGATATGACTAGCTGGATTGACCTGAAAAGCAAAGCCAAACATCGAGAGGCATTCTCTAATGAACTCAGATTTATTTGGAATTGTTCATCACTCATGTATGCACAGTGCTAACGGCATGCAAAGACACGTAAATGACAGCTATTCTGTGCATAATTTGTTTCCATTACCATGAAATCTGTCAATGGTTGTTGTGCAAAGGAGAATAATAGCTCAGGGAAATGTTGTTTGTGTACACGATTCATCACTAGTTAGAGATTTCAGTAAGATTAGAAAAGAAATACATGTCTAACAAATGTCTGACATCTGGTCACATACAATCCTTATTCACGAACTGTCGTATTCAGGAAAAACAAATTCAATCAGCCAATGCATAAAGTATATTTTACTATCCATGGCTGAAATGAGGCGCCTATTGATCAAAGCGAATTCCGGAACGTGTTGAACCGCCAATTTTATGGAGCAGATATGTGAGTTGATATCTATTTGTACAATCTGTAGAAAACTTCGTTGGAGTCTGCGATTTGAATAATGAAGTTGTCTTCCATATTTGCAGAGATACTCTATTTTCTGTATGTGATGACATTCAGGAAGCGGAAATTCTGATTACTACGGAGTTCAATGGTGCCCATTCAAATATCAAGTTCTCAATGAAACACGAAGTCAAAATTCAGCCACGCATTCTTGAGTTGTGGAAGAAAACGAGATGTAATCTACAGAAACATGAACAGCTTTTGTCGTGTAATTTTCTGGAGAGGTGTGGTCGTGACCCTACACTTAGATGCTGGTCAGCTCTTCTCTGGAAAACTGAAATTGATTTCAACAGTTAAAACCGAGGGAACAGTGTATGCGAGAAACGATTATTTAGCAAATTCATTCACAGTTACAATAGACTGTGTTATAAAGAAAACATTGTTTACAGCTAAAATGATAAATTCATCGCCATAATTTGCAATAAGTAGAAGAGAAAAGCGTCAGTGATTTTCCGAGTCACATATTGTGTTGTAAATTCTACGCTTGACATCTTATATGAAGCACAGAATAATGCAATGCAGTGAGATACAAGCACGCTGTTTCATGGAATATAGTTATAACCATGGAATTGAGCAAGGAAAATTATCGACAGAATGTGATTAGGACAGTGGGACTTATCACTCTTAATCAATTTTACTTTACAACGTGAAATACAAAGTTGTCATATTTCACACAATTTCAACTAACTTTTTGTATTCCATTTGCATAATAATCACGCAATCACACACCATTTATACAGTCTATGTAGTCGCTAATGTAGTTCGCTACATTATTCGGTACGTTACTGCACACTGAACTACGACCATAACTTCAAAGAGATATGAATCTGAATTGCAATCTGTTATTATTACCATCTCAGTATACATGCGTTTGCTTGAATTCAGTCAGTGGATATGATTTCTTTGGAAACCACATCCTATCTGAATGCAGAGCTTGATAACAAAAAAATATTTGAAAGAATTCTATCTACTGGAACACTTGGTTTTAGATTTATTCTAAGTGAACGAATTCACATTATTTTCATCGGGTCAACGTTGTGCAGTGAGTTTGTAGCGAAATCGAATCGGATGTCGCAGAGAATTGACGATAAACAAGACACCTTGTTGTGTCTCGTTGTGAAGTGTGTCTGTTCATTTGATTTGTGATTGGATATTGAGCATGACTAGTGTAGAGGTGCGATGTGCTTGCGGTTGAGCCTAGTAGATGAAGGTATTGATTTGTTCATGTTAACAGTCGGAAGGGTGTTGGCTGATATTCCACTTCCGTCATCTGATTTTAACGTACACCGATAAGATTATCGCAATGACGATAATAGAAATCTACGAAGTGTAGGATAACCTGAGGAAAGGTCTTTGCTTTCATTTCCTTTGCGCTACACAAGCTTCTTCTACTCAGTTGGAAAACCCTGATCTATGCATACGAATCGAATTTATTCGACCACTCCAACTTTCATGGAATAAACTTGTTGCTTAGCATCAACCTGATTCTCGTGTCTTTGTCGGTTAGTTCGCTCTTCTACCTCTTGTGTTTCTTGACAACTCACTCTCTCATCATTCCATAATCGTCTTCTATTTGCATCAAATTATTCATCATAACTTAAATACACTTGACCAGCCGCTCCAAGGCATTCACCACCGAGGACAAATATAATTGTGACAGCTGATCACTTCTGTTGATATCCACTGCTCACTGAAATCAATCATTCACTGACTATCTCAGAATTCCAGAACACTTCATATTTGTCATTCACACGGAAGCAGTTTATGAATATACGTTTATTCGAAACGATCTAATCTACAGTAAGAGGAAGAAGAAGAGGATAATTCTATTCGGTTTCACAAACATCAGAGCAGAGCATTTCAATAAGCACAGTTGAAAGTAGTTTTCAGTTACACAACAATTATTATTGCCAACTCCGTCATTTTCTTGTCAGTTCCAATAGTGTTTTGCACGAGCATAGTCTATAGGCTCATGTTCTCAAGTGAATCAGGCAACGTCATCCCACTTCTACACCTCCTGGAGGAATGAAAGAAAGACGACAACCAAGTGATGAGTACACAGCGAAATCAGTTTGGATAAATCCAATGTTCAAAAATGGATGCATAACAAGTAAAGTGACATTTCAAGAATCAGAGGCAATTGTATTTGTGGCTGTAGATATAGTGTCAATCGCAGTGATTTCCGTCATGCACAGAAGTGAATATGCCTGGGACAGAGAAAAACATGTCGCTGAAGAAATGACATCAAAAGAAAGGAGATGGCTTGGATTTGTGCAGTGGACACCGATGAGTGAAATAAAGTGCGAGGGTACCACCGATTGTTGCTTCCATGTGCCTTGGTGAGTTGGATGACAGTTAGTGAGGTTGAGGATATCGAGTTTTTAGGTGCGTGCGTGTTTGGTGTAGATGAGAACCTATGGACAATCTTGGAGCCAATCGAAGAGGACTTTGCGATTTAGTTACTGCCTGGAAACGTTCTCAATTTCTTCTCTGACATACGGCTCTTCACACGAAAGTCATGCTGAATATCGTATGATTCAGGTGACACATTTTCCTGTCCACTCCAGCATGGAGTTTGTTCTTCTCTCACACTCTTCTCGAGTATTCATGTGCGTATTGACATTTATGGCAGTTAGCCTAGTTAAAGATTGCACACCACCAATCCCACTTACAGCCTGCGGTGTTCAGCGTGATTTCACTAAGTCTGATTTTTAAGTGACCATCGAAGAATAAGTGGGGCGAATAATGAAGAAGAATGGGCGGAATATGTGAATTCATATACTTGTAAGAGAAGAGGTTGAGTCAGACAAGCAGACGTCTCAATCGCTCCATGGAATACGTTAAACGAAATATTTACCTAGAAATCCACACGATATGAGATGACCTCCATATATTCGAAGAGAAGAAGGAGCGGACATATGAGATATTTGATTTACTCCCCTACACAGTGCCGTCAATAATATAAGGATCAGTCTGTGCATGTCCTGTTCACTGCAGAAATCAACAAACTTGTTGACGTGAGGATGGATTTTATTTTAGACCATGCTGTGGGAGACTATTTATTAACTGCAGGAAAGGATATATATATATATATATACGAGAAGAATGCAATGCAGAAGCTACTGGGACGGAGGTCGTCAGATCATCGTCCTGGGTGAATATAGAAGGGCATGCAAAACAAAGAGAGAAATCGAGAATGTACAGCACTTCGAGGCATATCAGTATCCGTTGGCAGCGCATTTGGGTGTTGTTGACTTAAAGCAATAATTTGTTTTCTACCGTATATACTGAGCTCTGCAGAAGCAAGTGAATACACAAATACCTATCGCACCTATTTCGAACACTACTGCTCTTGTTGTTATATTAATATTATTATCACCCATTGTCAAAGTTTTTTTTATGCCAACTACATGAGGTATGCAGCCATCGAATGTTACACCACGGAACAACAACGACACAAACAGCCACAGTTTTCTATAGAACAGAAGGCTCTTGAGAATTAGGTGAGCATATTTGTGGTAGCATTATCAAGTAATTTAGATGTAATTGGCATTCAACAATTTCAGAAAACGCAGAATTCAAAAGTAAAAGAAGACTCACAGTAAACCTTGACGAAATCCTCCTTTCATTTCTATCTCACTGAAGGTTGGTGGTCTCAAGTCAACTCTCCATATACAGTCGCCATTCGCAACTGTCACATTTAAACCATCATTCAAATAAAATCGAATCGTCCCGATTCGGACATTCATTACTCCTTGAAATAAAATAAACAAACAGGCATTTTAATGGTTAGTAGGAAAGATTGGAAAGCTCTACAAATCTCAACCTTGTTCGTGATGGAAATGAACTGATAATGGTACGTACAATTATCAGTTGAGTTTTGATGTTCATTTGGCAGGGATCAGGAATGCTAATTTGTAAGTCCATTGTAAGCCCATCTTATGCCAGAAGTAGACAGTCAGCCTTTGATATACAATGAATATTTAAACATGAAAGTCGGTGTAAAGACGGATGGGGCTCTAATACATTGATTGAGTTAGATTGTTTTCAGTTCATACAAAAAACCACGAGTTGATTCGATGATAAATATGCTTCGGCTGTATACAACCAGAGATACAAGACTAAACAATCAAAATCAAAAGGAACAATAAGGCACTACTCTAATCCTACAACCTCCACAACTTTTGTATTATCCGACTACATTTCCGTTTGAATATTTGTCGAACAATAGGCTCATCGTTGTTTGTTGAAACAGCCGTTGTTCAAAACCTCAATCTTCTCCTTATTCTCAGGTGGAGTGCAGATGAATTCCACACTGATTTCGGAGTTGGCGTGAATATAAATCTCGCCTTTCCAAATCTGGTTTTCTCATTCTCATCAATCCAAACCGCCTGTACTTGAAAGGAAGTGACGTCTCTGAAATTTATCGCACAGAAAAATATTAGTGCTTGTTGTTGTCGTTAGTGTGTTGGTTGTTTTCCTTACTTCCATATTCTGCATCTTTACTTGAAGTCCTGTATTCCCTATCTGCTTCTCTCACGTGCTTGTTGGTTTTCGCCTGTCAGCCTTCGAGTTGTCTGGCATCAGACACATAACATAGTCGAGCGAATTCAACATTTTCTCCAGTTTTCTGACTGGTACAGCCTATTCCTGTCTTCTCGCTCTCCACATCTTAAATTCACGCAAACTCCTGTGACGCAAAATCCTTGACAATTATGAATACCATCGCTGAAAGCAGTCAGTTTGTGCCGTCCTCCTGCTGCATTCATATCAAAGGCGAGCTGAGCTCAGCTCAGTTCCCTACTGTTGATCGCTGAACGTCTGACCACTATACCTAATAAAGTCAAACGTTATCCGGATACGTGATATGGATCATAAAGTGACATTGACTGGAGAACCTTAGGAAAACGAGAATGACGTGACAAACAGTTGGTCCAAGTCTGATGCTCTCGAGCAATGTCCACTCACCAAAAAATGACAAATGGAACCAGAAACGTCCAAGTGAGGGAATGTTCACAGAGACCTTTCACTCACTAGGACGAAATTCAGTGCCATATGGATTCTCACTTAGACTGTACCACAATATAAAGCGCCGCTGTTATTTAATCTCATCATCGCTTAGTATATGTTCTCACAGTTGTCATCAATTCTCACTGGAATTTCAGATAGCTTCATACTTCAGTCAGTCAAACATTCATTGGTGAGAAGTATCCAGATTTCGAAGAAGTGATTTTTCAGGTGGCAGGTTGATGGATGAAATCATATTTACTTCAGGCATTTGCACACAGAAGAAATTTTAATTACCTGAGCCAACTGTCATCGGATACCACATTTCCTCTGATTCAACGTTTTCGAAATTGACTATGCACAGACTGACAAGTATGATGAAGTTCAGTTTTGTCCCCTGAGACACCATTTTACTAAAAATATTCAAGAAAGTGGAAAGAATGACATTTTGATTCGATGTAATTTGAAATGAATGACAGTGAGTGAAACATAGATATTCGAAAGCATATCTCACAATTTTCACTTATCCCATATCCTCTACAGTGTAACAGCACGACTGTGCATACTACCTCATCTCATCCAGCCCACATCATCTCCATCATATCATAATGAAAGTCACTCACATCTTGTCGTTCACAATTCAGCTGTCACTTTAGCGATTACCTGACGTGCAAGAATTAACTTCAATATTGATATATGCATGAATAGCATTCTTGATTATAATATGGTGAACATCGATTGCTCTGAGTGAATATTTGTAAAGAAGTATGCGAATTATTTGTCCGATTCTGAAATCCCGAGAGTATGACGGGTGAAATTGAGCAACAGTTCCATTTTGAAACAAACATTGTTCACAGCGTAATATGTGAACTCCATCATATCATAGTGAGACCGAGTCATATCTCGTCACTAATAATTCCGATGGCACTTAAGCGATGTAAGTTGGTTGATCTCAGTTGAGGGAAACGACCGTGTCTCTGTAAGTGATTACTCACGAATTTCCGTGGATTCGTTGTATTTTTGATGTATTGATTGGACAGTGAAGAAGGAATATTCAGTGATAAGACATTCGACTGACGTTTCTAGAGAAGCACTGCTAAACAAATCCGTCAGATTATATTCTACAAACTCTCATGAATTGCAAACTTTATCAATAAAAATCGCTTAACAGATTTAGCTAAAGGGTTCCTTCAATGAACAGACAGAGCTACAAATTACAAAGATATCAATCAGAGAACTGTATTTGTCACTTGGTCCGTGCGGTTCAACAATCGCACGGGAATTTTCACATTACTTGAGTTATGTTTACTTCGAGGTCTACTCTGCCAAATACTAGACATGAATAATTGTAAAACTTGAATGGTCTTGTCTGGATGCCTGGACAAGTGAAAGAGTGACTCTCCAGTCACAATCACTGCAACATCCATACATATATGTCATGTTTTGTTAACGCGAATGTGAATATTTCTCAAGCGGCAATTACACATTACATAGCAAAAATAGTGGAAACAGTTTTACCACGGGAACTCACCTGCGATTTGTGATGAATGGTCAGTCAATAACTAACTTGATACTGATAGAATATTTTGTTGGACTATTTATACCACCGACAAATGCCTCTGTTTATTTCATTGGTCACTCTCAACAACCTTGTGTGCATGTTTGCGTGATTTTCCTGTTAGCATTCTGTTATAATCGGATTTACCGGATTAGAGAAAAGTCATAAATACGAAACTGTGATGGAAACAAAATCGTGTGTGTAGGTCACAGCTCATATTGCTGTTTCTCTCTGTGGCCGATATACGTGATATACGTTAGTAACTGTATAATACACAGACATATCTATTATTTCACATCAACTAAATGTTATAGAAAGTAATCTGGTGGGTACTAACTGCCGTAGAAAAAACGATGTCACACTCGGCGTTGTGGCTCTCGTGACCTTCTTGCCCTAGTGCATCTCACTTTGATGTTTGAAACGATGAGTACTGAAATTAGGCCGCATTAAGGACAGCATCACAAACTGGCATAACCTGAGGATATTTATGTGTGCAACGCGAAATCCATTACACGACTAGTCACTATCAATCAAAATTACTTCACTTTCATCGTCAGACTTCGACGAAGCGTCCATACTGAAAAGCACAAACATGTCAGCGGAGGCCGATCGCTTCGGTCCACTCAGTTGACGGGAAAATCAGCGGATTCGAAAACTAACAGGGAGTGCTGCACAGTTGTGACTGAATAGTTAAAGGCTCAGTGGAAGTACGTGTGTACCAATTATATGTCACTGGTAATGGATCATTCATTCAGATTTCACTGGCTGAATGGTCTACAAGGAAACGTTCAATGTGACCAGTAATTCTACGTTACAAACCGTCGTGTTGGCTCTGCACCTCCGTTTAGTCTAAATCAGTGTGTAGAAGCAGCTGTCCCGGTGTCTTGGATTTTTCTTCATTGATCTCAATTTCATTTTACACCGTGGTCCCACTTCAATTAGAGATCAAACCGTATACCATTTGGTCTAAATGACATCAAAATTGATCAAATGACAACTGATAATTATGAGGTCATCCATTTTGTGGTATGTGTGTGTGACACAAGGTGACGAATTCGAATGTAATCTAGTAAAACTTGTCTCTCCTTCCACCAAAAATTGGTTGACCGTTGTCTGATCTGTAGGCCGATATGCCTTCGGCTAATGCATTGCACGAGCGCGTTTGTAACTCAGACATTAGGCGAAATGCCAGACGGTCTACGGTCTGAGTGTTTCGAATGTTTTAAATCAGAATCTGTTTGTTCACACAGAGGTGTAGTGCAGACGAATCGCAAAGTCATTTTGAAAATGTGAGTGACTTCCTCGCCTTTGCTCACAATCCATTTCCTGTAGCACTGCATTGGATACATTGTCTGAATGCTGGGAAGTAACAGAGCAAGAACACCTACACTCGGTTAATTGGCGTAATATTGACAATGCATTCGAAACACTCAGACCGTAGATCGTCTGGCATTTCGCCTAATGTCTGAGTTACAAACGCGCCTACAGATCAGACAACGGTCAACCGATATTTGATAGAAGGAGAGACAAGTTTTACTAGATTACATTCGAATTCGTCACCTTGTGTCACACACACATACCACAAAATGGATGACCTCATAATTATCAGTTGTCATTTGATCAATTTTGATGTCATTTAGACCAAATGGTATACGGTTTGATCTCTAATTGAAGTGGGACCACGGTGTAAAATGAAATTGAGATCAATGAAGAAAAATCCAAGACACCGGGACAGCTGCTTCTTCACACTGATTTAGACTAAACGGAGGTGCAAAGCCAACACCGCGGTTTGTACCGTGAAATCTGAATCAATGATCCATTACCAATGACATATAATTGGTACACACGAACTTCCACTGAGCCTTTAACTATTCAGTCACAACTGTGCAGCACTCCCTGTTAGTTTTCGAATCCGCTGATTTTCCCGTCAACTGAGTGGACCGAAGCGATCGGCCTCCGCTGACATGTTTGTGCTTTTCAGTATGGACGCTTCGTCGAAGTCTGACGATGAAAGTGAAGTAATTTTGATTGATAGTGACTAGTCGTGTAATGGATTTCGCGTTGCACACATAAATATCCTCAGGTTATGCCAGTTTGTGATGCTGTCCTTAATGCGGCCTAATTTCAGTACTCATCGTTTCAAACATCAAAGTGAGATGCACTAGGGCAAGAAGGTCACGAGAGCCACAACGCCGAGTGTGACATCGTTTTTTCTACGGCAGTTAGTACCCACCAGATTACTTTCTATAACATTTAGTTGATGTGAAATAATAGATATGTCTGTGTATTATACAGTTACTAACGTATATCACGTATATCGGCCACAGAGAGAAACAGCAATATGAGCTGTGACCTACACACACGATTTTGTTTCCATCACAGTTTCGTATTTATGACTTTTCTCTAATCCGGTAAATCCGATTATAACAGAATGCTAACAGGAAAATCACGCAAACATGCACACAAGGTTGTTGAGAGTGACCAATGAAATAAACAGAGGCATTTGTCGGTGGTATAAATAGTCCAACAAAATATTCTATCAGTATCAAGTTAGTTATTGACTGACCATTCATCACAAATCACAGGTGAGTTCCCGTGGTAAAACTGTTTCCACTATTTTTTGCTATGTAATGTGTAATTGCCGCTTGAGAAATATTCACATTCGCGTTAACAAAACATGACATATATGTATGGATGTTGCAGTGATTGTGACTGGAGAGTCACTCTTTCACTTGTCCAGGCATCCAGACAAGACCATTCAAGTTTTACAATTATTCATATCTAGTATTTGGCAGAGTAGACCTCGAAGTAAACATAACTCAATTAATGTGAAAATTCCCGTGCGATTGTTGAACCGCACGGACCAAGTGACAAATACAGTTCTCTGATTGATATCTTTGTAATTTGTAGCTCTGTCTGTTCATTGAAGGAACCCTTTAGCTAAATCTGTTAAGCGATTTTTATTGATAAAGTTTGCAATTCATGAGAGTTTGTAGAATATAATCTGACGGATTTGTTTAGCAGTGCTTCTCTAGAAACGTCAGTCGAATGTCTTATCACTGAATATTCCTTCTTCACTGTCCAATCAATACATCAAAAATACAACGAATCCACGGAAATTCGTGAGTAATCACTTACAGAGACACGGTCGTTTCCCTCAACTGAGATCAACCAACTTACATCGCTTAAGTGCCATCGGAATTATTAGTGACGAGATATGACTCGGTCTCACTATGATATGATGGAGGTCACATATTACGCTGTGAACAATGTTTGTTTCAAAATGGAACTGTTGCTCAATTTCACCCGTCATACTCTCGGGATTTCAGAATCGGACAAATAATTCGCATACTTCTTTACAAATATTCACTCAGAGCAATCGATGTTCACCATATTATAATCAAGAATGCTATTCATGCATATATCAATATTGAAGTTAATTCTTGCACGTCAGGTAATCGCTAAAGTGACAGCTGAATTGTGAACGACAAGATGTGAGTGACTTTCATTATGATATGATGGAGATGATGTGGGCTGGATGAGATGAGGTAGTATGCACAGTCGTGCTGTTACACTGTAGAGGATATGGGATAAGTGAAAATTGTGAGATATGCTTTCGAATATCTATGTTTCACTCACTGTCATTCATTTCAAATTACATCGAATCAAAATGTCATTCTTTCCACTTTCTTGAATATTTTTAGTAAAATGGTGTCTCAGGGGACAAAACTGAACTTCATCATACTTGTCAGTCTGTGCATAGTCAATTTTGAAAACGTTGAATCAGAGGAAATGTGGTATCCGATGACAGTTGGCTCAGGTAATTAAAATTTCTTCTGTGTGCAAATGCCTGAAGTAAATATGATTTCATCCATCAACCTGCCACCTGAAAAATCACTTCTTCGAAATCTGGATACTTCTCGCCAATGAATGTTTGACTGACTGAAGTATGAAGCTATCTGAAATTCCAGTGAGAATTGATGACAACTGTGAGAACATAAGCTAAGCGATGATGAGATTAAATAACAGCGGCGCTTTATATTGTGGTACAGTCTAAGTGAGAATCCATATGGCACTGAATTTCGTCCTAGTGAGTGAAAGGTCTCTGTGAACATTCCCTCACTTGGACGTTTCTGGTTCCATTTGTCATTTTTTGGTGAGTGGACATTGCTCGAGAGCATCAGACTTGGACCAACTGTTTGTCACGTCATTCTCGTTTTCCTAAGGTTCTCCAGTCAATGTCACTTTATGATCCATATCACGTATCCGGATAACGTTTGACTTTATTAGGTATAGTGGTCAGACGTTCAGCGATCAACAGTAGGGAACTGAGCTGAGCTCAGCTCGCCTTTGATATGAATGCAGCAGGAGGACGGCACAAACTGACTGCTTTCAGCGATGGTATTCATAATTGTCAAGGATTTTGCGTCACAGGAGTTTGCGTGAATTTAAGATGTGGAGAGCGAGAAGACAGGAATAGGCTGTACCAGTCAGAAAACTGGAGAAAATGTTGAATTCGCTCGACTATGTTATGTGTCTGATGCCAGACAACTCGAAGGCTGACAGGCGAAAACCAACAAGCACGTGAGAGAAGCAGATAGGGAATACAGGACTTCAAGTAAAGATGCAGAATATGGAAGTAAGGAAAACAACCAACACACTAACGACAACAACAAGCACTAATATTTTTCTGTGCGATAAATTTCAGAGACGTCACTTCCTTTCAAGTACAGGCGGTTTGGATTGATGAGAATGAGAAAACCAGATTTGGAAAGGCGAGATTTATATTCACGCCAACTCCGAAATCAGTGTGGAATTCATCTGCACTCCACCTGAGAATAAGGAGAAGATTGAGGTTTTGAACAACGGCTGTTTCAACAAACAACGATGAGCCTATTGTTCGACAAATATTCAAACGGAAATGTAGTCGGATAATACAAAAGTTGTGGAGGTTGTAGGATTAGAGTAGTGCCTTATTGTTCCTTTTGATTTTGATTGTTTAGTCTTGTATCTCTGGTTGTATACAGCCGAAGCATATTTATCATCGAATCAACTCGTGGTTTTTTGTATGAACTGAAAACAATCTAACTCAATCAATGTATTAGAGCCCCATCCGTCTTTACATCGACTTTCATGTTTAAATATTCATTGTATATCAAAGGCTGACTGTCTACTTCTGGCATAAGATGGGCTTACAATGGACTTACAAATTAGCATTCCTGATCCCTGCCAAATGAACATCAAAACTCAACTGATAATTGTACGTACCATTATCAGTTCACTTCCATCACGAACAAGGTTGAGATTTGTAGAGCTTTCCAATCTTTCCTACTAACCATTAAAATGCCTGTTTGTTTATTTTATTTCAAGGAGTAATGAATGTCCGAATCGGGACGATTCGATTTTATTTGAATGATGGTTTAAATGTGACAGTTGCGAATGGCGACTGTATATGGAGAGTTGACTTGAGACCACCAACCTTCAGTGAGATAGAAATGAAAGGAGGATTTCGTCAAGGTTTACTGTGAGTCTTCTTTTACTTTTGAATTCTGCGTTTTCTGAAATTGTTGAATGCCAATTACATCTAAATTACTTGATAATGCTACCACAAATATGCTCACCTAATTCTCAAGAGCCTTCTGTTCTATAGAAAACTGTGGCTGTTTGTGTCGTTGTTGTTCCGTGGTGTAACATTCGATGGCTGCATACCTCATGTAGTTGGCCTAAAAAAAACTTTGACAATGGGTGATAATTATATTAATATAACAACAAGAGCAGTAGTGTTCGAAATAGGTGCGATAGGTATTTGTGTATTCACTTGCTTCTGCAGAGCTCAGTATATACGGTAGAAAACAAATTATTGCTTTAAGTCAACAACACCCAAATGCGCTGCCAACGGATACTGATATGCCTCGAAGTGCTGTACATTCTCGATTTCTCTCTTTGTTTTGCATGCCCTTCTATATTCACCCAGGACGATGATCTGACGATCTCCGTCCCAGTAGCTTCTGCATTGCATTCTTCTCGTATATATATATATATATCATTTCCTGCAGTTAATAAATAGTCTCCCACAGCATGGTCTAAAATAAAATCCATCCTCACGTCAACAAGTTTGTTGATTTCTGCAGTGAACAGGACATGCACAGACTGATCCTTATATTATTGACGGCACTGTGTAGGGGAGTAAATCAAATATCTCATATGTCCGCTCCTTCTTCGCTTCGAATATATGGAGGTCATCTCATATCGTGTGGATTTCTAGGTAAATATTTCGTTTAACGTATTCCATGGAGCGATTGAGACGTCTGCTTGTCTGACTCAACCTCTTCTCTTACAATTATATGAATTCACATATTCCGCCCATTCTTCTTCATTATTCGCCCCACTTATTCTTCGATGGTCACTTAAAAATCAGACTTAGTGAAATCACGCTGAACACCGCAGGCTGTAAGTGGGATTGGTGGTGTGCAATCTTTAACTAGGCTAACTGCCATAAATGTCAATACGCACATGAATACTCGAGAAGAGTGTGAGAGAAGAACAAACTCCATGCTGGAGTGGACAGGAAAATGTGTCACCTGAATCATACGATATTCAGCATGACTTTCGTGTGAAGAGCCGTATGTCAGAGAAGAAATTGAGAACGTTTCCAGGCAGTAACTAAATCGCAAAGTCCGCTTCGATTGGCTCCAAGATTGTCCATAGGTTCTCATCTACACCAAACACGCACGCACCTAAAAACTCGATATCCTCAACCTCACTAACTGTCATCCAACTCACCAAGGCACATGGAAGCAACAATCGGTGGTACCCTCGCACTTTATTTCACTCATCGGTGTCCACTGCACAAATCCAAGCCATCTCCTTTCTTTTGATGTCATTTCTTCAGCGACATGTTTTTCTCTGTCCCAGGCATATTCACTTCTGTGCATGACGGAAATCACTGCGATTGACACTATATCTACAGCCACAAATACAATTGCCTCTGATTCTTGAAATGTCACTTTACTTGTTATGCATCCATTTTTGAACATTGGATTTATCCAAACTGATTTCGCTGTGTACTCATCACTTGGTTGTCGTCTTTCTTTCATTCCTCCAGGAGGTGTAGAAGTGGGATGACGTTGCCTGATTCACTTGAGAACATGAGCCTATAGACTATGCTCGTGCAAAACACTATTGGAACTGACAAGAAAATGACGGAGTTGGCAATAATAATTGTTGTGTAACTGAAAACTACTTTCAACTGTGCTTATTGAAATGCTCTGCTCTGATGTTTGTGAAACCGAATAGAAATATCCTCTTCTTCTTCCTCTTACTGTAGATGAGATCGTTTCGAATAAACGTATATTCATAAACTGCTTCCGTGTGAATGACAAATATGAAGTGTTCTGGAATTCTGAGATAGTCAGTGAATGATTGATTTCAGTGAGCAGTGGATATCAACAGAAGTGATCAGCTGTCACAATTATATTTGTCCTCGGTGGTGAATGCCTTGGAGCGGCTGGTCAAGTGTATTTAAGTTATGATGAATAATTTGATGCAAATAGAAGACGATTATGGAATGATGAGAGAGTGAGTTGTCAAGAAACACAAGAGGTAGAAGAGCGAACTAACCGACAAAGACACGAGAATCAGGTTGATGCTAAGCAACAAGTTTATTCCATGAAAGTTGGAGTGGTCGAATAAATTCGATTCGTATGCATAGATCAGGGTTTTCCAACTGAGTAGAAGAAGCTTGTGTAGCGCAAAGGAAATGAAAGCAAAGACCTTTCCTCAGGTTATCCTACACTTCGTAGATTTCTATTATCGTCATTGCGATAATCTTATCGGTGTACGTTAAAATCAGATGACGGAAGTGGAATATCAGCCAACACCCTTCCGACTGTTAACATGAACAAATCAATACCTTCATCTACTAGGCTCAACCGCAAGCACATCGCACCTCTACACTAGTCATGCTCAATATCCAATCACAAATCAAATGAACAGACACACTTCACAACGAGACACAACAAGGTGTCTTGTTTATCGTCAATTCTCTGCGACATCCGATTCGATTTCGCTACAAACTCACTGCACAACGTTGACCCGATGAAAATAATGTGAATTCGTTCACTTAGAATAAATCTAAAACCAAGTGTTCCAGTAGATAGAATTCTTTCAAATATTTTTTTCTTATCAAGCTCTGCATTCAGATAGGATGTGGTTTCCAAAGAAATCATATCCACTGACTGAATTCAAGCAAACGCATGTATACTGAGATGGTAATAATAACAGATTGCAATTCAGATTCATATCTCTTTGAAGTTATGGTCGTAGTTCAGTGTGCAGTAACGTACCGAATAATGTAGCGAACTACATTAGCGACTACATAGACTGTATAAATGGTGTGTGATTGCGTGATTATTATGCAAATGGAATACAAAAAGTTAGTTGAAATTGTGTGAAATATGACAACTTTGTATTTCACGTTGTAAAATAAAATTGATTAAGAGTGATAAGTCCCACTGTCCTAATCACATTCTGTCGATAATTTTCCTTGCTCAATTCCATGGTTATAACTATATTCCATGAAACAGCGTGCTTGTATCTCACTGCATTGCATTATTCTGTGCTTCATATAAGATGTCAAGTGTAGAATTTACAACACAATATGTGACTCGGAAAATCACTGACGCTTTTCTCTTCTACTTATTGCAAATTATGGCGATGAATTTATCATTTTAGCTGTAAACAATGTTTTCTTTATAACACAGTCTATTGTAACTGTGAATGAATTTGCTAAATAATCGTTTCTCGCATACACTGTTCCCTCGGTTTTAACTGTTGAAATCAATTTCAGTTTTCCAGAGAAGAGCTGACCAGCATCTAAGTGTAGGGTCACGACCACACCTTTCCAGAAAATTACACGACAAAAGCTGTTCATGTTTCTGTAGATTACATCTCGTTTTCTTCCACAACTCAAGAATGCGTGGATGAATTTTGACTTCGTGTTTCATTGAGAACTTGATATTTGAATGGGCACCATTGAACTCCGTAGTAATGAGAATTTCCGCTTCCTGAATGTCATCACATACAGAAAATAGATTTTCTGATAAGATTTCTTCCGCTGTGTCTCCAGTACATATAAAGGAGGAAATTGCAAGTAGTAGAGAGGATTTCTGATGTCACATGAGATACATTCAGCCATTTCCTTGCACGTTTTCGAGTGTCTATTAACAATAACATCAATCAGCTAAGGTAAATGCAACACCCCAACAACGCATCTTACAGCCCTTGATGTTCTACCCTATAAAAATTAGTCTGATTTCAGATTTCCGTGCAAGAATACGCGAAGAGAACAATGAAGGGGACTTGGCGGAATACACGAAACTGCGACAAGATGTCAGAGAAGATGTTGAGATGGACCAGGAGAAAGTTTCAACTGTCTCATGTGAAAAGTCAAACGAAATATTTCCTCGGAAATCGTCAAGATATGAGACGACCAACAGGGATTCGAAGAAATTCTGATGGCGAGATTAGATATATTCCAATGACTCGCTTACACAGTGCTTATACATTCAGTATTAGAGCAATCTGTCTGCGCGAATCTTGTTCATAGCTGAAACTGAAATAAACAGACTGTATGACATTTTGATGGATTTCGTTTCGGAGCATTTTGACTGAGACTATTTGTGAACTTCATAAAAGAATCTATTGCTTTGAGAATATTACAGCGCAAAGGATACTGTGACGTTAGTCCGCAGATCATCGACATGTTGAGTGGAATAAGCCGAGATAAGACACATTCGATACGTTCACTTTCAGAGTACAGTCAACAATCAAGCAATCAGTTCGCATGTGTTTCGTTCACATGTGGAACTGAAATCAACAAAATGAATGACACCGAGATGGATTTGTGAGACTGTGTCAACTTCAGTTAGTGCTCCAATCATATTAGAGGAATTCAATGAGGAGGAGTCTTCTGAGGTGTTGACTGTCATATATTCGGAAAATTCAGTGAAGTCAGTCTTTGGAGAATTTGGATGGTCGTGGAAACCTACCATGGACATTGAGAATGTGAAGCACTTCGAGGCACTCATGTTCTCGTCAGCAACGCAGTGAAGCGCTCTCAATTGAAAACATTATGTCGAAAACTGCAGTAGCGATTGAAATTATAAAAAACACATCTAGAATCATTCTACCACTACAGCTCAATATTATCAATATTATTAGCATTGTCACCTATTGTTTAAATGTGTTCACTGGAAATACATGAGATTTCACGGGACTGAAAACAAACTGGTCATTTCACGTGACACCACAAGTACGATAGTGTACACACATGACAACAGCAACCCAAAAATGCCTCATTTTTTCTATGGACGTGGAGGTTCTTTGGAAAATGTACCTTGTATTCCTGAGAATACGGTGAGTGCATTTACATCACCATTATCAAGAGATTTAGATGTCACGTTTGTCATCAAGCTTCAAATGTCGCATAATTCACACTTTAAAAAGACTCACTTTGAACCTAGACGCTTTCCACTTTAGTTGTCAATTCTTCTTCGGTTAGGGATGTGCCGAATTGAAGCTTGTAAGTGCATTTCACATCCCGAATTGCTAGGTTATGCTGTTTGTCCAAAGTGAAATTGATCTTATCAAATTTGACAGTTACTTCATCTTGAAATCAGCAAAAAGACATATCACATGGTTTAAAGGAAAGGATTGAAATCTCTGCAAGTAGACCTAGTTCATGAATGAAGTGAAATGACAATAATCTGCTGATCCGTTGAGTTTCAAAGGTTGCTTTGTAGAGATCGTCAATGTGGATTTCCAAGTCATTGGCACATTTCACGAGGAATACAGAATTCTATTCCTCTATCAATCGTCACTCATTTTATGTCAGTAGCAGTCTGTCAGTCCATAACTTTCCTATGGACCTCGAATCACCATGAAAAGTAAATGAGGGATGTCAATCACTCTTCTCATCGTATCAGCAAGCAGAATGTACACTTAACACGGAACAATCAAACTGTCTTGGAGTGCCTAATTTCTGGGTCTCGAGAACAGTTTCATCGTATTTCCAGGCAGATAAGCAAAGCTCAATCACCGAAATTGGCATCCGCAGTGGCTGAATGGTTAACGAGCTGGCTTAAGATGAAACCTGAATTTCCTGATTTTGAGCCGTTTTTGGTGATTCCCAAACAAGGCTTTCGTAACAGGTGCACGTGAGTGGTCGCTGCGTTTCACCCGTTCTCCAGAAACATGGTTATCCGTGGTGCCTCTTGCAAACTAGGTTTTAAAACGAAGTATTTAACAAATAATGTAACTGCGTATTTTTAGGAGGAAATTGTTTTAAAGACCTTGTGTGGATGGAATCATTTCAGAATCCAGTGGCAAATGTATTCTCACATTCGCTAACCAGCAATATATAGCACCACCACCATCCACTCTCATCACTTGTGTGGATGTTTTGTCATTGTGACCACGAACTGTCACTGGAATTCCAGGTACTCGAGATGTCAGTCAGTCACGAGTGAGAAGCTTCATGAATTTAGCGAAGCAATTTGTTTCCATAATTAGTCAGAGCGATATCAAACTCAATTGAGTCATTTACAAATATAAAAAAATTAAAAATTACTATTTGGTCCAAGTGTCATTGGGAGAAAGAAGCTTTGTGATTTAATCCTCATCATACTGAGGATGAACAGTCCGACGATCATGATGAGGTGTAGTTTTGACCTCTGAGATACCATCTCACTAAAATTATGTAGGAAAGGAAAAACATGATGATGAAATTTGAAATGATTAACAGAGAGAGATTATCTCTTTTGCTTTCAGTTCCGAGTGTAGTATACGCGTGCAACAGCACATCACAACTAATACTATTCTATGAATCGCGATGCAATTTAGCGATGGCGTGGACGAAACTGACTTCTCAAGAGATAGTGGAGTAATCGGATTCAGCAAACCAATTTTTCTGAATGTAAATCTCTCTAAGTGCCTTTTTCAAAATGTGCTATGCAATTACAATTTTGTAATCCGTAAACATTAACAGAACAGAAAGTCACATCTTTAAATAATTTAAACATAGTTCGACGACATTAAATCTTAGCACTATTTTGTCTGTAAAGTATTCACAATGATAAATGTGATTTGTCTGATATCATCAACAGTCATGAGGAAAGCAAGTGTGTCTACATGACGCCGTATACTGCTGACTGATTGAGATGACCCAACAAGCAGGTTGTACGACCTCCTAAACGGTTTATCAAGCAAGCAGCTGTTAACATGGATAACTTGTAAATGCACGCATTGGCCTGAAAACGTCTCAAAAATCAACTTCGTCATATCACGCACTTTTCGAGTTCTCAAAGGTGAATTGATAAATCGCTTCCAGAGAATCACGTCTGTTGTTACCGTTGAACTTAAAAGGTCATCACATGAGTCAATCGGCCTAGTGTGAATCAAAACTCAGCCACTGTCAAAGTGGACAGTGACCAAAGTGCTGGTTGATTAATCTGTTGATTGTTTTGATGATACGAACACTTAGGCGACGTGTTATTTTCGGTCACGTTCAATTTGACATGAAGTCTTCTGCCTGAGCGTAGGCTGATTTAACACAATGCTAGCTTATGTTGATTCCACCGATGATCGCGACTACCGATTTCGGCCTCTAACGATCATTGCTAGTGACATGAGGCAGTGATATTTAAGTCGAGAATGAATAACAGGCCAACGATTTCGAAAAGAGCCAGGGGATTTCGGAGTGTCCGAATTCTGGTGGTCAGACGACTCAGAGCAGAACACACGCATTCATTAAGATTTTCAGAAAACGTATGAAGTATAAATGAATAAGCTTACTCTTTGATAGCCTGTCAAACAGTGTCAAAGCTAATGAAATGTAAATACATATAAAAACACCTGTTGTGAAAGGATATAATTATGTCATGATTCTTGACGTATTTCTCTGCTTTTAAAATTTTATGTATAAACTTGTTGTGAAGATGTTTTGACTTCAATGGATATCACCCCGTGATCAAACTGAGAAAACAGACACATTCCTGAAAGCTTACTCGTCAAAACAAATCAAAATTGGTTGATAGTCATGAGGTTAATCATTTTCTGTTTTGTGTATGGAAGTGAGGGTCATCAATTCGAATCTTATGAACAAAAGTGTGCCTTTCGTTCCTTTCTGAATCGTTTGAACTTAGTCTGATTTGTAACTTCAGTCCTACCAGTTCACGACAAAATTCATTACTCACACATTCTTCGAGAATGAACAAAGAAGAAGTGATGCTGTTCCGAGAGTTCTTATTCTTCTTTGTACGGTATTATTGCGAATATATTGAATGCACCTCAACAGTGCTGAATGCATTTGTGCTAACAGCCTGCTGCAAGCCGAAGCATTGGACAACAATTTACCTCAGTGTTTACTTCCAGAATCTAAATCATGATAAAATGATAACAAAGATTATCCTTGAGATAATCAGCAAGCAATCACAACGGACTTCATGTGATTCGCAGATATATGGATTTATTTTCTCAGAAACGATAGAAGGCAATAACGAAAAAACTTTCATCAAGAAGACAGCTAATCAGAGGCTAATCAGCGCATACAAATCTGTAAATATCGTGAGATTTTCCTAATCATCGATCCGTTGCCTAGCCTTGTTTTCTGGCGTGACACTATCTCAAATCAAATTTGAATCCAGTGCCAGTCCGATGTTCGGATGTCGTTCTGTTCATATGATATCTCATTGATACACGTGTTATTAGAAACTAATGCTTGTGCGTATCAGCGGTGTCTGACGATAGCTTTCACCTTGATATTCACCAATAATTGCCATGAAGACTGACGTCACATAATCCAAATACCATTTCACAGTAAAATCGAAGCAAGGAAAACTCATATTCGATCATTCCATTATGTGTTGATCCGCCTCGTCAAGATACTGTTATCAGAATTCGAAGAAGAAGCTTCATGGGTCATGTATATACTGAGTTTGGATACAATCAATTCGGAGGAAATGTTACACTCGTATGAAGCCCACGAAAAATACTTGAATACGAGAGTGCAATTTCACCAAACTAATAAACCGGAACAATCACACTGGATGTTTTACGAGAGAGATGGGCATTGTTGACATGATAGAATTTGATGCGTTGACAGTCTATGGAGATGGAATGAATTCGGTTTAGCTGAGAAGCTTCACTGACTAAGAAATCGATCGACGAGCTGGAAGATGACGACATGTGAACTGTGATAGATTAGTCGAAGTAATTACTTTTATTTGGCCTGTTCAACTTATCAACAGTCTGATTTTGATACGTTGTTTCAAAAGTTACCATCTGTTACAATAGTACCCGTTGTCGTTCCATTGGGTTCCAAGTAGAAAATTGGATTTCGAAAACACGCAGCATGTAACACATGTATGTTCTGCAGTTGACCCTGTGTTTGTCTCTAATGTACGATGTCCGCTTATCACTGATTGATAGAAAGATCACTCACTCTATCACTTCAAGCAAGATGATCAAATAGAAATTTGTGTTCAATGTCGCATAACCATTCAACAGCAATATGAGTATGCCATTTCACAAGTGATCCGCTACAGCTATGGATATGCAGTAAAAGTTACACCCCTATGAAACTCACACCGATACGCAAATTACTTCAATGTGAGAATGCAACATGTTCAAGCTCATAAACTGGAACAATTAAACTACGTATTCTACGACAAAGATGAGAATAGTTGACACGACGGAATTCGGTGGTGTGACAATATATGAAGATGCGTTTTGTTTAACTGAGCGTTGTCACTGAAAAGGAGTCATTCAAGGAAATTTAAAAGACAATGCCACGTGGACGTAGATGGATTGGCTGACATACTAAGATATTTTGCCTGTTCGATATCAAGTGTCTGGTTTTGATGCGCTGTCTCGAGACTGTCTCTGAGTGAGCACTCGTTTAAGCGATGTCCAGAGGTGATTTTCGCGAGAAACTCGGAGAATGAACCAATCGAAGATTTGGCCAAAGATGACAGGGTCACATGCAGGCGATCACGTCTGCTGCAGGAGATAGGAACCGATGCCCAATCATAGAGTCACATTTAGTTGGATGCAGAGAACAGCATAACATGGAGATGCCTTATTCTACTTGGAATCCAACGCGACAATAATATACACCAGTTTACATATGAACACGTATATGGACATTATATCTTCTCATTTCAATGAATCATTAGAACAGGCAATTAGTAATGGGATGTATGATAAAGTCAGTAATTTTCTAAGCTGGAGAAATAATTAAGCAGTGAAGAAAATAATGAAAACCAAACACATATTGAATATGACTCAAATGAAAGTTACGCACATAATACAAGGACAGCAAGAGGTACAGTGATTTCATCACGAGTGTAGATTCGAAGTACAGTGAGTGGAAATGTATGAACTTCTGAAGGGTTTGTTCACATTGCAATATCAGTATTGAATTGACTAATTATCGAAAAGCTATACTGCTGATACAGAAGTGATTCTTTGTGAAAGCTGCCTAACAACAAGGCATTGATAATTAGATTTTCAATCTACGATACATAAAACAGGGTTTCATTGATGGCGTTAACGAATGAAGAAGACTACCTGTCTGAGAAAAGTGAAAGTTTACAGAGCATCACCCGATATGACTAGCTGGATTAACCTGAAAAGCAAAGCCAAACATCGAGAGGCATTCTCCAATGAACTCAGATTTATTTGGACTTGCTCATCACTCATGTATGCACAGTGCTAACGGCATGCAAAGACACGTAAATGACAGCTATCCTGTGCATAATTTGTTTCCATTACCATGAAATCTGTCAATGGTTGTTGTGCAAAGGAGAATAATAGCTCAGGGAAATGTTGTTTGTGTACACGATTCATCACTCGTTAGAGATTTCAGTAAGATTAGAAAAGAAATACATGTCTAACAAATGTCTGACATCTGGTCACATACAATCCTTATTCACGAACTGTCGTATTCAGGAAAAACAAATTCAATCAGCCAATGCATAAAGTATATTTTACTATCCATGGCTGAAATGAGGCGCCTATTGATCAAAGCGAATTCCGGAACGTGTTGAACCGCCAATTTTATGGAGCAGATATGTGAGTTGATATCTATTTGTACAATCTGTAGAAAACTTCGTTGGAGTCTGCGATTTGAATAATGAAGTTGTCTTCCATATTTGCAGAGATACTCTATTTTCTGTATGTGATGACATTCAGGAAGCGGAAATTCTGATTACTACGGAGTTCAATGGTGCCCATTCAAATATCAAGTTCTCAATGAAACACGAAGTCAAAATTCAGCCACGCATTCTTGAGTTGTGGAAGAAAACGAGATGTAATCTACAGAAACATGAACAGCTTTTGTCGTGTAATTTTCTGGAAAGGTGTGGTCGTGACCCTACACTTAGATGCTGGTCAGCTCTTCTCTGGAAAACTGAAATTGATTTCAACAGTTAAAACCGAGGGAACAGTGTATGCGAGAAACGACTATTTAGCAAATTCATTCACAGTTACAATAGACTGTGTTATAAAGAAAACATTGTTTACAGCTAAAATGATAAATTCATCGCCATAATTTGCAATAAGTAGAAGAGAAAAGCGTCAGTGATTTTCCGAGTCACATATTGTGTTGTAAATTCTACACTTGACATCTTATATGAAGCACAGAATAATGCAATGCAGTGAGATACAAGCACGCTGTTTCATGGAATATAGTTATAACCATGGAATTGAGCAAGGAAAATTATCGACAGAATGTGATTAGGACAGTGGGACTTATCACTCTTAATCAATTTTACTTTACAACGTGAAATACAAAGTTGTCATATTTCACACAATTTCAACTAACTTTTTGTATTCCATTTGCATAATAATCACGCAATCACACACCATTTATACAGTCTATGTAGTCGCTAATGTAGTTCGCTACATTATTCGGTACGTTACTGCACACTGAACTACGACCATAACTTCAAAGAGATATGAATCTGAATTGCAATCTGTTATTATTACCATCTCAGTATACATGCGTTTGCTTGAATTCAGTCAGTGGATATGATTTCTTTGGAAACCACATCCTATCTGAATGCAGAGCTTGATAACAAAAAAATATTTGAAAGAATTCTATCTACTGGAACACTTGGTTTTAGATTTATTCTAAGTGAACGAATTCACATTATTTTCATCGGGTCAACGTTGTGCAGTGAGTTTGTAGCGAAATCGAATCGGATGTCGCAGAGAATTGACGATAAACAAGACACCTTGTTGTGTCTCGTTGTGAAGTGTGTCTGTTCATTTGATTTGTGATTGGATATTGAGCATGACTAGTGTAGAGGTGCGATGTGCTTGCGGTTGAGCCTAGTAGATGAAGGTATTGATTTGTTCATGTTAACAGTCGGAAGGGTGTTGGCTGATATTCCACTTCCGTCATCTGATTTTAACGTACACCGATAAGATTATCGCAATGACGATAATAGAAATCTACGAAGTGTAGGATAACCTGAGGAAAGGTCTTTGCTTTCATTTCCTTTGCGCTACACAAGCTTCTTCTACTCAGTTGGAAAACCCTGATCTATGCATACGAATCGAATTTATTCGACCACTCCAACTTTCATGGAATAAACTTGTTGCTTAGCATCAACCTGATTCTCGTGTCTTTGTCGGTTAGTTCGCTCTTCTACCTCTTGTGTTTCTTGACAACTCACTCTCTCATCATTCCATAATCGTCTTCTATTTGCATCAAATTATTCATCATAACTTAAATACACTTGACCAGCCGCTCCAAGGCATTCACCACCGAGGACAAATATAATTGTGACAGCTGATCACTTCTGTTGATATCCACTGCTCACTGAAATCAATCATTCACTGACTATCTCAGAATTCCAGAACACTTCATATTTGTCATTCACACGGAAGCAGTTTATGAATATAAGTTTATTCGAAACGATCTAATCTACAGTAAGAGGAAGAAGAAGAGGATAATTCTATTCGGTTTCACAAACATCAGAGCAGAGCATTTCAATAAGCACAGTTGAAAGTAGTTTTCAGTTACACAACAATTATTATTGCCAACTCCGTCATTTTCTTGTCAGTTCCAATAGTGTTTTGCACGAGCATAGTCTATAGGCTCATGTTCTCAAGTGAATCAGGCAACGTCATCCCACTTCTACACCTCCTGGAGGAATGAAAGAAAGACGACAACCAAGTGATGAGTACACAGCGAAATCAGTTTGGATAAATCCAATGTTCAAAAATGGATGCATAACAAGTAAAGTGACATTTCAAGAATCAGAGGCAATTGTATTTGTGGCTGTAGATATAGTGTCAATCGCAGTGATTTCCGTCATGCACAGAAGTGAATATGCCTGGGACAGAGAAAAACATGTCGCTGAAGAAATGACATCAAAAGAAAGGAGATGGCTTGGATTTGTGCAGTGGACACCGATGAGTGAAATAAAGTGCGAGGGTACCACCGATTGTTGCTTCCATGTGCCTTGGTGAGTTGGATGACAGTTAGTGAGGTTGAGGATATCGAGTTTTTAGGTGCGTGCGTGTTTGGTGTAGATGAGAACCTATGGACAATCTTGGAGCCAATCGAAGAGGACTTTGCGATTTAGTTACTGCCTGGAAACGTTCTCAATTTCTTCTCTGACATACGGCTCTTCACACGAAAGTCATGCTGAATATCGTATGATTCAGGTGACACATTTTCCTGTCCACTCCAGCATGGAGTTTGTTCTTCTCTCACACTCTTCTCGAGTATTCATGTGCGTATTGACATTTATGGCAGTTAGCCTAGTTAAAGATTGCACACCACCAATCCCACTTACAGCCTGCGGTGTTCAGCGTGATTTCACTAAGTCTGATTTTTAAGTGACCATCGAAGAATAAGTGGGGCGAATAATGAAGAAGAATGGGCGGAATATGTGAATTCATATACTTGTAAGAGAAGAGGTTGAGTCAGACAAGCAGACGTCTCAATCGCTCCATGGAATACGTTAAACGAAATATTTACCTAGAAATCCACACGATATGAGATGACCTCCATATATTCGAAGAGAAGAAGGAGCGGACATATGAGATATTTGATTTACTCCCCTACACAGTGCCGTCAATAATATAAGGATCAGTCTGTGCATGTCCTGTTCACTGCAGAAATCAACAAACTTGTTGACGTGAGGATGGATTTTATTTTAGACCATGCTGTGGGAGACTATTTATTAACTGCAGGAAATGATATATATATATATATATACGAGAAGAATGCAATGCAGAAGCTACTGGGACGGAGGTCGTCAGATCATCGTCCTGGGTGAATATAGAAGGGCATGCAAAACAAAGAGAGAAATCGAGAATGTACAGCACTTCGAGGCATATCAGTATCCGTTGGCAGCGCATTTGGGTGTTGTTGACTTAAAGCAATAATTTGTTTTCTACCGTATATACTGAGCTCTGCAGAAGCAAGTGAATACACAAATACCTATCGCACCTATTTCGAACACTACTGCTCTTGTTGTTATATTAATATTATTATCACCCATTGTCTAAGTTTTTTTTATGCCAACTACATGAGGTATGCAGCCATCGAATGTTACACCACGGAACAACAACGACACAAACAGCCACAGTTTTCTATAGAACAGAAGGCTCTTGAGAATTAGGTGAGCATATTTGTGGTAGCATTATCAAGTAATTTAGATGTAATTGGCATTCAACAATTTCAGAAAACGCAGAATTCAAAAGTAAAAGAAGACTCACAGTAAACCTTGACGAAATCCTCCTTTCATTTCTATCTCACTGAAGGTTGGTGGTCTCAAGTCAACTCTCCATATACAGTCGCCATTCGCAACTGTCACATTTAAACCATCATTCAAATAAAATCGAATCGTCCCGATTCGGACATTCATTACTCCTTGAAATAAAATAAACAAACAGGCATTTTAATGGTTAGTAGGAAAGATTGGAAAGCTCTACAAATCTCAACCTTGTTCGTGATGGAAGTGAACTGATAATGGTACGTACAATTATCAGTTGAGTTTTGATGTTCATTTGGCAGGGATCAGGAATGCTAATTTGTAAGTCCATTGTAAGCCCATCTTATGCCAGAAGTAGACAGTCAGCCTTTGATATACAATGAATATTTAAACATGAAAGTCGATGTAAAGACGGATGCGGGTCTAATACATTGATTGAGTTAGATTGTTTTCAGTTCATACAAAAAACCACGAGTTGATTCGATGATAAATATGCTTCGGCTGTATACAACCAGAGATACAAGACTAAACAATCAAAATCAAAAGGAACAATAAGGCACTACTCTAATCCTACAACCTCCACAACTTTTGTATTATCCGACTACATTTCCGTTTGAATATTTGTCGAACAATAGGCTCATCGTTGTTTGTTGAAACAGCCGTTGTTCAAAACCTCAATCTTCTCCTTATTCTCAGGTGGAGTGCAGATGAATTCCACACTGATTTCGGAGTTGGCGTGAATATAAATCTCGCCTTTCCAAATCTGGTTTTCTCATTCTCATCAATCCAAACCGCCTGTACTTGAAAGGAAGTGACGTCTCTGAAATTTATCGCACAGAAAAATATTAGTGCTTGTTGTTGTCGTTAGTGTGTTGGTTGTTTTCCTTACTTCCATATTCTGCATCTTTACTTGAAGTCCTGTATTCCCTATCTGCTTCTCTCACGTGCTTGTTGGTTTTCGCCTGTCAGCCTTCGAGTTGTCTGGCATCAGACACATAACATAGTCGAGCGAATTCAACATTTTCTCCAGTTTTCTGACTGGTACAGCCTATTCCTGTCTTCTCGCTCTCCACATCTTAAATTCACGCAAACTCCTGTGACGCAAAATCCTTGACAATTATGAATACCATCGCTGAAAGCAGTCAGTTTGTGCCGTCCTCCTGCTGCATTCATATCAAAGGCGAGCTGAGCTCAGCTCAGTTCCCTACTGTTGATCGCTGAACGTCTGACCACTATACCTAATAAAGTCAAACGTTATCCGGATACGTGATATGGATCATAAAGTGACATTGACTGGAGAACCTTAAGAAAACGAGAATGACGTGACAAACAGTTGGTCCAAGTCTGATGCTCTCGAGCAATGTCCACTCACCAAAAAATGACAAATGGAACCAGAAACGTCCAAGTGAGGGAATGTTCACAGAGACCTTTCACTCACTAGGACGAAATTCAGTGCCATATGGATTCTCACTTAGACTGTACCACAATATAAAGCGCCGCTGTTATTTAATCTCATCATCGCTTAGTTTATGTTCTCACAGTTGTCATCAATTCTCACTGGAATTTCAGATAGCTTCATACTTCAGTCAGTCAAACATTCATTGGTGAGAAGTATCCAGATTTCGAAGAAGTGATTTTTCAGGTGGCAGGTTGATGGATGAAATCATATTTACTTCAGGCATTTGCACACAGAAGAAATTTTAATTACCTGAGCCAACTGTCATCGGATACCACATTTCCTCTGATTCAACGTTTTCAAAATTGACTATGCACAGACTGACAAGTATGATGAAGTTCAGTTTTGTCCCCTGAGACACCATTTTACTAAAAATATTCAAGAAAGTGGAAAGAATGACATTTTGATTCGATGTAATTTGAAATGAATGACAGTGAGTGAAACATAGATATTCGAAAGCATATCTCACAATTTTCACTTATCCCATATCCTCTACAGTGTAACAGCACGACTGTGCATACTACCTCATCTCATCCAGCCCACATCATCTCCATCATATCATAATGAAAGTCACTCACATCTTGTCGTTCACAATTCAGCTGTCACTTTAGCGATTACCTGACGTGCAAGAATTAACTTCAATATTGATATATGCATGAATAGCATTCTTGATTATAATATGGTGAACATCGATTGCTCTGAGTGAATATTTGTAAAGAAGTATGCGAATTATTTGTCCGATTCTGAAATCCCGAGAGTATGACGGGTGAAATTGAGCAACAGTTCCATTTTGAAACAAACATTGTTCACAGCGTAATATGTGAACTCCATCATATCATAGTGAGACCGAGTCATATCTCGTCACTAATAATTCCGATGGCACTTAAGCGATGTAAGTTGGTTGATCTCAGTTGAGGGAAACGACCGTGTCTCTGTAAGTGATTACTCACGAATTTCCGTGGATTCGTTGTATTTTTGATGTATTGATTGGACAGTGAAGAAGGAATATTCAGTGATAAGACATTCGACTGACGTTTCTAGAGAAGCACTGCTAAACAAATCCGTCAGATTATATTCTACAAACTCTCATGAATTGCAAACTTTATCAATAAAAATCGCTTAACCGATTTAGCTAAAGGGTTCCTTCAATGAACAGACAGAGCTACAAATTACAAAGATATCAATCAGAGAACTGTATTTGTCACTTGGTCCGTGCGGTTCAACAATCGCACGGGAATTTTCACATTACTTGAGTTATGTTTACTTCGAGGTCTACTCTGCCAAATACTAGATATGAATAATTGTAAAACTTGAATGGTCCTGTCTGGATGCCTGGACAAGTGAAAGAGTGACTCTCCAGTCACAATCACTGCAACATCCATACATATATGTCATGTTTTGTTAACGCGAATGTGAATATTTCTCAAGCGGCAATTACACATTACATAGCAAAAAATAGTGGAAACAGTTTTACCACGGGAACTCACCTGTGATTTGTGATGAATGGTCAGTCAATAACTAACTTGATACTGATAGAATATTTTGTTGGACTATTTATACCACCGACAAATGCCTCTGTTTATTTCATTGGTCACTCTCAACAACCTTGTGTGCATGTTTGCGTGATTTTCCTGTTAGCATTCTGTTATAATCGGATTTACCGGATTAGAGAAAAGTCATAAATACGAAACTGTGATGGAAACAAAATCGTGTGTGTAGGTCACAGCTCATATTGCTGTTTCTCTCTGTGGCCGATATACGTGATATACGTTAGTAACTGTATAATACACAGACATATCTATTATTTCACATCAACTAAATGTTATAGAAAGTAATCTGGTGGGTACTAACTGCCGTAGAAAAAACGATGTCACACTCGGCGTTGTGGCTCTCGTGACCTTCTTTCCCTAGTGCATCTCACTTTGATGTTTGAAACGATGAGTACTGAAATTAGGCCGCATTAAGGACAGCATCACAAACTGGCATAACCTGAGGATATTTATGTGTGCAACGCGAAATCCATTACACGACTAGTCACTATCAATCAAAATTACTTCACTTTCATCGTCAGACTTCGACGAAGCGTTCATACTGAAAAGCACAAACATGTCAGCGGAGGCCGATCGCTTCGGTCCACTCAGTTGACGGGAAAATCAGCGGATTCGAAAACTAACAGGGAGTGCTGCACAGTTGTGACTGAATAGTTAAAGGCTCAGTGGAAGTACGTGTGTACCAATTATATGTCATTGGTAATGGATCATTGATTCAGATTTCACGGTACAAACCGTCGTGTTGGCTTTGCACCTCCGTTTAGTCTAAATCAGTGTGTAGAAGCAGCTGTCCCGGTGTCTTGGATTTTTCTTCATTGATCTCAATTTCATTTTACACCGTGGTCCCACTTCAATTAGAGATCAAACCGTATACCATTTGGTCTAAATGACATCAAAATTGATCAAATGACAACTGATAATTATGAGGTCATCCATTTTGTGGTATGTGTGTGTGACACAAGGTGACGAATTCGAATGTAATCTAGTAAAACTTGTCTCTCCTTCTATCAAATATCGGTTGACCGTTGTCTGATCTGTAGGCGCGTTTGTAACTCAGACATTAGGCGAAATGCCAGACGATCTACGGTCTGAGTGTTTCGAATGCATTGTCAATATTACGCCAATTAACCGAGTGTAGGTGTTCTTGCTCTGTTACTTCCCAGCATTCAGACAATGTATCCAATGCAGTGCTACAGGAAATGGATTGTGAGCAAAGGCGAGGAAGTCACTCACATTTTCAAAATGACTTTGCGATTCGTCTGCACTACACCTCTGTGTGAACAAACAGATTCTGATTTAAAACATTCGAAACACTCAGACCGTAGACCGTCTGGCATTTCGCCTAATGTCTGAGTTACAAACGCGCTCGTGCAATGCATTAGCCGAAGGCATATCGGCCTACAGATCAGACAACGGTCAACCAATTTTTGGTGGAAGGAGAGACAAGTTTCACTAGATTACATTCGAATTCGTCACCTTGTGTCACACACACATACCACAAAATGGATGACCTCATAATTATCAGTTGTCATTTGATCAATTTTGATGTCATTTAGACCAAATGGTATACGGTTTGATCTCTAATTGATGTGGGACCACGGTGTAAAATGAAATTGAGATCAATGAAGAAAAATCCAAGACACCGGGACAGCTGCTTCTACACACTGATTTAGACTAAACGGAGGTGCAGAGCCAACACGACGGTTTGTAACGTAGAATTACTGGTCACATTGAACGTTTCCTTGTAGACCATTCAGCCAGTGAAATCTGAATGAATGATCCATTACCAGTGACATATAATTGGTACACACGTACTTCCACTGAGCCTTTAACTATTCAGTCACAACTGTGCAGCACTCCCTGTTAGTTTTCGAATCCGCTGATTTTCCCGTCAACTGAGTGGACCGAAGCGATCGGCCTCCGCTGACATGTTTGTGCTTTTCAGTATGGACGCTTCGTCGAAGTCTGACGATGAAAGTGAAGTAATTTTGATTGATAGTGACTAGTCGTGTAATGGATTTCGCGTTGCACACATAAATATCCTCAGGTTATGCCAGTTTGTGATGCTGTCCTTAATGCGGCCTAATTTCAGTACTCATCGTTTCAAACATCAAAGTGAGATGCACTAGGGCAAGAAGGTCACGAGAGCCACAACGCCGAGTGTGACATCGTTTTTTCTACGGCAGTTAGTACCCACCAGATTACTTTCTATAACATTTAGTTGATGTGAAATAATAGATATGTCTGTGTATTATACAGTTACTAACGTATATCACGTATATCGGCCACAGAGAGAAACAGCAATATGAGCTGTGACCTACACACACGATTTTGTTTCCATCACAGTTTCGTATTTATGACTTTTCTCTAATCCGGTAAATCCGATTATAACAGAATGCTAACAGGAAAATCACGCAAACATGCACACAAGGTTGTTGAGAGTGACCAATGAAATAAACAGAGGCATTTGTCGGTGGTATAAATAGTCCAACAAAATATTCTATCAGTATCAAGTTAGTTATTGACTGACCATTCATCACAAATCGCAGGTGAGTTCCCGTGGTAAAACTGTTTCCATATTTTTTGCTATGTAATGTGTAATTGCCGCTTGAGAAATATTCACATTCGCGTTAACAAAACATGACATATATGTATGGATGTTGCAGTGATTGTGACTGGAGAGTCACTCTTTCACTTGTCCAGGCATCCAGACAAGACCATTCAAGTTTTACAATTATTCATGTCTAGTATTTGGCAGAGTAGACCTCGAAGTAAACATAACTCAAGTAATGTGAAAATTCCCGTGCGATTGTTGAACCGCACGGACCAAGTGACAAATACAGTTCTCTGATTGATATCTTTGTAATTTGTAGCTCTGTCTGTTCATTGAAGGAACCCTTTAGCTAAATCTGTTAAGCGATTTTTATTGATAAAGTTTGCAATTCATGAGAGTTTGTAGAATATAATCTGACGGATTTGTTTAGCAGTGCTTCTCTAGAAACGTCAGTCGAATGTCTTATCACTGAATATTCCTTCTTCACTGTCCAATCAATACATCAAAAATACAACGAATCCACGGAAATTCGTGAGTAATCACTTACAGAGACACGGTCGTTTCCCTCAACTGAGATCAACCAACTTACATCGCTTAAGTGCCATCGGAATTATTAGTGACGAGATATGACTCGGTCTCACTATGATATGATGGAGTTCACATATTACGCTGTGAACAATGTTTGTTTCAAAATGGAACTGTTGCTCAATTTCACCCGTCATACTCTCGGGATTTCAGAATCGGACAAATAATTCGCATACTTCTTTACAAATATTCACTCAGAGCAATCGATGTTCACCATATTATAATCAAGAATGCTATTCATGCATATATCAATATTGAAGTTAATTCTTGCACGTCAGGTAATCGCTAAAGTGACAGCTGAATTGTGAACGACAAGATGTGAGTGACTTTCATTATGATATGATGGAGATGATGTGGGCTGGATGAGATGAGGTAGTATGCACAGTCGTGCTGTTACACTGTAGAGGATATGGGATAAGTGAAAATTGTGAGATATGCTTTCGAATATCTATGTTTCACTCACTGTCATTCATTTCAAATTACATCGAATCAAAATGTCATTCTTTCCACTTTCTTGAATATTTTTAGTAAAATGGTGTCTCAGGGGACAAAACTGAACTTCATCATACTTGTCAGTCTGTGCATAGTCAATTTCGAAAACGTTGAATCAGAGGAAATGTGGTATCCGATGACAGTTGGCTCAGGTAATTAAAATTTCTTCTGTGTGCAAATGCCTGAAGTAAATATGATTTCATCCATCAACCTGCCACCTGAAAAATCACTTCTTCGAAATCTGGATACTTCTCACCAATGAATGTTTGACTGACTGAAGTATGAAGCTATCTGAAATTCCAGTGAGAATTGATGACAACTGTGAGAACATATACTAAGCGATGATGAGATTAAATAACAGCGGCGCTTTATATTGTGGTACAGTCTAAGTGAGAATCCATATGGCACTGAATTTCGTCCTAGTGAGTGAAAGGTCTCTGTGAACATTCCCTCACTTGGACGTTTCTGGTTCCATTTGTCATTTTTTGGTGAGTGGACATTGCTCGAGAGCATCAGACTTGGACCAACTGTTTGTCACGTCATTCTCGTTTTCCTAAGGTTCTCCAGTCAATGTCACTTTATGATCCATATCACGTATCCGGATAACGTTTGACTTTATTAGGTATAGTGGTCAGACGTTCAGCGATCAACAGTAGGGAACTGAGCTGAGCTCAGCTCGCCTTTGATATGAATGCAGCAGGAGGACGGCACAAACTGACTGCTTTCAGCGATGGTATTCATAATTGTCAAGGATTTTGCGTCACAGGAGTTTGCGTGAATTTAAGATGTGGAGAGCGAGAAGACAGGAATAGGCTGTACCAGTCAGAAAACTGGAGAAAATGTTGAATTCGCTCGACTATGTTATGTGTCTGATGCCAGACAACTCGAAGGCTGACAGGCGAAAACCAACAAGCACGTGAGAGAAGCAGATAGGGAATACAGGACTTCAAGTAAAGATGCAGAATATGGAAGTAAGGAAAACAACCAACACACTAACGACAACAACAAGCACTAATATTTTTCTGTGCGATAAATTTCAGAGACGTCACTTCCTTTCAAGTACAGGCGGTTTGGATTGATGAGAATGAGAAAACCAGATTTGGAAAGGCGAGATTTATATTCACGCCAACTCCGAAATCAGTGTGGAATTCATCTGCACTCCACCTGAGAATAGGGAGAAGATTGAGGTTTTGAACAACGGCTGTTTCAACAAACAACGATGAGCCTATTGTTCGACAAATATTCAAACGGAAATGTAGTCGGATAATACAAAAGTTGTGGAGGTTGTAGGATTAGAGTAGTGCCTTATTGTTCCTTTTGATTTTGATTGTTTAGTCTTGTATCTCTGGTTGTATACAGCCGAAGCATATTTATCATCGAATCAACTCGTGGTTTTTTGTATGAACTGAAAACAATCTAACTCAATCAATGTATTAGACCCGCATCCGTCTTTACATCGACTTTCATGTTTAAATATTCATTGTATGTCAAAGGCTGACTGTCTACTTCTGGCATAAGATGGGCTTACAATGGACTTACAAATTAGCATTCCTGATCCCTGCCAAATGAACATCAAAACTCAACTGATAATTGTACGTACCATTATCAGTTCATTTCCATCACGAACAAGGTTGAGATTTGTAGAGCTTTCCAATCTTTCCTACTAACCATTAAAATGCCTGTTTGTTTATTTTATTTCAAGGAGTAATGAATGTCCGAATCGGGACGATTCGATTTTATTTGA
Organism: Trichobilharzia regenti; assembly: GCA_944472135.2. NCBI lineage: Eukaryota > Metazoa > Platyhelminthes > Trematoda > Strigeidida > Schistosomatidae > Trichobilharzia > Trichobilharzia regenti. Next base: position 109,772,251 of record OX235264.1, on the reverse strand, counting down.
ATGATGGTTTAAATGTGACAGTTGCGAATGGCGACTGTATATGGAGAGTTGACTTGAGACCACCAACCTTCAGTGAGATAGAAATGAAAGGAGGATTTCGTCAAGGTTTACTGTGAGTCTTCTTTTACTTTTGAATTCTGCGTTTTCTGAAATTGTTGAATGCCAATTACATCTAAATTACTTGATAATGCTACCACAAATATGCTCACCTAATTCTCAAGAGCCTTCTGTTCTATAGAAAACTGTGGCTGTTTGTGTCGTTGTTGTTCCGTGGTGTAACATTCGATGGCTGCATACCTCATGTAGTTGGCTTAAAAAAAACTTAGACAATGGGTGATAATAATATTAATATAACAACAAGAGCAGTAGTGTTCGAAATAGGTGCGATAGGTATTTGTGTATTCACTTGCTTCTGCAGAGCTCAGTATATACGGTAGAAAACAAATTATTGCTTTAAGTCAACAACACCCAAATGCGCTGCCAACGGATACTGATATGCCTCGAAGTGCTGTACATTCTCGATTTCTCTCTTTGTTTTGCATGCCCTTCTATATTCACCCAGGACGATGATCTGACGACCTCCGTCCCAGTAGCCTCTGCATTGCATTCTTCTCGTATATATATATATATATATCCTTTCCTGCAGTTAATAAATAGTCTCCCACAGCATGGTCTAAAATAAAATCCATCCTCACGTCAACAAGTTTGTTGATTTCTGCAGTGAACAGGACATGCACAGACTGATCCTTATATTATTGACGGCACTGTGTAGGGGAGTAAATCAAATATCTCATATGTCCGCTCCTTCTTCTCTTCGAATATATGGAGGTCATCTCATATCGTGTGGATTTCTAGGTAAATATTTCGTTTAACGTATTCCATGGAGCGATTGAGACGTCTGCTTGTCTGACTCAACCTCTTCTCTTACAATTATATGAATTCACATATTCCGCCCATTCTTCTTCATTATTCGCCCCACTTATTCTTCGATGGTCACTTAAAAATCAGACTTAGTGAAATCACGCTGAACACCGCAGGCTGTAAGTGGGATTGGTGGTGTGCAATCTTTAACTAGGCTAACTGCCATAAATGTCAATACGCACATGAATACTCGAGAAGAGTGTGAGAGAAGAACAAACTCCATGCTGGAGTGGACAGGAAAATGTGTCACCTGAATCATACGATATTCAGCATGACTTTCGTGTGAAGAGCCGTATGTCAGAGAAGAAATCGAGAACGTTTCCAGGCAGTAACTAAATCGCAAAGTCCTCTTCGATTGGCTCCAAGATTGTCCATAGGTTCTCATCTACACCAAACACGCACGCACCTAAAAACTCGATATCCTCAACCTCACTAACTGTCATCCAACTCACCAAGGCACATGGAAGCAACAATCGGTGGTACCCTCGCACTTTATTTCACTCATCGGTGTCCACTGCACAAATCCAAGCCATCTCCTTTCTTTTGATGTCATTTCTTCAGCGACATGTTTTTCTCTGTCCCAGGCATATTCACTTCTGTGCATGACGGAAATCACTGCGATTGACACTATATCTACAGCCACAAATACAATTGCCTCTGATTCTTGAAATGTCACTTTACTTGTTATGCATCCATTTTTGAACATTGGATTTATCCAAACTGATTTCGCTGTGTACTCATCACTTGGTTGTCGTCTTTCTTTCATTCCTCCAGGAGGTGTAGAAGTGGGATGACGTTGCCTGATTCACTTGAGAACATGAGCCTATAGACTATGCTCGTGCAAAACACTATTGGAACTGACAAGAAAATGACGGAGTTGGCAATAATAATTGTTGTGTAACTGAAAACTACTTTCAACTGTGCTTATTGAAATGCTCTGCTCTGATGTTTGTGAAACCGAATAGAATTATCCTCTTCTTCTTCCTCTTACTGTAGATGAGATCGTTTCGAATAAACGTATATTCATAAACTGCTTCCGTGTGAATGACAAATATGAAGTGTTCTGGAATTCTGAGATAGTCAGTGAATGATTGATTTCAGTGAGCAGTGGATATCAACAGAAGTGATCAGCTGTCACAATTATATTTGTCCTCGGTGGTGAATGCCTTGGAGCGGCTGGTCAAGTGTATTTAAGTTATGATGAATAATTTGATGCAAATAGAAGACGATTATGGAATGATGAGAGAGTGAGTTGTCAAGAAACACAAGAGGTAGAAGAGCGAACTAACCGACAAAGACACGAGAATCAGGTTGATGCTAAGCAACAAGTTTATTCCATGAAAGTTGGAGTGGTCGAATAAATTCGATTCGTATGCATAGATCAGGGTTTTCCAACTGAGTAGAAGAAGCTTGTGTAGCGCAAAGGAAATGAAAGCAAAGACCTTTCCTCAGGTTATCCTACACTTCGTAGATTTCTATTATCGTCATTGCGATAATCTTATCGGTGTACGTTAAAATCAGATGACGGAAGTGGAATATCAGCCAACACCCTTCCGACTGTTAACATGAACAAATCAATACCTTCATCTACTAGGCTCAACCGCAAGCACATCGCACCTCTACACTAGTCATGCTCAATATCCAATCACAAATCAAATGAACAGACACACTTCACAACGAGACACAACAAGGTGTCTTGTTTATCGTCAATTCTCTGCGACATCCGATTCGATTTCGCTACAAACTCACTGCACAACGTTGACCCGATGAAAATAATGTGAATTCGTTCACTTAGAATAAATCTAAAACCAAGTGTTCCAGTAGATAGAATTCTTTCAAATATTTTTTTGTTATCAAGCTCTGCATTCAGATAGGATGTGGTTTCCAAAGAAATCATATCCACTGACTGAATTCAAGCAAACGCATGTATACTGAGATGGTAATAATAACAGATTGCAATTCAGATTCATATCTCTTTGAAGTTATGGTCGTAGTTCAGTGTGCAGTAACGTACCGAATAATGTAGCGAACTACATTAGCGACTACATAGACTGTATAAATGGTGTGTGATTGCGTGATTATTATGCAAATGGAATACAAAAAGTTAGTTGAAATTGTGTGAAATATGACAACTTTGTATTTCACGTTGTAAAATAAAATTGATTAAGAGTGATAAGTCCCACTGTCCTAATCACATTCTGTCGATAATTTTCCTTGCTCAATTCCATGGTTATAACTATATTCCATGAAACAGCGTGCTTGTATCTCACTGCATTGCATTATTCTGTGCTTCATATAAGATGTCAAGTGTAGAATTTACAACACAATATGTGACTCGGAAAATCACTGACGCTTTTCTCTTCTACTTATTGCAAATTATGGCGATGAATTTATCATTTTAGCTGTCAACGGTGTTTTCTTTATAACACAGTCTATTGTAACTGTGAATGAATTTGCTAAATAGTCGTTTCTCGCATACACTGTTCCCTCGGTTTTAACTGTTGAAATCAATTTCAGTTTTCCAGAGAAGAGCTGACCAGCATCTAAGTGTAGGGTCACGACCACACCTCTCCAGAAAATTACACGACAAAAGCTGTTCATGTTTCTGTAGATTACATCTCGTTTTCTTCCACAACTCAAGAATGCGTGGCTGAATTTTGACTTCGTGTTTCATTGAGAACTTGATATTTGAATGGGCACCATTGAACTCCGTAGTAATCAGAATTTCCGCTTCCTGAATGTCATCACATACAGAAAATAGAGTATCTCTGCAAATATGGAAGACAACTTCATTATTCAAATCGCAGACTCCAACGAAGTTTTCTACAGATTGTACAAATAGATATCAACTCACATATCTGCTCCATAAAATTGGCGGTTCAACACGTTCCGGAATTCGCTTTGATCAATAGGCGCCTCATTTCAGCCATGGATAGTAAAATATCTTTTATGCATTGGCTGATTGAATTTGTTTTTCCTGAATACGACAGTTCGTGAATAAGGATTGTATGTGACCAGATGTCAGACATTTGTTAGACATGTATTTCTTTTCTAATCTTACTGAAATCTCTAACGAGTGATGAATCGTGTACACAAACAACATTTCCCTGAGCTATTATTCTCCTTTGCACAACAACCATTGACAGATTTCATGGTAATGGAAACAAATTATGCACAGGATAGCTGTCATTTACGTGTCTTTGCATGCCGTTAGCACTGTGCATACATGAGTGATGAGCAAGTCCAAATAAATCTGAGTTCATTGGAGAATGCCTCTCGATGTTTGCCTTTGCTTTTCAGGTTAATCCAGCTAGTCATATCGGGTGATGCTCTGTAAACTTTCACTTTTCTCAGACAGGTAGTCTTCTTCATTCGTTAACGCCATCAATGAAACCCTGTTTTATGTATCGTAGATTGAAAATATAATTATCAATGCCTTGTTGTTAGGCAGCTTTCACAAAGAATCACTTCTGTATCAGCATTATAGCTTTTCGATTATTTGTCAATTCAATACTGATATTGCAATGTGAACAAACCCTTCAGAAGTTCATACATTTCCACTCACTGTACTTCGAATCTACACTCGTGATGAAATCACTGTACCTCTTGCTGTCCTTGTATTATGTGCGTAACTTTCATTTGAGTCATATTCAATATGTGTTTGGTTTTCATTATTTTCTTCACTGCTTAAATATTTCTCCAGCTTAGAAAATTACTGACTTTATCATACATCCCATTACTAATTGCCTGTTCTAATGATTTATTGAAATGAGAAGATATAATGTCCATATACGTGTTCATATGTAAACTGGTGTATATTATTGTCGCGTTGGATTCCAAGTAGAATAAGGCGTCTACATGTTATGCTGTTCTCTGCATCCAACTAAATGTGACTCTATGATTGGGCATCGGTTCCTATCTCCTGCAGCAAACGTGATCGCCTGCATGTGACCCTCTCATCCATGCACAAATCTTCGATTGGTTCATTCTCTGAGTTTCTCGCGAAAATCACCTCTGGACATCGCTTAAACGAGTGCTCAATCAGAGACAGTCTCGAGACAGCGCATCAAAACCAGACACACTGCTTCAACTCGAGATTAACAAAGTGTAACGCAGTGGACATGTGTTTTCTACTTTCTTACGAAAAGAACCATAACATCTACTGGTAACCTAGAAAGAAAAAAACTGAGACTGGTTATACGTTGTCATCACTTAAACGAGTGCTCACTCAGAGACAGTCTCGAGACAACGCATCACTTGATATGTCGAACAGGCAAAATATCTGAGTATGTCAGCCAATCCATCTACGTCCACGTGGCATCGTCTTTTAAATTTCCTTGAATGACTCCTTTTCAGTGACAACGCTCAGTTAAACAAAACGCACCTTCATATACTGTCACACCACCGAATTCCGTCGTGTCAACTATTCTCATCTTTGTCGTAGAATACGTAGTTTAATTGTTCCAGTTTATCAGCTGGATTGCATATCCATAGCTGTAGCGGATCACTTGTCAAATGGCATACTCATATTGCTGTTGAATGGTTATGCGACATTGAACACAAATGTCTATTTGATCATCTTGCTTGAAGTGATAGAGTGAGTGATCTTTCTATCAATCAGTGATAAGCGGACATCGTACATTAGAGACAAACACAGGGTCAACTGCAGAACATACATGTGTTACATGCTGCGTGTTTTCGAAATCCAATTTTCTACTTGGAACCCAATGGAACGACAACGGGTACTAATGTAACAGATGGTAATAAACTGAGCTTAGTTCTACACTGCCACTCAACTGTGAAATGAACGACTACAAAATCTGCATACAATCTTTGAAACAACGCATCAAAATCAGACTGTTGCTAAGGTGAACAGGCCAAATAAAAGTAATTACTTCGACTAATCTATCACAGTTCACATGTCGTCATCTTCCAGCTCGTCGATCGATTTCTTAGTCAGTGAAGCTTCTCAGCTAAACCGAATTCATTCCATCTCCATAGACTGTCAACGCATCAAATTCTATCATGTCAACAATGCCCATCTCTCTCGTAAAACATCCAGTGTGATTGTTCCGGTTTATTAGTTTGGTGAAATTGCACTCTCGTATTCAAGTATTTTTCGTGGGCTTCATACGAGTGTAACATTTCCTCCGAATTGATTGTATCCAAACTCAGTATATACATGACCCATGAAGCTTCTTCTTCTAATTCTGATAACAGTATCTTGACGAGGCGAATCAACACATAATGGAATGATCGAATATGAGTTTTCCTTGCTTCGATTTTACTGTGAAATGGTATTTGGATTATGTGACGTCAGTCTTCATGGCAATTATTGGTGAATATCAAGGTGAAAGCTTTCGTCAGACACCGCTGATACGCACAAGCATTAGTTTCTAATAACACGTGTATCAATGAGATATCATATGAACAGAACGACATCCGAACATCGGCCTTGCACTGGATTCAAATTTGATTTGAGATAGTGTCACGCCAGAACACAAGGCTAGGCAACGGATCGATGATTAGGAAAATCTCACGATATTTACAGATTTGTATGCGCTGATTAGCCTCTGATTAGCTGTCTTCTTGATGAAGGTTTTTTCGTTATTGCCTTCTATCGTTTCTGAGAAAATAAATCCATATATCTGCGAATCACATGAAGTCCGTTGTGATTGCTTGCTGATTATCTCAAGGATAATCTTTGTTATCATTTTATCATGATTTAGATTCTGGAAGTAAACACTGAGGTAAATTGTTGTCCAATGCTTCGGCTTGCAGCAGGCTGTTAGCACAAATGCATTCAGCACTGTTGAGGTGCATTCAATATATTCGCAATAATACCGTACAAAGAAGAATAAGAACTCTCGGAACAGCATCACTTCTTCTTTGTTCATTCTCGAAGAATGTGTGAGTAATGAATTTTGTCGTGAACTGGTAGGACTGAAGTTACAAATCAGACTAAGTTCAAACGATTCAGAAAGGAACGAAAGGCACACTTTTGTTCATAAGATTCGAATTGATGACCCTCACTTCCATACACAAAACAGAAAATGATTAACCTCATGACTATCAACCAATTTTGATTTGTTTTGACGAGTAAGCTTTCAGGAATGTGTCTGTTTTCTCAGTTTGATCATGGGGTGATATCCATTGAAGTCAAAACATCTTCACAACAGGTTTATACATAAAATTTTAAAAGCAGAGAAATACGTCAAGAATCATGACATAATTATATCCTTTCACAACAGGTGTTTTTATATGTATTTACATTTCATTAGCTTTGACACTGTTTGACAGGCTATCAAAGAGTAAGCTTATTCATTTATACTTCATACGTTTTGTGAAAACCCTAATGAATGCGTGTGTTCTGCTCTGAGTCGTCTGACCAACAGAATTCGGACACTCCGAAATCCCCTGGCTCTTTTCGAAATCGTTGGCCTGTTATTCATTCTCGACTTAAATATCACTGCCTCATGTCACTAGCAATGATCGTTAGAGGCCGAAATCGGTAGTCGCGATCATCGGTGAAATCAACATAAGCTAGCATTGTGTTAAATCAGCCTACGCTCAGGCAGAAGACTTCATGTCAAATTGAACGTGACCGAAAATAACACGTCGCCTAAGTGTTCGTATCATCATAACAATCAACAGATTAATCAACCAGCACTTTGATCACTGTTCAATTTGACAGTGGCTGAAGTGTAGGATAACCTGAGGAAAGGTCTTTGCTTTCATTTCCTTTGCGCTACACAAGCTTCTTCTACTCAGTTGGAAAACCCTGATCCATGCATACGAATCGAATTTATTCGACCACTCCAACTTTCATGGAATAAACTTGTTGCTTAGCATCAACCTGATTCTCGTGTCTTTGTCGATTTGTTCGCTCTTCTACCTCTTGTGTTTCTTGACAACTCACTCTCTAATCATTCCATAATCGTCTTCTATTTGCATCAAATTATTCATCGTAACTTAAATACACTTGACCAGCCGCTCCAAGGCATTCACCACCGAGGACAAATATAATTGTGACAGCTGATCACTTCTGTTGATATCCACTACTCACTGAAATCAATCATTCACTGACTATCTCAGAATTCCAGAACACTTCATATTTGTCATTCACACGGAAGCAGTTTATGAATATACGTTTATTCGAAACGATCTCATCTACAGTAAGAGGAAGAAGAAGAGGATAATTCTATTCGGTTTCACAAACATCAGATCAGAGCATTTCAATAAGCACAGTTGAAAGTAGTTTTCAGTTACACAACAATTATTATTGCCAACTCCGTCATTTTCTTGTCAGTTCCAATAGTGTTTTGCACGAGCATAGTCTATAGGCTCATGTTCTCAAGTGAATCAGGCAACGTCATCCCACTTCTACACCTCCTGGAGGAATGAAAGAAAGACGACAACCAAGTGATGAGTACACAGCGAAATCAGTTTGGATAAATCCAATGTTCAAAAATGGATGCATAACAAGTAAAGTGACATTTCAAGAATCAGAGGCAATTGTATTTGTGGCTGTAGATATAGTGTCAATCGCAGTGATTTCCGTCATGCACAGAAGTGAATATGCCTGGGACAGAGAAAAACATGTCGCTGAAGAAACGACATCAAAAGAAAGGAGATGGCTTGGATTTGTGCAGTGGACACCGGTGAGTGAAATAAAGTGCGAGGGTACCACCGATTGTTGCTTCCATGTGCCTTGGTGAGTTGGATGACAGTTAGTGAGGTTGAGGATATCGAGTTTTTAGGTGTGTGCGTGTTTGGTGTAGATGAGAACCTATGGACAATCTTGGAGCCAATCGAAGAGGACTTTGCGATTTAGTTACTGCCTGGAAACGTTCTCGATTTCTTCTCTGACATACGGCTCTTCACACGAAAGTCATGCTGAATATCGTATGATTCAGGTGACACATTTTCCTGTCCACTCCAGCATGGAGTTTGTTCTTCTCTCACACTCTTCTCGAGTATTCATGTGCGTATTGACATTTATGGCAGTTAGCCTAGTTAAAGATTGCACACCACCAATCCCACTTACAGCCTGCGGTGTTCAGCGTGATTTCACTAAGTCTGATTTTTAAGTGACCATCGAAGAACAAGTGGGGCGAATAATGAAGAAGAATGGGCGGAATATGTGAATTCATATAATTGTAAGAGAAGAGGTTGAGTCAGACAAGCAGACGTCTCAAATGCTCCATGGAATACGTTAAACGAAATATTTACCTAGAAATCCACACGATATGAGATGACCTCCATATATTCGAAGAGAAGAAGGAGCGGACATATGAGATATTTGATTTACTCCCCTACACAGTGCCGTCAATAATATAAGGATCAGTCTGTGCATGTCCTGTTCACTGCAGAAATCAACAAACTTGTTGACGTGAGGATGGATTTTATTTTAGACCATGCTGTGGGAGACTATTTATTAACTGCAGGAAAGGATATATATATATATATATATACGAGAAGAATGCAATGCAGAGGCTACTGGGACGGAGGTCGTCAGATCATCGTCCCGGGTGAATATAGAAGGGCATGCAAAACAAAGAGAGAAATCGAGAATGTACAGCACTTCGAGGCATATCAGTATCCGTTGGCAGCGCATTTGGGTGTTGTTGACTTAAAGCAATAATTTGTTTTCTACCGTATATACTGAGCTCTGCAGAAGCAAGTGAATACACAAATACCTATCGCACCTATTTCGAACACTACTGCTCTTGTTGTTATATTAATATTATTATCACCCATTGTCTAAGTTTTTTTTAAGCCAACTACATGAGGTATGCAGCCATCGAATGTTACACCACGGAACAACAACGACACAAACAGCCACAGTTTTCTATAGAACAGAAGGCTCTTGAGAATTAGGTGAGCATATTTGTGGTAGCATTATCAAGTAATTTAGATGTAATTGGCATTCAACAATTTCAGAAAACGCAGAATTCAAAAGTAAAAGAAGACTCACAGTAAACCTTGACGAAATCCTCCTTTCATTTCTATCTCACTGAAGGTTGGTGGTCTCAAGTCAACTCTCCATATACAGTCGCCATTCGCAACTGTCACATTTAAACCATCATTCAAATAAAATCGAATCGTCCCGATTCGGACATTCATTACTCCTTGAAATAAAATAAACAAACAGGCATTTTAATGGTTAGTAGGAAAGATTGGAAAGCTCTACAAATCTCAACCTTGTTCGTGATGGAAATGAACTGATAATGGTACGTACAATTATCAGTTGAGTTTTGATGTTCATTTGGCAGGGATCAGGAATGCTAATTTGTAAGTCCATTGTAAGCCCATCTTATGCCAGAAGTAGACAGTCAGCCTTTGATATACAATGAATATTTAAACATGAAAGTCGGTGTAAAGACGGATGCGGGTCTAATACATTGATTGAGTTAGATTGTTTTCAATTCATACAAAAAACCACGAGTTGATTCGATGATAAATATGCTTCGGCTGTATACAACCAGAGATACAAGACTAAACAATCAAAATCAAAAGGAACAATAAGGCACTACTCTAATCCTACAACCTCCACAACTTTTGTATTATCCGACTACATTTCCGTTTGAATATTTGTCGAACAATAGGCTCATCGTTGTTTGTTGAAACAGCCGTTGTTCAAAACCTCAATCTTCTCCTTATTCTCAGGTGGAGTGCAGATGAATTCCACACTGATTTCGGAGTTGGCGTGAATATAAATCTCGCCTTTCCAAATCTGGTTTTCTCATTCTCATCAATCCAAACCGCCTGTACTTGAAAGGAAGTGACGTCTCTGAAATTTATCGCACAGAAAAATATTAGTGCTTGTTGTTGTCGTTAGTGTGTTGACTGTTTTCCTTACTTCCATATTCTGCATCTTTACTTGAAGTCCTGTATTCCCTATCTGCTTCTCTCACGTGCTTGTTGGTTTTCGCCTGTCAGCCTTCGAGTTGTCTGGCATCAGACACATAACATAGTCGAGCGAATTCAACATTTTCTCCAGTTTTCTGACTGGTACAGCCTATTCCTGTCTTCTCGCTCTCCACATCTTAAATTCACGCAAACTCCTGTGACGCAAAATCCTTGACAATTATGAATACCATCGCTGAAAGCAGTCAGTTTGTGCCGTCCTCCTGCTGCATTCATATCAAAGGCGAGCTGAGCTCAGCTCAGTTCCCTACTGTTGATCGCTGAACGTCTGACCACTATACCTAATAAAGTCAAACGTTATCCGGATACGTGATATGGATCATAAAGTGACATTGACTGGAGAACCTTAGGAAAACGAGAATGACGTGACAAACAGTTGGTCCAAGTCTGATGCTCTCGAGCAATGTCCACTCACCAAAAAATGACAAATGGAACCAGAAACGTCCAAGTGAGGGAATGTTCACAGAGACCTTTCACTCACTAGGACGAAATTCAGTGCCATATGGATTCTCACTTAGACTGTACCACAATATAAAGCGCCGCTGTTATTTAATCTCATCATCGCTTAGTATATGTTCTCACAGTTGTCATCAATTCTCACTGGAATTTCAGATAGCTTCATACTTCAGTCAGTCAAACATTCATTGGTGAGAAGTATCCAGATTTCGAAGAAGTGATTTTTCAGGTGGCAGGTTGATGGATGAAATCATATTTACTTCAGGCATTTGCACACAGAAGAAATTTTAATTACCTGAGCCAACTGTCATCGGATACCACATTTCCTCTGATTCAACGTTTTCGAAATTGACTATGCACAGACTGACAAGTATGATGAAGTTCAGTTTTGTCCCCTGAGACACCATTTTACTAAACATATTCAAGAAAGTGGAAAGAATGACATTTTGATTCGATGTAATTTGAAATGAATGACAGTGAGTGAAACATAGATATTCGAAAGCATATCTCACAATTTTCACTTATCCCATATCCTCTACAGTGTAACAGCACGACTGTGCATACTACCTCATCTCATCCAGCCCACATCATCTCCATCATATCATAATGAAAGTCACTCACATCTTGTCGTTCACAATTCAGCTGTCACTTTAGCGATTACCTGACGTGCAAGAATTAACTTCAATATTGATATATGCATGAATAGCATTCTTGATTATAATATGGTGAACATCGATTGCTCTGAGTGAATATTTGTAAAGAAGTATGCGAATTATTTGTCCGATTCTGAAATCCCGAGAGTATGACGGGTGAAATTGAACAACAGTTCCATTTTGAAACAAACATTGTTCACAGCGTAATATGTGAACTCCATCATATCATAGTGAGACCGAGTCATATCTCGTCACTAATAATTCCGATGGCACTTAAGCGATGTAAGTTGGTTGATCTCAGTTGAGGGAAACGACCGTGTCTCTGTAAGTGATTACTCACGAATTTCCGTGGATTCGTTGTATTTTTGATGTAGTGATTGGACAATGAAGAAGGAATATTCAGTGATAAGACATTCGACTGACGTTTCTAGAGAAGCACTGCTAAACAAATCCGTCAGATTATATTCTACAAACTCTCATGAATTGCAAACTTTATCAATAAAAATCGCTTAACAGATTTAGCTAAAGGGTTCCTTCAATGAACAGACAGAGCTACAAATTACAAAGATATCAATCAGAGAACTGTATTTGTCACTTGGTCCGTGCGGTTCAACAATCGCACGGGAATTTTCACATTAATTGAGTTATGTTTACTTCGAGGTCTACTCTGCCAAATACTAGATATGAATAATTGTAAAACTTGAATGGTCCTGTCTGGATGCCTGGACAAGTGAAAGAGTGACTCTCCAGTCACAATCACTGCAACATCCATACATATATGTCATGTTTTGTTAACGCGAATGTGAATATTTCTCAAGCGGCAATTACACATTACATAGTAAATAATGGAAACAGTTTTACCACAGGAACTCACCTGTGATTTGTGATGAATGGTCAGTCAATAACTAACTTGATACTGATAGAATATTTTGTTGGACTATTTATACCACCGACAAATGCCTCTGTTTATTTCATTGGTCACTCTCAACAACCTTGTGTGCATGTTTGCGTGATTTTCCTGTTAGCATTCTGTTATAATCGGATTTACCGGATTAGAGAAAAGTCATAAATACGAAACTGTGATGGAAACAAATCGTGTGTGTAGGTCACAGCTCATATTGCTGTTTCTCTCTGTGGCCGATATACGTGATATACGTTAGTAACTGTATAATACACAGACATATCTATTATTTCACATCAACTAAATGTTATAGAAAGTAATCTGGTGGGTACTAACTGCCGTAAAAAAAACGATATCACACTCGGCGTTGTGGCTCTCGTGACCTTCTTGTCCTAGTGCATCTCACTTTGATGTTTGAAACGATGAGTACTGAAATTAGGCCGCATTAAGGACAGCATCACAAACTGGCATAACCTGAGGATATTTATGTGTGCAACGCGAAATCCATTACACGACTAGTCACTATCAATCAAAATTACTTCACTTTCATCGTCAGACTTCGACGAAGCGTCCATACTGAAAAGCACAAACATGTCAGCGGAGGCTGATCGCTTCGGTCCACTCAGTTGACGGGAAAATCAGCGGCTTCGAAAACTAACAGGGAGTGCTGCACAGTTGTGACTGAATAGTTAAAGGCTCAGTGGAAGTACGTGTGTACCAATTATATGTCATTGGTAATGGATCATTCATTCAGATTTCACTGGCTGAATGGTCTACAAGGAAACGTTCAATGTGACCAGTAATTCTACGGCACAAACCGTGGTGTGATGGATAGTTGAATGACATATACACCCACAAGTCCACGCATCAACCAGTAGTGCTTGTCGGCTGTCCATGAAGACTTCAGCGATGTCACCAAGCAGAGGTCATTTCGATATTCAGGTGAACTTCTCGGATTGTAAACCATTTAGAATTTCACATAACTTTGTCACCGACTGAACAATCGTGAAATAATTTCCACCATGACATTTGTCCATGAGTTAATTGGTAGTGGTGTGTTTCAATAATCTTTTCCATTATGTGTACACTATTATAAACATCATCTATAGACAGTGTTTTGCAGTAAACCATGACGCTTCATACTACTTATTTGTTGAGATGAATGGTTGCCTAAAATAGATCCTTGCCTTCTGGATGGCTGGCTCACTGGCCAGCATGATCGAAGTGATCCAATGGCCAGATGGAAATTTCACTCCTTCGGATCTCAGTTTATCACTCACTTGTGCACCCTGTTTTCTCAGCTCAGAGAGCTAAGTAATCTGGAAACTGAGTTGTTCAATCTGAGAAATTCACCTGAATATCAAAATGACCTCTGCTTGGTGACATCACTTCAGACTTGGCGGCTAACTGGCAAGCAGTACTGGTTGATGTGTGTACGTGTGTGTTGCATTCCTATATCCATCTCACTCATAGTCACTCATAGTAATAAGGTGTCATGAACATATGCTATTCATTACTATTCATTTTATTTAACAGATCACAGATAACATTTTGAGGAATTTTGGCTTCCAGAACAAATTATGGTGAAATTCACTTTGTCAAACAGGGTACAATTAACTTGCAAATTTCACTTACCGTTCACTCAAAGTGATCAGCATCCAACGAGTATTCCGCAGTCGCTATCCACACGCCTTTCCACCCCTCATTCACAGTGCTCGAGTTCGTGACAAAATTACTTTGATTTTGCAAAAAGAAGGGTATTTGGGAAAGGTGATGAGCGAGACAAGTTTACTGACACCGATAGGAAAAGAACACAGTCTCTCGTTTGACTTTGTATTATGCCACCGTCTCATCTACTTCTTGATTCTTTGAAGCGAGTTATTTAAATACTTTTCAAAGTTCATTCTTGTCTATCTGTAACTTACACGTTCAATTCAAATATACGAACGTTGAAATATCTTGTCTCAATTGATAAACATCTGCATATTTTCCTACTGGGAGTATGGGTGTTTTTATAAAAACAAGAAAATTCAGTAACCTCGAAGACTCAGATTACCAATTAAACTTGTTCTGCGACAAAACGGAAAGTTTTATCATGTTCGTTTCCTGTCACCGCTAGTGCGTTGACAATACTCTGGTAGCCTTATTGGTTTTCGCGGGTTAAGTCTCCATCGACAAACCTCTCTTTCTTTCTTTACCAAGGATTTCGATCGCCTAGAAGGGAAGCGAACTAGAAAATTCAGCAAGCTGATTACTGTCATCTGAAGTCTGGAGTATGTCACCCATTTCGCTTTCCTATGAAGCACAATTTCAGAATTCTCTTTAGTATGCACAAGCACAACAGATGGTGTCCAAATCATCCAGAATCAGAAAGGCGAGGAAGTCACTCACATTTTCAAAATGACTTTGCGATTCGTCTGCACTCCACCTCAGTGTGAACAAAGAGATTCTGATTTAAAACATCAATGCTGCAGTCAGAAAGGTGACCATTCAATTGTTCGTGCTCACAATCCATTTTCTGTAGCACTGAATTGGATACATTGTCTGAATTCTGGGAAGTAACAGAGCAAGAACACCTTCACTCGGTTAATTGGCGTAATATTGACAATGCATTCGAAACACTCAGACCGTAGACCGTCTGGCATTTCGCCTAATGTCTGAGTTACAAACGCGCTCGTGCAATGCATTAGCCGAAGGCATATCAGCCTACAGATCAGACAACGGTCAACCGATATTTGATGGAAGGAGAGACAAGTTTTACTAGATTACATTCGAATTGGTCACTTTGTGTCACACACACGTACCACAAAATGGATGACCTCATAATTATCAGTTGTCATTTGATCAATTTTGATGTCATTTAGACCAAATGGTATACGGTTTGATCTCTAATTGAAGTGGGACCACGGTGTAAAATGAAATTGAGATCAATGAAGAAAAATCCAAGAAACAGGGAGAGCTGCTTCTTCAGACTATTTTAGACTAAACGGACGTGCAGAACCAACACCGCGGTTTATACCGTGAAATCTGAATGAATGATCCATTACCATTGAGATATAATTGGTACACACGTACTTCCACTGAGCCTTTAACTATTCAGTCACAACTGTGCAGCACTCCCTGTTAGTTTTCGAAGCCGCTGATTTTCCCATCAACTGAGTGGACCGAAGCGATCAGCCTCCGCTGACATGTTTGTGCTTTTCAGTATGGACGCTTCGTCGAAGTCTGACGATGAAAGTGAAGTAATTTTGATTGATAGTGACTAGTCGTGTAATGGATTTCGCGTTGCACACATAAATATCCTCAGGTTATGCCAGTTTGTGATGCTGTCCTTAATGCGGCCTAATTTCAGTACTCATGGTTTCAAACATCAAAGTGAGATGCACTAGGGCAAGAAGGGCACGAGAGCGACGACGCCGAGTGTGACATCGTTTTTTCTACGGCAGTTAGTACCCACCAGATTACTTTCTATAACATTTAGTTGATGTGAAATAATAGATATGTCTGTGTATTATACAGTTACTAACGTATATCACGTATATCGGCCACAGAGAGAAACAGCAATATGAGCTGTGACCTACACACACGATTTTGTTTCCATCACAGTTTCGTATTTATGACGTTTCTCTAATCCGGTAAATCCGATTATAACAGAATGCTAACAGGAAAATCACGCAAACATGCACACAAGGTTGTTGAGAGTGACCAATGAAATAAACAGAGGCATTTGTCGGTGGTATAAATAGTCCAACAAAATATTCTATCAGTATCAAGTTAGTTATTGACTGACCATTCATCACAAATCACAGGTGAGTTCCTGTGGTAAAACTGTTTCCATTATTTACTATGTAATGTGTAATTGCCGCTTGAGAAATATTCACATTCGCGTTACCAAAACATGACATATATGTATGGATGTTGCAGTGATTGTGACTGGAGAGTCACTCTTTCATCACTTGTCCAGGCATCCAGACAGGACCATTCAAGTTTTACAATTATTCATATCTAGTATTTGGCAGAGTAGACCTCGAAGTAAACATAACTCAAGTAATGTGAAAATTCCCGTGCGATTGTTGAACCGCACGGACCAAGTGACAAATACAGTTCTCTGATTGATATCTTTGTAATTTGTAGCTCTGTCTGTTCATTGAAGGAACCCTTTAGCTTTCGAATATCTATGTTTCACTCACTGTCATTCATTTCAAATTACATCGAATTAAAATGTCATTCTTTCCACTTTCTTGAATATTTTTAGTAAAATGGTGTCTCAGGGGACAAAACTGAACTTCATCATACTTGTCAGTCTGTGCATAGTCAATTTTGAAAACGTTGAATCAGAGGAAATGTGGTATCCGATGACAGTTGGCTCAGGTAATTAAAATTTCTTCTGTGTGCAAATGCCTGAAGTAAATATGATTTCATCCATCAACCTGCCACCTGAAAAATCACTTCTTCGAAATCTGGATACTTCTCACCAATGAATGTTTGACTGACTGAAGTATGAAGCTATCTGAAATTCCAGTGAGAATTGATGACAACTGTGAGAACATATACTAAGCGATGATGAGATTAAATAACAGCGGCGCTTTATATTGTGGTACAGTCTAAGTGAGAATCCATATGGCACTGAATTTCGTCCTAGTGAGTGAAAGGTCTCTGTGAACATTCCCTCACTTGGACGTTTCTGGTTCCATTTGTCATTTTTTGGTGAGTGGACATTGCTCGAGAGCATCAGACTTGGACCAACTGTTTGTCACGTCATTCTCGTTTTCTTAAGGTTCTCCAGTCAATGTCACTTTATGATCCATATCACGTATCCGGATAACGTTTGACTTTATTAGGTATAGTGGTCAGACGTTCAGCGATCAACAGTAGGGAACTGAGCTGAGCTCAGCTCGCCTTTGATATGAATGCAGCAGGAGGACGGCACAAACTGACTGCTTTCAGCGATGGTATTCATAATTGTCAAGGATTTTGCGTCACAGGAGTTTGCGTGAATTTAAGATGTGGAGAGCGAGAAGACAGGAATAGGCTGTACCAGTCAGAAAACTGGAGAAAATGTTGAATTCGCTCGACTATGTTATGTGTCTGATGCCAGACAACTCGAAGGCTGACAGGCGAAAACCAACAAGCACGTGAGAGAAGCAGATAGGGAATACAGGACTTCAAGTAAAGATGCAGAATATGGAAGTAAGGAAAACAGTCAACACACTAACGACAACAACAAGCACTAATATTTTTCTGTGCGATAAATTTCAGAGACGTCACTTCCTTTCAAGTACAGGCGGTTTGGATTGATGAGAATGAGAAAACCAGATTTGGGAAGGCGAGATTTATATTCACGCCAACTCCGAAATCAGTGTGGAATTCATCTGCACTCCACCTGAGAATAGGGAGAAGATTGAGGTTTTGAACAACGGCTGTTTCAACAAACCAACGATGAGCCTATTGTTCGACAAATATTCAAACGGAAATGTAGTCGGATAATACAAAAGTTGTGGAGGTTGTAGGATTAGAGTAGTGCCTTATTGTTCCTTTTGATTTTGATTGTTTAGTCTTGTATCTCTGGTTGTATACAGCCGAAGCATATTAATCATAGAATCAACTCGTGGTTTTTTTGTATGAACTGAAAACAATCTAACTCAATCAATGTATTAGAGCCCCATCCGTATTTACACCGACTTTCATGTTTAAATATTCATTGTATATCAAAGGGCTGACTGTCTACTTCTGGCATTAGATGGGCTTACAATGGACTTACAAACTAGCATTCCTGATCCCTGCCAAATGAACATCAAAACTCAACTGATAATTGTACGTACCATTATCAGTTCATTTCCATCACGAACAAGGTTGAGATTTGTAGAGCTTTCCAATCTTTCCTACTAACCATTAAAATGCCTGTTTGTTTATTTTATTTCAAGGAGTAATGAATGTCCGAATCGGGACGATTCGATTTTATTTGAATGATGGTTTAAATGTGACAGTTGCGAATGGCGACTGTATATGGAGAGTTGACTTGAGACCACCAACCTTCAGTGAGATAGAAATGAAAGGAGGATTTCGTCAAGGTTTACTGTGAGTCTTCTTTTACTTTTGAATTCTGCGTTTTCTGAAATTGTTGAATGCCAATTACATCTAAATTACTTGATAATGCTACCACAAATATGCTCACCTAATTCTCAAGAGCCTTCTGTTCTATAGAAAACTGTGGCTGTTTGTGTCGTTGTTGTTCCGTGGTGTAACATTCGATGGCTGCATACCTCATGTAGTTGGCTTAAAAAAAAACTTAGACAATGGGTGATAATAATATTAATATAACAACAAGAGCAGTAGTGTTCGAAATAGGTGCGATAGGTATTTGTGTATTCACTTGCTTCTGCAGAGCTCAGTATATACGGTAGAAAACAAATTATTGCTTTTAGTCAACAACACCCAAATGCGCTGCCAACGGATACTGATATGCCTCGAAGTGCTGTACATTCTCGATTTCTCTCTTTGTTTTGCATGCCCTTCTATATTCACCCAGGACGATGATCTGACGACCTCCGTCCCAGTAGCTTCTGCATTGCATTCTTCTCGTATATATATATATATATATCATTTCCTGCAGTTAATAAATAGTCTCCCACAGCATGGTCTAAAATAAAATCCATCCTCACGTCAACAAGTTTGTTGATTTCTGCAGTGAACAGGACATGCACAGACTGATCCTTATATTATTGACGGCACTGTGTAGGGGAGTAAATCAAATATCTCATATGTCCGCTCCTTCTTCTCTTCGAATATATGGAGGTCATCTCATATCGTGTGGATTTCTAGGTAAATATTTCGTTTAACGTATTCCATGGAGCGATTGAGACGTCTGCTTGTCTGACTCAACCTCTTCTCTTACAAGTATATGAATTCATATATTCCGCCCATTTTTCTTCATTATTCGCCCCACTTATTCTTCGATGGTCACTTAAAAATCAGACTTAGTGAAATCACGCTGAACACCGCAGGCTGTAAGTGGGATTGGTGGTGTGCAATCTTTAACTAGGCTAACTGCCATAAATGTCAATACGCACATGAATACTCGAGAAGAGTGTGAGAGAAGAACAAACTCCATGCTGGAGTGGACAGGAAAATGTGTCACCTGAATCATACGATATTCAGCATGACTTTCGTGTGAAGAGCCGTATGTCAGAGAAGAAATCGAGAACGTTTCCAGGCAGTAACTAAATCGCAAAGTCCTCTTCGATTGGCTCCAAGATTGTCCATAGGTTCTCATCTACACCAAACACGCACACACCTAAAAACTCGATATCCTCAACCTCACTAACTGTCATCCAACTCACCAAGGCACATGGAAGCAACAATCGGTGGTACCCTCGCACTTTATTTCACTCACCGGTGTCCACTGCACAAATCCAAGCCATCTCCTTTCTTTTGATGTCATTTCTTCAGCGACATGTTTTTCTCTGTCCCAGGCATATTCACTTCTGTGCATGACGGAAATCACTGCGATTGACACTATATCTACAGCCACAAATACAATTGCCTCTGATTCTTGAAATGTCACTTTACTTGTTATGCATCCATTTTTGAACATTGGATTTATCCAAACTGATTTCGCTGTGTACTCATCACTTGGTTGTCGTCTTTCTTTCATTCCTCCAGGAGGTGTAGAAGTGGGATGACGTTGCCTGATTCACTTGAGAACATGAGCCTATAGACTATGCTCGTGCAAAACACTATTGGAACTGACAAGAAAATGACGGAGTTGGCAATAATAATTGTTGTGTAACTGAAAACTACTTTCAACTGTGCTTATTGAAATGCTCTGCTCTGATGTTTGTGAAACCGAATAGAATTATCCTCTTCTTCTTCCTCTTACTGTAGATGAGATCGTTTCGAATAAACTTATATTCATAAACTGCTTCCGTGTGAATGACAAATATGAAGTGTTCTGGAATTCTGAGATAGTCAGTGAATGATTGATTTCAGTGAGCAGTGGATATCAACAGAAGTGATCAGCTGTCACAATTATATTTGTCCTCGGTGGTGAATGCCTTGGAGCGGCTGGTCAAGTGTATTTAAGTTATGATGAATAATTTGATGCAAATAGAAGACGATTATGGAATGATGAGAGAGTGAGTTGTCAAGAAACACAAGAGGTAGAAGAGCGAACTAACCGACAAAGACACGAGAATCAGGTTGATGCTAAGCAACAAGTTTATTCCATGAAAGTTGGAGTGGTCGAATAAATTCGATTCGTATGCATAGATCAGGGTTTTCCAACTGAGTAGAAGAAGCTTGTGTAGCGCAAAGGAAATGAAAGCAAAGACCTTTCCTCAGGTTATCCTACACTTCGTAGATTTCTATTATCGTCATTGCGATAATCTTATCGGTGTACGTTAAAATCAGATGACGGAAGTGGAATATCAGCCAACACCCTTCCGACTGTTAACATGAACAAATCAATACCTTCATCTACTAGGCTCAACCGCAAGCACATCGCACCTCTACACTAGTCATGCTCAATATCCAATCACAAATCAAATGAACAGACACACTTCACAACGAGACACAACAAGGTGTCTTGTTTATCGTCAATTCTCTGCGACATCCGATTCGATTTCGCTACAAACTCACTGCACAACGTTGACCCGATGAAAATAATGTGAATTCGTTCACTTAGAATAAATCTAAAACCAAGTGTTCCAGTAGATAGAATTCTTTCAAATATCTTTTTGTTATCAAGCTCTGCATTCAGATAGGATGTGGTTTCCAAAGAAATCATATCCACTGAGTGAATTCAAGCAAACGCATGTATACTGAGATGGTAATAATAACAGATTGCAATTCAGATTCATATCTCTTTGAAGTTATGGTCGTAGTTCAGTGTGCAGTAACGTACCGAATAATGTAGCGAACTACATTAGCGACTACATAGACTGTATAAATGGTGTGTGATTGCGTGATTATTATGCAAATGGAATACAAAAAGTTAGTTGAAATTGTGTGAAATATGACAACTTTGTATTTCACGTTGTAAAATAAAATTGATTAAGAGTGATAAGTCCCACTGTCCTAATCACATTCTGTCGATAATTTTCCTTGCTCAATTCCATGGTTATAACTATATTCCATGAAACAGCGTGCTTGTATCTCACTGCATTGCATTATTCTGTGCTTCATATAAGATGTCAAGTGTAGAATTTACAACACAATATGTGACTCGGAAAATCACTGACGCTTTTCTCTTCTACTTATTGCAAATTATGGCGATGAATTTATCATTTTAGCTGTCAACGGTGTTTTCTTTATAACACAGTCTATTGTAACTGTGAATGAATTTGCTAAATAATCGTTTCTCGCATACACTGTTCCCTCGGTTTTAACTGTTGAAATCAATTTCAGTTTTCCAGAGAAGAGCTGACCAGCATCTAAGTGTAGGGTCACGACCACACCTTTCCAGAAAATTACACGACAAAAGCTGTTCATGTTTCTGTAGATTACATCTCGTTTTCTTCCACAACTCAAGAATGCGTGGCTGAATTTTGACTTCGTGTTTCATTGAGAACTTGATATTTGAATGGGCACCATTGAACTCCGTAGTAATGAGAATTTCCGCTTCCTGAATGTCATCACATACAGAAAATAGAGTATCTCTGCAAATATGGAAGACAACTTCATTATTCAAATCGCAGACTCCAACGAAGTTTTCTACAGATTGTACAAATAGATATCAACTCACATATCTGCTCCATAAAATTGGCGGTTCAACACGTTCCGGAATTCGCTTTGATCAATAGACGCCTCATTTCAGCCATGGATAGTAAAATATACTTTATGCATTGGCTGATTGAATTTGTCTTTTCCTGAATACGACAGTTCGTGAATAAGGATTGTATGTGACCAGATGTCAGACATTTGTTAGACATGTATTACTTTTCTAATCTTACTGAAATCTCTAACTAGTGATGAATCGTGTACACAAACAACATTTCCCTGAGCTATTATTCTCCTTTGAACAACAACCATTGACAGATGTCATGGTAATTGAAACAAATTATGCACAGGATAGCTGTCATTTACGTGTCTTCGCATGCCGTTAGCACTGTGCATACATGAGTGATGAGCAAGTCCAAATAAATCTGAGTTCATTGGAGAATGCCTCTCGATGTTTGCCTTCGCTTTTCAGGTCAATCCAGCTAGTCATATCGGGTGATGCTGTGTAAACTTTCACTTTTCTCAGACAGGTAGTCTTCTTCATTCGTTAACGCCATCAATGAAACCCTGTTTTATGTATCGTAGATTGAAAATCTAATTATCAATGCCTTGTTGTTAGGCAGCTTTCACAAAGAATCACTTCTGTATCAGCATTATAGCTTTTCGATTATTTGTCAATTCAATACTGATATTGCAATGTGAACAAACCCTTCAGAAGTTCATACATTTCCACTCACTGTACTTCGAATCTACACTCGTGATGAAATCACTGTACCTCTTGCTGTCCTTGTATTATGTGCGTAACTTTCATTTGAGTCATATTCAATATGTGTTTGGTTTTCATTATTTTCTTCACTGCTTAAATATTTCTCCAGCTTAGAAAATTACTGACTTTATCATACATCCCATTACTAATTGCTTTTTCTAATGATTTATTGAAATGAGAAGATATAATGTCCATATACGTGTTCATATGTAAACTGGTGTATATTATTGTCGCGTTGGATTCCAAGTAGAATAAGGCATCTCCATGTTATGCTGTTCTCTGCATCCAACTAAATGTGACTCTATGATTGGGCATCGGTTCCTATCTCCTGCAACAAATGTGATCGCCTGCATGTGACCCTCTCATCCATGCCCAAATCTTCGATTGGTTCATTCTCTGAGTTTCTCGCGAAAATCACCTCTGGGCAGCTGGTCATCTGAACTTCAGTATGGAAGCAGCAACTTTTCAGAAATGCAGTAGGTGTGGGTCTGCGTTTGTCTTACGCTTCTAAATCTCACACTTTCACATGCTAGGCGCTACTGGCTGCCTGTAGCTGAAACGATGCTTTCTAGCCGAGTGAAACGAGTGACCTCCTTCAAATTTATTCGCTTGATAGAGATTTGTCGTTTTTGTATTTGTTGATGGTCGGTTGTTTGTCTATCTTCAGCAAGTTCATCTCCTCTGTGTTTGCATAAGGCTGTTCTTCCTAATTGTCCGACGAATTTTCTCAGACTCAACTTACAGTCTCCAGCTCAATCCAGTCAACTACAAGTAGGAATACCAACAGTGATCACATACTCAAATCTCTTTGCTTTCCTGTCCTGTTGTTGACCACTTGTAATATGACATCTTCATGCTGCTGTGGAATTCTGCAAAGTTTATCCATATCTCTGTTAAGCCTCCTCACGTGGTTTGATAGAATGATCTTGCTATCAGTCAGGGATTTGCGCATATCATATAATAGAAACTAACACTGCTCCAACTCGAGATTAACAAAGTGTAACACAGTGGACATGTGTTTTCTACTCTGTTACAAAGGAACCGTAACATCTACTGGTAACCCGGAAAGTAATAAACTGAGACTGGTCATCGCTTAAACGAGTGCTCACTCAGAGACAGTCTCGAGACAGCGCATCACTTGATAAGTCGAACAGGCAAAATATCTGAGTATGTGAGCCAATCCATCTACGTCCACGTGGCATCGTCTTTTAAATTTCCCTGAATGACTCCCTATCAGTGACAACGTCCAGTTAAACAAAACGCACCTTAATATACTGTGACAACACCGAATTCCGTCGTGTCAACTATTCTCATTATTCTCGTAGAATAGAGAGAGAGAGAGAGAGACAAACACAGGGTCAACTGCAGACCATACATGTGTTACATGCTGCGTGTTTTCGAAATCCAATTTTCTACTTGGAATCCAATGGAACGACAACGGGTACTATTGTAACAGATGGTAATAAACTGAGCTTAGTTCTACACTGCCACTCAACTGTGAAATGAACGACTACAAAATCTGCATACAACTTTTGAAACAACGCATCACAATCAGACTGTTGATAAGTTGAACAGGCCAAATAAAAGTAATTACTTCGACTAATCTATCACAGTTCACATGTCCTCATCTTCCAGCTCGTCGATCGATTTCTTAGTCAGTGAAGCTTCTCAGCTAAACCGAATTCATTCCATCTCCATAGACTGTCAACTCACCAAATTCTATCATGTCAACAATGCCCATCTCTCTCGTAAAACTTTTAGTCTGATTGTTTCGATTTATTAGTTTGGTGAAATCGCACTCTCGTATTCAAGTATTTTTTGTGGGCTTCATACGAGTGTAACATTTCCTCAGAATTGATTGCATGCAAATTCAGTATATACATGAACCATGAAGCTTCTTCTTCTAATTCTGATAACAGTATCTTGACGAGGCGGATCAACACATAATGGAATGATCGAATATGAGTTTTCCTTGCTTCGATTTTACTGTGAAATGGTATTTGGATTATGTGACGTCAGTCTTCATGGCAATTATTGGTGAATATCAAGGTGAAAGCTTTCGTCAGACACCGCTGATACGCACAAGCATTAGTTTCTAATAACACGTGTATCAATGAGATATCATATGAACAGAACGACATCCGAACATCGGACTGGCACTGGATTCAAATTTGATTTGAGATAGTGTCACACCAGAAAACAAGGCTAGGCAACGGATCGATGATTAAGAAAATCTCACGATATTTACAGATTTGTATGCGCTGATTAGCCTCTGATTAGCTGTCTTCTTGATGAAGTTTTTTTCGTTATTGCCTTCTATTGTTTTTGAGAAAATAAATCCATATATCTGCGAATCACATGAAGTCCGTTGTGATTGCTTGCTGATTATCACAAGGATAATCTTTGTTATCATTTTATCATGATTTAGATTCTGGAAGTAAACACTGAGGTAAATTGTTGTCCAATGCTTCGGCTTGCAGCAGGCTGTTAGCACAAATGCAATCAGCACTGTAGCGGTACATTCAATATATTCGCAATAATACCGTACAAAGAAGAATAAGAACTCTCGGAACAGCATCACTTCTTCTTTGTTCATTCTCGAAGAATGTGTGAGTAATGAATTTTGTCATGAACTGGTAGGACTGAAGTTACAAATCAGACTAAGTTCAAACGATTCAGAAAGGAACGAAAGGCACACTTTTGTTCATAAGATTCGAATTGATTACCCTCAGTTCCATACACATAAGAGAAAATGATTAACCTCATGACTATCAACCAATTTTGATTTGTTTTGACGAGTAAGCTTTCAGGAATGTGTCTGTTTTCTCAGTTTGATCACGGGGTGATATCCATTGAAGTCAAAACATCTTCACTACAGGTTTATACATAAAATTTTAAAAGCAGAGAAATACGTCAAGAATCATGACATAATTATATCCTTTCACAACAGGTGTTTTTATATGTATTTACATTTCATTAGCTTTGACACTGTTTGACAGGCTATCAAAGAGTAAGCTTATTCATTTATACTTCATACGTTTTGTGAAAATCTTAATGAATGCGTGTGTTCTTCTCTGAGTCGTCTGACCACCAGAATTCGGACACTCCGAAACCCTGTGGCTCTTTTCGATATCGTCGGCCTGTTGCTCATTCTCGACTTAAATATCACTGCCTCATGTCACTAGCAATGATCGTTAGAGGCCGAAATCGGTAGTCGCGATCATCGGTGAAATCAACATAAGCTAGCATTGTGTTAAATCAGCCTACGCTCAGGCAGAAGACTTCATGTCAAATTGAACGTGACCGAAAATAACACGTCGCCTAAGTGTTCGTATCATCATAACAATCAACAGATTAATCAACCAGCACTTTGGTCACTGTCCACTTTGACAGTGGCTGATTTCTGCTTCATACTAAGCCGATTGACTCATGTGATGACCTCGTAAGTTCAACGGTAACAATAGACGTGATTCTCTGGAAGCGATTTATCAATTCACCTTTGAGAACTCGAAAAGTGCGTGATATGATGAAGCTGATTTTTGAGACGTTTTCAGGCCAATGCGTGCATTTACAAGTTATCCATGTTAACAGCTGCTTGCTTGATAAACCATTTAGAAGGTCGTACAACCTGCTTGTTGGTTCATCTCAATCAGTCAGCAGTATACGGCGTCATGTAGACACACTTGCTTTCCTCATGACTGTTGATGATATCAGACAAATCAAATTTATCATTGTGAATACTTTATAAACAAAACAGTGTTGAGATTTCACCTCCTTGTCATTCTTACACAGTAAATTGCCACTGTAATCTTAATAACAGTAAACTGACTTGAAAATTTCACTTTCTGTTTAGCGGATGTTTACGGAATGCGAAATTGTATTTGCATTGCCTTTTCGAAGAGACACGTAGACTGAAATACGTATGACAAATTGGTTTCCTGAATCCGATTATTCCACTATCAAATCTAAACTTCATCACGATCTTTGCTCTGTGCATCCTCTATTTGATGAAGATTGAATCAAATGACGTCTTGCTTCCAATTGCACATAGTACGGGTATTATTGTTAATTTTTATTTATGTAGATGACTCAATTGAGTTTGATTTCACTACGACCAACCATTTAGAATTTCGTACAACTTCGTGGTTGGCTCATGTCAATCAGTCAGTAGTTTACGGCGTCATGTAGATACGCTTGCTTTCCTGATGATTATTAGTGATGTCAGATAGATCACATTTGCCATTGTGAATACTTTACAGACAAAATAGTGCTAAGATTTAATGTCGTCGAACTATGGTTAAATTATTTATAAAGATGTGACTTTCTGTTCTGTTAATGTTTAGGGATTACAAAATTGTAATTGCATAGCACATTTTGAAAAGGCACTTAGAGAGAATTACATTCAGACAAATTGGTTTGCTGAATCCGATTATTCCAGAATCTCTTGAGAAGTCAGTTTCGTCCACGCCATCGCTAAATTGCATTGCGATTCATAGAATAGTATTAGTTGTGATATGCTGTTGCACGCGTATACTACACTCGAAACTGAAAGCAAAAGAGATAATCTCTCTCTGTTAATTATTTCAAATTTCATCATCATGTTTTTCCTTTCCTACATAATTTTAGTGAGATGGTGTCTCAGAGGTCAAAACTACACCTCATCATGATCGTCGGATTGTTCATCTTCAGTATGATGGGGATGATGAGATATCACGGATAACCATGTTTCTGGAGAACAGGTGAAACACAGCGACCACTGACGTGCACCTGTTACGACAGCCTAGTTTGAGAATCACCACAAACGGCTCACGATCAGGAAATTCAGGTTTCATATTAAGCCAGCTCGTTAACCATTAAACCACTGTGGATGCTGATTTCGGTGATTGAGCTATGCTTATCTGCCTGGAAATACGATGAAATTGTTCTCGAGACCAAGAAATTAGGCCCTCCAATACAGTTTGATTGTTCCGTATTAAGTGTACATTCTGCTTGCTGATACGATGAGAAGAGTGATTGACATCCCTCATTTACTTTTCATGGTGATTCGAGGTCCATAGGAAAGTTATGGACTGACAGACTGCTACTGACATAAAATGAGTGACGATTAATAGAGGAATAGAATTCTGTATTCCTCATGAAATGTATCAATGACTTGGAAATCCACATTGACGATCTCTACAAAGCAACCTTTGAAACTTAACGGATCAGCAGATTATTGTTATTTCGCTTCATTCATGAACTAGGTCTACTTGCAGAGATTTCAATCCTTTCCTTTAAACCATTCATATGTCTTTCTGTTGATTTCTAGGTGAAGAAACTGTCAAATTTGATAAGATCAATTTCACTTTGGACAAACAGCATAACCTAACAGTTGAGGATGTGAAATGCACTTACAAGCTTCAATTCGGCACATCCCTAACCGAAGAAGAATTCGCAACCAAAAGTGGAAAGCGTCTAGGTTCAAAGTGAGTTTTTTTAAAGTGTGAATTATGCGACATTTGAAGCTTGATGACAAATGTGACATCTAAATCTCCTGATAATAGTGATGTAAATGCACTCACCGTATTCTCAGGAATACAAGGTACATTTTCCAAAGAACCTCCACGTCCATAGAAAAAATGAGGCAATTTTGGGTTGCTGTTGTCATATGTGTACACTATCGTACTTGTGGTGTCACGTGAAATGGCCAGTTTGTTTTCAGTCTCACGTATTTACAGTGAACAAATTTAAACAATAGGTGACAATGCTAATAATATTGATAATATTGAGCTGTAGTGGTAGAATGATTCTTGATGTGTTTTTTATAATTTCAATCGCTACTGCAGTTTTCGACATAATGTTTTCAATTGAGAGCGCTTCACTGCGTTGCTGACGAGAACATGAGTGCCTCGAAGTGCTTCACATTCTCAATGTCCATGGTAGGTTTCCACGATCATCTGTATTCTCCAAAGGCTGACTTCACTGAATTTTCCGAATATATGACAGTCAACACCTGAGAAGACTCCTCCTCATTGAATTCCTCTAATATGATTGAAGCACTAACTGAAGTTGAGACAGTCTCACAAATCCATCTCGGTGTCATTCATTTTGTTGATTTCAGTTCCACACGTAAACGAAACACATGCGAACTGATTGCTTGATTGTTGACTGTACTCTGAAAGTGAACGTATCGAATGTGTCTTATCTCGGCTTATTCCACTCAACATGTCGATGATCTGCGGACTAATGTCACAGTATCCTTTGCGCTGTAATATTCTCAAAGCAATACATTCTTTTATGAAGTTCACAAATAGTCTCAGTCAAAATGCTCTGAAACGAAATCCATCAAAATGTCATACAGTCTGTTTATTTCAGTTTCAGCTATGAACAAGATTCGCGCAGACAGATTGCTCTAATACTGAATGTATAAGCACTGTGTAAGCGAGTCATTGGAATATATCCTATCTCGCCATCAGAATTTCTTCGAATCCCTGTTGGTCGTCTCATTTCTTGACGATTTCTGAGGAAATATTTCGTTTGACTTTTCATATGAGAGAGTTGAAAATTTCTCCTGGTACATCTCAACATCTTCTCTAACATCTTCTTGCCGTTTCATGTATTCCGCCAAGTCTTCTTCATTGTTCTCTTCGCGTATTCTTGCACGAAAATCTGAAATCAGACTAATTTTTATCGTGTAGAACATCAAGGGCTGTAAGATGCGTTGTTGGAGTGTTGTATTTGCCTTAGCTGATTGATGTTATTGTTAATAGACACTTGAAAACGTGCAAGGAGTTGGCTGAATGTATCTCATGTGACATCAGAAATCCTCTCTACTACTTGCAATTTTCTCCTTTATATGTACTGGTGACGCAGCGGAAGAAATCTCATCAGAAACTATGTTGGTGTGAGCAGAAAAATGTATAACCTCGTGAACAGATTAATGCCTGAAATGATCTTGTGAAACGTCTCAATCAGCAACTGATTCTCATGAGTATTCATGTGTTCATTTCAACTTTTTGTCCCACTTTCTTTCCTTCTAGGGATTGTAAAATGATGCAACCAACAAGCCATTAAATTTTGGTTGTGCAAAACGAAATTGAAGCTGCCACGAGAGCTTCAGTAGCGTGAACAAGACGAAAGCATACTGCCTTCGTTAGTTTATTCTACACGTTGTAAATTAACCACATTGTCACTGTAATAAAAACACATGAGCAAGGTGGCATTGCAACTGACATACGTTCAAAGTGGTAGCTTAATCATATACTTCATACCTATCGACCAATCCATACACACATCACACGTACACATCAGCTGACGCACAACTGATATCAACGGTATCCATGTAAGAAAATGTGAAGGGTTTGTTCACATTGAAATATCCGTATTGAATTGACTAATAATCGAAAAGCTATACTGCTGATACAGAAGTGATTCTTTGTGAAAGCTGCCTAACAACAAGGCATTGATAATTAGATTTTCAATCTACGATACATAAAACAGGGTTTCATTGATGGCGTTAACGAATGAAGAAGACTACCTGTCTGAGAAAAGTGAAAGTTTACAGAGCATCACCCGATATGACTAGCTGGATTAACCTGAAAAGCAAAGGCAAACATCGAGAGGCATTCTCCAATGAACTCAGATTTATTTGGACTTGCTCATCACTCATGTATGCACAGTGCTAACGGCATGCGAAGACACGTAAATGACAGCTATCCTGTGCATAATTTGTTTCAATTACCATGACATCTGTCAATGGTTGTTGTTCAAAGGAGAATAATAGCTCAGGGAAATGTTGTTTGTGTACACGATTCATCACTAGTTAGAGATTTCAGTAAGATTAGAAAAGTAATACATGTCTAACAAATGTCTGACATCTGGTCACATACAATCCTTATTCACGAACTGTCGTATTCAGGAAAAACAAATTCAATCAGCCAATGCATAAAGTATATTTTACTATCCATGGCTGAAATGAGGCGTCTGTTGATCAAAGCGAATTCCGGAACGTGTTGAACCGCCAATTTTATGGAGCAGATATGTGAGTTGATATCTATTTGTACAATCTGTAGAAAACTTCGTTGGAGTCTGCGATTTGAATAATGAAGTTGTCTTCCATATTTGCAGAGATACTCTATTTTCTGTATGTGATGACATTCAGGAAGCGGAAATTCTCATTACTACGGAGTTCAATGGTGCCCATTCAAATATCAAGTTCTCAATGAAACACGAAGTCAAAATTCAGCCACGCATTCTTGAGTTGTGGAAGAAAACGAGATGTAATCTACAGAAACATGAACAGCTTTTGTCGTGTAATTTTCTGGAGAGGTGTGGTCGTGACCCTACACTTAGATGCTGGTCAGCTCTTCTCTGGAAAACTGAAATTGATTTCAACAGTTAAAACCGAGGGAACAGTGTATGCGAGAAACGATTATTTAGCAAATTCATTCACAGTTACAATAGACTGTGTTATAAAGAAAACACCGTTGACAGCTAAAATGATAAATTCATCGCCATAATTTGCAATAAGTAGAAGAGAAAAGCGTCAGTGATTTTCCGAGTCACATATTGTGTTGTAAATTCTACACTTGACATCTTATATGAAGCACAGAATAATGCAATGCAGTGAGATACAAGCACGCTGTTTCATGGAATATAGTTATAACCATGGAATTGAGCAAGGAAAATTATCGACAGAATGTGATTAGGACAGTGGGACTTATCACTCTTAATCAATTTTACTTTACAACGTGAAATACAAAGTTGTCATATTTCACACAATTTCAACTAACTTTTTGTATTCCATTTGCATAATAATCACGCAATCACACACCATTTATACAGTCTATGTAGTCGCTAATGTAGTTCGCTACATTATTCGGTACGTTACTGCACACTGAACTACGACCATAACTTCAAAGAGATATGAATCTGAATTGCAATCTATTATTATTACCATCTCAGTATACATGCGTTTGCTTGAATTCACTCAGTGGATATGATTTCTTTGGAAACCACATCCTATCTGAATGCAGAGCTTGATAACAAAAAAATATTTGAAAGAATTCTATCTACTGGAACACTTGGTTTTAGATTTATTCTAAGTGAACGAATTCACATTATTTTCATCGGGTCAACGTTGTGCAGTGAGTTTGTAGCGAAATCGAATCGGATGTCGCAGAGAATTGACGATAAACAAGACACCTTGTTGTGTCTCGTTGTGAAGTGTGTCTGTTCATTTGATTTGTGATTGGATATTGAGCATGACTAGTGTAGAGGTGCGATGTGCTTGCGGTTGAGCCTAGTAGATGAAGGTATTGATTTGTTCATGTTAACAGTCGGAAGGGTGTTGGCTGATATTCCACTTCCGTCATCTGATTTTAACGTACACCGATAAGATTATCGCAATGACGATAATAGAAATCTACGAAGTGTAGGATAACCTGAGGAAAGGTCTTTGCTTTCATTTCCTTTGCGCTACACAAGCTTCTTCTACTCAGTTGGAAAACCCTGATCTATGCATACGAATCGAATTTATTCGACCACTCCAACTTTCATGGAATAAACTTGTTGCTTAGCATCAACCTGATTCTCGTGTCTTTGTCGGTTAGTTCGCTCTTCTACCTCTTGTGTTTCTTGACAACTCACTCTCTCATCATTCCATAATCGTCTTCTATTTGCATCAAATTATTCATCATAACTTAAATACACTTGACCAGCCGCTCCAAGGCATTCACCACCGAGGACAAATATAATTGTGACAGCTGATCACTTCTGTTGATATCCACTGCTCACTGAAATCAATCATTCACTGACTATCTCAGAATTCCAGAACACTTCATATTTGTCATTCACACGGAAGCAGTTTATGAATATAAGTTTATTCGAAACGATCTCATCTACAGTAAGAGGAAGAAGAAGAGGATAATTCTATTCGGTTTCACAAACATCAGAGCAGAGCATTTCAATAAGCACAGTTGAAAGTAGTTTTCAGTTACACAACAATTATTATTGCCAACTCCGTCATTTTCTTGTCAGTTCCAATAGTGTTTTGCACGAGCATAGTCTATAGGCTCATGTTCTCAAGTGAATCAGGCAACGTCATCCCACTTCTACACCTCCTGGAGGAATGAAAGAAAGACGACAACCAAGTGATGAGTACACAGCGAAATCAGTTTGGATAAATCCAATGTTCAAAAATGGATGCATAACAAGTAAAGTGACATTTCAAGAATCAGAGGCAATTGTATTTGTGGCTGTAGATATAGTGTCAATCGCAGTGATTTCCGTCATGCACAGAAGTGAATATGCCTGGGACAGAGAAAAACATGTCGCTGAAGAAATGACATCAAAAGAAAGGAGATGGCTTGGATTTGTGCAGTGGACACCGGTGAGTGAAATAAAGTGCGAGGGTACCACCGATTGTTGCTTCCATGTGCCTTGGTGAGTTGGATGACAGTTAGTGAGGTTGAGGATATCGAGGTTTTAGGTGTGTGCGTGTTTGGTGTAGATGAGAACCTATGGACAATCTTGGAGCCAATCGAAGAGGACTTTGCGATTTAGTTACTGCCTGGAAACGTTCTCGATTTCTTCTCTGACATACGGCTCTTCACACGAAAGTCATGCTGAATATCGTATGATTCAGGTGACACATTTTCCTGTCCACTCCAGCATGGAGTTTGTTCTTCTCTCACACTCTTCTCGAGTATTCATGTGCGTATTGACATTTATGGCAGTTAGCCTAGTTAAAGATTGCACACCACCAATCCCACTTACAGCCTGCGGTGTTCAGCGTGATTTCACTAAGTCTGATTTTTAAGTGACCATCGAAGAATAAGTGGGGCGAATAATGAAGAAGAATGGGCGGAATATGTGAATTCATATACTTGTAAGAGAAGAGGTTGAGTCAGACAAGCAGACGTCTCAAATGCTCCATGGAATACGTTAAACGAAATATTTACCTAGAAATCCACACGATATGAGATGACCTCCATATATTCGAAGAGAAGAAGGAGCGGACATATGAGATATTTGATTTACTCCCCTACACAGTGCCGTCAATAATATAAGGATCAGTCTGTGCATGTCCTGTTCACTGCAGAAATCAACAAACTTGTTGACGTGAGGATGGATTTTATTTTAGACCATGCTGTGGGAGACTATTTATTAACTGCAGGAAATGATATATATATATATATATACGAGAAGAATGCAATGCAGAAGCTACTGGGACGGAGGTCGTCAGATCATCGTCCTGGGTGAATATAGAAGGGCATGCAAAACAAAGAGAGAAATCGAGAATGTACAGCACTTCGAGGCATATCAGTATCCGTTGGCAGCGCATTTGGGTGTTGTTGACTTAAAGCAATAATTTGTTTTCTACCGTATATACTGAGCTCTGCAGAAGCAAGTGAATACACAAATACCTATCGCACCTATTTCGAACACTACTGCTCTTGTTGTTATAATAATATTATTATCACCCATTGTCAAAGTTTTTTTTAAGCCAACTACATGAGGTATGCAGCCATCGAATGTTACACCACGGAACAACAACGACACAAACAGCCACAGTTTTCTATAGAACAGAAGGCTCTTGAGAATTAGGTGAGCATATTTGTGGTAGCATTATCAAGTAATTTAGATGTAATTGGCATTCAACAATTTCAGAAAACGCAGAATTCAAAAGTAAAAGAAGACTCACAGTAAACCTTGACGAAATCCTCCTTTCATTTCTATCTCACTGAAGGTTGGTGGTCTCAAGTCAACTCTCCATATACAGTCGCCATTCGCAACTGTCACATTTAAACCATCATTCAAATAAAATCGAATCGTCCCGATTCGGACATTCATTACTCCTTGAAATAAAATAAACAAACAGGCATTTTAATGGTTAGTAGGAAAGATTGGAAAGCTCTACAAATCTCAACCTTGTTCGTGATGGAAGTGAACTGATAATGGTACGTACAATTATCAGTTGAGTTTTGATGTTCATTTGGCAGGGATCAGGAATGCTAATTTGTAAGTCCATTGTAAGCCCATCTTATGCCAGAAGTAGACAGTCAGCCTTTGATATACAATGAATATTTAAACATGAAAGTCGATGTAAAGTTGGATGCGGGTCTAATACATTGATTGAGTTAGATTGTTTTCAGTTCATACAAAAAAACCACGAGTTGATTCTATGATAAATATGCTTCGGCTGTATACAACCAGAGATACAAGACTAAACAATCAAAATCAAAAGGAACAATAAGGCACTACTCTAATCCTACAACCTCCACAACTTTTGTATTATCCGACTACATTTCCGTTTGAATATTTGTCGAACAATAGGCTCATCGTTGTTTGTTGAAACAGCCGTTGTTCAAAACCTCAATCTTCTCCTTATTCTCAGGTGGAGTGCAGATGAATTCCACACTGATTTCGGAGTTGGCGTGAATATAAATCTCGCCTTTCCAAATCTGGTTTTCTCATTCTCATCAATCCAAACCGCCTGTACTTGAAAGGAAGTGACGTCTCTGAAATTTATCGCACAGAAAAATATTAGTGCTTGTTGTTGTCGTTAGTGTGTTGACTGTTTTCCTTACTTCCATATTCTGCATCTTTACTTGAAGTCCTGTATTCCCTATCTGCTTCTCTCACGTGCTTGTTGGTTTTCGCCTGTCAGCCTTCGAGTTGTCTGGCATCTGACACATAACATAGTCGAGCGAATTCAACATTTTCTCCAGTTTTCTGACTGGTACAGCCTATTCCTGTCTTCTCGCTCTCCACATCTTAAATTCACGCAAACTCCTGTGACGCAAAATCCTTGACAATTATGAATACCATCGCTGAAAGCAGTCAGTTTGTGCCGTCCTCCTGCTGCATTCATATCAAAGGCGAGCTGAGCTCAGCTCAGTTCCCTACTGTTGATCGCTGAACGTCTGACCACTATACCTAATAAAGTCAAACGTTATCCGGATACGTGATATGGATCATAAAGTGACATTGACTGGAGAACCTTAGGAAAACGAGAATGACGTGACAAACAGTTGGTCCAAGTCTGATGCTCTCGAGCAATGTCCACTCACCAAAAAATGACAAATGGAACCAGAAACGTCCAAGTGAGGGAATGTTCACAGAGACCTTTCACTCACTAGGACGAAATTCAGTGCCATATGGATTCTCACTTAGACTGTACCACAATATAAAGCGCCGCTGTTATTTAATCTCATCATCGCTTAGTATATGTTCTCACAGTTGTCATCAATTCTCACTGGAATTTCAGATAGCTTCATACTTCAGTCAGTCAAACATTCATTGGTGAGAAGTATCCAGATTTCGAAGAAGTGATTTTTCAGGTGGCAGGTTGATGGATGAAATCATATTTACTTCAGGCATTTGCACACAGAAGAAATTTTAATTACCTGAGCCAACTGTCATCGGATACCACATTTCCTCTGATTCAACGTTTTCGAAATTGACTATGCACAGACTGACAAGTATGATGAAGTTCAGTTTTGTCCCCTGAGACACCATTTTACTAAAAATATTCAAGAAAGTGGAAAGAATGACATTTTGATTCGATGTAATTTGAAATGAATGACAGTGAGTGAAACATAGATATTCGAAAGCATATCTCACAATTTTCACTTATCCCATATCCTCTACAGTGTAACAGCACGACTGTGCATACTACCTCATCTCATCCAGCCCACATCATCTCCATCATATCATAATGAAAGTCACTCACATCTTGTCGTTCACAATTCAGCTGTCACTTTAGCGATTACCTGACGTGCAAGAATTAACTTCAATATTGATATATGCATGAATAGCATTCTTGATTATAATATGGTGAACATCGATTGCTCTGAGTGAATATTTGTAAAGAAGTATGCGAATTATTTGTCCGATTCTGAAATCCCGAGAGTATGACGGGTGAAATTGAACAACAGTTCCATTTTGAAACAAACATTGTTCACAGCGTAATATGTGACCTCCATCATATCATAGTGAGACCGAGTCATATCTCGTCACTAATAATTCCGATGGCACTTAAGCGATGTAAGTTGGTTGATCTCAGTTGAGGGAAACGACCGTGTCTCTGTAAGTGATTACTCACGAATTTCCGTGGATTCGTTGTATTTTTGATGTAGTGATTGGACAATGAAGAAGGAATATTCAGTGATAAGACATTCGACTGACGTTTCTAGAGAAGCACTGCTAAACAAATCCGTCAGATTATATTCTACAAACCCTCATGAATTGCAAACTTTATCAATAAAAATCGCTTAACAGATTTAGCTAAAGGGTTCCTTCAATGAACAGACAGAGCTACAAATTACAAAGATATCAATCAGAGAACTGTATTTGTCACTTGGTCCGTGCGGTTCAACAATCGCACGGGAATTTTCACATTAATTGAGTTATGTTTACTTCGAGGTCTACTCTGCCAAATACTAGATATGAATAATTGTAAAACTTGAATGGTCCTGTCTGGATGCCTGGACAAGTGAAAGAGTGACTCTCCAGTCACAATCACTGCAACATCCATACATATATGTCATGTTTTGTTAACGCGAATGTGAATATTTCTCAAGCGGCAATTACACATTACATAGTAAATAATGGAAACAGTTTTACCACGGGAACTCACCTGTGATTTGTGATGAATGGTCAGTCAATAACTAACTTGATACTGATAGAATATTTTGTTGGACTATTTATACCACCGACAAATGCCTCTGTTTATTTCATTGGTCACTCTCAACAACCTTGTGTGCATGTTTGCGTGATTTTCCTGTTAGCATTCTGTTATAATCGGATTTACCGGATTAGAGAAAAGTCATAAATACGAAACTGTGATGGAAACGAAATCGTGTGTGTAGGTCACAGCTCATATTGCTGTTTCTCTCTGTGGCCGATATACGTGATTTACGTTAGTAACTGTATAATACACAGACATATCTATTATTTCACATCAACTAAATCTTATAGAAAGTAATCTGGTGGGTACTAACTGCCGTAGAAAAAACGATGTCACACTCGGCGTTGTGGCTCTCGTGACCTTCTTGTCCTAGTGCATCTCACTTTGATGTTTGAAACGATGAGTACTGAAATTAGGCCGCATTAAGGACAGCATCACAAACTGGCATAACCTGAGGATATTTATGTGTGCAACGCGAAATCCATTACACGACTAGTCACTATCAATCAAAATTACTTCACTTTCATCGTCAGACTTCGACGAAGCGTCCATACTGAAAAGCACAAACATGTCAGCGGAGGCTGATCGCTTCGGTCCACTCAGTTGACGGGAAAATCAGCGGCTTCGAAAACTAACAGGGAGTGCTGCACAGTTGTGACTGAATAGTTGAAGGCTCAGTGGAAGTACGTGTGTACCAATTATATGTCATTGGTAATGGATCATTCATTCAGATTTCACTGGCTGAATGGTCTACAAGGAAACGTTCAATGTGACCAGTTGGTCCACGGTACAAACCGTGGTGTTGGCTCTGCACCTTCATTTAGTCTAAAATAGTGTGAAGAAGCAGCTGGCCCCGTTTCTTGGATTTTTCTTCATTGATCTCAATTTTATCTTACACCGTGGTCCCACTTCAATTAGAGATCAAACCGTATACGATTTGGTCTAAATGACATCAAAATTGATCAAATCGCAACTGATAATTATGAGGTCATCCATTTTGTGGTATGTGTGTGTAATACAAGGTGACCAATTCGAATGTAATCTAGTAAAAATTGTCTCTCCTTCCATCAAAAAATGGTTGACCGTTGTCTGATCTGTAGGCTGATATGCCTTCGGCTAATGCATTGCACGAGCGCGTTTGCAACTCAGACATTAGGCGAAATGCCAGACGGTCTACGGTCTGAGTGTTTCGAATGCATTGTCAATATTACGCCAATTAACCGAGTGAAGGTGTTCTTGCTCTGTTACTTCCCAGCATTCAGACAATGTATCCAATGCAGTGCTGCAGGAAATGGATTGTGAGCACGAACAATTGAATGGTCACCTTTCTGACTGCAGCACTGATGTTTTAAATCAGAATCTCTTTGTTCACACTGAGGTGGAGTGCAGACGAATCGCAAAGTCATTTTGAAAATGTGAGTGACTTCCTCGCCTTTCTGATTCTGGATGATTTGGACACCATCTGTTGTGCTTGTGCACACTAAAGAGAATTCTGAAATTGTGCTTCATAGGAAAGCGAAATGGGTGACATACTCCAGATTTCAGATGACAGTAATCAGCTTGCTGAATTTTCTAGTTCGCTTCTCTTCTAGGCGATCGAAAATCTTGGTAAAGAAAGAAAGAGAGGTTTGTCGATGGAGACTTAACCCGCGAAAACCAATAAGGCTACCAGCGTATCATCAACGCACTAGCTGTGACAGGAAACGAACATGATAACACTTTCCGTTTTGTCGCAGAACAAGTTTAATTGGTAATCTGAGTCTTCGAGGGTACTGAATTTTCTTGTTTTTATAAAAATACCTATACTTCCAGTAGGAAAACATGCAGATGTTAATCAATCGAGACAAGATATTTCAACGTTCGTATATTTGAATTGAACGTGTAAGTTACAGATAGACAAGAATGAACTTTGAAAAGTATTTAAATAACTCGCTTCAAAGAATCAAGAAGTAGATGAGACGGTGGCATAATACAAAGTCAAACGAGAGACTGTGTTCTTTTCTTTTCGGTGTCAGTAAACTTGTCTCGCTCATCACCTTTCCCAATTACCCTTCTTTTTGCAAAATCAAAGTAATTTTGTCACGAACTCGAGCACTGTGAATGAGGGGTGGAAAGGCGTGTGGATATCGACTGCGGAATACTCGTTGGATGCTGATCACTTTGAGTGAACGGTAAGTGAAATTTGCAAGTTAATTGTACCCTGTTTGACAAAGTGAATTTCACCATAATTTGTTCTGGAAGCCGAAATTCCTCGAAATGTTATCTGTGATCTGTTAAATAAAATGAATAGTAATGAATAGCATATGTTCATGACACCTTATTACTATGAGTGATTGAGATGGATATAACATAACATAACATAAGGTTCATTCCAAATCAGTACTTGTGATACAGAATGGAATTCTCAGCATTTTACTACAATATTGCATCCAGTTTTTACATTAACAATAAATAAAGTTCTACATAGAATAAAGTTATCTCAACAACATATTAGTATGTCGGTAGCAAAGCAAAAATTAAAGTGTTTGAAAAGTACATACTACTAGCATATATACTGGCGTAAGCGATAGCAAAATGGTCGAGATATACAAAGTGTGAAAGAACGAACAAGAAAGTTTTAAGTAGAGTTTGCAAGGAAGAGAGAATATCAAAATGACCTCTGCTTGGTGACATCACTTCAGTCGGTGACAAAGTTATGTGAAATTCTAAATGGTTTTCAATCCGAGAAGTTCACCTGAATATCAAAATGACCTCTGCTTGGTGACATCACTGAAGTCTTCATAGATAGCTGACAAGCGCTACTGGTTGATGCGTGAACTTGTGTGTGTATATGTCATTCAACTATCCATCACACAACGGTTTTTGCCGTAGAATTACTGGTCACATTGAACGTTTCCTTGTAGAATTAAAAGTCAATCTGAACGAAGAATATTCTTTTCAATAATTTCTCATCAGGTTCTTACAATTATAAAATATAATATTTGTGGTCGTTACAATAAAGATAGCCAGGTATGCGGCGGATACATTTTTTTTTAACGTAGAATAACAGATTAGTTATGGGGTGTCAAAATAAATAGTCATATTTGTGTGACAAACGTGCTAGGCTGAAATCGATTAGAAATATTGTAAAACGGGAGACAATAGTGGTGGTTAATCATAATGGAATTGTAGAGTGTGGGGTAGGAAAATTGACAAATCAGTTCAAGTTTATAAAAGGTGTCAGGTGAGTGGCTAGTACAAAGTGGTCTGAGTTAAGCAGGATACAGTAAGACTGGAATGAGAGGTTCATAGTGAGATAACGAATATATTAAATGAAACAGGTGGAGGTAGACCGCTCAGCCAGCGAAATCTGAATGAATGATCCATTACCAATGACATATAATTGGTACACACGTACTTCCACTGAGCCTTCAACTATTCAGTCACAACTGTGCAGCACTCCCTGTTAGTTTTCGAAGCCGCTGATTTTCCCGTCAACTGAGTAGACCGAAGCGATCAGCCTCCGCTGACATGTTTGTGCTTTTCAGTATGGACGCTTCGTGGAAGTCTGACGATGAAAATGAAGTAATTTTGATTGATAGTGACTAGTCGTGTAATGGATTTCGCGTTGCACACATAAATATCCTCAGGTTATGCCAGTTTGTGATGCTGTCCTTAATGCGGTCTAATTTCAGTACTCATCGTTTCAAACATCAAAGTGAGATGCACTAGGACAAGAAGGTCACGAGAGCCACAACGCCGAGTGTGATATCGTTTTTTCTACGGCAGTTAGTACCCACCAGATTACTTTCTATAAGATTTAGTTGATATGAAATAATAGATATGTCTGTGTATTATACAGTTACTAACGTATATCACGTATATCAGCCACAGAGAGAAACAGCAATATGAGCTGTGACCTACACACACGATTTCGTTTCCATCACAGTTTCGTATTTATGACTTTTCTCTAATCCGGTAAATCCGATTTTAACAGAATGCTAACAGGAAAATCACGCAAACATGCACACAAGGTTGTTGAGAGTGACCAATGAAATAAACAGAGGCATTTGTCGGTGGTATAAATAGTCCAATAAAATATTCTATCAGTATCAAGTTGGTTATTGACTGACCATTCATCACAAATCACAGGTGAGTTCCCGTGGTAAAACTGTTTCCATTATTTACTATGTAATGTGTAATTGCCGCTTGAGAAATATTCACATTCGCGTT
Organism: Trichobilharzia regenti; assembly: GCA_944472135.2. Classification (NCBI taxonomy): domain Eukaryota; kingdom Metazoa; phylum Platyhelminthes; class Trematoda; order Strigeidida; family Schistosomatidae; genus Trichobilharzia; species Trichobilharzia regenti. Next base: position 109,730,024 of record OX235264.1, on the reverse strand, counting down.
AACAAAACATGACATATATGTATGGATGTTGCAGTGATTGTGACTGGAGAGTCACTCTTTCACTTGTCCAGGCATCCAGACAAGACCATTCAAGTTTTACAATTATTCATATCTAGTATTTGGCAGAGCAGACCTCTAAGTAAACATAACTCAATTAATGTGAAAATTCCCGTGCGATTGTTGAACCGCACGGACCAAGTGACAAATACAGTTCTCTGATTGATATCTTTGTAATTTGTAGCTCTGTCTGTTCATTGAAGGAACCCTTTAGCTAAATCTGTTAAGCGATTTTTATTGATAAAGTTTGCAATTCATGAGGGTTTGTAGAATATAATCTGACGGATTTGTTTAGCAGTGCTTCTCTAGAAACGTCAGTCGAATGTCTTATCACTGAATATTCCTTCTTCATTGTCCAATCACTACATCAAAAATACAACGAATCCACGGAAATTCGTGAGTAATCACTTACAGAGACACGGTCGTTTCCCTCAACTGAGATCAACCAACTTGCATCGCTTAAGTGCCATCGGAATTATTAGTGACGAGATATGACTCGGTCTCACTATGATATGATGGAGGTCACATATTACGCTGTGAACAATGTTTGTTTCAAAATGGAACTGTTGTTCAATTTCACCCTGTCATACTCTCGGGATTTCAGAATCGGACAAATAATTCGCATACTTCTTTACAAATATTCACTCAGAGCAATCGATGTTCACCATATTATAATCAAGAATGCTATTCATGCATATATCAATATTGAAGTTAATTCTTGCACGTCAGGTAATCGCTAAAGTGACAGCTGAATTGTGAACGACAAGATGTGAGTGACTTTCATTATGATATGATGGAGATGATGTGGGCTGGATGAGATGAGGTAGTATGCACAGTCGTGCTGTTACACTGTAGAGGATATGGGATAAGTGAAAATTGTGAGATATGCTTTCGAATATCTATGTTTCACTCACTGTCATTCATTTCAAATTACATCGAATCAAAATGTCATTCTTTCCACTTTCTTGAATATTTTTAGTAAAATGGTGTCTCAGGGGACAAAACTGAACTTCATCATACTTGTCAGTCTGTGCATAGTCAATTTCGAAAACGTTGAATCAGAGGAAATGTGGTATCCGATGTCAGTTGGCTCAGGTAATTAAAATTTCTTCTGTGTGCAAATGCCTGAAGTAAATATGATTTCATCCATCAACCTGCCACCTGAAAAATCACTTCTTCGAAATCTGGATACTTCTCACCAATGAATGTTTGACTGACTGAAGTATGAAGCTATCTGAAATTCCAGTGAGAATTGATGACAACTGTGAGAACATATACTAAGCGATGATGAGATTAAATAACAGCGGCGCTTTATATTGTGGTACAGTCTAAGTGAGAATCCATATGGCACTGAATTTCGTCCTAGTGAGTGAAAGGTCTCTGTGAACATTCCCTCACTTGGACGTTTCTGGTTCCATTTGTCATTTTTTAGTGAGTGGACATCGCTCGAGAGCATCAGACTTGGACCAACTGTTTGTCACGTCATTCTCGTTTTCCTAAGGTTCTCCAGTCAATGTCACTTTATGATCCATATCACGTATCCGGATAACGTTTGACTTTATTAGGTATAGTGGTCAGACGTTCAGCGATCAACAGAAAGGAAGTGAGCTGAGCTCCGCTCGCCTTTGGTATGAATGCAGCAGGAGGACGGCACAAACTGACTGCTTTCAGCGATGGTATTCATAATTGTCAAGGATTTTGCGTCACAGGAGTTTGCGTGAATTTAAGATGTGGAGAACGAGAAGACAGGAATAGGCTGTACCAGTCAGAAAACTGGAGAAAATGTTGAATTCGCTCGACTATGTTATGTGTCAGATGCCAGACAACTCGAAGGCTGACAGGCGAAAACCAACAAGCACGTGAGAGAAGCAGATTGGGAATACAGGACTTCAAGTAAAGATGCAGAATATGGAAGTAAGGAAAACAACCAACACACTAACGACAACAACAAGCACTAATATTTTTCTGTGCGATAAATTTCAGAGACGTCACTTCCTTTCTAGTACAGGCGGTTTGGATTGATGAGAATGAGAAAACCAGATTTGGGAAGGCGAGATTTATATTCACGCTGGCTCCGAAATCAGTGTGGAATTCATCTGCACTCCACCTGAGAATAAGGGAGAAGATTGAGGTTTTGAACAACGGCTGTTTCAACAAACAACGATGAGTTTATTGTTCGACAAATATTCAAACGGAAATGTAGTCGGATAATACAAAAGTTGTGGAGGTTGTAGGATTAGAGTAGTGCCTTATTGTTCCGTTTGATTTTGATTGTTTAGTCTTGTATCTCTGGTTGTATACAGCCGAAGCATATTTATCATAGAATCAACTCGTGGTTTTTTTGTATGAACTGAAAACAATCTAACTCAATCAATGTATTAGACCCGCATCCACCTTTACATCGACTTTCATGTTTAAATATTCATTGTATATCAAAGGCTGACTGTCTACTTCTGGCATAAGATGTGCTTACAATGGACTTACAAATTAGCATTCCTGATCCCTGCCAAATGAACATCAAAACTCAACTGATAATTGTACGTACCATTATCAGTTCATGTCCATCACGAACAAGGTTGAGATTTGTAGAGCTTTCCAATCTTTCCTACTAACCATTAAAATGCCTGTTTGTTTATTTTATTTCAAGGAGTAATGAATGTCCGAATCGGGACGATCCGATTTTATTTGAATGATGGTTTAAATGTGACAGTTGCGAATGGCGACTGTATATGGAGAGTTGACTTGAGACCACCAACCTTCAGTGAGATAGAAATGAAAGGAGGATTTCGTCAAGGTTTACTGTGAGTCTTCTTTTACTTTTGAATTCTGCGTTTTCTGAAATTGTTGAATGCCAATTACATCTAAATTACTTGATAATGCTACCACAAATATGCTCACCTAATTCTCAAGAGCCTTCTGTTCTATAGAAAACTGTGGCTGTTTGTGTCGTTGTTGTTCCGTGGTGTAACATTCGATGGCTGCATACCTCATGTAGTTGGCATAAAAAAAACTTAGACAATGGGTGATTATAATATTAATATAACAACAAGAGCAGTAGTGTTCGAAATAGGTGCGATAGGTATTTGTGTATTCACTTGCTTCTGCAGAGCTCAGTATATACGGTAGAAAACAAATTATTGCTTTAAGTCAACAACACCCAAATGCGCTGCCAACGGATACTGATATGCCTGGAAGTGCTGTACATTCTCGATTTCTCTCTTTGTTTTGCATGCCCTTCTATATTCACCCGGGACGATGATCTGACGATCTCCGTCCCAGTAGCTTCTGCATTGCATTCTTCTCGTATATATATATATATCTTTTCCTGCAGTTAATAAATAGTCTCCCACAGCATGGTCTAAAATAAAATCCATCCTCACGTCAAAAAGTTTGTTGATTTCTGCAGTGAACAGGACATGCACAGACTGATCCTTATATTATTGACGGCACTGTGTAGGGGAGTAAATTTTTTTTTTTTTTTTTTTTTTTTTTTTTTTTTTTTTTTTTTTTTTTTTTTTTTTTTTTTTTTTTTTTTTTTTTTTTTTTTTTTTTTTTTTTTTTTTTTTTTTTTTTTTTTTTTTTTTTTTTTTTTTTTTTTTTTTTTTTCTCTTACAATTATATGAATTCACATATTCCGCCCATTCTTCTTCATTATTCACCCCACTTGTTCTTCGATGGTCACTTAAAAATCAGACTTAGTCAAATCGCGCTGAACACCGCAGGCTGTAAGTGGGATTGGTGGTGTGCAATCTTTAACTAGGCTAACTGCCATAAATGTCAATACGCACATGAATACTCGAGAAGAGTGTGAGAGAAGAACAAACTCCATGCTGGAGTGGACAGGAAAATGTGTCACCTGAATCATACGATATTCAGCATGAATTTCGTGTGAAGAGCCGTATGTCAGAGAAGAAATTGAGAACGTTTCCAGGCAGTAACTAAATCGCAAAGTCCGCTTCGATTGGCTCCGAGATTGTCCATAGGTTCTCATCTACACCAAACACGCACGCACCTAAAACCTCGATATCCTCAACCTCACTAATTGTCATCCAACTCACCAAGGCACATGGAAGCAACAATCGGTGGTACCCTCGCACTTTATTTCACTCACCGGTGTCCACTGCACAAATCCAAGCCATCTTCTTTCTTTTGATGTCATTTCTTCAGCGACATTTTCTTCTCTGTCCCAGGCATATTCACTTCTGTGCATGACAGAAATCACTGCGATTGACACTATATCTACAGCCACAAATACAATTGCCTCTGATTCTTGAAATGTCACTTTACTTGTTATGCATCCATTTTTGAACATTGGATTTATCCAAACTGATTTCGCTGTGTACTCATCACTTGGTTGTCGTCTTTCTTTCATTCCTCCAGGAGGTGTAGAAGTGGGATGACGTTGCCTGATTCACTTGAGAACATGAGCCTATAGACTATGCTCGTGCAAAACACTATTGGAACTGACAAGAAAATGACGGAGTTGGCAATAATAATTGTTGTGTAACTGAAAACTACTTTCAACTGTGCTTATTGAAATGCTCTGCTCTGATGTTTGTGAAACCGAATAGAAATATCCTCTTCTTCTTCCTCTTACTGTAGATTAGATCGTTTCGAATAAACTTATATACATAAACTGCTTCCGTGTGAATGACAAATATGAAGTGTTCTGGAATGCTGAGACAGTCAGTGAATGATTGATTTCAGTGAGCAGTGGATATCAACAGAAGTGATCAGCTGTCACAATTATATTTGTCCTCGGTGGTGAATGCCTTGGAGCGGCTGATCAAGTGTATTTAAGTTATGATGAATAATTTGATGCAAATAGAAGACGATTATGGAATGATGAGAGAGTGAGTTGTAAAGAAAGACAAGAGGTAGAAGAGCGAACAAATCGACAAAGACACGAGAATCAGGTTGATGCTAAGCAACAAGTTTATTCCATGAAAGTTGGAGTGGTCGAATAAATTCGATTCGTATGCATGGATCAGGGTTTTCCAACTGAGTAGAAGAAGCTTGTGTAGCGCAAAGGAAATGAAAGCAAAGACCTTTCCTCAGGTTATCCTACACTTTGTAGATTTCTATTATCGTCATTGCGATAATCTTATCGGTGTACGTTAAAATCAGATGACGGAAGTGGAATATCAGCCAACACCCTTCCGACTGTTAACATGAACAAATCAATACCTTCATCTACTAGGCTCAACCGCAAGCACATCGCACCTCTACACTAGTCATGCTCAATATCCAATCACAAATCAAATGAACAGACACACTTCACAACGAGACACAACAAGGTGTCTTGTTTATCGTCAATTGCCTGCGACATCCGATTCGATTTCACTACAAACTCACTGCACAACGTTGACCCGATGAAAATAATGTGAATTCGTTCACTTAGAATAAATCTAAAACCAAGTGTTCCAGTAGATAGAATTCTTTCAAATATTTTTTGTTATCAAGCTCTGCATTCAGATAGGGTGTGGTTTCCAAAGAAATCATATCCACTGAGTGAATTCAAGCAAACGCATGTACACTGAGATGGTAATAATAACAGATTGCAATTCAGATTCATATCTCTTTGAAGTTATGGTCGTAGTTCAGTGTGCAGTAACGTACCGAATAATGTAGCGAACTACATTAGCGACTACATAGACTGTATAAATGGTGTGTGATTGCGTGATTATTATGCAAATGGAATACAAAAAGTTAGTTGAAATTGTGTGAAATATGACAACCTTGTATTTCACGTTGTAAAGTAAAATTGATTAAGAGTGATAAGTCCCACTGTCCTAATCACATTCTGTCGATAATTTTCCTTGCTCAATTCCATGGTTATAACTATATTCCATGAAACAGCGTGCTTGTATCTCACTGCATTGCATTATTCTGTGCTTCATATAAGATGTCAAGTGTAGAATTTACAACACAATATGTGACTCGGAAAATCACTGACGCTTTTCTCTTCTACTTATTGCAAATTATGGCGATGAATTTATCATTTTAGCTGTCAACGGTGTTTTCTTTATAACACAGTCTATTGTAACTGTGAATGAATTTGCTAAATAATCGTTTCTCGCATACACTGTTCCCTCGGTTTTAACTGTTGAAATCAATTTCAGTTTTCCAGAGAAGAGCTGACTAGCATCTAAGTGTAGGGTCACGACCACACCTCTCCAGAAAATTATACGACAAAAGCTGTTCATGTTTCTGTAGATTACATTTCGTTTTCTTCCACAACTCAAGAATGCGTGGCTGAATTTTGACTTCGTGTTTCATTGAGAACTTGATATTTGAATGGGCACCATTGAACTCCGTAGTAATGAGAATTTCCGCTTCCTGAATGTCATCACATACAGAAAATAGAGTATCTCTGCAAATATGGAAGACAACTTCATTATTCAAATCGCAGACTCCAACGAAGTTTTCTACAGATTGTACAAATAGATATCAACTCACATATCTGCTCCATAAAATTGGCGGTTCAACACGTTCCGGAATTCGCTTTGATCAATAGACGCCTCATTTCAGCCATGGATAGTAAAATATACTTTATGCATTGGCTGATTGAATTTGTCTTTTCCTGAATACGACAGTTCGTGAATAAGGATTGTATGTGACCAGATGTCAGACATTTGTTAGACATGTATTACTTTTCTAATCTTACTGAAATCTCCAACGAGTGATGAATCGTGTACACAAACAACATTTCCCTGAGCTATTATTCTCCTTTGAACAACAACCATTGACAGATTTCATGGTAATGGAAACAAATTATGCACAGGATAGCTGTCATTTACGTGTCTTTGCATGCCGTTAGCACTGTGCATACATGAGTGATGAACAAGTCCAAATAAATCTGAGTTCATTAGAGAATGCCTCTCGATGTTTGGCTTTGCTTTTCAGGCCAATTCAGCTAGTCATATCGGGTGATGCTCTGTAAACTTTCACTTTTCTCAGACAGGTAGTCTTCTTCATTCGTTAACGCCATCAATGAAACCCTGTTTTATGTATCGTAGATTGAAAATATAATTATCAATGCCTTGTTGTTAGGCAGCTTTCACAAAGAATCACTTCTGTATCAGCAGTATAGCTTTTCGATTATTAGTCAATTCAATACTGATATTTCAATGTGAACAAACCCTTCAGAAGTTCATACATTTCCACTCACTGTACTTCGAATCTACACTCGTGATGAAATCACTGTACCTCTTACTGTCGTTGTATTATGTGCACAACTTTCATTTGAGTCATATTCAATATGTGTTTGGTTTTCATTGTTTTCTTCACTGCTTAATTATTTCTCCAGCTTTGAAAATTACTGACTTTATCATACATCCCATTACTAATTGCCTGTCCTAATGATTCATTGGAGTGAGAAGATATAATGTCCATATACTTGTTCATATATAAACTGGTGTATATTATTGTCGCGTTTGATTCCGAGTAGAATAAGGCATCTCCATGTTATGCTGTTCTCTGTATCCAACTAAATGTGACTCTATGATTGGGCATCGCCTCCTATCTCCTGCAGCAAACGTGATCGCCTGCATGTGACCCTCTCATCCATGCACAAATCTTCGATTGGTTCATTCTCTGAGTTTCTCGCGAAAATCACCTCTGGACAGCTTGTCATCTGAACTTCAGTATGGAAGCAGCAACTTTTCAGAAATGCAGTAGGTGTGGGTCTGCGTTTGTCTTACGCTTCTAAATCTCACACCTTCACATGCTAGGCGCTACTGGCTGCCTGTAGCTGAAACGATGCTTTCTAGCCGAGTGAAACGAGTGACCTGCTTCAAATTTATTCGCTTGATATAGACTTGTCGTTTTTGTATTTGTTGATGGTCGGTTGTATGACTATCTTCAGCAGGTTCATCTCCTCTGTGTTTACATAAGGCTGTTCTTCCTAATTGTCCGACGAGTTTTCTCAGACTCAACTTACAGTCTCCAGCTCAATCCAGTCAACTACAAGTAGGAATACCAACAGTGATCACATACTCAAATCTCTTTGCTTTCCTGTCCTGTTGTTGACCACTTGTAATATGACATCTTCATGCTGCTGTGGAATTCTGCAAAGTTTATCCATATCTCTGTTAAGCCTCCTCACGTGGTTTGATAGAATGATCTTGCTATCAATCAGGGATTTGCGGACATCATATAATAGAAACTAACACTGCTCCAACTCGAGATTAACAAAGTGTAACACAGTGGACATGTGTTTTCTACTCTCTTACGAAAAGAACCATAACATCTACTGGTAACCTAGAAAGAAAAAAACTGAGACTGGTTATACGTTGTCATCACTTGAACGAGTGCTCACTCAGAGACAGTCTCGAGACAACGCATCACTTGATAAGTCGAACAGGCAAAATATCTGAGTATGTGAGCCAATCCATCTACGTCCACGTGGCATTGTCTTTTAAATTTCCTTGAATGACTCCTTTTCAGTGACAACGCTCAGTTAAACAAAACGCATCTTCATATACTGTCACACCACCGAATTCCGTCGTGTCAACTATTCTCATCTTTGTCGTAGAATACGTAGTTTAATTGTTCCAGTTTATCAGCTGGAACATGTTGCATTCTCACATTCAAGTAATTTGCGTATCGGTGTGAGTTTCATAGGGGTGTAACTTTTACTGCATACCCATAGCTGTAGCGGATCACTTGTCAAATGGCATACTCATATTGCTGTTGAATGGTTATGCGACATTGAACACAAATTTCTATTTGATCATCTTGCTTGAAGTGATAGCGTGAGTGATCTTTCTATCAATCAGTGATAAGCGGACATCGTACATTAGAGACAAACACAGGGTCAACTGCAGACCATACATGTGTTACATGCTGCGTGTTTTCGAAATCCAATTTTCTACTTGGAACCCAATGGAACGACAACGGGTACTATTGTAACAGATGGCAATAAACTGAGATTAGTTCTACACTGCCACTCAACTGTGAAATGAACGACTACAAAATCTGCATACAACTTTTGAAACAACGTATCAAAATCAGACTGTTGATAAGTTGAACAGGCCAAATAAAAGTAATTACTTCGACTAATCTATCACAGTTCACATGTCCTCATCTTCCAGCTCGTCGATCGATTTCTTAGTCAGTGAAGCTTCTCAGCTAAACCGAATTCATTCCATCTCCATAGACTGTCAACGCACAAAATTCTATCATGTCAACAATGCTCATCTTTCTCGTAAATCATCCAATGTGATTGTTCCGGTTTATTAGTTTGGTGAAATCGCACTCTCGTATTCAAGTATTTTTTGTGGGCTTCATACGAGTGTAACATTTCCTCCGAATTGATTGTATGCAAACTCAGGATATACATGACCCATGAAGCTTCTTCTTCAAATTCTGATAACAGTATCTTGACGAGGCGGATCAACACATAATGGAATGATCGAATATGAGTTTTCCTTGCTTCGATTTTACTGTGAAATGGTATTTGGATTATGTGACGTCAGTCTTCATGGCAATTATTGGTGAATATCAAGGTGAAAGCTTTCGTCAGACACCGCTGATACGCACAAGCATTAGTTTCTAATAACACGTGTATCAATGAGATATCATATGAACAGAACGATATCCGAACATCGGACTGGCACTGGATTCAAATTTGATTTGAGACAGTGTCACGCCAGAAAACAAGGCTAGGCAACGGATCGATGATTAAGAAAATCTCACGATATTTACAGATTTGTATGCGCTGATTAGCCTCTGATTAGCTGTCTTCTTGATGAAGTTTTTTTCGTTATTGCCTTCTATCGTTTCTGAGAAAATAAATCCATATATCTGCGAATCACATGAAGTCCGTTGTGATTGCTTGCTGATTATCACAAGGATAATCTTTGTTATCATTTTATCATGATTTAGATTCTGGAAGTAAACACTGAGGTAAATTGCTGTCCAATGCTTCGGCTTGCAGCAGGCTGTTAGCACAAATGCATTCAGCACTGTTGAGGTGCATTCAATATATTCGCAATAATACCGTACAAAGAAGAATAAGAACTCTCGGAACAGCATCACTTCTTCTTTGTTCATTCTCGAAGAATGTGTGAGTAATGAATTTTGTCGTGAACTAGTAGGACTGAAGTTACAAATCAGACTAAGTTCAAACGATTGAGAAAGGAACGAAAGGCACACTTTTGTTCATAAGATTCGAATTGATTACCCTCAGTTCCATACACATAAGAGAAAATGATTAACCTCATGACTATCAACCAATTTTGATTTGTTTTGACGAGTAAGCTTTCAGGAATGTGTCTGTTTTCTCAGTTTGATCACGGGGTGATATCCATTGAAGTCAAAACATCTTCACAACAGGTTTATACATAAAATTTTAAAAGCAGAGAAATACGTCAAGAATCATGACATAATTATATCCTTTCACAACAGGTGTTTTTATATGTATTTACATTTCATTAGCTTTGACACTGTTTGACAGGCTATCAAAGAGTAAGCTTATTCATTTATACTTCATACGTTTTGTGAAAATCTTAATGAATGCGTGTGTTCTGCTCTGAGTTGTCTGACCACCAGAATTCGGACACTCCGAAACCCTGTGGCTCTTTTCGATATCGTCGGCCTGTTATTCATTCTCGACTTAAATATCACTGCCTCATGTCACTAGCAATGATCGTTAGAGGCCGAAATCGGTAGTCGCGATCATCGGTGGAATCAACATAAGCTAGCATTGTGTTAAATCAGCCTACGCTCAGGCAGAAGACTTCCTGTCAAATTGAACGTGACCGAAAAAAACACGTCGCCTAAGTGTTCGTATCATCATAACAATCAAGAGATTAATCAACCAGCACTTTGGTCACTGTCCACTTTGACAGGGGCTGATTTTTGCTTTACACTAGGCCGATTGACTCATGTGAAGACCTCGTAAGTTCAATGGTAACAACAGACGTGATTCTCTGGAAGCGATTTATCAATTCACCTTTGAGAACTCGAAAAGTGTGTGATTTGATGAAGCTGATTTTTGAGACGTTTTCAGGCCAATGCGTGCATTTACAAGTTATCCATGTTAACAGCTGCTTGCTTGATAAACCATTTAGAAGGTCGTACAACCTGCTTGTTGGTTCATCTCAATCAGTCAGCAGTATACGGCGTCATGTAGACACACTTGCTTTCCTCATGACTGTTGATGATATCAGACAAATCAAATTTATCATTGTGAATACTTTATAAACAAAACAGTGTTGAGATTTCACCTCCTCGTCATTCTTACACAGTAAATTGCCACTGTAATCTTAATAACAGTAAACTGACTTGAAAATTTCATTTTCTGTTTAGCGGATGTTTACGGAATACGAAATTCTATTTGCATAGCCTTTTCGAAGAGACACGTAGACTGAAATACGTATGACAAATTGGTTTCCTGAATCCGATTATTCCACCATCAAATCTAAACTTCATCATGATCTTTGCTCTGTGCATCCTCTATTTGATGAAGATTGAATCAAATGACGTCTTGCTTCCAATTGCACATAGTACGGGTATTATTGTTAATTTTTATTTATGTAGATGACTCAATCTAGTTTGAATTCACTACGACCAACCATTTAGAATTTCGTACAACTTCGTGGTCGCCCCATATCAATCAGTCAGTAGTTTACGGCGTCATTTAGATACACCTGCTTTCCCCATGATTATTAGTCATGTCAGATAGATCACATTTGCCATTGTGAATACTTTACAGACAAAATAGTGCTAAGATTTAATGTCGTCGAACTATGGTTAAATTATTTATAAAGATGTGACTTTCTGTTCTGTTAATGTTTACGGATTACAAAATTGTAATTGCATAGCACATTTTGAAAAGGCACTTAGAGAGAATTACATTCAGACAAATTGGTTTGCTGAATCCGATTATTCCAGAATCTCTTGAGAAGTCAGTTTCGTCCACGCCATCGCTAAATTGCATTGCGATTCATAGAATAGTATTAGTTGTGATATGCTGTTGCACGCGTATACTACACTCGAAACTGAAAGCAAAAGAGATAATCTCTCTCTGTTAATTATTTCAAATTTCATCATCATGTTTTTCCTTTCCTACATAATTTTAGTGAGATGGTGTCTCAGAGGTCAAAACTACACCTCATCATGATCGTCGGACTGTTAATCCTCAGTATGATGAGGATTAGATCACAAAGCTTCTTTCTCCCAATGACACTTGGACCAAATAGTAATTTTTAATTTTTTTATATTTGTAAATGACTCAATTGAGTTTGATATCGCTCTGACTAATTATGGAAACAAATTGCTTCGCTAAATTCACGAAGCTTCTCACTCGTGACTGACTGACATCTCGAGTACCTGGAATTCCAGTGACAGTTCGTAGTCACAGTGAGAACACATCCGCACAAGTGATGAGAGTGGATGGTGGTGGTGCTATATATTGCTGGTTAGCAAATGTGAGAATACATTTGCCACTGGATTCTGTCCTAGTGAGTGAACAGCTAGTAAGATCATCTCGTCAGCTTGAAGTTTCCGATCTAGTTTTCATGCGATGATGTGTTCACTTAGTGGTGTTGCTTGCTCAGTCGAAATCGCCAGCAACGCAGCTCAGGGTTGATAACAAGATTCATATTGTGAACACAATCGTTAAGTCGGTCAGTTATTCAGTTCTTCGATAGGTGAAAACAGTAAGCTTAGCAGGAATGATTCCATCCACACAAAGTCTTTGAAACAGTTTCCTCCTAAAAATACGCAGTTAAATTAATTGTTAAATACTTCGTTTTAAAACCTAGTTTGCAAGAGGCACCACGGATAACCATGTTTCTGGAGAACAGGTGAAACGCAGCGACCACTGACGTGCACCTGCTACGACAGCCTAGTTTGAGAATCACCACAAACGGCTCACGATCAGGAAATTCAGGTTTCATATTAAGCCAGCTCGTTAACCATTAAACCACTGTGGATGCTGATTTCGGTGATTGAGCTATGCTTATCTGCCTGGAAATACGATGAAATTGTTCTCGAGACCAAGAAATTAGGCCCTCCAATACAGTTTGATTGTTCCGTATTAAGTGTACATTCTGCTTGCTGATACGATGAGAAGAGTGATTGACATCCCTCATTTACTTTTCATGGTGATTCGAGGTCCATAGGAAAGTTATGGGCTGACAGACTGCCACTGACATAAAATGAGTGACGATTAATAGAGGAATAGAATTCTGTATTCCTCGTGAAATGTATCAATGACTTGGAAATCCACATTGACGATCTCTACAAAGCAACCTTTGAAACTTAACGGATCAGCAGATTATTGTTATTTCGCTTCATTCATGAACTAGGTCTACTTGCAGAGATTTCAATCCTTTCCTTTAAACCATTCATATGTCTTTCTGTTGATTTCTAGGTGAAGAAACTGTCAAATTTGATAAGATCAATTTCACTTTGGACAAACAGCATAACCTAACAGTTGAGGATGTGAAATGCACTTACAAGCTTCAATTCGGCACATCCCTAACCGAAGAAGAATTCGCAACCAAAAGTGGAAAGCGTCTAGGTTCAAAAAGTGAGTCCATTTGCTTTAAGTCAACAACACCCAAATGCGCTGCCAACGGATACTGATATGCCTGGAAGTGCTGTACATTCTCGATTTCTCTCTTCGTTTTGCATGCTCTTCTATATTCACCCAGGACGATGATCTGACGACCTCCGTCCCAGTAGCTTCTGCATTGCATTCTTCTCGTATCTATATATATATAATTTCCTGTAGTTAACAAATAGTCTCCCACAGCATGGTCTAAAATAAAATCCAACCTCACGTCAACAAGTTTGTTGATTTCTGCAGTGAACAGGACATGAACAGACTGATCCTTATATTATTGACGGCACTGTGTAGGGGAGTAAATCAAATATCTCATATGTCCGCTCCTTCTTCTCTTCGAATATATGGAGGTCATCTCATATCGTGTGGATTTCTAGGTAAATATTTCGTATAACATATTCCATTGAGCGATTGAGACGTCTGCTTGTCTGACTCAACCTCTTCTCTTACAATTATATGAATTCACATATTCCGCCCATTCTTCTTCATTATTCGCCCCACTTATTCTTCGATGGTCACTTAAAAATCAGACTTAGTCAAATCGCGCTGAACACCGCAGGCTGTAAGTGGGATTGGTGGTGTGCAATCTTTAACTAGGCTAACTGCCATAAATGTCAATACGCACATGAATACTCGAGAAGAGTGTGAGAGAAGAACAAAGTCCATGCTGGAGTGGACAGGAAAATGTGTCACCTCAATCATACGATATTCAGCATGACTTTCCTGTGAAGAGCCGTATGTCAGAGAAGAAATCGAGAACGTTTCCAGGCAGTAACTAAATCGCAAAGTCCTCTTCGATTGGCTCCGAGATTGTCCATAGGTTCTCATCTACACCAAACACGCACACACCTAAAAACTCGATATCCTCAACCTCACTAACTGTCATCCAACTCACCAAGGCACATGGAAGCAACAATCGGTGGTACCCTCGCACTTTATTTCACTCACCGGTGTCCACTGCACAAATCCAAGCCATCTCCTTTCTTTTGATGTCATTTCTTCAGCGACATTTTCTTCTCTGTCCCAGGCATATTCACTTCTGTGCATGACGGAAATCACTGCGATTGACACTATATCTACAGCCACAAATACAATTGCCTCTGATTCTTGAAATGTCACTTTACTTGTTATGCATCCATTTTTGAACATTGGATTTATCCAAACTGATTTCGCTGTGTACTCATCACTTGGTTGTCGTCTTTCTTTCATTCCTCCAGGAGGTGTAGAAGTGGGATGACGTTGCCTGATTCACTTGAGAACATGAGCCTATAGACTATGCTCGTGCAAAACACTATTGGAACTGACAAGAAAATGACGGAGTTGGCAATAATAATTGTTGTGTAACTGAAAACTACTTTCAACTGTGCTTATTGAAATGCTCTGCTCTGATGTTTGTGAAACCGAATAGAATTATCCTCTTCTTCTTCCTCTTACTGTAGATTAGATCGTTTCGAATAAACTTATATTCATAAACTGCTTCCGTGTGAATGACAAATATGAAGTGTTCTGGAATGCTGAGATAGTCAGTGAATGATTGATTTCAGTGAGCAGTGGATATCAACAGAAGTGATCAGCTGTCACAATTATATTTGTCCTCGGTGGTGAATGCCTTGGAGCGGCTGATCAAGTGTATTTAAGTTATGATGAATAATTTGATGCAAATAGAAGACGATTATGGAATGATGAGAGAGTGAGTTGTAAAGAAAGACAAGAGGTAGAAGAGCGAACTAACCGACAAAGACACGAGAATCAGGTTGATGCTAAGCAACAAGTTTATTCCATGAAAGTTGGAGTGGTCGAATAAATTCGTTTTGTATGCATAGATCAGGGTTTTCCAACTGAGTAGAAGAAGCTTGTGTAGCGCAAAGGAAATGAAAGCAAAGACCTTTCCTCAGGTTATCCTACACTTCGTAGATTTCTATTATCGTCATTGCGATAATCTTATCGGTGTACGTTAAAATCAGATGACGGAAGTGGAATATCAGCCAACACCCTTCCGACTGTTAACATGAACAAATCAATACCTTCATCTACTAGGCTCAACCGCAAGCACATCGCACCTCTACACTAGTCATGCTCAATATCCAATCACAAATCAAATGAACAGACACACTTCACAACGAGACACAACAAGGTGTCTTGTTTATCGTCAATTCTCTGCGACATCCGATTCGATTTCGCTACAAACTCACTGCACAACGTTGACCCGATGAAAATAATGTGAATTCGTTCACTTAGAATAAATCTAAAACCAAGTGTTCCAGTAGATAGAATTCCTTCAAATATTTTTTTGTTATCAAGCTCTGCATTCAGATAGGATGTGGTTTCCAAAGAAATCATATCCACTGAGTGAATTCAAGCAAACGCATGTATACTGAGATGGTAATAATAATAGATTGCAATTCAGATTCATATCTCTTTGAAGTTATGGTCGTAGTTCAGTGTGCAGTAACGTACCGAATAATGTAGCGAACTACATTAGCGACTACATAGACTGTATAAATGGTGTGTGATTGCGTGATTATTATGCAAATGGAATACAAAAAGTTAGTTGAAATTGTGTGAAATATGACAACTTTGTATTTCACGTTGTAAAGTAAAATTGATTAAGAGTGATAAGTCCCACTGTCCTAATCACATTCTGTCGATAATTTTCCTTGCTCAATTCCATGGTTATAACTATATTCCATGAAACAGCGTGCTTGTATCTCACTGCATTGCATTATTCTGTGCTTCATATAAGATGTCAAGTGTAGAATTTACAACACAATATGTGACTCGGAAAATCACTGACGCTTTTCTCTTCTACTTATTGCAAATTATGGCGATGAATTTATCATTTTAGCTGTCAACGGTGTTTTCTTTATAACACAGTCTATTGTAACTGTGAATGAATTTGCTAAATAATCGTTTCTCGCATACACTGTTCCCTCGGTTTTAACTGTTGAAATCAATTTCAGTTTTCCAGAGAAGAGCTGACCAGCATCTAAGTGTAGGGTCACGACCACACCTCTCCAGAAAATTACACGACAAAAGCTGTTCATGTTTCTGTAGATTACATCTCGTTTTCTTCCACAACTCAAGAATGCGTGGCTGAATTTTGACTTCGTGTTTCATTGAGAACTTGATATTTGAATGGGCACCATTGAACTCCGTAGTAATGAGAATTTCCGCTTCCTGAATGTCATCACATACAGAAAATAGAGTATCTCTGCAAATATGGAAGACAACTTCATTATTCAAATCGCAGACTCCAACGAAGTTTTCTACAGATTGTACAAATAGATATCAACTCACATATCTGCTCCATAAAATTGGCGGTTCAACACGTTCCGGAATTCGCTTTGATCAATAGACGCCTCATTTCAGCCATGGATAGTAAAATATACTTTATGCATTGGCTGATTGAATTTGTCTTTTCCTGAATACGACAGTTCGTGAATAAGGATTGTATGTGACCAGATGTCAGACATTTGTTAGACATGTATTACTTTTCTAATCTTACTGAAATCTCTAACGAGTGATGAATCGTGTACACAAACAACATTTCCCTGAGCTATTATTCTCCTTTGAACAACAACCATTGACAGATTTCATGGTAATTGAAACAAATTATGCACAGGATAGCTGTCATTTACGTGTCTTCGCATGCCGTTAGCACTGTGCATACATGAGTGATGAGCAAGTCCAAATAAATCTGAGTTCATTGGAGAATGCCTCTCGATGTTTGCCTTTGCTTTTCAGGTCAATCCAGCTAGTCATATCGGGTGATGCTCTGTAAACTTTCACTTTTCTCAGACAGGTAGTCTTCTTCATTCGTTAACGCCATCAATGAAACCCTGTTTTATGTATCGTAGATTGAAAATCTAATTATCAATGCCTTGTTGTTAGGCAGCTTTCACAAAGAATCACTTCTGTATCAGCAGTATAGCTTTTCGATTAATAGTCAATTCAATACTGATATTTCAATGTGAACAAACCCTTCAGAAGTTCATACATTTCCACTCACTGTACTTCGAATCTACACTCGTGATGAAATCACTGTACCTCTTGCTGTCGTTGTATTATGTGCACAACTTTCATTTGCGTCATATTCAATATGTGTTTGGTTTTCACTGTTTTCTTCACTGAATAATTATTTCTTCAGCTTAAAAAATTACTGACTTTATCATACATCCCATTACTAATTGCCTGTCCTAATGATTTATTGAAATGAGAAGATATAATGTCCATATACTTGTTCATATGTAAACTGGTGTATATTATTGTCGCGTTGGATTCCGAGTAGAATAAGGCATCTCCATGTTATGCTGTTCTCTGCATCCAACTAAATGTGACTCTATGATTGGGCATCGGCTCCTATCTCCTGCAACAAACGTGATCGCCTGCATGTGACCCTCTCATCCATGCCCAAATCTTCGATTGGTTCATTCTCTGAGTTTCTCGCGAAAATCACCTCTGGGCAGCTGGTCATCTGAACTTCAGTATGGAAGCAGCAACTTTTCAGAAATGCAGTAGGTGTGGGTCTGCGTTTGTCTTACGCTTCTAAATCTCACACCTTCACATGCTAGGCGCTACTGACTGCCTGTAGCTGAAACGATGCTTTCTAGCCGGGTGAAACAAGTGACCTCCTTCAAATTTATTCGCTTGATAGAGATTTGTCGTTTTTGTATTTGTTGCTGGTCGGTTGTTTGTCTATCTTCAGCAAGTTCATCTCCTCTGTGTTTGCATAAGGCTGTTCTTCCTAATTGTCCGACGAGTTTTCTCAGACTCAACTTACAGTCTTCAGCTCAATCCAGTCTACCACGAGTAGGAATATCAACGTCGATAAGATAATCTAATCTCTTCTCTTTCCTGTCCTGTTGTTGACCACTTGTAATATGACATCTTCATGCTGCTGTGGAATTCTGCAAAGTTTATCCAGATCTCTGTTAAGCCTCCTCACGTGGTTTGATAGAATGATCTTACTATCAATCAGTGATATGCGAATATCATATAATAGAAACTAACACTGCTCCAACTCGAGATTAACAAAGTGTAACACAGTGGACATGTGTTTTCTACTCTCTTACGAAAAGAACCATAACATCTACTGGTAACCTAGAAAGAAAAAAACTGAGACTGGTTATACGTTGTCATCACTTGAACGAGTGCTCACTCAGAGACAGTCTCGAGACAACGCATCACTTGATAAGTCGAACAGGCAAAATATCTGAGTATGTGAGCCAATCCATCTACGTCCACGTGGCATTGTCTTTTAAATTTCCTTGAATGACTCCTTTTCAGTGACAACGCTCAGTTAAACAAAACGCATCTTCATATACTGTCACACCACCGAATTCCGTCGTGTCAACTATTCTCATCTTTCTCGTAGAATACGTAGTGTGATTGTTCCAGTTTATGAGCTGGAACATGTTGCATTCTCACATTCAAGTAATTTGCGTATCGGTGTGTGTTTCATAGGGGTGTAACTTTTACTGCATATCCATAGCTGTAGCAGATCACTTGTCAAACGGCATACTCATATTGCTGTTGAATGGTTATGCGACATTGAACACAAATTTCTATTTGATCATCTTGCTTGAAGTGATAGCGTGAGTGATCTTTCTATCAATCAGTGATAAGCGGACATCGTACATTAGAGACAAACACAGGGTCAACTGCAGACCATACATGTGTTACATGCTGCGTGTTTTCGAAATCCAATTTTCTACTTGGAACCCAATGGAACGACAACGGGTACTATTGTAACAGATGGCAATAAACTGAGATTAGTTCTACACTGCCACTCAACTGTGAAATGAACGACCACAAAATCTGCATACAACTTTTGAAACAACGTATCAAAATCAGACTGTTGATAAGTTGAACAGGCCAAATAAAAGTAATTACTTCAACTAATCTATCACAGTTCACATATCCTCATCTTCCAGCTCGTCGATCGATTTCTTAGTCAGTGAAGCTTCTCAGCTAAACCGAATTCATTCCATCTCCATAGACTGTCAACGCACAAAATTCTATCATGTCAACAATGCTCATCTTTCTCGTAAATCATCCAATGTGATTGTTCCGGTTTATTAGTTTGGTGAAATCGCACTCTCGTATTCAAGTATTTTTTGTGGGCTTCATACGAGTGTAACATTTCCTCCGAATTGATTGTATGCAAACTCAGTATATACATGAACCATGAAGCTTCTTCTTCTAATTCTGATAACAGTATCTTGACGAGGCGGATCAACACATAATGGAATGATCGAATATGAGTTTTCCTTGCTTCGATTTTACTGTGAAATGGTATTTGGATTATGTGACGTCAGTCTTCATGGCAATTATTGGTGAATATCAAGGTGAAAGCTTTCGTCAGACACCGCTGATACGCACAAGCATTAGTTTCTAATAACACGTGTATCAATGAGATATCATATGAACAGAACGACATCCGAACATCGGACTGTCACTGGATTCAAATTTGATTTGCGATAGTGTCACGCCAGAAAACAAGGCTAGGCAACGGATCGATGATTAAGAAAATCTCACGATATTTACAAATTTGTATGCGCTGATTAGCCTCTGATCAGCTGTCTTCTTGATGAAGGTTTTTTCGTTATTGCCTTCTATCGTTTTTGAGAAAATAAATCCATATATCTGCGAATCACATGAAGTCCGTTGTGATTGCTTGCTGATTATCTCAAGGATAATCTTTGTTGTCGTTTTATCATGATTTAGATTCTGGAAGTAAACACTGAGGTAAATTGCTGTCCAATGCTTCGGCCTGCAGCAGGCTGTTAGCACAAATGCACTCAGCACTGTTGAGGTGCATTCAATATATTCGCAATAATACCGTACAAAGAAGAATAAGAACTCTCGGAACACCATCACTTCTTCTTTGTTCATTCTCGAAGAATGTGTGAGTAATGAATTTTGTCGTGAACTAGTAGGACTGAAGTTACAAATCAGACTAAGTTCAAACGATTGAGAAAGGAACGAAAGGCACACTTTTGTTCATAAGATTCGAATTGATGACCCTCAGTTCCATACACATAAGAGAAAATGATTAACCTCATGACTATCAACCAATTTTGATTTGTTTTGACGAGTAAGCTTTCAGGAATGTGTCTGTTTTCTCAGTTTGATCACGGGGTGATATCCATTGAAGTCAAAACATCTTCACAACAGGTTTATACATAAAATTTTAAAAGCAGAGAAATACGTCAAGAATCATGACATAATTATATCCTTTCACAACAGGTGTTTTTATATGTATTTACATTTCATTAGCTTTGACACTGTTTGATAGGCTATCAAAGAGTAAGCTTATTCATTTATACTTCATACGTTTTGTGAAAATCTTAATGAATGCGTGTGTTCTGCTCTGAGTTGTCTGACCACCAGAATTCGGACACTCCGAAACCCTGTGGCTCTTTTCGATATCGTCGGCCTGTTATTCATTCTCGACTTAAATATCACTGCCTCATGTCACTAGCAATGATCGTTAGAGGCCGAAATCGGTAGTCGCGATCATCGGTGGAATCAACATAAGCTAGCATTGTGTTAAATCAGCCTACGCTCAGGCAGAAGACTTCATGTCAAATTGAACGTGACCGAAAATAACACGTTGTTTATGTGTTCGTATCATCATAACAATCAACAGATTAATCAACCAGCACTTTGATCACTGTTCACTTTGACAGTGGCTGATTTCTGCTTCACACTAAGCCGATTGACTCATGTGATGACCTCGTAATCAATTCACCTTTGAGAACTCGAAAAGTGCGTGATTTGATGAAGCTGATTTTTGAGACGTTTTCAGGCCAATGCGTGCATTTACAAGTTATCCATGTTAACAGCTGCTTGCTTGATAAACCATTTAGAAGGTCGTACAACCTGCTTGTTGGTTCATCTCAATCAGTCAGCAGTATACGGCGTCATGTAGACACACTTGCTTTCCTCATGACTGTTGATGATATCAGACAAATCAAATTTATCATTGTGAATACTTTATAGACAAAACAGTGTTGAGATTTCACCTCCTCGTCATTCTTACACAGTTAATTGCAACTGTAATCTTGATAACAGTAAACTGACTTGAAAATTTCACTTTCTGTTTAGCGGATGTTTACGGAATACGAAATTGTATTTGCATAGCCTTTTCGAAGAGACACGTAGACTGAAATACGTATGACAAATTGGTTTCCTGAATCCGATTATTCCACCATCAAATTTAAACTTCATCATGATCTTTGCTCTGTGCATCCTCTATTTGATGATGATTGAATCAAATGACGTCGTGCTTCCAATTGCACATAGTACGGGTATTATTGTTAATTTTTATTTATGTAGATGACTCAATTGAGTTTGAATTCACTACGACCAACCATTTAGAATTTCGTACAACTTCGTGGTTGCCTCATATCAATCAGTCAGCAGTTTACGGCGTCATGTAGATACGCTTGCTTTCCTGATGATTATTAGTGATGTCAGATAGATCACATTTGCCATTGTGAATACTTTACAGACAAAATAGTGCTAAGATTTAATGTCGTCGAACTATGTTTAAATTATTTAAAGATGTGACTTTCTGTTCTGTTAATGTTTACTGATTACAAAATTGTAATTGCATAGCACATTTTGAAAAGGCACTTAGAGAGAATTACATTCAGACAAATTGGTTTGCTGTATCCGATTATTCCAGAATCTCTTGAGAAGTCAGTTTCGTCCACGCCATCGCTAAATTGCATCGCGATTCATAGAATAGTATTAATTGTGATGTGCTGTTGCACGCGTATACTACTCTCGAAACTGAAAGCAAAAGAGATAATCTCTCTCTGTTAATTATTTCAAATTTCATCATCATGTTTTTCCTTTCCTACATAATTTTAGTGAGATGGTGTCTCAGAGGTCAAAACTACACCTCATCATGATCGTCGGACTGTTCATCCTCAGTATGATGAGGATTAGATCACAAAGCTTCTTTCTCCCAATGACACATGGACCAAATGGTAATTTTTAATTTTTTTATATTTGTAAATGACTCAATTGAGTTTGATATCGCTCTGACTAATTATGGAAACAAATTGCTTCGCTAAATTCATGAAGCTTCTCACTCGTGACTGACTGACATTTCGAGTACCTGGAATTCCATTGACAGTTCGTGGTCACAGTGACAAAACATCCGCACAAGTGATGAGAGTGGATGGTGGTGGTGATATATATTGCTGGTTAGCGAATGTGAGAATACATTTGCCACTGGATTCTGTTCCAGTGAATGAACAGTTAGTGAGTTCATCTCGTCCACTTGAAGATTCCGATCCAGTTTTCATGCGATGATGTTTTCACATAGTTGTGTTGCTTGCTCAGTCGAAATCGCCAGCAACGCAGCTCAGGGTTAATAACAAGATTCATATTGTGAACACAATCGTTAAGTCGGCCAGTTATTCAGTTCTTCGGTAAGTGAAAACAGTAAGCTTAGCAGGAATGATTCCTTCCACACAAGGTCTTTGAAACAATTTCCTCCAAAAAATACGCAGTTACATTATTCTCTAACTACTTCGTTTTAAAACCTAGTTTGCAAGAGGCACCACGGATAACCATGTTTCTGGAGTACAGGTGAAACGCAGCGACCACAGACGTGCACCTGTTTCGATAGCCTAGTTTGAGAATCACCACAAACGGCTCAAAATCAGGAAATTCAGGTTTCATCTTAAGCCAGCTCGTTAACCATTCAGCCACTGTGGATGCTGATTTCGGTGATTGAGCTTTGCTTATCTGCCTGGAAATACGATGAAATTGTTCTCGAGACCCAGAAATTAAGCACTCCAATACAGTTTGATTGTTCCGTATTGAGTGTACATTCTGCCTGTTAATACGATTAGAAGAGTGATTGACATCCCTCATTTACTTTTCATGGTGATTCGAGGTCCATAGGAAAGTTATGGACTGACAGACTGCTACTGACATAAAATGAGTGACGATTGTGAGTGGAATAGAATTCTGTATTCCTCGTGAAATGTATCAATGACTTGGAAATCCACATTGACGATCTCTACAAAGCAATCTTTGAAACTCAACGGATCAGCAGATTATTGTTATTTCGCTTCATTCATGAACTAGGTCTACTTGCAGAGATTTCAATCCTTTCCTTTAAACCATGTGATATGTCTTTTTGCTGATTTTAAGATGAAGTAACTGTCAAATTTGATAAGATCACTTTCACTTTGGATAAACAGCATAACCTAACAGTTAGGGATGTGAAATGCACTTACAAGCTTCAATTCGGCACATCCCTAACCGAAGAAGAATTGACAACCAAAAGTGGAAAGCGTCTAGGTTCAAAGTGAGTCTTTTTAAAGTGTGAATTATGCGACATTTGAAGCTTGATGACAAACGTGACATCTAAATCTCCTGATAATGGTGATGTAAATGCACTCACCGTATTCTCAGGAATACAAGGTACATTTTCCAAAGAACCTCCACGTCCATAGAAAAAATGAGGCATTTTTGGGTTGCTGTTGTCATGTGTGTACACTATCGTACTTGTGGTGTCACGTGAAATGACCAGTTTGTTTTCAGTCCCGTGAAATCTCATGTATTTCCAGTGAACAAATTTAAACAATAGGTGACAATGCTAATAATATTGATAATATTGAGCTGTAGTGGTAGAATGAATCTAGATGTGTTTTTTATAATTTCAATCGCTACTGCAGTTTTCGACATAATGTTTTCAATTGAGAGCGCTTCACTGCGTTGCTGACGAGAACATGAGTGCCTCGAAGTGCTTCACATTCTCAATGTCCATGGTAGGTTTCCACGACCATCCGTATTCTCCAAAGGCTGACTTCACTGAATTTTCCGAATATATGACAGTCAACACCTGAGAAGACTCCTCCTCATTGAATTCCTCTAATATGATTGAAGTAGTAACTGAAGTTGAGACAGTCTCACAAATCCATCTCGGTGTCATTCATTTTGTTGATTTCAGTTCCACACGTGAACGAAACACATGCGAACTGATTGCTTGATTGTTGACTGTACTCTGAAAGTGAACGTATCGAATGTGTCTTATCTCGGCTTATTCCACTCAACATGTCGATGATCTGCGGACTAACGTCACAGTATCCTTTGCGCTGTAATATTCTCAAAGCAATACATTCTTTTATGAAGTTCACAAATAGTCTCAGTCAAAATGCTCCGAAACGAAATCCATCAAAATGTCATACAGTCTGTTTATTTCAGTTTCAGCTATGAACAAGATTCGCGCAGACAGATTGCTCTAATACTGAATGTATAAGCACTGTGTAAGCGAGTCATTGGAATATATCCTATCTCGCCATCAGAATTTCTTCGAATCCCTGTTGGTCGTCTCATTTCTTGACGATTTCTGAGGAAATATTTCGTTTGACTTTTCACATGAGACAGTTGAAACTTTCTCCTGGTCCATGTCAACATCTTCTCTGGCATCTTCTCGCCGTTTCATATATTCCGCCAAGTCTTCTTCATTGTTCTCTTCGCGTATTCTTGCACGGAAATCTGAAATCAGACTAATTTTTATCGGGTAGAACATCAAGGGCTGTAAGATGCGTTGTTGGAGTGTTGTATTTACCTTAGCTGATTGATGTTATTGTTAATAGACACTTGAAAACGTGCAAGGAGTTGGCTGAATGCATCTCATGTGACATCAGAAATCCTCTCTACTACTTGCAATTTTCTCCTTTATGTGTACTAGTCACATAGCGGAAGAAATTCCGTGATAAACTATGTAGGTGTGAGCAGGAAAATGTATAACCTCGTGAACAGATAAATCCCTGAAATGATCTTGTGAAACGTCTCAATCAGCAACTGATTCTGATGAGTATTCATGTGTTCATTTCAACTTTTTCTCCGACTTTCTTCCCTTCTAGGGATTGTAAAATGATGCAACCAACAAGCCATTAAATTTTGGTTGTGCAAAACGAAATTGAAGCTGCCACGAAAGCTTCAGTAGCGTGAACAAGACGAAAGCATACTGCCTTCGTTAGTTTATTCTACACGTTGTAAATTAACCACATTGTCACTGTAATAAAATCACATGAACGAGGTGGCATTCCAACTGACATACTTTCAAAGTGTTAGCTTAATCCTATACTTCATATCTCTCGATCAATCCATACACACATCACACGTCCACATCAGCTGACGCACACCTGATATCAACGGTATCCATGTATGAAACTGTGAAGGGTTTGTTCACATTGAAATATCAGTATTGAATTGACTAATAATCGAAAAGCTATACTGCTGATACAGAAGTGATTCTTTGTGAAAGCTGCCTAACAACAAGGCATTGATAATTAGATTTTCAATCTACGATACATAAAACAGGGTTTCATTGATGGCGTTAACGAATGAAGAAGACTACCTGTCTGAGAAAAGTGAAAGTTTACAGAGCATCACCCGATATGACTAGCTGGATTGACCTGAAAAGCAAAGGCAAACATCGAGAGGCATTCTCCAATGAACTCAGATTTATTTGGACTTGCTCATCACTCATGTATGCACAGTGCTAACGGCATGCGAAGACACGTAAATGACAGCTATCCTGTGCATAATTTGTTTCAATTACCATGACATCTGTCAATGGTTGTTGTTCAAAGGAGAATAATAGCTCAGGGAAATGTTGTTTGTGTACACGATTCATCACTCGTTAGAGATTTCAGTAAGATTAGAAAAGTAATACATGTCTAACAAATGTCTGACATCTGGTCACATACAATCCTTATTCACGAACTGTCGTATTCAGGAAAAACAAATTCAATCAGC
The DNA here is from genome assembly GCA_944472135.2 of Trichobilharzia regenti. Lineage (NCBI taxonomy): Eukaryota > Metazoa > Platyhelminthes > Trematoda > Strigeidida > Schistosomatidae > Trichobilharzia > Trichobilharzia regenti. The sequence goes on along the minus strand of OX235264.1, from coordinate 109,703,596 downwards.
CAATGCATAAAGTATATTTTACTATCCATGGCTGAAATGAGGCGTCTGTTGATCAAAGCGAATTCCGGAACGTGTTGAACCGCCAATTTTATGGAGCAGATATGTGAGTTGATATCTATTTGTACAATCTGTAGAAAACTTCGTTGGAGTCTGCGATTTGAATAATGAAGTTGTCTTCCATATTTGCAGAGATACTCTATTTTCTGTATGTGATGACATTCAGGAAGCGGAAATTCTCATTACTACGGAGTTCAATGGTGCCCATTCAAATATCAAGTTCTCAATGAAACACGAAGTCAAAATTCAGCCACGCATTCTTGAGTTGTGGAAGAAAACGAGATGTAATCTACAGAAACATGAACAGCTTTTGTCGTGTAATTTTCTGGAGAGCTGTGGTCGTGACCCTACACTTAGATGCTGGTCAGCTCTTCTCTGGAAAACTGAAATTGATTTCAACAGTTAAAACCGAGGGAACAGTGTATGCGAGAAACGATTATTTAGCAAATTCATTCACAGTTACAATAGACTGTGTTATAAAGAAAACACCGTTGACAGCTAAAATGATAAATTCATCGCCATAATTTGCAATAAGTAGAAGAGAAAAGCGTCAGTGATTTTCCGAGTCACATATTGTGTTGTAAATTCTACACTTGACATCTTATATGAAGCACAGAATAATGCAATGCAGTGAGATACAAGCACGCTGTTTCATGGAATATAGTTATAACCATGGAATTGAGCAAGGAAAATTATCGACAGAATGTGATTAGGACAGTGGGACTTATCACTCTTAATCAATTTTATTTTACAACGTGAAATACAAAGTTGTCATATTTCACACAATTTCAACTAACTTTTTGTATTCCATTTGCATAATAATCACGCAATCACACACCATTTATACAGTCTATGTAGTCGCTAATGTAGTTCGCTACATTATTCGGTACGTTACTGCACACTGAACTACGACCATAACTTCAAAGAGATATGAATCTGAATTGCAATCTGTTATTATTACCATCTCAGTATACATGCGTTTGCTTGAATTCACTCAGTGGATATGATTTCTTTGGAAACCACATCCTATCTGAATGCAGAGCTTGATAACAAAAAAATATTTGAAAGAATTCTATCTACTGGAACACTTGGTTTTAGATTTATTCTAAGTGAACGAATTCACATTATTTTCATCGTGTCAACGTTGTGCAGTGAGTTTGTAGCGAAATCGAATCGGATGTCGCAGAGAATTGACGATAAACAAGACACCTTGTTGTGTCTCGTTGTGAAGTGTGTCTGTTCATTTGATTTGTGATTGGATATTGAGCATGACTAGTGTAGAGGTGCGATGTGCTTGCGGTTGAGCCTAGTAGATGAAGGTATTGATTTGTTCATGTTAACAGTCGGAAGGGTGTTGGCTGATATTCCACTTCCGTCATCTGATTTTAACGTACACCGATAAGATTATCGCAATGACGATAATAGAAATCTACGAAGTGTAGGATAACCTGAGGAAAGGTCTTTGCTTTCATTTCCTTTGCGCTACACAAGCTTCTTCTACTCAGTTGGAAAACCCTGATCTATGCATACGAATCGAATTTATTCGACCACTCCAACTTTCATGGAATAAACTTGTTGCTTAGCATCAACCTGATTCTCGTGTCTTTGTCGGTTAGTTCGCTCTTCTACCTCTTGTCTTTCTTTACAACTCACTCTCTCATCATTCCATAATCGTCTTCTATTTGCATCAAATTATTCATCATAACTTAAATACACTTGATCAGCCGCTCCAAGGCATTCACCACCGAGGACAAATATAATTGTGACAGCTGATCACTTCTGTTGATATCCACTGCTCACTGAAATCAATCATTCACTGACTATCTCAGCATTCCAGAACACTTCATATTTGTTATTCACACGGAAGCAGTTTATGAATATAAGTTTATTCGAAACGATCTAATCTACAGTAAGAGGAAGAAGAAGAGGATAATTCTATTCGGTTTCACAAACATCAGAGCAGAGCATTTCAATAAGCACAGTTGAAAGTAGTTTTCAGTTACACAACAATTATTATTGCCAACTCCGTCATTTTCTTGTCAGTTCCAATAGTGTTTTGCACGAGCATAGTCTATAGGCTCATGTTCTCAAGTGAATCAGGCAACGTCATCCCACTTCTACACCTCCTGGAGGAATGAAAGAAAGACGACAACCAAGTGATGAGTACACAGCGAAATCAGTTTGGATAAATCCAATGTTCAAAAATGGATGCATAACAAGTAAAGTGACATTTCAAGAATCAGAGGCAATTGTATTTGTGGCTGTAGATATAGTGTCAATCGCAGTGATTTCCGTCATGCACAGAAGTGAATATGCCTGGGACAGAGAAAAACATGTCGCTGAAGAAATGACATCAAAAGAAAGGAGATGGCTTGGATTTGTGCAGTGGACACCGGTGAGTGAAATAAAGTGCGAGGGTACCACCGATTGTTGCTTCCATGTGCCTTGGTGAGTTGGATGACAGTTAGTGAGGTTGAGGATATCGAGTTTTTAGGTGCGTGCGTGTTTGGTGTAGATGAGAACCTATGGACAATCTTGGAGCCAATCGAAGAGGACTTTGCGATTTAGTTACTGCCTGGAAACGTTCTCGATTTCTTCTCTGACATACGGCTCTTCACACGAAAGTCATGCTGAATATCGTATGATTGAGGTGACACATTTTCCTGTCCACTCCAGCATGGAGTTTGTTCTTCTCTCACACTCTTCTCGAGTATTCATGTGCGTATTGACATTTATGGCAGTTAGCCTAGTTAAAGATTGCACACCACCAATCCCACTTACAGCCTGCGGTGTTCAGCGTGATTTCACTAAGTCTGATTTTTAAGTGACCATCGAAGAATAAGTGGGGCGAATAATGAAGAGGAATGGGCGGAATATGTGAATTCATATAATTGTAAGAGAAGAGGTTGAGTCAGACAAGCAGACGTCTCAATCGCTCCATGGAATACGTTAAACGAAATATTTACCTAGAAATCCACACGATATGAGATGACCTCCATATATTCGAAGAGAAGAAGGAGCGGACATATGAGATATTTGATTTACTCCCCTACACAGTGCCGTCAATAATATAAGGATCAGTCTGTGCATGTCCTGTTCACTGCAGAAATCAACAAACTTGTTGACGTGAGGATGGATTTTATTTTAGACCATGCTGTGGGAGACTATTTATTAACTGCAGGAAATGATATATATATATATACGAGAAGAATGCAATGCAGAAGCTACTGGGACGGAGGTCGTCAGATCATCGTCCTGGGTGAATATAGAAGGGCATGCAAAACAAAGAGAGAAATCGAGAATGTACAGCACTTCGAGGCATATCAGTATCCGTTGGCAGCGCATTTGGGTGTTGTTGACTTAAAGCAATAATTTGTTTTCTACCGTATATACTGAGCTCTGCAGAAGCAAGTGAATACACAAATACCTATCGCACCTATTTCGAACACTACTGCTCTTGTTGTTATATTAATATTATTATCACCCATTGTCTAGGTTTTTTTTATGCCAACTACATGAGGTATGCAGCCATCGAATGTTACACCACGGAACAACAACGACACAAACAGCCACAGTTTTCTATAGAACAGAAGGCTCTTGAGAATTAGGTGAGCACATTTATAGTAGCATTATGAAGCAATTTAGATGTAATTGGCATTCAACAATTTCAGAAAACGCAGAATTCAAAAGTAAAAGAAGACTCACAGTAAACCTTGACGAAATCCTCCTTTCATTTCTATCTCACTGAAGGTTGGTGGTCTCAAGTCAACTCTCCATATACAGTCGCCATTCGCAACTGTCACATTTAAACCATCATTCAAATAAAATCGAATCGTCCCGATTCGGACATTCATTACTCCTTGAAATAAAATAAACAAACAGGCATTTTAATGGTTAGTAGGAAAGATTGGAAAGCTCTACAAATCTCAACCTTGTTCGTGATGGAAGTGAACTGATAATGGTACGTACAATTATCAGTTGAGTTTTGATGTTCATTTGGCAGGGATCAGGAATGCTAATTTGTAAGTCCATTGTAAGCCCATCTAATGCCAGAAGTAGACAGTCAGCCCTTTGATATACAATGAATATTTAAACATGAAAGTCGGTGTAAAGACGGATGCGGGTCTAATACATTGATTGAGTTAGATTGTTTTCAGTTCATACAAAAAACCACGAGTTGATTCTATGATAAATATGCTTCGGCTGTATACAACCAGAGATACAAGACTAAACAATCAAAATCAAAAGGAACAATAAGGCACTACTCTAATCCTACAACCTCCACAACTTTTGTATTATCCGACTACATTTCCGTTTGAATATTTGTCGAACAATAGGCTCATCGTTGGTTTGTTGAAACAGCCGTTGTTCAAAACCTCAATCTTCTTCCTTATTCTCAGGTGGAGTGCAGATGAATTCCACACTGATTTCGGAGTTGGCGTGAATATAAATCTCGCCTTTCCAAATCTGCTTTTCTCATTCTCATCAGTCCAAACCGCCTGTACTTGAAAGGAAGTGACGTCTCTGAAATTTATCCCACAGAAAAATATTAGTGCTTGTTGTTGTCGTTAGTGTGTTGGTTGTTTTCCTTACTTCCATATTCTGCATCTTTACTTGAAGTCCTGTATTCCCTATCTGCTTCTCTCACGTGCTTGTTGGTTTTCGCCTGTCAGCCTTCGAGTTGTCTGGCATCAGACACATAACATAGTCGAGCGAATTCAACATTTTCTCCAGTTTTCTGACTGGTACAGCCTATTCCTGTCTTCTCGCTCTCCACATCTTAAATTCACGCAAACTCCTGTCACGCAAAATCCTTGACAATTATGAATACCATCGCTGAAAGCAGTCAGTTTGTGCCGTCCTCCTGCTGCATTCATATCAAAGGCGAGCTGAGCTCAGCTCAGTTCCCTACTGTTGATCGCTGAACGTCTGACCACTATACCTAATAAAGTCAAACGTTATCCGGATACGTGATATGGATCATAAAGTGACATTGACTGGAGAACCTTAAGAAAACGAGAATGACGTGACAAACAGTTGGTCCAAGTCTGATGCTCTCGAGCAATGTCCACTCACCAAAAAATGACAAATGGAACCAGAAACGTCCAAGTGAGGGAATGTTCACAGAGACCTTTCACTGACTAGGACGAAATTCAGTGCCATATGGATTCTCACTTAGACTGCACCACAATATAAAGCGCCGCTGTTATTTAATCTCATCATCGCTTAGCTTATGTTCTCACAGTTGTCATCAATTCTCACTGGAATTTCAGATAGCTTCATACTTCAGTCAGTCAAACATTCATTGGTGAGAAGTATCCAGATTTCGAAGAAGTGATTTTTCAGGTGGCAGGTTGATGGATGAAATCATATTTACTTCAGGCATTTGCACACAGAAAAAATTTTAATTACCTGAGCCAACTGTCATCGGATACCACATTTCCTCTGATTCAACGTTTTCGAAATTGACTATGCACAGACTGACAAGTATGATGAAGTTCAGTTTTGTCCCCTGAGACACCATTTTACTAAAAATATTCAAGAAAGTGGAAAGAGTGACATTTTGATTCGATGTAATTTGAAATCAATGACAGTGAGTGAAACATAGATATTCGAAAGCGCTAAATGATTATTTGTAAAGAAGTATGCGAATTATTTGTCCGATTCTGAAATCCCGAGAGTATGACGAGGTGAAATTGAACAACGGTTTCATCTGGAAACAAACATTGTTCACAGCGTAATATGTGACCTTCATCATATCATAGTGAGACCGAGTCATATCTCGTCACTAATAATTCCGATGGCACTTAACTGATGTTAGTGGGTCGATCTCAGTTGAGGGAAACGACCGTGTCTCTGTAAGTGATTACTCACAAATTTCCGTGGATTCGTTGTATTTTTGATGTAGTGATTGGACAATGAAGAAGGAATATTCAGTGATAAGACATTCGACTGACGTTTCTAGAGAAGCACTGCTAAACAAATCCGTCAGATTATTTTCTTCAAACTCTCATGAATTGTAAACTTTATCAATAAAAATCGCTTAAGAGATTTGGCCAAAGGGTTCCTTCAATGAACAGACAGAGCTACAAATTACAAAGATATCAATCAGAGAACTGTATTTGTCACTTGGTCCGTGCGGTTCAACAATCGCACGGGAATTTTCACATTACTTGAGTTATGTTTACTTCGAGGTCTACTCTGGGAAATACTAGATATGAATAATTGTAAAACTTGAATGGTCTTGTCTGGATGCCTGGACAAGTGAAAGAGTGACTCTCCAGTCACAATCACTGCAACATCCATACATATATGTCATGTTTTGTTAACGCGAATGTGAATATTTCTCAAGCGGCAATTACACATTACATAGCAAAAAATAATGGAAACAGTTTTACCACGGGAACTCACCTGTGATTTGTGATGAATGGTCAGTCAATAACTAACTTGATACTGATAGAATATTTTGTTGGACTATTTATACCACCAACAAATGCCTCTGTTTATTTCATTGGTCACTCTCAACAACCTTGTGTGTATGTTTGCGTGATTTTCCTGTTAGCATTCTGTTATAATCGGATTTACCGGATTAGAGAAACGTCATAAATACGAAACTGTGATGGAAACAAAATCGTGTGTGTAGGTCACAGCTCATATTGCTGTTTCTCTCTGTGGCCGATATACGTGATATACGTTAGTAACTGTATAATACACAGACATATCTATTATTTCACATCAACTAAATGTTATAGAAAGTAATCTGGTGGGTACTAACTGCCGTAGAAAAGAACGATGTCACACTCGGCGTTGTGGCTCTCGTGACCTTCTTGTCCTAGTGCATCTCACTTTGATGTTTGAAACGATGAGTACTGAAATTAGGCCGCATTAAGGACAGCATCACAAACTGGCATAACCTGAGGATATTTATGTGTGCAACGTGAAATCCATTACACGACTAGTCACTATCAATCAAAATTACTTCACTTTCATCGTCAGACTTCGACGAAGCGTCCATACTGAAAAGCACAAACATGTCAGCGGAGGCTGATCGCTTCGGTCCACTCAGTTGACGGGATAATCAGCGGCTTCGAAAACTAACAGGGAGTGCTGCACAGTTGTGACTGAATAGTTGAAGGCTCAGTGGAAGTACGTGTGTACCAATTACATGTCATTGGTAATGGATCATTCATTCATATTTCATTGGCTGAATGGTCTACAAGGAAACGTTCAATGTGACCAGTATTTCTAGGGCAAAAACCGTTGTGTGATGGATAGTTGGATGACATATACACACACAAGTTCACGCATCAACCAGTAGTGCTTGCCAGCTATCCATGAAGACTTCAGTGATGTCACCATGCAGAGGTCATTTTGATATTCAAGTGAACGTCTCGGATTGAAAACCATTTAGAATTTCACATAACTTTGTCACCGACTGAACAATCGTGAAATAATTTCCACCATGACATTTGTCCATGAGTTAATTGGTAGTGGTGTGTTTCAATAATCTTTTCCATTATGTGTACACTATTATTAACATCATCTATAGACAGTGTTTTGCATTAAACCATGACGCTTCATACTACGTATTTGTTGAGATGAATGGTTGCCTAACATAGATCCTTGCTGTCTGGATGGCTGGCTCACTGGCCAGCTTGATCGAAGTGATCCAATGGCCAGATGGAAATTTCATTCCTTCGGATCTCAGTTTATCACTCACTTGTGCACCCTGTTTTCTCAGCTCAGAAAGCTAAGTAATCTGGAAACTGAGTTGTTCAATCTGAGAAGTTCACCTGAATATCAAAATGACCTCTGCTTGGTGACATCACTTCAGACTTGGCGGATAACTGGCAAGCAGTACTGGTTGATGTGTGTACGTGTGTGTTGCATTCCTATATCCATCTCAGTCACTCATAGTAATACGGTGTCATGAACATATGCTATTCATTCAGGGAGTGCTGCACAGTTGTGACTGAATAGTTAAAGGCTCAGTGGAAGTACGTGTGTACCAATTATATGTCATTGGTAATGGATCATTCATTCAGATTTCACTGGCTGAATGGTCTACAAGGAAGCGTTCAATGTAACCAGTTGGTCCACGGTAGAAACCGTGGTGTTGGCTCTGCACCTCCGTTTAGTCTAAAATAGTGTGAAGGAGAAGCTGTTCCCGTTTCTTGAATTTTTCTTTATTGATCTCAATTTTATTTTACACCGTGGTCCCACTTCAATTAGAGATCAAACCGTATACGATTTGTTCTAAATGACATCAAAATTGATCAAATCGCAACTGATAATTATGAGGTCATCCATTTTCTGGTATGTGTGTGTGATACAAGGTGACCAATTCGAATGTAATCTAGTAAAACTTGTCTCTCCTTCCATCAAAAATTGGTTGACCGTTGTCTGATCTGTAGGCTGATATGCCTTCGGCTAATGCATTGCACGAGCGCGTTTGTAACTCAGACATTAGGCGAAATGCCAGACGGTCTACGGTCTGAGTGTTTTGAATGCATTGTCAATATTACGCCAATTAACCGAGTGTAGGTGTTCTTGCTCTGTCACTTCCCAGCATTCAGACAATGTATCCAATGCAGTGCTACAGGAAGTGGATTGTGAGCACGAACAATTGAATGGTCACCTTTCTGACTGCAGCACTGATGTTTTAAATCAGAATCTCTTTGTTCACACTGAGGTGGAGTGCAGACGAATCGCAAAGTCATTTTGAAAATGTGAGTGACTTCCTCGCCTTTCTGATTCTGGATGATTTTGACACCATCTGTTGTGCTTGTTCACACTAAAGAGAATTCTGAAAATGTGCTTCATAGGAAAGCGAAATGGCTGACACACTCCAGATTTCAGATGACAGTAATCAGCTTGCTAAATTTTCTAGTTCGCTTCTCTTCTAGGCGATCGAAAATCTTGGTAAAGAAAGAAAGAGAGGTTTGTCGATGGAGACTTAACCCGCGAAAACCAATAGGGCTACCAGCGTATTGTCAACGCACTATCTGTGACAGGAAACGAACATGATAACACTTTCCGTTTTGTCGCAGAACAAGTTTAATTGGTAATCTGAGTCTTCGAGGTTACTGAATTTTCTTGTTTTTATAAAAATACCCAAACCTCCAGTAGGAAAATATGCAGATGTTAATCAATCGAGACAAGATATTTCAACGTTCGTATATTTGAATTGACCGTGTAAGTTACAGAGAGACAAGAATGAACTTTGAAAAGTATTTAAATAACTCGCTTCAAAGAATCAAGAAGTAGATGAGACGGTGGCATAATACAAAGTCAAACGAGAGACTGTGTTCTTTTCCTGTCGGTGTCAGTAAACTTGTCTCGCTCATCACCTTTCCCAAATACCCTTCTTTTTGCAAAATCAAAGTAATTTTGTCACGAACTCGAGCACTGTGAATGAGGGGTGGAAAGGCGTGTGGATAGCGACTGCGGAATACTCGTTGGATGCTGATCACTTTGAGTGAACGGTAAGTGAAATTTGCAAGTTAATTGTACCCTGTTTGACAAAGTGAATTTCACCATAATTTGTTCTGGAAGCCAAAATTCCTCAAAATGTTATCTGTGATCTGTTAAATAAAATGAATAGTAATGAATAGCATATGTTCATGACACCGTATTACTATGAGTGACTGAGATGGATATAGGAATGCAACACACACGTACACACATCAACCAGTACTGCTTGCCAGTTATCCGCCAAGTCTGAAGTGATGTCACCAAGCAGAGGTCATTTTGATATTCAGGTGAACTTCTCAGATTGAACAACTCAGTTTCCAGATTACTTAGCTTTCTGAGCTGAGAAAACAGGGTGCACAAGTGAGTGATAAACTGAGATCCGAAGGAATGAAATTTCCATCTGGCCATTGGATCACTTCGATCAAGCTGGCCAGTGAGCCAGCCATCCAGACAGCAAGGATCTATGTTAGGCAACCATTCATCTCAACAAATACGTAGTATGAAGCGTCATGGTTTAATGCAAAACACTGTCTATAGATGATGTTAATAATAGTGTACACATAATGGAAAAGATTATTGAAACACACCACTACCAATTAACTCATGGACAAATGTCATGGTGGAAATTATTTCACGATTGTTCAGTCGGTGACAAAGTTATGTGAAATTCTAAATGGTTTTCAATCCGAGACGTTCACTTGAATATCAAAATGACCTCTGCATGGTGACATCACTGAAGTCTTCATGGATAGCTGGCAAGCACTACTGGTTGATGCGTGAACTTGTGTGTGTATATGTCATCCAACTATCCATCACACAACGGTTTTTGCCCTAGAAATACTGGTCACATTGAACGTTTCCTTGTAGACCATTCAGCCAATGAAATATGAATGAATGATCCATTACCAATGACATGTAATTGGTACACACGTACTTCCACTGAGCCTTCAACTATTCAGTCACAACTGTGCAGCACTCCCTGTTAGTTTTCGAAGCCGCTGATTATCCCGTCAACTGAGTGGACCGAAGCGATCAGCCTCCGCTGACATGTTTGTGCTTTTCAGTATGGACGCTTCGTCGAAGTCTGACGATGAAAGTGAAGTAATTTTGATTGATAGTGACTAGTCGTGTAATGGATTTCACGTTGCACACATAAATATCCTCAGGTTATGCCAGTTTGTGATGCTGTCCTTAATGCGGCCTAATTTCAGTACTCATCGTTTCAAACATCAAAGTGAGATGCACTAGGACAAGAAGGTCACGAGAGCCACAACGCCGAGTGTGACATCGTTCTTTTCTACGGCAGTTAGTACCCACCAGATTACTTTCTATAACATTTAGTTGATGTGAAATAATAGATATGTCTGTGTATTATACAGTTACTAACGTATATCACGTATATCGGCCACAGAGAGAAACAGCAATATGAGCTGTGACCTACACACACGATTTTGTTTCCATCACAGTTTCGTATTTATGACGTTTCTCTAATCCGGTAAATCCGATTATAACAGAATGCTAACAGGAAAATCACGCAAACATACACACAAGGTTGTTGAGAGTGACCAATGAAATAAACAGAGGCATTTGTTGGTGGTATAAATAGTCCAACAAAATATTCTATCAGTATCAAGTTAGTTATTGACTGACCATTCATCACAAATCACAGGTGAGTTCCCGTGGTAAAACTGTTTCCATTATTTTTTGCTATGTAATGTGTAATTGCCGCTTGAGAAATATTCACATTCGCGTTAACAAAACATGACATATATGTATGGATGTTGCAGTGATTGTGACTGGAGAGTCACTCTTTCACTTGTCCAGGCATCCAGACAAGACCATTCAAGTTTTACAATTATTCATATCTAGTATTTCCCAGAGTAGACCTCGAAGTAAACATAACTCAAGTAATGTGAAAATTCCCGTGCGATTGTTGAACCACACGGACCAAGTAATTTGTAGCTCTGTCTGTTCATTGAAGGAACCCTTTGGCTAAATCTGTTAAGCGATTTTTATTGATAAAGTTTACAATTCATGAGAGTTTGAAGAAAATAATCTGACGGATTTGTTTAGCAGTGCTTCTCTAGAAACGTCAGTCGAATGTCTTATCTGTTTCTGGAATGACCTTGGCGGCCTGCCTAAATCTTGGGCTACCAGTTATCTTAAATATTACAAATCATATTGCATCTAATTTCTCACTTCTAATTGATATTTTAATCAATAAATCTTATTCAAATATGAACTCAAATCGAATTATTTATTCTCCCGAATATCTAATATCTCTAAAACCTACTGATCTGCAACTCCATAAAAAAGACAAGAAAAAGCATCATTCCGGCTGGCAGAGAGCATTAAAAAATACCCCTATTCAATTCATGACTGTTCCCGCAATTATGAGTACCAATTGTCGCTTCCTGCCGGCTAAAATTAACTGTCTTCAATCGCTGGTGTCTTCCATTATATATCATAATACTGGGATCATATCACTTCAAGAAACATGGCTTCATGATCTATATGATGACAATCTAGTGTATCTAAATAATTTCAAACTATTCAGACAAGATCGGTGTAGTTCCAGGAAGAAACGCGGTGGCGGTGTTGCCATCTTCATCAATTCACAATGGTGTACGTCTAATAATGTATGTTTCAAATTCTCTAGTGATAATATTGACTGTCTCACCGTTAAGTGTCGACCTAGACATTTGTCTAAATACAACTACATTTACATCTCGAACATGTATATTGCTCCTGGATGCAACTCCACAGAATTATCTTTATTTGCGGATGAATTTACTTCCCTTGCTGCCACCTCCTTCGGAAATTCCTTGTCTATAGTTACTGGTGATTTTAATTCTAGTGACCACAGCTTCCTAATTTCACTGGGACACGATAATATTGTCAACTTCCCGAACAGAATGGACAACACTCTTGACCTTGTTTTTACAAACGATGCAGGAATATTTGAAGCTCGAAAAAGAGCCCCACTACTAAATTCAGATCACTGTATCATAAGAATATTGCCCAAAGTATATGGAAAGCAGCACAAAAGGGTCTTCTCATACCTTGGAAAGAAAACACAACACAGATGTTATTCCCATGACAACATACTGAACCTAAGGTCCATGTTAAAAGACACAAACTGGGATCTATTTACTGAACAAGCTCTTGATAACACAATTGCCAACATAACACATTATCTTAATTTCTGTCTTGATGTTTGTTGTCCAAAAGAGACAATCTTCTTAAAACTCGATCGCTTCTCCTCTTCTCAACTCAAAAAGCTCCGCCGTGAAAAAGAAAGGTTCTTCAAAATGAAAAACAAATCTGGTGTTAAGAGAATGAACACTTTGATTAAGCTTGAATTACAAAGATTGAATGCTCTCTATAACCAGAAGTTTCTTTCATGTAAATCCCCATCAAATATGTGGAAGTTATTAAAGGAAATCACAGGTGGTAAGCAAATGTTGAATGATATTTCTGTAGATGTTAACATGCTAAATGAATCCTTCATATGTATCCCAGCAAATGTTATGATTCCTAACTCAAATAGTGTAAACAATGACTGCTTCTCATGCTTAAACACATACGATGTCCTCAAGTGTCTTCAATCTCTCAAGCCTACTCAGTCCCTCGGTCCTGATGGTGTTCCTGCTGTTATCCTTAAGAGTGTGCCGACATCTTGTGTTCCCCGCTAACTGACATTTTCAACGAATCTTTTTCCAAAAGTATTATACCTGAATCATGGAAAAACATCAAGATCGTTCCAGTGCCTAAATCTACAAGTGGACCTAATGTTAAGTTTAGACCCATTTCAATTACCTCACCCTTTTTGAAAGTTATGGAAAGACTTATTTTACTTAATCTTGATCCCTCTTTAAAACCTTTCAACGACCCCAACCAGTTTGCTTATAAACATAGTAGGAGTACGTTAGATGCCGCTGTCGTCCTCCACCATAGCATAGTCTCTAGTTTAGATAAAGGAGCTAAATATGTTCGCTGTGCCTTCCTTGATTACACATCTGCATTTGACTCTGTTCCCAGGTCTCTCTTGCTAAGTAAGCTTGCTGCAACACAGGCTGAAAGCTGGACAAATAAGTGGTTGCATTCCTATTTTTCTGAAAGGAAGCAGTACACCGTCTACAATGGAAAATCCTCCACTACCTCACTTACTTTAGCTGGTGTTCCTCAAGGTGCTGTTCTTTCTCCCTTTCTGTTCTCGTTTTTCTTACATGACTTGCCTCATTCTGATGTAGCCACTTTTGTTAAATATGCCGATGACCTCTCGGTTTCTATGCCTGTCAACTCTCAGTCAGATTGTTCCAAATTAAATAGCTTTCTGTCGGAAATTAGTCAGTGGTCCTCTTCAAACGGACTTAAGCTTAATCCGTCTAAATGTCAGGTAGTCAATTTCACTTTCAGACGTAAATGTGACCTACAGCAACTAGTTAGCTCACATGGCCCCACTCTCATTGACGACACAGAGGTTGAAAATACATCTTATGTTAAGTACCTTGGGCTGAGTTTTTCCACCGATCTTTCCTGGTCTTCCCACATCTTGCTAGTTACTAGAAAGATGTTTCGCTTAACGTTCTACATTAGGAAATTTAGGCAGTCTGGCATAAACCAGTCTTTACTTTCTCAGTTTGTAAATTCTTGTATTCTACCCATCCTCCTTTACTGCTCCCCATTAGTCTTTCCTGGACTACTTAAGAAAGACTTTGCTTCGCTGAGAAGGGCACTAAAAGCTGTTAGTAGGGCAAGTGGGTTATCGTTAAACCAACTGGTGAACACTATTGTAGATAGACATATTATGTCATGTAAGAAACTAGCGAATACAATATTGTCGGACCCCAAGCATCCTCTCTATACGCATCTATCTCCTTGCATTTCATCTGGAAGAACTAGAAGCAGCTACAGGAGGCTATATGCTAGGACTACCAAATACAAAAACTCCACAATACCATATCTGGCACAGCTGTTATGTGATGAGAAATCCGTTAGGTATGACACGATAAACTTACTGCGGCACTCTAACAAATAGTCCCATTAGTTTTTGTTTTCCTTTCCTCGTTACTATCACACTGTTGTTCTCATCTAGTACCACACATCAACTTTATATTTCAAATCCTGTGTTGCATTGTTTGAAATGAAATACTCTACGTTGTTTTTTTTCTTAATTTTTAATATTTATTTATTTTATTTATTTATAAATAATTTATTTTATTTTTATTTATTTATCTTTGATTTTTAAAAATCTTATATAATTTATGAGGTAATTAGATGCAATATACTGTAATGCACGCTGAAAATTCCATACCTGTACCACTGTGGTGAGAGCAGGCTGCTAGCCGATTGGTTGGCACTAATCTACGTTAAGGTCTAGGTCACTAATATGGGCCGTGAACAAGCCTGAGTCAACAACCAATCACAGCAAAGTTAACGTGGCAAAATATGATTCGCAGAGAGAACTCTATTTGTCAAGGAATCCCGAAACAACCAATCAGAAGCCTGCGTTTGTCTACCTAAACAACCAATCAGATGACTGCGCTTGTCTATAATAATGTAGTTGAAAGATGTATAAATACGTGTTGATTTTCATAATAAAACGATCTGTTGCCTGGCCCTTGTCTTCTGTTGTTACATTTAGTGTCGCTGCCTACCGACAAATGAAAAGCCTATACCCTGCAGTTTTTGATGGAGACATATGGATCTTCGGGCAGGACTTCAAGGCTTCTGCGCAGTTGAGTGGCGTTCAAGATCTGTCAGCGATGGAGCTGCTACTTGAGACGCTGCTGGGAGGTCGGGCGAAAGCGGCATATGAAGGTGTGGGCCGAAGTATGGACGAATGTTCGACAGGGTCAGGAGAACAGTTTCCAAAGTGGGAAGGACCATATATGGTCACTTCGAGATGGGGTTACGCAGACACAGTCGCAATGGCGAACAATGAGAGGCGCGTGAACGTCAGCGAGCTCCAGAAATGGATACAGCGAGACAAGCCAACGATGACGCCTGCACCAAGTAGATCAAGCCGACTTCAGTCGCACGTATTTGACTGGGGGACGAGTGTGGTGAGAGCAGGCTGCTAGCCGATTGGTTGGCACTAATCTACGTTAAGGTCTAGGTCACTAATATGGGCCGTGAACAAGCCTGAGTCAACAACCAATCACAGCAAAGTTAACGTGGCAAAATATGATTCGCAGAGAGAACTCTATTTGTCAAGGAATCCCGAAACAACCAATCAGAAGCCTGCGTTTGTCTACCTAAACAACCAATCAGATGACTGCGCTTGTCTATAATAATGTAGTTGAAAGATGTATAAATACGTGTTGATTTTCATAATAAAACGATCTGTTGCCTGGCCCTTGTCTTCTGTTGTTACACCACAAATACTGTTTGGAATAAAGCTGTTATTATTAATATTATTAAAAAATTATCACTGAATATTCCTTCTTCATTGTCCAATCACTACATCAAAAATACAACGAATCCACGGAAATTTGTGAGTAATCACTTACAGAGACACGGTCGTTTCCCTCAACTGAGATCGACCCACTAACATCAGTTAAGTGCCATCGGAATTATTAGTGACGAGATATGACTCGGTCTCACTATGATATGATGAAGGTCACATATTACGCTGTGAACAATGTTTGTTTCCAGATGAAACCGTTGTTCAATTTCACCTCGTCATACTCTCGGGATTTCAGAATCGGACAAATAATTCGCATACTTCTTTACAAATAATCATTTAGCGCTTTCGAATATCTATGTTTCACTCACTGTCATTCATTTCAAATTACATCGAATCAAAATGTCACTCTTTCCACTTTCTTGAATATTTTTAGTAAAATGGTGTCTCAGGGGACAAAACTGAACTTCATCATACTTGTCAGTCTGTGCATAGTCAATTTCGAAAACGTTGAATCAGAGGAAATGTGGTATCCGATGACAGTTGGCTCAGGTAATTAAAATTTTTTCTGTGTGCAAATGCCTGAAGTAAATATGATTTCATCCATCAACCTGCCACCTGAAAAATCACTTCTTCGAAATCTGGATACTTCTCACCAATGAATGTTTGACTGACTGAAGTATGAAGCTATCTGAAATTCCAGTGAGAATTGATGACAACTGTGAGAACATATACTAAGCGATGATGAGATTAAATAACAGCGGCGCTTTATATTGTGGTGCAGTCTAAGTGAGAATCCATATGGCACTGAATTTCGTCCTAGTCAGTGAAAGGTCTCTGTGAACATTCCCTCCCTTGGACGTTTCTGGTTCCATTTGTCATTTTTTGGTGAGTGGACATTGCTCGAGAGCATCAGACTTGGACCAACTGTTTGTCACGTCATTCTCGTTTTCTTAAGGTTCTCCAGTCAATGTCACTTTATGATCCATATCACGTATCCGGATAACGTTTGACTTTATTAGGTATAGTGGTCAGACGTTCAGCGATCAACAGTAGGGAACTGAGCTGAGCTCAGCTCGCCTTTGATATGAATGCAGCAGGAGGACGGCACAAACTGACTGCTTTCAGCGATGGTATTCATAATTGTCAAGGATTTTGCGTCACAGGAGTTTGCGTGAATTTAAGATGTGGAGAGCGAGAAGACAGGAATAGGCTGTACCAGTCAGAAAACTGGAGAAAATGTTGAATTCGCTCGACTATGTTATGTGTCTGATGCCAGACAACTCGAAGGCTGACAGGCGAAAACCAACAAGCACGTGAGAGAAGCAGATAGGGAATACAGGACTTCAAGTAAAGATGCAGAATATGGAAGTAAGGAAAACAACCAACACACTAACGACAACAACAAGCACTAATATTTTTCTGTGGGATAAATTTCAGAGACGTCACTTCCTTTCAAGTACAGGCGGTTTGGATAGATGAGAATGAGAAAACCAGATTTGGAAAGGCGAGATTTATATTCACGCCAACTCCGAAATCAGTGTGGAATTCATCTGCACTCCACCTGAGAATAAGGAAGAAGATTGAGGTTTTGAACAACGGCTGTTTCAACAAACCAACGATGAGCCTATTGTTCGACAAATATTCAAACGGAAATGTAGTCGGATAATACAAAAGTTGTGGAGGTTGTAGGATTAGAGTAGTGCCTTATTGTTCCTTTTGATTTTGATTGTTTAGTCTTGTATCTCTGGTTGTATACAGCCGAAGCATATTTATCATCGAATCAACTCGTGGTTTTTTGTATGAACTGAAAACAATCTAACTCAATCAATGTATTAGACCCGCATCAATCTTTACATCGACTTTCATGTTTAAATATTCATTGTATATCAAAGGGCTGACTGTCTACTTCTGGCATTAGATGGGCTTACAATGGACTTACAAATTAGCATTCCTGATCCCTGCCAAATGAACATCAAAACTCAACTGATAATTGTACGTACCATTATCAGTTCACTTCCATCACGAACAAGGTTGAGATTTGTAGAGCTTTCCAATCTTTCCTACTAACCATTAAAATGCCTGTTTGTTTATTTTATTTCAAGGAGTAATGAATGTCCGAATCGGGACGATTCGATTTTATTTGAATGATGGTTTAAATGTGACAGTTGCGAATGGCGACTGTATATGGAGAGTTGACTTGAGACCACCAACCTTCAGTGAGATAGAAATGAAAGGAGGATTTCGTCAAGGTTTACTGTGAGTCTTCTTTTACTTTTGAATTCTGCGTTTTCTGAAATTGTTGAATGCCAATTACATCTAAATTGCTTCATAATGCTACTATAAATGTGCTCACCTAATTCTCAAGAGCCTTCTGTTCTATAGAAAACTGTGGCTGTTTGTGTCGTTGTTGTTCCGTGGTGTAACATTCGATGGCTGCATACCTCATGTAGTTGGCATAAAAAAAAACCTAGACAATGGGTGATAATAATATTAATATAACAACAAGAGCAGTAGTGTTCGAAATAGGTGCGATAGGTATTTGTGTATTCACTTGCTTCTGCAGAGCTCAGTATATACGGTAGAAAACAAATTATTGCTTTAAGTCAACAACACCCAAATGCGCTGCCAACGGATACTGATATGCCTCGAAGTGCTGTACATTCTCGATTTCTCTCTTTGTTTTGCATGCCCTTCTATATTCACCCAGGACGATGATCTGACGACCTCCGTCCCAGTAGCTTCTGCATTGCATTCTTCTCGTATATATATATATATATATCATTTCCTGCAGTTAATAAATAGTCTCCCACAGCATGGTCTAAAATAAAATCCATCCTCACGTCAACAAGTTTGTTGATTTCTGCAGTGAACAGGACATGCACAGACTGATCCTTATATTATTGACGGCACTGTGTAGGGGAGTAAATCAAATATCTCATATGTCCGCTCCTTCTTCTCTTCGAATATATGGAGGTCATCTCATATCGTGTGGATTTCTAGGTAAATATTTCGTTTAACGTATTCCATGGAGCGATTGAGACGTCTGCTTGTCTGACTCAACCTCTTCTCTTACAATTATATGAATTCACATATTCCACCCATTCCTCTTCATTATTCGCCCCACTTATTCTTCGATGGTCACTTAAAAATCAGACTTAGTGAAATCACGCTGAACACCGCAGGCTGTAAGTGGGATTGGTGGTGTGCAATCTTTAACTAGGCTAACTGCCATAAATGTCAATACGCACATGAATACTCGAGAAGAGTGTGAGAGAAGAACAAACTCCATGCTGGAGTGGACAGGAAAATGTGTCACCTGAATCATACGATATTCAGCATGACTTTCGTGTGAAGAGCCGTATGTCAGAGAAGAAATTGAGAACGTTTCCAGGCAGTAACTAAATCGCAAAGTCCTCTTCGATTGGCTCCAAGATTGTCCATAGGTTCTCATCTACACCAAACACGCACGCACCTAAAAACTCGATATCCTCAACCTCACTAACTGTCATCCAACTCACCAAGGCACATGGAAGCAACAATCGGTGGTACCCTCGCACTTTATTTCACTCACCGGTGTCCACTGCACAAATCCAAGCCATCTCCTTTCTTTTGATGTCATTTCTTCAGCGACATGTTTTTCTCTGTCCCAGGCATATTCACTTCTGTGCATGACGGAAATCACTGCGATTGACACTATATCTACAGCCACAAATACAATTGCCTCTGATTCTTGAAATGTCACTTTACTTGTTATGCATCCATTTTTGAACATTGGATTTATCCAAACTGATTTCGCTGTGTACTCATCACTTGGTTGTCGTCTTTCTTTCATTCCTCCAGGAGGTGTAGAAGTGGGATGACGTTGCCTGATTCACTTGAGAACATGAGCCTATAGACTATGCTCGTGCAAAACACTATTGGAACTGACAAGAAAATGACGGAGTTGGCAATAATAATTGTTGTGTAACTGAAAACTACTTTCAACTGTGCTTATTGAAATGCTCTGCTCTGATGTTTGTGAAACCGAATAGAATTATCCTCTTCTTCTTCCTCTTACTGTAGATGAGATCGTTTCGAATAAACTTATATTCATAAACTGCTTCCGTGTGAATAACAAATATGAAGTGTTCTGGAATGCTGAGATAGTCAGTGAATGATTGATTTCAGTGAGCAGTGGATATCAACAGAAGTGATCAGCTGTCACAATTATATTTGTCCTCGGTGGTGAATGCCTTGGAGCGGCTGATCAAGTGTATTTAAGTTATGATGAATAATTTGATGCAAATAGAAGACGATTATGGAATGATGAGAGAGTGAGTTGTAAAGAAACACAAGAGGTAGAAGAGCGAACTAACCGACAAAGACACGAGAATCAGGTTGATGCTAAGCAACAAGTTTATTCCATGAAAGTTGGAGTGGTCGAATAAATTCGATTCGTATGCATAGATCAGGGTTTTCCAACTGAGTAGAAGAAGCTTGTGTAGCGCAAAGGAAATGAAAGCAAAGACCTTTCCTCAGGTTATCCTACACTTCGTAGATTTCTATTATCGTCATTGCGATAATCTTATCGGTGTACGTTAAAATCAGATGACGGAAGTGGAATATCAGCCAACACCCTTCCGACTGTTAACATGAACAAATCAATACCTTCATCTACTAGGCTCAACCGCAAGCACATCGCACCTCTACACTAGTCATGCTCAATATCCAATCACAAATCAAATGAACAGACACACTTCACAACGAGACACAACAAGGTGTCTTGTTTATCGTCAATTCTCTGCGACATCCGATTCGATTTCGCTACAAACTCACTGCACAACGTTGACACGATGAAAATAATGTGAATTCGTTCACTTAGAATAAATCTAAAACCAAGTGTTCCAGTAGATAGAATTCTTTCAAATATTTTTTTGTTATCAAGCTCTGCATTCAGATAGGATGTGGTTTCCAAAGAAATCATATCCACTGAGTGAATTCAAGCAAACGCATGTATACTGAGATGGTAATAATAATAGATTGCAATTCAGATACATATCTCTTTGAAGTTATGGTCGTAGTTCAGTGTGCAGTAACGTACCGAATAATGTAGCGAACTACATTAGCGACTACATAGACTGTATAAATGGTGTGTGATTGCGTGATTATTATGCAAATGGAATACAAAAAGTTAGTTGAAATTGTGTGAAATATGACAACTTTGTATTTCACGTTGTAAAATAAAATTGATTAAGAGTGATAAGTCCCACTGTCCTAATCACATTCTGTCGATAATTTTCCTTGCTCAATTCCATGGTTATAACTATATTCCATGAAACAGCGTGCTTGTATCTCACTGCATTGCATTATTCTGTGCTTCATATAAGATGTCAAGTGTAGAATTTACAACACAATATGTGACTCGGAAAATCACTGACGCTTTTCTCTTCTACTTATTGCAAATTATGGCGATGAATTTATCATTTTAGCTGTCAACGGTGTTTTCTTTATAACACAGTCTATTGTAACTGTGAATGAATTTGCTAAATAATCGTTTCTCGCATACACTGTTCCCTCGGTTTTAACTGTTGAAATCAATTTCAGTTTTCCAGAGAAAAGCTGACCAGCATCTAAGTGTAAGGTCACGACCACAGCTCTCCAGAAAATTACACGACAAAAGCTGTTCATGTTTCTGTAGATTACATCTCGTTTTCTTCCACAACTCAAGAATGCGTGGCTGAATTTTGACTTCGTGTTTCATTGAGAACTTGATATTTGAATGGGCACCATTGAACTCCGTAATAATGAGAATTTCCGCTTCCTGAATGTCATCACATACAGAAAATAGAGTTTCTGATGAGATTTCTTCGCTGTGTCACCAGTACATATAAAGGAGTAAATTGCATGTAGTAGAGAGGATTTCTGATGTCACATGAGATACATTCAGCTAACTCCTTGCACGTACTCAAGTGTCTATTAACAATAACATCAATCAGCTTAGGCAAATACAACACTCCAACAACGCATCTTACAGCCCTTGATGTTCTACCCGATAAAAATTAGTCTGATTTCAGATTTCCGTGCAAGAATACGCGAAGAGAACAATGAAGAAGACTTGGCGGAATATATGAAACGGCGAGAAGATGCCAGAGAAGATGTTGACATGGACCAGGAGAAATTTTCAACTGTCTCATGTGAAAAGTCAAACGAAATATTTCCTCAGAAATCGTCAAGAAATGAGACGACCAACAGGGATTCGAAGAAATTCTGATGGCGAGATAGGATATATTCCAATGACTCGTTTACACAGTGCTTATACATTCAGTATTAGAGCAATCTGTCTGCGCGAATCTTGTTCATAGCTGAAACTGAAATAAACAGACTGTATGACATTTTGATGGATTTCGTTTCGGAGCATTTTGACTGAGACTATTTGTGAACTTCATAAAAGAATGTATTGCTTTGAGAATATTACAGCGCAAAGGATACTGTGACGTTAGTCCGCAGACCATCGACATGTTGAGTGGAATAAGCCGAGATAAGACACATTCGATACGTTCACTTTCAGAGTACAGTCAACAATCAAGCAATCAGTTCGCATGTGTTTCGTTCACGTGTGGAACTGAAATCAACAAAATGAATGACACCGAGATGGATTTGTGAGACTGTCTCAACTTCAGTTACTACTTCAATCATATTAGAGGAATTCAATGAGGAGGAGTCTTCTCAGGTGTTGACTGTCATATATTCGGAAAATTCAGTGAAGTCAGCCTTTGGAGAATACGGATGGTCGTGGAAACCTACCATGGACATTGAGAATGTGAAGCACTTCGAGGCACTCATGTTCTCGTCAGCAACGCAGTGAAGCGCTCTCAATTGAAAACATTATGTCGAAAACTGCAGTAGCGATTGAAATTATAAAAAACACATCTAGATTCATTCTACCACTACAGCTCAATATTATCAATATTATTAGCATTGTCACCTATTGTTTAAATTTGTTCACTGGAAATACATGAGATTTCACGGGACTGAAAACAAACTGGTCATTTCACGTGACACCACAAGTACGATAGTGTACACACATGACAACAGCAACCCAAAAATGCCTCATTGTTTCTATGGACGTGGAGGTTCTTTGGAAAATGTACCTTGTATTCCTGAGAATACGGTGAGTGCATTTACATCACCATTATCAGGAGATTTAGATGTCACGTTTGTCATCAAGCTTCAAATGTCGCATAATTCACACTTTAAAAAGACTCACTTTGAACCTAGACGCTTTCCACTTTTGGTTGTCAATTCTTCTTCGGTTAAGGATGTGCCGAATTGAAGCTTGTAAGTGCATTTCACATCCCTAACTGTTAGGTTATGCTGTTTATCCAAAGTGAAAGTGATCTTATCAAATTTGACAGTTACTTCATCTTAAAATCAGCAAAAAGACATATCACATGGTTTAAAGGAAAGGATTGAAATCTCTGCAAGTAGACCTAGTTCATGAATGAAGCGAAATAACAATAATCTGCTGATCCGTTGAGTTTCAAAGATTGCTTTGTAGAGATCGTCAATGTGGATTTCCAAGTCATTGGTACATTTCACGAGGAATACAGAATTCTATTCCACTCACAATCGTCACTCATTTTGTGTCAGTAGCAGTCTGTCAGTCCATAACTTTCCTATGGACCTCGAATCACCATGAAAAGTAAATGACGGATGTCAGTCACTCTTCTCATCGTATCAACAGGAAGAATGTACACTCAATACGGAACAAGCAAACGGTATTGGAGTGCCTAATTTCTGGGTCTCGAGAACAATTTCATCGTATTTCCAGGCAGATAAGCAAAGCTGAATCACCGAAATCAGCATCCACAGTGGCTGAATGGTTAACGAGCTGGCTTAAGATGAAACCTGAGTTTCCTGATTTTGAGCCGTTTTTGGTGATTCTCAAACAAGGCTGTCGA
This sequence comes from Trichobilharzia regenti, assembly GCA_944472135.2. Classification (NCBI taxonomy): domain Eukaryota; kingdom Metazoa; phylum Platyhelminthes; class Trematoda; order Strigeidida; family Schistosomatidae; genus Trichobilharzia; species Trichobilharzia regenti. The sequence continues at coordinate 109,679,713 of OX235264.1, read as the reverse complement.
AACAGGTACACATGAGTGGTTGCCGCGTTTCACCTGTACTCCAGAAACATGGTTATCCGTGGTGCCTCTTGCAAACTAGGTTTTAAAACGAAGTAGTTAGAGAATAATGTAACTGCGTATTTTTTGGAGGAAATTGTTTCAAAGACCTTGTGTGGAAGGAATCATTCCTGCTAAGCTTACTGTTTTCACTTACCGAAGAACTGAATAACTGGCCGACTTAACGATTGTGTTCACAATATGAATCTTGTTATTAACCCTGAGCTGCGTTGCTGGCGATTTCGACTGAGCAAGCAACACAACTATGTGAAAACATCATCGCATGAAAACTGGATCGGAATCTTCAAGTGGACGAGATGAACTCACTAACTGTTCATTCACTGGAACAGAATCCAGTGGCAAATGTATTCTCACATTCGCTAACCAGCAATATATATCACAACCACCATCCACTCTCATCACTTGTGCGGATGTTTTGTCACTGTGACCACGAACTGTCACTGGAATTCCAGGTACTCGAGATGTCAGTCAGTCACGAGTGAGAAGCTTCATGAATTTAGCGAAGCAATTTGTTTCCATAATTAGTCAGAGCGATATCAAACTCAATTGAGTCATTTACAAATAAAAAAATTAAAAATTACTATTTGGTCCAAGTGTCATTGGGAGAAAGAAGCTTTGTGATCTAATCCTCATCATACTGAGGATGAACAGTCCGACGATCATTATGAGGTGTAGTTTTGACCTCTGAGACACCATCTCACTAAAATTATGTAGGAAAGGAAAAACATGATGATGAAATTTGAAATAATTAACAGAGAGAGATTATCGCTTTTGCTTTCAGTTTCGAGTGTAGTATACGCGTGCAACAGCACATCACAATTAATACTATTCTATGAATCGCGATGCAATTTAGCGATGGCGTGGACGAAACTGACTTCTCAAGAGATAGTGGAGTAATCGGATTCAGCAAACCAATTTGTCTGAATGTAATTCTCTCTAAGTGCCTTTTCAAAATGTGCTATGCAATTACAATTTTGTAATCAGTAAACATTAACAGAACAGAAAGTCACATCTTTAAATAATTTAAACATAGTTCGACGACATTAAATCTTAGCACTATTTTGTCTGTAAAGTATTCACAATGGCAAATGTGATCTATCTGACATCACTAATAATCATCAGGAAAGCAAGCGTATCTACATGACGCTGTAAACTGCTGACTGATTGATATGAGGCAACCACGAAGTTGTACGAAATTCTAAATGGTTGGTCGTAGTGAATTCAAACTCAATTGAGTCATCTACATAAATAAAAATTAACAATAATACCTGCACTATGTGCAATTGGAAGCACAACGTCGTTTGATTCAAACATCATTAAATAGAGGGTGCACACAGCAAAGATCATGATGAAGTTTAGATTTGATGGTGGAATAATCGGATTCAGGAAACCAATTTGTCATACGTATTTCAGTCTACGTGTCTCTTCGAAAAGGCTATGCAAATACAATTTCGTATTCCGTAAACATCCGCTAAACAGAAAGTGAAATTTTCAAGTCAGTTTACTGTTATCAAGATTACAGTTGCAATTAACTGTGTAAGAATGACGAGGAGGTGAAATCTCAACACTGTTTTGTCTATAAAGTATTCACAATGATAAATTTGATTTGTCTGATATCATCAACAGTCATGAGGAAAGCAAGTGTGTCTACATGACGCCGTATACTGCTGACTGATTGAGATGAACCAACACGCAGGTTGTACGACCTTCTAAATGGTTTATCAAGCAAGCAGCTGTTAACATGGATAACTTGTAAATGCACGCATTGGCCTGAAAACGTCTCAAAATTCAGCTTCATCAAATCACGCACTTTTCGAGTTCTCAAAGGTGAATTGATAAATCGCTTCCAGAGAATCACGTCTATTGTTACCGTTGAACTTACGAGGTCATCACATGAGTCAATCGGCTTAGTGTGAAGCAGAAATTAGCCACTGTCAAAGTGAACAGTGATCAAAGTGCTGGTTGATTAATCTGTTGATTGTTATGATGATACGAACACATAAACAACGTGTTATTTTCGGTCACGTTCAATTTGACATGAAGTCTTCTGCCTGAGCGTAGGCTGATTTAACACAATGCTAGCTTATGTTGATTCCACCGATGATCGCGACTACCGATTTCGGCCTCTAACGATCATTGCTAGTGACATGAGGCAGTGATATTTAAGTCGAGAATGAATAACAGGCCGACGATATCGAAAAGAGCCACAGGGTTTCGGAGTGTCCGAATTCTGGTGGTCAGACAACTCAGAGCAGAACACACGCATTCATTAAGATTTTCACAAAACGTATGAAGTATAAATGAATAAGCTTACTCTTTGATAGCCTATCAAACAGTGTCAAAGCTAATGAAATGTAAATACATATAAAAACACCTGTTGTGAAAGGATATAATTATGTCATGATTCTTGACGTATTTCTCTGCTTTTAAAATTTTATGTATAAACCTGTTGTGAAGATGTTTTGACTTCAATGGATATCACCCCGTGATCAAACTGAGAAAACAGACACATTTCTGAAAGCTTACTCGTCAAAACAAATCAAAATTGGTTGATAGTCATGAGGTTAATCATTTTCTCTTATGTGTATGGAACTGAGGGTCATCAATTCGAATCTTATGAACGAAAGTGTGCCTTTCGTTCCTTTCTCAATCGTTTGAACTTAGTCTGATTTGTAACTTCAGTTCTACTAGTTCACGACAAAATTCATTACTCACACATTCTTCGAGAATGAACAGAGAAGACGTGATGTTGTTCCGAGAGTTCTTATTCTTCTTTGTACGGTATTATTGCGAATATATTGAATGCACCTCAAAAATACTGAGTGCATTTGTGCTAACAGCCTGCTGCAAGCCGAAGCATTGTACAACGTCAAGAAGACAGCTAATCAGCGCATACAAATCTGTAAATATCGTGAGATTTTCTTAATCAGCGATCCGTTGCCTAGCCTTGTTTCGGGCGTGACACTATCTCAAATCAAATTTGAATCCAGTGCCAGTCCGATGTTCGGATGTCGTTCTGTTCATATGATATCTCATTGATACACGTGTTATTAGAAACTAATGCTTGTGCGTATCAGCGGTGTCTGACGAAAGCATTCACCTTGATATTCACCAATAATTGCCATGAAGACTGACGTCACATAATCCAAATACCATTTCACAGTAAAATCGAAGCAAGGAAAACTCATATTCGATCATTCCATTATGTGTTGATCCGCCTCGTCAAGATACTGTTATCAGAATTAGAAGAAGAAGCTTCATGGTTCATGTATATACTGAGTTTGGATACAATCAATTCGGAGGAAATGTTACACTCGTATGAAGCCCACAAAAAATACTTGAATACGAGAGTGCAATTTCACCAAACTAATAAATCGGAACAATCACACTGGATGTTTTATGAGAAAGATGAGCATTGTTGACATGATAGAATTTTGTGCGTTGACAGTCTATGGAGATGGAATGAATTCGGTTTAGCTGAGAAGCTTCACTGACTAAGAAATCGATCGACGAGCTGGAAGATGAAGACATGTGAACTGTGATAGTTTAGTCGAAGTAATTACTTTTATTTGGCCTGTTCAACTTATCAACAGTCTGATTGTGATGCGTTGTTTCAAAAGTTGTATGCAGATTTTGTAGTCGTTCATTTCACAGTTGAGTGGCAGTGTAGAACTAATCTCAGTTCATTACCATCTGTTACAATAGTACCCGTTGTCGTTCCATTGGGTTCCAAGTAGAAAATTGGGTTTCGGAAACACGCAGCATGTAACACATGTATGGTCTGCAGTTGACCCTGTGTTTGTCTCTAATGTACGATGTCCGCTTATCACTGATTGATAGAAAGATCACTCACGCTATCACTTCAAGCAAGATGATCAAATAGAAATTTGTGTTCAATGTCGCATAACCATTCAACAGCAATATGAGTATGCCGTTTGACAAGTGATCTGCTACAGCTATGGATATGCAGTAAAAGTTACACCCCTATGAAACACACACCGATACGCAAATTACTTGAATGTGAGAATGCAACATGTTCCAGCTCATAAACTGGAACAATCACACTACGTATTCTACGAGAAAGATGAGAATAGTTGACACGACGGAATTCGGTGGTGTGACAGTATATGAAGGTGCGTTTTGTTTAACTGAGCGTTGTCACTGAAAAGGAGTCATTCAAGGAAATTTAAAAGACGATGCCACGTGGACGTAGATGGATTGGCTGACATACTCAGATATTTTGCCTGTTCGACTTATCAAGTGTCTGTTTGATGCATTGTCTCGAGACTGTCTCTGAGTGAGCACTCGTTTAAGCGATGACCAGTCTCAGTTTATTACTTTCTGGGTTACCAGTAGATGTTACGGTTCTTTTCGTAAGAGAGTAGAAAACACATGTCTACTGTGTTACACTTTGTTAATCTCGAGTTGGAGCAGTGTTAGTTTCTATTATATGATGTCCGCAAATCCCTGACTGATAGCAAGATCATTCTATCAAACCATGTGAGGAGGCTTAACAGAGATCTGGATAAACTTTGCAGAATTCCACAGCAGCATGAAGATGTCATATTACAAGTGCTCAACAACAGGACAGGAAAGCAAAGAGATTTGAGTATGTGATCACTGTTGGTATTACTACTTGTAGTGACTGGATTGAGCTGGAGACTGTAAGTTGAGTCTGAGAAAACTCGTCGGACAATAAGGAAGAACAGCCTTATGCAAACACAGAGGAGATGAACTTGCTGAAGATAGACAAACAACCGACCAGCAACAAATACAAAAACGACAAATCTCTATCAAGCGAATAAATTTGAAGGAGGTCACTTGTTTCACTCGGCTAGAAAGCATCGTTTCAGCTACAGGCAGCCAGTAGCGCCTAGCATGTGAAGGTGTGAGATTTAGAAGCGTAAGAAAAACACAGACTCACACCTACTGCATATCTGAAAAGTTGCGGCTTCCATACTGAAGTTCAGATGACCAGCTACCCAGAGGTGATTTTCGCGAGAAACTCAGAGAATGAACCAATCGAAGATTTGGGCATGGATTAGAGGGTCACATGCAGGCGATCACGTTTGTTGCAGGAGATAGGAGCCGATGCCCAATCATAGAGTCACATTTAGTTGGATGCAGAGAACAGCATAACATGGAGATGCCCTATTCTACTCGGAATCCAACGCGACAATGATTTACACCAGTTTACATATGAACAAGTATATGGACATTATATCTTCTCATTTCAATAAATCATTAGGACAGGCAATTAGTAATGGGATGTATGATAAAGTCAGTAATTTTTTAAGCTGAAGAAATAATTATTCAGTGAAGAAAACAGTGAAAACCAAACACATATTGAATATGACGCAAATGAAAGTTGTGCACATAATACAACGACAGCAAGAGGTACAGTGATTTCATCACGAGTGTAGATTCGAAGTACAGTGAGTGGAAATTTATGAACTTCTGAAGGGTTTGTTCACATTGAAATATCAGTATTGAATTGACTAATTATCGAAAAGCTATACTGCTGATACAGAAGTGATTCTTTGTGAAAGCTGCCTAACAACAAGGCATTGATAATTATATTTTCAATCTACGATACATAAAACAGGGTTTCATTGATGGCGTTAACGAATGAAGAAGACTACCTGTCTGAGAAAAGTGAAAGTTTACAGAGCATCACCCGATATGACTAGCTGGATTGACCTGAAAAGCAAAGGCAAACATCGAGAGGCATTCTCAAATGAACTCAGATTTATTTGGACTTGTTCATCACTCATGTATGCACAGTGCTAACGGCATGCGAAGACACGTAAATGACAGCTATCCTGTGCATAATTTGTTTCCATTACCATGAAATCTGTCAATGGTTGTTGTGCAAAGGAGAATAATAGCTCAGGGAAATGTTGTTTGTGTACACGATTCATCACTCGTTAGAGATTTCAGTAAGATTAGAAAAGTAATACATGTCTAACAAATGTCTGACATCTGGTCACATACAATCCTTATTCACGAACTGTCGTATTCAGGAAAAACAAATTCAATCAGCCAATGCATAAAAGATATTTTACTATCCATGGCTGAAATGAGGCGTCTATTGATCAAAGCGAATTCCGGAACGTGTTGAACCGCCAATTTTATGGAGCAGATATGTGAGTTGATATCTATTTGTACAATCTGTAGAAAACTTCGTTGGAGTCTGCGATTTGAATAATGAAGTTGTCTTCCATATTTGCAGAGATACTCTATTTTCTGTATGTGATGACATTCAGGAAGCGGAAATTCTCATTACTACGGAGTTCAATGGTGCCCATTCAAATATCAAGTTCTCAATGAAACACGAAGTCAAAATTCAGCCACGCATTCTTGAGTTGTGGAAGAAAACGAGATGTAATCTACAGAAACATGAACAGCTTTTGTCGTGTAATTTTCTGGAGAGGTGTGGTCGTGACCCTACACTTAGATGCTGGTCAGCTCTTCTCTGGAAAACTGAAATTGATTTCAACAGTTAAAACCGAGGGAACAGTGTATGCGAGAAACGATTATTTAGCAAATTCATTCACAGTTACAATAGACTGTGTTATAAAGAAAACACCGTTGACAGCTAAAATGATAAATTCATCGCCATAATTTGCAATAAGTAGAAGAGAAAAGCGTCAGTGATTTTCCGAGTCACATATTGTGTTGTAAATTCTACACTTGACATCTTATATGAAGCACAGAATAATGCAATGCAGTGAGATACAAGCACGCTGTTTCATGGAATATAGTTATAACCATGGAATTGAGCAAGGAAAATTATCGACAGAATGTGATTAGGACAGTGGGACTTATCACTCTTAATCAATTTTATTTTACAACGTGAAATACAAAGTTGTCATATTTCACACAATTTCAACTAACTTTTTGTATTCCATTTGCATAATAATCACGCAATCACACACCATTTATACAGTCTATGTAGTCGCTAATGTAGTTCGCTACATTATTCGGTACGTTACTGCACACTGAACTACGACCATAACTTCAAAGAGATATGAATCTGAATTGCAATCTGTTATTATTACCATCTCAGTATACATGCGTTTGCTTGAATTCACTCAGTGGATATGATTTCTTTGGAAACCACATCCTATCTGAATGCAGAGCTTGATAACAAAAAAATATTTGAAAGAATTCTATCTACTGGAACACTTGGTTTTAGATTTATTCTAAGTGAACGAATTCACATTATTTTCATCGGGTCAACGTTGTGCAGTGAGTTTGTAGCGAAATCGAATCGGATGTCGCAGAGAATTGACGATAAACAAGACACCTTGTTGTGTCTCGTTGTGAAGTGTGTCTGTTCATTTGATTTGTGATTGGATATTGAGCATGACTAGTGTAGAGGTGCGATGTGCTTGCGGTTGAGCCTAGTAGATGAAGGTATTGATTTGTTCATGTTAACAGTCGGAAGGGTGTTGGCTGATATTCCACTTCCGTCATCTGATTTTAACGTACACCGATAAGATTATCGCAATGACGATAATAGAAATCTACGAAGTGTAGGATAACCTGAGGAAAGGTCTTTGCTTTCATTTCCTTTGCGCTACACAAGCTTCTTCTACTCAGTTGGAAAACCCTGATCTATGCATACGAATCGAATTTATTCGACCACTCCAACTTTCATGGAATAAACTTGTTGCTTAGCATCAACCTGATTCTCGTGTCTTTGTCGGTTAGTTCGCTCTTCTACCTCTTGTGTTTCTTTACAACTCACTCTCTCATCATTCCATAATCGTCTTCTATTTGCATCAAATTATTCATCATAACTTAAATACACTTGATCAGCCGCTCCAAGGCATTCACCACCGAGGACAAATATAATTGTGACAGCTGATCACTTCTGTTGATATCCACTGCTCACTGAAATCAATCATTCACTGACTATCTCAGCATTCCAGAACACTTCATATTTGTCATTCACACGGAAGCAGTTTATGAATATAAGTTTATTCGAAACGATCTCATCTACAGTAAGAGGAAGAAGAAGAGGATAATTCTATTCGGTTTCACAAACATCAGAGCAGAGCATTTCAATAAGCACAGTTGAAAGTAGTTTTCAGTTACACAACAATTATTATTGCCAACTCCGTCATTTTCTTGTCAGTTCCAATAGTGTTTTGCACGAGCATAGTCTATAGGCTCATGTTCTCAAGTGAATCAGGCAACGTCATCCCACTTCTACACCTCCTGGAGGAATGAAAGAAAGACGACAACCAAGTGATGAGTACACAGCGAAATCAGTTTGGATAAATCCAATGTTCAAAAATGGATGCATAACAAGTAAAGTGACATTTCAAGAATCAGAGGCAATTGTATTTGTGGCTGTAGATATAGTGTCAATCGCAGTGATTTCCGTCATGCACAGAAGTGAATATGCCTGGGACAGAGAAAAACATGTCGCTGAAGAAATGACATCAAAAGAAAGGAGATGGCTTGGATTTGTGCAGTGGACACCGGTGAGTGAAATAAAGTGCGAGGGTACCACCGATTGTTGCTTCCATGTGCCTTGGTGAGTTGGATGACAGTTAGTGAGGTTGAGGATATCGAGTTTTTAGGTGCGTGCGTGTTTGGTGTAGATGAGAACCTATGGACAATCTTGGAGCCAATCGAAGAGGACTTTGCGATTTAGTTACTGCCTGGAAACGTTCTCAATTTCTTCTCTGACATACGGCTCTTCACACGAAAGTCATGCTGAATATCGTATGATTCAGGTGACACATTTTCCTGTCCACTCCAGCATGGAGTTTGTTCTTCTCTCACACTCTTCTCGAGTATTCATGTGCGTATTGACATTTATGGCAGTTAGCCTAGTTAAAGATTGCACACCACCAATCCCACTTACAGCCTGCGGTGTTCAGCGTGATTTCACTAAGTCTGATTTTTAAGTGACCATCGAAGAATAAGTGGGGCGAATAATGAAGAAGAATGGGCGGAATATGTGAATTCATATAATTGTAAGAGAAGAGGTTGAGTCAGACAAGCAGACGTCTCAATCGCTCCATGGAATACGTTAAACGAAATATTTACCTAGAAATCCACACGATATGAGATGACCTCCATATATTCGAAGAGAAGAAGGAGCGGACATATGAGATATTTGATTTACTCCCCTACACAGTGCCGTCAATAATATAAGGATCAGTCTGTGCATGTCCTGTTCACTGCAGAAATCAACAAACTTGTTGACGTGAGGATGGATTTTATTTTAGACCATGCTGTGGGAGACTATTTATTAACTGCAGGAAATGATATATATATATATATACGAGAAGAATGCAATGCAGAAGCTACTGGGACGGAGGTCGTCAGATCATCGTCCTGGGTGAATATAGAAGGGCATGCAAAACAAAGAGAGAAATCGAGAATGTACAGCACTTCGAGGCATATCAGTATCCGTTGGCAGCGCATTTGGGTGTTGTTGACTTAAAGCAATAATTTGTTTTCTACCGTATATACTGAGCTCTGCAGAAGCAAGTGAATACACAAATACCTATCGCACCTATTTCGAACACTACTGCTCTTGTTGTTATATTAATATTATTATCACCCATTGTCTAAGTTTTTTTTATGCCAACTACATGAGGTATGCAGCCATCGAATGTTACACCACGGAACAACAACGACACAAACAGCCACAGTTTTCTATAGAACAGAAGGCTCTTGAGAATTAGGTGAGCACATTTATAGTAGCATTATCAAGTAATTTAGATGTAATTGGCATTCAACAATTTCAGAAAACGCAGAATTCAAAAGTAAAAGAAGACTCACAGTAAACCTTGACGAAATCCTCCTTTCATTTCTATCTCACTGAAGGTTGGTGGTCTCAAGTCAACTCTCCATATACAGTCGCCATTCGCAACTGTCACATTTAAACCATCATTCAAATAAAATCGAATCGTCCCGATTCGGACATTCATTACTCCTTGAAATAAAATAAACAAACAGGCATTTTAATGGTTAGTAGGAAAGATTGGAAAGCTCTACAAATCTCAACCTTGTTCGTGATGGAAATGAACTGATAATGGTACGTACAATTATCAGTTGAGTTTTGATGTTCATTTGGCAGGGATCAGGAATGCTAATTTGTAAGTCCATTGTAAGCCCATCTTATGCCAGAAGTAGACAGTCAGCCTTTGATATACAATGAATATTTAAACATGAAAGTCGATGTAAAGACGGATGCGGGTCTAATACATTGATTGAGTTAGATTTTTTTCAGTTCATACAAAAAACCACGAGTTGATTCGATGATAAATATGCTTCGGCTGTATACAACCAGAGATACAAGACTAAACAATCAAAATCAAAAGGAACAATAAGGCACTACTCTAATCCTACAACCTCCACAACTTTTGTATTATCCGACTACATTTCCGTTTGAATATTTGTCGAACAATAGGCTCATCGTTGTTTGTTGAAACAGCCGTTGTTCAAAACCTCAATCTTCTCCTTATTCTCAGGTGGAGTGCAGATGAATTCCACACTGATTTCGGAGTTGGCGTGAATATAAATCTCGCCTTTCCAAATCTGGTTTTCTCATTCTCATCAATCCAAACCGCCTGTACTTGAAAGGAAGTGACGTCTCTGAAATTTATCGCACAGAAAAATATTAGTGCTTGTTGTTGTCGTTAGTGTGTTGGTTGTTTTCCTTACTTCCATATTCTGCATCTTTACTTGAAGTCCTGTATTCCCTATCTGCTTCTCTCACGTGCTTGTTGGTTTTCGCCTGTCAGCCTTCGAGTTGTCTGGCATCAGACACATAACATAGTCGAGCGAATTCAACATTTTCTCCAGTTTTCTGACTGGTACAGCCTATTCCTGTCTTCTCGCTCTCCACATCTTAAATTCACGCAAACTCCTGTGACGCAAAATCCTTGACAATTATGAATACCATCGCTGAAAGCAGTCAGTTTGTGCCGTCCTCCTGCTGCATTCATATCAAAGGCGAGCTGAGCTCAGCTCAGTTCCCTACTGTTGATCGCTGAACGTCTGACCACTATACCTAATAAAGTCAAACGTTATCCGGATACGTGATATGGATCATAAAGTGACATTGACTGGAGAACCTTAGGAAAACGAGAATGACGTGACAAACAGTTGGTCCAAGTCTGATGCTCTCGAGCAATGTCCACTCACCAAAAAATGACAAATGGAACCAGAAACGTCCAAGTGAGGGAATGTTCACAGAGACCTTTCACTCACTAGGACGAAATTCAGTGCCATATGGATTCTCACTTAGACTGTACCACAATATAAAGCGCCGCTGTTATTTAATCTCATCATCGCTTAGTATATGTTCTCACAGTTGTCATCAATTCTCACTGGAATTTCAGATAGCTTCATACTTCAGTCAGTCAAACATTCATTGGTGAGAAGTATCCAGATTTCGAAGAAGTGATTTTTCAGGTGGCAGGTTGATGGATGAAATCATATTTACTTCAGGCATTTGCACACAGAAAAATTTTAATTACCTGAGCCAACTGTCATCGGATACCACATTTCCTCTGATTCAACGTTTTCGAAATTGACTATGCACAGACTGACAAGTATGATGAAGTTCAGTTTTGTCCCCTGAGACACCATTTTACTAAAAATATTCAAGAAAGTGGAAAGAATGACATTTTGATTCGATGTAATTTGAAATGAATGACAGTGAGTGAAACATAGATATTCGAAAGCATATCTCACAATTTTCACTTATCCCATATCCTCTACAGTGTAACAGCACGACTGTGCATACTACCTCATCTCATCCAGCCCACATCATCTCCATCATATCATAATGAAAGTCACTCACATCTTGTCGTTCACAATTCAGCTGTCACTTTAGCGATTACCTGACGTGCAAGAATTAACTTCAATATTGATATATGCATGAATAGCATTCTTGATTATAATATGGTGAACATCGATTGCTCTGAGTGAATATTTGTAAAGAAGTATGCGAATTATTTGTCCGATTCTGAAATCCCGAGAGTATGACGAGGTGAAATTGAACAACAGTTCCATTTTGAAACAAACATTGTTCACAGCGTAATATGTGACCTTCATCATATCATAGTGAGACCGAGTCATATCTCGTCACTAATAATTCCGATGGCACTTAAGCGATGTTAGTTGGTTGATCTCAGTTGAGGGAAACGACCGTGTCTCTGTAAGTGATTACTCACGAATTTCCGTGGATTCGTTGTATTTTTGATGTAGTGATTGGACAATGAAGAAGGAATATTCAGTGATAAGACATTCGACTGACGTTTCTAGAGAAGCACTGCTAAACAAATCCGTCAGATTATATTCTACAAACTCTCATGAATTGCAAACTTTATCAATAAAAATCGCTTAACAGATTTAGCTAAAGGGTTCCTTCAATGAACAGACAGAGCTACAAATTACAAAGATATCAATCAGAGAACTGTATTTGTCACTTGGTCCGTGCGGTTCAACAATCGCACGGGAATTTTCACATTAATTGAGTTATGTTTACTTCGAGGTCTACTCTGCCAAATACTAGATATGAATAATTGTAAAACTTGAATGGTCTTGTCTGGATGCCTGGACAAGTGAAAGAGTGACTCTCCAGTCACAATCACTGCAACATCCATACATATATGTCATGTTTTGTTAACGCGAATGTGAATATTTCTCAAGCGGCAATTACACATTACATAGCAAAAAATAATGGAAACAGTTTTACCACGGGAACTCACCTGTGATTTGTGATGAATGGTCAGTCAATAACTAACTTGATACTGATAGAATATTTTGTTGGACTATTTATACCACCGACAAATGCCTCTGTTTATTTCATTGGTCACTCTCAACAACCTTGTGTGCATGTTTGCGTGATTTTCCTGTTAGCATTCTGTTATAATCGGATTTACCGGATTAGAGAAAAGTCATAAATACGAAACTGTGATGGAAACAAAATCGTGTGTGTAGGTCACAGCTCATATTGCTGTTTCTCTCTGTGGCCGATATACGTGATATACGTTAGTAACTGTATAATACACAGACATATCTATTATTTCACATCAACTAAATCTTATAGAAAGTAATCTGGTGGGTACTAACTGCCGTAGAAAAGAACGATGTCACACTCGGCGTTGTGGCTCTCGTGACCTTCTTGTCCTAGTGCATCTCACTTTGATGTTTGAAACGATGAGTACTGAAATTAGGCCGCATTAAGGACAGCATCACAAACTGGCATAACCTGAGGATATTTATGTGTGCAACGCGAAATCCATTACACGACTAGTCACTATCAATCAAAATTACTTCACTTTCATCGTCAGACTTCGACGAAGCGTCCATACTGAAAAGCACAAACATGTCAGCGGAGGCTGATCGCTTCGGTCCACTCAGTTGACGGGAAAATCAGCGGCTTCGAAAACTAACAGGGAGTGCTGCACAGTTGTGACTGAATAGTTGAAGGCTCAGTGGAAGTACGTGTGTACCAATTACATGTCATTGGTAATGGATCATTCATTCATATTTCACTGGCTGAACGGTCTACAAGGAAACGTTCAATGTGACCAGTAGGCCCACGGTACAAACCGTGGTGTTGGCTCTTCACTTCCGTTGAGTCTGAAAGCAGTGTAACTAGAAAAATGTCTAATTCTATCTAGTGCTTATCGATTGTTCGCCACTTCATTTCACACTGAGATCTCACTTCAGTAAGAGATCAAATGCATTGCATGAGCGCGTTTGTAGCTCAGCTATTAGGCGAAATGGTAGACGGTCTACGGTGTGAGTTTTTCATATGCTTTGTCAATATTACGCCAGTTAACCGAGGGTAGATGTTCGTATTCTCTTACTTCCCAGCATTCAGACAATATATCCAATGCAGTCCTACAGGAAATGAATTGTGGGCACGAACAATTGAATGGTCACTTTTCTGACTGCAGCACTGATGCTTAAAATCAAAATCTCTTTGCTCACACTGAGGTGGAGTGCAGACGATAAATGCCTCTCTTGCCTTTCTGATTCTGGACGATTTTGACACCGTCTGTTGCGTTTTTGCACTCTAAAGAGAATTATGAAATGATGCTTCGTAGGAATGCCATCCAATTTGCAGATGGTTGTTTCACTCCTTCGGATCGCATTTTTTCATTTACTTGTGCAGCATGTTTTTCACAGCTCAGAAAACTAAGTAATCGGGAAACTAAGTTGTTTGAATTGACTCTTCTCACTGAGTAATGTTCTACTGGGTACGTTTCTGATGTCATGAGTTGGGAATGATCAAAATGACCTCTGCTTGATGGCATCACTTCAGTCTTGGTGTCTAGCTGGCAAGCACTACTGGTTGATGTGTCTACGTGTGTGTGGCATTCAACTATCAATCACAATCACTCATAATAATACGGTGTCATGATCATATGCTGGCCATTTTGATTACTGTTTATTTTATCTAGCAGATCACAGATTACACTCTGAGTAATTGTGGTTTCCTGAACAAACTTTTTAGTGAAATTCACTTTGTCGAACAGAGTACAATTAACCTGCAAATTTCTTTCACCGCTGATTCAAGGTAATTAGCATCCGACGAGTATTCGGCAGTCACAGGACTTCTTTAAAGAGCTGGATACAGCATTTTCTTTGGCGTCAAAGAAAACGCTGTAACTAAATCTGAATTTCAAGCGGGATTGAGCAGATGATATCCTGAAGAGGAGAATATCCAGCTCTTTAAAGAAGACCTTCCCTGCAGCAACACTAAGAGTGACATTCTCTAGCCGTCCAATACTTCAAAACAACACAAAGGACAAACTCACGCATATGACCAATTCAATGTGCATATACAAGTTCACTTACTCGTGCGGAGCTAGGTACATAGGTCGTTGTATGCGAGTCCTTTCAAAACGTGTTAGAGAACATTACCCAGAGTGGCTGCAAAGAGGAGGCACCAGTCCAATAAGAAGCGCCATTATTGAACATCTAGTCAATATCTCAACTGATTCTTTCAACGTGATCTACAAAGTCAACAGAAACCTACCAAAAGCAGTATATTTCTGACTTCTTTATATGGCAGGAGCCCTCGCAATATGCATCGAGAAGCCGGAACTGTGTGTTCAAAAGAAATTAGTCCAACCACTACAACTACCATGGACCTAGTTTGGTATGTTCCCTTTGCTTCCGTTTTTTTTCTTCTTCGTCTTTTTTCATTCTCGCTTTTCCTTTTGAGCATATTTCGTTCGCCGTGTGTCTGATCCTTATTCCCATAGTCTCCATTAAATTTACCTAATCTTTTTTTAGTTATAAAAACAGTTATTTTAAGTTTGTTTTCATGCTCCTCCTGATCACATTTATAATTCATTTTAAATAACTATTTTACAATTATATCTTAATCCTGTGCAATTTTTGAGTTTCTTAGGCTTTTGCAATCTATATTCGCACCTCCTAACTTTCATTTCAGTCTCAAATTATTATTTCAAATTTTCAGTTATAAAACTAGTTATTTTAATTTTGTATCCATGCTTCTCCTCATCACACTTGTAATCCGTTCAGAATAGTAATCTTTTGCAACTATATTCTAATTCTGTGTAATTTTTTGTTTCTATGCCTCTTGTAATCTATATTCACACGTCCTAACTAACGTTTCAAGTTGAAAATTTTGATTTCAATTTATTTCATTGTTCATTTTTGTTCAGACCTGTAATTCTTTCTATCCCTGCGTTTCTAAACCTCTGGTAATTCATATCAAATTGAAAACAATTATCACCTTCTATTTGACTTAAAATTATTTCTCCAGGTATCAAACATTAAGTTCTGCATACGTTGTAACTATTTTCTAATCCTATGAATTCTTGTCTCTAAGCCCCTTGTAATCTAAATTCGTAACTTCAAACTTTCATATCAAGTTGACAATTATTATCACCTTCGTTACTATGTGGAATTAAACAAATAATAGTTGTTCCCATGTAAAATAACCTATATAAATGCGATTCTACAGCTACTTTTGAGAATGAAATTGCCGCAAAGTGTTGTGAATAATGCAGAGAATTCCATTCTGTATTTTAAGTAGTGCTGTATGAGGAATAAATTAGATTATCATTAATATTATTAAAAGTAATAATGATCAGCTATGGTAGTAGTTTTCACTAGAATATGTTAGTGAAAGGGGGAAAGAAAGAAGAAAACTTGAGTGTATGCGTGTTTGTGTGTGTGTCTGTGTCATTGGTGTCACTAGCTGAAATGTTGGGAACAGAAACAACCGAACTTACAGTGACAACACATTCGTGTTAAGTTTAGAAAGAAAGAAAGAAAGAAAAGGAAGTGTGGCATTTTTGACAATGTTTCATCAATTTATAGCCTACAATGCCTTAACATCAAAGACACCCTTATCTTGTGGAGTAGTCTAAGACATTTAGTGAAAAATCCAACTACTCGAGACCGCAAATAACCAGATATTCAGGTGTTGTTCAGTTACAAATCAGTAAAACCTCAGAAACAAAGAAGTGCTGTAAATAACATGTTTTGCATAACACAAGTATGATGATATTAGATAGTTGGAGGCAATCGGTGGCAGACGAAGCCTTGCCTAGACCTAGGTTTCGTGCTAGTTGGAACTCACCAGTCAGTCAGTCAGTCAGTCAGTCGGTCGGTCAGAAAGGCGTATCTGCAACCCCACTGAAGGAACAGCTCATGTCCCACCCATCTGAGATTCGAACCCGCGTCGCCAAGTGACTACTGCAGTCAGAGACATTTCCACAGAGCCAGCTATTCGAGCTTGCGACTGACCTCCTCACTGACAGAATACAGTCTGTACCAAAGAAACGACTAGGCATGCCACACTAGTATGTTGAAGGACTGAAATACTCACCAACTGTGACCAAATTTGAAGCTGATAAAATCCTCACAGAGCCATCTCTTAAAAATATATAATACTTGAGAAACTAAAGCAATGAAAATACAAGAAATAATACTAGACGTAAGTTTTGATAAAATGTTTTGAGCAAAAGAATAGAAAGAGTTGAGTTTGTCTAATCAATTGACAAACAAAATATTATTACTTTTTTGTTACCATTACGTGTGCTGCTGCTCTACTCTACTACAACTACGAATACGTCTCGTTTTCTGGGTTTTCTTTCTCTGTATCTACACTAAGAGAATTTATTATTTGTCTGTCTACCTCTCTCTTCCCCCCTCTCTCTCTCTCTTTATATATATCTCTCGCTCTCACACTCTGCATACTCACTCTATCCAATCTCATATGAACTGTGATCAAGATTTGACCTGATAGTTGCAAAATAAGAGAGCGCCGAGTGAGAAGTAGACATTTGTAAAAAATTATACATTTGTAAAATCTCAGATATTGAGATTGAAATGAGTAATTTCAGCGTTTCCTGTGTTCGCCGCAATCTGATCTGAACTTCTTCAGGGAAATTAATCGAAATTAACATAATAGAGTTTTACATATAAAAAAGGGACATCTCTTGTTTTTAAAACACATCGTCCAATCATATGAGTCATGAAACAGGTATCAACATGTATAATAAACAAAATTGTATGAGTTGTGATCAAAATTTGACCTCGGACTTACAAATATTGGACCACCTTTGTTAACCACTTTATACAGAGTGTGTGTGGATAAACAGTTGTAAAACATTTCTTAACGTCCCCATAAGAAGATATAGACAGCCAGGAATTTTGACCAAGTATTATTAATTAATTAAATAATTAATTAATTAAATAATGATGCATATCCATTTTTATTTATTAATCAGGATTTGCCATGCATCAGCTAACACTCAACACACCTGTTCAAACTGCTAGTATCTGGAATTTTATGATTAGACGTATTTTCAAAATTATGGTGTTTAGGATTAGAGTCTAGTTGAAGCACCCTGTCGAACTTATTGCTTTGTTGTCTTCTTTCTGAAGATAGAGCTGCTTTATTCGACCTACTGGAGTTGTCAGGTGAATCGACAGCTACGGATTTAGGATACGCATTCTGTTGCAGACAACGGAGAGTGAAGACCGATGACTGTGCCAATTACACAGTTTCTTTGTTAATTTAATTCCATTGCAAAATATTTCAAATGAACTGTCATCAAGATTCGACAGAATAGTTCTAAAATATTTGGGCGCCGAGTGAGAAGTAGACATTTGTAAACATTATACATTTGTAAAATCTCAGATATTGAGATTGAAATGAGTAATTTCAACATTTCCTGTGTTCGCCGCAATCTGATTTGAACTTATTCAGGGAAATTAATCAAAATTAACATAACACAGGTTTATATATAAACGGTCTATATCTTCTTATGGATATGTTAAGAAATGTTTTACAACTGTTTATCCACACACACACACTCTGTATAAAGTGGTTAACAAAGGTGGTCCAATATTTGTATGTCCGAGGTCAAATTTTGATCACAACTCATACAACTTTGTTTATTATACTCGGTCTATGACTCATGATTGGACGAAGTTTTTTTTAAAAACAGGGGATGTTCCCCTTTTTTATGTATAAACCTGTGTTATGTTAATTTTGATTAATTTCCCTGAAGAAGTTCGGACCAGATTGACGAACACAGAGGAAACGTTGGAATTACTCATTTCAATCTCAATATCTGAGATTTTACAAATGTATAATTTTTGACAAATGTCGACATGTGATTCCATTATTCATTCAGGCAAACTATCTAGGATAGATAAGTGCACACAAATCAAAGGTGTGTTGTGGGCGTAAGTGTGTTTGTGTGTGCCTACGTACATATCTGTCGGTTAAACACACGATCGATAGCATTTAGTATTAATACTAATAAAAATAAGAAATAATAGGATAGACATGTAAGATGTATTTCATGCGTAGGATATAAGCTCAATGAATATCGTGTTTGTTTTTCCTTTTTTTGAGTTGGTTCTCACAATATACATAAAAGCATAGATAATAATAGTCAGAGAAATATTAAGGCCATAAATGGTCTTTAACGATTGAATTAATAGCGAACCAGTTCGTTATTGTATGTAACCTATTCTATCTATTTATGTTTCTCTAACTTTAGGTATTCACAGGCTAGTTATTTTGACACCAGATTTTGGACACTGTGTATTTTTGAGCACACACACGAACCAGTAGTGATCAGTGACGTTATATTCAGCTGGACTCTTTGACCGCATATATATATTCTTTTGCTTTGATATATTGATGTCAAAAATCTAGGGCAAGGAGGATATTTCATATGTTGACACAATATAAGAAGTGTTATCAAAGACTAGATAGTTGCTGATACGCCTTGCTGACTGACTGACTGACCAGTGAGTGCCAACTAGCAAGAAACCTAGGTCTAGGCAAGGCCTCCAACCAACCATCTAACACCAACAATTCACAGAGCATCGTAATGGCGAGCTAGTCACCTAGTGGTATGGTGGTCACATTGCAAGCTTGAATGATCAAATTCAGTCTGCATCGAGGCTAGGACTAGACACATTACACTAGTTACTGACAAGTGTCCAATCAAAACATGTTAGAGTTATATACGTATATATATATATACGTATATATATATATGTATATACTACAGCCAAATGACCTCGTATCAGCCAATCAAATCGCTCAACATTACATAAAGATGCTTTTCATAGTGTACGACATAAGTTTTATTCCTGCCTTGGAGTAAGGATTACGGTTGAGGTTAGGGTTAGAGTAGGATATCGATTAAGTTTAGACTAGGGTTAGCGTTGGCATAAATTTAGGATATTATTTGGAATGAGGATTATAAATGGCATCTGTATTTGAAATGTTGAATGTTATGGCTATTATCATCAGGATTAGTACTCAAACATATTATATTGAAGGATTTCGGACATTTAAAAATACAGAATAAAATTGGTCTATGTCTATTACCACTCCTATTTTTAAAAGAAGTGACACCTGCTTATGCCGCATATTATTATTGTTATTATTACTATTATTTTCTTTAATTCCTAGAGGAATATAGGGCTCCAGCCGAGCGTCTCCATCGCGTTTGGTTCTCTGCTATACTTTTCACTTGGCTCCACGTCTGCCCACATGCTTTCATCTCCTCTTCACATGACCTCCCCCAAGTCACTCGCACACTGACGACCAACTCACCGCTTCCCTTTCGGGTTCCACTCGAGCAATGGCCTGTCTAGTGATGTCACTTGATGGTTCGCTTGCTCAGAGTATGGACAATCCAATCCACCTCCATTTCTTCCAGCACAATCGCTTCCTGCTGTGTTGGTTCGCTCATTGCCAGAGATCTCTCCCTGTTGATGATCTTTTTTGGCCGGCCATCTGACCTTGAGTATTAAGCGAAGACAGCTAGCTGTTGATGAAGGTCTGTAAATTGTTTGAGATGCTCTTTGTGACGCGCTGGCCAAGTCTCTGATCCGAATAGTGAATAGCACTGACTGACTTCACATTGGAGATGGAAATCCCCATCTTATTTTTCATGCTGAGGAGTGATGAAAGCTTGCCTTGCTTTCCCGATCCTGGCTGCTTTGATATCCTCGTCAGTTCCGTCGGCCTGTAGTTAAGTTGATGCTTCCTAGGTAAGCAGGTGAAGGAAGTTGTTTCTTTCAGGTTCATCCCATTTCTGCCGGCTGACTGTTGTCTGTTGGTGTTGGCCAGGAATCTTCATCAACTTTGTTTTCTCTATGTTCACCTGTGGTCCATCCTATCTTTGATGCTTCTTCTGCCAACCTGTTGCTTTTCACTTGCATATCTTCCAGTTTGTCGGAAATCAGACATATATATCACATCGGCGAAGTCCAGATCCTCCAAGTTTTTGTGTTAGTCCATTTTATGCCTGTTTCCTTGCTGCCCGCTGTCTTACTCCCGTCTTCACTTCGTCGAAGAATTCCGTAAGGTTCCCGTAGTGGATTACTTGGCATATAGCATTGTCGTACAACTGTTGGAAATATACTCTGAGGATATAGCCTAGTAAGGCAATGAAAGCTTCACACCTGAAGCATCCCAGTTCAAAGAAGACAACTACACCAAAAAAAACAACAGCAGGAACATCAGTCAATCTACGAATACACTGAACCCTTCAGAAGACTCTAGAAGATGTTGAGTTCACGACGCGTGGATGATTTTACTGATTTATGTCACACAAACTGCAAAACTTCTAGGCGAAAACTAACAGACTGTGTGTGTGTGTGTGTGAATTGACGGGGAGCGAAGACAGGACTCTAGATGAACATAATGAAGGCAAGGAGAGTCAATGAAGATAACCAAAGAACTGCAACAGCAAAAACGAGAACCAATCATCGTCAACGCGAGAAATTTCACAGAGGAAGCATCGCTTCAATCATATGGGAGACAACAGGGATAAAGATGTCAAAAACAACCGGAATCGGAAAGGCAAGGTGAACCTTTATTCCTTCTGAAATCAGTTTGAAAATCTTCTCCACTCCACAGCATAAAGAACAAGATTCGGATCATCCACTTTAAGTTAGTTAGTTAGTTAGTTAGTTATGTTAGTCAGTGAATTCTTCTACACGGGTCAGAAACATGGCGAGCGTGTCACGAATAGGATTTCCAACAAGTTAAAGACTTTTATCAACAGCTACTACCTTCCTTGGTTGACTGCATCATCAAGATTGAATAGCTGGCCAGAGAGAGAGTGAACAGCAATAAAATCTGAAGTGAAACACACCCTAACGAAGAGCTGATCACTCAACAAATATGTAGTAGAAAATGGAGATGGACTGGTCAGGCATACGTTTAGGAAGCCGCTGAATGACATCGCGTATGATGTAGGCCACTGTTGAAATGTAATCTCAATGGGAAACGACGACTGGATAGTTCTAGGGTGACATGGAGGATCTCATGCGAAGTGGAGATAACAGAGACTATGGGCAATCGTGGATCCAGGTGAAAAAGAAGACAGAGGAAAATAGAACAAAGTGGGGACGTTTTGTTGAAGCCAGCTCTATGTTCCATTCAGAAACCATGGGAACAATAAAAATAATAAGAATATTATAATAAGTAACAGAATTGTCGGGTTTTTAAAGGTCGGTGTTAATTCCCTTCTTATCAGCTCCTTGTTACTGTTTCTTTGAACAAGGCATTAAGAAGACAAATTTCGCGAGATGATATCATTTCGTAGTTTCTTTACAACCACTTTACAACTAACCTGATTAAAAATAATAAAATAAAGATAATGACAATTACTCAGTTATATAAAACAAAACTATATACTAATAACCAATCATATTTGATGGGTCATGTAGTCCATGGTAGGCGAAGATTGAAGTCTATTGATTTTGTACACACAGTTTAGGCTGTATGTGATTAATCCAAAGTGCTTCCATCACCTTCAATAACCAGCCTTGAATTAGAGTTATGTGAAATAATTGTGAAACAGTCATTAATATTGATTTTGTGACCAGACATTAATAAGTGGTTTGCAATGGATGATGCTGGATTTCTATTAAGATTAATCGCGTTAGGGTTTTCAACATGATTTACTAACCATCTTGGAATATGTTCTTTTCGACGACATTGGAACATTCTGTTAGTTCTACCTATATAGGTGTCACCGCAGCTGCAGGTGAACTTGTAGATACAGTTTGAAGTAAAGTCCACAGAATTTCGTCCTTTAATCGTAGGAACAGGGATCGAAAATGTTCGGCAAGTGAGAAAAAGAGATGCGGCGTAGAATGTTCGTTTGCTGGCTGATCAAAGTCTTTGAGTTGTCAACTGCATAATCTGGTCGTCCTTCTTTTGTCTATAAATGTATTCTACTTGCTATTAGTAAGCAACATGAGTTAAATTTCCTTATCTCACTCATCGTATTAATACTCTATTGGATATATAGTAAATATTTTCCTGTAGTAAAATATCTGTTTTGTATGCTTCATTTATATACCCTTCTCTCTTGAGCACTATTAATTGGAATCCTGCCATTCATTTAATTCAGTTTTGGACTTGTTCGTCGATTGATTGGACCGAAGTGCTCCATCTCAGGTTGACAGGTCGGCTTTTTGTACAGATACCTCAGCGATGTCTAGGCATGTAATTAAAAATTATTTGGTGGATGGTGACTAGCAATGGAATCCACGATGTGCATTTCGTCTTATTCGGTACTCGTTCGCTGGATGTATCTGCAATCCGTGGTGAGTTATGATGCTCTAAAATAAAATGACCCGTTGCACAGGAGATGGCACCCGTGGCCCAAGTGGTCTAGTGGATTATGCCGTGGCGTTTGAAACTATGGGTCGTCTGTGGGAACACCATCACTCAATACGGAATGCAGGTACATCCCGACAGCTGACGAGTCCCAAATGGGACGAAATGCGCGTTATCCTGAACTGGATTCCTCTGCTAGTCACCATTCGCCATTTAACCTCCTATTCAACGTCTGGCAAACGCAAAGAGTGCAGTCTGACCATCTATCGCCTTGGACACAAAATTGTTTGTTTCCCCTGATGACGCACAGTGACTGTGCATTGACAGCATTCAGCCACAAACACCTGACAATTTGAGATTTGTATAATATATATATATATATTCATTATTTTACGTTTACTTTAGTACCGCATTATAGTCAAATCCTGTGGTTTGGGATTTTATGCTTTACAAGGGGAAGGGTCGCTATCTGCATGCCCAAATTCCCCTATATTCCCTGCCTTAAGACCACCTAGAAAACCATGGTTCAACTAACAAACTAGGCGACGTTGAAAGATTAAAATATATGACCTAAAATTTAATTTTTGACTAAAGAGATACTCTGATAACAAGATGACGTAATCAGAATATTGAAGTAACCGAATTTGTATTTTTGTCCAATGTTATGAAAGCACACATAAAGAGTACCTTCGTTTCCCTCTCGTTAATGTTCAAAAATGCGTTGCGATATTTCCCAACAAGTTGTTAGTAAGTGTGAAATTTGAACATTTTTACTTTTTATGTCAAACATGCAGTCAGTCATAAGAGGATTGGAAAACTAATGCGCAGTTGAAAGATGAGTTGAAGACACCTATCCAACCGCTCAAAGGTATAATTTCTTCTTGTAAAATTAAGCTGTTTATCAAAAATTCCCATTTGAACATTGATAGACAGATGACCAGTAGTAGTTCAGCGAAGAGTCTCTTTTCGGCGGCGAGTTCATTTTCATAACTGTACAATCGCAAATGTACATATATAGTTGTTTTGTATGTGTGTGCACATTGAATTTGACAAACGAAAAATACAATTAGTAAGTTCAGATGAATTGGACGTTGATATAGGAGGGTAGTAACAAAAGCGATGAGTTGTCATAAATGATTGTCAAAGAAGAGTTACGTAATAACAACATGATTAGTTTGAAGAAACATTTGTGCTCAGGGTGTACATGGGAACAAAATAACGAAAGGAATTTCACAAAGGTTTTAAGGAGTTAGAAAAATAAGCATATAAACAAAAGTCAAGTCAAATCAAGCAAACAAAGAAAACTTAAGTCAAATCAACGGAGTTGTTACCATGAGAGTAGAAGTGGTTGAACAGTTTTCTTTTGCATGCATAATACTGGTTCTTCCAACTGAATGGCTAGGGCTTCTGGGATGCAAAATATACGTAAACGTATTGTCATTGGAAGGTTGTTCTTCACTTTGTAGATTACTTTGAAGCAGGAGGCGTTTGTTGAGATGGAATGACCAATGTTGATGAGATGCTCGATTATTGCACTCCTTATACGGCCATTATTTCCATTCTGTAGCCACGCTGGATAGTGTTCTTTGACCCTTTTTGACAAGATGCGCGTTTAACCACCAATGTACCTGGCTGACTCCACAGCAACAGGTGAACTGATATGTACACATGGAAGTGGTCAAAGTAGGGATTTTGTCCCTCGGGCCCCTGCAGACCGGCGGGTGACTAGAGGACACTACTCTCAATGTTTCCGCAAAGAAAGTTCTTCTTAAAGAAGTGGAAATCCTCCTCCTATGAACATCACTGATTAAGTCACTTTTGAAGTCAAGGTTCATATAAAGCATCTTTTTTGGCACGGATCGTGTCTCTTGCTTTTGGATTTTCTGTTTGATGTTTTTGTCTATGAATCTTGATGGATAACCGTTTGTATGAAGATTTCTTTCAGGAAGTGTAGTTCTTCTTCCAGGGTATCAGAGCTGCAGATGCGTTGGACGCGAGTGGCAAGAGATCTATCTAATTAGGCTTCATTTTCGATTGACTGGTACCCAGCTGTAGAAGTTTGTCAATTGACCGTTCCATGTGTGGGTTTCCTATGGATTGACCTTCTTGAAGTTCCATCAGCTCTCCTTGTAAGTTCAACATCAAGAAAAGGGATTTTAAATTCTTTTTCAATTTCAAGAGTGAACTTTCTAGCTGAATGGTATTTGTTGAATATTTTCAGTAACTGACTGAGATTGTGACCGTCATCATTGATAATAAAGATGTCATCCACATATCCAACATACAATTGGAAATTGTCAATAGTTGATTTGAGTTGGCCGTTCTCGAGGGTTACCATGAAGCAGTCTGCTAGTAATGGGCCCAGTGGAGCTCCCATTGCGATCCCATCTTGTTGTCTGTAAATAACATCATTGAATGTGAATTGTACATTAAGTGTACGTCTCAGTAGTAGTGCTTCTAAACAAGTCATCCGTAATCCGATGTTCAGCTGACTTTCTTCTATGTATTGACAAATGTGACAGACAGTTTCTCTGAGTGGAACGTTGGTGAATAGTGACTCAATGTCGAGAGAGAGAGCATATTTTCGTTCTTTACATTGATATCGTTAATATAATCGACTAATCGGAAGGTGTCACAAAACGAATAGTGACACATCTGTTTTCATACAGGTTCTAAAATGTCAGCTAGCCACTTCGCTATTGAATAGTACGGAGAACCTGACATATTATTGGCTTTTCTGCATCTTTGGTAAGCCGTATAGTCTTGGTATTATTGATCCTGTCTGTCGGATCTGATCATAAACTTCATGACTGATTAACTTTTCGGTTTGCATCCTTTTAAAGACATCGATGAGTTGTTTTTCAATCTGTTCTGTTTTATTTCTTTGATTGGGTGGTTTTGGAGAATTTTGTTTTATCTGATAAAATGTTGTTCATTTTCTCTATATAGTCTTTCCTGTCCATAAGGACTATGCTGGCTCCTTTATCTGGACGGGTTATTCGAAGTTCTTTGTTTTGTCTCAGTTGGTTTAATTCTTCTCTATGTTGCCTTGTTATTGTGGTTGTATACTCTTGGTTTTGTATTCAAATACTGGTAGCAGCAATCGATTATTGTTGATCCGAATCTCTGTAGTTGTCGTTTGTAGTTAAATCATGTGTTTTGGTGATTAAGTCTTCGAATTGTATATTAGTATGGCGTCTGTTGGTGTTTAAGTTGATGTCGCAGAATTTCGGCCCCATGGATAGGGCTTCTAACTGCAGGTTGGATAAAACTACTGAAGAATAGTAACATACAAATTTTGAAAGGTCATCAGGAAACTATTTGAGTGCTTTCATAAATTTAAGGCTTATTGTGAGTTGGGATATGGTAGATTGTGACTCTATTGACGTATTTCGTATACCTCTGAGTTTCACTATGTAGCAAATCGTGGACAGCTGGGGACCTTTGTGAAATGCTGCTTTGCACTTCTGGAATACCTACTTTAATAGAGTTGGTAAGATTCAATGCATGTTGTCGGAGAGATTTTGTGTTGGGATATATGTGTGACTTCTTCTCAGTGCTTTTCAAAACCACTTTAAATATTCATGATTGATGATACAATCACTGAAAAAACTTATTTTCGCTTTCGCTATCGCAAGTTTGACATAGCACCGTAGAAACCCATTGAGTTCCTCGACTGCCGACGTGTCCTTGCTACTTTTCAATTCATCAAAAATTATGATTCGAACACTGATAGACAGAAGACCAGTAGTTCAGCGAAGAGACTCTTTCCGGCGAATTCCATCGATCATCATTAGGGAGGTTCAAGTGACATAATTGAAAACAGCGCGCGCTTTTCGACTATTACGCTACATTTTGGTCATAAATAAAATATCTTATTACTCTAAAATTTTATGCAAAGTGTTTGCGGAAATTATCACAATTATTAACCTTTCGAACACTGAATCCAAAAAATACAATCTTATTGACAGATAATACACATAACTCACTGTTTGGATTTGTGGAATTTTTAAACATAAACACATCTATAATTGTATATATTGTTGGATTTATATGTTCAAGTTGCTCCAAGTCAGTGAGTTTATGGTTAAGATATCATTTTAGTTAATATACTGAACTATATTGCATGTTGTCTTATTGTATAGTTGTCGTCGCTTTTTGCCCTTTTTTGTGTGAACTGTTTCCTTTGTTGACGTTGTTCTCATTGTTTGTCCGTTATTTTCTGATTTTGAGGGGAGCAACCCAAAAAGTTGCTTCTCTCTAAACTTTTACTTAATGTAATCATTCTTTTCTCAGGCGTGAGGCTAGCAACCCCACCCTGTAAACAAAAATTGCTACAGAACTTCAGTATGTGAACCTCCTTGCACCAAAAGAAAAAGTCTGTGTAGGAACATGGAACGTTCGAACTATGTACGAGACTGGAAAAGCTGCCCAGATCGCCAACGAGATGAAAAGATACGGAATACAAGTGCTGGGAATATGTGAGAGCAGATGGAATGGGAGTGGACTCACCAAATTGTCAACAGGTGAGTCAGTGATCTACTCCGGTCACCCAGAAGATAACCACACGCACACCGAGGGCGTGGCTATCATGATGTCACCAACGGCAACGAAAGCCCTGATACAATGGGAGGCGATTTCGTCCAGGATAATGACCGCCAGGTTCAACTCCAAAGGAAGGAAAGTGTCAATCATACAATGTTATGCACCCACAAACAACGCAGACCTCGAGAAGAAAGAAGAATTCTACAGGCAACTACAGGCAACAATGGACAATACTCCAGCTGGCGACATGAAAATACTAATGGGAGACATGAACGCCAAACTGGGACCAGACAATACGGGAAGGGAACTCATCATGGGTAGAGAAGCTCTAGGAGAAATGAATGAAAACGGAGAACTCTTCGCCGACTTCTGCGCCTTCAACGAACTGGTGATTGGTGGCAGTGTATACAAGCACAAAGATATCCACAAGGCTACATGGGTGTCACCAGACGGGCAAACCAAAAACCAAATCGACTTCATCTCAATCTCAAGGAAGTGGAGGCGCAGCCTACTGGACACAAAAGCAAGAAGAGGAGCAGACGTTGGCTCAGACCACTATCTCGTACAAGGGACAATCCAAATCAAATTAAAAGCTTTCAGGGAATCAGGAGCTGCAGATAGACCACAAGCCAAGTTCAACACTCAAAAGCTGAAGGACCAGGCTACAAAGGACATCTTCATTGCAAGCATAAAGGACAAAGCCGAGACACAAATCAACACTAGCGAAGAGGTCGGCGTTGAAAAGCACTGGAACAACTTGAAAACGGTGTGGAGCCAAACCTGCATAGAAATTCTAGGCAGAAAAAAGAGACAGGACAAACAGTGGCTCACTACGGACACTTGGAAACTAATAGAAGAGAGAAGGACAGTGAAGCAAAAGATTATCCAGTGCACGACGAGCAACAAAAACAGGAGCTGAATGCAAGCTACAATACACTGAACAAAAGAGTGAAGAAAAGTGCCAGGGAAGACAAAAGAAAATATTATGAAACCATGGCAAACGAAGCAGAACAAGCTGCAGGCAAAGGAGACCTCGCCACACTCTACCAAACAACTAGGAACCTTTCGGGCAAACGTTCGACACAGATTAAGCCAATAAAGGACGACAATGGAAAGTCAATCACCAAAGAGGTGGAACAGAGAAAGCACTGGGTTGAACACTTCAAAAGACTTCTAAATCGTCCGCCACCTACAACACGTCCAGCAATACCAACAACGGAAGCAGAACTACCAGTGAACACTGACCCCCCGACGAAATCAGAAGTCCTGAATGCAATCAAGATGCTTAAAACTGGGAAAACACCGGGACCAGATGGAATCCCAGCAGAGGCTTTGAAAATAGACCCAGAGACAACAGCGGACTTGATGACACCACTACTGGAGAAGGTGTGGAAAGAGGGCAAAGTACCCGAGGATTGGAAGAACAGTTACTTATTCAAACTTCCAAAGAAAGGAGACTTAAGTCAATGTAAAAACTGGCGGGGAATTATGCTTCTGTCCATTCCAAGCAAGATACTAAGTCGCATCATCCTGGAGAGAATCAAACAAGCCCTAGATGAAAAACTTCGTCCGGAACAGGCTGGATTCAGGAGAAACAAATCATGTATTGATCAAATCGCCACTCTACGGATCATCATTGAACAAAGCTTGGAATGGCAGTCACCTCTCTATCTCAACTTCATCGACTTTGAAAAGGCCTTCGACAGCGTCGATCGAGAGGTCATTTGGAAACTACTTCGCTACTACGGGGTCCCATCGACAATTATACACCTCATCCAACAGTTATACGACAATGCTGCATGCCAAGTAATCCACAACGGGAAACTTACGGAAGCCTTCGAAGTGAGGACGGGAGTGAGGCAAGGCTGTCTACTATCACCAATGATCTTCCTGATTGCAATTGATTGGATAATGCGACAGACAACGGCAACCAACGAGGGAACAGGCATAAAATGGACTGACACAAAAGACTTGGAGGATCTGGATTTCGCCGATGATATATGTCTGATTTCCCATAAACTGGAAGATATGCAAATGAAAAGTAACAAGTTGGCAGAAGAAGCATCAAAGATAGGACTTCACGTGAACATAGATAAAACAGAGATGATGAAGATTCCTTGCCAACATCAACAGCAACAACAGACCACAATAAGCATAAATGGGAAGAACCTGAAAGAAACAACCTCCTTCACCTACCTGGGAAGCATCGTCTCAACTACAGGCGGAACTGACGAGGACATCAAAGCCAGAATCGGAAAAGCAAGACAAGCTTTCATTACTCTCAAATCTGTGTGGAGGTCAACAGCAATCAGCATCAAAAATAAGATCCGGATTTTCAACTCCAATGTGAAGTCAGTGCTACTATACGGATCAGAGACTTGGCGAGTCATAAAGAGCATCTCAAACAAACTTCAAACCTTCATTAACAACTGTCTCCGCTCAATACTCAAGATCAGATGGCCAGAAAAGATCAGCAACAGGGATCTCTGGGAGCGAACCAATCAGGAACCGATTGTGAAACAAATAGGCAGAAAGAAATGGAGATGGATTGGCCATACGCTGAGGAAACCATCAAGTGACATCACTAGACAAGCCCTCGAGTGGAACCCGAAAGGGAGGCGGCGAGTTGGTCGTCCAAGGGTGACTTGGAGGAGGTCATGTGAAGAGGAGATGAAAGCATGTGGGCAGACCTGGAGCAGGGTGAAAAAGTTGTCAGAAAACCGAAGTCAATGGAGGTGCGCAGCTGAAGCCCTATGTTCCTCTAGGAACTAAAGGATACAATAATAATAATAATATAATAATAAAGTGAGCTCTACTCCTCAAGGTTTCAAATGCGCACAGAAGTGCATTTTCTCTTCAGGAAATAGTCAGTCTGACGATTCTTAACGGTTGACAAAATATGGTGTCAAGAAGAGATAAAAGCTTACAGGTGACCAAAAATCCAGGTAAAAGAGGACTTCAAAGAAAAAAATGTCGTGTACATATGCTGTTTTACGTCTGCTTTCCACCAAAAACTAAATGGGTTCATAAGAAGAAGAACACGAATACTAACTTAAAGTGTGAACCCCGTAGTCGTTTAGTTTTGTCTAAGAGAACACGTCTTTATGTGATTCATGTCTGAAGATGACATATCGAGCAGCCACCTAACACATCGCGTTCTCCAGAAGATGATTTATCCAGTCTAATGTTAAGGACATGATACCGCTTTTGTCCACGTCACTTTGTATGTAACAACAGAAGACAACGGCCAGGATACAGATCGTTTATTTACAAAATCAACACATGTTTATTGATTTACATGTACATTACTATAAATATACACATTGACGTAAATTACTGTTCACCAATTTTGGCTAACAGCCAGCTCTCACCGCATGTATTTGTCAGTTTACTTGTTCGTGTGTTTTAGCAAAGTATATCGGACGTATGCAACGTCAAGTCCGAAAACATATTCTCGAACACACTGTCCAGCTTGGTTAGCTGGCTAGACAGAGGAGAAAAGAAGAATACTAGCAGCTCCATCCTAGAACACCGTGTCAACTCTGCACATCGACCACACACATCTGCTGCAGGTATGCTTCACAGTGCTATACAGAGTCTCTCAGTATCGTTCGAAAGGACTTTTGAATACGCCATCTGTATATGGCAGAATCATTAGCTATTCGGGATCTGAAACCGGACTTCTGCATTCAAAAGCACCACATACGTTCCCTCAGTCGACCGTGGCCAGAGTAACGTTCTCAGCATAATTTTGCTTCCTTTTAACATGTAAGTTTACTACTATTATTATTATTCTCGTCATCCTTATATTATCATCCACCTACTACTTTTTGTTAATAACATTGCGTTTTCATACAGATTTTATATAAAAACACTTTATGTTGGAGGTATGTACATGACACAGTCACTGTACTCAGAATACAGGATATAGATAGATTTTTCGAAGGTAGAGGCAATTCAATTCACTTATGAATTGGAAAGTCAAGAAGGGCAGTTCCCAATGTTAGATTGCAGCGTAAAAAGGAAAGAAGATGAGAAGTTAAACACTAGTGTCTACAGGAAACTCATACGTTCAAACAGATATTTGAACTTCCGATCATCCCATTCTATTTCAGTGAAAAAAGGTTGATGAAATGTTCAAGTGACAGAGCACAAAAACTAAGTAGTACCAAGGAA
Organism: Trichobilharzia regenti; assembly: GCA_944472135.2. Taxonomy (NCBI): domain Eukaryota; kingdom Metazoa; phylum Platyhelminthes; class Trematoda; order Strigeidida; family Schistosomatidae; genus Trichobilharzia; species Trichobilharzia regenti. The sequence goes on along the minus strand of OX235264.1, from coordinate 109,647,798 downwards.
AATCTAAGACAGGAAGTGAGACATATAAGAGAAGCATTGAGACTTAATAATAACCCTGATAAATCAAACAGAAAGCATGTAGGGAAATGTAAAAATAAAATAAATAATGATAGTAGCGATAGTAGTAATAATAATATTAATAACAATATTAATGGTAATAATAATAGTTATCATAATAATATCAATAATAATAGTAAGGACGACACCAACGATAAGGAATCTAGATCATCAGTAGTAATTCCATACAAGGAAGGGACCTCGGGAAACACCTTACGCAGAATTATTAACAAGGTTGGCAGGATTGAAACTGACTGGAATTCAAACCAACTACAAACTCAATTAGAAACAAGTTTTGTCGGTTGAAGGATCAATCCTGTCGAGCCTTTTAAACAAAACAACTTACTTTATCTAAAACCCTGTCTGCAAATGATTGTCAGGCCAAATACATACGTCAAATTAGTAGAACAGGGTCAGTGAGTCAGACTAGCCGAACATAATAACCCAACAGCACAATCTAGATTGGTTGACCCGAATAAGATAAGGCATCTAGAGAATAGTTCAGCTATCGCAAGCACTATATGTAATCACACACAACCATACAATAGGATGGGATAGGATGACAGTTTTAAAATCTAATGTAACAGGATGGATGGAGGGAGAGATTGATAACAACGGGAGCTTTGTTTATCGAATCAACTGCAAACACGTGTAATAGGTATGATTCAACACCTGTCCAGTCAGACATCTAGAAATTTCTACTAACCCTACGACGACAAATAGGAGAGGACAAAGAAAACTATGAAACTTAAGTTTCGAAGTCGTGTGATTATAATTAGTGAAATGATTATGAACAGCAATAGATTTTGTTCGAAACTCTGTCATCCACTAAGTAATACTAATACCCTTTCTGCGACTGTGTGATACATCAGACAAACAAAATAAATATTAAATAACTTACTACCACCACAGTGCCCAAGTTTTACACATATATTAAAACACTTTATCGTCTTTCCACAAGTTCCTGTCCGATCTACGCATCAACATTGATTGCGTCATGCCAAAGTTTGCCCACTTGTTTTCTAATTTACAATTAGTCATCTCATCTAGAATACACCTTACATTACCTGATACATGTTTTCAAGAACAAATTTTACCAGTATCTGACTGGTCTAATGAAATCTTGATTAAAGGTAGAATTATTACAGTTGTACAGCGGCTACAATAATAATGAATCATTGAAAAGGGGCAAAACTTCTTCGCTTGTTACATCGTCCCTGTTTTCTTAAAACTCAATAATATATGGGAATATTTTAGTTGATAGATGTTTTTTAAACTTCCTTCACGTTCCCAGTGGAACAAAGGGCACCTTCAAGCTAGAGGCTTGACATTGCTGTATCAGTGGTGGTTATTTTTACAGGATGAGGTTGCTAGCCTCATGACCAACCTTTCCTCTTTACCAGCTTTATTTCTGGCTTGACGAGGTAAAGGAGTGCGTCGGCCGGGACTCGTACCCCAGACCAAGTGCATGGTCAGTGAGCACCCTAGCCGCTAAGCCACTGACACACAAGTTGATTGATTACAAATTCCGTATTTCTCATAATTAATTAAATAAGCGTCCTTGTTCTTGCATCAATTCCTTTCTACATACAAACACTAAGTCAGTTGAAATCCTTTTTAAATAATTAAGCTTTCCCAAAACGTTGGTCGTGATGGTGTACCTGCCATTGTCCTCAGGAACTGTGCTGATATTTTATGTTACCGTCTTACTAACCTTTTTAATGATATCTTTCCCCGTAATGTTGTATCTTTTGCATGGAAAAACATTAAAATTATGCCCATACCAAAAGCATCTTAATATTTAATTAAGACCTATTGCAGTTACTTCTCCTTTTTTAAAATTCATGGAAAAATTACTTTTACTTCACCTTGAACCTTCATTGAAGCCTTTTAGTGATCCTAAACCAGTTGCATATAAACATGGTAGATGTACGTTGGACGCTGTGGTTGTGTTATATCATAATGTTGTTTCTTGTTTGGACAAAGGTGCCATATATATTCGTAGTGCTTTCCTAGACTACACATCTGCTTTTGACTCTGTACCTAGGGGCCTTTTATTAAATAAGCTTTCGTTGACGCAAACAGGATCCTGGCCAAAGAGTTGGCTGCATTATTATTTTTCTGATAGAATGCATGCAGTATACTGTATATAATGGCAAATCTTCTTCTACCTCGCTTACGAAATCCGGTGTTCCTCAAGGTGCCATCCTCTCTCATTTTCTTTTTTCTTTCTTCCTACACCACCTGCCTCATTTAAACGAAACTAACTTTGTCAAATATGCAGATGATGTGACTGTATCACTGCCTATCACTTCCCTGTCTGACAGCTCCAAACTAACTTAATAGCATTCTGTTTGACATCACTAAGTGGTCTAAGTCAAATGGCCTTAAGTTAAATCCTTCCAAATGTCAGGCAGTTAACTTCACTTCACTTTCAAGCATCAACGAGACATACATGAACTAGTTAGTTCCCATCATACCTGTAGCATAGCTGGCACTGAAACTGAAACCAAGTCAAGCATTAAATACCTTGGATTAGTTCTTTCCTCTCTCGCCTTTCATGGTCATCCCACATCTTATCAATCTCTAAGAAAATGTTTCGTCTTACCTTCTACATTGGAAAGTTAAGACAATCAAGTATCAACCAACCTTTGGTTTTCCAATTTTTAAACTCCTGTATTTTACCTATTGTACTCTATTGTTCTCCATCAAGCTTTCCCGGGCTTCTCAAAAAAGACTAAATCATATTACGAAGGGTATTAAATGCTGTGAAGAATAGGGCTTGTGGTGTGCCACTGCGTGAGCTGGCCAATATTATAGTTGAGAGACATATAAAAGCCTGTACAAAATGGGCAAAGGCCGTACTGTTAGACCCCCCCTTCACCCCCTTTATTCACAACTATCCTCTTGCATCTCATCAGGTGGGACAAGAAGTCAATATAAGAAGTTATATGCTAAGTACAAAAATTCTACAGTACCTTATTTAGCCCGTATTTTATGTGACTGTTAGACATGGAATACATAATTTACTATGTAATTAGCAAAGTGAATCGACCCTTTTATTGTTCGTTCACCTTTCTGTAATTTTATGGTGTCACCCTTTCTATCGTTTTTGTTATAACTTAGCTATGTTTTATTTTAGTTGTTATTACGATTATTACTACAATTTTATACTTTATGCATATTCTTCTCCGTATCGCATACTGTAATTTGCTACATAGCTGCTATAACAACTTTTTGTTATTATTATTATTCTCTAAAGTTTATTATTTTTTTGTCGTTTTTGAGTAAATTAGATGCAATATTGTACTGAATGCTGAAAATTCCTTGCTGTATCACTAATACTGTTTTTGGAATTAGGAAAAAATTATGATTATTATTATTATTAATTATTCAAAGAAGTTCTAATCTTCTTGATAGTCTTATCATTCTACTGCTGTTATCACGCATGCTCTTCCAAATGAGTTTGTTAGTGTAGTTTTGTAAAACCGTGGTACATATAGGCCGTAATTTCTTGTTCGAATAACCTTCAAACTAATATGAGGATGTGAAGCTTTATACCTCTGTGTATATTTATACATGGATTGATGGATATTTTCTCCAAAGTTTTATAGTCTGAAGGATTTCATCATAAGCTGACATCAGTTAGAGAATGACTGGAAAACCAGTTGGGAGTACTGGACAGACAGCTCTGTTTCGTCAGTCTAGCTTTGGGACTCTTTAGAAATCTTCTATAGTTTGGTTTGTAAGGGTTAGTTATGTTTTTTTAAGAGTTGATCACCTATTGAGATCAGTTAGAGAAACATTGAAAACCATCACTTCAGTACTGGACAGCTGTTTCATCCTACTTTGAGAATCATCGACAGTATGCACCCACAGCCGGGGTTCGAACCCAGGACCTTACGGTTACAAGGCACGCTGGCTCGTATACCATTCAGCCACTGGGACCCAATTCGATGGCCCGTGCATGAATTCTAACTTCTATCCATTCGTGATTTAGCGTGAACCTAACCATTGTCGTTGGTGGGACATCCATCCACACACGTGACATCTGATTGACCTCACTGGTCACGACTTCTCACCAGAACTACAGGAAACTCCATGCTGTAGCAAGTCACCAGCGAGCCTCAGATTAATTTTCTATAGTTTGATTTGTGAGGTTTAGTTATGTTTTTTTACGAGTTGATCACGGATTGACATCAATAGAGAACCATTGAAAACCAGGGAGTACTGGAAGTTAGAATTCATGAGCCATTGAATCAGGTCCCAGTGGCTGAATGGTATACGAGCTTGCCTTGTAACCTGAAGGTCCTAGGTTCTAATCCCAGTGATTGCGTACTGCTGATGATTCCCAAACTAGGATGAGACAGCAGCTGTCCAGTACTCTCTGGTTTTCAATGTTTCTCTAACTGATATCAATCCGTGATCAATTCTTTAGAAATACCCACACGCACCACTAAGGTTCGGTGCCAAGGCCTTCTAGTTACAAGGTGTTAGGAATGAACGGTCAGTCCCAAGCACTAGGATGAAACAGCTAGCTGTTCAGTACTCCTAGATGGTGGTTTTCCAGTGATTATCTAATCGATGTCACAGCTAATGATCAAATCCCATAACTAATCATCAAATTAAAAATTCCTGCATACCGATACTTGAAATTTTGTAATCTGTCTGATCACATTTCCATATTCGACGGGAAATCTACCTTCCATAATATAGTCATTAAGAAAATCCTCAGTAAGAAGTACTAAAGGACATATACCTTGTTGACCACATACCACCTGGTAGTTTTGATAGAAGTGTTTTTGTTGTACATCATATTATAATTGTCTCAGTAATTTAAGAGCATTCGTCAACTTTGATTATTTATCATGTCTAATATTTTGAGTGCCTTTGCCACACAAATATCTTCTTAGTATGACGGAAGCTCCCATCATTTTCACTGGCCAAAGTGGAAGACGCCCTCTTCGTCGCATTCTTCTTCGTATTCATGATCATCAGCTAGCCGTCAAAAAAGATGTGATATCCACTCTCTATCGCTCACATCATTGCATACAGACAACCACCACGAACACTTATTCAACTGGAACAACCAGCGTTCAAATATTAGACAGAGGAAATAACACCAAAAATGCCAGGGAATTTCTAGAAGCCTGGAATTCCACTGAATCAGTGACCAACACAGGCACATTAACATGAATGATGAAATTTACCAATCCATGAGACGAATATCACACGCATAATAAAAAGTCAAACTTCAGGTCAAGGAAGCAAACAAATCACGATACACAATAGACTGGAGGGTGTGAATACGGAGAAGAACAGTCAATCATTAATAAACTCGTGGATAAATTTAAAACGTCTCACTCCGTATTGAAGTATGCGCTGAAGATGTTGCCCAGTAGTAAGGCAATAAAAGCTTCGTGAGTAAACTTATCCAGGTCAGAGAACAAAACCACGTCAAAATACTATTCTCACACTGAGAGGTCAGGCTCTATTCATCTAGGAAAAATGTCAATGAGCACAAGCTACAGCGATTTATAATATACTTGTTACTTGTGAAGGGAATCACATACTTTAATCCGCTTCTGACGTTAATATTTTTGATGAAACTGTTTAGTAAATGGTAACGACGACGAAAAGTAATATTGCCCATATCTCATATCTCACGAAATATTCACCAATCACAGCATTCGGTATATTTGATGGTCATAATGGACCAGAAGTCGCTGAACACTGTTCACATCTTACACCATATTTACTCAGTATTGAATTACAAAGACATTTATTCTCTGACTTCTATTCATCATTTAATGGAAGTTCTACTACCAAGTCTATACCAAATATTTTATCTGAAGCCTTTCATCGATTAAATCAATCAACTAATCACGGAAGGTTAAGAAAGGTAAGTGTTACAATTCCCTGTACGATTTTATTATTATTATTATTATTATTATTAGTAGTAGTAGTAGTATTTTGCCTATGTGCATTTTAGCAAGTTCTTTGTGATTGTATTTCGTGTCTTTATGCTGCTTTCGTGTGTATGGAAGTATGTATAAGCGTTGGTCATTGGATGCTTTTGTGTGTGTGTGTGCCTGTGTATTTTGTCTAAGTATGGTGGTCGCTATCGTTATTACATAGTCTCTGCTATGTGTATTTCAAATCTTTATGTGTGTGTGTATATGTCGGTGGCACAGAGGTAGAGTGCCTGCAGCCAACCACGCCTCCTCATGTGGTCCGATGCTCGATCCCCAACCGACTCACTCCTTTACCTTGCTAACCCAGTAATACAGCTGGTAAAAAGGAAAAGTTGGGCATGAGGCTAGCCACCCCATCCTGTAAAAATAAACACCACTGCTACAGAAACTTCAAGTCTCTAGCTTCAAGGTGCCCTATGCTCCACTGGGAACGTGAAGGAATATAAAAATAACGACGTCGGTAGACTCAGAATGGCGAAACTGACGCATTATATCATAAGAAATGCTTCTCAAGTACTAGAAAACAGTTTATTTAAGTAGTGAAAAAGTAGTATGATTGTATAAAAAAGAACACAAATATCCTTGACTCTGCCGGCAATCGTTTTCTTCTTTCAACTGCATGCTGCTTTCTATGATTTAACATCCTTCTTTGGTTTCCCTGAAGAGTAGAAACAATTTAAGACAGACGTTAAAGAGTAAAAATGTGACCTGTACAACTGATGTTTTTTTATTTCCAATGTATTACATAATAAAAGTGATCACAGTTATGAATCCTTTCCGTGACGCGATTGTAAACCTTCACCAGTCAACACTATCTAAACGGTTCTATAAGTGATTTATCTCCTTGTAACACACATTCATCAACCTGAAACCAATATGGAAATCTTCTTCACTCAGCCAGCATCAAAAACAAAATTCGGTCGGATTTTCAATGCAAACACGTCAAGTCAGTCAGTTCTTCTATACGGATCATAAACTTGGCGAGCGGGTCACAAAGAATATTTCCAACAGCCTGTTGCAGACGTTACCTTTATCAACAACTGTCTTCTCTGGATCTATACTGAAGATTAGATGGCCGGGCCGGAAAGAATCACCAACAAGAAACTATGGGCACAAACGAACAAAACAAAAACCAACCAAACAGATATGCAAGAGAAAGTGGAGATAGATCGGCCACTCGCTAAGGAGGCCGCTGAGTGACATCGCGTGCGCGTCAGGCCATTGCTCGAGTGGAACGCGAAAGGGAAGCATGCAGCGAGTGGGACGTCAGTGCAAGAGTGACATGGAGGAGATCGTGTGAACAGGAGTTGAAACACAGTAAGGACTAACATAGATACAGGTAAAAAGTGCAGCAGAAGACAGAAGCAAATGGAGACGTGCAGTCGAAGTCCTATGTTCCACTATGAACCTAAGGGAACAATAATAATAAAAATAAACACGCTCATACCAACGACGATTCTGTGCATATTCCTACTTAGAGACTATGAAGTCATAGTTGTTATTTCATACATCGTATGCGAGACACGTTCTAGTCCACTACAACACAGATGATACCCAAGATAAGTAGTGGAATTTCCCGTCACATAACAATACCTACATAATACATAAATAAGCTTCTCTCAAGAGAGCATTAGTGCACTCAGAAAATATTTTGTAATAATTTCGAAATTTTCTTCAGGCATCAGGATTTCGGTGCTAATAATAACATTAGTTTCTTGAATACTGGGTGGGCGGTGTAACTTAAAGGTTCTTAATAGATTTTGAACTATTTTGACAATACCATAGCTAAGCTAAATGAGATATCACAACCGTGGGTTGCAACTTCGTATTCAGTGCACAAATGAAATCTGACTGTGAGATATATTCTGCAAGTCCAGTCATGATTATTATCAGAGAGTTAAGTAGCGGAAGCTGATTTGGGGAAATGGATTTAAGAAAGAAAATTCTAGAGAAATCACGAAATTGCAGACGGCACATTTTTACTATACACCAACACTAATCATATGGAATGTAAAAGGCGACACCAAAGTCGTCAACTGTATGACCCAATAGTCAAACCATGAAATGCATCAAGTCAACATAAAAGTAATGACACAAAATAAACACACAGAACAACAAACTCACCTCCATGAACAGACTCTTTATGACTCTTTAAATTCTCAGCCACAGTGAAGTTTCTTCCACATACGTCACATTCATATCGTTTACCTAATTATCAATACAAAATACAGAGAATGAAAACGCGAAGTGAAATATAATGACAACACTATTGATCAAATACGAATAAGCGACTGCATTTTGATTAAGTGTGTTTGAGAATTCGACACATACTCAAGACTCTGTAAAACCGTGTTACACATTGTAAATTCGCCAGTACTACGTTTTCTCGAGAAACAGCATTGCGGAAATACTAGTTCAAACAAAAGGTAGCGCTGAATGTGAATTGACTTCATCTTATATAAATTCAGTGCTTCCAATTCAGACAGACAAACACATACATGAAATTGAAAACATAAACGACACATCCACTAATCACCAGATCACTGGTTTCTTAACCACAGTTTCTGTAATACTAAATTAGCTACTGATTCGCTTTTCGCAGTAAAGACAATCATACAGTGAACAGGAGAATGATAAAATCATCTCGTAGACGTTTGCGTAAAGTGTTTCCAGGATTAAATGATAGAGCTAAATATAAGCACACGAATCACACCAACAGGTTGTTTTCAAAACCTACACCTTTAAATGTGCAGTGTGTGCGAAGTGAAGAATTTGCAATTGAGGAAAATTTGAGTATCTGCATAAAATTCACTTGCTTCACTGCACTTTTAATCCACTATTTTCAGGTAAAATTAAATGAAGGATGAAACCTCAAACGTTATAGTGGAATTGCTAATTTCGCTAACTTGTTCATTTTCACAAAATGCGCAAAACTGAGTAAATAGAGGTGACTACCTGTATTTGGCCAGTACTTTCACACAGAATGTAAGAGCTGTGCGCTTACTTCGTGCAGGTTAAACTGAGTGAATCATGACACAATTACGAGATCAACACCAATATACTTATTTCCATTCAATGCTATTTTAGGCACAGGTGTCTCTAATTTGTATGCGAAAACTGACAGTAGTCAAATAAAAGCGAGATATTTCCTCGAGAAAATATGTCTTGAAAAATCTGATGTTCTTTGATAGATGAATTACTAATTTAACTCAGCTGTCTGAAATATCAACTATGCATTTGTAAATATTTTTTTCAAGGATATTTGGTTTCAAATTTGTCACAGTGGCAATCCACACTTATTATGAATGCTCATGGTGTCATTTAATGTGTGATAACTTCAATCTATGTCGGACGCATTTTGATGTCGCACAAGAAACATGCCCTGATATTCATCTTAATATACAAATGGCAGGGAATCACCACAAGTGCTTTGCAGCATCACTCACTGAAATGTGAAAATAGAGTGTGCACTCTCAGTTGATCTTGTGGTTTGAAAGACTGACCAATTTAAATATTTACAATCTCAATTCATGAATTTTCAACAGTTTGAAATCTACTAATAGATCACGACTCATTTTTACAATAATCACAGTTCCGTAGATATTATTCAGTTGGACAATAATGACGACATGATTTCTACTCATATAAATAGTTGGCTACAAAATCAATAAAACAATTTCTGTGATCCAGTACGACATCCTAGTGAACGAAATGTGAAACAAAAAATTAGTTAATCTAAACTGCTTCAAACGGTTCATAATGGGATGCAGATGTGAGTTCACACAATTATCTAGTCCAAGGAACCCCTGAGGTCAAGTAGAAAGCCTCAAATCAACTGAAGGCAGACCACAATTCACGTTCAACACTTAGGAAACTGAAGGACACAACTACACGGGATGTCCTCACCATACAGCTAATCAGATCAGAGCAAAGCCGGAGACACTACGTAGCATCACTGAGGAAACCTGTATGGAAGACCACTAGAAGTAACTCTTTGAAGCTGACGTCTGAGAAAACATGCACAACCATTTCATGAAAAAGAAGAGTCAAGAAAAAGAATGACTCCCAACGGACACCTGCAAGATAACAGAAGAGAGGCGAGGAGGAGGGTGAAACAATAGAAAAACCAATGCAAAGATGGAAAACAGAAGAAGAAGCTTAGCTCAATGTATACTGCACTGAATAAAGAAATGCATAAGAGTGCTAGGAAAGACAAAAGATAATTCTACAACATACCGGTAGGCAACTGAATCAGAAAAGGCAGGCGACAGGTAAAAGAGACCTCAGCAAATTATAGCAGATAACCACGCCTATAGTTTTCCAGGAAGGACCAATGCAGATAAAACCAACGAAAGACGGTCAGGGGAACCTAATTACCATATAGGTGAGACAAGCGGACCGTTAAGCTGACCGCTTCGAAGGCCTCTTGAATCGACCATCATTTGGAATTCGGCCAGAAAAATCACCAACAGTCACAAAAACAAAAGTGGACACAAATGTCGTGTGGAGTAACACAGGAATATCTCACTTCGGACACAAATTCCAGTGGAAATGATCTGGTTTGTTATCTTTGGTCTTTATTCACTAAGTATTTCAATCTGATTGTAATCTGCTGTCATTTAGCCTTATAAGAACCATTATACTTGAAGTATAGACATATTATAAAGAAATCAAATTCTGAAATTCAAAAATCTGATATGAAATCTGATCAATAACCCATACTGTATATATCGGTCGAACAACATGAATATATACTAGCTGTTGACAATTCGCACTTGGTAAATGATAATATGCTGTCGTCATGTGAGAAAACTTCACCTTTACTTGCACCTATTTGCATCATCTGACGATCTTATTGGTTAGACAACTCATCTTGGCTTAACTGCACCAATGCTTGACACCAGTTTGTTTAGGCGGAGCCACCATGCTTGTGTCTAGTCAGCTTTCAATACGTGTAATCGTATTCTACCAAACAATCGCCAGTAGACCTCTTGAATCTTCCGGCAGATTTTGTTCCTCAGAGTATGAACGATGTTGTAAAATGGGTGTCTTCTTCATTTAGGTTAAGATGGGGTTACGAAGGCATACTGTTGTAAGTCCAGGAGAACAGAAGTAAGAGATAGAGCCACGAAATAACACTTGAACAGTTGTCATAAGGTGTACGAATGGATTTAAGTGGTTGATGTAACGAGAAGACTGTTCCGAAAATTCATCCTGAACCACCTTATCGGTATACTTGTGAATATCCCAACCAGGAATATACAGGTTTTGAAATTCGAGGAAATATGTGTTGTTGTCAATTATTACTAGGATATGCACTTTCACCTAACCAGTCAGCTTTATGTAAAATCTTGTTTCAATTTGTATATCTCATGATAATTTCAACACACTTTCCTTAACTGGCACTTGCTTGCATTTGGATCAGAATAATTCCAACGAATCTCGCACACGTGATAGACTGCAATCTAATGAACAGTCCGGAACATTTCAGAATCTTAATAATGAAATGATTACTAGTCTCCGAGTTATCCACATTATTATCAGAAGTTAGTGGACTGAATCAGTCTACAATCAGTCTCCTGGACAGAAGCGAATTGAGGAGACTGCTTCCAAACAACTTCTCAGCTCACGCCTTCTTCACCGAAACACCAAACACGAGATACCACCGTTGGAAATTTTACTTGCTCCTTTGAAGTTCATTACACACACAGGCCTGACTTGCTAGACATTTCCTAGATACGATTGTGAATACTTACAACCGCAGCTGTCCAAATAAGAACGTAGAGCAGTCAATTGTATGTAAGTTCTTTTTCTGTTTCAACCACAACTCCACTATCAGCATAATTCCAAACCAATTTTACTACCAGCTGCAAGTTGAAATTAATGCAATCAAAATAATAGATACTGACGAACGATTTATGGAGGACAACTGTTTGCTCTAATTATCTGTGACCTCAGTAAGATTCTTCGATAATTCTTTCACACTACTACAAACAGTTTTGATGGAAACGCACGACAAAAGCTATCCTTCCTGATCAGAGGATTCCTGGAAGCACAACATTATAAATTTATCAGATAGGGAATACAATCATATACAAGTTCGACATCTACGAATTGACGTCAATCTGACAGGTAACATTGAATGATTTGGTCTGATCCAAATAGTGGATAAATAGAGACAATTTTCAACACATGATACTGTCGTTGAAAACTTACATGTGCAGTTACCAGCTCACTTCCTCCAACCTAGAAGAGAGCAACTGAATATTCCATAATCTTCCCTGTAATCTGTCACCGGAGAATACTACCTTACAGTATTTACGCTAAGGATAATTTAGCCTGAATTTACACATTGCCTGTATCACACCATCACAATATACCTTGAACAACTGATCATCATATCATCACTTATTGATCGACTCTGAAACACACTTCGTGCTATACCAAATCAGAAAACCATTCACCTTCACTATAACAACTGTTGCCCTGACCATACGCTAAATGACACCGGAATTAATCTCGTTTCGATTTATCCCTACTAAAAATGTTCACAACGTTCTATAAGACACTCAATCCCATCTAATGTTCCACATACTAATCATCTAGTAATGAAATACAGAAATGTCCCGATGTGCAGTCATCGGTTAAACAACAACATGTGCAACACATTTACTTCAGGTTTTCGGAATATAATCATTTACATTCACTTGAATTCTGTAAAGTCATTTCGATGACCTAATTGTATGACTGATCGTAATCGAACTGGTAAATGGGGAAGAAAACACTTAAATCGATAGTTCATCATATCTCCTCTGAGATGGACTCCGTTCGGACACAGCATGAAAGACCAAGTGAGTCACATTACTTATGAAGTTTGTCTTGAAAATTTCATCCTACTTTCCCTGACATTTTCAAGTGAAGTCGAATTTGGGGAAATTAATAGTCACTTTTATTCACATCTTTTCTTCACACACTGGGTTACAAACACCCCTGTACGTGCATGCCCAATCGACTGGCTGGCACACTATGAAACATCGAGTATCCAAAGATGTAGTGAATTCTCTCTAAGATGCTTTCGTTTACACCGTACACAGAAATGTGCAGATACGACTCGCCACATCTATTCTGCCATAACTCCACCTAAAATTTGACAAGAGTGTGTCAACACCGTCGATTCAAAAACTATAATCCATCACTGACAAAATTAGGCGACCGAGTCAAAGGCATTTGTTTTCATGAACCAAACGTCCAAACACATGTATTAGCACTGCATTTATCAATTGACGACACTGGGATGATCAGTATGGGACAAACGAAATGCGTATACTGGCCTGTAGTAGTGCAGATAAGAGTATGCTTTTCTTCTTGAAACAAATAAAAAGAAAGCGGTATTTGTTCTCATAATTTACTCAACAAGTGACTTTCCTGCCTAAACAACAACATTGATCATATAAAGAAGACAGCGCAAGTATCGATTTGACACTTTCAATCAAACGGCGGCCTGCTTAAATCACTGGGCTACCAGAATTTCCATGCATCACAATGCCTAATCTCTTCTGCATTTCTTAGTGCAATTATATCAGGTGACTACTACTACATGAACTCGTGTGTTCATTCAATTAACTTCCAACCAAACACTTCGCGATTCTTGAAGTAAATGAAGATAAAATGTACAAAAATGGTTATCTCTTCATATGCATCAAGATAGCGTCACATTATATACTTCAGATTAGTACTTTGTAAGTTAATCCTCAACTAACCTGAAATATTCCAGAAATCATTACGCAGACCATTTCTCTGCTATATGTTTATATATATATATATATATATATTCTGAAATAAAGCTTTATTACTATAACTACTATTTAAATTTCTATTTTTAAATACAAAGAATGCATGGAAGTGAAGACATTCAAATGAACTGTAGAGTTCTCACCATTTCCCTAAATGGTGTCCTCAATGAAGTGTTAAAGTCCATCAGGTGAAAAAGCAGTTAGCATTACATTATTTCACTTTACGACATAATATAGCCATTCACATTAAATCCTCGTCCGTCGACTATATAAACAGCACAATCAACGACAGCATATGTGTAATTAAAAGAAATGTAGTCGAGACTGTGGGCTAGTGAGTTAGTTACACAACATACGACCACTAACCAAGGAAGTGAGTGAATTTACAAGAACAAACTACACGAAAACAGCGGTGACTAAACTCACAAGATATATCCTGGAATCCCAGTCATGGTAATCACCAACGAATAAAATCGTAAAAGCCGATTCTCCGAAATGCATTTCACAAAGGAAATCCTAGTAAAATTACCGAATCGTTGGCAGAACAGTTTCACCCTACACCTGCATCAATCACTTGAAATGCACAAGATGGAACCACATTAGTTACATGTCTGTGACACAATAGTGAAACGTCAAATTCATCAAGTCAACATGAAACTGTGGTGCATAATAAATACACAAAACAACAAACTCACCTCCATGGACTGACTCCATGTGTTTCTTCAAATCGCCAGCTTCAGTGGATTCCCTCCCACACACGTCACACCGATATCTTTTACCTAATTATGAATACGAAGAATGGGAAGGATAACATAGTGACATGGAATCTGTTGAGTTAACTCAGAGGAGAATGGGTTTGTCATGATAATCCCTTCAGTAATATCAAAATCGGTGAGACGGCTATAGGAGGCATATCCTATTCTACTATACAAGAAATCATTTCCGATAAGCATAGATAAATTTCGCCTCACATGAGACAGTTAAAATTGAAACAAATTGGCCAGAATAAAGTGTTAATGAAATTAGAAATTGTTTTGTAATTCTTTCCAAATCAAATTCAGTCACCAGAATTCCAGTAGAACACATTACTCGCCTTTACTCAATATGGTCATTAGGTGGTAACTGGTGTAACTCACATGTTCTCAGAAATCCTTCGAAGAAGTTAGGAATGACAATGTTATGCCGAACTATACACCACAATTGTCGATTGCTATGTCGTATTCAATTCATAAATGAAAACTGACTAAGAATGCCTAACACCACACAACTATAACTCGTCATGTGATATTAATCAAATTATAATTGTGACGGATTTTCCTTCTATTTATGTCAGGATCTATTCGAAATTTCAAATGCAATTGTTGACATTATCTGTATTAGTGGTGGTAGCATAACTACTCTCTTCTTTACGCTATCCAACTGCTGTACAACATACTTTGATACTTCTTCTTCATAAGCTGTTTATTTCAATAAACAACCTGTTAACACATTTTACTATTACACAATCTTAAACACGGGCTCACCAGCTTCCCCATACTCACAGGTGACATATCAACCTGCATACTGTTGCATTCCTCGAAGTACTAAAACAACACAACATACACACATTACAGAATTATGTAAATCAAAATTTTATCCTGTTATCTCAATTGTCAACCTTATCGAATCAAATTCATTTTACTATCACAATATACAAAATACGGCTCAAATCATACGCAAAGACACCAACCACCTCCAACTGTACCACATTCGAATCGTATAGTCATGAAACACACAGAAATATCCCTATACGGAATCATTGGTGATACAACAACACGCACAACACTCATCCTCTGACAGACGAGAATTACAGCTTCCTCTAGAAGCTGAATAACAAAGACCTTGAGGATCGGAATTTTGATTGTTAGAGTGTAGATGATGGATATTTTGCTTGATATAGATAAATTATTTATGCAGTCTCTACAACACCGTTCTTTCGATAACTGTACCACACATAAATCGTCCCTACGTTCGATCATTGGGTTTACAACGACTGGTACCTTTCACAGTTCAGGTGATAAGGTGTTACCGACATCACCAACGAATATGCGTTTATTCATCCAATTTGGAGCCTATCTCACATATATTGTTCAAACACATATCAAACACAACGTCCAACTATTCACGTACATTCAGATTCCATGAAAGCCAGATCAAAATTTCAAATATTTCAGACCATCCGAATTCTCTGAATTCAATAATACACCAGTGGAGGAATCAACAAATACCACATCACCCACACACCTAACTCGAAGCCTATTCACGTTATGCACACATAAAACTCAAACTTCTAACCATTTAAGTTCACGTGAATTCCATCGACTCATCCAGATGATCTAGCTGTACGATGGACCATAATCCAACTGCTATACGAATACAAAGTCACATAATCTAGTAGTTCACCATATCTCCTTTGAGTTGGACTCCGTTTGGACACTGCATTAAAGGGTACAGAGTTCCGTTATTCATGAAATTATTCCCAAATGTTTCAATCCCTCACTTCTCTAGACATTTTCAATCACACTGGAATTCATGAAAACTGGCTATTGTATTCTCTCTGAACTTTTTATTCACACACAAACAGTAACAAACACTGTTGTGCAAATATTACCCTTGAATACGACGCCACATTGTGACAAAAAAAGATAACGGAGATCTGGTGAATTCACCACTTTCGTTCAGATGTTCACATTCACACTATACACAGAAATGTGTCAATTCAACATAGAACATTCACTTCGTCATTACTGCCACCCAGAATGTGAGCGGACTGTGCCTATATCATCATGTTAATCTAAGACATGTGATATATTTCTTAAAATCCACTCATCACATGACAGTGGAACAAACACAATCAATCTGCACTGTTGTCGAATTCCCTAACATCTTATTCAAACTGATTTCAACAGTATCGAGGTGAACTTCACATTTAATTCATATTCTTAACTAGCTTTCTAGAGAAATGTCAAGTCATCACCATTATGCTGTGCATATAAAACAATGGACGTTGAATTATACCACTGTCACGATTAAACTATATCGAGTACTTCGGTTTGTAATCTAGATGCAAGTTATTCATTCCTACAGGGATTCATTGTTCTGTTAACGAATGAACTAGTCATCTCAGTTATGATCAATTATTGAATTGAATTTTCCCGTCGATTGATTGGACCGAAGTGCTCGGTCTCAGGTTGACATGTCGGCTTCTTGTGCAGGTGCCTCGACGATGTCTGGGCATTTAATTAGTATACAATTGGTGGATGGTGGCTAGCAGTGGAATCCAGGATGCGCATTTCGTCACGTCACACATACATAGACGCTAAATAAACAAACTCAGATTACATTCTTATTCCAGTAACGTCTACTAGTTCATATGGGGTCTATATTTACCCTGTCCATCGATTGCGTCCTTTCCAATCACACCATCATATGATTTTAATAACTTCATTATGTACTAGTCGGCATACTTCGCAATGCTTATTCTCTCCGTCTACTTGTGTGTTCTTTCTTGATCCATAATCACTGAGAACCAATGAAACTCGACTGACCTACAATCAAGATGACGATGGGTATGTTGGATTCATCGGAGTTGGACAGACTCCTTGAACTAGGACGAATTGAAATTATCGAGTTGAACACACACTCAAAAATCTCAGGCTACTCCGGCTGAAATAGCTCCTGCTCCATTATTTAATCCAAATCTCATTCTGATTTCAGTGTAGCATTTGACACTCAGTTCAGGAGATATGAAGACAGCAATAAAGTAGATTTTGCCAGCCAAGACCGTATCCTCTTTCAAGCATCTGGTCCAGTTTGTCAACATCATTCTGCTTTAAAATCCATAAGATCGCATCTTTCTCACCACAATGCACACATCAGCACATCACTTTGATGAGTCGAATTGAGAATAGGAAATAAACACAAAACAGATAGATAATTACTAACTTCACACTGACAGGAAACAGTACGATATTGTGCGTCCGAATCCTGGATAGCATTTTTAACAGAAAATTTCCACTCAGTCATGAAACCATTTGATTCCAAGTGGTGCACGTTCAGGTTTCTAACAAGTCAAATTTTTCACATATTGCGCACGCACACTGACAATAAACATGTTTCATATAAAAGGCAGTATCACATTTTCTGTAAGTGACCAAGTCCGTCATTCACTATTACAACCCCCTAGCCTTTGAATTGACCTTGGCGGCCTGTTCGAATTTTCGGGCCAGCTACTATAATATCTACATTTTGCATCCAGTCTACTGTTTACTAACATTTATTTATCACCTAAATATGAATTCTAACAGAATCATTTACTCTCGTAACTTTATCAGTCATCTACGACCAAATGACATTCATATTCCACAGAAATCAAGGAGGAAACATCGTAGCGGTTGGCAGAGAGCTCTCAAACGTACACCAATACACTTAACTACGGTCCCTGTAATAATGAACACAAACTGCCGCTCTTTGCCAAACAAGATAATGTACCCACAATCCTTGATGTCCACTGACACTTAACATAATACTGCCATAATCACATTACAAGAAACGTAATTACACGAACTGTATGATGACAATCTTATCTCACTAAAGGACTTTATTTCGACAAGATCGTCAATGCTGTAATAAGAAAAATGTTTGCTGCTGCCAACTTTGACAACTATCTATCCATTATTACTGGGGATTTCAACTCCTCAGTTTGCTCCTTTCTTCAAGCACTTGGTCAAAAAAACATAGTCAAATTTCCCACTCGACTTGACAAAACACTCGATCTAGTTTTTACTACGAACGAAGGAGTATATGAAACACGAAGGCGTTCACCGACACTTAACTCTGATCACTGTAATGTCCGTGTTTTACCAAAAATATACAACAAAACACATATTAAAGTCTTCTCACACATGTCTGTGAAAACACAACAAAGATGCTACACATCTGACAACCTACTCAATCTAAGATGCTTGTTAAAAATACTCACTGAGATTTATTCTATGAAAGTACATTAGATGACTCAATCACCGATATTAAGGATTATCCCAAGTTCTGCTTCGACATACGCTGTCCCAAACAAACACTATTCAAACGCCTTGACCGCTTCTCGTCTCCTCATCTCAAACAACTTCGCAGGCAAAAAAGAAACATTATGTAAACTCAAAGATAAGTTAGGACTTAAAAAGATTAATGTTCAAATCAAATCTGAAATCAAAAATCCTAATGCTATCTATAACCAAACACTTTTGTCATGCAAATCTCCTATCACCATGTGGAAACTTTTCAATGAAATTACTGACAATGGTAAGCCTCTCCCTCTCTCTTATGATGTTAACGCTCTTAATCAGTCTTTTATACGCTCTCCTTCTACTATAAGCACTTCTAACGTTACTAATCATGCAGCTGATAACTTCCAGGAATTTAACACTCTAGATGCTTTAAAATGTCTTAAAACACTTAAGCCCACATTTAGTCTTGGCCCTGATGGCATACCTGCATACGTTCCAAAACAATGCGCAGATGCTTTATGTTCTTCTTTAACTAACATCCTAAATGCTTCTTTCTCCGAAAACGTTGTACCTGTTCCATGGAAAGACATTAAAATAGTCCCTGTCCCTAAACCTGGAAATAGCGAGAACGTAAAGTTCAGACCCATCGCCATCACTTCCCCATTTCTAAAGCTTATGAAAAAACTAGTACTTCTTAAACTCGAACCCTCCCTTAAAAACTTCGAAGACCCCAAATAATTTGCCTACAGACAGGGTAGGAGTACTTTAGACGCTGCAGCCGTCTTACACAACAGTATCGTCTCATCATTAGATAAAGGTGCCGAATACGCCCGCTGCACGTTTCTTGACTTCACTTCTGCTTTCGACTCTGTACTTAGATGTCTCTTGCTAAATAAGCCCTCCATGACACAAACTGAGTCCTGGCTCACTAAGTGATTGCATTCCTACTTTGAAACAGAATGCAGTACACTGTATACAAAGGCAAATCCTCCTCTGCCGTGCTCACTGAAGCTGGTGTCCCTCAAGGTGCTGTACTCTCCCCGCTTCTCTTTTCTTCCTTTCTACATGAGCTACCATCTCCAAATGATATTATTTTGTCAAATATGCTGATGACCTGACTGTATCTTTGCCTGTCAAATGTCAAGGTGACTGCACTAAACTAAAACGGCTTTTTATCAGAAAGCAGCCAATGGTCCAAGGAAAACGGTCTCACCTTAAATCCCTCCAAATGCCAAACAGTTAATTTCACCTTTAGGCACAAATCTGACCTAAACTAACTGGTTACCACTCACGAGGTGTGCAACATTGATGGCACTGAAATAGAAACCAAGTCAGGAATTAAATACCTAGGCGTCATTCTATCTTCTGATCTTTTCTGATCGTCTCATATCTTGATGATTTGTAAGAAAATATTCCGTCTTACTTTCTACATCAAGAAGTTACGACATTCTGCCTATTATTCTCTATTGCTCCCCCTTAGCTTTTCCTGGGCTACTGAAGAAAGATTATACCTTATTACGCAAGACGTTGAAGGTTGTCAGCAGGGTAAGCTACGTGCCACTTAGCCAGCATGTTAATATTCTCGTTGACAGGCACATGGACTCATGTGAAAAATGGGCTCAATCCATTCTATCTAACTCACACCACCCTCTTCATTCACAACTCTCCCCTTGTATCTCTTCAGGACAAAGCAGAAGCTTATAAAGAAAACTATATGCTCGCACTAAGAAATAGAAAAACTCAACCATACCCTACTTAGCTCGTGGTCTGTGCGATAAAGGAAGGATTATATGTGAAACCTAACACTTAATAAATAGTCAGCAGAAAAACTGGATCTCGTATTTCCAACTCATATCATTTATAGGTACAACGTTTTCCTTTCTTTCATTTCCTTTTCTCCCTCTCTCTTTTTTTTGTTATGTGCAGCTTTGTTTCTTTCTTCTAATTACGCCAGTAAATATGCTAGAACCTACTTCTCTAGCACCTTCAAACACTCTGTTTAATTTTGGCTTTTCTACCAACATGCCAATATGTTGTTTTCAAAACTAACTAAGATTACCATTAATCTACGTAGAATTTTATTTTCTTTTTAATTTACTAACTGGATGCAATACTGTAGTAAAATGCTGAGAACTCCATTCTCTATCGCAAGTACTATTTTTGAATAAAGCTATTATCATCATCATCATCAAATGCGAAATACATTATCAAAACAGTGACACGAAATAAAAACAACGAACAACAAACTCACCTTCATGAACAGACTGAGAGTGAGTCTTCAAATTTCCCGCACAGGAGAAGAGCTTTCCACATTCACCACACTGAAATCGATGACCTAATTATCAAGACAAATCAAACAGAATGAAAACGTGCAGTGCAATAATGTGGCTGTGACTGAATTTGTGAGACGGATTACAAAAACTTACTTAACTTGAAATTAGCCACCTTGACAGTTCGATACAGGTCTTAGAGCCAGCGAATATGTGTCACAGGTAGTATGCCAACCATTATCTTACTTCTTCTGCATAATGTCATCTTCGAGTAACAAGATAAACATAGTAACGGCTGAGGTGAATTAATTTCATCTTGTGTGACCTCAGTGACTCACCACCAAACACAATCAAACAACAATAAATTCAAAACCGGTAAACGCCTACTTACTCATTCTGAAATACAGTTCGTGTTATACTCACTCAGTTACCAAATAAATCACCTTCACAGTAGGGACAATCACATTGTGAACAGTAACAACGACCTAACGCGAAAAGGCACCGAGACTGATATCCTTTCCACTCAACACTGCTCACATTCTTCAAATCATTCCAAAAACACTCTCTTCCTACCTACCATAAGTTTACCGTGTCGTAATCGTTCAGAGAGATATGGAGAAACACACAAGTGTCACTATGTGTAATCACTTCCTCTTTAAAAGCAACCACAACATTTTTGCTTCAGTATTTCGGCTTTCTCTAGAAGCCGAGTAACAAAGACATTGAGGATCGAAATTCTGGTTGGAAGAGTGTCGACCGACCGACAGTTCGGACGAGTTAGATGAATGATGATGACACTAGTTTGGAAATCTTCTGCATTCAGAATGAATAACAAGATTCGGATTTGCAACACAAATGTGAAGTCACTTCCTTTTAAGTGGGCCAGAACCTTCGCGAACGCGTTACGTGAGATATTTCCAACAAGTTGCAGACTTTTATGAACAGCTGCCACATTCTCTCCATAATGAAGGGTTATACGGTCGGTCGGAAAGAACTGACAACAAGAAACTTTGTCAACAAACCAACCAAGAGCCGATAGCTCAATAAATATGTAGGAGAAAAAGGCGATGGACTGGGAATACGCTGAGGAAACCGTTGGGTGACATCCCACGCCAGACTATCGCTCTAGCGGACACCGGGTGGGCAACAACGAGTGGGTCAGCCTAGGGTGACATGGAGGAGATAGCGCAAGGAGGAGATAAGCAATCATGAGCAATTGTGCACCCAGCTGAAGAGGACAGCCAAATCAATGTAAAATGGATTCGAAGATAGCAAAACAGGACCTCTGCAGAGTGAGTGGCATAAAATCTTAGTTCATTTCCCACCACTAGACTAAATCTTGACTGAAGCTACACTAAAACGACGGAATAATTTCACAAATCTACACACATTAGAGTGAAACAAACGCACTCAATTTGCACACCTGTGGAGTTTCCTAGTAGACAGGGGGATTTCACACTTCACTTACACTACTAATACTACTACTACTACTAATCAGCTGTCTAGAGAATAATGACACTTCCTAAAAGTCATCTCAGTTATGCTGTGTGTATGGAGAACTCAGTGAACGTTTGTATTAAATCAAAAATATCCATTTCTAGATGGATTTATTATTCTATTTAAGGATGAATAAATTCATCAACTCAGTTAATAAAAGCATCTCAATCCCCACATGGTCTGAACGGAATCACCCACGTTTACTGCAAACACGACAACACATACAGACCGCTGGAAATGTCGTATATGAAGATCACTGGAAAGAATCAGTAACACTCGTGAATCCTCTCAATACGATTCTGTGGATTTTAAAATTCAATCAAATGTGTCCTATTATCAATTAATACTACGTTATGCTTTTTCATCTCCAGATTTAAGTCACTCAGAAACAACTAATAATCATTGGAAAAAGCCTTTCACTGGCGTAACTCAAAATCACCTCAATGAACACTAGTGCAGGTGAGAAAAAACGTTGTCAGCAGAGGAAAGTATGCTACTACTATGTAAAGCTGAATCTCCACACGAATGAGGTTAACAACAATGCACGACTAATTACATCCTGGCACATTTCCTCTCACGCGAACGGCTAGATTTAAGTAGACTCAAACACTGTTGTTCGAAAAATGTATTTCTAAACCAGTAACTGAGTTTCTGTGAATATGAATATACAACTATAATTTTCCAACAAAAGGTATCATTGATTAAGCGAATAATTAAATATAGAGCTGATTATTGAATGCCAATCAACGGGCAGAAGTCTTATTGGTTGGTTATCGGATTAGCATAAACGAATAAACAATATTTGCATCATCTAAATTCTGACACACGCACTACTGATGGTCCATTATCTGGTTGGTTACATATAACACTTAGCCTAATAGGACACCGACAGTAATTTGCTCCCTATTTACATGTTTATCACAGATGTTACTGTAACTGAATTCGTCGTGTATAGTTAGTTCTTTATACTCCACATTCTGCATCCACTTCTTATTCAACGATGATGAATGCCACCAGCTAATAGTATTTAACCACAAAAATACTCCTACTGCTGGCTGTGACAGTATCATGCACGCCTTATTCATTTCACTCATTTCTTCGACAGATCAACGATGGTATCAGAACTGCATGAAATCACGAGAGTACAAATTTAGTTTCTTATACTGATATCTTCATGTGAAACATTTTTGAAAATGGCTACATCTATCACATTTTGACTTCTCACCTAATTGACATGTTTGACAATCTCTTTTATAAGGAGCATATGTTACTGATTCAATATAAACGTAATCAATCTACCCTCATTCAATATACTTATTCACTGGGGTCGGATTTCTACACAAGCGAATCCTAACAAACTTATCCATTTACAAAAAGCTTGATATATATAACTAAGATAAACACTAATTATTAACTACAGTGTAACAGTCAACATTGCACTATGCTGTCTAATTGAGACCGCATATAGTCTACAATCAAACAATTTCTCAATTGGCTACCAAACTATGTGAAATGATGCAGTGACAGTTCAGGCTCATGAGCACATCCCAATTTCACATATTCACTAAGTAGATTATAACCGAATTCCCCAATTAAAACACAACATATATGTGTTACAACCTGCACACAGCTGCATTTTCTGAGACATTTATATAGCACAACATACACACATAACTGACTGTTTTCTATTCCTTTACATTCCAAGTGGAACATACGGCTTCAAGTTAGGGCTGTGAAATTACTACAGCAGTGGTGTTGATTTTCATGGGGATGAGGTTGCTCGCCACATTTCCAACTTTACCTCTTTACCAGTCTTATCACTGACTTAGCGAGGTAAGGGAATGCCTCGTCGGCCGGGGATAAAACCCCGAACCACCTGCTTGGATCGCGAGCATTACACCACTGTGCTACCGACGCCCACATCATTCCGAATCATACCCTAACATGCTGTTCAAATTATTTCCAAAGACGCTGAGTCCCTTCAACTGTACCCCACCACACACACAAACTAATCATCTAGTAATGAAACACACAGAAACGTCTCTACCAGAAACCATTGGTTACAAACCAATAGGCAGGACAATCATGCTTCCGCATTTGAGAATTTCAGCTTTCTCTAGAAGCTGAGTAACAAACACATTGAGGATCGAATTTCTGGTTGGGAGAGTGTCCACCGACAGTTTGGACGAGTTAGATGAAGGATTTCGTCTGTACCACACTGATATTGTAATACTGTGTGACTTCCAGTCCAAGGAACGAAATTGTTAAAAGAATTTCTCGAATCATCGGAAACTGGATAGGAGACTATTGCATCTAAAACAAAAGTCCATGAATGAGCATAGAATATCACTAAACACTATGAGATGTGAAAACAGCGGTTACTTTGCAGAGTTTAGGTAATAATATATTACCCGCCTTACTATCGAATACAAGTCCACTCATCCAATTTCAAAGTCTACCTCAGTTATGCACAAATCAAAATCAAACTTCTACTCATTTAAATCAACATGAATGTCGTGAATTCGTCAGCATGACCTAATTGTATGGCTATCAGTTGTGAAACTGGTACGTGGAGAGAAAATTACAGAGTCACATAGTTCATTGTATCTCCAATGAATTGGACTCTGATAGGACAAAGCATGAAAACGTGTCAAGTCATGTTATTTACAGAACCTTATCAGAAGTTATCACTCTACCTGTTTTGACATTTGCGAGTGTAGATGAATTCATGAAAAAGGATTAATGTCTTCCTATTCACATCTTTTCTTCACAGACTCATTTACAAACACCCTTTGCAAACACCTATTTTCACACTAACTTGATTGAAACTCTGTGAGACATGGAAATTCAGAAGACGTCGGCTGTTAATAATCCACTATCTAGTTACATATAACACTTAGACTAATGGGACACTGACAGTAATTTACTCCCTATTTACATGTTTATCATAGTTGTTGCTATAATAATATTCGTCGTGTATAGTTAGCTATTTACACGCACCAACATATTACACACGAGTAAAATGTTATTTACACTCTACATTCTGCACACACTTCGCATTCGATGATGATGATAGTTGTCCCTTGGAAGTAATTGCAAACTAAGGAGTAAGACAAAGCTGCTTATATCATAAATGATATTTCTGATTGTAGTGAACTGGATCAAACGCCACACCATGCAATGTAAGAAAACAGGCATTGGTGGGACCAGCAAAACGTTTAGCAGGTGTGGACTTCGTGGTCGATTTATGTTTAGTTTCACAAACACTCTAAAATCTACTAGCTGGCGGAAGGAGTCCAAGTGGACACTTTTACAAGGATAGGAAGCATCGTTTCAACTACGGGTGTATGGAAGATGATGCCAAAGCCAGTCAAGCTCACAATGCGAAAATGAGACAGACATTCATTGGTCTTAAATAAGTATGCGGATCTACAGCAAGTCGTACAAATACAAACAACCGAATTATTAAGACTAGTCTCAAGTCCGCTAGTGCTTCTACATACAATCATGGAAACCATTCCCAACATGCCCACTAAGAACTTTCACCAACATCTCCCTTCTTTCCTCGATGCCGAAGACCAAATGACCAGCCAACCAGTTGAAAAACCTACTACTCAAAATATATGCTGAAGGAAATAGAGATGGACTGGACACACACTGAGGAGACCTATCAGTGTTATCACACAACCAGACCCTCGAAGAAGGCCTGGATATCAGGCCACAAGTTGGATATCTGAGTGTGACATGGAGCAGATCGTGTCAGAAGGAGAAGAAAGCTGGAGTAATGGTTTATCCACCTGTGCCCGTTTTATGGAAACACAACTTCAAATTTTCTGGAAACTGTCAGCACGTTTTAACGTTAACACTAAAGTCGGTAACACACACGACTAAATACCATATCAACGTTATTATAACCTTCTTGAAACCAATTCGTCAGACTAATGAGTTGAATCCAGGCAATAAAACTATAGAATACCATTTCATTGGACAGAGATACCTTGGGAACAAACAAAAAACAATTAGTACATACAGGAAACATGGAAAGTAACAGATCATAGAATTATGAGGGTGGACAAGATGTACACACCGATAATACGTTAAACTGGACCCCCCAAAAGAAATTTACAACTAACTGTCAACTTCTAACAGAAACTAAACGAAGTAAAACAACAACATTTTTCATTACCTTTTCGATTGGAATGCACCTCTGCTTTCAAATTACTCTCTCTTTCTAGTTCAGACGCAAACTGGAAAGTAATTTATTTTCAAAACGACTTCCTTTAAATTTTTTGACGATGATAATCTGAAAACTATTATCTCATTAACTGAAATAATCACATCCTCAGTTTGAGAATACTGTAAAAAAACATCTTACTTAAGAAACAAATACACACAGGTTACATTCTGGTCAATTGACTAAGTGAGAGCTCATTAGTCTCACATGTAAAAGACATAATTTAGACTGATAGATAAAACACATTGGTCAGTTTTCCCAGGAATTACTCTGTTCAGTAATCTAGTTGCGATTGCTTTGTGGAACTAATCATCACCTACTCAAACCAAATAAAATACAGAAGTCCTTTTTTGAGCCAGTATCTCTGACCTTCTTCTCCATGTCAAAATGCACAAACAAGAAACAACCTATATTCGACACTAAGTTCGGACAAAAGCATATCGGCCAGCCTTGCAGTACTTCTCAGAGAACGAAGACAAAATGAAGACACAACGTTTATTACGTGACAAAAAGCATGATTGATATTACCAGATAGGAAAATGCATCAGGTTTTACTGTTAGACAATTTAATGTCAAAGTCTGAGTACACCCGAACTACTGAGATTATTTTCAAGCATAAAACTATTTACTATTGATGCACAAATTATTCATAGAATCAAACTTAACAGTTAGAGAAATAGTCCATGACTACATAAATGAGTAGAACTTAACATCTCTACTATTGTTACCTTTACCTTTTATATCAATCAAATACTTCAGATACCACAAATAAAAAAGGATAAATGCCTGCTTGACATGAGTGTTATACAATCAAGTATGAATTCTCATCTTTTGTTGCACGATAACAGTTTAATCGATTGAATTATTCAGCGAAGAAAAGTGCGATAATATTGGTGTATTTGAATGTGTGTCACAAGTGATTAGGTATACGAGAATGAATAACTGAATAAATACACAGAGGTCAACTTAATGTTCAATAGACATGTACGAAATAGATGGTAGGAGAATAAAGCAGATTCGGAAATGTGAATGTGTGAATATTAAAAGATGATGGAGACATAGGATGAGTGAAGTGTTGTCAAAATAGTAGACTAGATCAAATGTTACAATATGATAACAAAACGTGAAATAAGATGAAATGAAAATAGAACATGGAATAAAGAAGGACAACACAGGTTTCTATATGAATTACATGGTAAAATCAAGACCATTATGACTCATAATCCTATACATCAATATTATCGCGTCTTTAGTATTTTCACTCACACTGTCAAACTTTACCACGCACACACACACACACATACACCCAGAAGGAAGCTGATTGTTATTGTCTATTGCAATTCATTTGTATAAATATACGACTGTACAGATGTGAAAATGAAATCGTCGAAAAGAGAATTTTCTTCGCTGAATTCTGGCGTTATTATGTTTCAATGCGGATTATCAACTTGATTGAACAACTATTTTCATTATTCAAAATAAACATCTAAATACAGCATACTTTTGAGTGAGTAATTGAAGCGAAAGAGTGTTAATAACAACTGTCTTGTCACCACTGATTGCACTACACGGTTAAACAGCATTATTTTCTCTATTGGATGCTCATTTTCCCCAATCCAACAGCTATTTCACAATCGTAGAATGAAAACGGGTATACAGTCAGTCAGAAGTGAAGCTGGTAACATACTTTGAACCAGTGAATGTCTAACAAAAGATTTTCAATAAGAGTAAAGATAATGAGATTTATAGAATACACTGGGGACGCTTGATTTCACAGCTTCTCGTTAGCTAACAAACAGCACTAACTAAATACAAAACAAGTATGAGATAAGACGATTCACATGCTTTAATGGTGGGACAGAATTACATTAGGCAGTTGGGAAGTAAAGTGGTATAGATAACATTATACGAAGAATATCAAAACGACGAAATGTGATGTAGAGTTGACCTATTTATCGGTGGAATAGAAGATTCTAAAGTTTTACCACAGAGTATCGAAATACTTTATCAGGAAATAAATTCTGTCATTCATTAGTCTATCATCCTGAACATCTCTTCACCATTTTACTCCAAACAAGGGGATCAGTACATACTCGCCTCATAACATTATCTTAAGATCAACAATTGTGAAACGCATGTTACAAATATTCAGACTTCTACGAATATCATTCCAAATATCTTAAACAACTTTTGAATTAAATAAGTATCAAGAAATTCACGTTTGTCTGAGACTAAGCGTTTCAAAGTTCACTCTAATCTAAACTCCAAAAAAAGAAAGATAAGCACTGGGACATGGAATGTTCGTACAATGTACGAAGCCGGCTGGGAAGGCTTCCCAGATAGCCACAGAAATGAGAAGATATAGTATAGAGGTGCTCGGAATCTGCTACAGCAGATGGAATGGATATGGACTGTCGAAACTGTCAACCGGAGAGTCAGTAATCTATTGAGGCAGTGAGTGACCATCATGATGTCACCAACAGCAACCAAAGCTCTTATGCAGTGACAGCCAGCCTCCTCCAGAAGGATAATCACAGCAACATCCAACTCACAAGGAAGGAAGGAATGTCACAATTATCCAATGATACGCACAGTGCTACAAACAACACGGAATAAGACAAGAAGGAATATTTCTACAGACAAGTGCACCAAATGGTGATATCAAAATCCTCATAGGCGATATGAATTGCAGCTGAACTGGGGACAGATAATAAAAGAAGAGGACTCATCATGGGCCCGCGAAGCTCTCAGCCAAATGACGAATGAGAACGAAGAACTCTTCGCAGACTTCTGTGTATTAGATAATATGGTCGTTGGAGGTAGCGTCTACAAGCACAAGGATAAACACAAAGCGACATGGATTTCACACAACGGACAAACCGAAAACCAGATAGACTTTTGCTCAATGATGCTCAAGTCGTCAGTGGACACGCAGCCAGTCTGCGATATAATGTCGGAAAGGAGGATATATGTGGGATCAGATCATTATCTTAGTGCAAGCAACCTTCAGCGTGAAGCTGAAATCCCTCAAAACACCTGGAGACAGGCCACTGTAATTCAGGTACTGGGGGACAAGGGAAACCTTCACTACAGCCATCAGATCAGAGCAAAGTCGGAGACACTACGTGCCCCCACTGAGGAAACCTGCTTGGAAGAAACGTCGGAAATAACTCTTTGAAGGTAATGTATATCCGTTTTAGGAATAAAGAAGAGGAAAGTGAAAGACAAGGAATGACTCTCAACGGATACCTGCAAGCTAACAGAAGAGAGGCGAGGAGGATGGTGAAACACAAGATGAACCAATGCAGATATGGACAACAAAAGAAAAAGCTCAGCTCAACTCTCATCTTTACCTAGTCCTCATAAATGCTAGATCTGTTCTAAATAAATTACCGATGCTCAGAGCACTCACAGTAATATACACGCCCCTTATAATTGTCATCACTGAATCTTGGTGTCATTCGAACATCCTGGATGAAGAGATAAGCTTAGGTGACTACACACACTTTCGGTGTGACGGGGAAGGTGGTAAGGGAGGGGGTTGTCTCATGTACTTTCTGAATGCGCTTACTGTATCACAGCTAGACAGCAGTACACTTCACATGCCTGAGACGCTATGGGTTAACGTACACTTAAATAACGCAATAGCGTCAATTGGATGCACCTACAGAGCACCTGTAGTAATTACGAGAACCAACTTATTAATACTCTGGAGCAATTATCCGACTTACAATACGATCATAAGATCCTATGTGGGGACTTTAACTTACCTGAAATCAACTGGGATATACCCACAGGCCCAACTAAATTCGATAAGTTCTTAGGCACACTGGATATATATTTGGCTGGAAACAAACTGTCACTACCCCGACAGAAAGCTGCTACCTTGACGTGGTGGTCGGGCTTGAACACCGCAATGACCTATTTTATTTTATTTTTTTATTTTTGATATACAGCTTGATTCCACACCGTATTTTTGGTACAAGTATGGAATTTTCAGCATGGTTATCGGTAGCCCAAATTCGCAGACCGACCATAGACATCAGGTGTGCGTCGGTGCGGGCTCGAACCCCGGACCATGTGCATGGTCGGCGAGAGTCCTAACCACTGTACCACCGACGCACCTAATCAAGCTATACTGGCTGAGACTTATGTCTCTTGAGGTTCTACCATGCCAGGCAGGTTGTTTGGATAGCGGTTAAACAAAAAGCAGCTACTCCATCCAATACCATGATTCAAACAAATTCACAAAATTTCATGCCGGATCGGCCGTGGCCCGGATTAACAACGACCGCGCTTCCTGCTGCCGTGTCACAGGGCAGGAGTGATAAGTATGCTACTGAGGCACACCAAACAAAAAAGAACAAACAAAAACAGGCCGCGTGTGACCGGCCTCAAGCAGTTGTCCCCTGGGCTCTGCGGTCACGCAACCAACTTCCACGGTGTGGGCAGCCGGGAAGTAACAATCGCCCTCACAATCCGAAATGCACACAAAACCTCTCTAATCCTCACTTATCTTTGTCTTCATCTCCATTACCTTGCCTTCCTCCCACTGATGCAACTCCTCTACTTGATGGCTCCTCACTCCCTCTTCACTCTGTGTCCACTAAAAACGACGGAAGCCAAAAAACCACCACCGATAGTCTCCTAAAGCCACGCCACCAATTTCATATAGGAGCATTTAATGTTAGGACACTTTGCCAAATAGGACAACAAGCATCACTAGCTAAGACCCTGGCATCCCGAGCCATTGATGTATGTTGTGTTTCAGAAACACGCATACAAGACCCAAGTGTGGTTATTCACCTAACCCCACCTGGCCAACAGGATGAATCTTCAAAATTCACCTTGAGGGTGTCAGGAGATGCCACAGCTAGTTCACGAGGATTAGCTGGCGTAGGGATAGCTTTGAGTACTAGGGCAGAAAAGACATTGCTTGACTGGATCCCGGTAGATAGCCGAATGTGTGCTGTCCGTCTGAACGGATCAGTAAGAAGGAGAAAGGACTGCACTACTCGCCGATGCCTTTTCGTAATCTCCGCCTACGCCCCCACTGACTGCAGTTCGGATGAAACGAAGGATGAGTTCTACCAAAAGCTGTCTAGTTTGGTGAGAAAGGCTAAACGCTCAGATATAGTCGTTCTAGCTGGTGACTTCAACGCTCAAGTAGGGAAATTGTGTCAATCTGAGAAGGATGTCGGTGGCACCTATGGAGTTCCGTGCCAGCGAACCGACAACGGTGACCGTCTCCTACAGTTCTGTTCAGATAATCATTTGTTTCTTGTAAGCACTAACTTTAAACACAAGGAGAGACACTGTTTAACCTGGCGACCCCCATCATCAAACCAACGCTGGACACAAATAGACCACATAGCAATAAGCTATCGTTGGCGTGGGTCGGTAGGAGATTGTCGCTCCTTCTGGAACACGTGTGTAGATACCGATCACGCACTGGTCCGGGCTCGTGTGTGCTTACGACTGAACGGACGTAGGAAACAGCTGGCGGTAAAACCATCACGTCCCCAGCTCGATCAGGAAACTAAATCCCTATTTGAGGAAGAACTAGCTAAACGCATATCTGAATACGACAGCTGTGCTCACCCTGGAGAAGCCTGGAAGAATATTCAGTCAGCTATAGATACAGCTGTAAAAGCTGTGAATAAGGCAAATCCAAAGGTGAGTAAAAACCACTGGATTTCGACTGCCTCATCCGAACTGATAGATGCTAGAAGACTTATTCCGGCGAGCTCCGAATTCAATGAGGAGCGAAAGCTGCACAAAAGGAAACTTACTAAAAGTCTCCGCAAGGACCGTGAACAGTGGTGGGTGACAAAGGCGAAAGAGATGGAAAAAGCATTGGCGATAGGCAACACTAGGCAACTCTTTAGACTCATCAGAATCGGGGGGAGAAGGCAATTCATAAGTGAGACTATTTCTGAGAAAAATGGCTCCTTAATTAGCTCTCAGGATAGACGCCTTGAACGCTGGAAAGAACACTTTGAGGGACAATTTAACTTGCCTACAGCCACACTGAACCTCCCCGCCATCCACCACACCCGAATGGGATATAGACACTGGTCCGCCGTCTGTAAGTGAGGTACAAAAGCTATCAGTAATTTGAAACGAGGCAAAGCGGCAGGACCCGACGGAATTATTCCGGAGGTGTTTAAATATGGGGGTGACATACTAGTTTGTAGATTAACTGAGGTACTAGGCAAAGTCTGGGAATCAGAGACAGTACCATCAGACTGGGGTAAGTCACTTATTATACCGATATTCAAGAAGGGAAACAAGTCCTCGTGTGATAATCATAGGGGGATCAGCCTAACGAACATAGTCTCTAAAATCCTAGGCTCAGTAATCATGCATAGACTAAGCAGAACTCGGGAGGAACAGACAAGGGAAAATCAAGCAGGCTTTAGACCAGGTAGAGGGTGCATAGATCATATCTTCACTCTTCGACAGATTCTAGAACATAGACACACTTTTCGGCGTCCAACAATTGTCATATTTCTTGACTTGAAGGCGGCCTTCGACTCCGTGGATCGAAAGGTACTATGGCAATGTCTGACTGTGAAGGGAGTGCCAAGAAAGTACATTGCACTAATCAAGGCACTCTATTCAAACTCACGTAGTCGTGTAAGGGCTTATGGGGAATTGTCATCTGAATTGGTAACAACCAGTGGTGTCCGACAGGGATGTCCACTTTCCCCATTTCTGTTTAACTTCATCATAGATATGCTGATGGAAGTATCCTTAACTGAACGTAATGACTTAGGAATCGACTTGTTACCAGGGAATAATCTTATGGACTTAGAATATGCAGATGACATAGTCCTGTTAGGGGAGGATGCTGACAAAATGCAGAGTCTTCTGAACACCTTGAGCAGCAATCTTCGTATGTTTGGCATGCGATTCGCCCCTGCAAAATGTAAGATGCTGCTACAGGACTGGACCACGTCAACTCCTAACTTAGTGATAGGGAGTGAAGTGATAGAACATGTTGACCACTTCACCTATTTGGGAAGTTGTATTAGCACCAACGGACTGATTGGCGATGAAATCTCAGCACGGATCCGAAAAGCTCGAGCTGCTTTCGCTGACTTACACCATCTCTGGCGTAGGCGTGACATCCGGTTATCAACCAAGGGACGTGTGTACTGCTCATCAGTTCGCTCCGTCCTTCTCTATGGCTCTGAAACATGGCCAATACGCGTTGAAGACATGAAAAGGTTGACTGCTTTCGATCATAGATGTCTGCGATCTCTGTCTCACGTTAGGTGGTTTAATAAGGTAAGTAATGTTGACGTTAGGCGTAGAGTGTTGGGCAAAGAGGGAAAATCAATCGACGAGGCTATAAAGTTACATAGACTAAGATGGCTAGGTCACGTGCTGCGCATGCCTAACCACCGCCTCCCCCGACGGGCATTACTAGCTGATATAGGTTCAGGTTGGAAAAGAGCCAGTGGTGGCCAAACAAAAACATGGCATCAATCCATGAAATCCTTGACAGTTAAACTGAGTCAGGTAGGGAGATGCAGACTTCCGGGTTGGGGCCCTCGGGACTCTAGGAATCAATGGCTGGAGACAATAGGTGACATGGCTCAAAATCGTTGTCAATGGCGCAGATGTATTCAGTCTCTGTAATCTTTCATATTCCTTTCTACAATTACCCATTCTGTTTCACTCTTATACTTGTCAGACTGTATTGATTCTCTTCACTCATCTTGTCTACCTCTGTGTGAAATTTGGAACGTGGCAACTCGAACTGCTGCACTTCGGTGCCAAGCTCTATGTTGAATCCAGACAGACTTACAGTCACTACCCCCCACAAGAGGTAATAACTTACTACACTTAATTTTCTGCCAAAATATAAGTCCCTTTTCAACCCTAGTAGGTTCTGAGTTTTCAAGGAGTGACCACAAAATAGTGATGTGTGCACTGCCACTTCCGCTGAGTAGCAATGCAGCTTACGCCTCCACTTCACAACAAGTAATATATAGGAACTATAGCAAGGCAAACTGGGCCTTAGTAGAATCAATGCTAAGATCCTCCGAACGGGTTGAATACTTCACCACTGATGACATATCGAGAGCTCTGAGCATCTTCCACCATAACTCAAAAGCATGCTTAGATGCTGTCATTACACCCCAAACACTGAAGGTATCCCCACATAGAAAGGCATTCATAAAACCAAAGGATCATACGAAACTGAAGAGGCTCTCAACAAATTACTTCAAACACCACGACTTTGGCACACTAGGTTTAATACTTGACACCCTTAGCTCCATCTCACAAGCTCGAGATTTCCGTATGAGAAAGGAAGAACGCATCGCAGTAGCCAGTCCTGCTAGAGTGTATGCACTCACAGAAATCCTAAAGAAGCGAATGAACCGCAAAAATCACAGCATTTCTCTCCTCATATACAAAGGTCGGCTTTGCACTAATTATGAAGACGTGTGTGAATTATTCACCAAAACTTCAGCCCTCAGTCCAGCTAGTCGATATACACCCTATTACTAATATTGCACAAACTCCATCTCCACTCACACCAAACCAAATTAGCACTGTTGAATTCACTTATGATAACATTAACCAAACTATAACAACCTTCAAATGTTCAAAATGTTTCGGTACCGACGGTATATCGTCTTATTTCTATAAATATGGCAACCCTGACATCCCTCTACTACTGCTTAAAATATTCACAATGTCACTAGAAACTCAAACTTACCCTGACATATGGAAAACAACATTTATTATGTCTAAACACAAATCTGACTCGAAAACAGAAGTCAGTAACTACAGGCCGATCAATATCACACCTATAGCATATAGAATTATGGAGAGACTAGTTAAAGATAGCTTAATCAAACATATGCTTAGCTGCAACATTATAAGTCTTAACCAACATAGATTCCTGAAGTCCAGATCTTGTTTAACATGTCACCTAGACTTCTTCAATTTTGTGACCAGCAGTCTTGACAGACGGCAACTAGTACTTGTCATCTATTTTGACATTTATAAAGCATTTGACCGTGTCGACCATTTACTACCAATACATAAGCTGAACTCCTTAGGAATACGTGATCCATTATTAAAACGGCTTAAGTCATTCCTTAACAATAGGTCCTAAATAGTTAAACTCGGGTCTGTAACTTCCAGACCTAGCCCAATCACTTCTGGTGTAGCACAAGGTAGTGTCATTGAACTAGAAAAATTATTAGAATAATAATAATGGTTGTCATTGTAAAGGGTTTTAGAATAGATTTATATCTTACATACAGTTAATAGCACGATAATAAGGAAGTATGGAAATGATTTATAAATAAATTGTCTGTACAAATCTTTGTGGCCGATGTACTCGCCCGCCTGAGCTTGTGATTCTTTCTGTTTTGTTGGCCGGAATATCATCAGATTTTGAATCTTGAGAGCAGAAATCATTTTGTGGCGTAACTTTAGCTGATGTTGGTGGCTTGGGTAAACATTCAGTCACCTCTATTTCCATGAAAGCTGGTTTTACGCGGTCGATGCTTACATTCTCGTGTTTCCTTCCGCGTTCGACAGTGATAATTTTGTTTGTTCTGTTTATTACTTTGAATGGTCCGTCATAGGGTGGTTGAAGTGGTTTCCTTACACCATCTTGTCGTACGAGGACATGAGTGCTATTGTCTAGTTTTTGAGGCATGTATTCCTGGTTGAGCTGATGTCGCGGGGGATGGTATCTTAAAAGGCTTATATGTTGTATCAGTTGTTGCGCAAAAGTAGTTTCGTCAGTTGGAACCTCAGTGGCTGGGTTGAAATATTCTCTAGGCAGTCGTAAACTAGTTCCATAAACTAATTCTGCTGGACAACATTCGATATCTTGTTTTATTGTTGAGCGTATTCCAAGAAGTACAAGTGGTAATTTGTCACTCCCCTTATCATCATCCTTCACTGCCACCAATGCTGCTTTCAGCTGACGATGAAATCTCTCCACCAAGCCGTTTGAACTGGGATGATAAGCAGTAGTACGTATACGTTTGATTCCCAGTAGTTCTGTTAGCTTTTTGAATAAATGGCTTTCGAATTGGGCACCCCTATCTGTAGTAATAATGCTGAACACTCCGAAGTTGGAAATCCAATTTTGTATAATGCTTTTTGCAACAGTTTCAGCAGAAATACCAGGTAAGGGATTAGCTACTGGCCATTTCGTAAATCTGTCGATACACGTTAAGATATAAGTAAAGCCATTATGTGGTGGTAACGGTCCAACGATGTCAATGTGTACGTGTTGGAACCTACCATCAGGTTCTGAAGACGGGTCATTAGGTGAAACTGTTTGTCGTTGTACTTTTGACTTTTGACAGGCTAAACATGCTCTGGACCACTGTTTAATCTCACGATTCATGTTCGGCCACATATCGGTCACTTATCAGTTTAACTGTGGCTTGGATGCCAGGGTGAGAAATGCCATGTATTTGGGAAAAAACTGATCTTCGCATTTCTAACAGGACAAAAGGACGTGGTTTACCTTTTGACACATCACACGTAATAGTTAGGCTTTCATCAAGCATAACATCTTGTAATTTGTTTTGTCTTGCTATATTTTAGTCTTTTCAGATCCTCGTCCATAGTTTGCAGTTTAGCCATCTTTTTAAGGTCAAACTGATCTTTTTCTAAGGTATTTACATGGATGCGGGATAACGCATCTGCTACCTCGTTTTTATGTCCCTTGATGAATCCAATGTCTGAAGTAAACTGAGAAATGAACTCTAGGTGTTGGAGCTCTCTTGGTTAGTGCTTATCGTGCTTTGCATTCACGGCTTTGATTAAAGGTTTGTGGTCTGTGTAGGTAGTAAACGGTATTCCTTCAACCATATGACGAAAATGCTTAACAGCAAGATAGACTGCTAGTGATTCTCTACTGAATGCATTATATCTTGATTGAGTGGCGTCTAGACGTTTGGAGAAAAAGGAGAGAGGTTGCCATTTCGGGGATGGGGTATTCTTTTATGACTCGGAGCTGTTCTGCTATTGGTCGAATGCCTCGATTGTCTACCTGGTGCCCCAGAAATTGTATAGTTTTCTTACCGAATTCACATTTACTTGGTTAGGTCCCTATATTGATAGCGCGCCGTGGAATTCTTAGGTGTGTATTTAGTTGTTAGTCGGAGGGGTAGCATGTAGTACAATATGTTGTGATCACTGTTATCGAATTTATTTCCCACCTTTATCGAGATGGGCTCTATGTTATGACAGAGGATTAAGTCAAGAGGATTTTGGTTCCTTGTTGGGAGGCGTACGCACTGCTTCTATCCTCCTATGTATATAGCTTGAAGTAGTTCGTCATGGATTCTAGGTCCTGTACAGGTATCCCAGTTCACTCCAGGTAAGTTGAAATCTCCACATACTACTTTGTAGTCGAAGTCCAGCGTGGCTACATGCTCTAGTATTTCTCCAATAGTTATATCAGTCATTTCAGGGCTATTGAGGGATCTGTATATACATCCCACGAAAATTTTACTTCCGTTTGTGCGGATGCTTATCCACTTAGATTCTGGGAGTTTGTCAGTAGTTGGGTTATTGAAAGTATTGCAGCTAGTTGATTTAGAGGCATATGTTAAGAAACCGCCTCCTCTTTTGTCAACCCTATCGTTCCTGTAGATGTCGTAGTTGTCTATTACTAGCTTTGTGTCAGATATATCAGTAGTAAGCCAGGTTTCAGTAACCATTATTAGTGTTGGCCGTTCTATGTATGCCAGGCAGCGAAGCGTTGTTATTTTATTAAGGAGAGATCTAGGATTCAGGAGCACAACTGTTAGTAAACCAGAGTTATAGGAGGAGAGGTTAACATGGTCACCTGTTACTATCCCTACGCTATGTCTGGAGGGGCTCTGAGGCGAGACAGAGTCAGTGTGTGTACTATTTCCTGGATGAACTGTGCAGCGAGTGGGGCCATTGTTTGCTGCAGCCGAAAATAATCCTGTTGCATATTTTGACTATTAGCATCCATGGGTCGGCATCTGCGTTGATCTACTGGTGATATATGATCTGCCCTGCAATTTGGGTTGTAGTTTGCTGGACCTAGGTAGCCTGTGTTAAGATTACCCTGGTAGTTGTACCTCATGAGGCTTACATAGCCGTATGCATATTGGCTCACGTCACGTGTGTGAGTGAAGTTATTGAGGGGGCCAAGTGTCGAGCTATACTCTTTATTTTGATGAGGTTTAGCATATATAGTGCGAGAGTTTGGACGAGAATTTTCGTTAATATGGTGCCTATATGAGTCCCGTTTAGTGCTCCATATATCCTG
Organism: Trichobilharzia regenti; assembly: GCA_944472135.2. Classification (NCBI taxonomy): domain Eukaryota; kingdom Metazoa; phylum Platyhelminthes; class Trematoda; order Strigeidida; family Schistosomatidae; genus Trichobilharzia; species Trichobilharzia regenti. The sequence goes on along the minus strand of OX235264.1, from coordinate 109,608,635 downwards.
ATAATCCATTCTACATTGCATTCCCAAGTTATGTGCGTTGTTAGGCATGTTACTTCTAGCTCAGGAAGGGGTATTCCTACTCACATGCTGCGTGACGTTTTTGGGAATGTGCTTCGTTATCCATGCTTTGTCATTTTTTAGACTGACATGCTGCTTATTAGACTTATTATGACGGAGGTATGTCGAAGTCTGGGGTGAAACTCTGGGCTTTGTGTTTTTCCTTGCAGTTTCTACTGCGGGACTCTCTGGCTTGGATCCAGATTGAGTGTGGTCTGCCAGTAGTTTCTGCTCAGCCATAGTTTGTGCGTCTATGTCAACCTCATGCAGGTCAGCAGGTTTTCGAGATGTGCTCTCATGTACTCTAAGATTGCACCCAGTTACACTGCTCTTACTGAGTTTCGGGTCGCTTTTACTTGCCGTTTATTCTCCCAGCACTATACACGTGATCCTGCAGCTCCTTCTTCATATGTAAGTGAGTTTCGGGTATCTGTCTGGATTCAACATAGAACTTGGCACCGAAGGGCAGCAGTTCGAGTTGCCACGTTCCAAATAGCACACAGAGATAGACAAGAAGATGATTGAAGAGAATTAATAGTTTCGGGTATACTTTGTAGTGAACTTAATTTCGTTTTTAATTCATCTATCTGTAGCTGCATCTCTTTAATTACGCACGTTAAGTAAGAGAGCTCTACTTTTTCAGACAGAACATCTTCCACCTGTATTACAGGGGTCAGAGTTATGTTCGAGTCTTTTATGTTGGGTGAACTACTAATAATATGGGGTGGTAATGTGCTATTAGACGAGCTGGTGCTATTTTCTAAATTGCTGGTGTTCACACGAACACGCCTTTTAGAATTTTGAACCATCGTTATGAAAGATCAATTAATAGTAACCAATAAATGAATATAAGCAAAAGCACGTGCAAAAGACAGCCTGTCGACGGCCGCAATTTTGAGTGACCGCGGATGAGATAAACAAGCGATTTGCTCGCTTGTGATTGGCCAGTTTGTCATTCGAGTTGAGGTAATTTCAAACATCATTTTGTTGCTTGGTTAAGTTCTGAATTTCCAGGAGCGTTTTATCCAATTGGATAGGTAACTTACAACACAAACTATTACAGCTCAGGAGAGAAATAATATACCAGTGTATTTATATGCTGAATTCAACGAATTCATGCCATATCAATATGCAAGGACTTCTGAGGAGTGTCAAGAATGCAAACAACGTTCTGAAGAGGTAATAACTTCACGCAACTTCAGTTATCGCTTGACACTTATTTTCAGACATCCTCAAATAAGTATAATATACACAGTGGTCTGGTTAATCATGATAAAAACGGTATAATTGAGGCAGCATATACGTATACTGTTGTATATGTAGGTAAACCTAGATAATCTGTGTTCTTGTCATGAAGATAGGAAAGCAGGTATCAGATGTCTCAGTAAACAGTGTAATACATATAACCTATATGTTTTTATTTGACATAAGCAGAAACTCCACTCACTTTCAGAATAAATCTTGAATTCAGTTGGAATAGGCTGGTTGAGCACATCAGTATTGAGAGAATACAGTGAAAGTAAGTAAACACATGCTTCTTCAGATTGAGTGATACTGTCAGTCACGTCTCCTAAACCGTTAATGCCCAGCTCTTGCTACGCTCGGGCTCACGCTGTTCCTTGAAGTTTCTCAGAAACGCTTAGTAATAACGGACGCGAAAACCAAAACACTGATTGGCCACTCGAGAATTCTTTATTGTAACACCAACATATAAACAATTTTACAACTAAGGTCTGTGAACAAATATTACAATAATAAATCACAATATTACTTCTGACGGTTTACTGCTGACTTCTTTCTGAACAGCGACCGATGAGACGATGACTGTCGTATTGATGCCTCCGCGAAAATTGAGGAAGTTGGTTTTGAGCAAACAACCGTTAATTGATCGTTCAATATTCAACTACATTGATACTCCCCGGCAAAATACCGATCCATCCCTTTTTTTCTTCACGACCAATACACGTTGACTTGGATGCCATTGCGAGAACCTGGGTCACACGGACAGAGCTGAAATGGAAAACAAACAGAAAAGCCAAGACACCACAAGCATACTCACAGCACAATCTCACACATCAATGACGACCTGCGCCTCCAGATAAAGGCCTCCTCTTGGCATCTTGCATTACAATCGCCACTTGCTAGAATGACTCTTGCAGTATGCAACGTGACCATAACACCACCTCACGATACTCTACGCACATCCTCTTATATACTCACTACCAATTACCACTGAAATCGCTTGTCACTCATTCTGCCTCAGTTCTAGTAACGGTGACGCATGCGAGCCTTAGTCGTTTACACTCTTTCTCCCCGGCGTGTGTGACCACAGCTAACAATTATCTCCGTAGGCATTTCATTCTCAACAATAGCCTCCCGGGCGTATACGACCCATTTGCTGTCTCTAACATCAATCAATTCATTCACGGATGTAGAAGACTCGAAACAACTCCAGAAGTAATCACGACGAAAATTTTAACAAAATTATGCAAAAACAAAAAGGAACGAAAACAACAATTAAACACAATGAATCCAAAAAACACCAATTAATATGACGCACCACACATATATACACACAGTACACACAAACTCGAGGATCATATCTTGATGGAATTCCCTTGAAGAATTGGAGGACTTACACGAGTACGCCTACAACCCTTCTCAGGTTGACGCTCTTGGTCGGAAAATCGTCGAAGAGTTCATTTGCTGACCTCCTCCTATCAGCCATATCCTCAAATCTGAACGGCAACATGTCCATGTCATTGTATCGTAGAATATAGATGACCAACAAACACACGACATACCTCATCAACCAAGTGTAGAAACACAGTGATTTACACCAAAGATAATAACATTCAAATAGTAACTTGAAACTAGAAATGCCTTTATTCGTGCAAGTCAATTTAACAATAACTCTCTCCTTTACACTTGGCTTATCCTCACTAAACTGACCAATATCTTTCGTCTTTTCATACGCACCAATACTATCATAGATATTTCGCAAGATACTGAAGTTGAAGGGCGTCCTCCTCATTGTGGATGACAACACCAGCGACAACTGATTGATACCAGTTGATGAACTTAGCAGTGGATCAGAAGCCGTCGTTGCTCGACTTTCAGAAATTTGTCTACATGCAAGACCACCACCACCACTGCTGTCATTTACTATCAGCTCAGGTTTAGCACTAGCATCTGATGATAGGTGGGCTACATGCTGATCACTTACACTGACGGTCTCACAAGTATGCATGCCTTCTGCAACTGCACCTGCATTTATTTCCACTTCACGTTGTAGTTGTACAGAACCTTTATTTAACTTAGCAGTAGTAGGCATATCCCTCATCTCATCATGATCAACCAAAGACAAATGTGAAGTATCATGATCATTATCACGAATATTCAATTTACCATCATCTATCTGGTCGACTTCATCAATTTCAAACTCTTTAATAACAGTAGTGGATGATTTGTGTTCTTCCTCACAAATCCCTAAAGATTTTATACCTTCACTCTGACACTAGTAATACCTTGTAAACTTGTGGAGTCAGAACTGCACTCTGAAGCAGTAACTCTATTCTGTGACACTCTATTCAACAATGGCTTACCAGTTGCAACTACAGACTTCTTCACCGCACCGTTATCGTCACACAATTCGGAGTCAGGCCCGGAGTTTACATTTAGCTTATCACTGAACTTGCTCACTGGTTCACAGCTCACCTTTGTATGCACCTCTTGCAAACGTGTAAAACAACCGTGTTTGTCTTGCAGCTTGCAACTTATCTGTTGAGGATGTACTACGGAACCTGTTACACTCACTGGGTCTATATGCATTACTAGACATCATAGAGCCTTCTGGATATCCGCTCCTCTGAGACCCTTTCGTCATCAATGATTGCATTTTGATCTCAGACTGCTCTATTCTAGGGGTGAGATGTAATAGACTGGCGAACTTGCTCATAGATTGATTGACACTAGTATTTACCAGTTTCAGGATATCATCAAACTTTGGCTCGATACCCTCATCCTCCATACGGGAGCTTATCTTCACCCACTTCCTTTGCAGTCGAGTAGGTGGGCGTCTTGCTATTACATCTAGGACTGAGCTCGAGTTGAGGTCACTCATGCAATTCATAGAAATCAAGGTAATCTTATAAGTCATAAGATTATCTAAAAACTCAGTAAGTGCCTTGGAGTCATCTTGAAGTTGACTGCCATTACCTTTGACAGCTTCGTATACGTTTGTTATGTACTAGTTTTCCCGTCGCCAAATTGTTATGTTACTAGTTTTCCCCGTCGCCAAATTGTTATGTACTCGTCGCTAAATTATTGTTATGGACTGGCCGAGAAACTAATAGTCCTGACGCGAGAAGGCAGAAATCAGAAGACCACTAGGTTTGCGATGATACTTCTATTGTCCAACACAAGGAGACGAAAATAAATGGTCTCACACCAAAGTGGTAAGTAAGTAAAGTAGTTGTAAAGTAGTTCACACAAATTGTGAATGCGAATATATATAAATGTTCCAGACAAAGCGTGGGAAAAATCATTAGACAGTCTTAACATGAATGGCTAATTATAATGGAGTGTCGATCCAAATATACATAGCGAATATAGCAGACATGCCAACAAACATATATGGATATATGTCACCAAGCAACGGACTGTCAACAAACACTCATATTATATATAATATAATATAAGGAGAATATACATTATTAAAGGAGACAAGTTCACACAAGTGAAAAGGTCACAGACTAAGCGAGCAAACAGAAAGAGAGACCAACATACACACACACATAAATATATATATGTGGATACATATCAACGTTCCTTACAATCATTGAAGGTCTTCCAAACCTTTGACGTAATATGCTCATAGCCTCAGCGTATCCCTCATTAGGGGGCATGATCTTACAGCACTGTAAAGCTCTTGAAGCATCTCCAGTGCAATACCCCATCAAATACATCAATTTCAATTCATCACTTAATAGAAAACTACTCAACATGATCTCAAACTCCTTCACAAATTGTAAATAATCAGCCGGGTTTCCATCGAAACACCGAGGTTAAAACTTAGGGAGTTTGATGTTCCTATTATCCCTGAACGGCGAAACAGTAACATCAACCATGTCGTGCTTAACATCAGACACATCGTTACAATTAACAGACAAGTCACCATGACTTACTTTCCTGTTTGCATCCGAGACGCTCTGTCCCTTCTTTGACCCAGGCATTGTTGAACTTGACCCAATTGCGAAAAAGTTCCAGATATTGCTTGTTCAAAGAGGACTTGACCGGCACCAGGAGAAATGAACGGCGACTATTCAAACTTTCACCAACTGTCTGAATCCGCCAGAATCTGTTTCTATCGTCAGAAACTGTCAGTCACGTCTCCTAAACCGTTAATGCCCAGCTCTTGCTACGCTCGGGCTCACGCTGTTCCTTGAAGTTTCTCAGAAACGCTTAGTAATAACGGACGCGAAAACCAAAACACTGATTGGCCACTCGAGAATTCTTTATTGTAACACCAACATATAAACAATTTTACAACTAAGGTCTGTGAACAAATATTACAATAATAAATCACAATATTACTTCTGACGGTTTACTGCTGACTTCTTTCTGAACAGCGACCGATGAGACGATGACTGTCGTATTGATGCCTCCGCGAAAATTGGGGAAGTTGGTTTTGAGCAAACAACCGTTAATTGATCGTTCAATATTCAACTACATTGACAGATGCTTTCTTATTTGATATGATTGCAGTATTACTAGTTTTCTATCTAAGTTAATGATGAATTCGTCACGATAATAATACCTATTATTGTTTTTATAGTCACTATGATCATGAACATTATTATTATTGCTGTCTATACCTATTATTTGTCATAAAGTGGTTGTCATTTTTGCTAAAATATTTGTTTAAGCTTTGGAAACTGCTGCATAACTTGTCGTTAATTAATTTTATCATTTCATGATGCTTTGATGTACCTACTAGACATCGACCAACGATAAATCACGAAGTCCCTTAAGTTAAGTGAAAACTATTTGGTTACTTATATATATATATATATATATATATATTGTTTGTAAAGTGATCACTTGTAAATGCTTCTCAAGAAATGTTTTGTTCAGATCATACATGTAATACCCAAGTAAATTATGCTTTTCTTAAACCTTTTCAGACTTATGGAAAAACATACGCGTACACGTGTACGCAGATAGAACTTAATGGAGGTAAAAGAGGACAATTCATCTGAATTATCTGTACATTTTTAATCTGATTTTCGTTTAATAAACAATTTTTCAATGATTATTGAATCGAATTTTTGATTTTCCTGCCGATTGATTGGACCGAAATGCTCGGTTTCAGGTTGGATTCCACTGCTAGCCACCATCCACCAATTGTATACTAATTAAATGCCCGGACATCGTCGAAGCGTTTGCACAAGAAGCCGACATGTCAACCTGAGACCGAGCACTTCGGTCCAATCAATCGACGGGAAAATCAAAAATTCAATTCAATAATTAATATGACCCGTTACACAAGAGGTGGCCCTAGTGGCCCAAGTGGTCTAGTGGATGACGCTTTGGCGTTTGAAACTATGGGTACTGGGTTCGAGCCTCGGTGGGAACATCATCACTCACTGAGAAATGCAGGTACATCCAACTGACGAGTCCCAAATAGGACGAAATGCGCATCCTGGATTCTGCTGCTAGCCACCATCCACCAATTGAATTTTTCAATGAATCTGTATTCCTTCTGTTGTAATGCGATTGTGTTCCGGTAACATAAGTAACACGTGCTAAGTTAGGAGTTGAGGGTGAACTGTTAGGAGTGAATGCGCCGTCTGGAAAACTTTTCTTTACGTGATTATATGAGTAGATAGCAACGTATCGTGTCCCGTGGCTGAGAACCCTAGGCATTCTGTTTTTAATTAATACGATAACCGTAGTTGCACCGAGTTATACATCTAACAGCATAGGTATAGTCTCTCCTTATGGTACACTGCGACATGCAGAAATCACAAGCAAACTATCTCAGGTAGATTTATTTTCACTTTGTGACCATGAATCGCGAATCAGTATACGTATTCTGCTCACAAGATAGATAACTCGAAACACTTTATAATCGCAATACCCCCTCTAAAATTTAGACATATTTACTTTATTTGACTGCAACATAATCTTTTACCGATAGGCTTCTCCGAATATCTGCTCCTACTTAGTATTGCAAAGATAGCCTCATATACTCTACACCTCACAAATTACGCAAGGGCTAATATTCGGTCTTATCAAGTAGAATAAGCAAACGAATAACGACGAATACATTTATTAATGAATTAACATGTAATACAAAATTGACAACAGTGCAGGCATCTTTTTCTTTATCACCCAAATCCATGAAATTCCCGAAAGTAGATATTATCTGAAAAAGAACATAAGAATTATACAGATGTCGACATTTTTACCAGTGTAAACACAATAATTAACCGTTAAATGTGTTTAAAATGACAAAATAATTAGTTGAATTGTACATAATTACGTCAATCAACATTTTTCAATAATACAAAGTCGATAATGAATTTGATTCGACTTATTCTATTCCTATTCTTTGTAGGGTACGGTTGTGCACCAAATGCACAAAAAGGCATAGAATATAAAAAAACCGACATAAGGAAAAAATGTATTAAAACCAAAAGTGGACATCATGATAGTACGAGATACACGTGTAGCATTATACATTGCAAATGAACGTTGTCAGCCTAGGGAGTTTCCTTTATTAATGCATTTATTAGTGATACTTGCACTTACCCATTTCATTACACTTTATTGATTCACCTCAGCACTTTACTTTTCTAAAACAGCATTCAATCCCTTGTAAACGTTGTACTTACCTCAATTTTGGTTGGTTATCGTATGCCGACAACCACGGGATGAAAACGAAACGAAGTCCATTTTCGCGCTCAACCTGGAGGACAATTGTACAATTCAATAACTATACAGCCTAGTTCAGACAATGTGTATTTATATATATATCAAATGTTTAACTGTCGAAACATTAATAACTTGTAGACAATCTACGATTTGATATTATATCATACTTGATCGTGCCTGTAAAAATGGCATGCATTTTCATGTAAATTTATATGTTAATATGAGAATATACATTATTATTATTATATTGCATCTACCTGCTAACATCAAGTTCATGCCATCAAATAAGGAAATACTATGCATATATAATTTTTAAGTATTTCTGCAGATTTTTCTTAAAGAAATACATGTGGAGGAGCCTTGTCAGCATTTTGGCAAAGTACACAAAAAAGTAAATTAAATAATTACCAAAACAACCCATCTCACTTCATCATGTCCATGTGTAATCCATTAAACTACAAAGAAAAATCACAAAAAGTCGTTATAACATGTGTCTTCAAGTATTTCGACATTTTCTGAACGGAAAAGTACGTTTTTTCATTAAACTGTAAACTGCCTGTAACCTACATCCGGATAAGGACACCACCATATGCTCTTCCTGTTAAATAGGCCGCATTTCATCAACTTTTAGCGGGAATATAAGTAACGAAGTGTGAAAAACAACGAAAAATGGCCTAACCCTGACGTTTTTCTAATAAATAACGCCAATATCAATCGGCTAATCAAATGACCTACGTCTGTCTACAGGCTGCTCGTGCAAAAGCGGCACCTGATTCGAACGTACCGGGCGAAAGTTCTGTGCAGATGCCTGAAATCGATAGTCCTTGATTTCTACTTATCAATCTTTGGTGACTTGAGTCGACTAGCAATTCGTAGTGCTGAAGAAAATCCATCCCAATAATGGGAAAGGCTATATCTGCAGTGACGAACTCCCACTCAAATGGTGTACTGCAACCAAAATCAAGTTTTTGTCTTCGAGCTTCAAAAGTTTTTATGATAGAAATGTTCGCAGCCTTAATTACTAATGCGGGATTCGGCTGTAAACGTTCACTGGGTGTTGGGGGAACTACACTAACTTCTGCACCGGTATCTACCAGGAATTGTGCCCCCGTTATTTTATCTATCACCCTGAAGAGACGACTGTGGGAAGGTTGTCGGCCGGCAGCCGCAGTCGTCACCAACCACTGGCTTTTTCGTTTCCCGACGCCATTGGCTGCTGGAAAGCACATGGTTGTGTGCATCGTTTAGCGCGTACACCAAATTTTCAATGATACCAGCATACAGTCTGTGGTGAGCTATATTCGCGTACATTGTGTGAGCGACTACGTTGTCTTCTGTATGATGTACTAGGTTGTCTTTTAACCCTCATCGTCATTAATTGCTCTATTTTACGTTCTAGGGCTTCTATGCGTTCGTCTGACGATTTATCGACTACAGATGTTACTTGTGGAGACATCCGTTCATACATTCTGTCAGAAATTTCTGCTAACTTGTCAATATCTATGCCTTTATCTCCAAATGCTAATACTTGCTGAATGTTGTGGGGTAACTGCGTTAGCCACAATTGGTAGAAAAACCTGGTATCTATCTTCCGATCTCCTGAAATGTTACATATTTGGCTTTTGAGTTGGAAAGGTGTTCTATCACCCAGACTAACACTGCTCAGCAATAGCTTTCTGATCTGATAATGAAGCAACCTTAATAACTATCTGCTTTAAAACATCGTACGGAGTTTCTGGATCTGGATTTATGAGCGTCTCCCGTACTTGCTCTGCTATTTCATCCGGTAAGATGGGGCTTGCATAGCAAACTTTTTTAGTTTGGGAAGTGACGTGGTTGGCTAGGAAGCAGTGTTCTAGGCGAGTGAACCACATATAAGGATCATTAGATTTAAAAGGTGGTATGGATATGGTAACGGCAGCTACAGACTTTCTACTTGAAGTGTCGTTATCAGTAGTAAATGATATAACAAAAATGCAGAAAATATTATATATAGGTGATAGCAAAAATACAGAAAGTCAGCGCCAGCAGAACAGAATATAGGTAAGTTCAAAAATGTTCAAAATGTCAAAAAATGGTCTCCTTACCGGAAGTACTTTCAAAAAGATGTCGTGAATATATAATATATAATATATAAATCCAAATATGATGCAGTTATCAAAGTTAATACGACAGCAATGATGAATAAATCCACTATATATGTACTTTGAAATGATGGCGTCGATCAGCTATGTCGGGCTCACCAATTTGTCGTGATGCTCTTTTTTCATCAAACTTGATTACACCTAATCCTAGCACTTCCTGGCGTGTATCATTGTGTCTTAACGGTGTGATTCCTCAACATCCACAGCGTTAGCCAAAAGACACTTGAGAAGGAGTACAAACGTATATTAACGCAGTGGTCAAAATTCAAAAGTCGAGCGAGCACAAAAGTACCAATTGTAACACGCAATATTTAGAGTGATAAACAAATCAAATTCTAATTACACAGTGAAAGTATACTAAAAAGATGAGTAATAAAATGGGTCACTACAGCATCACAGACTCGAAAGTCGACGATGCTCTTAGGATGCATACTCAGAATATTCCACGACAATGAAGCCAAGCTAATTCTGTACAAAATATGTGTCAGACCACTACTAGAATACTGTCCATTTACTATAGGCAGCACTCGCGCACGTGATAAGCTAAGAATGGAAAGTATCCAACGATATTTTACCGCAAAACTACTTGGCTACGATTGTAAGAAAGACTACATCTCACGGTGCACGATCATAAAACTTGACACACTTTGGACAAGGCGACTTATTACAAACCTAATATTCTTCTTTAAGGTCCCTCACAAAATGTCATTCTCAGGTAACAGGGACATACAATTCGCACAGGAAGGTTTGGTTACGATCTGCGTAACCAAACCTGCACAGTGAAAACTCATTATTTTAAGTCAACACTCCGTGAAAACTTCTTCACAGTCATGTATTCTAAAGTATGGAATAGCCTGCCCCTAGATTTCAGAACTTGCTCTTCGGTTACAAGCTTCAAACGCTCTCTATGCAGACTGTTTCACCCTGCATCTAAACTGAAATGAAGATTAATTCCAAACCTTTTGTCTCATAATCAATCAAATTCCATGAACGGTCCAACTCTACCATTTGAAGACGCTGGCGAACATGCTGTAAGTGAGTATTCATGATCCGAAATGAAGAAGCAACTGGTTTTCAAAAAGACTTCAACATTTCACTCAACTTACGAGTACAGTTCACCATGCAGACACAAATGGCGCAAATGGAGAATTCCGGAATAGACTTTGGCACCATTTGATGCAGTAAAACAACTTAACATGACCTTATCTAGTTTTCGCCTCCACTATCAAATTTCTTTCCTGACATAAAACTACGATAAGACTGCTGAAAAATGGAATAAATATATCACTGATCTCAACATAATACACCAATAAACTTTAAGCCAAGGGTGCTGTTCACAACAAAGTTATATAGGAGAATTGACTTCAAGCTTTATTTTTCCCAGGTACCTGTATTTCATTCATCTGATGTCTGGGTCTTTTGTTAATGCGAAGACAATATTTCTATATCTCTTTATGTGTAACACAAACAGACTTTATAGCAGACTGTTCTGACTGTTCACTCTACTGATTATATAAATAAACTATTTGCTCCTAGAGCGAATCAGCTACTAATCTACTACAGCACCTTAAAGACGCACTTCAACACCCTTAGCAATCTAAAAACTATAAATGAACTAGTAGCATGGATGCATAAAAAGACTTATTACGGAACATACAGGAATGGTTTGCCCTTAGAAATAGGACCTGTCACTCTAATGTAACCTTCAAACGCTTGCTAAATAAGGTTTTATCTCAACGACTATCCCTACCAGAACCCATCACTTATTTCTAAAACGCATCAGTCATTAGAGTTGTCATCTGAACTGGTGACGACCAGTGGTGTCCGTCAAGGATGCCCATCATCCCCTCTTCTATTCAACTTTATCATAGATGTACTAATGGACTTAACCCTAAGTGACTTCAGCGACTCAGGGATTGACTTGCTACCAAGGAATAATCCCGTTGACTTAGAATATGCAGATGATATAGTCCTTCTAGGCGAGGACGCTGACAAAATGCAGAGTCTTCTAAACACCTTGAGCTGCAATCTACTAAGGTTTGGCATGCGATTCGCTCCCGCCAAATGCAAGATGATGTTACAGGACTGACTGGACTACAGTGACGCCTAGTTTAAAAATAGGAAGTGAAGTGGTAGAGCACGTTGGCCGCTTCACTTACTCGGGAAGTACCATCAGCCAGTGCTTACGGGTTGATCTCTGACGAAATATCAGCACAAACATAGGGGGCTCGTTTCGCATTTGCCAGTTTACGCCGACTCTGGCGTAGACGAGATGTTCGACTACCAACCAAAGGGCGGGTGTACTGCTCATCAGTCCTCTCCGTCCTTCTTTGTGGCTGGCCACTGAGAGTGGAAGACATGAAAAGACTAGCTGTGTTTGATCATAGGTGCCTGCGCTCTATTTCCCGTGTAAAGTGGCATAATAAGGTGAGCAACATTGAGGTTAGGCGTCGAGTTCTAGTTAATTAGGGGAAATCAATCGACGATGTCGTGAAGCTATAAAGACTGAGATGGTTAGGACATGTGTTATGTATGCCTAGTCATCGCCTTCCTCGACAATGGGCAATGTTAGCCGATATAGGGTCAGGCTGGAAAAAAGCTAGCGGCGGTCAAAGGAAAGCATAGCACCAGTCAATGAAATCTACAACAGTGAGTCTAAGCCACGTAGGAAGGTGTAGACTTCCAGGCTGGGGTCCTCGGGACAGTAAAAACCAATGGCCGGAAACAATTGGCGACATGGCTCAAAATCGTTCTCAGTGGCGCAGATGCATCCACTCCTCGTGACTTATGATTTCCAACGAAACTGTTTTGTTCTTCGTTACTACTCCTCCTTTGTCTCACAGCTCTGCTCACTGCCTCTATTATGCTTTTCTTGTACTTTATTCTTTTGCTGCGCGTGCTACACGGAGTGTGGCGACTTGAACTTCCGCACATATGTGCAAGGTTCTATGTCGAAAACAGGCAGACAGACAGTCATTAGAACAATAAAACGCTCTGACTCATTAATACACACTATTGCACTAAATAAACTCTAAGACTTCACACGAAAACGTGAGAACACAACTACAATATAGGTAAATGTTTACTATGATATAATATGCAGTCGACATAAACATTTATATGTTCATGTGGCGAGGTACAAGAATAGCGTCCCAGGAGTGCGAACGCTCAAATGACATTGAACGCATGCTAGTCGCTGGCTAACTGCACCTGTCATTATCATAGTTCAAATATCAACCCTATTCATCAAATAAGCAGCAAGTTTCACCCAGATCACGCTTTTAATTACTGTTTGGACAATGTGTTATCTCCTGAGGGTTAGGATAAGGGTTAAGTTGAGTATTGTGGTTAGGGTTAGGGTTACGGCAGGATAAGGATTGTCATTATGGTTAGGATCAAGGTTAGGGCTAGTGTGAAACTTAGGGTTAGGGTCAGGATTGAGGCTAGGGTTGCGATTAGGGACAGATTTACATTTAATGTCGTTTATTTTAATTTGTTTTATCCTTCTTTCCCTCGTATGTAGTCATTGATCCTCTTACTGAAACCAAAGTAATTTAACTGAGGGCTTTGGAGAGGACTAAACAGCAAGAGAAGAGAGATGAACGATTCACAAAACAGCACATCTTCAGTCCCTTTAGTGAATACATCTACAGAAACTAGTCCAACATGGCAAATGATAATCTTCATCATAACTGGAACGTATTTTTAAGTCATGTCAGAGAAAGATAATCTGTTTAATATGTTTTCATGCATTTTCTTGTAAATATACGTCACTTTTGTGCGAAAATTCCTTATTTTTATGATTGGCAGGCTGAAGGTAACTCGTGCGTTCGCATCCCTTGCGACACTATTGTTGAACTTTGCCCTGTTTATCGTCAAGTCGAGCTCGAACAACCGGCAAGACACCGCAAGCCACAAAAATGGATAAACACACAGCCAACATGGTAAAACTCGTAGCCTCCAACCTCCAAAATCTCCTAAAAATAGCTCCACAGAAACCTAAACCAAACGAAAGACTTCGGAGCTATACTCTTACTCCCAAACTAACCTCTCATTCTAAAGAATTCGAATAACCCAAAAGGCGTGACAATCGCTGTTTCCGCAATGTCTTCCACAGCGACTGGTATTTGATGATATGCCCTGACCAAGTTAACTTTAGTGAAAATGGCCTTTCCATGCGAGGTCAAGGAGAAGTCGTGCAGATGGGGTATGGGATAACGGTCTGGGACCGTAGCATTATTCAAAGCGCGATAATCTCCACATTGTCGTCAGTCATGATCAGCTTTGTGTACCATATGCGAAGGTGAAGACCATGGATTGTTAGATGGTCGTGTGATGCCTAGCTGCATCATATGTTTGAATTCTGACTTAGCTGCCGCTAGTTTATCAGGTGGTAACCGTCGTGGACGTGCCCTCACAGGTTGGCCTGTTGTGATGATCTTGTGAGTAACTGTATGAGGTACATCCTCGACGTTGTATGACGACTTAAGGATTTTAGGAAAACATTGTGATAAAGTAGAAAACATTTCACTCTCCGGCTTTTCTATGCAGATACTATGAACAGAGTAATCACATGTAATACTGTGGATCTTCAGTTAGGTGCTGTTGTCAGTCAGTTTTTTTCTTGTTGATGTCAACTAAGAGATTGAAATGACTTAAGAAGTCTGCAGCTAGTATAGCGTGACGTACGCCAGCTTCTATGAAGATCCATCTGAAACGTCGGCGTAGTCCCAAGTTTAAAATCATCGACCGTTCGCCATACGTCTGTATGTTTGTTTGGCTGGCAGCACGGAGTGAAAGTTTCCTCGGTATTTTGGCTGATCGCCTGGATAGTGAGGGGGGAATAACACTTACTTCGGCACCTGTATCTACCAGGAATAACGTGCCGGTAGTCAAATCCCTCACATAGAAAAGGCGACTGGGGTGATTGCCAGTAACAGCCGTCGCCATTACTGTCTGGCTGGGGAGTTTCTCTGAGTTGAGTTGCCACTGTTGTATGTGCACGGTCGAATACACTTCAGGGCATTATGCCCATACCTCCTATGATACCAACAAATGTTACGGCTTTGAGACGGTGTTCTAGAACGTCGTCTAGATCTTGATCGCCGTCGTTTGGATACCGTATGAGACTGGTTTCGTTGTGCTCGAAGCTCAGACACTTCCAGTCGTAAGTCTTGCATTTGTGATGATAACTGAGAAAGGAACCAAAACATTGGTGCGTCCTCCATGGGTGTGGTACGTTTACGTGAAGCCAGTGTCAAAAGATATTTAAGTATGGATATATACAAAATAGCGAAAAGTGTGGTAACAAAAATTAAAGGAATGCGAGTTTAGAAGGCCAATTAGCAACAAAAATGTTCAAAACGAGTTAACCATCGATATATCTAGGGCATTTGACATGGTATCTCACAGTATTCTCTTTGAGAAGCTGTACTCTTGTGGAATTCGCAACCCATTACTGAGCTGGTTAAAATCATTTCTTAGCAACAGGGTACAAATAACCAAAGTTGGATCTGTATTGTCTCATCCTAGGCAGATCTCAAGTGGGGTTGTGCAAGGTAGTGTCCTAGGTCCACTTTTATTCACAGTCTACATTAACAGCATTTGCAAGTGCTTCACCTCAGGTAAACCATTCCTATATGCTGACGACCTCAAAGTCGTCTACTCCTGCTACACTCATGAATTAAGCGATATGGTTACTAAAATACATCTTGAACTAAGTAGTCTCGCAACATGGTGTGCTGAATCCTCTCTAAACTTTAACATTGACAAATGCGGCTGGATTTGTATCGGCAACAGTAAACTTGATCTAACTCTTGAAATAAATGGGCGAAAACTAGCTAAGCTCAACTCAGTTGTAGATCTCGGTATTAGATACTCTAGTAACCTAACGTTCGCTGAACAGACTGATTATGCCAGTCGTAAAGCACGAAGGCTGATAGGTTGCATAACACGCAATTTCTTTTATTGTGAAACTAGGGTTTTATTATACAAAGTATGTGTCCGACCTATCTTAGAATACTGCCCGTTTATTCTTAGCGGACTCAGACAAAATGATAAGCTTAAATTAGAGGGAGTGCAACGGCAGTTTACCTCAAGAACTCTTGGTTTAGAAAGTGGTCTGCAATACCATGAGCGATGCGAAAGACTAAGGTTAGAACCCCTCTGGAAAAGACGTCTTAAGTTGAACCTTATCTTTTACTATAAGCTAACTAATCTTCTCTTGCATTCCTCCGAACCAATAACTAAACCTACCAGTGTCATCAGTTACAATCTTAGAAATCATCACAACCTAGCTGCTATAGAGCACTGTCAGACTTACGTGCGGTACAACTTCTTCTTAAATAAGTTTTCAGTCATTTGGAATAGACTACCAGCTAATGTGCGCGATGCAAACACACTTCCAGTGTTCATCTCCTCAGTCACCAGACTGCTCAAAGATGACAATGCACTTTTGCGCCTGACTCTTACACCCTCTTTTTCACCCTACATAGATATCTTAAGTTCTTTAAA
This sequence comes from Trichobilharzia regenti, assembly GCA_944472135.2. Lineage (NCBI taxonomy): Eukaryota > Metazoa > Platyhelminthes > Trematoda > Strigeidida > Schistosomatidae > Trichobilharzia > Trichobilharzia regenti. The sequence goes on along the minus strand of OX235264.1, from coordinate 109,591,983 downwards.
CGTGTAGTTACAACCAACTACAATTATTAATTTTAATATTATTGGAACTAGATGATAAACATTTCTACACAGGACAGTAACATTAGTTCACACATAATTTGAAAGTTAGCATAACGGGACTAGTTAGTTAATGAACAAAAATAAGCATAGTTACTAGACAGAATATATATGTATATATTTATTAATCACTCCTTAAGGACTCCTCTTGCTTTCTTTTGCCTTGCTGTTGTTTGTCTTCTTTTTTCTCTCACCATTTCAGCTTCCATTTGACTTTTTGAATGAGAATGAATAATGTGGATGTTTGACCATTTACAATGACAAATGATCTGCGAACATTATTGGTCCCGTATCTTTCAGTTGCCTGGTTAATAACGAATTAACTTTCCCCGCGACGCAACCCGGATTACATTTGTGGAATATACTCTTATACCAATGGAAAGGTATCAATTTGTAATACAACGTCACGATTCGTTCTTATTTCCCAATTTGGATATAAATCAAAAATGAGATTCGGAATTACTTCAAGCTTTATTTTTTCCCAAGTATTTTTAATCCTTCTAAAACTTGGGTTTTTTTGTTAATGCGAAGTCAATATTCCTATATTTCATGATGTGCTCCATTAAATGACTGGTTATACTGTGTAATAACTTCAAGCTTTATTTTTTCCCAAGTATTTTTAATCCATCTAAAACTTACTTGGGTTTTTTTGTTAATGCGAAGTCAATATTCCTATATTTCATGATGTGCTCCATTGAATGACTGGTTATCATATTGTTCCCACAAACCAAAGACAGAAACGTCAGCAACCATGTAATTTAACTATAAACCAAATTTATGAAATTTATATAATGCTTATCCATGCCTGTATATTTGGTGTGTCGTACACAAGTAGCAAAAAATATGTATTTTATTAAAACATTATTATTAATTATGATTGCTAATCGTATATGTAATTTATCATATTGATGATGCCTGTAAACTGGCGTCTCTCATGTACAAAATGAGAATATACTATTATTATTATTATTATTATTCATCGGAAAGAAGGTTTGAAACGGGCTCATCAATTATTGTGTAGTGGACCTTAGACTCTGTTAGCTTAGTATCTCAAATTCAAACAGAAAATAAAATACCAAATCAGTTAAGTTACTGGAAGAATATATTAAAGTTTCGTTACTTGTGTATTTACAAGGTCCAAAATCCACAATAAGCGTAATAGACTCCAGAGGTATTGCGGGAAGACTGCTCCAATACTAATTCTCCAACGTTGATGTTGCCGGAGGTCGACCAAAGTACGTAGGAAGAAACTAAGGTGCTCCTGCGAAAATTTGAGATAGAAAGCAGGTGGTTAGAATTGATCAACGGCAGTTGAGATGATGGAGAAAACGCAGAGTCAAAAGCAGAACTATATTTTCATTCAAAACTCGAGGTAAAGTACGAAGTACGGAGATTATGATTAAAACAAAGTAATGTACAATATCTTCATTTCTTACATAGTAGCGAAAATTGGACAAGTTTATTTTTGAGGACTCCACATATCTTCCACCTGTATCACAGGGGTTAGCATCATGTTAAACCGTTTGTATTGTTTGAACTACTACTTACAGCTGATTTAGCGGGTGATAATGCGTTGCTCGACAGGCCTAAGCCATTTTCTCAATTACTAGTGCTTCTAAGAACACGCTTTTTATAGCTATTTTCCATTATTATTGGTGATAATGAAGCATCACACAGAAATGGGTATCACCGAATACACGTGCGAAAGTTTCACCAGATTCGAACGTATCGTGGAGACTTCAACCTACCAGAAATCACCCGGGATTCATTAATAGGCCCGATTAATTATGGTAAGCTGCTGGGTCCACCGGACATCTTCGGGCTGGAAACAAACTGTCACTACCCCCACAAGAGGTGACAACGCACTGGACTTAATCTTCTGCCAAAATATAAGTCCATCTTCAACCCTAGTAGGTTCTGAGTTTTCAAGGAGCGACCACAAAATAGTGATGTCTGCACTGCCACTTCCGCTCAGTAGCAATGCAGCTAACGCCTCCACTTCACAACAAGTAATATATAGGAACTATAGTGAGGCAAACTGGGCTTTGGTGGAATCAATACTAAGATCCTCCGAATGGGATGAATACTTCACTACTGATGACCTATCGAGAGCTCTGAGCATCTTCCACCATAACTCAAACGCATGCTCAGATGCTGTCATTACACCCCAAACACTGAAGGTATCCCCACATAGGAAGGCATTCATAAAACCAAAGGATCATACGAAACTGAAGAGACTCTCAACAAATTACTTCAAACACCACGACTTTGGCACTCCAGGTCTAATACTTGACACCCTTAACTCCATCTCACAAGCTCGAGATTTCCGTATGAGAAAGGAAGAACGCATCGCAGTAGCCAGTCCTGCTAGAGTGTATGCACTCACGGAAATCTTAAAGAAGCGAGTGAACCGCAAAAATCACAGCATATCTCTCCCCATAGACAAAGGTGGGCTATGCACTAATTCTGAAGACATGTGTGAATTATTCACCAAAACTTAAGCCCTCAGTCCAGCTAGTCGATATACACCCTATTACTAATATTGCACAAACTCCATCTCCACTCACACCAAACCAAATTAGCACTGTTGAATTCACTTATGATAACACTAACCAAACTATAAGAACCTTCAAATGTTCAAAATGTTTCGGTACTGACGGTATATCATCTTATTTCTATAAATATGGCGACCCTGACATCCCTCTACTACTGCTTAAAATATTCACAATGTCACTAGAAACTCAAACTTACCCTGACATATGGAAAACAACATTTGTTATGTCTAAACACAAATCTGACTCGGAAACAGAAGTCAGTAACTACAGGCCGATCAATATCACACCTATAGCATATAGAATTATGGAGAGACTAGTTAAAGATAGCTTAATCAAACATATGCTTAGCTGCAACATTATAAGTCTCAACCAACATAGATTCCTGAAGTCCAGATCTTGTTTAACATGTCACCTAGACTTCTTCAATGTTGTGACCAGCAGTCGCGACAGACGGCAACTAGTACTTGTCATCTACTTTGACATTTCTAAGGCATTCGACCGTGTTGACTATTTACTGCTAACAAATAAGCTGAACTCCTTAGGAATACGTGATCCATCATTAAAATGGCTTAAATCATTCCTTAACAATAGGTCCCAAATAGTTAAACTCGCGTCTGTAACTTCCAGACCTAGCCCAATCACTTCTGGTGTAGTACAAGGTTTTGTCATTGTGTAACATCGGAAGACAAGGGCCGGCAGGAGATCGTATCATCACGGAACTCAGTACATATTTATATATATTTCATGTACATTATTATAGCTTATTCAGGGAGACAAACACAGTCTTCTGATTGGTTGTTTCTGGTTTCTCGGAATGTTAAGGCATCTGTCTGCGAGTCTTATTCGCCCACATTAAATCTGTTGTGATTGGTTGTTGCATCAGCCTTGTTCATATTTTCTCACGGCCAATATTAGTGACCTAGATATTGACGTCAATTAATATCTAACGATTGGCTAGCAGCCTGCTCTCATCACAATTGGACCCCTCCTATTTACACTATACATCAATGACATATGCGCTTGCTTCTCACACGGGAAACCATTCATCTTTGCAGATGACCTAAAAGTAGCTTATACATTCCAATGTGATGACCTAGGGTACTTCGAGAATGCAGTGCAGAAGGAATTAGATAAAGTGACTGCTCGGTTGTCCCTATGGAATCTACAATTTAACCTGAACAAATGTGGCTGGATCTGCTCCGGCGAGCTTTAGCTCCAAAACACCAGTATTGTAAGAAGGAAGTTATATTGTTTGGAATTTAAAGCAGAGAAAAGTAAAAAGTCTATAAACAAATATTTTATTTAATATCATGAAGTATTTTTATTCCCTTTCGGTTATCCTCGTCGAACTTCTACACGATCGAAGCATTCGCGCCTTCGACTTGCCCAACAATGTTCACGTCCATTGACACTCCCCGGCAAAAAAGGTCCATCCCATTTTTCTATAACGATGATAACCTCGAACTGAACTGGCAATGCGGGAACCTGGGCCAACCGGGGCTAAACTAAAATGGAAAAGCAAGACAAATAGACCCAACACACAACAAGCATACCACATCACACCGACACGCTCTCCCGGTGCGTGGAATCTATGCTCTCTGTAAACAGTACCACCACCGATCTGGTTCACGAGGTGATGGTTGCTTCATATCACTCTGGCACAATCCTCTCCGTGGCGTATCAAATCGCATACACTGACTCTAACACTCCTTGATTCGTTCACAAGTTTAGAAGACTAGAAGCGACTTCAGAAGTACTTACAATAACATTACAAGATGATTCACTAAGGTGAATCGCCCCATTCTGCAGGAACAGCAATATACAAATTAAAGGCTCGAGATATTTCTGATTTTTATGAGGGCTTAGATCTGTATCTTGAAAAAGATAATAACGAATGCCCTGACAGATCATGCTTCCACCTTTAAATATATACCATTCGCCCAGCCTATTGTTGAGATGCGACCACGCGGGATCTGCACACATTTATGGGGCATCTTATAAATTAACTTGCTATCCATTGACTGATCTTTAAATACCACTTCACAATGTCTTATCTCATTCAGTTTCCAATAACGTCTTTACTTGATCCTCATTATATCCCATTAAACCTAACATTTTACAGCTCTTTATGACTTATTATATTCCTACTCTCTGAAGGGTGCGGTTGTGCACTAAATGCACAAAAAGGTACAAAACAAAAACAACTGGCACAACTGAGGATAAATGAATTAAAACCAAAAGTGGACATCATGATAGTACGAGATATACGTGTAGCATTATACATTGCAAATGAACGTTGTCAGCCTAATGAGTGTTATTTTATTAATGTATTTATGAGTGATACTTGCACTTACCTATTTTATTACAATTTAATGATTCACCTCAGCACTTTACTTTTCTAAAACAGCTTTCAATCCCTTGTAAACGTTGTACTTACCTCAATTTTGGTTGGTTATCGTATGCCGACAACCACGGGATGAAAACGAAACGAAGTCCATTTTCGCGCTCAACCTGGAGGACAATTGTACAATTCAATAACTATACAGCCTAGTTCAGACAATGTGTATTTATATATATATCAAATATTTAACTGTCGAAACATTATTAACTTGTAGACAATCTACGATTTGATATTATATCATACTTGATCGTGCCTGTAAAAATGGCATGCATTTTCATGTAAATTTATATGTTAATATGAGAATATACATTATTATTACAATGCGACAACTATAAATAAACCAACAATTAGATGGAATGGAACCCATTCAATATTTTAACACAAGTGTATATACAATCAATACATCAATTTTTGTGGATTCTGCCTTGATGAGCTACCCTTGAAGAACTGTAGGACTTACAGCAGTATGCCTACATTCCTTCTCAGGTTGACGATCCAAGAGGAGAAAGGTCCGAACACAAATATAATTAATCAACGGATAGATGGGAGATGATAACAAATCGATTTATACAAAATGAACATATGTACAAAAAACACTCTGATAATATTGGGCTGCTCACCGATGAATACCCCTTGAAGAACTGTAGGACTTACAGCAGTACGCCTACAACCCTTCTCAGATTGACGCCCTAGATTAGAAAATCGTCAAGTGGTTCATCCTCTGACTCTGAACTCTAAGCACCTTCCAGGAGACACAGTTACCTAATATCTCGCACCAACATACTACAAATTGTCCTCACATCAACCGTCCTCACCAACCCATCACCACTACAGAGTAGCCTTTCTACCACTCGTAAAGGCCACCGACCTGTGGCACATTTATTTGCTACTAAGACTATATCATCAACCTTTAAGTTTCTGCACAACTTTTTCCGTTTGTCTCTGGTTTGCAGTGTTAGATCATACTCCCTTAACCATCTTTTCCAAAATGTATCTTTCATGTACCTGGCTTGTTTCCATCTTTTAATCGTAGGTATTCGTTCCGCACTCAAGTCCTGTATGCAAGGGTTACCTCTCACTAACATTAATTTATTTGGAGTTAACACGTCGAAATCCTTGACGGCGTCCGTCACAGGTAATAGCGGCCGGTCACTTAGTATTCGTTCAGCATCACAAAAAAATGTCTCCAACGTTTCGTCATTCAAACTCTGTTTTTCAATTATGGAGCTTAAAATACGCTTAATAATTCCTATAAGTCTTTCCCATAGCCCACCTCTATGGCTGACACGTGGTAGGTTGAAGTGCCACTCAATATTTCTTTTCAGTAACTCTCCATGAACTCTCGTTTGAGGACCTTCGAAATACTCTTTAAGCTCGGTATGACAGCCAACAGAATTAGTCCCTCTGTCACTGAACATCATATAGCCAAGCTCAACTCAGTCGTAGATCTCGTTATTAGATACTCTAGTAACCTAACGTTCACTGAACAGACTGATTATGCCAGACGTAAAACACGAAGGCTGATAGAATGCATAACACGCAATTTCTTTTGTTGTGAAACTAGGATTTTATCATACAAAGTATGTGACCGACCTATCTTTTATAACGCCCGGTACGTTCAAATCAGGTGACGCTTTTGCACGTTTTTTCGCTTATATTCATTTATTGGTTACTAATAATTGATCTTTAATGACGATGGTTCAAAATTCTAAAAAGCGTGTTCGTGTGAACACCAGTAATTTGGAAAATAGCACCGGCTCGTCTAATAACACATTACCACCCCATATTATTAGTAGTTCACCCAACATAAAAGACTCGAACATAACTCTGACCCCTGTAATACAGGTGGAAGATGTTCTGTCTGAAAAAGTAGAGCTCTCTTACTTAACGTGCGTAATTAAAGAGATGCAGCTACAGATAGATGAATTAAAAACGAAATTAAGTTCACTAGAATGTTTACCCGAAACTATCTCACGTATGAAAAAGGAAATGCAGGATCCTACAATCCTAAAGCTTTTTAATATGACCTCTAGAATGACTCATACTGACTCAGAAAATGCGAAGGAGTTAGAAAACGCCATCGACTTTCTATCCAGCGAAGTTGTTAGAAGGCTGGCTTCAAAACAAAACGCAATAGTGTATAATGTACCGGATAGCGAGCCCATAAAGTCAGTCCAGCACTCATTGCTGAAGGCTGCAAATCTCTTGAATGCACCTTGTCAGTGCATTCGCCTAAGCAAAAAAGACCTAAAATTTCCTTGTCCTATACTCTTTAGGTTCGACAGCTACATAACAGCTGAACGATTTAAGATGGCCGAAGATCTGGCTACTGCCACTAAATTCAAGACTATTAAAGTAGTCTCGGATAAAACACCAAACCAAAGGCAAGCAACCAAGAACTCCTTCGACACAAAGTTGACAACACTGAGAAATACATCTGGTATCAGTGCTAAAGTGTCGACGGACACTGAAGCACAGCAAGTCACGTGTATAGTGTTAGGGGAAAAATGGCAAGTAAGAGCGACCCAAAACTCAGTAAGAGCAGTGCCACTGGGTGCAGTCTTAGAGTGCACGAGAGCACATCTCGAAAACCTGCTGACCTACATGAGGTTGACATAGACGCACAAACTATGGCTGACCAGAAACTACTGGCAGACCACACTCAATCTGGATCCAAGCCAGAGAGTCCCTCAGTAGAAACCGCAAGAAAAAACACAAAACCCAGAGTCCCACCCCAGACTTCGACATACCTCCCTCGTAATAAGTCTAATAAGCAGCATGTCAGTCTAAAAAATGACAAAGCATGGGTAACGAAGCACATTCCCAAAGACGTCACGCAGCATGTGAGAAGGAATACCCCTTCCCGAACTAGAAGTAACATGCATAACAACGCACATAACTTGGGAATGCAACGTAGAATGGATCCTCGGGATATATGGGGCACTAAACGGGACTCATATAGGCACCATATTAACGAAAATTCTCGTCCAGACTCCCGCACTATATATGTTAAACCTCATCAACATAATGAGAACAGGTCGACACTTGATCCCCTCAATAACTTCACTCACACACGTGACGTGAGCCAATATGCATACGGCTATGAAAGCCCCATGAGGTACAACTACCAGGGTAATCTTAACACAGGGTACCTAGGTCCAGCAAACTACAACCCAAATTGCAGGGCAGACCATATATCACCAGTAGATCAACGCAGATGCCGACCCATGGATGCTAATAGTCAAAATATGCAACAGGATTATTTTCGGCTGCAGCAAACAATAGCCCCACTCGCTGCACAGTTCATCCAGGAAATAGTACACACACTGACTCTGTCTCACCTCAGAGCCCCTCCAAACATAACGTAGGGATAGTAACAAGTAACCATGTTAACCTCTCCTCCAATAACTCTGGTTTACTAACAATTATGCTCCTGAATGCTAGATCTCTCCTTAATAAAATAACAACGCTTCGCTGCCTGGCATACATAGAACGGCCAACACTAATAATGGTGACTGAAACCTGGCTTACTACTGATATACCTGACACAAAGCTAGTAATAGACAACTACGACATCTATAGGAACGATAGAGTTGACAAAAGAGGAGGCGGTTGCTTAATATATGCCTATAAATCCACTAACTCCAATACTTTCAATAACCCAAATACTGACAAACTCCCAGAATCTAAGTGGATAAGCATCCACACAAACGAAAGTAAAATTCTCGTGGGATGTATATACAGACCCCCCAATAGCCCTGAAATGACTGATATAACTATTGCAGAAATACTAGAGCATGTAGCCACGCTGGACTTCGACTACAAAGTAGTATGTGGAGATTTCAACTTACCTGGAGTAAACTGGGATACCTGTACAGGACCTGGAATCCATGACGAGCTACTACAAGCTATAGACATAGGAGGATGGAAGCAGTGCGTACGCCTCCCTACAAGGAACCAAAATACTCTTGACTTAATCCTCTGTCATAACATAGAGCCCATCTCGATCACAGTGATCACAACATATTGTACTGCACGCTCCCCCTCCGACTAACAACTAAATACACACCTAAAAATTCCCCGGTGCGCTATCAATATAGGGACTATAAGAATGCTGATTGGGAATTCCTATCAGATCTGTTGAGAAGTTCTGACTGGGAAGAATACTTCATCAACAATGACTTAGAAGTGTCACTTGAGATTTTCTACAAAACAGTTGGCTCAGCAAGAGACACAATCGCGCCCCTAAAATCTGCCCTAAAGACACCAACTCCATTTATTGAACGGAAAACGCGACTAAAACTAAAGAAATTGGAAAGGAAATACCATGTATTTAAGGAATTTAATGCGTTAAACCAAATACATGAAACTCTTAAACTGCTTGAAGAGAAACACAAAATGAAGTCACAACATGAGGAAAATAAAGCGCTTATGGGTAACACCAAAACTCAGGAACTTTGTAGGATATTGCAGAAACGTCCAAAAAGCAGTAAAGACAATAATGTAAGCATCTTGGAACATAGGGGTGTAATATACAACGATCCCCAGGTAATAAGTGAACTCCTCAGTGAGTGGTTTTGCAATGACATTAGAGTGCACCTGACCCCAAATTTCCAAATGACCTGCAAATATAAATCAAGTATGACTAAGGTCTGTGAACAAATATTACAATAATAAATCACAATATTACTTCTGACGGTGTTTTTTTTTGATTTACAGCGACCGATGAGACGATGACTGTCGTATTGATGCCTCCGCGAAAATTGGGGAAGTTGTGTTTGAGCAAACAACCATGAATTGATCGTTCAATCTTCAACTACATTCAGACTCCCCGGCCAAAAAGGGTCCAACCCCTTTTTTCCATCACGACCAATACACGTTGACTTGGATGCCATTGCGAGAACCTGGGTCACACGGACAGAGCTGAAATGGAAAACAAACAGAAAAGCCAACACACCACAAGCATACCCACAGCTCAATCTCACACAATAATGACGACCTGCGCCTCCAGATAAAGGTATATTCTTGACAACTTGCAACACAATCGCCACTTGCTAGAATGACTCTTGCAGAATGCAAAGTGACCATAGCACCAACTCATGATACTCCACGCACATTCTCTTATCTACTCACTACCAATTACCACTGAAATTGCTTGTTACTCATTCTGCCTCAATTCTAGTAACGGTGACGTATGCGAGCCTCAGTCGTTTACACTCATTCTCCCGGTGTGTGGGACCACAGTTAACAATTATCTCCGTGTGCATTTCATTCTCAGCAATAGCCCAGCCTCCCCAGCGTATACGACCCATCTGCTGTCCTTAACATCAATCAATTCATTCACGGATGTAGAAGACTCGAAACAACTTCAGAAGTAATCACGACGAAAATTTTAACAAAATTATGCAAAAACAAAAAGGAACGAAAACAACAATTAAACACAATGAATCCAAAAACACCAATTGATATGACACACCACACATATATACAAACAGTACACACAAACTCGCAGTTCATGTCTTGATGGAATTCCTTTGAAGAACTGTAGGACTTACAGCAGTACGCCTACAACCCTTCTCAGATTGACGCCCTAGATTAGAAAATCGTCAAGTGGTTCATCCTCTGACTCTGAACTCTAAGCACCTTCCAGGAGACACAGTTACCTAATATCTCGCACCAACATACTACAAATTGTCCTCACATCAACCGTCCTCACCAACCCATCACCACTACAGAGTAGCCTTTCTACCACTCGTAAAGGCCACCGACCTGTGGCACATTTATTTGCTACTAAGACTATATCATCAACCTTTAAGTTTCTGCACAACTTTTTCCGTTTGTCTCTGGTTTGCAGTGTTAGATCATACTCCCTTAACCATCTTTTCCAAAATGTATCTTTCATGTACCTGGCTTGTTTCCATCTTTTAATCGTAGGTATTCGTTCCGCACTCAAGTCCTGTATGCAAGGGTTACCTCTCACTAACATTAATTTATTTGGAGTTAACACGTCGAAATCCTTGACGGCGTCCGTCACAGGTAATAGCGGCCGGTCACTTAGTATTCGTTCAGCATCACAAAAAAATGTCTCCAACGTTTCGTCATTCAAACTCTGTTTTTCAATTATGGAGCTTAAAATACGCTTAATAATTCCTATAAGTCTTTCCCATAGCCCACCTCTATGGCTGACACGTGGTAGGTTGAAGTGCCACTCAATATTTCTTTTCAGTAACTCTCCATGAACTCTCGTTTGAGGACCTTCGAAGTACTCTTCAAGCTCGGTATGACAGCCAACAGAATTAGTCCCTCTGTCGGCGAACATCATCTTCGGTACACCCCGGCGCTTTATAAGTCTGTGTAATGCTAGCACGAATGAGAATTGGACAAATATACACCCAAAATCTAACTCACCTGCATGATATATAAATCCTGTAAGAATGATCTCTGTATGTACGGCGTACTGCTTATATACCTCTATGCAAACATCCGTACTTTTAATATGAAAAGGGATGACGGGTGAACTGTTATCACAACTGTTAACATTTTCCTTATGGGAAGTATATGTTTTCGTCTATGAATCAACACAATCACCCCCACCTTGTTTCGTTTGGATTCCCAAGGTTTAAGTACATAACCTCGTAAACTGTGCTCAGTAATGGAAAACATTCACACTTCACTTTTGACAAGTATCCTTTTCCATCTAAGGGTTTTCATTTTTCATCCCCTCCCCCTTTAATTCGTTTTGAATTTTTGTGTTTCATATTTCTTTGTATTTCAGTCATGATAAGTATAGGTTTTCATTTGTTCAAATACTTTTGGACTTTTAAACCGTGGGCTTGTCATAAGTGAATAGTTATCATTTATTCGTATACACAAATCATGACAGATGTATTCCCTCGACTGTATTCAGTGCATTAAACATGGCCCAATATGTTCTATCAAATTTGTTTTTGGTTTTCCATTTTTTACCTCACTTTAACTGAGCTGTTATCAAATTTCGAAGCGATGAACTAAAAATGTTAGCCTCATAGCTACTAGGATACACATTAGACACAGCCTACCTTGCTTATAATTTTTTTCACTTGTGACCTCGTCTCAACTGAATTGTAATCAAATTCAGTGACGCTCCACAAACGGAATATATTATTCATTACAATCTTCATATGTTATCAATTCACATTCCCCTACCCCCTGTTGAATTATGTTTTCGTTGTATTCATATTTACTGTCACACCTCTGGTGAAATAGACCAATCACATCACATGAAATTCACAGACAAGTGTGAAGCCGTCACACTACGTACTCTGTGTGAAACCTACTGTTTGCTGATTGGTTGGTTGGTTTGGATAGACGATGCCGAGAGAGAGAGAACGTGCTATTTTTCAGTATTAACCGCAGCAGTTAGGCATGCCGTGCTTATTTTCAGCACTTAAGGCATTATTTCAGATGCTGATCTTATTTTTAAGAATTTGTCGCATTAATTAAGCACCCAGCTCTATTTTTAAGCACGACCAGCGTTATTTCAGAACATAGTGGGTAGAAAAAATATTCATTTACCAAAAAAAGGCATTATCGACGCATAGGTTAGAATAAGTTTAGAATTTTTGTAAGCTTGGGATTTTTATTCTTTTCGATCTGAAACCAGAATGACCGCGAACCATTCCATACAAAGTGTCGAATAAGGCATTTAGGAACAGAATATTACCATCGAATGAATCAGTGTGATCTGAGATGCAGCTGTCGGCATGTTTTCGTTGTTTCATAGATATCCAGGTTTATTGGCGATGTATAGGTAGTGATTTGGATTTTGACATATTCCGCAGAGTGTCGCCGTGATCATGGAAAGTATACATATATGCTTTAAATGCATTACTTTGTTGGACCCTAACTCCACCGAGTGTTTACAACGGCAGCTGTGGATTTATGTATTTCCTCGCCACTGTGGATAAAACGTTGCCGCATTATTTTTGGGAAGTTGGTGGATTATAAATGATGTCCATGTAACTTATATCTTTCCATGTGGTGTTGTGGTAAGTTTCGACCTTGTTTTCTCATATTTCATTCGTATGTTGGCTATGGTTCACCCTTTGTATCGGGCAGACATAATTTGATCGACTCTTATTTGTATGGGTGTTATTGTCATGACTGCTGCGTTTTTGTCTGAAGTTATAAATAGGAGCAAAACAAACAATAGGTGTAGTCTCTAAGTTCACACATTAAATGGGCCTATGATTTGTGGAACTCCTACATGGGAATTACCACTGGTATCACTTGCAAACTCACTTAGTGTGTCATTAAGTGCCTTTTAGAAGGAGGCAAATGAGCTTGCTAGTCGAATTTCGTCGGGCGGTTTGTTCCATATTTGGGCATACCTAATCAAGAAAAACTTTCGCCTGGTGGCTGTTTTACATGGTTCTATAGCCACTGTACCTTTAGTGTGTCTAAGGTTGAGTCCAGTGTCTTCTGAGAACGGAGTATAATTAGCAGGGTTATACACTATTTGGTTAAGAAGCTTATAGAATAGTACCAGATTTAGTCGCAGTCGTCTGAACCATAATGTTTCTAGTCCTAGGATTTCACATCTGCTAGAGTAGTTTGTGCCGTTATCGGTTCCGAGTACTCTTAGCGTGAAGTACCTCTGTACTCCTTCTACTTTCAGTTTACCTCCTATGCGTACACTACTAAATATGAGTGAGCAGTAATCTAGGAGTGGGCGCACACATACCTTGTACAGTAGTATTCTGGATTCGTTTCTGTAGAAGTTCCTGAGTAGGAAACCAATAAGCCTTCGTGATTTCGACACTTGATTTGAGATATGCTCTGAAAATGATAGATCGTGTGAATATTTCAGTCCTAGGTCTAGGACAGATTTGAGTCTGGGGATTTTGTGACCCTGAATTTCTAGATCAAGTTCAAGGTTGGAACAGCCTATGCAGAGCCATCCACACTTCAAAATTAAACTCAAGTCTCCAGGTGTCACACCATCTATCCATTTTTATTAACTCTACATGTATGTAGTTCACAGTTGGGCCGATATCTGTATTTGTGCAGGTATATGTCACCTTTAAGTCATCTGCATACAGTATTGGCTTGCCTATGCTAAAACATTCACATATACTGTTTATGTATATAATGAGAAGAAGAAGGTCCCAATACACTCTCCTGGATGGCACCACTGCTGATTGGCCTATGTCTGGAGGTCATCAAGCCAAGTTTAGCTGTCTGATTGCTGTCATAGAGAAATGATTTTATCCAATGAGAATGTAATTAATCCCTAGGCTGACAACGTTCGTTTGCAATGTATAATCCTACCCATATATGTCTTACTATGATGATACCCGCTTTTAGCTTTAACACAATAATTCTCAGGCCACTTGTTTTATTTCATGCCTTCTTGTCTATTTGATGCCCAACCGTACCCTAGAGAGTGTAAGCCATTTATACACTTTTGTGAGTAGCCCACCATATCGACCAAATGTAACGCAACACTCAGTTTTTACTCACATTTTCGACAAATTCAAACAAAAGTGGTGCCTAAGATTATATCGTATAAGTTGTTTTGACTTATGCAAAGTGTGTTTACTATAATTATTCCATTATCCTCCCCTGTACATATATATATATATGTCAGTCTCGTCTCATAAACCGTTAATGCCCAGCTCTCGCTACGCTCGGGCCCACGCTGTTCCTTTGAGTTTCAGAAACGCTTAGTAGTAACGGACGCAAAAACCAAAACACCGATCTGCCGCTTGTTATTGGTTTATTGTTACACCAACATATAAAAGGAATAAGCGAACTAAGCAAACTAAGGTCTGAAAACTAATATTACAATAATAAATCATTGTTACTTCTGACGATGTTTCACTCTTCTTTCTGAACAGCGACCGATGAGACGATGACTGTCGTATTGATGCCTCCGCGAAAATTAAGGAAGTTGATTTTGAGCAAACAACCAAGAATCGATCGTTCAATCTTCAACTCCATTGACACTCCCCGGCAAAAAAGGGATCCAACCCTTTTTTCCTTCACGACCAATGCACGTTGACTTGGATGCCATTGCGAGAACCTGGGTCACACGGACAGAGCTGAAATGGAAAACAAACAGAAAAGCCAACACACCACAAGCATACCCACAGTACAATCTCACACATTAATGACGACCTGCGCCTCCAGATAGAGACCTCCTCTTGACATCTTGCAACACAGTCTCCACTTGCTAGAATGACTCTTGCAGAATGCAAAGTGACCATAGCACCACCTCACGATACTCTACGCACATCCTCTTATCTACTCATTACCAATTACCACTGAAATCGCTTGTCACTCATTCTGCCTCAGTTCTAATAGCGGTGACGCATGCGAGCCTCAGTCGTTTACACTCTTTCTCCCCGGCGTGTCGGACCGCAGCTAACAATTATCTCCGTGTGCATTTCATTCTCAGCAATAGCCTAGCCTCCCCGGCGTATACGACCCATCTGCTGTCTTTAACATCAATCAATTCATTCACGGATGTAGAAGAGTGCACACAACTTCGAAAGTAATCACGACGAAAATTTTAACAAAATTATGCAATAAAAACAAGATACGAAAACAACGAGTAAACACAATGAATTCAAATAACACCAATTGATATGACACACCACACGTATATACAAACAGTACACACAAACTCGCATTTCATGTCTTGATGGAATACCCTTGAAGAATTGCAGGACTTACACCAGTACGCCTACAAACCTTCACAGGTTGACGATTGTAAGTTGTGGAATGTCCAGACACAAACAAGATTAACCAACAATTACATCAATTGGAACTCACACAACTATTTAACACAAACATATGTACAATCAACACATCAAATGTTGTGGATTCTGACACGACAAACTACCCTTGAAGAACTGTAGGACTTACAGCAGTACGCCTACATTCCTTCTCAGGTTGATGATCCAAGTGGAAGTCGTCCGGACACAAACAGAATTACCAACAGCTAGATGACAGATGATATCAATTCAGTATATACAATATGAACATATGTACAAAATCATACACCAAGCACATTGGACTGCTCATTGATGCGCTACCCTTTGAAGAATTGTAGGACTTACAGCAGTACGCCTACAACCCTTCTCAGGTTGACGCCCTAGGTTGGAAAATCGTCGCAGAGTTCATTTGCTAACTTCCTTCTATCAGCTATATCCTCAAATCTGAACGGCAACACGCCCATGTCATTGTATCGTAGAATATAGATGACCAACAAACACACGACATATCTCATCAACCAAGTATAGAAACAGAGTAATTTACACCAAAGATAATAACATTCAAATAGTAACTTGAAACTAGAAATGCCTTTATTCGTGCAAGTCAATTTAACAATAACTCTCTCCTTTACACTTGGCTTATCCACACTAAACTGACCATTGATATTCGTCCTTTCAAACGAACTGATACTAGCATAGTCATTGCACAAGATACTTGAGTTGATGGGTGTCTGTTTCATTGTGGATGACAGCACCAACGATGACTGAGTGACACAAGGTGATGAACTTAACGGTGGATCAGAAGCTGTTCTTGTTCGGCTCTCAGATAGTTGTCCAACTGCAAGATTACCACCACTGCTGTCTTTCACTACTAGTTCGGGTTTAGCACTATCATCTGATGATAGGTGGGCTACACGCTGATCAATTACACTGACTGTCTCACAAGTATGCACACCTTTTGGAACTGCATCTGCGTTCAATTCTACTTCACGTTGTAGTTGTACAGAACCTTTATTTAACTTAGCAGTAGTAGGCATATCCCTCATCTCATAATGATCAACCAAAGACAACTGTGAAGTATCATGATCATTATCACGAATATTCACTTTACCGTCAACTTCATCATTTTCAAACTCTTTAATAACAGAAGTAGACAATTTTGGTTCCTCCTCGCAAATCATAAAAGGTTTTATAACTTCACTCTGACTAGTAATACCTTGTAAACTTTTGAAGTCAGAACTGCACTCTGAAGCAGTAACTCTATTCTGTGACACTCTATTCAACAATGGCTTACCAGTTGCAACTACAGACTTCTTCACCGCACCGTTATCGTCACACAATTCGGAGTCAGGCCCGGAGTTTACATTTAGCTTATCACTGAACTTGCTCACTGGTTCACAGCTCACCTTTGTATGCACCTCTTGCAAACGTGTACAACACAACCGTGTTTGTCTTGCATCTTGCAACTTATCTGTTGAGGATGTACTACGAAAGCTGTTACACTCACTAGATCTATATGCATTACTAGACATCATGGAGCCTTCTCGATATCCACCTCTCTGAGGCTTATTCGTCATCAATGAGTGCGTTTTACCCTCAGACTGCTCTATTCTATGGGTGAGATCTAACAGACTGGCGAACTTGCTCATAGATTGATTGACACTATCTTTTACCAGTTTCAGGATATCATCAAACTTTGGCTCGATACCCTCATCCTCCATACGGGAGCTCATCTTCACCCACTTCCTTTGCAGTCGAGTAGGTAGACGTCTTGCTATTACTTCTAGTATAAAACTCGAGTTGAGGTCACTCATGCTATTCATCGAAATCATTGCATTCTTGTAAATTAGCAAATTATCTAAAAACTCAGTGAGTGCCTGGGAGTCATCCTGTAATTGACCACCATTACCCTTAACAGCCTCGAATAATTTCCCTGCAATCATCGAAGGTCTTCCAAACCTTTGACGTAATATGCTCATAGCCTCGTAGTAGCCCTCTATTGGCTTCATAAACGTACAGCACTGTATAGCTCTTGCAGCATCTCCAGTGCAATATCTCATCAAATACATCAATTTCAATTCATCACTTAATAGAAAACTACTCAGCATGATCTCAAACTCCTTTACAAATTGTAAATAATCGGCTGAGTTTCCATCAAAACACCGTGGTTCAAATTTAGGGAGTTTGATGTTCCTATTATCCCTGAACGGCGAAACAGTAACATCAACCATGTCATGCTTAACATCAGACACATCGTTACAATTAACAGACAAGTCAACATGACTTACTTTCCTGTTTGTATCCAAGACACTCTGTCCCTTCTTTGACCCAGGCATTGTTGAACTTGACCAAATTCCAAAAACTTTCCAGATATTGCTTGATCAAAGAGGACTTGACCGGCACCAGGAAAAATGAACGGCGACTATCCAAACTTTCACCAACTGTTTCAATCCGCCAGATCTGTTTCTATCGTCAGAAACTGTCAGTCTCGTCTCATAAACCGTTAATGCCCAGCTCTCGCTACGCTCGGGCCCACGCTGTTCCTTTGAGTTTCAGAAACGCTTAGTTATAACAGACGAAAAAACCAAAACACCGATCTGCCGCTTGTTATTGGTTTATTGTTACACCAACATATAAAAGGAATAAGCGAACTAAGCAAACTAAGGTCTGAAAACTAATATTACAATAAATCATTGTTACTTCTGACGATGTTTCACTCTTCTTTCTGAACAGCGACCGATGAGACGATGACTGTCGTATTGATGCCTCCGCGAAAATTAAGGAAGTTGATTTTGAGCAAACAACCAAGAATCGATCGTTCAATCTTCAACTCCATTGACAATATATCTTGTGTCAGTGAAAAATTTTAAACATGCTTACTCCACGTGTACAATATTGCCATATTGATGATGCCTGTCCACTGCAGTCCCTCATGTGCATTAAGGGACAGTATATTAATATAAGATTCATTTTGTTGTTATATTAGGGAATTGACTTCAAGCTTTATTTATTTTCCCAAGCATCTGTAATCCGTCCAATGAATATTTGGGTTTTTTCGTTAATGCGAAGTCAATATCTCTATATCTCCTGATGTGGTCCATTGAATCGCGAGTTACCAGATTTTTCCCACAAACTAAAGACAAAATGACAGCCAGCATAAATCACGTAATTTAAACAATATGCATGCCTATACAACTGGTGTATCCTACATAGCTAGGAAAAGATACGTACCTTATTATATTATCTTTATTGACTATGCTTGCTAATTGTATGTGTAATTTATCCAATTGATGATGCCTGTATACTGGCGTCCCTCATGTGCAATAATGAGAATATATATTTTTATTATTATTGTAGTGGTCCAGTATGCGTGAGCTCATTATTTGGACTGCTGTGAAGATTCAAATATTTGGATTTGCTGTCGCTTCTGATATTGAGGAAATGTTCCTACTAGTGAAGGTACCAGAGGGCGACTGAGATCACTTAAGCTTCTTGTGGTTTGGTGATGCTCCTTGTGATAATGTGTCAGAATATAGGATGACAATCCACCCGTTTAGTGCCACATGCTCCCCGTTTTGTGCCAATTTCGCTCTACGAAAGTTAGTGTTCACATTTGAGTCTAATGATCTGCTGGACGTCATCGATTGTTGCTTCTATGTGGATGATTGTTTAGCCTCCTTTGATGATACTCAGTCTGCAGTTAAATTTGCCTGTAAAATTGGTATGTTCCTGCATGAAGAGGAAGAAATATAAATTTGCTACAGTTATCACTGACTTGTTAGCTAAGGCTGGCTTTCGTTTAACTAAGTGGGTCTCGAACAGCCTAGACATTTTGAAGCATATAGTTCCAGAAGACAGAGCACCTACCGTACGAGATTTGCCTGTTGATACTCTACCAGTTGAACGCACATTAGGTATGCGATGGGATGTGAACTCTGATACCTTTGGATTTAGTGTTGGTGATATTGATAAGCCAGTTACTTGGAGAGGTGTGCTGTCTGTGTTGTCGTCCGTATTTGACCCAGTTGGATTAGTAGCACCTTATCTACTTCCGGTGAGGACATTATTTCAAGAGACATGCAGGAGAGGGTTACGATAAGATGACTCATTAAGTAAGAGGCTCAGTGAAGAGTGGAAAAGGTGGGTTAACAGTTTAAGAACGCTCTATCTACATTCCGTCTCACGTCCACTTAAGCCGTCGAGAAATCATGATATAATTGACTTCCATGTTTTTTCTGATGCCTCTGAGGTTGGATTTGGTGCAGCCGTATACATCAGAACCACCTTAAGGAATGATATAGATGTTAGCCCGGTGATGGGTAAATCTAGAGTTGCACCTCTAAAGACGGTTTCGATTCCGAGATTAGAACTTAATGCAGCCTTACTAGCTGCGCAGTTATTCACAACGGTGTGTAAAGAGTTGGATTACCCCCAAGCATCCCGTAACGTTTTGGACTGATTCGATGTCTGTGATATATTATATACGCAACGAGTCAGCAAGATATGCATGTTTTGTAGCTAACAGAGTATCTCAAATTCGTGAACTAACAACTGTCGAGCAGTGGAGGTACGTACCGTCTGGAAAAAATCCAGCTGATCCAGCATCGCGAGGAGTTATTGATATGAATGTAGTTAAAAATAAGCGGTGGAAAGGTCCAGAGTTCTTGCTAAGGGCTGATAGTATGTGGCCTCGTAGAGAAGATGAACCACCGATAAACGAGTGTGCCTTGGAGTTGAAGACAAGTGTCAGTTTAACATCTAATGAAGAAAGACATTCAGGTTTACATCCACTTTTTAAATATTCTTCTTCTTGGTACAAACTACCGAAGGCTGTTGCGTGTTTCACACGAAATGTTACGTATTTAAAGGTCATGCATCTTGCGGGATACGAAAATATGAATGTGAAACCTTTGAGAGCCGAAGATATTAGAAATGCAGTTAGCGATTTTGAGGGCTGCTCAGTAAGAAGCATGGGGTGAGACTGGCGAGGAGGATAGTCCCGATTTCGCAGATTTCAAGGTGCGGTTAGATAGATTATCTCCGACAGTTTCCGAAGGGATCGCTAGAGTTGGTGGACGTCTACAAATGTTAGGATCGTCATATGAGACCCGTCATCCGGCTTTATTAACCTGCTACCATCCAGTCACTGATCGGATTATAAGATACTATCATGTCCTTGAATGTCATTTGGGTTCTTCGCAAGTACTATCAAGTATTCGATGTAAGTTCTGGATAGTGAAGGGAGGTACTGCTGTCCGTAAAATAATTGATGAGTGCACGGAATGTAAACTCCGGAATGCTCGTTCGGCACAGCAGATGATGGCACCACTCCCAGCGTGGCAAGCTTCTGAAGGGGATTATCCATTTGAGTACGTTGGAGTGGATTTGTTCGGACCTTTTGTAGTGAAGAGAGGCAGAACCCTATGTAAAAGATATGGCTGTTTATTCACCTGTTCGAAAATGAGAGTTGTGCATGTTGAGATGGTTCATACGTTAACTACTGATTCATTCGTTTTAGCATTACGTGGATTTATAAGTCGTCGAGGTACACCGAAGATGATAATAATAATATATTCTCATTTTGTACATGAGGGACGCCAGTTTACAGGCAACATCAATATGATAAATTGCATATACGATTAGCAATCATGCTTAATAACAATGTTTTAATAAAATACATATTTTTTCCTACCTGTGTAGGACACACCAAATGTACAGGCATGGATAAGCATCATATAAGTTTCATAAATTTGGTTTATGGTTGAATTACGTGGTTACTGACGCTTTTGTCTTTGGTTTGTGGGATGAATATGATAGCCAGTCATTCAATGGAGCATATCATGAAATATAGGAATATTGTCTTTGCATTAACAAAAAACCCAAGTAAGTTTTGGATGGATTAAAAATACTTGGGAAAATCTAAAGCTTGAAGTTATTCCACAATATAACATAGTTGTGTACAAATCCGAATCTCATTTTTGATTTATAACCAAATTGGGTAATAAGAAAGCTATTTTTACAGATACGATCAGTTATGTTATAAGTTTCAATCGTGACGTTGTATTACAAATAGATACTTTTCCATTGGTATAAGAGTATATTCCACAAATGTAATCCAGGTTGCGTCGAGGGGAAAGTTAATTCGTTATTAACTAGGCAACTGAAAGATATGGGACCAATAATGTTTGCAGATCATTTGTCGTTGTAAATGGTCAAGTATCCGCATACTTTATTCTCATTCAAAAAGTCCAATGGAAGCTAAAATGGTGAGAGAGAAAAGAAGACGAACAATAGCAAAGCAAAAGAAAGCAAGAGGAGTCCTTAAGGAGTGATTAATAAATACACGCATATATATTCTGTCTAGTAACTATGCTTATTTTTGTTCACTAACTAACCAGTCCCGTTACGCTAACTTTTATATTGTGTGTGAACTAATATTACTGTCCTGTGTAGAAATGTTTATCATCTAATTCCAATAATATTAAAATTTATAATTGTAGTTTGTTGTAACTACACGTTTAAAGAACTTAAAATATCTATGTGGGGTGAAAAAGACGGTGTAAGAGTCAGATGCAAAAGTGCATTGTCATCTTTGAGCAGTCTGGTGACTGAGGAGATGAACACTGGAAGTGTGTTTGCATCGCGCACATTAGCTGGTAGTCTATTCCAAATGACTGAAAACTTATTTAAGAAGAAGTTGTACCGCACGTAGGTCTGGCAGTGCTCTATAGCAGCTAGGTTGTAATGATTTCCAAGATTGTAACTGATGACACTGGTAGGTTTAGTTATTGGTTCGGAGGAATGCAAGAGAAGATTAGTTAGCTTATAGTAAAAGATAAGGTTTAGCTTAAGACGTCTTTTCCAGAGTGGTTCTAATCTTAGTCTGTCGCATCACTCATGGTATTGCAGACCACTTTCTAAACCAAGAGTTCTTGAGGTAAACTGCCGTTGAACTCCCTCTAATTTAAGCTTGTCATTTTGTCTGAGTCCGCTAAGAATAAACGGGCAGTATTCTAAGATAAATAAATAAATAAATTTATTATAATACAGTACATGAGGGACGCCAGTTTACAGGCATCATCAAATTGTTACAGAAATAGGACCATATTATTCAGTCACAATTTACAGTCGATAGCAAAATATGTTTAACATGTACACTGGAGATTATACATACACTTGATAAATGTTAATCCCAATAGTATAAAACATCCTTTTCACTTATGTACAATCATTTCTGTGCATAGTTGGAAAAATCCGCTAGATTTTCAGTGAGTGCAACACATCAGGAAATACAGAAGTATTGTCTTCGCATTAACAAAAAAACCAGGTCTTTGGTGGATGGGTTATAAGTGCCTGGGAAAAAAATAAAGCTTGAAGTCAGTTTTCGTACAATACTTTGTTGTGTGCAGAATCCTTGAATTATAGTTCATTGATGTGTTATTTTGAAATCAGTGATATGTTTATCTCATTTGATGTGCAATGTCATTGTTGGGAGTAAAATACATAAGCTTTAGACGCATTAATTAATGGATTTCTACTGCTTGTGGGTATTTACTTCTCGTGAGGAAGGTTTTTGAATTTTAGTTGTTCCGACAGGAGTTGTGGATATTGACTGCTCAGCAACATTATGGATATAAGTTCATCACATTATCTCAGGAATGTTGGGTTGTAGTTGGTGAGGCATATATGATGTCCGACGAGCGTACATCTGTCCATGTGATGTTGTGGTGAGTTATATCTTTTTCATGTTGTCGGTTTATGTCCATTTTATTCCACTTATTGTGTTGGGTAGAAGTTTTACAAACGAAACTTCTTGTCTGTTTGAGGGTAAGTATCTTAATCGTTAATGTTTTATCTAAAATTATAAATATAGGCAAAAACAACAGGTGTAGTATTTGAGCTTATACATTAAATGGACCTATAATTTCGGAGGCTCTCAGATAGGAACTAGGACTACTGTCGTTTGCAAACTCGTGTAGTTTGTCGTTAAGCACTTTTTTGAATGAGGCCAATGTACCTGCTTGACGCATTTCCATTGGTAGTTTATTCCATATCTGTGCATACCTAATCAAATAAAACTTTTGCCTGGTAGCTGTTTTACATTGTTCGATAGCTACTGTACCCTTAGTGTGTCTTAGTTTGTAGACACTGTCATCTGAAAGTCGAATGCCATTAGTAGAGGTAAAAACTAAGTGGTTTAGAAGCTTATAGTAAAGTGTTAAGTTTAGTCTCAGGCGTCTTAGCCATAGTGTTTCTAATCCTAGGTGTCACATCTAGTGGAGTAGTTCGCACCATTTTCGGTTCCGAGTAATTTTGACGTGAAGTACCTCTGCACTCCCTCGACTTTCAATTTGTCCTCTATGCGTATACTACTATACATGAATGAACAGTAATCAAATAAAGGACGCACACAAACCTTGTACAACAGAATTCTGGACTCATTTCTGTAAAAGTTCCTGAGTAGAAAGCCGATAAGTCTGCGTGACTTTGACACTTGTTTGGAGATATGTTCAGAAAATGATAAGTCATGTGAGTATTTCAGTCCTAGGTCCAATACAGATTCCAGTCGTAAAGTGCATGGCCTTGAATTGTCAGGTCAAGTTCTAAATTGTTGCAACCTATGCAGAGCCAGCCACATTTGTCGACATTAAACTGGAGTTGCCAGGTGTCACACCATCTATCCATTTTTTCTAATTCTTGCTGTATGGCGTTTACTGTTATTCCGAGATCTGTGTTCTTGCATTTATAGGTCACTTTTAAGTCATCTGCATATAGTATTGGTTTACCAACACTAAAGCATTCACAGATACTGTTTATATATATTATGAATAGGAGTGGGCCTAATACACTTCCCTGGATTACACCACTACTTACTGGTTTAGGCCTTGAGATTATCGAGCCAACTTTTGTTATCTGATTCTGTCACAGAGAAATGATTTTATCCAGCTCAGGAGAGGGTCACATATCCCTAGTGAGCATAACCTGCTGACTAGCAGATTATGGGGGACTCTATCGAAGGCTTTTGTTATATCGAAATATAGCACAATTACTAGTTCTCTGTTGTCCCTGCTTCGTGTAACTTCATTGAAAAAGTCTATGTGACAGGTCGCACATGATCTCTTTTTGAGGAATCCGTGTTGTGATGGGTTGATAAGTTCATGTTCTAGTAAGTTGTCTGACACTTGGTCTTTAACCACTTTCTCCATTATTCGTGATATTACCGGTGTTATATTAATAGGTCTATAGTTGCATGCACTGGTTTTGGCCCCTGCTTTGTGCTTAGGTAATATGTGTGGTTTTCCACACTTCAGGATAAGTTCCAGTTTCCAGTGACAGAGTAAATATTCTAAGTAACAAGACTACCATTTCCGTGCTACCATTTTTGTATATGACAGATGGTATGTCGTCTGTTCCAGTACTGCCATTTGACTTCAATGTCTTAATCGCTGAGTCTATATTTTGTATATTAAAATCTATTTCTCCTAATTTGTGGTTACTTTTGCAGGTCATTTGGAAATTTGGGGTCGGGTGCACTCTGGTGTCATTGCAAAACCACTCACTGAGGAGTTCACTTATTACCTGGGGATCGTTGTATATTACACCCCTATGTTCCAAGATGCTTACATTATTGTCTTTACTGCTTTTTAGACGTTTTTGCAATATCCTACAAAGTTCCTGAGTTTTGGTGTTACCCATTAGCGCTTTATTTTCCTCATGTTGTGACTTCATTTTGTGTTTCTCTTCAAGCAGTTTAAGAGTTTCATGTATTTGGTTTAACGCATTAAATTCCTTAAATACATGGTATTTCCTTTTCAATTTCTTTAGTTTTAGTCGCGTTTTCCGGTCAATAAATGGAGTTGGTGTCTTTAGGGCAGATTTTAGGGGCGCGATTGTGTCTCTTGCTGAGCCAACTGTTTTGTAGAAAATCTCAAGTGAACTTCTAAGTTATTGTTGATGAAGTATTCTTCCCAGTCAGAACTTCTCAACAGATCTGATAGGAATTCCCAATCAGCATTCTTATAGTCCCTATATTGATAGCGCACCGGGGAATTTTTAGGTGTGTATTTAGTTGTTAGTCGGAGGGGAGCGTGCAGTACAATATGTTGTGATCACTGTGATCGAGATGGGCTCTATGTTATGACAGAGGATTAAGTCAAGAGTATTTTGGTTCCTTGTAGGGAGGCGCACGCACTGCTTCCATCCTCCTATGTCTATAGCTTGTAGTAGCTCTTCATGGATTCTTGGTCCTGTACAGGTATCCCAGTTTACTCCAGGTAAGTTGAAATCTCCACATACTACTTTGTAGTCGAAGTCCAGCGTGGCTACATGCTCTAGTATTTCTGCAATAGTTATATCAGTCATTTCAGGGCTATTGGGGGGTCTGTATATACATCCCACGAGAATTTTACTTTCGTTTGTGTGGATGCTTATCCACTTAGATTCTGGGAGTTTGTCAGTATTTGGGTTATTGAAAGTATTGGAGTTAGTGGATTTATAGGCATATATTAAGCAACCGCCTCCTCTTTTGTCAACTCTATCGTTCCTATAGATGTCGTAGTTGTCTATTACTAGCTTTGTGTCAGGTATATCAGTAGTAAGCCAGGTTTCAGTCACCATTATTAGTGTTGGCCGTTCTATGTATGCCAGGCAGCGAAGCGTTGTTATTTTATTAAGGAGAGATCTAGCATTCAGGAGCATAATTGTTAGTAAACCAGAGTTATTGGAGGAGAGGTTAACATGGTTACTTGTCACTATCCCTACGTTATGTTTGGAGGGGCTCTGAGGTGAGACAGAGTCAGTGTGTGTACTATTTCCTGGATGAACTGTGCAGCGAGTGGGGCTATTGTTTGCTGCAGCCGAAAATAATCCTGTTGCATATTTTGACTATTAGCATCCATGGGTCGGCATCTGCGTTGATCTACTGGTGATATATGGTCTGCCCTGCAATTTGGGTTGTAGTTTGCTGGACCTAGGTACCCTGTGTTAAGATTACCCTGGTAGTTGTACCTCATGGGGCTTTCATAGCCGTATGCATATTGGCTCACGTCACGTGTGTGAGTGAAGTTATTGAGGGGATCAAGTGTCGACCTGTTCTCATTATGTTGATGAGGTTTAACATATATAGTGCGAGAGTTGGACGAGAATTTTCGTTAATATGGTGCCTATATGAGTCCCGTTTAGTGCCCCATATATCCTGAGGATCCATTCTACGTTGCATTCCCAAGTTATGTGCGTTGTTAGGCATGTTACTTCTAGTTCGGGAAGGGGTATTCCTTCTCACATGCTGCGTGACGTCTTTGGGAATGTGCTTCGTTACCCATGCTTTGTCATTTTTTAGACTGACACGCTGCTTATTAGACTTATTACGAGGGAGGTATGTCGAAGTCTGGGGTGGGACTCTGGGTTTTGTGGTTTTTTTTGCGGTTTCTACTGAGGGACTCTCTGGCTTGGATCCAGATTGAGTGTGGTCTGCCAGTAGTTTCTGGTCAGCCATAGTTTGTGCGTCTATGTCAACCTCATGTAGGTCAGCAGGTTTTCGAGATGTGCTCTCGTGCACTCTAAGACTGCACCCAGTGGCACTGCTCTTACTGAGTTTTGGGTCGCTCTTACTTGCCTTTTTTCTCCTAACACTATACACGTGACTTGCTGTGCTTCAGTGTCCGTCGACACTTTAGCACTGATACCAGATGTATTTCTCAGTGTTGTCAACTTTGTGTCGAAGGAGTTCTTGGTTGCTTGCCTTTGGTTTGGTGTTTTATCCGAGACTACTTTAATAGTCTTGAATTTAGTGGCAGTAGCCAGAAGATCTTCGGCCATCTTAAATCGTTCAGCTGTTATGTAGCTGTCGAACCTAAAGAGTATAGGACAAGGATGCTTTAGGTCTTTTTTGCTTAGGCGAATGCACTGACAAGGTGCATTCAAGAGATTTGCAGCCTTCAGCAATGAGTGCTGGACTGACTTTATGGGCTCGCTATCCGGTACATTATACACTATTGCGTTTTGTTTTGAAGCCAGCCTTCTAACAACTTCGCTGGATAGAAAGTCGATGGCGTTTTCTAACTCCTTCGCATTTTCTGAGTCAGTATGAGTCATTCTAGAGGTCATATTAAAAAGCTTTAGGATTGTAGGATCCTGCATTTCCTTTTTCATACGTGAGATAGTTTCGGGTATACATTCTAGTGAACTTAATTTCGTTTTTAATTCATCTATCTGTAGCTGCATCTCTTTAATTACGCACGTTAAGTAAGAGAGCTCTACTTTTTCAGACAGAACATCTTCCACCTGTATTACAGGGGTCAGAGTTATGTTCGAGTCTTTTATGTTGGGTGAACTACTAATAATATGGGGTGGTAATGTGTTATTAGACGAGCCGGTGCTATTTTCCAAATTACTGGTGTTCACACGAACACGCTTTTTAGAATTTTGAACCATCGTTATTAAAGATCAATTATTAGTAACCAATAAATGAATATAAGCGAAAAAACGTGCAAAAGCGTCACCTGATTTGAACGTACCGGGCGTTATAAAAGATAGGTCGGTCACATACTTTGTATGATAAAATCCTAGTTTCACAACAAAAGAAATTGCGTGTTATGCATTCTATCAGCCTTCGTGTTTTACGTCTGGCATAATCAGTCTGTTCAGTGAACGTTAGGTTACTAGAGTATCTAATAACGAGATCTACGACTGAGTTGAGCTTGGCTATATGATGTTCAGTGACAGAGGGACTAATTCTGTTGGCTGTCATACCGAGCTTAAAGAGTATTTCGAAGGTCCTCAAACGAGAGTTCATGGAGAGTTACTGAAAAGAAATATTGAGTGGCACTTCAACCTACCACGTGTCAGCCATAGAGGTGGGCTATGGGAAAGACTTATAGGAATTATTAAGCGTATTTTAAGCTCCATAATTGAAAAACAGAGTTTGAATGACGAAACGTTGGAGACATTTTTTTGTGATGCTGAACGAATACTAAGTGACCGGCCGCTATTACCTGTGACGGACGCCGTCAAGGATTTCGACGTGTTAACTCCAAATAAATTAATGTTAGTGAGAGGTAACCCTTGCATACAGGACTTGAGTGCGGAACGAATACCTACGATTAAAAGATGGAAACAAGCCAGGTACATGAAAGATACATTTTGGAAAAGATGGTTAAGGGAGTATGATCTAACACTGCAAACCAGAGACAAACGGAAAAAGTTGTGCAGAAACTTAAAGGTTGATGATATAGTCTTAGTAGCAAATAAATGTGCCACAGGTCGGTGGCCTTTACGAGTGGTAGAAAGGCTACTCTGTAGTGGTGATGGGTTGGTGAGGACGGTTGATGTGAGGACAATTTGTGGTATGTTGGTGCGAGATATTAGGTAACTGTGTCTCCTGGAAGGTGCTTAGAGTTCAGAGTCAGAGGATGAACCACTTGACGATTTTCTAATCTAGGGCGTCAATCTGAGAAGGGTTGTAGGCGTGCTGTTGTATGTCCTACAATTCTTCAAGGGGTATTCATCGGTGAGCAGCCCAATATTATCAGAGTGTTTTTTGTACATATGTTCATTTTGTATATATCGATTTGTTATCATCTCCCATCTATCCGTTGATTAATTATATTTGTGTTCGGACCTTTCTCCTCTTGGATCGTCAACCTGAGAAGGAATGTAGGCGTACTGCTGTAAGTCCTACAGTTCTTCAAGGGTAGCTCATCAAGGCAGAATCCACAAAAATTGATGTATTGATTGTATATACACTTGTGTTAAAAAATTGAATGGGTTCCATTCCATCTAATTGTTGGTTTATTTATAGTTGTCGCATTGTGTGAATCATCTTGTAATGTTATTGTAAGTACTTCTGAAGTCGCTTCTAGTCTTTTAAACTTGTGAACGAATCGAGGAGTGTTAGAGTCAGTGTATGAGATTTGATACGCCACGGAGAGGATTGTGCCAGAGTGATGTGAAGCAACCATCACCTCGTGAACCAGATCGGTGGTGGTACTGTTTACAGAGAGCATAGATTCCACGCACCGGGGAGAGCGTGTCGGTGTGATGTGGTATGCTTGTTGTGTGTTGGGTCTATTTGTCTTGCTTTTCCATTTTAGTTTAGCCCCGGTTGGCCCAGGTTCCCGCATTGCCAGTTCAGTTCGAGGTTATCATCGTTATAGAAAAATGGGATGGACCTTTTTGCCGGGGAGTGTCAATGGACGTGAACATTGTTGGGCAAGTCGAAGGCGCGAATGCTTCGATCGTGTAGAAGTTCGACGAGGATAACCGAAAGGGAATAAAAATACTTCATGATATTAAATAAAATATTTGTTTATAGACTTTTTACTGTTCTCTGCTTTAAATTCCAAACAATATAACTTCCTTCTTACAATACTGGTGTTTTGGAGCTAAAGCTCGCCGGAGCAGATCCAGCCACATTTGTTCAGGTTAAATTGTAGATTCCATAGGGACAACCGAGCAGTCACTTTATCTAATTCCTTCCGCACTGCATTCTCGAAGTACCCTAGGTCATCACATTGGAATGTATAAGCTACTTTTAGGTCATCTGCAAAGATGAATGGTTTCCCGTGTGAGAAGCAAGCGCATGTGTCATTGATGTATAGTGTAAATAGGAGGGGTCCAATTGTGATGAGAGCAGGCTGCTAGCCAATCGTTAGATATTAATTGACGTCAATATCTAGGTCACTAATATTGGCCGTGAGAAAATATGAACAAGGCTGATGCAACAACCAATCACAACAGATTTAATGTGGGCGAATAAGACTCGCAGACAGATGCCTTAACATTCCGAGAAACCAGAAACAACCAATCAGAAGACTGTGTTTGTCTCCCTGAATAAGCTATAATAATGTACATGAAATATATATAAATATGTACTGAGTTCCGTGATGATACGATCTCCTGCCGGCCCTTGTCTTCCGATGTTACACAATGACAAAACCTTGTACTACACCAGAAGTGATTGGGCTAGGTCTGGAAGTTACAGACGCGAGTTTAACTATTTGGGACCTATTGTTAAGGAATGATTTAAGCCATTTTAATGATGGATCACGTATTCCTAAGGAGTTCAGCTTATTTGTTAGCAGTAAATAGTCAACACGGTCGAATGCCTTAGAAATGTCTAAGTAGATGACAAGTACTCGTTGCCGTCTGTCAAGACTGCTGGTCACAGCATTGAAGAAGTCTAGGTGACATGTTAAACAAGATCTGGACTTCAGGAATCTATGTTGGTTGAGACTTATAATGTTGCAGCTAAGCATATGTTTGATTAAGCTATCTTTAACTAGTCTCTCCATAATTCTAGATGCTATAGGTGTGATATTGATCGGCCTGTAGTTACTGACTTCTGGTTCCGAGTCAGATTTGTGTTTAGGCATAACAAATGTTGTTTTCCATATGTCAGGGTAAGTTTGAGTTTCTAGGGACATTGTGAATATTTTAAGCAGTAGTAGAGGGATGTCAGGGTCGCCATATTTATAGAAATGAGATGATATACCGTCGGTACTGAAACCCTTTGAACATTTGAAGGTTCTTATAGTTTGGTTAGTGTTATCATAAGTGAATTCAACAGCGCTAATTTGGTTTGGTGTGAGTGGAGATGGAGTTTGTGCAATATTAGTAATAGGGTGTATATCGAGTGGCTGGACTGAGAGCTTAACGTACTTACTTGCGAAAGTTTTGTTGAATAGTTTACATATGTCTGCAGAGTTAGTGCATAGCCCACCTTTTTCTATGGGGAGAGAAATGCTGTGATTTTTGCGATTCATTCGCTTCCTTAAGATTTGTGTGATTGCATATACTCTAGCAGGACTGGCTACTGCGATGCGTTCTTCCTTTCTCATACGGAAATCTCGAGCTTGTGAGATGGAGTTAAGGGTGTCAAGTATTAGACCTGGAGTGCCAAAGTCGTGGTGTTTGAAGTAATTTGTTGAGAGTCTCTTCAGTTTCGTATGATCCTTTGGTTTTATGAATGCCTTTCTATGTGGGGATACCTTTAGTGTTTGCGGTGTAATGACAGCATCTAAGCATGCGTTTCAGTTATGGTAGAAGATGGTTAGAGCTCTCGATTGGTCATCAGTAGTGAAGTATTCATCCCATTCGGAGGATCTTAGCATTGATTCCACCAAGGCCCAGTTTGCCTTATAATAGTTCCTATTTATTACTAGTTGAGAAATGTAGGTGTGACAGAGGAAGACAGGGGCTGGCAACAGATCGTTTTATTACGAAAATCAACACGTATTTATATATATTTTATGTACATTGATAAGGCTTATGCAAACAGAAAAAGGCAGTCTTCTGATTGGTCGTTTCTCGGAAGTTAAGCAGACAAACACAGTCTTGTGGTTGGTTGTTTTCGATATTTCTCGGAAAGTAGAGCCATCTATCTGCGAATCATACTTGTCCACGTTTAAGTTCGCTGTGATTGGCTGTTGAAACAGCCTTGTTCATATTTTCTCACGGCCCATATTAGTGACCTAGACATTAACGTAGATTAGTGTCAACCAATCGGCTAGCAGCCTGCTCTCACCACAGTCGTGCCCCCGTCAAATAGCTTCGTGCGCAGACGTTCCGACCCTCTGGGTGCTACATCCTCTAGTTGAGGATTGTTACTGACCGGCTTGTCCCACTGTACCCATCTTTGGAGCTGACTGGCGTTAACTCATTTCTGTTTATCACCTCTTCGGATGGTATATACTTGACCCCGTCTTTTTGTGATTGTGTACGGTCCTTCACACTTTGGAAGGAGTTTTCGTGAACCTGGCCCGCATCCAACTGTATATCTTTTGTCTCTACACTTCACTTGGTTTCCGACTGCAAAGATATTGCACTGAGTCTTTCTTTTCAGCTGAGACTTCGTGACATCACCCTTATCCCTAATCGTACCACTATTCACTACACTCCGCTCAGTAGTATATGACTTAATTTGCTCCGGTGCTCAAAACTATTCTACCCTTTGCTTTTTAAAAATTGACGTTTTAACTACCAACTGCACAGTAGCCGTTTAACTAACTCACTGGTATCCTCTTCACTGTAATCTTCAATAAGTTCGTCAGTATAATTATTTCCGAAAACCATTACATTAGCAACCATATCTTTTAATATTTTACGAATATACTTATATTATTAGCATAATACACTGCACTATTTTTGAGTTGAATTGATTATCTTCAGTCAACAGTTACCCATTCTCATATAATTTTCTACAATTCATAATGTTAAAGCTATGTAGTATTTCTGTTAATATCTTTTATAATATGTTTAGACACGTTACTTTGCAATGTCAGATGTCCACTAAATACAAGACTGTCATGATAATTTAGTACACTAAGTCCTGCCAACCGACCTTACCTTCAGTTCTTACTACCTACATTGAATCCTAACTATAGTGTTCTGCTGAGTCTTGCTCCACAATTTACGAAACCTATTCTTTTTACTCTTTAAGGTTTTGACTCCTTATAAAGTAATCTGTTCATTAGGACGCATGCACACATATATAATATGTTCATAAAGATGTATGTGGAGACCTATTGGAAGCACTCATTTAGAAAGCTAGGGAGATGGAATATGAGGTAAGAACATGTCTGGTGCCAAGCAGTATATTTGCGGTAACCATAATAATCATAGTCTCAGAGCCTAACATCAAAAAAGGAGGGAGGGTGGTGCTAGCTGATCAGTAGATATGGTGGTGGTCACTAAGGTGAATCGCCCCATTCTTCAAGAACGGCAATACGCAATTTGAAGGCTCGAGATATTTCTGATTTTTATGAGGGCTTAGAACTTTATCTTGAAAAAGATAATAACGAATGCCCTGACAGATCATGCTTCTACCTTTAAATATATACCATTCGCCCAGCCTATTGTTGAGATGCGACCACGCGGGATCTGCACAGATTTATGGGGCATCTTATAAATTAACTTGCTATCCATTGACTGATCCTTAAATACCACTTCACAATGTGTTATCTCATTTATTTTCTAATAACGTCTTTACTTGATCCTCATTTTACTCCACTAAAACTAACATTTTACAGCTCTTTATGACTTATTATATTCCTACTCTCTGAAGGGTGCGGTTGTGCACTAGATGCACAAAAAGGTATAAAACAAAAACAACTGGCACAACTGAGGATAAATGTATTAAAACCAAAAGTGGACATCATGGTAGTACGAGATATACGTGTAGCATTATACATTGCAAATGAACGTTGTCAGCCTAGGGAGTTTCCTTTATAAATGCATTTATTAATGATACTTGAACTTACCTATTTCATTACAATTAGTGATTCACCTCAGCATTTTAATTTTTCTAAAACAGCTTTCAATCCCTTGTAAAAGTTGTACTTACCTATATATTGGTTGGTTATCGTATGCATACAACCACGGGATGAAAACGAAACGAAGTCGATTTTCCGGCTCAACCTGGAGGACAATTGTACAACTCAACAACTATACGGCCTAGATCAGACAATGAGTGTATTATATGTATCAAATATTTAACAGTTGAAATATGAATAACTTGTAGACAATCTGAGATTTGAGACTAGATCTTACTTGATCGTACCTGAAGAAAAGGAATGCATTTTCATGTAAATTTCAAATTTGTATGAAATACATTACATTATTTTCTTCAAAGATTCTTTCCGCTCTTCTTTTAATTTCGTCGTACTCCATTTTTGGTGACGAGGCCAGGTCTCGTTGTGTATCAGTAATCGTGGTTTTCTACCATACATCAGTTGGAAGTGTGACTTCTTCGTTGTTTCCTGAGTGGTAGCACGATGTGTCAGTAAAATCAGTGGAAGTTCCGTTTCCCAGTTACCGCCCTTTGAGGCCAGCCACTCCTTCAGTGTACGGTTGTTTCTCTCCGTTAGGCCATTCGTTTGTGGATGGTATGGGGTCGTTCTGATCCTCTTGATGCCCAGCTTCGTTGACCGGAACTGCTGCATTGCTAGCTGTCTGTCTGTTTCGCTGTCAAACTTGGACACTAGTCGTTCAACCAATTTCTTCCAAGACGCTGTGCCATTCGACCTGTCTACGCTGTCATATGCAGCCTTCGCTCGGCCTCTCAACAGCGTCCCCAGGACAACTGCCTTCGCCGCCTGCTCCTTGACACCCACCAGCTCAGCAACGGCCTCGAAGTCACGTAAGAAGCTCCGTATGTCTCCTTCTTCAAACGCAGCTGGCCACGGGATCTTCATTTTTTGGAGGCAGCGACACCAAATGTAACAACAGAAGACAAGGGCTGGCAACAGATCGTTTTATTACGAAAATCAACACGTATTTATATATATTTTATGTAATAATAATAATAATAGTTTATTCTCATTTTGTACATGAGAGACGCCAGTTTACAGGCATCATCAATATGATAAATTACATATACGATTAGCAATCATAATTAATAATAATGTTTTAATAAAATACATATTTTTTGCTACTTGTGTACGACACACCAAATATACAGGCATGGATAAGCATTATATAAATTTCATAAATTTGGTTTATAGTTAAATTACATGGTTGCTGACGTTTCTGTCTTTGGTTTGTGGGAACAATATGATAACCAGTCATTCAATGGAGCACATCATGAAATATAGGAATATTGACTTCGCATTAACAAAAAAACCCAAGTAAGTTTTAGATGGATTAAAAATACTTGGGAAAAAATAAAGCTTGATGTAATTCCGAATCTCATTTTTGATTTATATCCAAATTGGGAAATAAGAACGAATCGTGACGTTGTATTACAAATTGATACCTTTCCATTGGTATAAGAGTATATTCCACAAATGTAATCCAGGTTGCGTCGCGGGGAAAGTTAATTCGTTATTAACCAGGCAACTGAAAGATACGGGACCAATAATGTTTGCAGATCATTTGTCATTGTAAATGGTCAAATATCCACATTATTCATTCTCATTCAAAAAGTCAAATGGAAGCTGAAATGGTGAGAGAAAAAAGAAGACAAACAACAGCAACGCAAAAGAAAGCAACGGGAGTCCTTAAGGAGTGATTAATAAATATATACATATATATTCTGTCTAGTAACTATGGTTATTTTTGTTCATTAACTAACTAGTCCCGTTATGCTAACTTTTATATTATGTGTGAACTAATATTACTGTCCTGTGTAGAAATGTTTATCATCTAGTTCCAATAATATTAAAATTTATAATTGTAGTTTGTTGTAACTACACGTTTAAAGAACTTAAAATATCTATGTAGGGTGAAAAAGAAGGTGTAAGAGTCAGGCGCAAAAGTGCATTGTCATCTTTGAGCAGTCTGGTGACTGAGGAGATGAACACTGGAAGTGTGTTTGCATCGCGCACATTAGCTGGTAGTCTATTCCAAATGACTGAAAACTTATTTAAGAAGAAGTTGTACCGCACGTAAGTCTGACAGTGCTCTATAGCAGCTAGGTTGTGATGATTTCTAAGATTGTAACTGATGACAGCGGTAGGTTTAGTTATTGGCTCGGAGGAATGCAAGAGAAGATTAGTTAGCTTATAGTAAAAGATAAGGTTTAGCTTAAGGCGTCTTTTCCAGAGGGGTTCTAATCTTAGTCTTTCGCATCGCTCATGGTATTCCAGACCACTTTCTAAACCAAGAGTTCTTGAGGTAAACTGCCGTTGCACTCCCTCTAATTTAAGCTTGTCATTTTGTCTGAGTCCGCTAAGAATAAACGGGCAGTATTCTAAGATAGGTCGGACACATACTTTGTATAATAAAACCCTAGTTTCACAACAAAAGAAATTGCGTGTTATGCATCCTATCAGCCTTCGTGTTTTACGTCTGGCATAATCAGTCTGTTCAGCGAACGTTAGGTTACTAGAGTATCTAATACCGAGATCTACGACTGAGTTGAGCTTAGCTAGTTTTCGCCCATTTATTTCAAGAGTTAGATCAAGTTACTGTTGCCGATACAAATCCAGCCGCATTTGTCAATGTTAAAATTTAGACAGGATTCAGCACACCATGTTGCGAGGCTACTTAGTTCAAGATGTATTTTAGTAACCATATCGCTTAATTCATGAGTGTAGCAGGAGTAGACGACTTTGAGGTCGTCAGCATATAGGAATGGTTTACCTGAGGTGAAGCACTTGCAAATGCTGTTAATGTAGACTGTGAATAAAAGTGGACCTAGGACACTACCTTGCACGACCCCACTTGAGATCTGCCTAGGATGAGACAATACAGATCCAACTTTGGTTATTTGTACCCTGTTGCTTAGAAATGATTTTAACCAGTTCAGTAATGGGTTGCGAATTCCACAAGAGTACAGCTTCTCAAAGAGAATACTGTGAGATACCATGTCAAATGCCCTAGATATATCGAAGTAGAGAACAACGACTAGCTTACGTGCTTCGCGACTACTAGTGATGCAGTTGAAAAAGTCGAAGTGGCAAGTAACGCAGGATCTATTTTTGAGAAATCCGTGTTGAGACCTTGTAACAAGATCTTCCCTAATTAGGTAGTCTGACAATTGATCTTTTACAACTTTCTCCATGATTCGTGAGATAACTGGGGTTATATTTATGGGTCTGTAATTGCGGACGTTTGCCCTATCACCAGATTTGTAATGTGGAATTATGAAGCTAGTTTTCCACTCACTAGGGTAAGTGCCAGTGTCCATAGATATTGAGAAGAATTTAAGAAGTAACAAGGGTATATCACACCCACTGTTTTTGAAAATTATCGAAGCGAGGCCATCCGGTCCCGTACTAGTGGAAGGTTTAAGGCTTTTAATTGCTTGTACTATTAACTGATTAGTGAACACAATGCTTTCAAGGGAAGAGATAGTAAGGGGGCGGTTTCACCAGGCATATGTGTTTCTAAACTAAAGTTTGCAAACCAATCACTGAAGAGTTCACAGATAGTGGCAGGTTCATTGTAGATTACTTTGTCGTGAAGTAAGTATGGGATTTCCCTCGCCGACTGCATTCGTTTTTTAAGAAGTGCCGTTAAGTTATAAACTTTGGAGGTACTTTCAAGTGCCGTTAACTCTTCGTCGAGGTCCTTTTGAGAGCGTAGGCGCTTGAGAGATTCAAGAGACTCGTGGATTGAGAGCAATAGTGATATGTCCTTAGTGGAATAGTACTGTTTCTTCAGCTTCCTTAACTTATTACGGTGTGCCCTTGGAATATATTCAGTTCGGTGTCTACTTAATTTCACTATTTTCTTTGGAGCAACTGTATCTAGACAAAGGGTAACATTCCTGTAAAACAGGGTTACTAAGGCCTCCAGGGAGTCAGTGGTAAAATAGTCATCCCATTGACAGAGTCGAATAAGTTCTTGGACTAATCCCCAGTCTGTATATTTGTAACTACGACATATTGTGCTTCCTGAGTCTTGTTTGTTTCCTGTATTTAGTGGTGAGAAAGGCAGAGAGCAGAGTACCATTCTATGGTCACTACTGGAAAATCTATTACCAACATAGTGGATACTGGGATTGTGTCATGACAAAAAACAAGGTCCAACATGTTGTCACCACGAGTAGGTGTCTGGACGTGTTGTTGCCATCCATAACAGTCTATAGTGGCAAGTAATTCGTCGAAGCGTTGGGGGCCGGAACTAGTTAGCCAATTGACTTCTGGAAGATTGAAGTCCCCTGCAATTATTTTGTAATTAGCACTAAACGAGGATGCGTGTGCAAACGATTTAGCTAATAACGCATCAGTTTCTTTTGTTGAGCTTGGTGCTCGATAAACACAGCCTATGAGAAGTTTGTACTTATCTCCATGTAAGACAACCCAGAGTGAGTCAGGTACATTATTCATTGTTTCATCTTCCACCTTACTGACTACA
Organism: Trichobilharzia regenti; assembly: GCA_944472135.2. Lineage (NCBI taxonomy): Eukaryota > Metazoa > Platyhelminthes > Trematoda > Strigeidida > Schistosomatidae > Trichobilharzia > Trichobilharzia regenti. The sequence continues at coordinate 109,553,416 of OX235264.1, read as the reverse complement.
AATGAGTTATGTATATATATGAGACATCCTCCACCACGCTTGCAATCTCTGTTTGCACGGTGTACAGTGTAATCATCGATACCTATATGCACATCAAGTACAGAGGATGAGCACCATGACTCAGTAATCAGAGCTACAGTAGGCTTGGCGACTAATAATAATGTCCTTAGTTCAGATATCTTATTGATTAAGGAACGTGCATTAATTAGCAATATCGTGAATAAGTCACGGGATACTACAAACTGGCTTAAAATGTCACCATAACCTAAATCTATTTGTGCGTCAGCACCGCAAGAATTTATGAATGAAAAGGAGGTCGGACTGGGTGTCTGTACATCGGGTTGGTGTGCAATGAGGTGGTCCTAGGTGCCATGGGTCGTACCAGTGATTCGGGACACCTGGAAAATTTACCATGTGTTCCTGGATATAAGGGTAGTACAGGTTGGGCCTAGGTTGACGGTTAAAAGGCATAGCATCAAAGGTCTACCCATCCAACTGCTATTCGTCATACCGGTATACACCTTCGGGTTGTTTTTATAACTTAAAGGGAATTGTGAAGGAAGGTGCTTTGGCTGCAAGACTTTAGGAGTCTTGGAGCCTGACTTTCTATAAGGTGGAGCATGCGGAACACCTCCAGAATACTTATGTTTCGAGAGGAGTTTTTCGTAACAAGTGATGGTTTGTTGGCATTCTTACTCTCAGCAGGCTTATTGAATACAAAGTATTCTTCCCCATCATTAGTCTCAACCCTGCGAAATTTGTTCATCGTGGTGAGGTTACTACGTTTGGGGGGAAATTTCTTAGAACAACTTGCAGAAGTTCTAGTCATTTTAACATCTTTCGATGAGGCTTTATTTACAGGGGTACTGGTATCTAAATCAGTTCCTAGTTCCATTGGCAGGTGTGGTTGTTGTGTAGTTTGCTGAATGCTAGTTTCAGCACTAGGTGTCTGTTGCTGTGCACGATCCTTATTTGGTAAATCAAAGCTAAGCTAGAGGAGGTGACCAGGTTATTACTACGCATTATTCTGCGCTGACACGGTGTTTTATCCTGAGCTACGGTTATAGACTTATAACTGCTATTCAGTCTTAAGTGATCCTGACATTTAGTAAACTTACTAGCATCAAGGGAATTACTGAATTTAAAAATGATTGGGCAATTAGCCTGGTTAGACTTTTTACGAAGTCGTTTGCATTCACATGGAACACTAGCCATGCCGCAACAAATCAGGATTTTGTGTCTTACAGTTTTCAGGGGCAGAGAATCTGGGACGTTGTAAACTATAGCTTGGTGAGAAGAGGTTATACGCTTCATCACCTCCGTAGCCAAGCAGTCAATCAGATTTTCAGCTTTATTTAGGTTGTCTGGAGATATTTTAGGATGCCTTTCTAAAAGACAGGCTATTGGGTCTAAATTCAAAAGCTTATTTTGAGTTACATCCAGTAAACACTTAACCTGGCCAATATCAGAACGGCTCTCCGTGGTATTTGAGATTGGCAGTGACATACTATCAAACTGATCTAATTTTTTCTGAATTTCACTTACTTGCCTCTGCATATCTTTCAAAAGGAGGTTTAGTTTACAGAACTCAGAGTTCTCTAACAGAACATCTTTCACCTGTATCACAGGAGTGAGATCTGCACTCAAACCATTTTGAGAGCTAGTAGTTGATACTGTATTACCAGGCGGTAATGCAGTTATAACCGAATTTGAGCCACTATCTAAAACAATTGTGTTTCTACGAACACGTTTTTTAGAGATTTGGACCATAATTTCAAGAATTATATGACAATAAGCAGTAAATAAATTTCAGAGCAAACACGTGCAAAAATGTCACCAATTTCGAACGTACCGCCATTAATAAGGCTTATGCAAACAGAAAAAGGCAGTCTTCTGATTGGTCGTTTCTCGGAAGTTAAGCAGACAAACACAGTCTTATGATTGGTTGTTTTCGATATTTCTCGGAAAGTAGAGCCATCTATCTGCGAATCATACTTGTCCACGTTTAAGTTCGCTGTGATTGGCTGTTGAAACAGCCTTGTTCATATTTTCTCACGGCCCATATTAGTGACCTAGACATTAACGTAGATTAGTGTCAACCAATCGGCTAGCAGCCTGCTCTCACCACACTCGTCCCCCCGTCAAATAGCTTCGTGCGCAGACGTTCCGACCCTCTGGGTGCTACATCCTCTAGTTGAGGATTGTTACTGACCGGCTTGTCCCACTGTACCCATCTTTGGAGCTGACTGGCGTTAACTCATTTCTGTTTATCACCTCTTCGGATGGTATATACTTGACCCCGTCTTTTTGTGATTGTGTACGGTCCTTCACACTTTGGAAGGAGTTTTCGTGAACCTGGCCCGCATCCAACTGTATATCTTTTGTCTCTACACTTCACTTGGTTTCCGACTGCAAAGATATTGCACTGAGTCTTTCTTTTCAGCTGAGACTTCGCGACATCACTCCGCTGCTTCTTCATTACATTCTTGACTGCTTCTTTCCGCTCTTCTTTTAATTTCGTCGTACTCCATTTTTGGTGACGGGGCCAGGTCTCGTTGTGTATCAGTAATCGTGGTTTTCTACCATACATCAGTTGGAAGTGTGACTTCTTCGTTGTTTCCTGAGTGGTAGCACGATGTGTCGGTAAAATCAGTGGAAGTTCCGTTTCCCAGTTACCGCCCTTTGAGGCCAGCCACTCCTTCAGTGTACGGTTGTTTCTCTCCGTTAGGCCATTCGTTTGTGGATGGTATGGGGTCGTTCTGATCCTCTTGATGCCCAGCTTCGTTGACCGGAACTGCTGCATTGCTAGCTGTCTGTCTGTTTCGCTGTCAAACTTGGACACTAGTCGTTCAACCAATTTCTTCCAAGACGCTGTGCCATTCGACCTGTCTACGCTGTCATATGCAGCCTTCGCTCGGCCTCTCAACAGCGTCCCCAGGACAACTGCCTTCGCCGCCTGCTCCTTGACACCCACCAGCTCAGCAACGGCCTCGAAGTCACGTAAGAAGCTCCGTATGTCTCCTTCTTCAAACGCAGCTGGCCACGGGATCTTCATTTTTTGGAGGCAGCGACACCAAATGTAACAACAGAAGACAAGGGCTGGCAACAGATCGTTTTATTACGAAAATCAACACGTATTTATATATATTTTATGTACATTAATAAGGCTTATGCAAACAGAAAAAGGCAGTCTTCTGATTGGTCGTTTCTCGGAAGTTAAGCAGACAAACACAGTCTTATGATTGGTTGTTTTCGATATTTCTCGGAAAGTAGAGCCATCTATCTGCGAATCATACTTGTCCACGTTTAAGTTCGCTGTGATTGGCTGTTGAAACAGCCTTGTTCATATTTTCTCACGGCCCATATTAGTGACCTAGACATTAACGTAGATTAGTGTCAACCAATCGGCTAGCAGCCTGCTCTCACCACACTCGTCCCCCCGTCAAATAGCTTCGTGCGCAGACGTTCCGACCCTCTGGGTGCTACATCCTCTAGTTGAGGATTGTTACTGACCGGCTTGTCCCACTGTACCCATCTTTGGAGCTGACTGGCGTTAACTCATTTCTGTTTATCACCTCTTCGGATGGTATATACTTGACCCCGTCTTTTTGTGATTGTGTACGGTCCTTCACACTTTGGAAGGAGTTTTCGTGAACCTGGCCCGCATCCAACTGTATATCTTTTGTCTCTACACTTCACTTGGTTTCCGACTGCAAAGATATTGCACTGAGTCTTTCTTTTCAGCTGAGACTTCGCGACATCACTCCGCTGCTTCTTCATTACATTCTTGACTGCTTCTTTCCGCTCTTCTTTTAATTTCGTCGTACTCCATTTTTGGTGACGGGGCCAGGTCTCGTTGTGTATCAGTAATCGTGGTTTTCTACCATACATCAGTTGGAAGTGTGACTTCTTCGTTGTTTCCTGAGTGGTAGCACGATGTGTCGGTAAAATCAGTGGAAGTTCCGTTTCCCAGTTACCGCCCTTTGAGGCCAGCCACTCCTTCAGTGTACGGTTGTTTCTCTCCGTTAGGCCATTCGTTTGTGGATGTACTTTTGTCACAGAGTATGAAACATGTCTTCACTATGTTACACACTGGTAATCTAGAGTTGGAGCAGTGTTAGTCTCTATTATATGATGTCCGCATATCACTGGTTGATAGTAAGATCATTCTATCAAACCAAGTGAAGTGGCTAATAAGAGATCTGTGAGAAACTAAGCACAATCATTCCACAGCAGTTTGACTGTGTCGTATTACAGGAGCTCAACAACAGTAGTTTAAGTGTGGCATTTGAAGTGGGGACAGGAAAGAGAAGAGATTTGTTTATGTTTTCACCGTTGATATTCCTACTTGATGTAAACTAGATTGATCTGGAGACTGTTTGTTGAGTCTAACGAAACACGTTGCAAAATGAGGAAGAACAGCCTTATGTAAACACAGAGGGAATGAACTTGCTGAAGATAAAGAAACAACCCACCAGTAACAAATACAGCAACGACAAATCTCTATCAAGCGAATAAATTTGAAGAAGGTCAGTCGTTTCACTGGGCTAGAATTATTCAGTTGGCGACAAAGTTGTGCGAAATTCTAAATAGCTTTCTATTCGTGAAGTTCACCTGAATATCTGATATACCCACGTATTATCCCGAATACATTTCAACAATCAGGTCCATCAATTCACGTAATTTTAGACAATAAGCCGACTGATGGATAATCGTTGTAATTTTAGTGTTCTCAAAAATGATTTGATAGATTTCGACTAGAAAATCACGTCCATTGTTATCTTTGAACTTTCAAGGTAATCAGATTAGTCGAATATTTGTTTGTGAAGCAGAAATCAGATAATTAACGAGTGGAATACTGGATGATTTGTATTGTGTGTGATTACAAAAACGAATAACGATATGAGTTCTTTCACTATCGTGCATACGTAAAATCAGCTAAATATAATACATCATCGTTTTGAATGTGTTGGCCCTATACTGATCCTAAAAACGTGATTCTATTTATGAGTAGTGATTAGAAAAATACTGTGAATAGATTTGTCATATTTAGTTTGTGTTTCTGAAAAACAGTTTACCTGCTTCACAGAAACATATCGGTATATTTCAACAGCTGATTACAGAGTATTAGTAAAATGAGTGTCAGACAAAATATTGATTGCGGTCGTAGAATGGTTTCTACATATTAAATGGCATTTGTCTTCAGGTGAGCCTGGTGTGTAACCTCACAATCAATTTACCGCAGATAAATACACAACACAGTTTCTCGATTGAGCACATCAGAGCATATGCTTCTTGAAGGAAGAGGAAGACGGAGAAAATAACTCTATGGTCATATTGGAATTCCTTAGGCTTAAACGAACAGACGGAACAAGCTGCACTTGTTTGGAAAGAAATCTACTTTGATTGAACAGTATACCAAAAGAAATCCTTTATTAATGCCTGATTCACCGGGTTTGACTTCTCTTTTTTTAAATGAGACACTCAACGAAGTACTCTGTAATATTTGCAAGCTGCTGAAAATACCACTCAAAACACTCTCTACAGGCTTTTGACACATACAGCTTATTTGAATGACTGACTCCAAATTTGTGTGGAAAATCTGAAATCCGTTTCACTACGCTCTCTTGAAGTGAAGGATATTTCCACTGATTTTTCACTGATATAAGTCTGTATTGGGTTTCCGATTACGACATTGTGATCGATTACAAAAGCTTGTACGTGGGAGTATGTTGCTTAGCTTTACGGTTATTATTGATTGACGGTGTGCGTTATTGATGTTGTTGTTGACGTTGAAGGTGGTGTTCTTCGCTGATTTCATCACACATATGTTCTCTTTCTTCAGTTGAAGTCCTATGTTCGCTGGCTGATTCTTCCGCCAGTCAGATGAACTTCGCCTGCAAGTTCTCGATTAGGTGTGATATTACGCATGAATCATCTGAAAAGTCAAAATCTGTCACCGTCTTCCTAGCTCACTATGGCGTTTCTGTTCTGTCAACGAAGATATAAATCTTTGAATAAACACGTCTGGTCAGTTCAATGTATCACGATCTGAGCGACACGTACGGTGTTCAATATTGTGCTGACGATAAAAAATAGCCTTGACATTAAGAATTATATACGAGCATGTCGAATCGCAATATCCATGCTGTTCAGAGCACATCTTTTTACAAAACATAAGATGAAATGTAAAATGTAAAGTGTAATATATAAGAACGTGCAGAAACTCGTGTATATTTTAGTGATGGGTGAAGCAAAGCCGAAATTGGCACAGTATTATTATCCTGTATGATCAGCTGATGAAAGATACGAATTTGTTTCTGTCTAACAGGTAAATAATTTTTCAGAAACACAAACAAAATCTTACAGACCTATTGACAGTATTTTTCCAACCACAACTCATCAATATAATCACGTTTTCACAATCAGTATAGGTGCTTAATATTCAAACCCTGTCTTGTGTGCGAACCATAAAACTCTAAGAGGAAAGATTTCTCGTTGAGGTGACAGTGATTGCGCTCCGTGAAGTGGCCGGTTTTCAGAATGTTGTTACATAGTGTATGATGTTCTTTCAATTCTTTTCCAATGTTTGGGTCTGTTTACCTCTGATTCACCTGGTTATCAGACTTCGAAAATTCTTCTGCTCTTTTGTGTGGTGCATCAACATCACCTTGCTCTTTTCAATGCTGTTAGACTGTAATTCCTCTTTCACTTAAAATTCACTGCCTAATTAAACAGTGACATGGTTGGTCAGCATCACTCAGAGAAGCACCTGAAGACAACGATGCTGTGATATATATTCATAAGGAATTCAGCTGATTTCACATATCTGCGATAGTGAAAGAACTCATATCGTTATTCGTTTTTGTAATCACACACAATACAAATCATCCAGTATTTCACTCGTAAATTATCTGATTTCTGCTTCACAAACGAATATTCGACTAATCTGATTACCTTGAAAGTTCAAAGATAACAATGGACGTGATTTTCTAGTCGAAATCTATCAAATCATTTTTGAGAACACTAAAAGTACAACGATTATCCATCAGTCGGCTTATTGTCTAAAATTACGTGAATTGATGGACCTGATTGTTGAAATGTATTCGGGATAATACGTGGGTATATCAGATATTCAGGTGAACTTCACGAATAGAAAGCTATTTAGAATTTCGCACAACTTTGTCGCCAACTGAATAATTCTAGCCCAGTGAAACGACTGACCTTCTTCAAATTTATTCGCTTGATAGAGATTTGTCGTTGCTGTATTTGTTACTGGTGGGTTGTTTCTTTATCTTCAGCAAGTTCATTCCCTCTGTGTTTACATAAGGCTGTTCTCCCTCATTTTGCAACTTGTTTCGTCAGACTCAACATACAGTCTCCAGATCAATCTAGTTTACATCAAGTAGGAATATCAACGGTGAAAACATAAACAAATCTCTTCTCTTTCCTGTCCCCACTTCAAATGCCACACTTAAACTACTGTTGTTGAGCTCCTGTAATACGACACAGTCAAACTGCTGTGGAATGATTGTGCTTAGTTTCTCACAGATCTCTTATTAGCCACTTCACTTGGTTTGATAGAATGATCTTACTATCAACCAGTGATATGCGGACATCATATAATAGAGACTAACACTGCTCCAACTCTAGATTACCAGTGTGTAACATAGTGAAGACATGTTTCATACTCTGTGACAAAAGGAATAAAAACATCCACTGGTAACCCAGATAGTAATAAATTGAGATTCGTTATACTTTGTCATCACTCATACGAGTGCTCAATCAGAGACGGTCTTCAGACAACGCATCAAAATCAGACTCTTGAAAAGTTGAACAGGCGAAATATGTGAGTATGTCAGCCAATCTATATTTTTATTTTATTTTGATCACAGCCTTATTCCAAAGCGTTTTTCATAAGGGTATGAAATTCTCAGCATGTTATATCGGTATCCCAAATTTCGCAAGCCGACCATAGATATCAAGCGTTCGTCGGCCGGGGATCGAAACCCGACCATGTGCATGGTCAGCGAGAGTCCTAACCACTTTGTCACCGACGCATATTAAAGTTCCATCGTCTTTTTAATTTCCTTGATTGACTGCTTTACAGTGGCAACGCTCAGTTAAACAAAATGCATCTTCATATACTGTCACAGCACAAAATTCTGTCTTGTCAACTATTCTCATCTTTCTCGTAGAATATTTAGTGTGATAGTTCCAGTTTATGAGCTGGGACATATTGCATTATCACATTCTAGTAATTTACGTATCGATGTGAGTTTCATAGGAGTGTAACTTTAACAGCATATTCACGATTATTGTCATATGGCATCCACACATATTGCTGTTGAATGGTTCTGAGACATTTATCACAAATTTCTAATCGATCACCTTACTTGACGTGACAGAGTGAGCGATCTTTCCATCATTCAGTGACATGCGGACTTCATCTGGCTCTTTTCGGTATCGTCGGCCTGTTATTCTTTCCCCGTCTAAATATCACTGCCTCATTTCTAAACAGTGAGGGTTATAGACTGATGACAGTAGTCGCGATCATTCATGGAATCAACTTAAGGTAGCATTGTGTTACGTCGAATTACGTTCACGCAGAAGACTCCATGTCAAATTGATCACTGTTCACTTTGCCAATGGCTGATTTCTGCTTCACACTAAGCCGATCGATCGATGTGATGACCTTATAAGTTCAACGATAACAATGGATGTGTTTTCTAGGAGAGATTTATCAAGTCACCTTTGAAAAGAAAAAAACACAAATATTGTGCATTAGTCGACTGATTGTGTAAAAGTGCCTGATTTGATGATGTTGAAGGTGATTGTTGAAATGTGTTCAGCTCAGTGTGTGCATTTACCAGTTAGACATGTTGAAATCTCCTTGAATGGAAAACTATTTCGAATTTCATACGACTTGCTGACTGTTTCATCTCAGGTTGTCAGTTATATACGGCGTCGTGTAAATACGCATGCTTTTGTGATGACTATTGGTGATATCAGACAAATCACATTTATCACTTTGAAACTACTACCAACACGATATTGTTGAGATCACACCTTGTCGTCATTCTAACACAGTAAAATGCAAAACGCTTATCAACAAATTACTCAAAGAATGTATGAATCGAGATCCAACTGATCAAAAATGATGGCAAGTGAAAAATGGATTTATCAGACACATACTGAGGTTATCTCAGAAAAACAGCAAAATGCGGGCGATCTTCAGATTGGAAACAAATTCAGAAGTGAATAGTTCGGAATGCATCGAAGGGTAACATAAACGCGATCGTGTGATTCTGTAGGGATAAGAGGATTTAATCAATCGTGTGCCCGGTTAAGAATGACTGCAGGGAACAGGACAACAGAGGGTTGTGTTGTTATTCTCGGAATCCAACGCAAAAATAATATGCAACCGGCATAAATAAGAACAGGTGAATGAAAAGTACATCTTCTCACTTCATGTGAGTCGAAGTGGAATGAATGACATATGACACTGGGTGATGGGGCGAAACGAGGATTCGGTGTTCAGAAGTTTGACAGAGTGAGCAATTGTCTATGCTGAACAATTACTGAGCCAGCAGAGAAAATAACGGAAACAAAACAACTGTTGAATATGACGCCAATGAAAGCAGAAACATAATACGAAGAAAACAGAAAGTGATCGTACATTTATATTGTCCATACTGAACAGAAACTTTGTGTTAGCCGCCTAACAGCAACCCTGTATTAATTATTATCAAATCTGGGATTACACAAAATCCATTTGTTGAGCTTGTTATCACATTTGAATTCCATTAGGTCAACTATTGTCCCCCTTCTGGTAGAACCTCCAGTGTGAGGTTTCCGGGTTTTGATTTTGGTGAAATTAATTTATCGCATTCACGTGATAATTGAATCATTTTGAGTTTCGTAGCAGTGTAAGTTTTCTGGTGACAGCTGGCTGTTAGTAAAAATTGATGGACAGTAATTCACGTCAATGTTTATTTTTTCCAATATTGGTCTTGAAAAAATGATTAGAAAGGATTTGCGTAGGGAGATAAAGTTAACATACAGATGACCTGACGTTGGAGAAAGAACAATCTAGCATAAGTACATGAAAATCTATAAATGTGTTGACTGCCTTAATAAACGATCTGTTGCCTGAGCCTTGTCTTCTGTTGTTACACGTTGGCACCAAATCCATTGTCAACAGTCTCAACCCACTTGAGAACATTTCTTCCGACGTCATATATTCATGAGTTTGCGATCGACACTCTCAGCGATTAACTATTGTCTGACAAGTTTGACAGTTGATTCATTACAATGCAGGCCGTAACTGTTTCCTACCAAAGCAGCTTCTTGTTCAAATGAAGATGTCATTACAGAGACAAGGTGTATTGAAACAGAATGGCCTCAGTGAATATGAGATTAGTTTACTTCAGTATCTACTGTGAATAATGATCTGCGTTATGTCACGTAAGTTGTCATAGCCAATGTTTGTGAAATTCAGACATCGCTCACACACACAGTCACTCCTTCTGAATACTCAGTTGACAAATACAACTTGATGATGTTTCAAGTGAAGGAGAGATCATCGGGAATGCAGATAGTCGTGTGAACGTACTTTGACTTGAGGAGTACATATTCATCACAACTGAGGTGCATTCACTACACTCCCAATAAATCGGTACACAGAAGACCACAATACCCTGGAGCTTCGTGTATCATTATTTGCACAGAGGTGGTTCATTTGTTCAATTCTGTAGAACAAATTCACTTCGAATAGTATTTTGCTATTCTGATTGATTCAGGGTGACTGCTTATCTAAATTATTCGGTTTGTCCAATGACACACATGGGGTTTGAGGTGAGATACTTTGTCAAGTTATACATTTGCGAGTGAATCACGGGTTTGCCTAGCAGTACTCTGTTTCTCAGTTTGCAGTTGTCACTGCTTCGCTCTAATCTCTCGAAGTGTGTTTTCGTATCGATGTGATATGTAGTGAAGCTGTAGAACTTCGAGTATGTTTGGGAATATCCTCGAATCATAGCGTAGTTATTCGATGTCGAATCCTAGTTTCCATGCTTTTTGCGCACATTTTTCACAAAACAGCACACCGAATATAAAATGGAAAGGGTAATACATACTAATGTGAAGAAACTCGTGTATATTTTAGTGATGGGTGAAGCAAAGCCGAAATTTTGCATAGTATTATTATCCTGTATGATCAGCTGATGGAAAATACCAATTTAATTTCTGTCTAACAGGTAAATAATTTTTTAGAAACACAAACAAAATCTTACAGACCTATTGACAGTATTTTTCCAATCACAACTCATCAATATAATCACGTTTTCACAATCAGTATAGGTGCTTAATATTCAAACCCTGTCCTGTGTGCGAACCATAAAGCTCAAAGGGGAAAGATTTCTAGTTGAGGTGACAGTGATTGCGCTCCATTAAGTGACCGGTTTTCTTAAGAAGATTTCGTGGTCTCTTGCTAGACACCTGGTGTGAGAACATCCCCATGAAGTGTGAAGTCACTTGAATAATGAATGAATAATGATATAACTGTTTCTCACATCAATGGATTGAGAATTCTGACTTTCTCTTCTATCACATAGCTAGACTGTTGTTACACAGTGTATGATGTTCTCTCAATTCTTCTTCAATGTTTGGATCTGTTTACCTCTGATTCACCTGGTTATCAGACTTCGAAAATTCTTCTGCCGTTTTGTGTGGTGCATCAACATCACCTTGCTCTTTTCAATGCTGTTAGACTGTAATTCCTCTTTCACTTAAAATTCACTGCCTAATTAAACAGTGACATGGTTGGTCAGCATCACTCAGAGAAGCACCTGAAGACAACGATGCTGTGATATATATTCATAAGGAATTCAGCTGATTTCACATATCTGCGATAGTGAAAGAACTCATATCGTTATTCGTTTTTGTAATCACACACAATACAAATCATCCAGAATTCCACTCGTAAATTATCTGATTTCTGCTTCACAAACAAATATTCGACTAATCTGATTACCTTGAAAGTTCAAAGATAACAATGGACGTGATTTTCTAGTCGAAATCTATCAAATCATTTTTGAGAACACTAAAATTACAATGATTATCCATCAGTCGGCTTATTGTCTAAAATTACGTGAATTGATGGACCTGATTGTTGAAATGTATTCGGGATAATTCAGGATAATGTCTCTCTCTCTCTCTCTCTCTCTATATATATATATATATATATATACATTTTGGTTGAGAGAATTATTTGCATACCGGTTACCGGCATGATCAACGTGATCTAATTGCCAGATGTATATATCACTGCTTCACATAGCAGCCTTTCACCTGTGCAACATGTTTTCCCAGCTCAGAAAGCTGAGTAATCTGTAAAATGGTTTGTTTGAATTAAATCGTTTCACTGAGTCAGGTTTTACCCGTAACGTTTCTGTGGACGTTAGTTAGGAATGATCAAAATGATCCCTACCTGGTTACATCATTTCAGATGAACGAGACAAGTATATTGACACCACTAGAAGGGAAACACTGCGTCTCGTTTGATTTTTTATTACACGAACTCTGATCTATTTCATGTTTCGTTCAAGCAAGTTTTTCAATACAATGCAACTTTTGAAATATTTTTCTTTTCTTCCATTCTTTCCTCCCTGCGAACTATAAGATCAAATAAAGTATAAGGTATGTTGAAATGTCTTCTGTTAATTGACTAACATCTGCATATATTTCTACTGAGTGCATCGGTTTGTGTTGTATTTACGTGAATTTTGGGTACATTCAGAGAGTTGGATGACCAGTTGCACCTGATGTGTGCCGGATTGGAAAGTGTTACCGTGCCATCATACTGTGACTTTTTTGGGTTGATCCTTTGCAGGCAGTCTCACTGTTTTTCTAAGCGGTAGATTCTCCATCGACACAGCTTATTCTCATTTTGTACCAAGGCTGACGATCGACTCCAATAGTAGCGCACTAAAAATTCAGAGACGTTATTACTGTTGTTTGATATGTGAAGTCTGTCACTCCTTTCACTTTCCTGTGCAGGATAATTTCAACATTTTATTCACTGTGGAAAATCACAACACAGTATGTCATCATTTAAAATGACTTGGCGATTCGCCTGCACTCTACGTCAGTGTGAACAAAGAGATTCTGATTTTAAAAGTCGGTTCCGTAGTCAGAAACATAACCATTCATTTGTTCGTGGTCACAATACATTTCCAGTCTGACTGCATTGAATATATATTTTGTGAATGCCAGCAAGTAACGGAATACGAACATCCACACTCGGTTAACTAGCGTAATATTGACAAAGTGCTCGAAACACTCAAACCGTAGACCGTCTGTCGCTTTGCCTAATGGCTACGCTACAAACGCACACGTGCAATCGATTAGTGGTAAGCATATCAGCCTACAGATGAGACCGCGGTCAACCGATTTTTGAAGATAAGAGAGACGAACTTCTGCAGATTAGATTCGAAATGGTAACTTTCATGATTATACGTATAGCAGAAAATAGAGAACCTCATAATTTTCAGTTGTTATTCAAATCAATTTGATGTCATTCAGACGAATGTGTACACGGTTTGATCTTCTTTTGAAGCTGGATTGCATATTGAAACAAACTGAAGAAAAGTGGGAAAGCACTTGGGAGAATTTGACAGTTGTTTCGTCACCCTAATTTCAGTTTCAACGGAAGTGCACAGCGAAGACCGGTGTTTCCACCGAGGACGGTCTGTTGCAAGGAAGGTTTGCTTGTAGAATAATGAATCCATCAACACTGAAACAGAATTGTTATTACCGTACTTTAAATGAACCCTTAACTATTCAGTGAAAGCTGTGCAGTAGTCTTTGTTGGTTTTCTATGAGTTTGTACCGACGATGGTCTGTTGCAAGGAACGTTTGTTGGTAGACTGTTCATCCAGTGAGGTCCGACTGAATAATCTTTTAACAATGACACATAATCAGTACGCCGTTCTTTCAATGAGCTGTTTACTTTTGCTTGTAGACTACATAATCCATTACCAGTGAAACATAATTCTTATACCGTAATTTTAATGAACCCGATGGTTGTAATGTGAAGATGTCGGATGCTACTTGCTTTATACCAATTCCATAATATAAGTGTCTCTTCTTGACAATTTCAAATTCAACAAGAACGCTTCACTACGCAATGTAATCAATCAGGCATTCAATATCTCAACAAACAGAAACATTGCGTTAAGTCGAAAAATTATTTTGAACAAACATTTTTTGGAAAAGATCTAATCTACAGCAAGGGGAAGAAAAATGACCATCATTCAAAAGATCCAGTGTATTCATATAGTAACTTCTGAGCAGAGCACTTGACATAGCATAGTTGAATGAATCTCTCAGTGTTTCAATAATTATGCCACAACTGATTTTCGCACGACCAAACTTCAATTGCTAGATGACGTCAACATTTTACAATCCCTGGAGGGAAAGACAATGAGAGAAAAAGTCGAAATGAACACATGAATGCTCATCAGAATCGGTTATTGTATAAACAATGACAAATTACGGATTGTATGATTGACGATGATTTATTTCTCGAATCCAAAGAAGTTGTGTAGTACTGGTGTTAGTTATATTGTTTTTGAAAGAGGTGCTAGTCGTCCACAGAAGTTGTCTAATCTGTAACACTGTCATTTCAGTGAGAAAGAGATCCGGGAAAGTTAAAACCAATATGATTTCATTCGAAAAGTATGTCCGGATGAGTGAAAGTGAGTCGAATACGCGTTATGGATACAGCCGATTGAGACGACAAATCAGGACATCACTGAAGAGCAATCCGACTTGAAAACGATCGCTTGATTGTCTGCGAATTATATGGAGGATATTGCGTGCATTTGCACGAGTGGGGGAGATGAGAACCTGTTCACATTCACACAGGCAGCTGAATGAATCTATTCAATTCAGTTGCTGATTCACTAGTTTCGCAAGATGATTTCAGGCATTTAGCTGTTCACAATGTTATATATTTTCCTGCTAACACCAACATAATTTCTCATAAAATTTCTTCCGCTATGTCACTAATACATATAAAGGAGAAATTGCAAGTAGTAGAGAGGATTTCTGGTGTCACACGAGATACATTCAGCCGACCGCTTGCACGTTTTCAAGTGGCCATTGACAGTAACATCAATCAGCTGGGCTAAATCCAACAATTCAACAACGCAGCTTATGGCCCCTGATGTTCTACCCGGTATAAGTGAGTCTGGTTTTGAAATTTCCATGCTGGAATACGCGAAGAGAACAGCGAAGAAGGCTTGGCGGAATATATGTGAATTGCCAAAATGTCAGAGAAGATGTTGAGTTGGATCAGGAGAAAGTTCAACTATCTCAGGTGATAAGTGAAACGAAATATTTCCGCAGAAATGGTCAAGAAATGAGACCACCAACAGGGATTCGATGAAATTCTGATGACGAGATAGCAGATATTCCAATGACTCACTCACACAGCGCCTATATTTTCAGTATTAGAACAATCAGTCTGAACGAATCTTGTTCATAGCTGAAACTGAAATAAACAAACTGTATCACGTTCAGATGGATTTCGTTTCGGAACGTTTTGATTAGGACTATTTGTGAAATTCATTTAAGAATATATTCCTGTGAGAAGATTACAGCGCAAAGCATACTGTGACGTTAGTCCTCAGACCATTGACATGTTTAGTGAAATTAGCCGAGATGAGACGTATTTGATTCGTTCAGCTACAGAGTACAGTCAACAATTAAACAAACAGTCCACGTGTGTTGATTTCACTTGTGGAACTGAAATCAACAAAATAAATCACATCAAGATGGATTTGTGAGACTGTCTCAACTTCAGTTGGTACTCCAATCATATTAGAAGAATTCACTGAAGAGTCTATTGGGATGTTAACTGTCATATATTTGGAAAATTCAATGTAGTCAGCCTTTGGAGAATACGGATGATCGTGCACACCCACCAAAGATATTTGTAATGTGAAACGTTTCAAAGCACACCCATAACGGCCTCAAATTTTCTATGGACGTGGAGGTTCACTAGAAAATGTAGGTTGTATTCCTGAGAATACGCTGAGTATTCACATCACCATCATCAAGAGATTTAGATGTAACGTTTGTCGTAAAGCTTCAAATGTCGCATGATTGACACTTTAAAAAGACTCACTTTGAACCTAGACGCTTTCCACTTTTGGTTTCCAATTCCTCTTTCGTTAGGGATGTGCCAAATTGAACATTGTAAGTGCATTTCACATCCTCAACTGTGAGGTTATGTTGTTTGTCCAAAGTGAAATTGATCTTATCAAATTTGACATTTACTTCATCTTAAAATCAACAAAAAGACATATGAATACTTTAATGGGAAGGATATAAATCTCTGCGAGTAGACCTAGTTCATGAATGAAGCGAAATGACAATAATTTTCTTATCCGTGGAGTTTCAAAGTTCGCATGGTAGAGATCACGAATGGGGGTTTTCAAGTCATTGATAGATTACACGAGCAATACGGAATTCTATTCACCTCGCAATCGTCGCTCAATTTTTGTAAGTATCAGTCTGTGAGTCCATAATATTCCCATGAACCTCCTAACACGATGCCAAGTAAATCAGGGATGTCACTCACTCTTCTATTCTTGGTAACAGGCAGAATTCACTTTTATTACGGGAAAATCAAACTTTATTGGGGTGCTCAATTTCTGGGTCTCGAAAACGGTTTCATCGAAGTTTCAGCCAGATCAGCGAAGCTCAATCACCGAAATTTGAATTCAAACAGAATTGAGATGTACTTCTTAGGCGATCGATTTAGACCACAGTGGGTGAATGGCCGACGAGCTAGCTTAAAATTAAACCTGAATTTCTTTACATTGAGCTGTTCCAGAGATTCTCAAAGGCGGCTGTCGAAAACGGTGCACGTCAGTGATCGATGTTTTCGCCGGTTCTCCAGAAACATGGTTGTCCGTGGTAACTCTTGCTAACTGAGTTTAAAAACGAAGTATTTAACAATTAATGTAACCGTGTATTTTTGGGAGGAAGTTGGTTTATAGACCTCGTGATGATGAAATCATTCCTGCTTCGCTTACTGCTTTTCACAGACCGACGAACTGAATAACTTGTCGACTCAACAATTTCGTTCACAATTTGAACCTTATTATTAACCCTGAGCTGCGTAGCAGGCGATTTCGACTGAGCGAAAAACAACAATCACTGATCAGATCATCACGTGAAAACTGGATCAGAAGCTTCAGGTGACGAGACGATCTCACGAGCTATTCATTCACTAGGACGGAAGCCAGTAGCATATGTACTCTCCCATTTACTAGCCAGCAATATATAGCACCGACAACACCCAGTCTCATCACTTGTGCGGATGTTTCCTCTACGTGACCACGAACTGTTACTGGAATTCCAGGTTACTTCATCCCACAGGAACTCCGGATATCAGTCAGTCACCAGTGAAAGGCTTCATGAATTTTACGAAGCAATATCTTTTCATAATCAGTCAGAGCGATATCAAACTCAATGAGGAAAATGTTTCAATATAAATGAATAAAAATTACCATTCGGTCCAAGTGTCATTTGGAGAATGAAGCTTTCTGATTTAATCCTCATCATACTGACGATGCACAGACCGACGATCATGATGAGGTTTAGTCTTGACTTCTGAGACAGCATCTCACTAAAATTATGTAGAGAAGCGAAAACTTGATGGTGTAATTTGAAAAGAATAACGGAAAGTGACTTGTTCTTTTACTTTGACTTTCGAGTGTAGTATACGCCTGCAACAGCACATCACAATTATTACTGTTCTAACCGACTCAATTTTGTTTGTACACAAGATCGCCAGTTATCACTCATCTCCAAACTCACATCATTTCCTCCATAACGTCTTCACACCAACGGACAAATCCAGATTTACGAATCGCGGTGCAATTCAGGCATGACGTTGACGAAACTGACTTAGCAAGCAATAGTGGAATAATCGAATGCAGGAAACTAATTTGTCGTATGTGTTTCAGAATAAGTGAGTCTTCGTAAAGAGCTATGCAAATATAATTTTGTATTCCGTAAACATTGGCTGAACAGAAAGTGAAATTTTCAAGTCATTTGGACACAGATCGGAGAGAAGTAATCTCAACACTACTTAGTTTGGAATGTATTAACAATGATATGTGTGATTTGTCTGATATCATCAAAGCAAGTGTATCTATGTGAGGCCAATATAATTCAGCAGATAACTGATCCACATTCAGTCTCGTGTCTTCATTAAACAGACAAGATGTCAAGCAATTTTTTGAAACAGACTTACCACAAATGATCACGCGGTAAAAACACACAGCTATAAATCATGAAGACATTTAATACAGAATTCATGAACGACTCAAACTACTAGGCCTTACAATTCCAAACAAATGTTCAGATTTCCTATGTTTCCACTCTGCACAATACTAGATATGGTAAATTGTAAATTACGAGTGGACTGTCCAGGCACTCACATTTTGTTAACGAGAATGTGAAACATCCTCAAACGGTAATTACATAGTACATAGTATATCATATGAATATTGATACCACTGGAACTCACCCGAAATGTGTACTGAATAGTCACTGACTAAGTGGACACTGACAGAATATTCTCTAGGACTATTTATACCACTAACACATGACACCATTCCGTTCATTGGTTACTTCTAGCTACCAATCAGAATTTGACTGAATCTCTTGTCTTTGCTTGTGTGACAATCATCAATTCAGATATTATCTGACTCGACTTGATTGCATGGAGGCCGATGTAAAAATAATAGTGACGATATCAAGAAACGAATCGAAACTGTAGATCATTGTTCAGATTACCGTTTCCATCTAGACAAATATATATATAGGATATACGTCAGAAAATGTATATCTCACCGGAAAATCCATTATTAGCATCAACTATCTGTTACATGAAGTACTTACGTGGATGTAAATTAGCTTTGCAATAGACGATGTTCTTGATGCTCGTTGCACGAAAGTTGATGGCTTTCATGATGCGAATTGTTTTGTGGATGTCTCAATTGGGGACAGCACCACAAGCTTCTACATCAGGCAGATGACTCATGAATACGCTGAAATGCGCATTTGAATTCGATTCCACTGTTTCTCACCAGACATTTCGATATCCTCACATTGATCACAACACCTGGTTGTGAAATACTCACTGGAAGGCATCAACACGTGAACAGAGGCTAAACACTTAGGTCCCCTTAGATGAAGAGAACGCCAGAGGCATGGGAGCCTAACAGGCTGTCGAAATCTTGGATGACGAAATGGCAGTACAGTATTCTCAAATGCTATTCAACTGTTTTCCATTTGATATCAATCCGTGATCCAACTTCAAGTAAAAATCAATCCCTTAAACTTAACTTTTGAAAAGAAAATCAAAAATGATTGAGGAAGTAATGACTATTATTAATAATCCTTCAATTCCTAGGGGAACACAGGGCTTCAGCTGCGCATCTCCACTGCCTTCTGTTTTCTGTTAAATGTTTCACCCCACCCCAAATCTGCCCACATGCTTTCATCTCCTCTTCATATGACCTCCTTCTAGTCACCCTTGCATTGACGACCAACTCGCCGCTTTCTCTTTCGGGTTCCTCTCGAGCGATGGCCTGTCTAGTGATGTCACTCGATGGTTTCCTAAGCGTATGGCCGATCCATCTTCATATCTTCCTGCCTATTTGTTTCACAATCGGTTCCTGCTGTGTTGGTTCGCTCATTGCCAGAGATCCCAGTTGCTGGTCTTTTCTGATCGGCCATCTGATCTTGACTATTCAGCAAAGACAACTGCTAATGAAGGTCTGAAGATATGATGCACCATGTTTCGGATCTGTTAGTAGCACAGACTTCACACAGGAGTTGAAGATCCGTATGTTATTTTTGATGCTGAGTGCTGTTCACCTCCACACAGACTTAGAAGTAATGAAAGCCTGTCTTGCTTTTCCGATTCTGGCTTTGATATCCTCGTCAGTTCCGTCGGCCTGTGGTGGAAACTATGATTCCCGGGTAGGTGAATGAGTTTGTTTCTCTCAGGTTCCTCCGATTTATGCTGGCTAATTGTTGTCTGTTGTTGTCGCTGGGGCTGCTGGTGTTGGCCAGGAAGCTTCATCACATCTGTTTTATCTATGTTCACCTGAAGTCCTATCTCCTGTTGATGATTCTTCTGCCAACTTGTTGCTTTTCACTTGCATATCTTCCAGCTTCTGGGAAATCAGACATATATCATCGCCGAAGTCCAGATCCTCAAGTATTTTGTGTGAGTCTATTTTATGCCTGTCTCCTCATTGCCTGTTATCTGTCACATTATCCAATCTACTACAGTCAGGAAGATCATTGGCGATAGTAGGCAGCCTTGCATCACTCCCGTCCTTACTTCGAAGTCTTCCGTAAGTCTCACATTGTGGATAACATGGCATGCAGCACTGTCGTGTAACACTTGGATGATATGTATAAATGTCGACGGCACCCCGTAGCAGCGAATTAGTTGCCAAATGACCTCTCGATTGACGCTGTCCTAGGCCTTTTCATTTTCATTTTGTATTTGTATTACATGTTCACATTGTATGAATAGTAACCGATTGAAAGTTGAAGCGCACTAAATCGACTCTGTTATTCTTTTCTGACGGCACTGATTCTGGACGCAAGCACTGATGCAAATTGTGGTCTAGGATATTAGCTTGCAGTCTAAACTCACCGAGGTATATGAAGTACTACTGAGGAGCATCCACTCACTCACTATACAATGGCCATGATCGCACAACGAAGACAACGTATTCCTGAAAATTCCTGCTTAATTACTATTTCTTATTCTTATTAGCTCAGCCAGACTATTCAACTAAATAATTCCGTTTGTCTACGTGAAATACTTGAGGAGGGTTTTAGTTTGCTGGTAAATGGCTTTATTGGCTGCATATCAGTTTGGATTCATCACTTATCCTCAGTACTTACTCGAGGAATGTTTCATACTGACTGTCACACCAACGCTCACGTAGTGTTCATACACATGAAGAACTGACACAAATCTCCAACCTCGTGCAGTGAAAGCAAACAAACAGATTCTCCTCAATGATAACACAAAATGTGAGAGACTGAGAGTAGTTATGCGCTACCACTCGAATGACGAATGAACGAATTTACACTCACAGATAGTCTTTCAAACAGAAAAAATAACTTATTATTTCAATGAGTATATTCATATTCACCCGTGTTAGTTCTTGATTTCGTTGAGTGACTCCATTGTCAATGGCACCTCACAATGTACAAAAGGAATGTCAGTAGATTGTCACTACACAAAATTCGACTCCTTGAACATGTCGTATTTTTCTGGTGAAATTGTCAGTGTGATTGCTCTGTTTCATGGAAGGTATCTGCTGACACGCAACTGCAGGATTGCCAGTGAACACTTTCACACAGTTCATTTGATCGGAGGAAAACGGAATTACAAATCAAACTACGACCGAACGATTTATGAGGGAAAGAAAGATACACTATTGTTCATAAGATTCGATTTGTTGACCATGAGTGCATTACACATAACAGAAAATGAGTACTCGCATGATTATCAATCAATTTGGATTTTTGTTGACGAGTAAGTTTCCAGGCGTTTAAGTGTATTATCAGTTTGATCGCAGGATGACATCCATTGATAAAGACATGGAAAACAATTGACAGTATTGGTCACCTGTTTACAAAGCAGAAGTTACATAGAGTAAAAATAAAGAGTGCAGTATCAACTCAGTTTTCATCAACCCGAACCAGATTACGTCAAGTTTTATCAACTGCGAATGCTATATGTTATTCGTTATTATCAACATTTATATCACGATGATATCATGAGTTCCGAGTGAGGCATCACGTATCCACCTTGTTCCACTATTTGCAGTCATCAATGGCTGGCATCACGATTTCCCGTTTTTCATTATGAAGACACGATAGACAGAAGATGGGACATCACATATTAATGGAAGGAAGAAAAATAATTAACGATGCCTTGCCGGTTAATTGTGATGATATGCATGATGTTCAGCATGATAAGTTTGATGTTCAAGGTTTACTATCTAGTTATAGTAAAGGCTTGAAGCTTCCCACGTTTGAACCTCAGTACTCTGACCATCCACATTTCATCAAGGAGTTTGAGGTCATGTTGAGTATTTTTGTATTGAGTGATGAAATGAAGTTGATGTTTTTTATTAAGGTAATGCACTAGTGTGGCTGCAAGTGTCAAACAGCTCTACAAGTTCATACCCTCAAACGAAGGATATATCAAGGCGATGAGGTTATTACGTCAAAGCTTTTGAAGGCATTTATTATATCCTGTAACATTTTGAGACCTTTAAGAGTAATAGGTCTCAGTTGAACGATAATTCATAGGAACTTGCAGAGTTCTTGGACAGTTTATTGGTATATGGAAATTGCGTAGATGAATTGAATTCCAGTTCCGTGCTTGAAAATCTTTCCCAGAGACCAAACTACAGAGAAGGTTCATAAAATAAATCTCCCGTCTAGAAGAGGATGGTTTGTGGCCCGGTTTCAATGATATCGTTGGCCTGGTGAAAAAGAGTGTCAACCAAGCTATGAGCAGGTTTGCCAGTACACTGCATCCCACTCCTTGCATAGAGAAAGCACAGAGCAAAACGCAATCGTTTATGATGAAAGGATTACAGAGAAGTGGATATCGAGAAAGCTGTATGGTGTCAAGTAATCTATGCAAACCTTATGGCCATTTTAGTGGGACTTCCTCAACAGATAGGTTACAAGCTGCAAAACAAACACGCTTGTGTTTCTTCCGTTTGCAAGAAGTGCATAGAAAAGCGAACTGTGAGGCAGTGAGGACGTTTAGTAGTGAGCAAAATGATGAAGTCGATCATACAAACGGCGGTAAAGTGGATATTTGTGACAATGGTCATGACAGTGCACATTTCTCTTTCGTTGATCATGATGACCTGAGGAAAATGCCTACTACTAATACTACTACTACTACTGAGTTGCATGAAGATTCTGTTTTACTTGAAGGTGAAGTAAAATTTAAAGGCAGATGCGTTTGCATAAGGTATAGGTACTAGTGAGGCCGTCATTGTAAATGGTGCACGTGCAATCCACATTCGACCGATATTAAATCTGGACTGCAGTCAATCATAAAAGACTGCAATGATGCTAATCTTGCGGTTAGGCAACCTTTTATAGATCGAAAAACAACAACAAGAACTTCTGATGCACCTCTACGTTCATCAACTGGTATCAGTCAGTCGTCGTTGATGTTGTCATCCACATTGAAGTTGACGTCCATGAACTCATGTGTCTTGTGCTGTGACTATGCTGGTATCGCTCCGTTTAAAGGACGAATGTCAATGGTCAGTTTAGGGAGGATAAGCCAACTGTGTATGAGAGTGTAATTGTCAAACGGACTTGCATGAATAAAGGCAGTTCACGTTTCAAATAGGTATTTGAATGCTATTATCTTTGGTGTAAATTACTCTGTTTCTATGCTCGGTTGGTCAGATACGTCATATGCTTTTTAGTCATCTATACTCTGAGATACAATGACATGTGCGTGTCACCGTTCAAAGTTGAGGATAAAGATGATAGAAGAAGGTCAGCAAATGAACTCTGCGACGATTTTCCAAATTAAGGAGTCAACCTGGACGTCTTTACACTTGGATTGTCAACCTGAGAAGGAATGTAGGCGTATTGCTGTAATTCCTACCGTTTTCAAGGGTAGCTCGTCAAGGCTGAATCCACAACATTTGACGCATTAATTGTACATATGTTTGTGTTAATTATTTGAGTGGGTTCCAATTCATATAATTGTTGGTTAATTTTATAGATGTCGCATTGTGTGAATCACCTTGTAATGTTATTGTAAGTACTTCTGAAGTCATTTATACTCTTCTACAAATGTGAACGAATCGAGGAGTATTTTAGTCAGTGCATGTGAATTTATACGCCACGGAGGGGATTGAATTAGGCTGACATAGGGCAGCTAACACCCCGTGGACCAGATCAGTGATGGTACCGTCGACAGTGAGCGAAGGAAAGTTCAGATAGTTGAAGACGGTCCCACAAGCCAGGGAGAGCGTGTGAGTGTGATGATGTAAGCTCATTGTCTACTGAGGGATTTTGTTCTGCCTTTAGTCCTGGTTCGCCCAAGTTCCAGGATAAGAATTTCAGTACGAGATTATCGTCCCCATGGAAAACAGAGATGGACCCTTTTCTTACCGGGGAGAGCCAACTCATGATTGTATGCTGAAACTCAACTCCATGTTTTGGCGGAAGTAACCAATACTGCAGTCATCGTTCCATTGTTTGCTGTTTGTCAGAAGACGGAGAAATACTAACCGCAGTATTATTGTGATTAATGGCTTTGACATTTATTCCTAGACTTTGTGTACAACAACCTTATGATAGAATCTATATCGAAGCAAGAATAAAGGATTCTTGAGTCACCAATATGTGTTCTGGTTTACGCCTTTCTTTTACACATAGTCGCTGAACGTCTTCTAAAAAATAGTGTATTGAACACTGGAAAATTGTGTAAAATAAGCTGGCGTCCAAGACGAAGTCTTCAGGTCGAATTGAACGTGACCGGAAATCAGACGTCGTGTAAGTTTTCTCATCATTATAACAATCATGAGATTAATCAAGTAGCACTTTGACCACTGTCCACTTAGATAGTGGCTGATTTCCGCCTCACACTCAGCCAATACACTCAGGTGATGACCTTTCGAATTAAAAGTTTGCAATGGACGTGATTTTCTGGAAGAGATTTATCCAGGAACTCATTAGAAATCGAAAAGGCGAATATTGAGCATTAGTCGACTGATTGTGTAAAAGTGCGTGATTTGACGATGACGAGGCAGATTGTTGAAATGTATTCAGGTCAATGTGTGCATGTATTAGTTAGCCACGTTCACATATTTTTGGATGGATGATTAATCTACTGATTGTTATAATGATGCGAACAATTACACGACGGTCACGTTAAATTTTTCAAAAAGTCTTCTGCCTAAACGTCAGCTGACTAAACACAATGTTACCTCAAGTTTATTTCACGAATGATAGCAGCTACTGATTTCTGACTATAACGAGCACTTCTAGTGAAATGACGCACTGATATTGAAGTGGAATAAGTAATGATAGGCCAAACATATTGAAAAGACCTAGAGTATTTCGAAGCACCACGGAAATGACAGAGAAGTGTTTGAATTCTGGTGGTCCATTGAGTCAGAGCATAACACACGCATTCATTAACATTTTCACCGAATGTATCAAGTGTGAATGAGTGAGCTAACTCTAGGATAGTATACAAATAAAAAATTCGCGACTGAAATTGTCAAAGCTAATAAAAATCAAATACGTATTTCAACACCGGTTGTGAAGTGATACAATTATATCACATATCTTGGAGGATTTCTATACGTTCACATTTCATATTTATAATTACTTTAAGTGAAGATGACTGTGAATAGCGTATGATGGCCTAATCAGTATACTTCTCATTTTACCGAGTACAGTATATTACTATACACACAGTCTATAGATATGATGGTGCAGTCAATCACGAATCCAAGACGGGAGATTTATTTTATGAACCTTCTCCGTAGTTTGGTCTCTGGGAAAGATTTTCAAGCACGGAACTGGAATTCAATTCATCTACGCAATTTCCATATACCAATAAACTGTCCAAGAACTCTGCAAGTTCCTATGAATTATCGTTCAACTGAGACCTATTACTCTTAAAGGTCTCAAAATGTTACAGGATATAATAAATGCCCTTCAAAAGCTTTGACGTAATAACCTCATCGCCTTGATATATCCTTCGTTTGAGGGTATGAACTTGTAGAGCTGTTTGACACTTGCAGCCACACTAGTGCATTACCTTAATAAAAAACATCAACTTCATTTCATCACTCAATACAAAAATACTCAACATGACCTCAAACTCCTTGATGAAATATGGATGGTCAGAGTACTGAGGTTCAAACGTGGGAAGCTTCAAGCCTTTACTATAACTAGATAGTAAACCTTGAACATCAAACTTATCATGCTGAACATCATGCATATCATCACAATTAACCGGCAAGGCATCGTTAATTATTTTTCTTCCTTCCATTAATATGTGATGTCCCATCTTCTGTCTATCGTGTCTTCATAATGAAAAACGGGAAATCGTGATGCCAGCCATTGATGACTGCAAATAGTGGAACAAGGTGGATACGTGATGCCTCACTCGGAACTCATGATATCATCGTGATATAAATGTTGATAATAACGAATAACATATAGCATTCGCAGTTGATAAAACTTGACGTAATCTGGTTCGGGTTGATGAAAACTGAGTTGATACTGCACTCTTTATTTTTACTCTATGTAACTTCTGCTTTGTAAACAGGTGACCAATACTGTCAATTGTTTTCCATGTCTTTATCAATGGATGTCATCCTGCGATCAAACTGATAATACACTTAAACGCCTGGAAACTTACTCGTCAACAAAAATCCAAATTGATTGATAATCATGCGAGTACTCATTTTCTGTTATGTGTAATGCACTCATGGTCAACAAATCGAATCTTATGAACAATAGTGTATCTTTCTTTCCCTCATAAATCGTTCGGTCGTAGTTTGATTTGTAATTCCGTTTTCCTCCGATCAAATGAACTGTGTGAAAGTGTTCACTGGCAATCCTGCAGTTGCGTGTCAGCAGATACCTTCCATGAAACAGAGCAATCACACTGACAATTTCACCAGAAAAATACGACATGTTCAAGGAGTCGAATTTTGTGTAGTGACAATCTACTGACATTCCTTTTGTACATTTGTGAGGTGCCATTGACAATGGAGTCACTCAACGAAATCAAGAACTAACACGGGTGAATATGAATATACTCATTGAAATAATAAGTTATTTTTTCTGTTTGAAAGACTATCTGTGAGTGTAAATTCGTTCATTCGTCATTCGAGTGGTAGCGCATAACTACTCTCAGTCTCTCACATTTTGTGTTATCATTGAGGAGAATCTGTTTGTTCGCTTTCACGCCACGAGGTTGGAGATTTCTGTCAGTTCTTCATGTGTATGAACACTACGTGAGCGTTGGTGTGACAGCCTAGACCACAATTCACGTCAGTACTTGAGTACACAATACTTGCCGTCAGAAATGAATAACAGTGTCGATTTAGTGCGCTTCAACTTTCAATTGGTCACTATATATACAATACGAAAATGAAATACAAAAGCAAATTGGAACTGAAATCTCCTTCGACAGCGTCAATCGAGAGGTCATTTGGCAACTAATTCGGTGCTACGGGGTGCCGTCGACATTTATACATATCATCCAAGTGTTACACGACAGTGCTGCATGCCATGTTATCCACAATGTGAGACTTACGGAAGACTTCGAAGTAAGGACGGGAGTGATGCAAGGCTGCCTACTATCGCCAATGATCTTCCTGACTGTAGTAGATTGGATAATGTGACAGATAACAGGCAATGAGGAGACAGGCATAAAATAGACTCACACAAAATACTTGAGGATCTGGACTTCGGCGATGATATATGTCTGATTTCCCAGAAGCTGGAAGATATGCAAGTGAAAAGCAACAAGTTGGCAGAAGAATCATCAACAGGAGATAGGACTTCAGGTGAACATAGATAAAACAGATGTGATGAAGCTTCCTGGCCAACACCAGCAGCCCAGCGACAACAACAGACAACAATTAGCCAGCATAAATCGGAGGAACCTGAGAGAAACAAACTCATTCACCTACCCGGGAATCATAGTTTCCACCACAGGCCGACGGAACTGACGAGGATATCAAAGCCAGAATCGGAAAAGCAAGACAGGCTTTCATTACTTCTAAGTCTGTGTGGAGGTGAACAGCACTCAGCATCAAAAATAACATACGGATCTTCAACTCCTGTGTGAAGTCTGTGCTACTAACAGATCCGAAACATGGTGCATCATATCTTCAGACCTTCATTAACAGTTGTCTTTGCTGAATAGTCAAGATCAGATGGCCGATCAGAAAAGACCAGCAACTGGGATCTCTGGCAATGAGCGAACCAACACAGCAGGAACCGATTGTGAAACAAATAGGCAGGAAGATATGAAGATGGATCGGCCATACGCTTAGGAAACCATCGAGTGACATCACTAGACAGGCCATCGCTCGAGAGGAACCCGAAAGAGAAAGCGGTGAGTTGGTCGTCAATGCAAGGGTGACTAGAAGGAGGTCACATGAAGAGGAGATGAAAGCATGTGGGCAGATTTGGGGTGGGGTGAAAAATTTAACAGAAAACAGAAGGCAGTGGAGATGCGCAGCTGAAGCCCTGTGTTCCCCTAGGAATTGAAGGATTATTAATAATAGTCATTACTTCCTCAATCATTTTTGATTTTCTTTTCAAAAGTTGAGTTTAAGGGATTGATTTTTACTTGAAGTTGGATCACGGATTGATATCAAATGGAAAACAGTTGAATAGCATTTGAGAATACTGTACTGCCATTTCGTCATCCAAGATTTCGACTGCCTGTTAGGCTCCCATGCCTCTGGCGTTCTCTTCATCTAAGGGGACCTAAGTGTTTAGCCTCTGTTCACGTGTTGATGCCTTCCAGTGAGTATTTCACAACCAGGTGTTGTGATCAATGTGAGGCTATCAAAGTGTCTGGTGAGAAACAGTGGAATCGAATTCAAATGCGCATTTCAGCGTATTCATGAGTCATCTGCCTGATGTATAAGCTTGTGGTGCTGTTCCAAATGGAGCCATCCACAAGACAATTCGCATCATGAAAGCCATCAACTTTCGTGCAACGAGCATCAAGAACATCGTCTATTGCAAAGCTAATTTACATCCACGTAAGTACTTCATGTAACAGATAGTTGATGCTAATAATGGATTTTCCGGTGAGATATACATTTCCTGGGGTTTTTACCTTATATCTGTCTAGATGGAAACAGTAATCTGAACAATGATCTATACTTTTGATTGCGTTTCTTGATATCGTCACTATTATTTTTACATTGGCCTTCTCTGGAATCAAGTTAAGTCAGATAATATCTGAATTGATGATTGTCACACAAGCAAAGACAAGAGATTCAGTCAAATTCTGATTGGTACCTGGAGGTAACCAATGAACGGATTGTTGTCATGTGTTAGTGGTATAAATAGTCCTAGAGAATATTCTGTCAGTGTCCACTTAGTCAGTGACTATTCAGTACACATTTCGGGTGAGTTCCAGTGGTATCAATATTCATATGATATACTATGTACTATGTAATTACCGTTTGAGGATGTTTCACATTCTCGTTAACAAAATGTGAGTGCCTGGACAGTCCACTCGTAATTTACAATTTACCATATCTAGTATTGTGCAGAGTGGAAACATAGGAAATCTGAACATTTGTTTGGAATTGTAAGGCCTAGTAGTTTGAGTCGTTCATGAATTCTGTATTAAATGTCTTCGTGATTTATAGCTGTGTGTTTTTACCGCGTGATCATTTGTGGTAAGTCTGTTTCAAAAAATTGCTTGACATCTTGTCTGTTTAATGAAGACACGAGACTGAATGTGGATCAGTTATCTGCTGCCTTATATACTGCATATACCATCCAACAACACCCTCATCAACCTTAACGTCAATTCGCCTTCTCCTTGGATGGATAAGCATTCAGTAGTTCGTACAACTTCGTGGTTTGCTCATGTCAATCAGTGAGTAGAATACGGCCTCACATAGATACACTTGCTTTGATGATATCAGACAAATCACACATATCATTGTTAATACATTCCAAACTAAGTAGTGTTGAGATTACTTCTCTCCGATCTGTGTCCAAATGACTTGAAAATTTCACTTTCTGTTCAGCCAATGTTTACGGAATACAAAATTATATTTGCATAGCTCTTTACGAAGACTCACTTATTCTGAAACACATACGACAAATTAGTTTCCTGCATTCGATTATTCCACTATTGCTTGCTAAGTCAGTTTCGTCAACGTCATGCCTGAATTGCACCGCGATTCGTAAATCTGGATTTGTCCGTTGGTGTGAAGACGTTATGGAGGAAATGATGTGAGTTTGGAGATGAGTGATAACTGGCGATCTTGTGTACAAACAAAATTGAGTCGGTTAGAACAGTAATAATTGTGATGTGCTGTTGCAGGCGTATACTACACTCGAAAGTCAAAGTAAAAGAACAAGTCACTTTCCGTTATTCTTTTCAAATTACACCATCAAGTTTTCGCTTCTCTACATAATTTTAGTGAGATGCTGTCTCAGAAGTCAAGACTAAACCTCATCATGATCGTCGGTCTGTGCATCGTCAGTATGATGAGGATTAAATCAGAAAGCTTCATTCTCCAAATGACACTTGGACCGAATGGTAATTTTTATTCATTTATATTGAAACATTTTCCTCAATTGAGTTTGATATCGCTCTGACTGATTATGAAAAGATATTGCTTCGTAAAATTCATGAAGCCTTTCACTGGTGACTGACTGATATCCGGAGTTCCTGTGGGATGAAGTAACCTGGAATTCCAGTAACAGTTCGTGGTCACGTAGAGGAAACATCCGCACAAGTGATGAGACTGGGTGTTGTCGGTGCTATATATTGCTGGCTAGTAAATGGGAGAGTACATATGCTACTGGCTTCCGTCCTAGTGAATGAATAGCTCGTGAGATCGTCTCGTCACCTGAAGCTTCTGATCCAGTTTTCACGTGATGACCTGATCAGTGATTGTTGTTTTTCGCTCAGTCGAAATCGCCTGCTACGCAGCTCAGGGTTAATAATAAGGTTCAAATTGTGAACGAAATTGTTGAGTCGACAAGTTATTCAGTTCGTCGGTCTGTGAAAAGCAGTAAGCGAAGCAGGAATGATTTCATCATCACGAGGTCTATAAACCAACTTCCTCCCAAAAATACACGGTTACATTAATTGTTAAATACTTCGTTTTTAAACTCAGTTAGCAAGAGTTACCACGGACAACCATGTTTCTGGAGAACCGGCGAAAAACATCGATCACTGACGTGCACCGTTTTCGACAGCCGCCTTTGAGAATCTCTGGAACAGCTCAATGTAAAGAAATTCAGGTTTAATTTTAAGCTAGCTCGTCGGCCATTCACCCACTGTGGTCTAAATCGATCGCCTAAGAAGTACAACTCAATTCTGTTTGAATTCAAATTTCGGTGATTGAGCTTCGCTGATCTGGCTGAAACTTCGATGAAACCGTTTTCGAGACCGAGAAATTGACCACCCCAATAAAGTTTGATCTTCCCGTATTAAAAGTGAATTCTGTCTATTACGTGAAATAGAAGAGTGAGTGACATCCCTGATTTACTTGGCATCGTGTTAGGAGGTTCATGGGAATATTATGGACTCACAGACTGATACTTACAAAAATTGAGCGACGATTGCGAGGTGAATAGAATTCCGTATTGCTCGTGTAATCTATCAATGACTTGAAAACCCCCATTCGTGATCTCTACCATGCGAACTTTGAAACTCCACGGATAAGAAAATTATTGTCATTTCGCTTCATTCATGAACTAGGTCTACTCGCAGAGATTTATATCCTTCCCATTAAAGTATTCATATGTCTTTTTGTTGATTTTAAGATGAAGTAAATGTCAAATTTGATAAGATCAATTTCACTTTGGACAAACAACATAACCTCACAGTTGAGGATGTGAAATGCACTTACAATGTTCAATTTGGCACATCCCTAACGAAAGAGGAATTGGAAACCAAAAGTGGAAAGCGTCTAGGTTCAAAGTGAGTCTTTTTTAAAGTGTCAATCATGCGACATTTGAAGCTTTACGACAAACGTTACATCTAAATCTCTTGATGATGGTGATGTGAATACTCAGCGTATTCTCAGGAATACAACGTACATTTTCCAGTGAACCTCCACGTCCATAGAAAATTTGAGGCCGTTATGGGTGTGCTTTGAAGCGTTTCACATTCCAAATATCTTTGGTGGGTGTGCACGATCATCCGTATTCTCCAAAGGCTGACTACACTGAATTTTCCAAATATATGACAGTTAACATCCCAATAGACTCTTCAGTGAATTCTTCTAATATGATTGGAGTACCAACTGAAGTTTAGACAGTCTCACAAATCCATCTTGATGTGATTTATTTTGTTGATTTCAGTTCCACAAGTGAAAGAAACACACGTGGACTGTTTGTTTAATTGTTGACTGTACTCTGTAGCTGAACGAATCAAATACGTCTCATCTCGGCTAATTTCACTAAACATGTCAATGGTCTGAAGACTAACGTCACAGTATGCTTTGCGCTGTTATCTTCTCCAGGAAAATATACTTTTTATGAAGTTCACAAATAGTCTCACTCAAAGTGTTCCGAAATGAAATCTATCAAAATGTCATACAGTTTGTTCAGTTTAGTATCAGCTTGAAACAAGATTCGTTCAGACTGATTGTTCTAATACTGACAATATAGGTGCTGTGTCAGTGCGTCATTGGAATATCTGCTATCTCGTCATCAGAATTTCGTCGAATCCCTGTTGGTGGTCTCATTTCTTGACCATTTCTGCGGAAATATTTCGTTTCACTTATCACCTGAGATAGTTGAACTTTCTCCTGATCCAACTCAACATCTTCTCTGACATTTTGGCAATTCACATATATTCCGCCAAGCCTTCTTCGCTGTTCTCTTCGCGTATTGCAGCATGGAAATTTCAAAACCAGACTCACTTATACCGGGTAGAACATCAGGAGCCGTAAGCTGCGTTGTTAAAGTGTTGGATTTAGCCCAGCTGATTGATGTTACTGTCAATGGCCACTTGAAAACGTGCAAGCGGTCGGCTGAATGTATCTCGTGTGACAGCAGAAATCCTCTCTACCACTTGCAATTTCTCCTTTATATGTACTAGTGACATAGCGGAAGAAATTTTATGAGAAATTATGTTGGTGTTAGCAGGAAAATATATAACATTGTGAACAGCTAAATGCCTGAAATCATCTTGCGAAACTAGTGAATCAGCAACTGAATTGAATAGTTTCATTCAGCTGTCTATGTGAATGCGAACAGGTTCTCATCTCCTCCACTCGTGCACATCCACCCAATATCCTCCAAATTAATCGCAGACAATCAAGCAATCGTTTACAAGTCGGAGTGCTCTTGAGTGATGGCCTGATATGTCGTCTCAATCGACTGTGCCTATAACACGTATTCGACTCATTTTCACCCATCCAAACATTCTTGTGGAATGACATGATATTGGTTTTGACTTTCCCGGAATTCTTTTTCACTGAAATGACACTGTGACAGACTAGACCACTTCTGTGGACGATTAGCATCTCTTTCAAATACAATATAACTACCATCAGTACTACACATTTGACTTTGATTCGAGAAATACGTCATTATCTATTATATATTCCGTAATCAACGACTGCATGTTCGATAACTGTTTCTGATGTGTATTCATGTGTTCATTTCATCTTTTTCTCTCAATATCTTCCTCTATAGGGATTGTAAATTGATGCAACCAACAAGCCGTTAAATTGTGGTTGTGCGAAACGAAATTGAAGCAGTCACCGACTCAGATATCATAAATATGGTATTACTGAGGTATAATTTTAACTGTGCTATTTCAAACGCTCTGCTCAGATGTTACTAAATGAATACGCCCGATGTTCTGAATATCGCTTATTCTTCCTCCCCTTTCTGTAGATTTGATCGTTCCAATAAATATTGTTTAAAATTATTTTATCGATTTTATGCAATGTTTCTGTTTGTTGAGATATTGAGTGCATGATTAATGTCATTGCGTAGTGTAGCCTTGTTGTTGAATTTGATATTGTCAAGAAGAGACACTTATGTTATGGAATTGGTATAAAGCAAGTAGTATCCGACATCTTCATTGCATTCAGTTCTTGCATACGCAGTTTGTGCATGTGATCGGCGATCGCGTAATCTTCGTTCACACAATCATAGGAGCAATGAAACTTGTTAATATTCATTGGACTTCTCGGAGGATTCATTCTCTTCTTCACATGTAGATTCACATGTATACACAATTTTGTGTTACACGAAAAAACGTTGGTAAAACAGTGATCACTTTTCATAATCATAGTTAATCATATTAGTGGTCAAAGCGGTCGAAGAAACAAATTAGAATTAGGTGGGTAGAAAGGGACAAGGTTTGTACTGGGATAGTCTAAGTGGGCGAATAACCTAGCTTTATATGCATTCGCCAGGTTCCTCCAATTGAGTGGAACACGTTTCAGGAGCATGACCAAAACGAAAGCATACTGCCTTCGTTAGTTTGTTCTGCACGCTTTAGATTAACCATACTGCTACTTTGATAAAATAACATCAAGGAGGTGGCATTGCTACTGACACTCTTTCAAAGTGGTAGCCTAATCCTTTACTTCATGACTCTTGGCCAATCTATACACACATCTCACGTCCACATCGGCCGACGCACACTTTACATCCATGGTCGGCCTGCAAAATTTGTGCTACCGATCTCCATGCTGAAAATATCAAACTTGTAGCAAATTACAGTGTTGAATCAAGCTCTAATCAAAAATAAATAAATCAAAATAAAGAAAATATTCAACCGTAAACCACACAAGAAAGCACTCAACAATCAATAGCCTCATTCGCAATAGATCGACTACCCCATCCAAAAAGATACTTCGAATTACAACAGGCAGCTCCCATCTACCTGAATAGTCTCAATAGTATATTATCACTCAATTCACATGAAATATATAAAACAAGTCACTCAAGGCAGATATTTTTTCTCAACAATGAGTTTTTGTCTTGTGGTAAATTCGCATGTGAATTGATTTCGAAGAAACTGTATCCTGTGAGTGAATTGAAACACGCGTGTAATACATTAGAAAATACCAAAAATATAAGGAAATACATTTCAAATTCAAGTGGTGTAATGTCATGATCATTGTTCAGTGTGAAGTGGCGAAACAATTCTCGTCACATATAGAACAATTCATAGGATGCATGGAATCTTTAGTGGGTGTGAGAATTCCTGATTAGTAGGCGAATCGACAACAATCGGTCACGTATCACTTATTCTCTGCTTCCACAATGTTTTCGGTCTTGCACTAAAACAGTTTCTCTTAGACGCTGAAAACATAAATGATCTCATGATTGTTTCACCTGTGTTCTGTGTGACAGAGATGATCCTTAGCGTAAGACATAGACGTTTACATGTGACTAGCAAATCAATGACTATTTAGTTCTCCCCTTCTTTTCGGAATTATGGTGACACATTTCGATGAATTTAACACTGTTTTCATTTTATTGCACTATTTTGTTACTGTGAATGCACAGTTCTACGAAACGCTCTGCTTAATCATTGTTCTTCAAGCCCACTCATGTAGTGTCATGTTCAAACACCTGTGAGACATTCGATGAAAATACTGGTCACGATTCTATATGTTACACTTTATTTCATCCACAAGTTGAGAGATTGAAGCTGAATATCGATTTCTTGCTGCATTGTGAACTCGATGTTTGAGTTTGTATATATCAAAATTTCGACTCGATGAATTTCACTACATTCAGCTTATTCACTATTTCTGGAAACCTGAAGCAGAACGTCGTTCCAACGTAGTATACTTTTAGATGCCACAAACAGAAATCAACAAGTAGTTTAGGTTGAGCACCTCACATGCACTTCATATCGAACTAGAAATGCAACACGTTTCGGAAATTGAACTGACCAGATGACTTCATATTCCAACCATCGACATCTGTGGGATATATTCCCTGTATCAACAGATGGTATTTCTTGTTTTTTGAACAGGAAATTCTCAAATGAGAACTGCATTTCATAAGATATCACACATTTTGAAGGCCCGTTATACTTTCCTACTCTGTCGATGAAATCGAAGGAATCATTGACGATGATTTACAGTTCGATAATGGAAACGAAGCATTCACATGAATGCTGTCATTGTTGTGCTTTTCTTTTGAATTCTCAGCTGTGCGTATAAATGTGATCAGTAGTTTCACGTATATCTGACTTCAGTGAAGGATGCAATATCAATCAGTTTCCTGTTGCGCGTTCATTTCTCTTCCGAATTCCGCTAGAGATAGTTGGATGAATGCCTCTTCTTACTTCTGAGTTGAGCATCTTGAATCGCTTGAAACAAAACATCGGAATTTACCTGTTGAATGATTCCGAACCGTTTGTTGGAGATGTTTGTGTTAGCCACATGTGTAACTTTCTGCAGATCATTATGTAACCCATCCTCCCATCAAAGGTTTCGCACTAGTAGACTGAGAACTTTGACTTCACTCTCTACATCAGTGCCTCAGAATGAAATCCGTCCCGCACTACATCAATCCTAGTGGGGTTTCAACACCTTTTTCGCACTGAGGATATCACCATATTGAAGTGGAAGGAAGACGAAGCGCGTTGATGATGGTTTTATTCTCACAAACCTCGAAACGCGTAACTGTCGATATACAAATACAGTTCATTTGATGCATTTTCATTAGTTAGTGTGGAGGTTTCTGATTAATCTCAATTGTCAACATGGATTGAAGTGATACTGGCAGTCAAGTGAAACCATAGAGCATCACTGAACACCTGTTTCTACATGAAATCCTCAGGGGAATTTATCGTACTTTTCACCTACATCCATGTTAGTCCATACTCATTCAACTCCTCTTCACACAATCTCCTCCATGTCAACCTTAGGCCTCTTACTCGCTGTTTCCCTTTCGGGTTCCACTCGAGAGCTTGACGCGCGATGTCACCCAGCGGTCTTTTCAGCGAGCGTCCGATCCCTCTCCACTTTCTTCGGTATATTTGTTGATTGTCGATTGGTTCTTGTTTTGTTTGTTCCCGTAGTTTCTTGTTGGTGATTCTTCCCGGCTAGACTATCTGATATTCAGTATAGAGCAGTTGTTAATAAAGGTCTACAACAAGCTGTTGCGAAATATTCTTTGTAACTCACCCTCCAAGTTTCTGATCCGTACAGAAGAACTTACTGACTTGAGGTTTGTATTGAAAATCCGCATTTTGTTATTGATGCTGAGTGAAGAAGATTTCCAGATTGATTTCAGGTTGATGAATGTATTTCTCGCCTTCCCGATTTGACATCCTCGTCCGTTCCGACTGCCTGTAGTTGAGACAATGCTCCATAGATAAGTGATGAATGAAGTGACCTCTTTCAAATCCTTCCCGTTGATGGTGATTGGCGCTGGATGTTGCTGCTGTTGCTGTTGGTTGATTATTTTCATCACCTCCGTCTTGTCTATGTTCACTTTGAGTCCTGTCTTCTCTGGCTGCTTCTTCGACCAGTTAGTGGGTTTTTGCTTGTAAGTCTTCAATTTTGTGTGACATCAAACATAAATCGTTCACACGCGAAATCCAGGTATTCTTTGTTCTTTGAGTCGGTCTATGATATTCCTGTCTTCTCGTTTCCCTGTTTTTTCTTGCAAGTATTGGATATCAGCATATTGAAGTGGAAGCAAAACAAAAACCGCGTCAATGACGGTTTCATTCTCACAAACCTCGAAACGCGTAACTATCGATAGACAAATACAGTTCATTCGATGCATTTTCATTACTTAGTGTGGAGGTTTCTGATTAGAGCATCACTGAACACCTGTTTTGACAAATAATCATCAGAGGAACTTAATTCTATAACGTTTTTATTGCTGGAACCTGCGATTACAAAGTATCAGTGTGTTATGCATCGAATTACTAGGCTATGATTTAATGTTGTTCCACCACACATTCGTAGTTCTACAGCTTCACGACATCGATACGTAAACACTCTTCGAGAGATCAGAGCGAAGTGGTGACAAATACAAACTGATAAATAATGTACTGGTAAGCAAATCAGCGATTCACTCGCAAATGTATAAATTGACCAAGTATATCGCCTCAAACCCCATGTGTGTTATTGAACAAACCGAATTATTTAGTTAAGCAGTCCCTTCGGGATAATCAGAATAGCAAAATACTATTCTGAGTGAATTTGTTCTACACAATGGAACAAACCACTGAACCACCTCTGTGCAAATAATGATACACGAAGCTCCAGGGTATTGTGGTCTTCTGTGTACCGATTTATTGGGAGTGTAGTGAATGCACCTCAGTTGTGATGAATATGTACTCCTCAAGTCAAAGTACGTTCACACGACTATCTGCATTCTCGATGATCTCTCCTTCACTTGAAACATCATCAAGTTGTATTTGTTAACTGAGTATTCAGAAGGAGTGACTGTGTGTGTGAGCGATGTCTGAATTTCCCAAACATTGGTTATGACAACTTACGTGACATAACGCAGATCATTATTCACAGTAAATACTGAAGTAGACTAATCTCATATTCACTGAGCCCATTCTGTTTCAATACACCTTGTCTCTGTAATGACATCTTCATTTGAACAAGAAGCTGCTTTGGTAGGAAACAGTTACGGCCTGCATTGTAATGAATCAACTGTCAAACTTGTCAGACAATAGTTAATCGCTGAGAGTGTTGATCGCAAACACATGAATATATGACGTCGGAAGAAATGTTCTCAAGTGGGTTGAGACTGTTGACAATGGATTTGGTGTCAACGTGTAACAACAGAAGACAAGGCTCAGGCAACAGATCGTTTATTAAGGCAATCAACACATATTTATAGATTTTCATGTACTTATTCTAGATTACTGTTAGCAGAAAAACACAGTCTTCTAATTGCTTGTTTCTCACAGATAGTTAACACTTCACCTCTTTGTGGCTGTTTCTTGAAATTCAGATCATCTGTATGTTAACTTTATCCGCCTAAGCAAATCCTTTGTTATCGTTTTTCTCAAAATCAATATCGAGGACATAAACATTGACGTGAATTACTGTCCATCAATTTTCACTAACAGCCAGCTGTCACCAGAAAAGTTACACTGCTACGAAACTCAAAGTGATTCAAATATCACGCGAATGCGATACAATTATTTCACCCAACTCAAAACGTGGAGATATCACACTCGATGTTTTACGAGAGAGGGCGGCAACACAAAGTTGCAGTTCTTTATCGAGAATATAACTGTACGATAATCAGTCGTTTTGTTACTGATATATCCACTGAAAAAAACGTTTTGACAAGTTGACACTTCTCAACTCACGAAACAGCGAAACTTCAGTCGTGATGAATTCGCGCTACCCCAGGTTATGTTTCTGAAAAATCTATTTTCCGCCTGCTAACATTCTTTATCATGAGGATCTCGATTCATTCATTCTTTGAGTAGTTTGTTGAAAATCCTTTCTGATCAGCTGGCCATCTGATCCCAATGAAGGAGGCAGCGATTGCAGGTGTGTACCAGAGTGTGCAACAAGCTCTTAGTAATGTTGTAGATGTACAGGTGTCTTGGTTTTGTTTCTTGAGTTCATATTTCCATATTCTGATTTTGCTGACTGACAGTATTTGAAACGACACGTCCTGCATGGATATGGTAAACAAGTTATCACTATCAAATTTATTCCCCTGACAGATCGCTGCTGTAATTTCTATCAGTTGGTGGCTTCGTTATCAGCATCATCTCCGTGTTCTTAATGTTTAGTTGGAGTCTTGTCTTATCCGCCTTGGAATGTTGCTTTACACTGACAATTTTATGCATAATCCAGCTGATGCCAACCAGTGTTGAAAGCCGCGTCTTGTCTTCTTTCCGAAGGCTCGTCTCAGTGTTCAATTGTGGATCACTTGACGCATGTGAATTCAGTGACTCAGCGAAACGGTTCGATGAAGTAACACTTCCATCAATCAGTAGGCAACTTCCCCTCATTCTAGATGTGTCGCATTGGTAGTATGAAAATATTCACTTCAGTATCAACATCAGGTTTCCGCGACTTCGGCGGATGTCTGTCACATATTGCTGCCGCCTAAGCTGGAGTTTCTTCGGAAAGTGTTTGCTGTACTCCTGACATTATGGTGAGCATAATGAAACTTACATAGTCAAGTGATTAAGATGTAACGTTAGTCGTGAATTTATCACCAGAATTGGCCGTAGTGAATTCAAACTCACGTGAGTCATCTACGTAAATAAAAATAAAATTAACACCTGCACTGAGTGCAATTGGGAGCCACGACGTTATCTGATCCAATAATCATCATATTGACGAATCACAGACCAAAGATCATGAAGGAGTGTAGTTTTGATTGTGGAATATTCGGATTCACTAAGCCAATTTGTCGTATGTATTTCAGTGTACGTGCCTCTTCGAATGAGCTTTGCATATAAAATTTCAAATATTGTAAAAAATCACCTGAGCAGAAAGTGAAGTTTGCAGATCACTTTACTAATATTAAGAATACAGTTGCATTCTTCTGTGGTAGACTTAGGACGACGTGAAATCTCAACACTAATTTGTGAGTTGGGTTTACACAATGATAAATATGATTTGTCTGATATCACAAATACTCATCAGGAAGTTGAGGTGGGCCAACTGGTACATGCACACGTTGACCTTCACCTTCATCATCGTCGAATCACGCACTTTTACACAATCAGTCGACTAATGCACAATATTTCCCTTTTCGTGTTCACAAAGGTGACTTGATAAATCTCTTCCAGAAAATCACGTTCACTGTTACCTTTCAACTTAGAAAGTCATCGCATGAGTCAATCGGCTTAGTGTGATGCAGAAATCAGCCAGTGTCAAAGTGGACATTGATGAAAGTGCTAGTTGATTAATCTGTTGATTGTTATGATGATGGAAACACTAAAAAGACGTGTGATTTTCGGTCACGTTCAATTTGACATGAGGTCTTCTGCGTGAACGTCAGCTGTCTTAACACAATACTACATTAATTTGATTCCACGAATGATCGTGACTATCGATTCCAGCTTATAACGATCACTGTTAGTGAAATGAGGCAGTGCTATTGAAGTAGAGAAGAATGACAGACCCATCGTTTCGAAAAGAGGATTTCGGAGAACGACGTCTTAATTCTTGAAGTCATTCTCTGCTTTCAAATTTTATGTGTAAACCTGTAGTGAAGATGTTTGGACTTCAATGGATATCATCCTGTGAACAAACTGAGAATACAGATATATTCCTGAAAACATACTCGTGTATAAAAAAACAAAATTGGTTGATAATCATGAGGTTACTCATTTTCTGTTATGTGTATGGAATAGAAGGTAATCAATTTGAATCTTATGAACCAAAATTTGCCTTTAGTTCCATTCCAAATCGTTTGATTTTAGTGAGATTTGTAACTCCAGTCCTACTGGTTTACGACAAAAAACCTTTACTCACAGATTCTTCGAGAAGGTACAGAGAAGAGAGGATGGTGTGCCAGGAGTTCTTCATCTTCCTTGTACGGTGTTATTGCAAATATATTGAATGCACCTCAACAGGGCTGAGGGCATTTGTGCTTACAGCCTGTTGCAAGCCAAAACATCAGACATCAATTTTCTTCAGTGTTTACTTCCATAATTTGAACCATGACAAAATGATAAGAAAGATTATCCTTGAGATAATCAGCAAACAATCACAGCGGACATCACGTGTTCAAATATCATTCGCAGATATATGGCTTTCTTTTCTGAGAAACGGTGAAAAGCAGTGACGGAAAATCCTGCATCAAGAAGATAGCTAATCAGAAGATTTTTACTCTCCGATGAAAAAAGAGCATACAAATCTGTAAATATCGTGTGAGTTTCTTAATCAACGACTTGTTGCCTAGCCTTGCTTTCTGGTGTGACACTATCTCAAATCAAATGTGAATCCCGTGACAGTCCGGAGTTCCAATGTCATCCTGTTTATATGATATCTCATTGGAAAACGTGTTATTAGGATGTAATGACTGTGCGTACCAGCGGTGTGTGAGGAAAGCATTCACTTTGATATGCACCAATAATTGCCATGAAAACTGACGCGCATAAGCCAAATAGTAAAAGAAGCTTCATGGTTCATATATACTGAGTCTGCCAACAACCGATTTGGAGTAAAAGTTTCATATGCATCCACCTGATGTGTGTTTTGTTTTTGACAGTCTATTATATTTTGCTGTGTATATGGGTCGATATTTCATTATAACTGGAAATATGCTTTTATCTGTCCACTAATTAAATAAACATGTATGACCTTGTTGTCACATGACATTACAACCAATCATGTTAACACTGGCCAATTATTGGTTCATGTTTATTAGTCATTTTCATATATACTTTTGTACTATATAGTTGTTCCCACGTTTCGTACACTATGTACCATTTCACTCACACTCTTGTGTGACATTTATTTTCCTTGTCTGGAAAATACAAGTATCATCGTAAACCTGGTGCTTTTCTGATTTCCCTCTTTCCGCGTCAGGACTATTAACCACTCGACGAGTACATGAGAAAGTTACACTCGTATGAAACTCACAAATATTACTTAAATACGAGAGTGCAATTTCACCAAAGTAATAAATCGGAACAATCACACTGCATGTTTTACGAGAAAGATGAGTATTGTTGACATGATAGAATTTTGTGTGTTGACAGTCTATGGAGATAAATTAACTTTAACTGAGACGTTTCAGTGACTGAGAAATCGATCGAGGAGTTGGAAGAGGAAGACATGTGAACTTTGTTATATTAGTCGAAGTAATTATTTTTATTTAGCCTGTTCAACTAATCAACAGTCTGATTTTGATGCGTTGTTTCAAAGGTTGTATGCAGATTTTGAAGTCGTTCATTAAACACGTGACTGGAGGTGTAAAAGTACTCTCAGTTTATTCATTTCTGTTACAATGGTAGCTATTATCGTTTCACTGTGATCGAAGTTGAAAATTGGATTTCGATAACACGTCTCCACTACGTAACATGTTGATTATCTACAGTTGACCCAGGGTTTGTCTTTACTGTATGACGTCCGCATATCATTGATTGATAGAAATATCACTCACTCTCTCACGTCAAGTAAATTGATCAATTGAAAATTTGTGATACATGTCGCAGACCCGTTCAACAGCAATATGAGGATGACATATGACAAGTGATTCGCAACAACAGTCGATGTGCAGTAAAAGTTTCAATCCTATGCAACTCAGGCAATCGTATGTTCATGACACCATATCATTTCCGATTGATTAAGATGGATAGTTGAATGCCACACACACACACACACATACACATATCAACCAGGAGTGCTTGACAGCAAGCCAGCAAGACTGAAGTTATTTGTCATAAGGGACAGCTCATTTTCATTATTCTCAACTGACGTCCACAGAAACGTACCTGGTACAACCTGACTCAGTGAAACGAGTTGATTCAAACAACATATTTTCAAATTTACTCAGCTTTCTGAGCTGGAAAACATGGTACACAGGTGATAGGCTTCTATGTGAAGCAGTGAAACATCAATCTGACAATTAGATCACTTTGATAATGCTGGTCAGTGAGCAAGACATCAAGACAGCAAGAATAACTGGTATGCAACTATTCCTCTCAACAAATGAGTACCACATATCGTCATGGTATACTGCTTAACCATTCTTATCAAC
This sequence comes from Trichobilharzia regenti, assembly GCA_944472135.2. NCBI lineage: Eukaryota > Metazoa > Platyhelminthes > Trematoda > Strigeidida > Schistosomatidae > Trichobilharzia > Trichobilharzia regenti. The sequence goes on along the minus strand of OX235264.1, from coordinate 109,509,871 downwards.
GATACAAATATATGTATATATAAAAGTGTACGCATCATGGAAAAGATCACTCGCACAGTGAAACAGACCACTACCAATGAACTCGTCCAAACTTGTGATAATGCCAATATTTTCACGGTTATACAGAATTATTCAGTTGGCGACATAGTTGTGCGAAATTCTAACTAGTTTTCTATTCGAGAAGTTCACCTAAATATCTGATATACCCTCGTATTATTCCGAATACATTTCAACAATCAGGTCCAACAATTCACGTAATTTTAGACAATAAGCCGACTGATGGATAATCGTTGTACTTTTAGTGTTCTCAAAAATGATTTGATAGATTTCGACTAGAAAATCACGTCCATTGTTATCTTTGAACTTTCAAGGTAATCAGATTAGTCGAATATTTGTTTGTGAAGCAGAAATCAGATAATTTACGAGTGAAATACTTGATGATTTGTATTGTGTGTGATTACAAAAACGAATAACGATGAGTTCTTTCACTATCGCAGATATGTGAAATCAGCTAAATATAATACATCATCGTTTTGAATATTTGGGCCCTATACTGATCCTGAAAACGTGTTTCTATTATTGAGTAGTGATTAGAAAAAATACTGTCAATAGATTTGTCATATTTCGTTTGTGTTTCTGGAAAACAGTTTACCTGCTTCACAGAAACATACCGGTATATTTCAACAGGTGATTACAGAGTATTAGTAAAATGGGTGTCAGACAAAATATTGATTGCGGTCGTAGAATGGTTTCTACATATTAAATGGGTATTGTCTTCAGCTGAGCCTGATGTTCAATATTGTGCTGACGATAAAAAATAGCCTTGACATTAGGAATTGTATACGGGCATGTCGAATCCCAGTTTCCATGCTGTTCATGGCACATCTTTTTACAAAACAGCACACCGAATGTAAAATGGAAAGGGTAATACATACGAATGTGAAGAAACTCGTGTATATTTTAGTGATGGGTGAAGCAAAGCCGAAATTGGCACAGTATAAGTATCCTGTATGATCAGCTGATGAAAGATACGAATTTGTTTCTGTCTAACAGGTAAATAATTTTTCAGAAACACAAACAAAATCTTACAGACCTATTGACAGTATTTTTCCAATCACAACTCATCAATATAATCACGTTTTCACAATCAGTATAGGTGCTTGATATTCAAACCCTGTCCTGTGTGCGAACCATAAAACTCTAAGGGGAAAGATTTCTAGTTGAGGTGGATGTGATTGCGCTCCGTGAAGTGGCCGGTTTTCTTAAGAAGCTTTCGTGGTCTCTTGCCAGACACCTGGTGTGAGAACATCCCCATGAAGTGTGAAGTCATTTGAATAATGAATGAATAATGATATAACTGTTTCTCTTATCAATGGATTGAGAATTCCGACTTTCTCTTCTATCACATAGCTAGACTGTTGTTACACAGTGTATGATGTTCTCTCAATTCTTCTCCAATGTTTGGATCTGTTTACCTCTGATTCACCTGGTCATCAGACTTCAAAAATTCTTCTGATTTTTTCCGTGCTGAATCAACATCACCTTGCTCTTTTCAATGTTGTTAGACTGTAATTCCTCTTTCACTTAAAATTCACTGCCTAATTAAACAGTGACATGGTTGGTCAGCATCACTCAGAGAAGCACCTGAAGACAACGATGCTGTGATATATATTCATAAGGAATTAAGCTGATTTCACATATCTGCGATAGTGAAAGAACTCATATCGTTATTCGTTTTTGTAATCACACACAATACAAATCATCCAGTATTTCACTCGTAAATTATCTGATTTCTGCTTCACAAACAAATATTCGACTAATCTGATTACCTTGAAAGTTCAAAGATAACAATGGACGTGATTTTCTAGTCGAAATCTATCAAATCATTTTTGAGAACACTAAAAGTACAACGATTATCCATCAGTCGGCTTATTGTCTAAAATTACGTGAATTGATGGACCTGATTGTTGAAATGTATTCGGGATAATACGAGGGTATATCAGATATTTAGGTGAACTTCTCGAATAGAAAACTAGTTAGAATTTCGCACAACTTTTTCGCCAACTGAATAATACTGTATAACCGTGAAATTATTGGCATTATCACAAGTTTGGACGAGTTCATTGGTAGTGGTCTGATGCTATACTATACTGTAAACTCTCTCTCTCTCTCTGTATATATATATATATATTTATATGTATATATATATATATATTATTGTTGAGAGGAATATTTGCATACAGGTGACCAGCATGATCAACGTGATCTAATTGCCAGATGGATGTTTCAATGCTTCACATAGCAGCCTATCACCTGTAAACCATGCTTTCCCAGCTCAGAAAGCTGAGTAATCTGTAAAATGGTTTGTTTGAATTAAATCGTCTCACTGAGTCAGGTTGTACCCATAACGTTTCTGTGGACGTCAGTTGGGAATGATCAAAATGACCCCTACCTGGTGACATCACTTCAGATGAACGAGACAAGTATTTTGACACCACTAGAAGGGGAACACTGCGTCTCGTTTGATTTTTTATTACACGAACTCTGATCTATTTCATGTTTCGTTCAAGCGAGTTATTTCAATACAATGCAACTTTTGAAATTTTTTTCTTGGCATCCATTCTTTCCCTCCTGCAAACTATAAGATCAATTAAAGTATAAGGTATGTCGAAACGTCTTCTCCTAATTGATTAACATCTGCATATATTTCTACTGAGTGCATCGGTTCGTGTTGTATTTACGTGAATTATGGTACATTCAGAGAGTTGGATGACCAGTTACACCTGATGTGTGACGGATTCGAATGTGTTACCGTGCCATCATACTGTGACAGTTTGTGGGTTGATCCTTTGCAGGCAGTCTCACTGTTTTTCTAAGCGGTAGATTCTCCATCGACACAGCTTATTCTCATTTTGTACCAAGGCTCACGATCGACTCGAAGTGTAGCGCAATACAAAAATCCAGAAACGTCATTACTGTTGTTTGATATGTGAAGTCTGTCACTCCTTTCACTTTCCTGTGCAGGATAATTTCAACATTTTATTCAGTGTGGAAAATCATAACACAGGATATCGAAATCATCCAGAATCGAAAATGCAGTTCAGGCTTTCATTATATAAAAATGACTTGGCGATTCGCCTGCACTCTACGTCAGTGGGAACAAAGAGATTCTGATTGTGAAAGTCGGTTCCGTAGTCAGAAACATAACCATTCATTTGTTCGTGGTAACAATACATTTCCAGTCTGACTGCATTGAATATATTTTGTGAATGCCAGCATGTAACGGAATACGAACATCCACACTCGGTTAACTAGCGTAATATTGACAAAGTGCTCGAAACACTCAAACCGTAGACCGTCTGTCGTTTTGCCTAATGGCTACGCTACAAACACACACGTGCAATCGATTAGTGGTAAGCATATCAGCCTACAGATGAGACCACGGTCAACCGATTTTTGAAGAAAAGAGAGACGAACTTCTGCAAATTAGATTCGAAATGGTCACCTTCATTATTATACGTATAGCAGAAAATAGAGAACCTCATAATTTTCAGTTGTTATTCAATACATTTTGATGTCATTCAGACGAATTTGTACACGGTTTGATCTCTTTTTGAAGCTGGATTGCATATTGAAACGGAGTGAAGAAAAGTGGGAAAGCACTTGGGAGAATTTGACAGTTGTTTCGTCACCCTAATTTCAGACGCAACGGAAGTGCACAGCGAAGAGCGGCGTTTCCATCGAGGACGGTCTGTTGCAAGGAAGGTTTGCTTGTAGAATAATGAATCCATCAACACTGAAACAGAATTGTTATACCGTACTTTAAATGAACCCTTAACTATTCAGTGAAAGCTGCGCAGTAGTCTTTGTTGGTTTTCTATGAGTTTGTACCGACGATGGTCTGTTGCAAGGAACGTTTGTTGGTAGACTGTTCATCTAGTGAGGTCCGACTGAATAATCTATTAACAATGACACATAATCAGTACGCCGTTCTTTCAATGAGCCGTTTACTTTTGCTTGTAGACTACATAATCCATTACCAGTGAAACATAATTCTTATAGCGTAATTTTAATGAACCCGATGGTTGTAATGTGAAGATGTCGGATGCTACTTGCTTTATACCAATTCCATAATATTAGTGTCTCTTCTTTACAATTTCAAATTCAACAAGAACGCTTCACTACGCAATGTAATCAATCATGCATTCAATATCTCAACAAACAGAAACATTGCGTTAAGTCGAAAAATTATTTTGAACAAACATTTATTGGAAAAGATCTAATCTACAGAAAGGGGAAGAAAAATGACCATCATTCAGAAGATCGAGTGTTTTCATTCAGTAACATCTGAGCAGAGCATTTGAAATAGCGCAGTGGAATTATTGTCTCAGTGTTTCAATAATTATGCCACAACTGATTTTCGCACGACCAAACTTCAATTGCTAGATGACGTCAACATTTTACAATTCCTGGAGGGAAAGACAATGAGAGAAAAAGTCGAAATGAACACATGAATGCTCATCAGAATTGGTTATCTTATCTACAGTGCCTAATTACGGATTGCGTAATAAACGATGGTTTATTTCTCGAATCCAAAGCAGTTGTGTAGTACTGATGTTAGTTATATTGTTTTTGAAAGAGGTGCTAATCGTCCACATAAGTTGTCTAATCTGTAACAGTGTCATTTCATTGAGAAAGAATTCCGGGAAGGTCAACATCAATATGATGTCATTCCAAAAGAATGTTTGGATGAGTGAAAGTGAGTCGAATTCATGTTATGGAGACAGTCAATTGAGACGACATATCAGGACATCACTCAAGAGCAATCCGACTTCGAAACGATTGCTTGATTGTCTTCGATTGACATGGAGGTTGTTGTGTGCGTGTGCACGAGTGGAGAAGATGAGAGCCTGTTCGAAGTCGCACAGACATCTAAATGTGACGTTTCAAATCAGTTGCTGATTCGTAGGTTTCACAAGATGATATCAGGCATTTATCTGTTCATGAGGTTATACAGTTGACTGCTCACATCAACACAATTTCTCATGGATTTTCCTCCGATTTGTCACCACTACATGTGAATGAGAAGATTGCAAGTATAAGAGAAGATATTTTTGTGCCACACGAGATACCTTCACCCGACTACTTGCACGTTTTCAAGTGCCTATTGACAATAACATCAATCAGCTCGGGTGAATCCAACACTCCAACAAAGCAACTTACAGCGCCTGATATTCTGACGAAGTATTTCATCAGAAATCGTCAAGAAATGAGACCACCAACAGGAATTCGACGAAATTCTGATGACGACATAGCAGATATTCCAATGACTCACTCACACAGCGCCTATATTGTCAGTATTAGAACAATCAGTCTGAACGAATCTTGTTTAAAGCTGATACTAAACTGAACAAACTGTATGACATTTTGATGGATTTCATTTCGGAACACGTTGAGTGAGACTATTCGTGAACTTCATTTAAGAATATATTCCTGTGAGAAGATAACAGCGCAAAGCATACTGTGACGTTAGTCTTCAGACCATTGACATGTTTAGTGAAATTAGCCGAGATGAGACGTATTTGATTCGTTCAGCTACAGAGTACAGTCAACAATTAAACAAACAGTCCACATGTGTTTTGTTCACTTGTGGAACTGAAATCAACAAAATAAATCACATCAAGATGGATTTGTGAGACTGTCTCAACTTCAGTTAGTACTCCAATCATATTAGAAGAATTCACTGAAGAGTCTATTGGGATGTTAACTGTCATATATTTGGAAAATTCAGTGTAGTCAGCCTTTGGAGAATACGGATGATCGTGCACACCCACCAAAGATATTTGTAATGTGAAACACTTCGAAGCACACCCAAAAAGGCCTCATTTTTTATGGAAGTGGAGGTTCATTGGAAAATGTACCTTCTATTCCTCAGAATACAGTGGGTGCATTTACATCACCATTATCAAGAGATTTACATGTAACTTTTGCGGTATAGCTTCAAATGTCGCATGATTCACACTTTAAGAAAGACTCACTTTGAACCTAGACGCTTTCCACTTTTGGTTTCCAATTCCTCTTTCGTCAGGGATGTGCCAAATTGAACATTGTAAGTGCATTTCACATCCTCAACTGTGAGGTTATGTTGTTTGTCCAAAGTGAAATTGATCTTATCAAATTTGACATTTACTTCATCTTAAAATCAACAAAAAGACATATGAATACTTCAATGGAAAGGATAGAAATCTCTGGGAGTAGACCTAGTTCATGAATGAAGCGAAATGACAATTATTTTCTTATCCGTGGAGTTTCAAAGTCCGCATGATAGAGATCACGAATGGGGGTTTTCAAGTCATTGATGGATTACACGAGCAATACGGAATTCTATTCACTCGCAATCGTCGCTCAATTTTTGTAAGTATCAGTCTGTCAGTCCATAATATTCCCATGAACCTCCTAACACGATGCCAAGTAAATCAGGGATGTCACTCACTCTTCTATTCTTGGTAACAGGCAAAATTCACTTTTATTACGGGAAAATCAAACTTTATTGGGGTGGTCAATTTCTGGGTCTCGAAAACGGTTTCATCGAAGTTTCAGACAGATCAGCAAAGCTCAATCACCGAAATTTGAATTCAAACAGAATTGAGTTGTACTTCTTAGGCGATCGATTTAGACCACAGTGGGTGAATGATCTATGAGCTAGCTTAAAATTAAACCTGAATTTCTTTACATCGAGCTGTTCCAGAGATTCTCAAAGTAGGCTGTCGAAAACGGTACACGTCAGTGGTCACTGCGTTTCTCCGGTTCTCCAGAAACATGGTTGTCCGTGGTAACTCTTGCTAACTGAGTTTAAAAACGAAGTATTTAACAATTAATGTAACCGTGTATTTTTAAGAGGAAATTGGTTCAAAGACTTGTGATGATGAAATCATTCCTGCTAAGCTTACTGCTTTTCACTGACCGACGAACTGAATAACTGGTCGATTCAACAATTTCGTTCACAATATGAACCTTATTATTAACCCTGAGCTGCGTAGCAGGCGATTTCGACTGAGCGAAAAACAACAATCACTGATCAGATCATCGCGTGAAAACTGGATCAGAAGCTTCAGGTGACGAGACGATCTCACGAGCTATTCATTCACTAGGACGGAAGCCAGTAGCATATGTACTCTCCCATTTACTAGCCAGCAATATATAGCAACGACAACACCCAGTCTCATCACTTGTGCGGATGTTTCCTCTACGTGACCACGAACTGTTACTGGAATTCCAGGTTACTTCATCCCACAGGAACTCCGGATATCAGTCAGTCACCAGTGAGAAGCTTCATGAATTTTACTGAGCAACTAGTTTCTTTCTTTAGTCAGCGCGATATCAAACTCAAATGAGGAAAACGTTTCAATATAAATGAATAAAAATTACCATTCGGTCCAAGTGTCATTTGGAGAATGAAGCTTTCTGATTTAATCCTCATCACACTGACGATGCACAGACCGACGATCATGATGAGGTTTAGTCTTGACTTCTGAGACTGCATCTCACTAAAATTATGTAGAGAAGCGAAAACTTGATGGTGTAATTTGAAAAGAATAACGGAAAGTGACTTGTTCTTTCATTTGACTTTCGAGTGTAGTATACGCCTGCAACAGCACATCACAATTATTACTGTTCTAACCGACTCAATTTTGTTTGCAAACAAGATCGCAAATTATCACTCATCTCCAAACTCACATCAATTCCTCCATAACGTCTTCACACCAACGGACAAATCCAGATTTACGAATCGCGGTGCAATTCAGGCATGACGTTGACGAAACTGACTTAGCAAGCAATAGTGGAATAATCGAATGCAGGAAACTAATTTGTCGTATGTGTTTCAGTATAAGTGACTCTTCGTAAAGAGCTATGCAAATATAATTTTGTATTCCGTAAACATTGGCTGAACAGAAAGTGAAATGTTCAAGTCATTTGGACACAGATCGGTGAGAAGTAATCTCAACACTATTTAGTTTGGAATTTATTAACAATGATATGTGTGATTTGTCTGATATCATCAAAGCAAGTGTATCTATGTGAGGCCAATATAATTCAGCAGATAACTGATCCACATTCAGTCTCGTGTTTTCATTAAACAGACAAGATGTCAAGCAATTTTTTGAAACAGACTTACCACAAATGATCACGCGGTAAAAACACACAGCTATAAATCACGAAGACATTTAATACAGAATTCATGAACGACTCAAACTACTAGGCCTTACAATTCCAAACAAATTTTTAGATTACCTATGTTTCCACTCTGCACAATACTACATATGATAAATTGTAAATTACGAGTGGACTGTCCAGGGACTCACATTTTGTTAACGAGAATGTGAAACATCCTCAAACGGTAATTACATAGTACAGAGTATATCATATGAATATTGATACCACTGGAACTCACCCGAAATGTGTACTGAATAGTCACTAACTAAGTGGACACTGACAGAATATTCTCTAGGACTATTTATACCACTAACACATGACACCATTCCGTTCATTGGTTACTTCTAGCTACCAATCAGAATTTGACTGAATCTCTTGTCTTTGTTTGTGTGACAATCATCAATTCAGATATTATCTGACTCAACTTGATTCCAGAGAAGGCCAATGTAAAAATAATAGTGACGATATCAAGAAACGGAATCAAAACTGTTGACCATTGTTCAGATTACCGTTTCCATCTAGACAAATATATATATAGGATATACGTCAGAAAATGTATATCTCACCGGAAAATCCATTATTAGCATCAACTATCTGTTACATGAAGTACTTTCGTGGATGTAAAGTAGCTTCGTAATAGACGATGTTCTTGATGCTCGTTGCACGAAAGTTGATGGCTTTCATGATCCGAGTTGTCTTGTGGATGGCTCCATTGGGAACAGCACCACAAGCTTATACATCAGGCAGACGACTCATGAATAGGCTGAAATGCGCATTTGAATTCGATTCCACTGTTTCTCACCAGACACTTTGATAGCCTCACATTGATCACAACACCTGGTTGTGAAATACTCACTGGAAGGCATCAGCACGTGAACAGAGGCTAAACACTTAGGTCCCCTTAGATGAAGAGAAAGCCAGAGGCATGGGAGCCTAACAGGCTGTCGAAATCTTGGATGACGAAATGGCAGTAAAGTGCTCTCAAATGCTATTCAACTGTTTTCCATTTGATATCAATCCGTGATCCAACTTCAAGTAAAAATCAATCCCTTGAACTCAATTTTTGAAAAGAAAATCAAAAATGATTGAGAAAGCAATGACTATTATTAATAATCCTTCAATTCCTAGGGGAACATAGGGCTTCAGCTGCGCATCTCCAATGCCTTCTGTTTTCTGTTAAATGTTTCACCCCACCCCAAATCTGCCCACATGCTTTCATCTCCTCCTCATATGACCTCCTTCTGGTCACCCTTGCATTGACGACCAACTCGCCGCTTTCTCTTTCGGGTTCCACTCGAGCGATGGCCTGTCTAGTGATGTCACTCGATGGTTTCCTCAGCGTATGGCCGATCCATCTTCATTCCTTCCTGCCTATTTGTTTCACAATCGGTTCCTGCTGTGTTGGTTCGCTCATTGCCAGAGATGCCAGTTGCTGGTCTTTTCTGATCGGCCATCTGATCTTGAGTATTGAGCAAAGACAACTGTTAATGAAGGTCTGAAGATATGACGCACCATGTTTTTGACCCGTTAGTAGCACAGACTTCACACAGAAGTTGAAGATCCGGATGTTATTTTTGATGATGAGTGCTGTTCACCTCCACACAGACTTAAAAGTAATGAAAGGCTGTCTTGCTTTTCCGATTCTGGCTTTGATATCCTCGTCAGTTCCGTCGGCCTGTAGTCTAGACGATGCTTCCCAGGTAGGTGAATGAGTTTGTTTCTCTCAGGTTCCTCCGATTTATGCTGGCTAATTGTTGTCTGTTGTTGTCGCTGTGGCTGTTGGTGTTGGCCAGGAAGCTTAATCACATCTGTTTTATCTATGTTCACCTGAAGTCCTATCTCCTGTGGATGATTCCTCTGCCAACTTGTTGCTTTTCACTTGCATATCTTCCAGCTTTTGGGAAATCAGACATATATCATCGCCGAAGTCCAGATCCTCAAGTATTTTGTGTGAGTCCATTTTATGCCTGTCTCCTCATTGCCTGTTATCTGTCGCATTATCCAATCTACTCGAATCAGGAAGATAATTGGCGATAGTAGGCAGCCTTGCATCACTCCCGTCCTCACTTTGAAGTCTTCCGTAAGTCTCACATTGTGGATAACATGGCATGCAGCACTGTCGTATAAATCTTGGATGATATGTATAAATGTCGACGGCACCCCGTAGCAGCGAATTAGTTGCCAAATGACCTCTCGGTTGACGCTGTCCTAGGCCTTTTCATTTTCATTTTGTATTTGTATTTCATTTTCACATTGTATGAATAGTGACCGATTGAAAGTTGAAGCGCACTAAATCGACTCTGTTATTCTTTTCTGACGGCACGGATTCTGGACGCAAGCACTGATGCAAATTGTGGTCTAGGATATTAGCTTGCAGTCTAAACTCACCGAGGTATATTAAGCACTACTGAGGTGCATTCACTCACTATACAATGGCCATGATCGCACAACGAAGATAATGTATTCCTGAAAATTCCTGTTTAATTACTATTTCCACAGTTAATGGCGATCGATCGGTCGATTCGAATGAACAAACTGACTTCGAATGGCATTTTCTTATTCTTATTATATCAGTCAGACTATTCAACAAAATAATTCCGTTTGTCTACGTGAAATAATTGATCAGAATTTAGTTTGCTGGTAAATGGCTTTATTGGCTGCATATCAGTTTGGATTCATCACTTCTCCTCAGTACTTACTCGAGGAATGTTTCAGTGTTGATCTGGTTTCTCCGGACTGAGTATTATTCGACACGGACACTAACACTCATACTGACTGTCACACCAAAGCTCACGTAGTGTTCATACACATGAAGAACTGACAGAAATCTACAACCTCCTGCAAACAAACAGGTTCTCCTCAATGATAACACAAAATGTGAGAGACTGAGAGTAGTTATGCGCTACCACTCGAATGACGAATGAACGAATTTACACTCACAGATAGTCTTTCAAACAGAAAAAAGAACTTATTATTTTAATGAGTATATTCATATTCACCCGTGTTAGTTCTTGATTTCGTTGAGTGACTCCATTGTCAATAGCACCTCACAAATGTACAAAAGGCATGTCAGTAGATTGTCACTACACAAAATTCGACTCCTTGAACATGTCGTATTTTTCTGGTGAAATTGTCAGTGTGATTGCTCTGTTTCATGGAAGGTATCTGCTGACACGCAACTGCAGGATTATCAGTGAACACTTTCACACAGTTCATTTGATCGGAGGAAAACGGAATTACAAATCAAACTACGACCGAACGATTTATGAGGGAAAGAAAGATACACTATTGTTCATAAGATTCGATTTGTTGACCTTCAATGAATTACACATAACAGAAAATGAGTACTCGCATGATTATCAATCAAATTAGATTTTTGTTGACGGGTAAGTTTTCCAGGCGTTTAAGTGTATTATCAGTTTGATGACATCCATTGATAAAGACATGGAAAACAATTGACAGTATTGGTCACCTGTTTACAAAGCAGAAGTTACATATAGTAAAAGTAAAGAGTGCAGTATCAACTCAGTTTTCATCAACCCCAACCAGATTATGTCAGGTTTTATCAACTGCGAATGCTATATGTTATTCGTTATTATCAATATTTATATCATGATGAAATCCTGAGTTCCCAGTGAGGCATCACGTGTCCACCTTGTTCCACTATTTGCAGTCCTCATTGGCTGGCATCACGATTTCCCGGTGTTCACTATGAAGAAGTGCTAAGCACGCTGCTGGAAATGCTTTTCTTGATACGCAACTCAGTCTTCGATATGATTTGAAAGAAGCGACCATAGTCAATTTTGTGTGTTTATTAAATAACAACTTCGTTAAGCCAAACATTATTCGGAAGCTGTGTCAAAAAATGATTGACATATCACCGCATTATTATGTAACACGCAGTTCAGTGATCAGGGTGACACCTGACATCGTATACACTCATTGACAAGCCTTTTCTAATCACTATTGAACGGGGTTATGAAGTTAAAAGGTTCATGACACGACTTCCATTTACACAACCTGCCTTGTATCCTAATTATATCACTGTAATCTAGGAGATTTCTAATTGAGGTGGACATGATTTCACTCCGTAAAATGAGAAGTATACTGATTAGGCCGTCATACGCTATTCACAGTCATCTTCACTTAAAGTAATTATATATATGAAATGTGAACGTATAGAAATCCTCCAAGATATGTGATATAATTGTATCACTTCACAACCGGTGTTGTAATACGTATTTCATTTTTCTGAGGTTTGACGATTTCAGACTCAAATTTTTAATTTATAGACTATCCTAGAATAAGCTCATTCATTCACACTTGATACATTCGGTGAAAATGTTAATGAATGCGTGTGTTATGCTCTGACTCAATGGACCACCAGAATTCAAACACTTCTCTGTCATTTCCGTGGTGCGTCGAAATACTCTAGGTCTTTTCAATATGTTTGGCCCATCATTACTCATTCCACTTCAATATCAGTGCCTCATTTCACTAGAAGTGCTCGTTATAGTCAGAAATCAGTAGCTGCTATCATTCGTGAAATAAACTTGAGGTAACATTGTGTTTAGTCAGCTGACGTTTAGGCAGAAGACTTTTTGAAAAATTTAACGTGACCGTCGTGTAATTGTTCACATCATGATAACAATCAGTAGATTAATCATCCATCCAAAAATATGTGAACGTGGCTAACTGATACATGCACACATTGACCTGAATACATCTCAACAATCTGCCTCGTCATCGTCAAATCACGCACTTTTACACAATCAGTCGACTAATGCTCAATATTCGCTTTTTCGATTTCTAAGAAGTGACTGGATAAATCTCTTCCAGAAAATCACGTCCATTGCAAACTTTTAATTCGAAAGGTCATCACCTGAGTCTATTGGCTTAGTGTGAGGCGGAAATCAGCCACTATCTAAGTGGACAGTGGTCAAAGTGCTACTTGATTAATCTCTTGATTGTTATAATGATGAGAAAACTTACACGACCTCTGATTTCCGGTCACGTTCAATTCGACCTGAAGACTTCTGCTTGGACGCCAGCTGATTTCATACAATTTTCCAGTGCTCAATACACTAGACTCCACACTTTTTTTAGAAGACGTTCAGCGACTATGTGTAAAAGAAAGGCGTAAACCAGAACACATATTGGTGACTCAAGAATCCTTTCTTCTTGCTTCGATATAGATTCTATCATAAGGTTGTTGTACACAAAGTCTAGGAATAAATGTCAAAGCCATTAATCACAATAATACTTCGGTTAGTATTTCTCCGTCTTCTGACGAACAGCAAACAATGGAACGATGACTGCAGTATTGGTTACTTCCGCCAAAACATGGAGTTGAGATTCAGCAAACAATCATGAGTTGGCTCTCCCCGGTAAGAAAACGGACCATCTCTGTTTTCCATGGGGATGATAATCTCGTACTGAAATTCTTATACCGGAACTTGGGCGAACCGGGACTAAAGGCAGAACAAAATCCCTCAGTAGATAATGGGCTTACATCATCACACTCACACGCTCTCCCTGGCTTGTGGGACCGTCTTCAGCTATCTGAAATTTCCTTCGCTCACTGTCGACAGTGCCATCACTGATCTGGTCCACGGGGTGTTAGCTGCCCTATGTCAATCTGGTTCAATCCCCTCCGTGGCGTATAAATTCACACGCACTGACTCAAATACTCCTCGATTCGTTCACATTTGTAGAAGAGTATAAATGACTTCAGAAAAACTAACAATAACATTACAAGATGATTCACACAATGCGACATCTATAAAATTAACCAACAATTATATGAATTGGAACTCACTCAAATAATTAACACAAACATATGTACAAATAATACGTCAAATGTTGTGGATTCAGCCTTGACGAGCTACCCTTGAAAACGGTAGGAATTACAGCAATACGCCTACATTCCTTCTCAGGTTGACAATCCAAGTGAAAGACGTCCAGGTTGACTCCTTAATTTGGAAAATCGTCGCAGAGTTCATTTGCTGACCTCCTTCTATCATCTTTATCCTCAACTTTGAACGGTGACACGCCAATGTCATTGTATCTCAGAGTATAGATGACTAACAAGCATATGACGTATCTGACCAACCGAGCGTAGAAACAGAGTAATTTACACCAAAGATAATAGCATTCAAATACCAATTTGAAACGTGAACTGCCTGTATTCATGCAAGCCCGTTTTACAATTACACTCTCATACACATTTGGCTTAACCTCCCTAAACTGACCATTGACATTCGTTGTTTAAACGGAGCGATACCAGCATAGTCACAGCACAAGACACATGAGTTCATGGACGTCAACTTCAATGTGGATGACAACATCAACGACGACTGACTGATACCAGTTGATGAACGTAGAGGTGCATCAGAAGTTGTTGTTGTTGTTGTTCGATCTTTAAAAGGTTGCCTAACCGCAAGATTAGCATCATTGCAGTCTTTTATGATTGACTGCAGTCCAGATTTAATATCGGTCGAGATGTGGATTGCACGTGCATCATTTACAATGACGGCCTCACTAGTACCATACCTTATGCAAACGCATCTGCCTTTAAATTTTACTTCACCTTCAAGTAAAACAGAATCTTCATGCAACTCAGTAGTAGTAGTAGTATTAGTAGTAGGCATTTTCCTCAGGTCATCATGATCAACGAAAGAGAAATGTGCACTGTCATGACCATTGTCACAAATATCCACTTTACCGCCGTTTGTATGATCGACTTCATCATTTTGCTCACTACTAAACGTCCTCACTGCCTCACAGTTCGCTTTTCTATGCACTTCTTGCAAACACAAGACACACAAGCGTGTTTGTTTGCAGCTTGTAACCTATCTGTTGAGGAAGTCCCACTAAAATGGCCATAAGGTTTGCATAGATTACTTGACACCATACAGCTTTCTCGATATCCACTTCTCTGTAATCGTTTCATCATAAACGATTGCGTTTCGCTCTGTGATTTCTCTATGCCAGGAGTGGGATGCAGTGTACTGGCAAACTGCTCATAGCTTGGTTGACACTCTTTTTCACCAGGCCAACGATATCATTGAAACCGGGCCACAAACCATCCTCTTCTAGACGGGAGTTTTTTTTATGAACCTTCTCTGTAGTTTCGTCTCTAGGAAAGGTTTTCAAGCACGGAACTGGAATTCAATTCATCTACGCAATTTCCATATATCAATAAACTGTCCAAGAACTCTGCAAGTTCCTATGAATTATCGTTCAACTGAGACCTACTACTCTTGAAGGTCTCAAAATGTTACAGGATATAATAAATGCCTTCCAAAGCTTTGACGTAATAACCTCATCGCCTTGATATATCCTTCGTTTGAGGGTATGAACTTGTAGAGCTGTTTGACACTTGCAGCACACCAGTGCATTACCTTAATAAAAAACATCAACTTCATTTCATCATTGAATACAAAAATACTCAACATGACCTCAAACTCCTTGATGAAATGTGGATGGTCAGATTACTGATGTTCAAACGTAGGAAGCTTCAAGAGTTTTATATAACTAGGAAGTAAACCTTGAGCATCAAACTTATCATGCTGAACATCATGCAAAACATCACAATTAACCGGCAAGACATCGTTACTTATTTATTTTCCTTCCATTAATATGTGATGTCCCATTATCTGTCTTTCATGACTTCATAGCAAACACCGGGAAATCGTGATGCCAGCCAGTGAGGACTGCAAATAGTGGAACAAGGTGGACACGTGATGCCTCACTGGGAACTCAGGATTTCATCATGATATAAATATTGATAATAACGAATAACATATAGCATTCGCAGTTGATAAAACTTGACATAATCTGGTTGGGGTTGATGAAAACTGAGTTGATACTGCACTCTTTATTTTTACTATATGTAACTTCTGCTTTGTAAACAGGTGACCAATACTGTCAATTGTTTTCCATGTCTTTATCAATGGATGTCATCAAACTGATAATACACTTAAACGCCTGGAAACTTACCCGTCAACAAAAATCTAATTTGATTGATAATCATGCGAGTACTCATTTTCTGTTATGTGTAATTCATTGAAGGTCAACAAATCGAATCTTATGAACAATAGTGTATCTTTCTTTCCCTCATAAATCGTTCGGTCTTAGTTTGATTTGTAATTCCGTTTTCCTCCGATCAAATGAACTGTGTGAAAGTGTTCACTGATAATCCTGCAGTTGCGTGTCAGCAGATACCTTCCATGAAACAGAGCAATCACACTGACAATTTCACCAGAAAAATACGACATGTTCAAGGAGTCGAATTTTGTGTAGTGACAATCTACTGACATGCCTTTTGTACATTTGTGAGGTGCTATTGACAATGGAGTCACTCAACGAAATCAAGAACTAACACGGGTGAATATCAGTATACTCATTGCAATAATAAGTTATTTTTTCTGTTTGAAAGACTATCTGTGAGTGTAAATTCGTTCATTCGTCATTCGAGTGGTAGCGCATAACTACTCTCAGTCTCTCACATTTTGTGTTATCATTGAGGAGAACCTGTTTGTTTGCAGGAGGTTGTAGATTTCTGTCAGTTCTTCATGTGTATGAACACTACGTGAGCTTTGGTGTGACAGTCAGTATGAGTGTTAGTGTCCGTGTCGAATAATACTCAGTCCGGAGAAACCAGATCAACACTGAAACATTCCTCGAGTAAGTACTGAGGAGAAGTGATGAATCCAAACTGATATGCAGCCAATAAAGCCATTTACCAGCAAACTAAATTCTGATCAATTATTTCACGTAGACAAACGGAATTATTTTGTTGAATAGTCTGACTGATATAATAAGAATAAGAAAATGCCATTCGAAGTCAGTTTGTTCATTCGAATCGACCGATCGATCGCCATTAACTGTGGAAATAGTAATTAAACAGGAATTTTCAGGAATACATTATCTTCGTTGTGCGATCATGGCCATTGTATAGTGAGTGAATGCACCTCAGTAGTGCTTAATATACCTCGGTGAGTTTAGACTGCAAGCTAATATCCTAGACCACAATTTGCATCAGTGCTTGCGTCCAGAATCCGTGCCGTCAGAAAAGAATAACAGAGTCGATTTAGTGCGCTTCAACTTTCAATCGGTCACTATTCATACAATGTGAAAATGAAATACAAATACAAAATGAAAATGAAAAGGCCTAGGACAGCGTCAACCGAGAGGTCATTTGGCAACTAATTCGCTGCTACGGGGTGCCGTCGACATTTATACATATCATCCAAGAGTTATACGACAGTGCTGCATGCCATGTTATCCACAATGTGAGACTTACGGAAGACTTCAAAGTGAGGACGGGAGTGATGCAAGGCTGCCTACTATCGCCAATTATCTTCCTGATTCGAGTAGATTGGATAATGCGACAGATAACAGGCAATGAGGAGACAGGCATAAAATGGACTCACACAAAATACTTGAGGATCTGGACTTCGGCGATGATATATGTCTGATTTCCCAAAAGCTGGAAGATATGCAAGTGAAAAGCAACAAGTTGGCAGAAGAATCATCCACAGGAGATAGGACTTCAGGTGAACATAGATAAAACAGATGTGATTAAGCTTCCTGGCCAACACCAACAGCCACAGCGACAACAACAGACAACAATTAGCCAGCATAAATCGGAGGAACCTGAGAAGACAAACACAGTCTTATGATTGGTTGTTTTCGATATTTCTCGGAAAGTAGAGCCATCTATCTGCGAATCATACTTGTCCACGTTTAAGTTCGCTGTGATTGGCTGTTGAAACAGCCTTGTTCATATTTTCTCACGGCCCATATTAGTGACCTAGACATTAACGTAGATTAGTGTCAACCAATCGGCTAGCAGCCTGCTCTCACCACACTCGTCCCCCCGTCAAATAGCTTCGTGCGCAGACGTTCCGACCCTCTGGGTGCTACATCCTCTAGTTGAGGATTGTTACTGACCGGCTTGTCCCACTGTACCCATCTTTGGAGCTGACTGGCGTTAACTCATTTCTGTTTATCACCTCTTCGGATGGTATATACTTGACCCCGTCTTTTTGTGATTGTGTACGGTCCTTCACACTTTGGAAGGAGTTTTCGTGAACCTGGCCCGCATCCAACTGTATATCTTTTGTCTCTACACTTCACTTGGTTTCCGACTGCAAAGATATTGCACTGAGTCTTTCTTTTCAGCTGAGACTTCGCGACATCACTCCGCTGCTTCTTCATTACATTCTTGACTGCTTCTTTCCGCTCTTCTTTTAATTTCGTCGTACTCCATTTTTGGTGACGGGGCCAGGTCTCGTTGTGTATCAGTAATCGTGGTTTTCTACCATACATCAGTTGGAAGTGTGACTTCTTCGTTGTTTCCTGAGTGGTAGCACGATGTGTCAGTAAAATCAGTGGAAGTTCCGTTTCCCAGTTACCGCCCTTTGAGGCCAGCCACTCCTTCAGTGTACGGTTGTTTCTCTCCGTTAGGCCATTCGTTTGTGGATGGTATGGGGTCGTTCTGATCCTCTTGATGCCCAGCTTCGTTGACCGGAACTGCTGCATTGCTAGCTGTCTGTCTGTTTCGCTGTCAAACTTGGACACTAGTCGTTCAACCAATTTCTTCCAAGACGCTGTGCCATTCGACCTGTCTACGCTGTCATATGCAGCCTTCGCTCGGCCTCTCAACAGCGTCCCCAGGACAACTGCCTTCGCCGCCTGCTCCTTGACACCCACCAGCTCAGCAACGGCCTCGAAGTCACGTAAGAAGCTCCGTATGTCTCCTTCTTCAAACGCAGCTGGCCACGGGATCTTCATTTTTTGGAGGCAGCGACACCAAATGTAACAACAGAAGACAAGGGCTGGCAACAGATCGTTTTATTACGAAAATCAACACGTATTTATATATATTTTATGTACATTAATAAGGCTTATGCAAACAGAAAAAGGCAGTCTTCTGATTGGTCGTTTCTCGGAAGTTAAGCAGACAAACACAGTCTTATGATTGGTTGTTTTCGATATTTCTCGGAAAGTAGAGCCATCTATCTGCGAATCATACTTGTCCACGTTTAAGTTCGCTGTGATTGGCTGTTGAAACAGCCTTGTTCATATTTTCTCACGGCCCATATTAGTGACCTAGACATTAACGTAGATTAGTGTCAACCAATCGGCTAGCAGCCTGCTCTCACCACACTCGTCCCCCCGTCAAATAGCTTCGTGCGCAGACGTTCCGACCCTCTGGGTGCTACATCCTCTAGTTGAGGATTGTTACTGACCGGCTTGTCCCACTGTACCCATCTTTGGAGCTGACTGGCGTTAACTCATTTCTGTTTATCACCTCTTCGGATGGTATATACTTGACCCCGTCTTTTTGTGATTGTGTACGGTCCTTCACACTTTGGAAGGAGTTTTCGTGAACCTGGCCCGCATCCAACTGTATATCTTTTGTCTCTACACTTCACTTGGTTTCCGACTGCAAAGATATTGCACTGAGTCTTTCTTTTCAGCTGAGACTTCGCGACATCACTCCGCTGCTTCTTCATTACATTCTTGACTGCTTCTTTCTGCTCATGTGCGACTTATCAATTGTGGATGACAACACCAACGACGACTGTGTGACACAAGTTGATGAATTTATCGGTAAATCAAAATCTGTTGTTGCTCGACTTTCAGAAATTTGTCTACCTGCAAGACCACCACCACCGCTGCCTTTTACTATCAGCTCAGGTTTAGCAGTAGCATCTGATGATTGATAGACTACCTGCTGATCAATTACACTGACGGTCTCACAAGTGTGCATGCCTTCTGCAACTGCATCTGCATTTATTTCTACTTCACGTTGTAGTTGTACAGAACTTTTAATTAACTTAGCAGTAGTAGGCATATCCCTCATCTCATCATGATCAACCAAAGACAAATCTGCACTATCATGTTCATTATCCCGAATATTCAATTTA
Organism: Trichobilharzia regenti; assembly: GCA_944472135.2. Classification (NCBI taxonomy): domain Eukaryota; kingdom Metazoa; phylum Platyhelminthes; class Trematoda; order Strigeidida; family Schistosomatidae; genus Trichobilharzia; species Trichobilharzia regenti. The sequence continues at coordinate 109,489,718 of OX235264.1, read as the reverse complement.
TCATCATCTATCTGTTCGACTTCATCAATTTCAAACTCTTTAATAACAGAAGTAGACAATTTTGGTTCCTCCTCACAAATCCCCAAAGATTTTATACCTTCACTCTGACACTAGTAATACCTTGTAAACTTGTGTAGTGAGAACTGTCCTCTGAGACTGTAACTCTATTCTGTGACACCCTATTCAACAATGGCTTACCAGTTGCAACTACAGACTTCTTCACCGCACCGTTATCGTCACATAATTCGGAGTAAGGCCTGGAGTTTACATCTAGCTTATCACTGAACTTGCTCACTGGTTCACAGTTCACCCTTGTATGCACCTCTTGCAAACGTGTAAAACACAACCGTGTTTGTCTTGCATCTTGTAACTTATCTCTAGACGAAGTACTACGAAACCTGTGACACCCACTAGGTCTATATGCATTACTAGACATCATAGAGCCTTCTCGATATCCGCTCCTCTGAGGCCCTTTCGTCATCAATGATTGCATTTTACCCTCAGACTGCTCTATTCTAGGGGTGAGATGCAATAGACTGTCGAACTTGCTTATAGGCAGGTTAACGCTATCATTTACCAGTTTCAGAATATCATCAAATTTTGGCTCGATACCCTCATCCTCCATATAGTTTACAGTTTTCAATTTATTTAGGATAGTAGGCTTTATGCCTGTGTTAATCCTTTCGATTTATTTCATACAGGAGTTCCAATCTCGCCTTGAATTAATCAACGGATGGCTCTGATACGACATGTTCCGGTAGGGAGTACCAATGGCTCACAATTCGAAGCGAAAAACGGATTTCCAGACGCAGACGATTCGACCGTGGTTTTTGAAACTTGAGGTGATTTCCTCGCAATTGGTTGGTGCTAGAAGGAAGAAATAATTTAGATAAATTAGCTCCAGCTTATCTTCACCCACTTCCTTTGCAGTCCAGTAGGTGGGCGTCTTGCTATTATTTCTAGTATAAAACTCGAGTTGAGGTCACTCATGCAATTCATCGAAATCAAGGTATTCTTATAAGTCATAAGATTATCTAAAAACTCAGTAAGTGCCTTGGAGCCATCTTGAAGTTGACTGCCGTTATTTTTGACAGCTTCGTACACGTTCCTTACAATCATTGAAGGTCTTCCAAACCTTTGACATGATATGCTCATAACCTCAGCGTATCCCCCATTAGGGGGCATGAGCTTACAGCACTGTATAGCTCTTGAAGCATCTCCAGTGCAATACCTCATCAAATACATCAATTTCAATTCATCACTTAATAGAAAACTACTCAGCATGATCTCAAACTCCTTTACAAATTGTAAATAATCAGCCGGGTTTCCATCGAAACACCGTGGTTCAAATTTAGGGAGTTTGATGTTCCTATTATCCCTGAACGGCGAAACAGTAACATCAACCATGACATGCTTAACATCAGACACATCGTTACAAGTAACAGACAAGTCACCATGACTTACTTTCCTGTTTGCATCCAAGACACTCTGTCCATTCTTTGACCCAGGCATTGTTGAACTTGACCCAATTCCAAAAACGTTCCAGATATTGCTTGTTCAAAGAGGACTTGACCGGCACCAGGAAAGATGAACGGTGACTATCGAAACTTTCACCAACTGTCTGAATCCTCCAGAATCTGTTTCTTCCGTCAGAAACTGTCAGCTTTGTCTCGTAAACCGTTAATGCCCAGCTCTTGCTACGCTCGGGCTCACGCTGTCGCTTGAAGTTTCTGAGAAACGCTTAGTAATAACGGAAGAAAAAACCAAAAACACCAATTGTTGACTCGAGAATTCTTTATTGTTACACCAACATATAAAAAATGTTATCATTAAGGTCTGTGAACAAATATTACAATAATAAATCACAATATTACTTTTGACGGTGTTTTACTCTTCTTTCTGAACAGCGACCGATGAGACGATGACTGTCGTATTGATGCCTCCGCGAAAATTGGGGAAGTTGGTTTTGAGCAAACAACCATGAATTGATCGTTCAATCTTCAACTACATTGACAGGGTGTATATCGCGTAGCTGGACTGAGAGCTTAAGGTACTTACTTGCGAAAGTTTTGTTGAATAGTTCACATATGTCTGCAGAGTTAGTGCATAGCCCACCTTTTTCTATGGGGAGAGAAATGCTGTGATTTTTGCGATTCATTCGCTTCCTTAAGATTTGTGTGATTGCATATACTCTAGCAGGACTGGCTACTGCGATGAGTTCTTCCTTTCTCATACGGAAATCTCGAGCTTGTGAGATGGAGTTAAGGGTGTCAAGTATTAGACCTGGAGTGCCAAAGTCGTGGTGTTTGAAGTAATTTGTTGAGAGTCTCTTCTGTTTCGTATGATCCTTTGGTTTTATGAATGCTTTTCTATGTGGGGATACCTTTATAATAATAATAATAATATATATTCTCATTTTTGTACATGAGGGACGCCAGTTTACAGGCATCATCAATTCGATAAATTACACATACGATTAGTAAGCATATTTAGTAAAATAATATAATAAGGTGCATATTTTTCCTAGCTATGTAGAATACACCAATTGTATAGGCACGCATAAATATTGTTTAAATTACATGATTTACGGTTGCTGTCATTTTGTCTTTAGTATATGTATATATATATATATATATATAAGTAGAGAACGGATAAAGAACTTCATCTGGAAGGAAAATAGTCATGCTTAACAAGTTCAAACGGTATTCGTTAGCTATCATCGGGAAGGGAAGAAAGAAGAAAATTGCAACACGTGTAATAGCACGCGATAAGTTTCATTGAATGTTTGTTGCTTTATTCAATTCATTGTGTCAGAGTTGAGATACTGCCCGGGCGCCCAGACCGAAGCAGGCGGTTTTATTAAGGGACCACCCTTACCTTTGACTTTGAGTCTAATCCGCAAGGCAGCGGAGCAGCGTCGGGAGCTGCATTCCCATGGTTTCCGGTGCGCCATATGGGTTCATACGCCATTTGATCCGATTGCATACTAGAACTAATGTACCCCATGGTAACTGCTTTTAGTTTAACCGCTATCCAAACAACCTTCCTGACATGGTAGGACCTGCAGGGACAGAGTCGCAGTCAGTTTAGCATGTTGGGTCATTACGGTATTCAAGCCCGACCACCACGACAAGGTAGCAGTTATCGGCCGGGGTGTTTGGGGTGGAATGACATCATCTAAGCATGCGTTTGAGTTATGGTAGAAGATGGTTAGAGCTCTCGATTGGTCATCAGCAGTGAAGTATTCATCCCTTTCGGAGGATCTTAGCATTGATTTTACTAAGGCCCAGTTTGCCTTACTATAGTTCCTATATATTACTTGTTGTGAAGTGGAGGTATTAGCTGCATTGCTACTGAGCGGAAGTGGCAGTGCAGACATCACTATTTTGTGGTCGCTCCTTGAAAACTCAGAACCTACTAGGGTTGAAAGGGGACTTATATTGTAGCAGAAGATTAAGTCTAGTACGTTATTACCTCTTGTGGGGAGTAGGGACAGTTTGTTTCCAGCCAAGTATATCCAGTGTGCCTAAGAACTTATCAAATTTAGTTGGGCCTGTGGGTATATCCCAGTTGATTTCAGGTAAGTTAAAGTCTCCACATAAGATCTTATGATCGTATTGTAAGTCGGATAATTGCCACAGAGTGTTAATAACTTAAGTCTCCTAATTATTAAAGGTGCCAGGTGCTCTGAAGGTGCATCCAATTGACGCTATTGCGTTATTTAAGTGTACGTTAACCCATCGAGTCTCAGGCATGTGAAGTTTACTACTTTCTAGCTGTGATACAGTGAGTTCATTCAGAAAGTACATGAGACAAACCCCTCCCTTACCACCTTCCCGTCACACCGAAAGTGTGTGTAGTCACCTAAGCTTATCTCTTCATCCAGGACGTTCGAATGACACCAAGATTCAGTGATGACAATTTTAAGGGGCGTGTATATTACTGTGAGTGCTCTGAGCATCGGCAATTTATTTAGAACAGATCTAGCATTTATGAGGATTAGGTAAAGATGGGAGTTGAAATAGCATTTGAAGTATTTAAGTTCGCTAGTCAGCCCTGAATGTGGCTCAGCACCCAGTAGTTCTGCTGGACATGACGATCCTATGTTAAAAGGGGGTTTTAGCATCATGCTCGCCTATGTCTATCGAGTTGGTGTGTGTTGTTTCCGGTGAAGAATTAGGAGTTGGAGTACGGGATTAGCTATAGACTAAGGAATTTTTATTTTTAGTTAGGCTAGATAAGTGGGTAGGGTTCTTTATTTGACCTATACTTGTGCAAGTGTCAAGTGTGCCTAATGGAGACGGGTGCACTAGACCGTTCCTGTTTTCATGCAAGGAGGGAGCCAGCACTAGTGGTTTAGGAGTGTTAACATCCCTACCAGCTGTTTTTTTTCAACGCTGACAGGGATGCAGGGGATAAAAAATGATTGGATCCTTGTGATGACCATGGCCTATTATTCCACCTATTGTTTGGTGCTAGTTGTGTCCTTGTGTGGGTTTCGTGTGTACTGCATTGTGGGTTAGTTCCCAGCAGACTTGTACCATATATCCTGCCAAAATTTGTTTGTGTACCATACTCTGAAGACCCTGAGTTGTTGGTAGCCGACTTCTGACTATTACAACTTGTACTATTGAGGGTGACATTGTTGTGACATTGGATATTAGTGTGTGCCATGGTGCGATTTCGCACGTTGTGAGTGCTAATACTATTGTCCGTGGGGAGTGTGGGCTTATTTAAGCTGCCACTGTTTTTGTTGGCATGATTTGGTGTCATATATCCCTTATCTTTACCAATGGAGTTCTGGCTAGGAGAGGACAATGTCGAATTTCGGGGGCGGGTTTAATTTTTTCTAGGGTTATTTGCTGGCATTTTAGATTCTGCGGTGATAGGTGATATGGTTTTATTATTTATTTGGTTACAGTTTATTGGCCTTTCGGCCAGCGTTGCGCTCTGATGGGATAATTCTGTGTGTTTTGAGAGGGGTGATGTGGTGGGGTCCACTGTATCTTTCACAGGATTAGGAATAATGGCTGCTTGCAATGTCCTATTACCTATTTCACAGTTAGTCTTAGCGAGATAATTGTATGCGCGCCTTTCTATGACTGTTTTGTCCACTCCGACCTTTATATGTTTGTTGTTTCTGGCTTGCGATAGGGTGTGTTGGGAGTGGATGAATTTTCTGGTCTCTGCCGATGTTTCGAACTGAAAACGAATAGGACAACACTTTTCATGTTGACTCTTCTTCAGCCTATAGCACTTAGCCTTGGAGTTAGGCATTTTCGCCTCACTAAGTAGGATGCGCTGTACCTTTTTTAGTGCCTTATTGTCTGGAACGTTGTAGACAATAGCACTCAGTTTTGCGTCGAGTCGTTTTGTTACTTCTGTGGTAACAAAGTTAATGAGGTTATCTACCTTAGTTACCGATTCTGTGCCAAGCTTGTTAAGGTTTACAGTCTTCATGAGGATAGTTAGAGGTGTCAGTTCACAGACCTGCGATCTGATATCGCTGATCTGATCTGATAATTTGGATATCTCGGTATTGGTTTCGATGTTTCCAGCATTTACTGACTTACTGTTTTTTATTTCCCTTAGCTCAGCATTAAGTTCTCCTATAGACAACTTTAGAAGTTCTATTTCTGAAGATAGTACTGAAAAAGAGCCTGATTGCTGGAGCTTTTCGATAAGCACATAAGGTGAAGGGAGGAGTTCTGTATGAGCAGATGGTACTGAATTTTTAGGAGTAGTGCTAATACTAGCTGTCAGTACAGTTTTATCCTCAGTTTCAGCTCGACGCTTACAGCATACAAGTGAGTTATGTGACTCACTATAGCCGTTTGTAGGGGGTGTGTTGCTTGATGTAGCAATCAGGGACGTTAAATTAGTCACCAGTTTTATAGGAGATTGGGTTCGTTGCTTTTTACTTTGATTAACCATAACTATTAGAAATGGGAGTTAATGGTTACAGGTATGGAAGTAGTATAGTACTTGTGCAAGTATTACAACAAGACAAATTTTATGTAACGAGTCACGCAAAAATGTAACGCAAACGTTGATCGTACCACGATACAGAGTTGTAAATCCAGTTGTATACCTTTTTTCGTGCACTCGTTGGCTTTTACCACTGATTTATAAAGGTTATGTACATATAAAGTCATGTTTAATTTGTTTTTCCCCAGTACGCTCTAAAAGGCATGACGATCCAAAGAAACCACTGCGGAAGAAATGTGTTAATTTTCAGTGGATGAGGGAATGCATTGTGATAACTGCAAGAGATGGTTTCATAGCATATGCACAAACCTAACTCCTGCAGCATACAAACGCTGCTGCAAACCTCTAGCGAACTGGTTGTGCAACGACTGCTGTAGTACAACTAAACTCCGTATTACAGAAGCCATTGCTACTCTCAGCAGGGCTTTAAAGCTCGTGGACTTCAAGCGTCCTCCACCACAGAAGAATACCGACTATTGCTCAGATAACGATGACGTGACTAGCGTCATTGACAAAACAGCACATGCCTTCGATGCGACCTTGCCAATAGGTGAGTACCCTACGGTAGAGAATAACACCCACCACATTCCAGATACCCACGCTGCCCCCACGATACCGGATAGGCCCTCCAGTGACAGTAACGGAAAGACCGTGACAAAGAAGAGGCGTACCAGGGGTCGAAAACCTGCAGCTCAAGTCACCCAGGGACTGGTGGATAAAGCCTCATTCACACCGGTGAGTAGCAGACAGATAAATCCTACTACTATAAGCGAGGAGGGCGCCAATGAATGGCGTAATGTAGTCTCTCGCAAAAAGCGAGATAAACACAACACATCGGCTACACCTTCTCTGGCGGTACGTTCGAAATTGGTGACATTTTTGCACGTGTTTGCTCTGAAATTTATTTACTGCTTATTGTCATATAATTCTTGAAATTATGGTCCAAATCTCTAAAAAACGTGTTCGTAGAAACACAATTGTTTTAGATAGTGGCTCAAATTCGGTTATAACTGCATTACCGCCTGGTAATACAGTATCAACTACTAGCTCTCAAAATGGTTTGAGTGCAGATCTCACTCCTGTGATACAGGTGAAAGATGTTCTGTTAGAGAACTCTGAGTTCTGTAAACTAAACCTCCTTTTGAAAGATATGCAGAGGCAAGTAAGTGAAATTCAGAAAAAATTAGATCAGTTTGATAGTATGTCACTGCCAATCTCAAATACCACGGAGAGCCGTTCTGATATTGGCCAGGTTAAGTGTTTACTGGATGTAACTCAAAATAAGCTTTTGAATTTAGACCCAATAGCCTGTCTTTTAAAAGGCATCCTAAAATATCTCCAGACAACCTAAATAAAGCTGAAAATCTGATTGACTGCTTGGCTACGGAGGTGATGAAGCGTATAACCTCTTCTCACCAAGCTATAGTTTACAACGTCCCAGATTCTCTGCCCCTGAAAACTGTAAGACACAAAATCCTGATTTGTTGCGGCATGGCTAGTGTTCCATGTGAATGCAAACGACTTCGTAAAAAGTCTAACCAGGCTAATTGCCCAATCATTTTTAAATTCAGTAATTCCCTTGATGCTAGTAAGTTTACTAAATGTCAGGATCACTTAAGACTGAATAGCAGTTATAAGTCTATAACCGTAGCTCAGGATAAAACACCGTGTCAGCGCAGAATAATGCGTAGTAATAACCTGGTCACCTCCTCTAGCTTTGATTTACCAAATAAGGATCGTGCACAGCAACAGACACCTAGTGCTGAAACTAGCATTCAGCAAACTACACAACAACCACACCTGCCAATGGAACTAGGAACTGATTTAGATACCAGTACCCCTGTAAACAAAGCCTCATCGAAAGATGTTAAAATGACTAGAACTTCTGCAAGTTGTTCTAAGAAATTTCCCCCCAAACGTAGTAACCTCACCACGATGAACAAATTTCGCAGGGTTGAGACTAATGATGGGGAAGAATACTTTGTATTCAATAAGCCTGCTGAGAGTAAGAATGCCAACAAACCATCACTTGTTACGAAAAACTCCTCTCGAAACATAAGTAATCTGGAGGTGTTCCGCATGCTCCACCTTATAGAAAGTCAGGCTCCAAGACTCCTAAAGTCTTGCAGCCAAAGCACCTTCCTTCACAATTCCCTTTAAGTTATAAAAACAACCCGAAGGTGTATACCGGTATGACGAATAGCAGTTGGATGGGTAGACCTTTGATGCTATGCCTTTTAACCGTCAACCTAGGCCCAACCTGTACTACCCTTATATCCAGGAACACATGGTAAATTTTCCAGGTGTCCCGAATCACTGGTACGACCCATGGCACCTAGGACCACCTCATTGCACACCAACTCCGATGTGCAGACACCCAGTCCGACCTCCTTTTCATTCATAAATTCTTGCGGTGCTGACGCACAAATAGATTTAGGTTATGGTGACATTTTAAGCCAGTTTGTAGTATCCCGTGACTTATTCACGATATTGCTAATTAATGCACGTTCCTTAATCAATAAGATATCTGAACTAAGGACATTATTATTAGTCGCCAAGCCTACTGTAGCTCTGATTACTGAGTCATGGTGCTCATCCTCTGTACTTGATGTGCATATAGGTATCGATGATTACACTGTACACCGTGCAAACAGAGATTGCAAGCGTGGTGGAGGATGTCTCATATATATACATAGCTCATTTGTAGTCAGTAAGGTGGAAGATGAAACAATGAATAATGTACCTGACTCACTCTGGGTTGTCTTACATGGAGATAAGTACAAACTTCTCATAGGCTGTGTTTATCGAGCACCAAGCTCAACAAAAGAAACTGATGCGTTATTAGCTAAATCGTTTGCACATGCATCCTCGTTTAGTGCTAATTACAAAATAATTGCAGGGGACTTCAATCTTCCAGAAGTCAATTGGCTAACTAGTTCCGGCCCCCAACGCTTCGACGAATTACTTGCCACTATAGACTGTTATGGATGGCAACAACACGTCCAGACACCTACTCGTGGTGACAACATGTTGGACCTTGTTTTTTGTCATGACACAATCCCAGTATCCACGTATGTTGGTAATCGATTTTCCAGTAGTGACCATAGAATGGTACTCTGCTCTCTGCCTTTCTCACCACTAAATACAGGAAACAAACAAGACTCAGGAAGCACAATATGTCGTAGTTACAAATATACAGACTGGGGATTAGTCCAAGAACTTATTCGACTCTGTCAATGGGATGACTATTTTACCACTGACTCCCTGGAGGCCTTAGTAACCCTGTTTTACAGGAATGTTACCCTTTGTCTAGATACAGTTGCTCCAAAGAAAATAGTGAAATTAAGTAGACACCGAACTGAATATATTCCAAGGGCACACCGTAATAAGTTAAGGAAGCTGAAGAAACAGTACTATTCCACTAAGGACATATCACTATTGCTCTCAATCCACGAGTCTCTTGAATCTCTCAAGCGCCTACGCTCTCAAAAGGACCTCGACGAAGAGTTAACGGCACTTGAAAGTACCTCCAAAGTTTATAACTTAACGGCACTTCTTAAAAAACGAATGCAGTCGGCGAGGGAAATCCCATACTTACTTCACGACAAAGTAATCTACAATGAACCTGCCACTATCTGTGAACTCTTCAGTGATTGGTTTGCAAACTTTAGTTTAGAAACACATATGCCTGGTGAAACCGCTCCCCTTACTATCTCTTCCCTTGAAAGCATTGTGTTCACTAATCAGTTAATAGTACAAGCAATTAAAAGCCTTAAACCTTCCACTAGTACGGGACCGGATGGCCTCGCTTCGATAATTTTCAAAAACAGTGGGTGTGATATACCCTGTTACTTCTTAAATTCTTCTCAATATCTATGGACACTGGCACTTACCCTAGTGAGTGGAAAACTAGCTTCATAATTCCACATTACAAATCTGGTGATAGGGCAAACGTCCGCAATTACAGACCCATAAATATAACCCCAGTTATCTCACGAATCATGGAGAAAGTTGTAAAGATCAATTGTCAGACTACCTAATTAGGGAAGATCTTGTTACAAGGTCTCAACACGGATTTCTCAAAAATAGATCCTGCGTTACTTGCCACTTCGACTTTTTCAACTGCATCACTAGTAGTCGCGAAGCACGTAAGCTAGTCGTTGTTCTCTACTTCGATATATCTAGGGCATTTGACATGGTATCTCACAGTATTCTCTTTGAGAAGCTGTACTCTTGTGGAATTCGCAACCCATTACTGAACTGGTTAAAATCATTTCTAAGCAACAGGGTACAAATAACCAAAGTTGGATCTGTATTGTCTCATCCTAGGCAGATCTCAAGTGGGGTCGTGCAAGGTAGTGTCCTAGGTCCACTTTTATTCACAGTCTACATTAACAGCATTTGCAAGTGCTTCACCTTAGGCAAACCATTCCTATATGCTGACGACCTCAAAGTCGTCTACTCCTGCTACACTCATGAATTAAGCGATATGGTTACTAAAATACATCTTGAACTAAGTAGCCTTGCAACGTGGTGTGCTGAATCCTGTCTAAATTTTAACATTGACAAATGCGGCTGGATTTGTATCGGCAACAGTAACCTTGATCTAACTCTTGAAATAAATGGGCGAAAACTAGCTAAGCTCAACTCAGTCGTAGATCTCGGTATTAGATACTCTAGTAACCTAACGTTCGCTGAACAGACTGATTATGCCAGACGTAAAACGCGAAGGCTGATAGGATGCATAACACGCAATTTCTTTTGTTGTGAAACTAGGGTTTTATTATACAAAGTATGTGTCCGACCTATCTTAGAATACTGCCCGTTTATTCTTAGCGGACTAAGACAAAATGACAAGCTTAAATTAGAGGGAGTGCAACGGCAGTTTACCTCAAGAACTCTTGGTTTAGAAAGTGGTCTGGAATACCATGAGCGATGCGAAGACTAAGATTAGAACCCCTCTGGAAAAGACGCCTTAAGCTAAACCTTATCTTTTACTATAAGCTAACTAATCTTCTCTTGCATTCCTCCGAGCCAATAACTAAACCTACCGCTGTCATCAGTTACAATCTTAGAAATCATCACAACCTAGCTGCTATGGAGCACTGTCAGACTTACGTGCGGTACAACTTCTTCTTAAATAAGTTTTCAGTCATTTGGAATAGACTACCAGCTAATGTGCGCGATGCAAACACACTTCCAGTGTTCATCTCCTCAGTCACCAGACTGCTCAAAGATGACAATGCACTTTTGCGCTGACTCTTACACCTCTTTTTCACCCTACATAGATATTTTAAGTTCTTTAAACGTGTAGTTACAACAAACTACAATTATAAATTTTAATATTATTGGAACTAGATGATTAACATTTCTACACAGGACAGTAATATTAGTTCACACATAATATAAAAGTTAGCATAACGGGACTAGTTAGTTGTGTACCAAAATAACCACAGTTACTAAACAGAATATATATGTATATATTTATTAATCACTCCTTAAGGACTCCCGTTGCTTTCTTTTGCGTTGCTGTTGTTTGTCTTCTTTTTTCTCTCACCATTTCAGCTTCCATTTGACTTTTTGAATGAGAATGAATAATGTGGATATTTGACCATTTACAATGACAAATGATCTGCAAACATTATTGGTCCCGTATCTTTCAGTTGCCTGGTTAATAACGAATTAACTTTCTCCACGACGCAACCTGGATTACATTTGTGGAATATACTCTTATACCAATGGAAAAGTATCTATTTGTAATACAACGTCACGATTGTAGCTTATAACATAACTGATCGTATCTGTAAAAATAGCTTCCTTATTACCCAATTTGGATATAAATCAAATCAAAAATAAGATTCGGATTTGTACACACCCAAGTTATATTGAGGAATTACTTCAAGCTTTATTTTTTCCCAAGTATTTTTAATCCATCCAAAAATTACTTGGGTTTTTTTGTTAATGCGATGTTAATATTCCTATTTAGATGTGGTTTTGTTCTCTGAGCTGGATAGTTAGTTTGCGCAAACTAACTATCCAGCTCAGAGAACAAAACCACATCAAAATTATCCACCTGAGCTACAATTCTCTATCATATCTGATATTCCTATATTTCATGATGTGCTCCATTGAATGACTGGTTATCATATTGTTCCCACAGACCTAAGACAAAAACGCCAGCAACCATGTAACTTAACCATAAACCTAATTTATGAAATTTAAATAATGCTTATCCATGCCTGTATATTTGGTGTGTCATACACAAGTAGGAAAAAATGTGTATTTTATTAAAACATTATTATTAATTATGATTGCTAATCAAATATGTAATTTATCATATTGATGATGCCTGTAAACTGGCGTCTCTCATGTACAAAATAAGAATATACTACTATTATTATTATTATAAAAAACAGTAAGTCAGTAAATGCTGGAAACATCGAAACCAATACCGAGATATCCAAATTATCAGATCAGATCAGCGATATCAGATCGCAGGTCTGTGAACTGACACCTCTAACTATCCTCATGAAGACTGTAAACCTTAACAAGCTTGGCACAGAATCGGTAACTAAGGTAGATAACCTCATTAACTTTGTTACCACAGAAGTAACAAAACGACTCGACGCAAAACTGAGTGCTATTGTCTACAACGTTCCAGACAATAAGGCACTAAAAAAGGTACAGCGCATCCTACTTAGTGAGGCGAAAATGCCTAACTCCAAGGCTAAGTGCTATAGGCTGAAGAAGAGTCAACATGAAAAGTGTTGTCCTATTCGTTTTCAGTTCGAAACATCGGCAGAGACCAGAAAATTCATCCACTCCCAACACACCCTATCGCAAGCCAGAAACAACAAACATATAAAGGTCGGAGTGGACAAAACAGTCATAGAAAGGCGCGCATACAATTATCTCGCTAAGACTAACTGTGAAATAGGTAATAGGACATTGCAAGCAGCCATTATTCCTAATCCTGTGAAAGATACAGTGGACCCCACCACATCACCCCTCTCAAAACACACAGAATTATCCCATCAGAGCGCAACGCTGGCCGAAAGGCCAATAAACTGTAACCAAATAAATAATAAAACCATATCACCTATCACCGCAGAATCTAAAATGCCAGCAAATAACCCTAGAAAAAATTAAACCCGCCCCCAAAATTCGACATTGTCCTCTCCTAGCCAGAACTCCATTGGTAAAGATAAGGGATATATGACACCAAATCATGCCAACAAAAACAGTGGCAGCTTAAATAAGCCCACACTCCCCACGGACAATAGTATTAGCACTCACAACGTGCGAAATCGCACCATGGCACACACTAATATCCAATGTCACAACAATGTCACCCTCAATAGTACAAGTTGTAATAGTCAGAAGTCGGCTACCAACAACTCAGGGTCTTCAGAGTATGGCACACAAACAAATTTTGGCAGGATATATGGTACAAGTCTGCTGGGAACTAACCCACAATGCAGTACACACGAAACCCACACAAGGACACAACTAGCACCAAACAATAGGTGGAATAATAGGCCATGGTCATCACAAGGATCCAATCATTTTTTATCCCCTGCATCCCTGTCAGCGTTGAAAAAAAACAGCTGGTAGGGATGTTAACACTCCTAAACCACTAGTGCTGGCTCCCTCCTTGCATGAAAACAGGAACGGTCTAGTGCACCCGTCTCCATTAGGCACACTTGACACTTGCACAAGTATAGGTCAAATAAAGAACCCTACCCACTTATCTAGCCTAACTAAAAATAAAAATTCCTTAGTCTATAGCTAATCCCGTACTCCAACTCCTAATTCTTCACCGGAAACAACACACACCAACTCGATAGACATAGGCGAGCATGATGCTAAAACCCCCTTTTAACATAGGATCGTAATGTCCAGAAGAACTACTGGGTGCTGAGCCACATTCAGGGCTGACTAGTGAACTTAAATACTTCAAATGCTATTTCAACTCCCATCTTTACCTAATCCTCATAAATGCTAGATCTGTTCTAAATAAATTGCCGATGCTCAGAGCACTCACAGTAATATACACGCCCCTTAAAATTGTCATCACTGAATCTTGGTGTCATTCGAACGTCCTGGATGAAGAGATAAGCTTAGGTGACTACACACACTTTCGGTGTGACGGGAAGGTGGTAAGGGAGGGGTTTGTCTCATGTACTTTCTGAATGAACTCACTGTATCACAGCTAGAAAGTAGTAAACTTCACATGCCTGAGACTCGATGGGTTAACGTACACTTAAATAACGCAATAGCGTCAATTGGATGCACCTTCAGAGCACCTGGCACCTTTAATAATTAGGAGACTTAAGTTATTAACACTCTGTGGCAATTATCCGACTTACAATACGATCATAAGATCTTATGTGGAGACTTTAACTTACCTGAAATCAACTGGGATATACCCACAGGCCCAACTAAATTTGATAAGTTCTTAGGCACACTGGATATACTTGGCTGGAAACAAACTGTCCCTACTCCCCACAAGAGGTAATAACGTACTAGACTTAATCTTCTGCTACAATATAAGTCCCCTTTCAACCCTAGTAGGTTCTGAGTTTTCAAGGAGCGACCACAAAATAGTGATGTCTGCACTGCCACTTCCGCTCAGTAGCAATGCAGCTAATACCTCCACTTCACAACAAGTAATATATAGGAACTATAGTAAGGCAAACTGGGCCTTAGTAAAATCAATGCTAAGATCCTCCGAAAGGGATGAATACTTCACTGCTGATGACCAATCGAGAGCTCTAACCATCTTCTACCATAACTCAAACGCATGCTTAGATGATGTCATTCCACCCCAAACACCCCGGCCGATAACTGCTACCTTGTCGTGGTGGTCGGGCTTGAATACCGTAATGACCCAACATGCTAAACTGACTGCGACTCTGTCCCTGCAGGTCCTACCATGTCAGGAAGGTTGTTTGGATAGCGGTTAAACTAAAAGCAGTTACCATGGGGTACATTAGTTCTAGTATGCAATCGGATCAAATGGCGTATGAACCCATATGGCGCACCGGAAACCATGGGAATGCAGCTCCCGACGCTGCTCCGCTGCCTTGCGGATTAGACTCAAAGTCAAAGGTAAGGGTGGTCCCTTAATAAAACCGCCTGCTTCGGTCTGGGCGCCCGGGCAGTATCTCAACTCTGACACAATGAATTGAATAAAGCAACAAACATTCAATGAAACTTATCGCGTGCTATTACACGTGTTGCAATTTTCTTCTTTCTTCCCTTCCCGATGATAGCTAACGAATACCGTTTGAACTTGTTAAGCATGACTGTTTTCCTTCCAGATGAAGTTCTTTATCCGTTCTCTACTTATATATATATATATATATATATATATATATATATACTAAAGACAAAATGACAGCAACCGTAAATCATGTAATTTAAACAATATTTATGCGTGCCTATACAATTGGTGTATTCTACATAGCTAGGAAAAATATGCACCTTATTATATTATTTTACTAAATATGCTTACTAATCGTATGTGTAATTTATCGAATTGATGATGCCTGTAAACTGGCGTCCCTCATGTACAAAAATGAGAATATATATTATTATTATTATTATTATAAAGGTATCCCCACATAGAAAAGCATTCATAAAACCAAAGGATCATACGAAACAGAAGAGACTCTCAACAAATTACTTCAAACACCACGACTTTGGCACTCCAGGTCTAATACTTGACACCCTTAACTCCATCTCACAAGCTCGAGATTTCCGTATGAGAAAGGAAGAACTCATCGCAGTAGCCAGTCCTGCTAGAGTATATGCAATCACACAAATCTTAAGGAAGCGAATGAATCGCAAAAATCACAGCATTTCTCTCCCCATAGAAAAAGGTGGGCTATGCACTAACTCTGCAGACATATGTGAACTATTCAACAAAACTTTCGCAAGTAAGTACCTTAAGCTCTCAGTCCAGCTACGCGATATACACCCTGTCAATGTAGTTGAAGATTGAACGATCAATTCATGGTTGTTTGCTCAAAACCAACTTCCCCAATTTTCGCGGAGGCATCAATACGACAGTCATCGTCTCATCGGTCGCTGTTCAGAAAGAAGAGTAAAACACCGTCAAAAGTAATATTGTGATTTATTATTGTAATATTTGTTCACAGACCTTAATGATAACATTTTTTATATGTTGGTGTAACAATAAAGAATTCTCGAGTCAACAATTGGTGTTTTTGGTTTTTTCTTCCGTTATTACTAAGCGTTTCTCAGAAACTTCAAGCGACAGCGTGAGCCCGAGCGTAGCAAGAGCTGGGCATTAACGGTTTACGAGACAAAGCTGACAGTTTCTGACGGAAGAAACAGATTCTGGAGGATTCAGACAGTTGGTGAAAGTTTCGATAGTCACCGTTCATCTTTCCTGGTGCCGGTCAAGTCCTCTTTGAACAAGCAATATCTGGAACGTTTTTGGAATTGGGTCAAGTTCAACAATGCCTGGGTCAAAGAATGGACAGAGTGTCTTGGATGCAAACAGGAAAGTAAGTCATGGTGACTTGTCTGTTACTTGTAACGATGTGTCTGATGTTAAGCATGTCATGGTTGATGTTACTGTTTCGCCGTTCAGGGATAATAGGAACATCAAACTCCCTAAATTTGAACCACGGTGTTTCGATGGAAACCCGGCTGATTATTTACAATTTGTAAAGGAGTTTGAGATCATGCTGAGTAGTTTTCTATTAAGTGATGAATTGAAATTGATGTATTTGATGAGGTATTGCACTGGAGATGCTTCAAGAGCTATACAGTGCTGTAAGCTCATGCCCCCTAATGGGGGATACGCTGAGGTTATGAGCATATCATGTCAAAGGTTTGGAAGACCTTCAATGATTGTAAGGAACGTGTACGAAGCTGTCAAAGGTAACGGCAGTCAACTTCAAGATGGCTCCAAGGCACTTACTGAGTTTTTAGATAATCTTATGACTTATAAGAATACCTTGATTTCGATGAATTGCATGAGTGACCTCAACTCGAGTTTTATACTAGAAATAATAGCAAGACGCCCACCTACTCGACTGCAAAGGAAGTGGGTGAAGATAAGCTCCCATATGGAGGATGAGGGTATCGAGCCGAAATTTGATGATATCCTGAAACTGGTAAATGATAGCGTTAACCTGCCTATAAGCAAGTTCGACAGTCTATTGCATCTCACCCCTAGAATAGAGCAGTCTGAGGGTAAAATGCAATCATTGATGACGAAAGGGCCTCAGAGGAGCGGATATCGAGAAGGCTCTATGATGTCTAGTAATGCATATAGACCTAGTGGGTGTCACAGGTTTCGTAGTACTTCGTCTAGAGATAAGTTACAAGATGCAAGACAAACACGGTTGTGTTTTACACGTTTGCAAGAGGTGCATACAAGGGTGAACTGTGAACCAGTGAGCAAGTTCAGTGATAAGCTAGATGTAAACTCCAGGCCTTACTCCGAATTATGTGACGATAACGGTGCGGTGAAGAAGTCTGTAGTTGCAACTGGTAAGCCATTGTTGAATAGGGTGTCACAGAATAGAGTTACAGTCTCAGAGGACAGTTCTCACTACACAAGTTTACAAGGTATTACTAGTGTCAGAGTGAAGGTATAAAATCTTTGGGGATTTGTGAGGAGGAACCAAAATTGTCTACTTCTGTTATTAAAGAGTTTGAAATTGATGAAGTCGAACAGATAGATGATGATAAATTGAATATTCGGGATAATGAACATGATAGTGCAGATTTGTCTTTGGTTGATCATGATGAGATGAGGGATATGCCTACTACTGCTAAGTTAATTAAAGGTTCTGTACAACTACAACGTGAAGTGGAAATAAATGCAGATGCAGTTGCAGAAGGCATGCATACTTGTGAGACCGTCAGTGTAATTGATCAGCATGTAGCCCACCTATCATCAGATGCTATTGCTAAACCTGAGCTGATAGTAAAGGGCAGCAGTGGTGGTGGTCTTGCAGGTAGACAAATTTCTGAAAGTCGAGCAACAACAGCTTTTGATCCACCGCTAAATTCATCAACTTGTGTCACTCAGTCGTCGTTGGTGTTGTCATCTACAATGGAAATGACGCCCATGAACTCAAGTATCTTGTGCAATGATTTTAATAGTATTGGTGCATTTGAAAAGACGAAAGATATTGCTCAGTTTAGTGAGAATAAGCCAAGTGTAAACGAGAGAGTAATTGTTAAACTGACTTGCATGAATAAAGGCATTTCGAGTTTCAAATTACTATTTGAATGTTATTATCTTTGGTGTAAATCACTCTGTTTCTACGCTTGGTTGACCAGATACGTCGTGTGTTTGTTAGTCATCTATATTCTACGATACAATGACATGAGCGTGTTGCCGTTCAGATTTGAGGATAGGACTGATAGAAGGAAGGCAGCAAATGAACTCTGCAACGATTTCCAACCTAGGGAGTCTACCTGAGAAGGGTTGTCGGCGTACTGCTGTAAGTCCTACAGTTCTTCAAGGGTAGTGTGTCGTGCCAGAATCCACAACATTTGATGTGTTGATTGTACATATTATTATTATTGTATCTTTTAGTTCCTATCCTTTAGTTCATGTATTTGGTTTAACGCATTAAATTCCTTAAATACATGGTATTTCCTTTCCAATTTCTTTAGTTTTAGTCGCGTTTTCCGGTCAATAAATGGAGTTGGTGACTTTAGGGCAGATTTTAGGGGCGCGATTGTGTCTCTTGCTGAGCCAACTGTTTTGTAGAAAATCTCAGGTGATGCTTCTAAGTTGTTGTTGAAGTATTCTTCCCAGTCAGAACTTCTCAACAGATCTGGTAGGAATTCCCAATCTGCATTCATATAATCCCTATATTGATAGCGCACCGGGGAATTTTTAGGTGTGTATTTAGTTGTTAGTTGTTTACAAGGTATTACTAGTGTCAGAGTGAAGGTATAAAATCTTTGGGGATTTGTGAGGAGGAACCAAAATTGTCTACTTCTGTTATTAAAGAGTTTGAAACTGATGAAGTCGAACAGATAGATGATGATAAATTGAATATTCGGGATAATGATCATGATAGTGCAGATTTGTCTTTGGTTGATCATGATGAGATGAGGGATATGCCTACTACTGCTAAGTTAATTAAAAGTTCTGTACAACTACAACGTGAAGTAGAAATAAATGCGGATGCAGTTGCAGAAGGCATGCACACTTGTGAGACCGTCAGTGTAATTGATCAGCAGTTATACCATCTTCATGTTTTCGGTTTTTGTGCATTTTATTCCACTTATTGTGTTGGATAAAAGTTTTACAAACGAAACTTCTTGTCTGTTTGAGGGTAAGTATCTTAATCGTTAATGTTTTATCTAAAATTATAAATATAGGCAAAAACAACAGGTGTAGTATTTGAGCTTATACATTAAATGGACCTATAATTTCGGAGTCTCTCAGATAGGAACTAGGACTACTGCCGTTTGCAAACTCGTGTAGTTTGTCGTTAAGCACTTTTTTGAATGAGGCCAATGTACCTGCTTGACGCATTTCCATTGGTAGTTTATTCCATATCTGTGCATACCTAATCAAATAAAACTTTTGCCTAGTAGCTGTTTTACATTGTTCGATAACTACTGTACCCTTAGTGTATTTTAGTTTGTAGACACTGTCATCTGAAAGTCGAATGCCATTAGTAGAGGTAAAAACTAAGTGGTTTAGAAGCTTATAGTAAAGTGTTAAGTTTAGTCTCAGGCGTCTTAGCCATAGTAATAATAATAATAATGATGAATATTCTCATATAAACATATAAATTTACATGAAAATGCATGCCATTTTTACAGGCACGATCAAGTATGATATAATATCAAATCGTAGATTGTCTACAAGTTAATAATGTTTCGACAGTTAAATATTTGATATATATATAAATACACATTGTCAGAACTAGGCTGTATAGTTATTGAATTGTACAATTGTCCTCCAGGTTGAGCGGGAAAATGGACTTCGTTTCGTTTTCATCCCGTGGTTGTCGGCATACGATAACCAACCAAAATTGAGGTAAGTACAACGTTTACAAGGGATTGAATGCTGTTTTAGAAAAGTGAAAGTGCTGAGGTGAATCAATAAAGTGTAATGAAATGGGTAAGTGCAAGTATCACTAATAAATGCATTAATAAAGGAAACTCCCTAGGCTGACAACGTTCACTTGCAATGTATAATGCTACACGTATATCTCGTACTATCATGATGTCCACTTTTGGTTTTAATACATTTATCCTCAGTTGTGCCAGTTGTTTTTGTTTTGTACCTTTTTGTGCATTTAGTGTACAACCGCACCCTTCAGAGAGTAGGAATATAACAAGTCATAAAGAGCTGTAAAATGTTAGGTTTAATGGGATATAATGAGGATCAAGTAAAGACGTTATTGGAAACTGAATGAGATAAGACATTGTGAAGTGGTACTTAAAGATCAGACAATGGACAGCAAGTTAGTTTATAAGATGCCCAATAAATCTGTGCAGATCCCGCGTGGTCGCGTCTCAACAATTATTATTATTATTATTGTATTCTTTAGTTCCTAGAGGAACATAGGGCTTCAGCTGCGCACCTCCATTTCCTTCGGTTTTCTGACAACTTTTTCACCCTGCTCCAGGTCTGTCCACATGCTTTCATCACCTCCTCGCATGACCTCCTCCAAGTCACCCTTGGACGACCAACTCGCCGCCTCCCTTTCGGGTTCCACTCGAGGGCTTGTCTAGTGATGTCACTTGATGGTTTCCTCAGCGTATGGCCAATCCATCTCCATTTCTTTCCGCCTATTTGTTTCACAATCGGTTCCTGATTGGTTCGCTCCCAGAGATCCCTGTTGCTGATCTTTTCTGGCCATCTGATCTTGAGTATTCAGTGAAGACAGCTGTTAATGAAGGTCTGAAGTTTGTTTGAGATGCTCTTCATGACTCGCCAAGTCTCTGATCCGTATGGTAGCACTGACTTCACATTGGAGTTGAAAATCCGGATCTTATTTTTGATGCTGAGTGCTGTTGACCTCCACACAGATTTGAGAGTAATGAAAGTTTGTCTTGCTTTTCCGATTCTGGCTTTGATGTCCTCGTCAGTTCCGCCTGTAGTTGAAACGATGCTTCCCAGGTAGATGAAGGAGGATGTTTCTTTCAGGTTCTTCCCCCTTATGCTGATTGTTGTCTGTTGTTGTTGTTGCTGTTGATGTTGGCTAGGAATCTTCATCATCTCTGTTTTATCTATGTTCACCTGAAGTCCTATCTTTGATGCTTCTTCTGCCAACTTGTTACTTTTCACTTGCATATCTTCCAGTTTATGGGAAATCAGACATATATCATCGGCGAAATCCAGATCCTCCAAGTCTTTTGTGTCAGTCCATTTTATGCCTGTTCCCTTGTTGGTTGCCGTTGTCTGTCGCATTATCCAATCAATTGCAATCAGGAAGATCATTGGTGATAGTAGACAGCCTTGCCTCACTCCCGTCCTCACTTCGAGGGCCTCCGTAAGTTTCCCGTTGTGGATTATTTGGCATGCAGCATTGTCGTATAACTGTTGGATGAGATGTATAATTGTCGATGGGACCCCGTAGTAGCGAAGTAGTTTCCAAATGACCTCTCGATCGACGCAGTCGAAGGCCTTTTTAAAGTCGATGAAGTTGAGATAGAGAGGTGACTGCCATTCCAAGCTTTGTTCAATGATGATCCGTAGAGTGGCGATTTGATCAATACATGACTTGTTTCTCCTGAATCCGGCCTGTTCCGGACGAAGTTTTTCATCTAGGGCTTGTTTGATTCTCTCCGGGATGATGCTACTTAGTATCTTGCTTGGAATGGACAGAAGCATAATTCCACGCCAGTTTTTACATTGACTTAAGTCTCCTTTCTTTGGAAGTTTGAATAAGTATCCGTTCTTCCAATCCTCGGGTACTTTGCCCTCTTTCCACACCTTCTCCAGTAGTGGTGTCATCAAGTCCGCTGTTGTCTCTGGGTCTATTTTCAAAGCCTCTGCTGGGATTCCATCTGGTCCCGGTGTTTTCCCAGCTTTAAGCATCTTGATTGCATTCGGGACTTCTGATTTCGTCGAAGGGTCAGTGTTCACTGGTAGTTCTGCTTCCATTGTTGGTATTGCTGGGCGTGTTGTAGGTGGCGGACGATTTAGAAGTCTTTTGAAGTGTTCAGCCCAGTGCTTTCTCTGTTCCACCTCTTTGGTGATTGACTTTCCATTGTCGTCCTTTATTGGCTTAATCTGTGTCGAACGTTTTCCCGATAGGTGCCTAGTTGTTTGGTAGAGTGTGGCGAGGTCTCCTTTGCCTGCAGCTTGTTCTGTTTCGTTTGCCATGGTTTCATAATATTTTCTTTTGTCTTCCCTGGCACTCTTCTTCACTCTTTTGTTCAGTGTATTGTAGCTTGCATTCAGCTCCTGTTTTTGTTGCTCGCCAGTGCACTGGATAATCTTTTGCTTCACTGTCCTTCTCTCTTCTATTAGTTTCCAAGTGTCCGTAGTGAGCCACTGTTTGTCCTGTCTCGTTTTTCTGCCTAGAATTTCTATGCAGGTTTGGCTCCACAGCGTTTTCAAGTTGTTCCAGTGCTTTTCGACGCTGACCTTTTCGCTGGTGTTGATTTGTATCTCAGCTTTGTCCTTTATGCTTGCAATGAAGATGTCCTTTGTAGCCTGGTCCTTCAGCTTTTGAGTGTTGAACTTGGCTTGTGGTCTATCTTCAGCTCCTGATTCCCTGAAAGCTTTTAATTTGATTTGGATTGTCCCTTGTACGAGATAGTGGTCTGAGCCAACGTCTGCTCCTCTTCTTACTTTTGTGTCCAGTAGGCTGCGCCTCCATTTCCTTGGGATTGAGATAAAGTCGATTTGGTTTTTGGATTGCCCGTCTGGTGACACCCATGTAGCCTTGTGGATATCTTTGTGCTTGTATACACTGCCACCAATCACTAGTTCGTTGAAGGCTCAGAAGTCGGAGAAGAGTTCTCCGTTTTCATTCATTTCTCCTAGAGCTTCTCTACCCATGATGAGTTCCCTTCCTGAGTTGTCTGGTCCCAGTTTGGCGTTCATGTCTCCCATTAGTATTTTAATGTTGCCAGCGGGAGTATTGTCCATTGTCGCCTGTAGTTGTCTGTAGAATTCTTCTTTCTTTTCGAGGTCTGCGTTGTTTGTGGGTGCATAACATTGTAAGATTGACACTTTCCTTCCTTGGGAGTTGAATCTGGCGGTCATTAACCTGGACGAGATCGCCTCCCATTGTATCAGGGCTTTCGTTGCCGTTGGTGACATCATGATAGCCACGCCCTCGGTGTGCGTGTGGTTATCTTCTGGGTGAACGGAGTAGATCACTGACTTACCCGTTGATAATTTGGTGAGTTCACTGCCATTCCATCTCCTTTCACATATTCCTAGCACTTGTATTCCGAATCTTTTCATCTCGTTGGCGAACTGGGCAGCTTTCCCTGTCTCGTACATAGTTCGGACGTTCCATGTTCCCACACAGACATTATCTTTTGATGCAAAGAGGTTCATTCTGCTCAAGGTTCTGCGGTAATTTTGTTTACAGAGTGTGAGTTCCGATTAATGCAATTGTTGGTTAATCTTGTTTGTGTCCGGACATTCCACAACTTACAATCGTCAACCTGTGAAGTGTTGTAGGCGTACTGGTGTAAGTCCTGCGATTCTTCAAAGGAATTCCATCAAGACATGAACTGCGAGTTTGTGTGTACTGTTTGTATATATGTGTGGTGTGTCATATCAATTGGTGTATTTTTGATTCATTGTGTTTACCTGTCGTTTTCGTACCTTGTTGTTATTGCGTAATTTTGTTAAAATTTTCGTCGTGATTACTTCTGAAGTTGTTTCGAGTATTCTACATCCATGAATGAATTGATTGATGTTAGAGACAGCAGATGGGTCGCATACGCCTGGGAGGCTATTGCTGAGAATGAAATGTGCACGGAGATAATTGTTAGCTGTGGTCCAACACGCCGGGGAGAAAGAGTGTAAACGACTGGGGCTCGCATACGTCACCGTTACTAGAATTGAGGCAGAATGAGTGACAAGCGATTTCAGTGGTAATTGGCAGTGAGTAGATAAGAGGATGAGCGTAGAGTATCGTGAGGTGGTGCTATGGTCACGTTGCAGTCTGCAAGAGTCATTCTAGCAAGTGGCGATTGTAATACGAGATGTCAAGAGGATACTTTTATCTGGAGGCACAGGTCGTCATCGATGTGTGAGATTGTGCTGTAAGTATGCCTGTGGTGTGTTGGCTTTTCTGTTTGTTTTCCATTTCAGCTCTGTCCGTGTGAACCAGGTTCTCCCAATGGCATCCAAGTCAACGTGTATTGGTCGTGATGGAAAAAAGGGGTTGGATCCCTATTTTGCCGGGGAGTGTCAAAGTAGTTGAAGATTGAACGATCAATTCATGGTTGTTTGCTCAAAACCAACTTCCCCAATTTTCGCGGAGGCATCAATACGACAGTCATCGTCTCATCGGTCGCTGTTCAGAAAGAAGAGTAAAACACCGTCAAAAGTAATATTGTGATTTATTATTGTAATATTTGTTCACAGACCTTAATGATAACATTTTTATATGTTGGTGTAACAATAAAGAATTCTCGAGTCAACAATTGGTGTTTTTGGTTTTTTCTTCCGTTATTACTAAGCGCTTCTGAGAAACTTCAAGTGACAGCGTGAGCCCGAGCATAGCAAGAGCTGTGCAGTAACGGTTTAGGTGACGTGACTGACATTTGTGTTTAGGCATAATAAATGTTGTTTTCCATATGTCAGGTTAAGTTTGTGTTTCTAGGGGCATTGTCAATATTTTAAGCAGTAGAAGAGGGATGTCAGGGTCGCCATATTTATAGAAATAAGAAGATATACCGTCTGTACCGAAACCCTTTGAACATTTGAAGGTTCTTATAGTTTGGTTAATGTTATCATAAGTGAATTCAACAGTGCTCATTTGGTTTGGTGTGAGTGGAGATGGAGTTTGTGCAATAATAGTAATAGGGTTTGTCAGCCACGTCTCGTAAACCGTTAATGCCCAGCTCTTGCTACGCTCGGGCTCACGCTGTCGCTTGAAGTTTCTGAGAAACGCTTAGTAATAACGGAAGAAAAAACCAAAAACACCAATTGTTGACTCGAGAATTCTTTATTGTTACACCAACATATAAAAAATGTTATCATTAAGGTCTGTGAACAAATATTACAATAATAAATCACAATATTACTTTTGACGGTGTTTTACTCTTCTTTCTGAACAGCGACCGATGAGACGATGACTGTCGTATTGATGCCTCCGCGAAAATTGGGGAAGTTGGTTTTGAGCAAACAACCATGAATTGATCGTTCAATCTTCAACTACTTTGACACTCCCGGCAAAATAGGGATCCAACCCCTTTTTTCCATCACGACCAATACACGTTGACTTGGATGCCATTGGGAGAACCTGGTTCACACGGACAGGGCTGAAATGGAAAACAAACAGAAAAGCCAACACACCACAGGCATACTTACAGCACAATCTCACACACCGATGACGACCTGTGCCTCCAGATAAAAGTATCCTCTTGACATCTCGTATTACAATCGCCACTTGCTAGAATGACTCTTGCAGACTGCAACGTGACCATAGCACCACCTCACGATACTCTACGCTCATCCTCTTATCTACTCACTGCCAATTACCACTGAAATCGCTTGTCACTCATTCTGCCTCAATTCTAGTAACGGTGACGTATGCGAGCCCCAGTCGTTTACACTCTTTCTCCCCGGCGTGTTGGACCACAGCTAACAATTATCTCCGTGTACATTTCATTCTCAGCAATAGCCTCCCAGGCGTATGCGACCCATCTGCTGTCTCTAACATCAATCAATTCATTCATGGATGTAGAATACTCGAAACAACTTCAGAAGTAATCACGACGAAAATTTTAACAAAATTACGCAATAACAACAAGGTACGAAAACGACAGGTAAACACAATGAATCAAAAATACACCAATTGATATGACACACCACACATATATACAAACAGTACACACAAACTCGCAGTTCATGTCTTGATGGAATTCCTTTGAAGAATCGCAGGACTTACACCAGTACGCCTACAACACTTCACAGGTTGACGATTGTAAGTTGTGGAATGTCCGGACACAAACAAGATTAACCAACAATTACAATAATTGAAACTCATACAATTATTTTACACGAACATATATACAATCAACACATCAAATGTTGTGGATTCTGACACGACAAACTACTCTTGAAGAACTGTAGGGCTTACAGCAGTACGCCGACAACCCTTCTCAGGTAGACTCCCTAGGTTGGAAATCGTTGCAGAGTTCATTTGCTGCCTTCCTTCTATCAGCTCTATCCTCAAATCTGAACGGCAACACGCTCATGTCATTGTATCGTAGAATATAGATGACTAACAAACACACGACGTATCTGGTCAACCAAGCGTAGAAACAGAGTGATTTACACCAAAGATAATAACATTCAAATAGTAATTTGAAACTCGAAATGCCTTTATTCATGCAAGTCAGTTTAACAATTACTCTCTCGTTTACACTTGGCTTATTCTCACTAAACTGAGCAATATCTTTCGTCTTTTCAAATGCACCAATACTATTAAAATCATTGCACAAGATACTTGAGTTCATGGGCGTCTTTTCCATTGTAGATGACAACACCAACGACGACTGAGTGACACAAGTTGATGAATTTAGCGGTGGATCAAAAGCTGTTGTTGCTCGACTTTCAGAAATTTGTCTACCTGCAAGACCACCACCACTGCTGCCTTTTACTATCAGCTCAGGTTTAGCAATAGCATCTGATGATAGGTGGGCTACATGCTGATCAATTACACTGACGGTCTCACAAGTATGCATGCCTTCTGCAACTGCATCTGCATTTATTTCTACTTCACGTTGTAGTTGTACAGAACTTTTAATTAACTTAGCAGTAGTAGGCATATCCCTCATCTCATCATGATCAACCAAAGACAAATCTGCACTATCATGATCATTATCCCGAATATTCAATTTATCATCATCTATCTGTTCGACTTCATCAATTTCAAACTCTTTAATAACTTAACTCGCGCGCTGTTTGAAAGGGAGTGCTTTTTTCACGTATTTCACGTTTTTGACAAATCGCTGTTTTGTTGTGTTATTCACTTCAAGAACATTTAAAAAAAAACTTTAACTTGACTTTTGTCTGTTAAGTTTTGATTTTAACCACTTATATAGTCTATATTGGGTAAATTGTCTTGGCTGTTTCCAGTAGAAGTTCATTATGTCAAAAGTACCACATAAATGTAATAGGGCGGAGTGTTACTTTTTGGTAGATGATGGAATACAGTGTAATAACTGTGAAAAATGGTATCATAAGATGTGTACTGGATTACGTCCAGCTGCATACAAACGCTGTACTGCTCCAACATCCCACTGGATGTGCAGAATGTGTTGCTCTCCAAAGATGACCTTAATAAGGGAGGCTCACGAACTGCTGTCTAAAGCTATGGAACTTCCTGATGATAGCGTGGCTAGTAAGAGTGACACGGACTGCCCGTCTGAAGATGAAGCAGTAAGTGCCATCATGAATGTTATCACACCGGCGGTTACTATCCCAGTTACCCCGGAAGTAAAACCTACTAGGCGTTCGAAGCGTCTTAGTAAGCGAAAAGGTAACAAAACGGAAGCTGTAAACAGCACCTCAGAACCAGAGAACACCGTAAGCGAAGTTCACCATGAAGGTGGCGCAGACACTGATCTTGATTGTACCATCAAAAACTGCAGCAGCCCTGAGAAGCAACTGCAGGCAGATGATAAATGGGTAACAAAAATAAGCAGTCGAAAGAAATATAGTAATATTGATGGTAGGCAAACGTCTGTCACCTGTAGCCAGGCTGCATCAATAGTGGTGAGAAAGGACGTAGCCACTGCTAAATACGACAAGCTCTCCTTAGACTCTAACATAATTGTTGGAAATTTGGAAGAGTCCAAAGAATCTGATCCCGTGAAAAGGCACGATCACGACCTTAAATTAGTGAGTAGTATTATAAGGAAGATGCTCCCAGCGAATTTCCCTGGAGTATCGATTAAAAAGCTGATTAGAATAGGCAAAAGAGATGATGAATGTTCTAATCAGCGTAGGTTGCTTAAAGTAGTCTTAGGTTCTCCTGATGAACGGAATCATCTACTGGCTAATGTACACAACCTTGCCGGGTCAGGAATTTCAGCCAGACCTGATTTATCTCTTGAAGACAGACTTAAACGAAAAGAAGTTTTGTCCCAGCTAGAAACAAGACGTAAAAATGGTGAGACTAACCTTAAACTGGTGGGTTTTCAAATAGTCAGGTCTTGGAAACGTATGCTTCCAAGACCTGTGTGGATAGGCCAGACCGCATAGGAAGCCTGAAGGTAGTGTACACTAATATACGTAGTATCGGGAACAAATTTCACGAGCTAGGTGTATTAGTAGAAGACCTTAGCCCAGGTATTGTGGCCATTACTGAAACATGGCTGGTTTCTGGATTAGATGACACACCTGAGCTATGCGGATTTAGTTGCTTGCGCAGCGACAGAGTTAAGGGTCGTAGAGGTGGCGGGGTTGCTCTGTACATCAACAACTCCCTACATGTTCGTTCCGTGAAATCTGAAGCTCATGACAGTGGGACAGGTGAGGTAATTAGCTGTGAAGTAAGCTTTGCAACCGGCACTCTACTCATTGGAGTTCTGTATAGAAGTCCCTATTGTCAGTGTGATGACTTCATTTTAGATCACCTCAAACAATGGAGTAAACACAGTAGCTGTCTTATTCTAGGTGATTTTAATGCACCTCATATAGACTGGGTAGCTGTCACATCTCCAGGATCCGCTGATAAGTTTGACAGCCGGTTACTCTTGACAACCATGGAAAATGCCCTGACACAACATGTCTTAGGTAGTACAAGATTCGGTTCTACCCAAGGATCTTCCTTGCTGGACTTAGTGCTTACTCATGACAACGACGACGTGGATGGTCTAGTTATTCATCCACCTCTAGCAAACAGTGATCATGGGGTGTTAGATTTTAACTTAAGGGCTGGCAATTTAGTCAGTTTTCAACCCAAATCCCGGCCTAGTGTTTGGCATGCTGACATAGTGGCTATAAAGGAGCGTGCTTCAACTGCCGACTGGTCAGTCAACATTGTCTCATCCATTGAAGATGAATGGGATAGATTTAAGAATACACTTGAGAGGGTTACCACTGATCTCATCCCCTGGAGGGTTCCTAAAAGGCCAACAAATCGGCCACCATGGATAAATAGACAAGCTATAACACTCCTGAGACGGAGAAAAAGGTTCTGGAATCTCTTTGTTTCTACTGGGCTACAGCAGTTCCGGCTGAAATACTGTGAAACCAGAAACCAGTGTAAAACTTTGATCCACCAGTCAAGGATAGCTTACGAAACCCAGTTAGTTAAAAGTTCACCAGGCTGCCCAAAAAGACTCTTCTCATATATCAAGAGAAGAACACGTAAGAGTGATGCTATCCCACCTCTTATGCTTGAAGATGACCAGACAAACATGGCTGAGGATAACTTGACCAAGGCTGAGGCTTTGTCCAAGCACTTTAGTCAAGTATTCTCTGATAATATTGATACCAGCTTTGTAAATTTTCCAGAAGGTAACTTGAAAATGGCACCCTTATACATTGGAAAGGATACTGTCCTAAAGTGGCTTCTAAGGCTCAATCCTGGTAAGTCCAGTGGCCCTGATGAACTCCACCCACGTATATTAACAGCATTGGCTGAAAGCATAGCCGAGCCATTGTCGGTAATCTTCAATATGTCTCTGGACCAGTCTAAATGTCCAAGAGACTGGAAAGATGCCATCATTAGTCCGGTCTTCAAAACCGGATCTAGAAACTTAGTTCAGAACTATCGTCCTGTTAGTTTGACCAGTATTGTTGTTAAACTACTAGAAAGAATAATTCGTGATGCTATCATTCAGTTCATTGAAGGGAACAAACTTTTCGCTGTGGAACAGCACGGTTTTAGAGCAGGTCATTCTTGCTTGACCAACCTTCTTTTGGCCAGAGAAAGTTGGGCAAGCTCAGCTGATGCTAATATACCGGTGGATGCCATATTCATAGACCTTAGCAAGGCGTTTGACAGGGTTTCTCATTCAGGTCTTCTAGTAAAGTTAGGTAGTCTGGGAATCAATAAAGTGGTTACCGACTGGATTCAAGACTTTCTAAAGGACAGAAGACAAAGAGTACGAGTTAACGGGGTTTTATCAACATGGGAATCGGTTAAGAGTGGCGTTCCTCAGGGTACAATTCTAGGCCCACTTCTTTTCCTGATTTATGTTAATGAGATTCCATCGGTAGTTAAGTCATCCTGCTTACTGTTTGCTGATGACATCAAGATATGGAGGGCTTTGCACGATGACAGTGATCAACTTGCTTTGCAGGAAGATTTAAACTTGTTAAGTGATTGGTGTAAGCGCTGGGCCTTGGAGATTAACTTAAGCAAGAGTGTAGCTATGCATGTATCCCATAGTCACGTGCGCAATTACTCAATGAATGGCATTACTCTCCCAGTGGTCACTGAGTACAAGGACTTGGGAGTGGTTGTGCAGCATGACTTGAAAACAGCAACAAACTGTAGAACTGCAGCCACTAAGGGTTTTCGAATGTTATGGGCCATACGCAAGGCTTTTGCGAACTTTGACGCTGATATATTTCGTATATTATATCCGACTTATATCAGACCTCATTTGGAATATGGGATCCAGGCAGCGAGCCCGTGTTTCAAATACGAAATTGACTTATTAGAAAGGGTGCAAAGAGTAGGAACTAAGCTAATAAAGGGTTTCTCAACCCTGCCATATGAGGAGAGGTTAAGTCGACTGGGTTTATTTCCACTGTCATACAGACGACTTAGAGGTGACCTAATACTAGCATACCGTATCCTAAGAAATGATTTTGGAGCTAATTTATCTAAATTATTTCTTCCTTCTAGCACCAACCAATTGCGAGGACATCACCTCAAGGTTCAAAAACCACGGTCGAATCGTCTGCGTCTGGAAATCCGTTTTTCGCATCGAATTGTGAACCATTGGAACTCCCTACCGGAACATGTCGTATCAGCGCCATCCGTTGATTCATTCAAGGCGAGATTGGACCTCCTGTATGAAATAAGTCGAAAGGATTAACACAGGCATATAGCCTACTATCCTAAATAAATTGTAAACTGTAAACTGTAAACTGTAAGAAGTAGACAATTTTGGTTCCTCCTCACAAATCCCCAAAGATTTTATACCTTCACTCTGACACTAGTAATACCTTGTAAACTTGTGTAGTGAGAACTGTCCTCTGAGACTGTAACTCTATTCTGTGACACCCTATTCAACAATGGCTTACCAGTTGCAACTACAGACTTCTTCACCGCACCGTTATCGTCACATAATTCGGAGTAAGGCCTGGAGTTTACATCTAGCTTATCACTGAACTTGCTCACTGGTTCACAGTTCACCCTTGTATGCACCTCTTGCAAACGTGTAAAACACAACCGTGTTTGTCTTGCATCTTGTAACTTATCTCTAGACGAAGTACTACGAAACCTGTGACACCCACTAGGTCTATATGCATTACTAGACATCATAGAGCCTTCTCGATATCCGCTCCTCTGAGGCCCTTTCGTCATCAATGATTGCATTTTACCCTCAGACTGCTCTATTCTAGGGGTGAGATGCAATAGACTGTCGAACTTGCTTATAGGCAGGTTAACGCTATCATTTACCAGTTTCAGGATATCATCAAATTTTGGCTCGATACCCTCATCCTCCATATGGGAGCTTATCTTCACCCACTTCCTTTGCAGTCGAGTAGGTGGGCGTCTTGCTATTATTTCTAGTATAAAACTCGAGTTGAGGTCACTCATGCAATTCATCGAAATCAAGGTATTCTTATAAGTCATAAGATTATCTAAAAACTCAGTAAGTGCCTTGGAGCCATCTTGAAGTTGACTGCCGTTACCTTTGACAGCTTCGTATACGTTCCTTACAATCATTGAAGGTCTTCCAAACCTTTGACATGATATGCTCATAACCTCAGCGTATCCCCCATTAGGGGGCATGAGCTTACAGCACTGTATAGCTCTTGAAGCATCTCCAGTGCAATACCTCATCAAATACATCAATTTCAATTCATCACTTAATAGAAAACTACTCAACATGATCTCAAACTCCTTTACAAATTGTGAATAATCACCCGGGTTTCCATCAAAACACCGTGGTTCAAATTTAGGGAGTTTGATGTTCCTATTATCCCTGAACGGCGAAACAGTAACATCAACCATGACATGCTTAACATCAGACACATCGTTACAAGTAACAGACAAGTCACCATGACTTACTTTCCTGTTTGCATCCAAGACACTCTGTCCCTTCTTTGACCCAGGCATTGTTGAACTTGACCCAATTCCAAAAACGTTCCAGATATTGCTTGTTCAAAGAGGACTTGACCGGCACCAGGAAAGATGAACGGTGACTATCGAAACTTTCACCAACTGTCTGAATCCTCCAGAATCTGTTTCTTCCGTCAGAAACTGTCAGCTTTGTCTCGTAAACCGTTAATGCCCAGCTCTTGCTACGCTCGGGCTCACGCTGTCGCTTGAAGTTTCTGAGAAACGCTTAGTAATAACGGAAGAAAAAACCAAAAACACCAATTGTTGACTCGAGAATTCTTTATTGTTACACCAACATATAAAAATGTTATCATTAAGGTCTGTGAACAAATATTACAATAATAAATCACAATATTACTTTTGACGGTGTTTTACTCTTCTTTCTGAACAGCGACCGATGAGACGATGACTGTCGTATTGATGCCTCCGCGAAAATTGGGGAAGTTGGTTTTGAGCAAACAACCATGAATTGATCGTTCAATCTTCAATTACTTTGACAACAAATCTGACTCGAAAACAGAAGTCAGTAACTATAGGCCGATCAATATCACACCTCTAGCATCTAGAATTATTGAGAGACTAGTTAAAGACAACTTAATCAATCACATGCTTATCTGCGATATTATAAGTCCGAACCAACATGGATTCCTGAAATCCTGAAATCATGTCACCTAGACTTCTTCAATTTTGTGACCAGCAGTCGCGACAGACGGCAACTAGTACTTGTCATCTACTTTGACATTTCTAAGGCATTTGACCCTGTTGATCATTTACTGCTAACAAATAAGCTGAACTCCTTAGGAATACGTGACTCATTATTAGGATGGCCTAAATCATTCCTTAACAACAGGCCCCAAATAGTTAAACTCGGGTCTATAACCTCCAAACCTAGCCCTATCACTGCTGGTGTAGTACAAGGTAGTGTCATTGGACCCCTCCTATTTACACTAAACATCAATGACACATGCGCTTGCTTTACGCACGGGAAACCGTTCATCTTTGCAGATGACCTAAAAGTAGCTTATACATTCCAATGTGATGGCTTAGGGTACTTCGAGAATGCAGTGCAGAAGGAATTCGATAAAATGACTGCTTGGTCGTCCTTATGGAATCTACAATTTAATCTGAACAAATGTGGCTGGATCTGCTTTGGCGCACCCTCAATTGACCTGAAATTAACGCTTCAATCGCCTAACCTAACCAGACACCGAAGTGTCGTTGACCTAGGCCTGATGTATTCTAGTGACTTGACATTCTCTGAGCAAGTAGCAACACAGACTAGAAAATCGAGGATGCTCTTAGGATGCATACTCAGGAACTTACACGACAATGAAGCCAAGCCAATTCTGTACAAAACATGTGTCAGACCACTACTAGAATACTGTCCATTTATTATAAGCAGCACTCGCACACGCAACAAGCTAAGGATGGAAAGTATCCAACGATATTTTACCTCAAAACTGCTTGGCTACGATTGTAAGAAAGACTACATCTCACGGTGCATGATCCTAAAACTCGACCCACTTTGGATAAGGCGACTTATTATAAACCTAATATTCTTCTTTAAGGTCCCTCACAAAATGTCATTCTCAGGTAACAGGGACATACAATTCGCACAGGAAGGTTCTTACGATCTGCGTAACCAAACATCCACAGTGACAACTCATTCTTTTAAGTCAGCACTCCGTGAAAACTTCTTCACAGTCATGTATTCTAAAATATGGAATAGCCTGCCTATAGATATCAGAACTTGCTCTTCAGTTACAAGCTTCAAACGCTCTCTATACAGACTGTTTCACTCTACTGATTATATTAATAAACTATTTGCTCCTAGAACGAACCAACTACTAATCTACTACAGCACCTAAAAGACGCACTTCAACACCCTTAGCAATCTAAAAACTATAAATAAACTAGTAGCATGGATGCATAAAAAGATTTATTACGGAACATACTGGAACAGCTTACCCTTAGAAATAGGACCTGTCACTCTAATATAACCTTCAAACGCTTGCTATATAAGCTTTTATCCCAATGACTATCCCTACCAGAACTCATCACTTATTTCCAAAACGCATCAGTCATTAGAACACTAATACGCTCAGACTCATCAATACACATTATGACACTAAATAAACCCTAAGACTTCGCATAAATACTTGAAAACACAACTACAATATAGGTAAATAATAATAATAATAATAATAATAGTATATTCTCATTTTGTACATGAGAGACGCCAGTTTACAGGCATCATCAATATGATAAATTACATATACGATTAGCAATCATAATTAATAATAATGTTTTAATAAAGTACACATTTTTTCCTACTTGTGTAGGACACACCAAATATACAGGCATGGATAAGCATTAATTAAATTTCATAAATTCGGTTTATGGTTAAGTTACATGGTTGCTGGCGTTTTTGTTTTAATAATAATTATAATAATGTATATTCTCATATAAACATATAAATTTACATGAAAATGCATGCCATTTTTTTAGGTCTGTGGGAACAATATGATAACCAGTCATTCAATGGAGCACATCATGAAATATAGGAATATTGACTTCGCATTAACAAAAAAACCCAAGTAAGTTTCGGATGGATTAAAAATACTTGGGAAAAAATAAAGCTTGAAGTTATTCCACAATATAACAAGTCATTCAATGGAGCACATCATGAAATATAGGAATGTTGTCTTCGCATTAACAAAAAAACCCAAGTAAGTTTTGGATGGATTAAAAATACTTGGGAAAAAATAAAGCTTGAAGTAATTCCTCAATATAACCTGGGTGTGTACAAATCCGAATCTCATTTTTGATTTGATTTATATCCAAATTGGGTAATAAGGAAGCTATTTTTACAGATACGATCAGTTATGTTATAAGCTACAATCGTGAAGTTGTATTACAAATTGATACTTTTCCATTGGTATAAGAGTATATTCCACAAATGTAATCCACAAATGTAATCCAGGTTGCGTCGTGGAGAAAGTTAATTCGTTATTAACCAGGCAACTGAAAGATACGGGACCAATAATGTTTGCAGATCATTTGTCATTGTAAATGGTCAAATATCCACATTATTCATTCTCATTCAAAAAGTCAAATGGAAGCTGAAATGGTGAGAGAAAAAAGAAGACAAACAACAGCAACGCAAAAGAAAGCAACGGGAGTCCTTAAGGAGTGATTAATAAATATACACATATATATTCTCTTTAGTAACTGTGGTTATTTTGGTACACAAACTAACTAGTCCCGTTATGCTAACTTTTATATTATGTGTGAACTAATATTACTGTCCTGTGTAGAAATGTTAATCATCTAGTTCCAATAATATTAAAATTTATAATTGTAGTTTGCTGTAACTACACGTTTAAACAACTTAAAATATCTATGTAGGGTGAAAAAGAAGGTGTAAGAGTCAGGCGTAAAAGTGCATTGTCATCTTTGAGCAGTCTGGTGACTGAGGAGATGAACACTGGAAGTGTGTTTGCATCGCGCACATTAGCTGGTAGTCTATTCCAAATGACTGAAAACTTATTTAAGAAGAAGTTGTACCGCACGTAAGTCTGACAGTGCTCTATAGCAGCTAGGTTGTGATGATTTCTAAGATTGTAACTGACGACAGCGGTAGGTTTAGTTAATGGCTCGGAGGAATGCAAGAGAAGATTAGTTAGCTTATAGTAAAAGATTAGGTTTAGCTTAAGGCGTCTTTTCCAGAGGGGTTCTAATCTTAGTCTTACGCATCTCTCATGGTATTCCAGACTACTTTCTAAACCAAGAGTTCTTGAGGTAAACTGCCGTTGCACTCCCTCTAATTTAAGCTTGTCATTTTGTCTTAGTCCGCTAAGAATAAACGGGCAGTATTCTAAGATAGGTCGGACACATACTTTGTATAATAAAACCCTAGTTTCACAACAAAAGAAATTGCGTGTTATGCATCCTATCAGCCTACGCGTTTTACGTCTGGCATAATCAGTCTGTTCAGCGAACGTTAGGTTACTAGAGTATCTAATACCGAGATCTACGACTGAATTGAGCTTAGCTAGTTTTCGCCCATTTATTTCAAGGTTTAGATCAAGCTTACTGTTGCCGATACAAATCCAGCCGCATTTGTCAATGTTAAAATTTAGGCAGGATTCAGCACACCACGTTGCAAGGCTACTTAGTTCAAGATGTATTTTATCTACCATATCGCTTAATTCATGAGTGTAGCAGGAGTAGACGACTTTGAGGTCGTCAGCATATAGGAATGGTTTACCTGAGGTGAAGCACTTGCAAATGCTGTTAATGTAAACTGTGAATAAAAGTGGACCTAGGACACTACCTTGCACGACCCCACTTGAGATTTGCCTAGGGTGAGACAATACAGATCCAACTTTGGTTATTTGTACCCTGTTGCTTAGAAATGATTTTAACCAGTTCAGTAATGGGTTGCGAATTCCACAAGAGTACAGCTTCTCAAAGAGAATACTGTGAGATACCATGTCAAATGCCCTAGATATATCGAAGTAGAGAACAACGACTAGCTTACGTGCTTCGCGATTACTAGTGATGCAGTTGAAAAAGTCGAAGTGGCAAGTAACGCAGGATCTATTTTTGAGAAATCCGTGTTGAGACCTTGTAACAAGATCCTCCCTAATTAGGTAGTCTGACAATTGATCCTTTACAACTTTCTCCATGATTCGTGAGATAACTGGGGTTATATTTATGGGTCTGTAATTGCGGACGTTTGCCCTATCACCAGATTTGTAATGTGGAATTATGAAGCTAGTTTTCCACTCACTAGGGTAAGTGCCAGTGTCCATAGATATTGAGAAGAATTTAAGAAGTAACAGGGGTATATCACACCCACTGTTTTTGAAAATTATCGAAGCGAGGCCATCCGGTCCCGTACTAGTGGAAGGTTTAAGGCTTTTAATTGCTTGTACTATTAGTTGATTAGTGAACACAATGCTTTCAAGGGAAGAGATAGTAAGGGGAGCGGTTTCACCAGGCATATGTGTTTCTAAACTAAAGTTTGCAAACCAATCACTGAAAGTTCACAGATAGTGGCAGGTTCATTGTAGATTACTTTGTCGTGAAGTAAGTATGGGATTTCCCTCGCTGACTGCATTCGTTTTTTAAGAAGTGCCGTTAAGTTATAAACTTTGGAGGTACTTTCAAGTGCCGTTAACTCTTCGTCGAGGTCCTTTTGAGAACGTAGGCGCTTGATAGATTCAAGAGACTCGTGGATTGAGAGCAATAGTGATATGTCCTTAGTGGAATAGTACTGTTTCTTCAGTTTCCTTAACTTATTACGGTGTGCCCTTGGAATATATTCAGTTCGGTGTCTACTTAATTTCACTATTTTATTTGGGGCAACTGTATCTAGACAAAGGGTAACATTCCTGTAAAACAGGGTTACTAAGGCCTCCAGGGAGTCAGTGGTAAAATAGTCATCCCATTGACAGAGTCGAATAAGTTCTTGGACTAATCCCCAGTCTGTATATTTGTAACTACGACATATTGTGCTTCCTGAGTCTTGTTTGTTTCCTGTATTTAGTGGTGAGAAAGGCAGAGAGCAGAGTACCATTCTATGGTCACTACTGGAAAATCTATTACCAACATAAGTGGATACTGGGATTGTGTCATGACAAAAAACAAGGTCCAAAATGTTGTCCCCACGAGTAGGTGTCTGGACGTGTTGTTGCCATCCATAACAGTCTATAGTGGCAAGTAATTCGTCGAAGCGTTGGGGGCCGGAACTAGTTAGCCAATTAACTTCTGGAAGATTGAAGTCCCCTGCAATTATTTTGTAATTAGCACTAAACGAGGATGCGTGTGCAAACGATTTAGCTAATAACGCATCAGTTTCTTTTGTTGCGCTTGGTGCTCGATAAACACAGCCTATGAGAAGTTTGTACTTATCTCCATGTAAGACAACCCAGAGTGAGTCAGGTACATTATTCATTGTTTCATCTTCCACCTTACTGACTACAAATGAGTTATGTATATATATGAGACATCCTCCACCACGCTTGCAATCTCTGTTTGCACGGTGTACAGTGTAATCATCGATACCTATATGCACATCAAGTACTGAGGATGAGCACCATGACTCAGTAATCAGAGCTACAGTAGGCTTGGCGACTAATAATAATGTCCTTAGTTCAGATATCTTATTGATTAAGGAGCGTGCATTAATTAGCAATATCGTGAATAAGTCACGGGATACTACAAACTGGCTTAAAATGTCACCATAACCTAAATCTATTTGTGCGTCAGCACCGCAAGAATTTATGAATGAAAAGGAGGTCGGACTGGGTGTCTGCACATCGGAGTTGGTGTGCAATGAGGTGGTCCTAGGTGCCATGGGTCGTACCAGTGATTCAGGACACCTGGAAAATTTACCATGTGTTCCTGGATATAAGGGTAGTACAGGTTGGGCCTAGGTTGGCGGTTAAAAGGCATAGCATCAGAAGGTCTACCCATCCAACTGCTATTCGTCATACCGGTATACACCTTCGGGTTGTTTTTATAACTTAAAGGGAATTGTGAAGGAAGGTGCTTTGGCTGCAAGACTTTAGGAGTCTTGGAGCCTGACTTTCTATAAGGTGGAGCATGCGGAACACCTCCAGATGTACTTATGTTTCGAGAGGAGTTTTTCGTAACAAGTGATGGTTTGTTGGCATTCTTACTCTCAGCAGGCTTATTGAATACAAAGTATTCTTCCCCATCATTAGTCTCAACCCTGCGAAATTTGTTCATCGTGGTGAGGTTACTACGTTTGGGGGGAAATTTCTTAGAACAACTTGCAGAAGTTCTAGTCATTTTAACATCTTTCGATGAGGCTTTGTTTACAGGGGTACTGGTATCTAAATCAGTTCCTAGTTCCATTGGCAGGTGTGGTTGTTGTGTAGTTTGCTGAATGCTAGTTTCAGCACTAGGTGTCTGTTGCTGTGCACGATCCTTATTTGGTAAATCAAAGCTAGAGGAGGTGACCAGGTTATTACTACGCATTATTCTGCGCTGACACGGTGTTTTATCCTGAGCTACGGTTATAGACTTATAACTGCTATTCAGTCTTAAGTGATCCTGACATTTAGTAAACTTACTAGCATCAAGGGAATTACTGAATTTAAAAATGATTGGGCAATTAGCCTGGTTAGACTTTTTACGAAGTCGTTTGCATTCACATGGAACACTAGCCATGCCGCAACAAATCAGGATTTTGTGTCTTACAGTTTTCAGGGGCAGAGAGTCTGGGACGTTGTAAACTATAGCTTGGTGAGAAGAGGTTATACGCTTCATCACCTCCGTAGCCAAGCAGTCAATCAGATTTTCAGCTTTATTTAGGTTGTCTGGAGATATTTTAGGATGCCTTTCTAAAAGACAGGCTATTGGGTCTAAATTCAAAAGCTTATTTTGAGTTACATCCAGTAAACACTTAACCTGGCCAATATCAGAACGGCTCTCCGTGGTATTTGAGATTGGCAGTGACATACTATCAAACTGATCTAATTTTTTCTGAATTTCACTTACTTGCCTCTGCATATCTTTCAAAAGGAGGTTTAGTTTACAGAACTCAGAGTTCTCTAACAGAACATCTTTCACCTGTATCACAGGAGTGAGATCTGCACTCAAACCATTTTGAGAGCTAGTAGTTGATACTGTATTACCAGGCGGTAATGCAGTTATAACCGAATTTAAGCCACTATCTAAAACAATTGTGTTTCTACGAACACGTTTTTTAGAGATTTGGACCATAATTTCAAGAATTATATGACAATAAGCAGTAAATAAATTTCAGAGCAAACACGTGCAAAAATGTCACCAATTTCGAACGTACCGCCAGGAGATATTCCATGTTTACTATGTTTACAAATGTTTACTATAGCATAATATACGATTGACATAAACATTTATATATGCATAAAATATTAATTTCCTTTTCTTGTTCACATACTTTCTCTCTCTGATGCATAAACTCCTATTTATCTTCTGGTCGAGGTCGAACAACCCTGCATCTAAACTGAAATGAAGATTAATTCCAAACCATTCATCTCATAACCACTCAAATTCCATGAACGATCCAATTCTACCATTTGAAGACGCTGGCGAACATGCTGTAAATGAGTATTCATGATCTGAAATGAAGAAGCAACAGGTTTTCAAACAGTTTTCAACATTTTACTCAACTTACGAGTACAATTCACCATGCAGACACAAATGGAGCAAATGGAGAATTCCGGAATCGACCTCGGCAACATTTGATGCAGTAAAACAACTTAACATGACCTTATCTAGTTTTCGCCTCCACTATCAAATTTCTTTCCTGACATAAAACTACGACAAGACTGCTGAAAAATGGAATAAATATATCACTGATCTCAACATAATACATCAATAATCTTTAAGCCAAGGGTGCTGTTTACAACAAAGTTATATAGGAGAATTGACTTCAAGCTTTATTTTTCTCAGGTACCTGTATTACATTCATCTGATGTCTGGGTTTTTTGTTAATGCGAAGACAATATTTCTATATCTCTTTATGTGTAACACAAACAGACTTTATAGCAGACTGTTCCGACTGACTCTAGTGTCAGAAAGAACAACCAAACTGTAAATTCATCACACATCAAATTATGTGTAATTTATATAATAACTTATCCATGCCTTTACAATTGGTATGTTCCTGCATAAACAGAAAGAAATATATATAATACTTAAGCACAAAGCAGGGGCCAAAACCAGTGCATGCAACTATAGACCTATTAATATAACACCGGTAATATCACGAATAATGGAGAAAGTGGTTAAAGAACAAGTGTCAGACAACTTACTAGAACATGAACTTATCAATCCATCACAGCGCGGATTCCTCTAAAAGAGATCATGTGCGACCTGTCACATGGGCTTTTTCAATTAAGTTACACAAAGCAGGGACAACAGAGAACTAGTAATTGTGCTATATTTCGATATAACAAAAGCCTTCGATAGAGTCCCCCATAATCTGCTAGTCAGCAGGTTATGCTCACTAGGGATATGTGACCCTCTCCTGAGCTAGATAAAATCATTTCTCCGTGGCAGGAATCAGATAACAAAAGTTGGCTCGATAATGTCAAGGCCTAAACCAGTCAGTAGTGGTGTAATCCAGGGAAGTGTATTAGGCCCACTCCTATTCATAATATATATAGACAGTATCTGTGGATGATTTAGTGTTGGTAAACCAATACTATATGCAGATGACTTAAAAGTTACCTATAAATGCAAGAACACAGATCTCAGAATAACAGTAAACGCAACACAGCAAGAATTAGAAAAAATGGATAGATGGTGTGACACCTGGCAACTCCAGTTTAATGTCGACAAATGTCGCTGGCTCTGCATAGGTTGCAACAGTTTAGAACTTGACCTGACAATTCAAGGCCATGCACTCTTACGACTGGAATCTGTATTGGACCTAGAACTGAAATACTCACATGACTTGTCATTTTCTGAACATATCTCCAAACAGGTGTCAAAGTCACGCAGACTTATCGGCTTTCTACTCAAGAACATTTACAGAAATGAGTCCAGAATTCTGTTGTACAAGGTTTGTGTGCGTCCTTTATTTGATTATTGTTCATTCATGTATAGTAGTATACGCATAGAGGACAAATTGAAAGTTGAGGGAGTGCAGAGGTACTTCACGTCAAAATTACTCTGAACCGAAAATGGTGCGAACTACTCCATTAGATGTGATACCCTAGGGTGGCGTTAGCTGATCAGTAGATATGGTGGTGGTCACTAAGGTGAATCGCCCCATTCTGCAGGAACAGCAATATACAAATTAAAGGCTCGAGATATTTCTGATTTTTATGAGGGCTTAGATCTTTATCTTGAAAAACATAATAATGAACGCCTTGACAGATCATGCTTCTACCTTTAAATATACCATTCGCTCAGCCTATTGTTGAGACGCGACCATGTGGGATGTGCACAGATTTATGGGGCATCTTATAAATTAACTTGATATCCATTGTCAGATCTTTAAGTACCACTTCACAATGTCTTATCTCATTCAGTTTCCAATAACGTCTTTACTTGATCCTCATTATATCCCATTAAACCTAACATTTTACAGCTCTTTATGACTTATTATATTCCTACTCTCTGAAGGGTGCGGTTGTACACTAAATGCACAAAAAGGTACAAAACAAAAACAACTGGCACAACTGAGGATAAATGTATTAAAACCAAAAGTGGACATCATGATAGTACGAGATATACGTGTAGCATTATACATTGCAAGTGAACGTTGTCAGCCTAGGGAGTTTCCTTTATTAATGCATTTATTAGTGATACTTGCACTTACCCATTTCATTACACTTTATTGATTCACCTCAGCACTTTCACTTTTCTAAAACAGCATTCAATCCCTTGTAAACGTTGTACTTACCTCAATTTTGGTTGGTTATCGTATGCCGACAACCACGGGATGAAAACGAAACGAAGTTCATTTTCCCGCTCAACCTGGAGGACAATTGTACAATTCAATAACTATACAGCCTAGTTCTGACAATGTGTATTTATATATATATCAAATATTTAACTGTCGAAACATTATTAACTTGTAGACAATCTACGATTTGATATTATATCATACTTGATCGTGCCTGTAAAAATGGCATGCATTTTCATGTAAATTTATATGTTTATATGAGAATATTAGAACAAGACATATAAGCGAACAATATTGTTTTCAATTAGATCTTCTTCAGGCTTTACTCTAATTTACATAGACTTATATATATAAAATTTTAAAATTTTAACCAATGACGGTGATTTAGTGGATCAAAAAATAATAGTAATCATAATAATACAAATAATAATAATAGTAATAATAATGTGGTAAATGTTTTGAACGAAGTTAATAACGATGATTATAATAATAACAAAATATTGTTAATAAGGCTTATATAGGTGATAGGAATAACAAAGTTAGTATATGCATATATGTAGACAATTCAATAAATAAATAAATTAGGTCAAATCAAATGGAACGATAATCAGAGTTTAAATAAATATCATAAAATTACGAAGGAGAGGGATGATAAGAAAGGGTTGGAGGGTTTTGAATAGAATTCACCTAGGCCAAGGGAGAGACAGAGGTAGAATATACATCATTATTATTATTACTATGGCTAAGACGCCTGAGACTAAACTTAGCACTTTACTATAAGCTTCTGAACCACTTAGTTTTTACCTCTACTAATGGCATTCGACTTTCAGATGACAGTGTCTACAAACTAAAATACACTAAGGGTACAGTAGCTATCGAACAATGTAAAACAGCTACCAGGCAAAAGTTTTATTTGATTAGGTATGCACAGATATGGAATAAACTACCAATGGAAATGCGTCAAGCAGGTACATTGGCCTCATTCAAAAAAGTGCTTAACGACAAACTACACGAGTTTGCAAACGGCAGTAGTCCTAGTTCCTATCTGAGAGACTCCGAAATTATAGGTCCATTTAATGTATAAGCTCAAATACTACACCTGTTGTTTTTGCCTATATTTATAATTTTAGATAAAACATTAACGATTAAGATACTTACCCTCAAACAGACAAGAAGTTTCGTTTGTAAAACTTTTACCCAACACAATAAGTGGAATAAAATTGACACAAACCGACAACGTGAGAAAGGTATAACTCGCCACAACATCACATAGACAGATTTACGCTCGTCGGGCA
Source organism: Trichobilharzia regenti (assembly GCA_944472135.2). Taxonomy (NCBI): domain Eukaryota; kingdom Metazoa; phylum Platyhelminthes; class Trematoda; order Strigeidida; family Schistosomatidae; genus Trichobilharzia; species Trichobilharzia regenti. The sequence continues at coordinate 109,445,529 of OX235264.1, read as the reverse complement.
TCATATATGCCTCACCAACTACAACCCTATCCGCAAAGGGGGATCAAGACAAAATCCCTTAAATTACCGGCCCTATCAGTCTCACCAGCACTTTAATCTAGACGCTGGAAAGAATCATCAAGAAAATCATTTCGGCATATGTGGAAAACAGCAGCTTGTTACCCAAAGCACAGCATGGCTTCCGAAAGAACCTATTATGCCTGTCAAATATCCTCACTGCAAGAGAAAGCTAGGTTAAACCAAGGCCCAACAGAAGACCCGTTGGTGTCGTCTTCAAAGACCTCAGCAAAGCCTTTAATAAAGCACCTCACAAAAGACTACTCATGAAATTGGAAAGTCTTGTATCAAAGGCAGATTACTAGACTGGCTCAGTGAATTCCTCATAGATAGGGGCAGAGGGTCAGGATCAACTCGAAATTCTCCTCTTGGGCAGCAGTACTTAGCGGAGTGCCACAAAACATGGAACTCGGACCTCTTCCACTGATTTTGTATATCAATGAGTTATCTCTACACAATGACTCCCCTATGGTCTTGTACGCACATGAGAGAGAGCTGAAGAGCGTCAGTGATACGTCCACGTTGCAAGAGGACCTCAGAGTGGTCCACAGAATGGATGCTCCTGATAAATGTTGTCAATGGAGTTGAAGATTGAACGATCAATTCTTGGTTGTTTGCTCAAAATCAACTTCCCCAATTTTCGCGGAGGCATCAATACGACAGTCATCGTCTCATCGGTCGCTGTTCAGAAAGAAGAGTGAAATATCGTTACAGACCTTAGTTTGCTTAGTTCGCTTATTCCTTTTATATGTTGGTGTAACAATAAACCAATAACAAGCGGCAGATCGGTGTTTTGGTTTTTTCGTCTGTTATAACTAAGCGTTTCTGAAAACTCAAAGGAACAGCGTGGGCCCGAGCGTAGCGAGAGCTGGGCATTAACGGTTTATGAGACGTGATTGACAGTTTCTGACGATAGAAACAGATTCTGGAGGATTGAATCAGCTGGTGAAAGTTTGGATAGTCGCCGTTCATTTTTCCTGGTGCCGGTCAAGTCCTCTTTGAACAAGCAATATCTGGAACGTTTTTGGAATTGGGTCAAGTTCAACAATGCCTGGGTCAAAGAATGGACAGAGTGTCTTGGATGCAGACAGGAAAGTAAGTCATGGTGACTTGTCTGTTAATTATAACCATGTGTCTGATGTAAAGTATGACATGGTTGATGTTACTGTTTCGCCGTTCAGGGATAATAGGAACATCAAACTCCCTAAATTTGAACCACGGTGTTTTGATGGAAACCCGGCTGATTATTTACAATTTGTAAAGGAGTTTGAGATCATGTTGAGTAGTTTTCTATTAAGTGATGAATTGAAATTGATGTATTTGATGAGGTATTGCACTGGAGATGCTGCAAGAGCTATACAGTGCTGTAAGTTTATGAAGCGAAAAGAGGGCTACGATGAGGCTATGAGCATATTACGTCAAAGGTTTGGAAGACCTTCGATGACTGTAAGGAACGTATACGAAGCTGTCAAAGGTAATGGCAGTCAACTTCAAGATGACTCCAAGGCACTCACTGAGTTTTTAGATAATTTGCTAATTTACAAGAATGCAATGATTTCGATGAATAGCATGAGTGACCTCAACTCGAGTTTTATACTAGAAGTAATAGCAAGACGTCTACCTACTCGACTGCAAAGGAAGTGGGTGAAGATGAGCTCCCGTATGGAGGATGAGGGTATCGAGCCAAAGTTTGATGATATCCTGAAACTGGTAAATACTAGTGTCAATCAATCTATGAGCAAGTTCGCCAGTCTATTACATCTCACCCCTAGAATAGAGCAGTCTGAGATCAAAATGCAATCATTGATGACGAGTAGGCCTCCGAGGAGCGGATATCGAGAAGGCTCCATGATGTCTAGTAATGCATATAGACCTAGTGAGTGTAACAGGTTTCTTAGTACATTCTCAACTGATAGGTTACAAGATGCAAGACAAACACGGTTTTGTTTTACACGTGTGCAAGAGGTGCATACAGAAGTGAACTGTGAACCAGTGAGCAAGTTCAGTGATAAGCTAGATGTAAACTCTAGTTCTGACTCCGAATTGTGTGACGATAACGGTGCGGTGAAGAAGTCTGTAGTTGCAACTGGTAAGCCGTTGTTGAATAAAGTGTTACAGAATAGAGTTGCTGCTTCAGAGTGCAGTTCTGACCCTACAAGTTTACAAGGTATTACTAGTCAGAGTGAAGTTATAAAACCTTTTATAATTTGCGAGGAGGAGCCAAAATTGTCTACTTCTGTTATTAAAGAGTTTGAAAATGATAAAGTTGACGGTAAAGTGAATATTCGTGATAATGATCATTATTATTTTTATTTTTTTTATTTTTGATTACAGCTTGATTCCACACCGTATTTTTGGGACAAGTGTGGAATTTTCAGCGTGGATATCGGTAGCCCAAAATTCGCAGGCCGACCATAGATATCAGGTGTGCGTCGGCGTGGGCTCGAACCCCAGACCATTTGCATGGTCGGCGAGAGTCCTAACCACTGTGCCACCGACGCACACAGTTGTCTTTGGTTGATCATTATGAGATGCGGGATATGCCTACTACTGCTAAGTTAAATAAAGGTTCTGTACAACTACAAGGTGAAGTAGAATTGAACGCAGATGCAGTTCCAAAAGGTGTGCATACTTGTGAGACAGTCAGTGTAATTGATCAGCATGTAGCCCACCTATCATCAGATGATAGTGCTAAACCCGAACTAGTAGTGAAAGACAGCAGTGGTGGTAATCTTGCAGTTGGACAACTATCTGAGAGCCGAACAAGAACAGCTTCTGATCCACCGTTAAGTTCATCACCTTGTGTCACTCAGTCATCGTTGGTGCTGTCATCCACAATGAAACAGACACCCATCAACTGAAGTATCTTGTGCAATGACTATGGTAGTATCAGTCCTTTTGAAAGGACGAATATCAATGGTCAGTTTAGTGTGGATAAGCCAAGTGTAAAGGAGAGAGTAATTGTTAAATTGACTTGCATGAATAAAGGCATTTCGAGTTTCAAATTACTATTTGAATGCTATTATCTTTGGTGTAAATTACTCTGTACCTACGCTTGGTTGATGAGATATGCCGTGTGTTTGTTAGTCATCTATATTCTACGATACAATGACATGAGCGTGTTGCCGTTCAGATTTGAGGATTTAGCTTATAGAAGGAAGTTAGCAAATGAACTCTGCGAAGATTTTCCAACCTAGGGCGTCAACCTGAGAAGGGTTGTCGGCGTACTGCTGTAAGTCCTACAGTTCTTCAAAGGGTAGAGCATCAATGAACAGTCCAATGTGCTCGGTGTGTGATCTTGTGCATATGTTCATATTGTATATACTGAATTGATATCATCTGTCATCTAGCTGTTGGTAATTCTGTTTGTGTCCGGACGACTTCCACTTGGATCATCAACCTGAGAAGGAATGTAGGTGTACTGCTGTAAGTCCTACAGTTCTTCAAGAGTAGTTTGTCATGCCGGAATCCACAACATTTGATGTAGTGATTGTACATATGTTTGTGTTAAATAATTGTGTGAGTTCCAATTGATGTAATTGTTGGTTAATCTTGTTTGTGTCCGGACATTCCACAACTTACAATCGTCAACGTGAGAAGGGTTGCAAGTGTACTGGTGTAAGTCCTGTGATTCTTCAAAGGAATTCCACCAAGACGTGATCCGCGAGGTTATTTGTACTGCTTGTATATACGTGTGGTGTGTCCTATCAATTGGTGTATTTTGGATTCATTTTGTTTACTTGTTGTTTTCGTACCTCGTTGTTATTACGTAATTTTGTTAAAATTTTCGTCGTGATTACTTCTGAAGTTGTGTCCACTCTTCTACATCCATGAATGAATTGATTGATGTTAAGGACAGCAGATGGGTCGCATACGCTGGGGAGGCTAGGCTATTGCTGAGAATGAAATGCACACGGAGATAATTGTTAGCTGCGGTCCGACACGCCGGGGAGCAGGAGTGTAAACGACTGAGGCTCGCATGCGTCACCGCTACTAGAACTGAGGCAGAATGAGTGACAAGCGATTTCAGTGATAACTGATAGTGAATAGAAAAGAGGATGCTTGAAGAGTATCATGAGGTGCTGCTATGGTCACGTTGCATTCTGCAAGAGTCATTCTAGTAAGTGGCGATTGTGTTGGAAGATGTCAAGAGGAGGTCTCTGTCTGGAGGCGCAGGTCGTCAGCGATGTGTGAGATTGTGCTGTGGGTATGCTTGTGGTGTCTTGGCTTTTCTGTTTGTTTTCCATTTCAGCTCTGTCCGTGTGACCCAGGTTCTCGCAATGGCATCCAAGTCAACGTGCATTGATCCTGAAGGAAAAAAGGGTTGGATCCCTATTTTGCCGGGGAGTGTCAATGGAGTTGAAGATTGAACGATCAATTCTTGGTTGTTTGCTCAAAATCAACTTCCCCAATTTTCGCGGAGGCATCAATACGACAGTCATCGTCTCATCGGTCGCTGTTCAGAAAGAAGAGTGAAATATCGTTACAGACCTTAGTTTGCTTAGTTCGCTTATTCCTTTTATATGTTGGTGTAACAATAAACCAATAACAAGCGGCAGATCGGTGTTTTGGTTTTTTCGTCTGTTATAACTAAGCGTTTCTGAAAACTCAAAGGAACAGCGTGGGCCCGAGCGTAGCGAGAGCTGGGCATTAACGGTTTATGAGACGTGATTGACAAATGTGGCAAAATATGCAACCATGCGCATTGGACAGGCAAGCACGAGCTCCTACAGACTAGAGAGAATAACACTCCCATCAATTAAGACTCACTTGGACTTAGATGTCATAGTTAGCCACGGCTTAATAACTACAGCACACTGTCGCGCGGTGGCTGCACGTAGTTTCAGGTATTTATGGGCAATTCGCTGAGCCTTTACTAGAATCACCGGAGATATATTCACCTCCTTATATATATCTCTGGTGAGGTCAATACTCAAAAACTGCATCCAGGCCGCCAGTCATCGTCTAAAAGGGGATTCACAGATTCTAGAAAGTCTTCAAAGGAAGGCAACACGTATGGTTCACGTTATGGCTAAATTATCTTACGAGGAAAGACTAGACAGTTTAAATCTCTTCTCACTGTCATACCGTAGGCAGAGAGCAGATTTAATCACAATGATTAAAGTCTTAACTAATGACTACGGACCTGACCTATTCTCTCTTTTCCTTCCCACCAGGTCGGAACACCTTAGAGGACATAGCAGGAGAGTCCAAAAGCCAAGGAGAAATCATATTGCTGTTGAGTACTGGTTCTCACACCGAGTCATAAACTCTTGGAACCGACTCCTAGAAGAAGTGGTGTCTGCAACCTCAACTGATTCCTTCAAGAAGGGTTTGGACAACCACAGAAATCTACTAGAAAAGGATTAACATAGGCTGGAAGCCTTCTATCATCAACCAATAAATTTGAATCTGAATCTGAAAACATACCCCTACAAGTTAAGTCAGTGCATACATTTCGGAGCCAAATATTCTTTTCTTCCCTCTAGCAGAAGAGAGGCAGTGTAGCTGGTTGATGACCGCTCTAAGGAAACGCCATTCTGTTGCTAAAACCCCAACAGACAACCTCATAATTTCACCATCAGATCAGTTATCCTCGAACCACCCCTTCGAATCAAGCTAATTTAAGTTAGTTGGGTGGTGGGAAATGTTCATTGAAGTTTACTGAATAACAGGGGTTTCCAACTCAAAACCATAAACTCAGCTCAAAGAGATAATGTGGCTTGCAGTAGACCGCGTACAGTGTATTGTATGCTGAAGTTCATTACACAATATTGGATATTGAATATTGTTTAAGTTGTCACTATTCAGTTTCGGTTCCGTGCACTTCCGCGTGGCTTTGCAATGGAGGGTTTGCGAACACAGCGCATTTTAGAGAATCTAGAACTGCTTGAGAAATTCACTAGTTTGTGTTGATTTTAACTGTTTTTATCTTGCTTTTAGAAATATCATCTTCAGATGCTGAGAGGGTTAAACAAATGTATGGTATCGGGAAGGTAAGAGAAGTGTGATAGTTTCTATCGGTCGTATAGATGATAAGTGTTCCGTTTTTCATCACACAGATTTGTCTAGTGTGTATTAGATTTGTGAATACGCATACGCTTCCCTTGCACCTTGTGTCTAAACTTGTCAAAGTATGCCCAGTGGTTTTGACAGTTAGCCTAAACTAGTTAGTTGTGTGTCTCTCATGCCTACCCCTGCTATGTATATAATGACTCCCACACAATTCGCTAACTTTATGTCATCGGATATTCTCTAACGATGTTTCGTACGCCTATTACGGTGTTATTTTGAGTTGTTTAGGGAACTCTTGTCTGGGATTTAGCTTGAACACTTTCTACAATTCTTAAAGACATGGAAACCACAAGCTCTCTGTTCGGATTCGGGATGGCAATGAAGTGTACGGATAATCAGGCCTGTGTTAACGATTTTCCACAATGTATCTGTGTTTTCCACTCGTCTACTCAATGAGTCAGTTGATGACACAGCCATTACTTCTTTCGGGAGTCCAATATGTCAAATATCGTTTTTATTAGCTAGTATGAACCAATTTAATTTCTTTGTGCTCGCCTCCTGATTGTGAGGTATAAGCTCCTGGCGTCTGCGTAGCTCATCTTGCCAATCGACTGTCGTAGCTTTGGTTGACTCCAAAAAGAGTAGTGCTGGGATTAGTTGTGTCGTTTGCAGTATGGGGTGTATTACTGTGAATGGAGTTGATCCCTTCACCAGTTAGTCCTCCGGTTGACAAAAGAAAAGGGATGATAAAAATAATAACAGATGTAATTAGTGTAGATTATTCAGACTGAAAGATGGAGAAAAGAAATAAAGAAGACGTAATACAGACAGCTGATTAAATTTGAAGTTGTAATATATATATATATATATATATATATATATATATATATATATATATATATATATATATATATATATATATATATATATATATACATATATATATATATATATATCAGTAATAGCAATAATAAGTGGTTAGAGTTGTCAGCAGAGTAAGACGGGAGAGAATGTAAAGAAGCAAAACGACGAACTTAATTGTCTGCTCCGAGTGGTGTATGGGATTTTAAGGGGACCATTTGGAGATAAGATCCACTAGTTTGTGTCAGTGCTCTCAACTCTTTCCCAGCCCACACTCTTTAGCTAAGGTTACTCAATAAGGGAGACGATAGCCTAGCATACGTAACACATGTCCAGACCACTTCAATCGATGCAGCTTTTAGCCTCATTGATTCACTTACCCTCCTTTTTGTTATTATATTTGTATTAATGCCTAATATTGTGTGGCTAACCTCGCCATTGCTCGCATTGTTTTACCATCTAGGCCAGTCTCTTCAAGTCATCAGATCTCAACATGCGGTTAACTCTTCTGTAGTGCATACGTCTTTTGACAGGCAACAGGAGTCACGCCCCATTTAGTTCAGCTTAGGCTGCTGGATAATATCACTCAGACATTCGCACAATTAGTGTGGCTGATAACCCAGTAAATAAAACATGTTCTCGTCAATTGAGTTATGGTTTACCTGTTTGTATTTCAAAACTCAGTTAGTTGGGGCTCTTGGAGGTATTTGTTTCGCTTACTGTGGAAGGTAGTGAATTACCTAGATGCACATGAAATGACCCATACAGGAAGGCATGGATTGCCTTGCTGATGTCATTGAAGTGCTAAGAACCAATGACCGGAGACTGTTGGTGACATGGCTCAAAATCGTTTTCAATGTTAGAGATGCATTCACTGTTTGAGACCTTTCATTCCCATTCAATCACGTTTTTCCATGCTACTATTCTTACGTATATTTATGTACATTATAGTTCTCTTTTTTGCTGGTCCTTCATATTCTAGGTGGTTTTTGGCAGGTTGAACTGACGCACTTCAGTTGAAAGCCAGTTAATTCATAGCCTGAATAATATAATCATAGTCCGGCCAATACTTTTCCTGCACTAAGGACGGAAGTTAGAGAACCACGCAAAAAGGAGAGAGTAAATAAAATCCATTATCTCGTAAATGACAATGTTAGTTTTTTAAATTCATGGTGAATGATACTAAGTAATGTTGACAGCTACCTGAAAGTGAATCGGCTGCACATCATGTTGACGTAATTGCCTCCTACCCCCTTCCTTGTGGAGGAAAGCGCTTTTAGGAAAGTAATTAATAATGTGATATGAAAATGCATTTTGAAGTGGAGAATTCATTTCAAGTGTTCTTGTAGCATGTTGTCCTTAGTTTTTGTTTTGCTTTGACAAATGTGATATAATTTTTTTGAATTTTCTGATGAATTAGACGAAGGTATCTGCCTCATGCACACGTACAAAGTCAAAGAAAAGAAGGTTGACAAAGCGAAAACCAACAAATGTTGTAGTCTCTCCACACAGTTCAAAGGTATTCAGATTTTAAAATGATTTTTCATTATTTAAATAGCCAAAAAGAAGAAGAAGGTCCCCACTATCTTCAGATAGTGGTAGTGACTGCCTAAGCAGTGGTGATGAGTGGGCACCTAAGTTACGAGGTGAATGTAGCAGGACAACTGGGGAAATCTCAGGTGAAAAAGAAGCCCACTCCGGAACTCCTAAATTGATGCAGCTTACCGATTCTGAAGGTGATAACTGAAAATAATAAAGATTACCAATTTATAGGCAGCCGTTATCCGAAGAGAACCAAAGAAAGGCCAAACTACGCTGCAGATATAAAGATCCCCGAAGATGATAGGTACCTGTGTAAGTTTCGTATAGTTTAAAGTAGGTTTGCTTGTTATACAATAGGATTTGATTTTTTTGTGTTTGCAAGCTTAGGTGATAAGCAGGTGTTTAAACAACTCTTATTTTAATAAAAGACTGTTAGTTTTGAAGTAATTTGAGATTGTGATAATCACTTATCTTTTAAGTCTGTCAGTCAAGTGTATCAAGCTGATGGCTCCATAGTGAACGTTTCCACTACATTTTATGGCATGTTTTATCAGTAGAAATTAAAAATGAATGCGTAGTTTATCCTGCATCTGAGTAACTCGTGAATAAGTATGCACTAAATCCATGCTTAAGGTGTACCACAGTCCTCGAGACGTTTGGGAGAAGGTAGTCTGTCTGTTTTCGACGTAGAACTTTGCACAAATGTGCGGAAGTTCAAGTCGCCACATTCCGTGTAGCACGCGAAGCAAGAGAAGAAAGTACAAGAAAAGCATAATAGAAACAGTGAGCAGAGGTGTGAGACAAAGGAGTAATAAAGAAATACAAAACAGTTTCATTGAAGATCATAAGTCACAGGGAGTGGATGCATCTGCGCCACTGAGAACGGTTTTGAGCCATGTCACCAATTGTTTCCAACCATAGATTTTTACCGTCCCGAGGACCCCAGCCTGGAAGTCTACACCTTCTTACGTGGCTTAGACCAACTGTTGTGGATTTCATTGACTGATGCCAAGTTTTTGTTTGACCGCCGCTAGCTTTTTTCCAGCCTGACCCTATATCCACTAACATAGCTCGTTGAGGGAGGCGATGGCTTGGCATACGTAACACATGTCCTAACCATCTCAGTCTTTGTAGCTTCACGACTTCGTCGATTGATTTCCCCTGTTTACCTAGAACTCTACGCCTAACCTCCATGTTGCTCACCTTATTATGCCACTTTACACGGGAAATAGAACGCAGGCACCTATGATCAAACACAGCTAGTCTTTTCATGTCTTCCACTCTCAGTGGCCAGGTCTCACAGTGAGCCATAAAGGAGGACGGAGCGGACTGATGAGCAGTAGAAATAAGGAAAACATGGTATTTGATTAACTAAGTTTCAGTCGATTGAAGTTAAATGCAAACAGTGAGCAGTTGTACTTGAAGCATTCCATTGGTGTGGAAATACTGAAATGCAGAATTTATTTCTCATAGAAGCCTGCATGAAATTATGTCGCGTAATAGACATAAGTGTTGTATGTGGTGATTTCAAAAAGTGTCATTGTTGTTTCTTCAAATAGTTAGTAACACTAAGTCCTTACTCTTAAAAGTGTCATCATGAGGATACGGTTTTTTTTGTAGAATTAAGTAACCAATTAAAAACCTTCTATAGGAATTGTTCTGATTTTTACTTCAACCTTTTGTATTATTCAGATTGCTACACATGCAAACGCTCAGTGGTGGACGGTTGTTTCGACCATCCTGTCAGATGGATTGAGAACTTACCTTTGGCTGTTTGTAAACAGGCAGAGGATAAATATGCATTCCATCAGAAAACGAAATGTGTCTGCGGACAGCCGTATTATGAGCATGCGGCGAAAACTGCACCTGGGGAATGGGTCAAAATTTTAAGGTCCCGAATCCCTGGTGCAGGGCTTGGCGCGTATGCAAATGCAGAGATAGAATGTGGTACTGTTTTCGGTCCATATGGGGGACAAGTCGTGTACTTGGACGAAATGAGTACTTCCGAGAAAGACAGAGTAAGTCTCTGAATTTGTACTACTCAAATCTCTGACATTTTTGCCTGTACACGAGGTGCTTTTATAATCTTACTTAACTATGAATGTTTCGTTTCAAGCACTGTATAAGAATCCAATTGCTTCATCAATTTCAGAGATCGCGTGGTGGCTATGCGTGGCTTGTCAGGGCGAATGTAGATGGTGTCAAGGCACACTTGATCGATGCTCGAAACTGTTTAAGTTCTAACTGGTTGAGAGTAAGTTCATAAATTAGTTTTCGTTAGGCTTTATATTCTCGTCACAGAATTAATTTAATGCTCGTGTCTACTGTTGAGTTATGTTGAGGTTTTCTGTAGACTAATCAGAGTATTTACATGCAGTTGATTTGGTTAGACGTTGTGTCTGAAATTTTTGTTAGCTGTTTGTAGATCTTGTATGTGATTTTGTGTATTCCTTATTGGACAATGAGTTGTTAGATTTTACCGTACAAAGCCTTAATTATTCTTTTGATAGAAGGTATGACTTTTTAGTAGTCATCGTCTCATTGTTCTCTACGATGACTCTGAAGGTTCTCAGTTGCCATGCTTAATACTGTGTTTTGCATTGAACTGAATAAACCCGTCGCCAAATTGTTATGTCTGCGCTGGTTAATATTTTTATAACGGTAATGAACTCGACTGGTACACTAATACGCCTATTCGTCCGTTGTACCTTCTGATTCACTGAGCCATGCAAATATCAAAAGACAAAGGCTGGTCTGTGACCCTGAGATATTGTATTCTACATTTATTAGTAAACAAAACATCATATGTTATACATCGCCGCGAGGATGAATTATTCTTATTGACTGGAAATGTCAATCGTGATAGGTTGACGGTCCGAAAAACTTGAGGCGAGATAAAAATGATGAATTGATTACACAGTAAATCACAATACTCGTGAGAAATGATAGATTAACATAGTAACTGCATCACAAGATAAACCACACGATTTGTTAGAAAGGACAATATACTATTTAAAGCTGGGTCACATCACTGCGAGCATGGAAAGGTATTTTCACTTTCTTGTCACTGTGACACCACTGCCAATTACGTCAAACACCGTTAGCTATTCTGAGAGAGAAAGAGAAAGTTTGTGTGTACGGCTTGCCGGTTAGTTTTGTTTCGGTAACATGGTTCCTGGCTTAAATACGTATGTGTAACGACTGAGTGCGTCGATGGTTTGTCAGTCATAATTTAAGTACAAGTATTGGTTCCCTGTATGTTAATTAGATCATCAATCCATTAGACTTCACGCTGAGGCACTCATACTGGGCGAAATGTTGCAGTATCAGTTGTTTATATACATATATATCTTTTTACCTGCCGGTTTGGAAACATAGTCCCAACAGTGATGTTAGTCTTCTTGAAATATAACAGTTCGTGTTTCAGTGAAAATATGTTACAAAATTGTCACCCTTGTCTTAACTCGACCTTATTTGTGTGAAGATGTAGTGACAATGTTGTGAATGCTACATCAACACACTATTCTGTGCATATTTCCCAAGTGTAGGATTTCTTTTGAACTGCTTGTTGTGATGAGTTGAATGTAGGTCAGATGTAGATGCAGGTATTAGTGTATCAGGAAAAGAACAGTATCTCACAGTATGACAGAATCTCCTTTTGGGTGTTTCTGTTTTTCTGGGCAGTAATGTGTATTGATAAGAAAGCAATTTTACTCTATATACACACTTGATTTTTCTCGTTTCATTCCTATTGGTACCTCATTGCTTGACCAAATTGCAATGAAATCCAACTGTATGTGTAAATTTCATAGTAATAAATGTATATATATATATAATCCATGGTGGTGTGGTGAGGTGGCAGTTAACTCAGTTGTTAATTCTCCTTCAACTAAGACTAAGGTGTCAGAATCCCTCCAGTGTTAGGGTTAATATATTCTGACCACAATATATGCACTTTCTAGTACTTGCTTATTTCGTGATTCAATTTTGAGGTCTAAACCATTTTGCTGTATGATGTCGAGTATTAAGCACAGATAAGTAAGTGGAATCTTCTGACAGGAATGCTAACTGAATCTTTGTTGCGAAGGAGACTATAATCTACCACAACTTGCATTGATGACAGTTATAACGATAGGGAAAAGTATACATAAACTACCTAAGCGTACTGTCAGAAGCGCTGGTTTCTTGAACAAATTAAAACAGTGTTGCATCGAGGCTAAAATAAGCAGAGTATGTTATTAAAAGTCAGTAATTATTTATGCTCTTCAGTGAAAAGACTTCAACCCGTTATACAAAATAAAAGAAGCTTTTACTGCAACACTTTCTCCCATTGTTTTTGTTTACTATAGTTTGTTAACTGCGCCAGATTCGATGAGGAACAAAACCTCGTGACAGTTCAGTATAGGGGGAAGATATACTACAGAGCATGCAAAGTAAGCAAATGTTCCGTTGAGTCAACTAACATTTAGGATATTCCAAAATTTCAGGAGCTTCTGACGTATTACGGAAAGGAGGTAAGCTTTTTTCTCTCAATTTCTAAGCATCATTGGAATAAAATTTTTTTAAAAATAGAATATCCTGTCTCCATATGACTTGAGATTTGTAGGTGCCTTTTAAAAAGCCGCAGACGAGTGAGAAATGTGGTTCAATAATGAAAGAAAGAGAGGATTCTCAGCTAAAATTGATATCATTCTATTTCACAGGTTCTCATTATCTGCAAACTACCTGAAATTACAAGGCCTATAGATAATGACAATAACATATTTCAATGTTTGAATAGTGGTAAAGGAAGCATCATAAAATCAACGCATCTGAGATGTAAGCACTGGAATTTTCGGCTTAAGTTACCGTCAGTTAATGGAAAAGCAGGTGGGATGGGGGTGGAGGAGAAGATAGAAAACAGAAAAATCTCATAAACAGTTTTAGCATGTAGGTTTACACAGCAACTGAAGAAGGTTATTGTTCATAAAATTGAAAACTTGCTCAGTGAGTTGAAATCACTAATATGGATGACTAATCAATTTAATCAAAATGCAGTTACCAAGGTAGTGAGAAATTGATTACATCCTCTTTCTGTATGTGCACTAGTTTGGTTTGAAACGCTTCATTGCAATTGTTTCATCAAATAGTATTGAATTTTCCGTCCTTTGTACGTTTAATATTTTGAAGGATTTAGGAATATTGACGAAGTGGCCCGTATCCACAAGGTGTCTATTAGTTGCACTTTGCGAATATCTGCGTCCTTTAATTCATAAGTTTCTTGGGTTATGCTCTGGAAACCGGATGAAAGTCATTCTTTTGTCCCTGCAGTGTACTTGCTCCCGCAAATGCACGTAAATTCACAGACTCAGTTGGAGGTGATATCAGTGGGGTATTTATCCAGTCTAGACTTGCTTATGGAGCACGTGGTACTGTATGGTGCTACGAGCTTAGGCACAGGGAAGCATCTTTTTACTTCTCCTTTCACTCTCTTGTCAATGTTTTGTGATACCGCTCCTCCTCTGAATGGGAGACAAATGATCACTTTCTTCTTTCCAACAGTTGGATGCTTGGTTTTCTTGTCCTTTTCTTCGCTTTATTTTTGGATAAATCCTGTTGGTTACCCATTTCCTCTTAGGAATTTTTCACACGGCTTAATTCTTCTTCCACCTTGTTGAGCTAACATAACTTCTTGGCTCTTTCGTACATTGTCCCTACTAATCCACCCTTATAGCTTTAGGACAGAAGTCGATATGTCGATGATACATTTGTTATTGGTAACTAAATGAATGAGGCGTCTGTATAATTTGACCGTCTTAGTATGATCCACCCAAACATTCAATTCAGTATGGAATATGAACACAGCGATAAGCTGAATATCCTGGACCTTAATGCAAGAATAATAAACTATGGTACGGTCGAAAAATCCATCTACAGAAAAGAAACATGGACCGGAGAATATCTTCACTACAACAGTTTCTGGGTAGTAGTCTCTCATCTCCTCTCACAAACGTCTCCATATCATCATCGGACGCCCATGAATGACTGACTGGTTTCGATGTAGAGCTTTGCATAGATGTGCACCAATTTGAGTCGCCAAACTCCACGTACCACACAAAGCAAGAGAACATAATAAAGGGAGATTCAAAAGTGAGATAATAAATCGAAGTGTTGTGCAAAAAGAATAGTAATACGTAAGAAAAGTAGAGTTTTATTTGACATGATAAATCATAAAGAGTGAGTGCACCAGCGCCACACAACGATTTTGAGCCATATCACCGATTGCTTCCAGCCACCTGTTTTTACCATCTGAAGGACACCAACCATGAAGTCACCTACATCTCCCTACGTGGCTTAAACTAACTGTTGTAGATTTCGTTGACTTGTGTAGCCATATTTTGGCTTGACCACCACTAGCTCTTTCCAACTTGATCCATCCTGCGTCAGTCAGCTAACATTGCCCATTGTCGAGGAAGGCGATCTATGTCTAGACAGTCATGCGTAACGTAATTCCAAACAATCTCAATCGATGTAACTTCACAACCTCGTCGATTGATTTTCTCTCCTCACCTAGCACTCACTTGACTGACGCCTAACCTCAATATCATTCACCCTATTATACCTAACACGGGAGATAGGACGCAGATGTCTATGATGAAAGACAGCTAGCCGACCCTTTCATGTCTTCCACTTTCAGTGGCCATGTCTTGCTCACAGCCAGCCGTAAAGTAGGACGGAACGAATTAATGAGCTGCATATACGCTTTTTGGTTGACAACCAGCTGGTGGTGTAAGTTGGCAGGCAAATACCACACGAGCCTTCTATATCCATGCTGAGATTTCGTCAGCTATCAACTCGCTGGCGTTGGCTGATGCGACTCCTCAAACAAGTGAATTGGTGAACACGCTCTACTACCTAACTGTTTATCTTTACACAAGGAGCCAATATACCTCGGACGCCCAACTCTTCGTTTACCATTCGAGTTTGACTGAAATGTGCGACGTCATCCGACGGTCGCCTAGCGTGTGTCTTATCCATCTCCATTTTCTTCGGGATATTTTGTTGAGCAATATGTTCCCAGAGTTTCTTGCTGCAAATTCTTACTGGTTATTTGATCCTCAGTATGGTGTCATGGAAGTCAGCGGCTGACAAAAGTCTGCAGTAGCATGTTGGAAATGCTTTTCGTGACGCCCCAAGTTTCAAATGCATATAGAAGTGACTGACTTAACATTGGCATTGGAAATCCAAATTTTATTGTTTATGCTGAATGTCAGAGATTTCCAAACTGATTTGATAGTGATGAAGGTCCGCGTTTGCTTTCCGATTCTGATGTTGACGTCCCCATCGTTGCCGCCTGTAGTGAAAATGATGGTGCCCGGCAAGATGATTGAAAGGAGTGACCTCTTTCTAATTTCTCCCGTTGATGTTGATTGGTGCTGGTTGTTGTTTTTGTTGTTGTTGTTACTGTTGCTGGTAGGTTATCTTCGTTACCTCCATTTTCTCTGTGTTCATGTAAATTCTTGTCTTTGCTGCCTCTTCTGCCAGTTCGTTATTTCTCATCTGCAAGTCTCCGAGTTTTTGTAACATTAAACGTAAACTGCTTGCGAAATTCAAATCTTATAAAGTTTTCTTATCGGTTGTCCGGCGTATTCCTGTCTCCTCTCTACCCACAGTCGGACGCATAACGCAGTCCATCACAATTTAGAATATCATCAGTGATAATAGACAGCCTTGTCTTGCTCCTGTATGCACTTCAAACGCCTCGCTGAGTTTTCCGTTGTGGATCACCTAACATGTGACATTGTCATCTAACCAGCTGTTGAATGAGGTTGATAAGACTTGGGAACTGCACGCCATAGTGTTTAGGTAGTTTCCAAATGATCTCTGTCAATGCTGTCTGTTGTAGGTCGTTTTAAAGCTGTTGAAGGAGATTGAAGCTGAGGTTTGACTGCCATTCTATACGCTGTCTGTTGAACGATGATGCGTAGAGTTGAGATTTGATCATCACATGATTTGCCTTTTCTAAATCCAGCTTGTTCCGGGCTAGTGGAGTTCGGTATCCAGTGCACCCTTTTATTCTCTCCAGGGTGATGCGACTTAGCATTTACCCTGGGGTGGACCAGAGCATTATTCCAAGCTAGTTCTTGCAAAGGCCAAAATCGCCCTTTTGTGGCAGCTTGACGAAGTAGCCTTTCTTCAAATCGATAAGAACCTTCGTATCTTTCCGAATCTTATTCATTAATGGGGCGAGGACATCTGCCCCAGTCTCTGGATCGATTTTCAGTGCTTCGGGATGGGGGAATTCCGTCTGGTGCTGCTGACTTCCCGGCTGGACTTTAGTAGCCTGGTCGCATTCAGGATTTCTGCCTTCGTTGGAGGATTGGTGTCCACTGGTAGACAGTTGCTTGCGTGCTGGTGGCGTCGGTGGTGTTTCTGGGCGAGTTGCAGGTGATCTAATCCCACATATGTCCTCCTTTCGGACATTATATCGCAGACTGACTGCGTGTCCACTGACGACTTGAGCATCATTGAGCAAAAGTCTATCTGGTTTTCGGTTTGTCCGTTGTGTGAAATCCATGTCGCTTTGTGTTTATCCTTGTGCTTGTAGACGCTACCTCCAACCACGAAATTATCTAATACACAGAAGTCTGCGAAGAGTTCTTCGTTCTCATTCGTCATTTGGCTGAGAGCTTCTCGGGCCCATGATGAGTCCTCTTCTTGTATTATCTGCCCCCAGTTTAGCTGCAATTCATATCGCCTATGAGGATTTTGATATCACCATTTGGTGCACTTGTCTATAGAAATCTTCCTTCTTGTCTTATTCCGTGTTGTTTGTAGCACTGTGCGTATCATTGGATAATTGTGACATTCCTTCCTTCCTTGTGAGTTGGATGTTGCTGTGATTATCCTTTTGGAGGAGACTGGCTGTCACTGCATAAGAGCTTTGGTTGCTGTTGGTGACATCATGATGGTCACTCACTGCCTCAATAGATTACTGACTCTCCGGTTGACCGTTTCGACAGTCCACATCCATTCCATCTACTGTAGCAGATTCCGAGCACCTCTATACTATATCTTCTCATTTCTTTGGCTATCTGGGAAGCCTTCCCAGCCGGCTTCGTACATTGTACAAACATTCCATGTCAAGGTGCTTATCTTTCCTTTCATGGAGAAAAGATACATTGGCTGACTGGCTTTCCGAAGTCGGGGTTTCACCAGCCTGTTGTGTGATTTCGTCTCTCGAATCTCAGTGATGAATAAGTTCGTTTTTCGTATTTTTCTTGTGGTTTGTAGTTTCTGAAGAGATTAGATTGATTTTCAGGGTTTGAGTGTGTACCCTGACACCGGATCCTCGCTGTTTTCCGGGGCTTTAGACTCTGGAGGACTAAAAAGCTAGTAGTCCAGGCGAAGTTACTGACCACAAATATCACCCTTGAATTCATTCGCTTTGAGTTGAAAATGCAAGAGGTTCAGGTATAATTTGGTGATTTTTTTTCGTTTTGACGGTTATTGAAAGAAGTATATGCCGGATGATTTCATATTTTGTAGTAATCTATGTGTATCTAGCAGCTTGACTGCAGCTGCAGAGCCAGCTACATTAGGGGTACAATTAGGCAAGTTCATCGTCGTATTTCCGAACATCATCCAACGTGGTTAAGTAAGGGACAAAAAAGACCTATTCGTAGCTCTATTTTAGTCCACGTCGTTGATACTGAGCATAAGATTGATGTTAATACAGCATTTAAAATTATTCATCGCATTCCAACTTATCTTAATTTTGCTCTGCGAGTTCGTCTTCTACAGACGGCTGAGGCGATTGGCATTCATCTGAAGAAGCCAAGCCTATGTGTACAGAAAAAAATTTGTACAGCCACTTTCCCTACCGTGGCCATCGTCACAAGAATGGATAAACAGGACTGCGTCACCCCTCCCCCTAAACCTATAAAATTATATTTGTCTAAATTATTTATTCTATTTTATTTATATTGACCACTTTATCTTTAATTTACGTGTTATTCTTGTAAAAATTAATTCATTCTATCCATTTCCACCTTTTAAATCTGTGTTGATTTTCTTCGTTAACTAATAACCCATTGACACTGTTTAATTATTGTTAACAAACATATCGCCACTTGATTGGCAAACTGTTGTATTGTAATTAAAGTGCTCTACGTGTATATTAGAGTAGAGCCAAAGATGAGGATCTAATTGAAAAGTAAATATTTCTTCGCTCAATCTTTCTGTTTTCTAAATGTCTAAATGGGGATTTTTTCTTTATTGTAATCTGAGAGAGATGAGCCATTTGGAGTTTAGATTAGAGTGAACTTTGAAACGCTTAGTCTCAGACAAATGTGAATTTCTTGATACTTATTTAATTCAAAAGTTGTTTAAAATATTTGGAATGATATTCGTAGAAGTCTGAATATTTGTAACATGCGTTTCACAATTGTTGATCTTAAGATAATGTTATGAGGCGAGTATGTACTGATCCCCTTATTTGGAGTAAAATGGTGAAGAGATGTTCAGGATGATAGACTAATGAATGACAGAATTTATTTCCTGATAAAGTATTTTGATACTCTGTGGTAAAACTTTAGAATCTTCTATTCCACCGATAAATAGGTCAACTCTACATCACATTTCGTCGTTTTGATATTCTTCGTATAATGTTATCTATACCACTTTACTTCCCAACTGCCTAATGTAATTCTGTCCCATCATTAAAGCATGTGAATCGTCTTATCTCATACTTGTTTTGTATTGAGTTAATGCTGTTTGCTAGCTAATGAGAAGTTGTGAAATCAAGCGTCCCCAGTGTATTCTATAAGTCTCATTATCTCTACTCTTATTGAAAATCTTTTGTTAGACATTCACTGGTTCAAAGTATGTTACCAGTTTCACATCTGACTGACTGTATACCCGTTTTCATTCTACGATTGTGAAATAGCTGTTGGATTGGGGAAAATGAGCATCCAATAGAGGAAATAATGCTGTTTAACCGTGTAGTGCAATCAGTAGTGACAAGACAGTTGTTATTTCACCCTTTCGCTTCAATTACTCACTCAAAAGTATGGTGTATGTAGATGTTTATTGTGAATAATAAAAATAGTAGTTCAATCAAGTTGATAATCCGCATTGAAACATAATAACGCCAGAATTCAGCGAAGAAAATTCTCTTTTCGACGATTTCATTTTCACATTTGTACAATCGTATATTTATACAAATGAATTGCAATAGACAATAACAATCAGCTTCCTTCTGGGTGTATATGTGTGTGTGTGTGGTAAAGTTTGACAGTGTGAGTGAAAATACTAAAGACGCGATAATATTGGTGTATAGGATTATGAGTCATAATGGTCTTGATTTTACCATGTAATTCATATAGAAACCTGTGTTGTCCTTCTTTATTCCATGTTCTATTTTCATTTCATTTTAATTCACGTTTTGTTATCATATTGTAACATTTGATCTAGTCTACCATTTTGACAACACTTCACTCATCCTATGTCTCCATCATCTTTTAATATTCACACATTCACATTTCCGAATCTGCTTTATTCTCCTACCATCTATTTCGTACATGTCTATTGAACATTAAGTTGACCTCTGTGTATTTATTCAGTTATTCATTCTCGTATACCTAATCACTTGTGACTCACAGTTAAATGCACCAATATTATCGCAATTTTCTTAGCTGAATAATTCAATCGATTAAACTGTTATCGTGCAACAAAAGATGAGAATTCATACTTGATTGTATAACACTCATGTCAAGCAGGCATTTATCCTTTTTTATTTGTGGTTTCTGAAGAATTTGATTGATATAAAAAGTAAAGGTAACAATAGTAGAGATGTTAAGTTCTACTCATTTATGTAGTCATTGACTATTTCTCTAACTGTTAAGTTTGATTCTGTGAATAATTTGTGCATCAATAGTAAATAGTTTTATGCTTGAAAATAATCTCAGTAGTTCGGGTGTACTCAGACTTTGACATTAAATTGTCTAACAGTAAAACCTGATGTATTTTCCTATCTGGTAATATCAATCATGCTTTTTGTCACGTAATAAACGTTGTGTCTTCATTTTGTCTTCGTTCTCTGAGAAATACTGCAAGGCTGGCCGATATGCTTTTGTCCGAACTTAGTGTTGAATATAAGTTGTTTTTTGCTTGTGCATTTTGACATGGATAAGAAGGTCAGAGATACTGGCTCAAAAAAGGACTTCTGTATTTTATTTAGTTTGAGTAGGTGATGATTAGCTCCACAAAGCAATCGCGACTAGATTACTGAACAGAGTAATTCCTGAGAAAACTGACCAATGTGTTTTATCTATCAGTCTACATTGTATGTCTTTTACATGTGAGACTAATGAGCTCTCACTTAGTCAATTGACCAGAATGTAACGTGTGTGTGTTTGTTTCTTAAGTAAGATGTTTTGTTTACAGTATTCTCAAACTGAGATGTGATTGTTTCAGTTGATGAGATAATAGTTTTCAGATTATCATCGTCAAATAATTTAAAGGAAGTCGTTTTGAAAATAAAATTACTTTCCAGTTTGCGTCTGAACTAGAAAGAGAGAGTAATTTGAAAGCAGAGGTGCATTCCAATCGAAAAGGTAATGAAGAAATGTTGTTGTTTTACTTCGTTTGGTTTCTGTTAAAAGTTGACAGTTAGTTGTAAATTTCTTTTGGGGGTCCAGTTTAACGTATTATCGATGTGTATATCTTGTCCACCTTCATAATTCTATGCTCTGTTACTTTCCATGTTTTCTGTATGTACTAATTGTTTTTTGTTTGTTCCCAAGGTATCTCTGTCCAATGAAATGGTATTCTATAGTTTTATTGCCCGGATTCAACTCATTAGTCTAACGAATTGGTTTCAAGAAGGTTATAATAACGTTGATATGGTATTCAGTCGTGTGTGTTACCGACTTTAGTGTTAATGTTGAAACGTACCGACAGCTTCTGGAAAATTTCCAGTTGTGTTTCCATAAAACGGACACTGAGGTGGATAAACCATTACTCCAGCTTTCTTTTCCTTCTGACACGATCTGCTCCATGTCACACTCAGATATCCATCTTGTGGCCTGATATCCAGGCCTCCTTCGAGGGTCTGGTTGTGTGATGACACTGATAGGTCTCCTCAGTGTGTGTCCAGTCCATCTCTATTTCCTTCAGCATATATTTTGAGTAGTAGGTTTTTCAACTGGTTGACTGGTCATTTGGTCTTCGGCATCAAGGAAAGAAGGGAGATGTTGGTGAATGTCCTTAGTGGGCCTGTTGGGAATGGTTTCCATGATTGTATGTAGAAGCACTAGCGGACTTGAGACTAGTCTTAATAATTCGGTTGTTTGTATTTGTACGACTTGTTGTAGATCCGCATACTTATTTAAGAGCGATAAATGTCTGTCTCATTTTCCCATTGTGATCTTGACTGGCTTTGACATCATCTTCCATACACCTGTAGTTGAAACGATGCTTCCTATCCTTGTAAAAGTGTCCACTTGGACTCCTTCCGCCAGCTAGTAGATTTTAGAGTGTTTGTGAAACTAAACATAAATCGACCACGAAGTCCACACATGCTAAACGTTTTGCTGGTCCCACCAATGCCTGTTTTCTTACATTGCATGGTGTGGCGTTTGATCCAGTCCACTAAAATCAGAAATATCATTTATGGTATAAGCAGCTTTGTCTTACTCCTTAGTTTGCAATTACTTCCAAGGGACAACCATCATCATCATCGAATGCGAAGTGTGTGCAGAATGTAGAGTGTAAATAACATTTTACTCGTGTGTAATATGTTGGTGCGTGTAAATAGCTAACTATACACGACGAATAAAATTATAGCAACAACTATGATAAACATGTAAATAGGGAGTAAATTACTGTCAGTGTCCCATTAGTCTAAGTGTTATATGTAACTAGATAGTGGATTATTAACAGCCGACGTCTTCCGAATTTCCATGTCTCACAGAGTTTCAATCAAGTTAGTGTGAAAATAGGTGTTTGCAAAGGGTGTTTGTAAATGAGTCTGTGAAAAAAGGTGTAAATAGGAAGACATTAATCCTTTTTCATGAATTCCTCTACACTCGCAAATGACAAAACAGGTAGAGTGATAACTTCTAATATGGTTCTGTAAATAACATGACTTGACACGTTTTCATGCATTGTCCTATCAGAGTCCAATTCATTGGAGATACAATGAACTATGAGACTCAGTGATTTTCTCTCCACATACCATTTTCACAACTGATAGCCATACAATTAGGGCATGCTGACGAATTCACGACATTCATGTTGATTTAAATGAGTAGAAGTTTGATTTGGATTTGTGCATAACTGAGGCAGACTTTGAAATTGGATGAGTGGACTTGTATTCGATAGTAAGGCGGGTAATATATTATTACCTAAACTCTGCATAGTAACCGCTGTTTCCACATCTCATAGTGTTTAGTGATATTCTATGCTCATTCATGGACTTTTGTTTTAGATGCAATAGTCTCCTATCCAGTTTCCGATGATTCGAGAAATTCTTTTAACAATTTCGTTCCTTGGACTGGAAGTCACACAGTATTACAATATCAGTGTGGTACAGACGAAATCCTTCATCTAACTCGTCCAAACTGTCGGTGGACACTCTCCCAACCAGAAATTCGATCCTCAATGTGTTTGTTACTCAGCTTCTAGAGAAAGCTGAAATTCTCAAATGCGGAAGCATGATTGTCCTGCCTATTGTTTTGTAACCAATGGTTTCTGGTAGAGACGTTTCTGTGTGTTTCATTACTAGATGATTAGTTTGTGTGTGTGGTGGGGTACAGTTGAAGGGACTCAGCGTCTTTGGAAATAATTTGAACAGCATGTTAGGGTATGATTCGGAACGATGTGGGCGTCGGTAGCACAGCGGTGTAATGCTCGCGAACCAAGCAGGTGGTTTGGGGTTTTATCCCCGGCCGACGAGGCATTCCTTACCTCGCTAAGTCAGTGATAAGACTGGTAAAGAGGTAAAGTTGGAAATGTGGCGAGCAACCTCATCCCCATGAAAATGAACACCACTGCTGCAGTAATTTCACAGCTCTAACTTGAAGCCGTATGTTCCACTTGGAATGTAAAGGAATAGAAAACAGTTAGTTATGTGTGTATGTTGTGCTATATAAATGTCTCAGAAAATGCAGTTGTGTGCAGGCTGTAACACATATATGTTGTGTTTTAATTGGGGAATTCGGTTATAATCTACTTAGTGAATATGTGAAATTGGGATGTGCTCATGAGCCTGAACTATCACTGCATCATTTCACATAGTTTGGTAGCCAATTGAGAAATTGTTTGATTGTAGACTATATGCGGTCTCAATTAGACAGCATAGTGCAATGTTGACTGTTACACTGTAGTTAATAATTAGTGTTTATCTTAGTTATATATATCAAGCTTTTTGTAAATGGATAAGTTTGTTAGGATTCGCTTGTGTAGAAATCCGACCCCAGTGAATAAGTATATTGAATGAGGGTAGATTGATTACGTTTATATTGAATCAGTAACATATGCTCCTTATAAAAGAGATTGTCAAACATGTCAATTAGGTGAGAAGTCAAAATGTGATAGATGTAGTCATTTTCAAAAATGTTTCACATGAAAATATCATCATAGGAAACTAGATTTGTACTCTCGTGATTTCATGCAGTTCTGATACCATCGTTTATCTGTTGAAGAAGTGAGTGAAATGAATAAGGCGTGCATGATACTGTCACAGCCAGCAATAGGATTACTTTTGTGGTTAATTGCTATTAGCTGGTGGCATTCATCATCGTTGAAGAAGAATTGGATGCAGAATGTGGAGTATAAAGAACTAACTATACACGACGAATAAAGTTATAGCAACAACTATGATAAACATATAAATAGGGAGCAAATTACTGTCAGTGTCCTATTAGTCTAAGTGTTATATGTAACCAACCAGATAGTGGACCATCAGTAGTGCGTGTGTCAGAACTTGGATGATGCAGATATTGTTTATTCGTTTATGCTAATCAGATAGCTAACCAATAAGACTTCTGCCCGTTGATTGGCATTCAATAATCAGCTCTATGTTTAATTATGCGCTTAATCCATGATACCTTTTGTTGGAAAATTATAGTTGTATATTCGTATTCACAGGAACTCTCAGTTACTGATTTAGAAATACATGTTTCGAACAACAATGTTTGAGTCTACTTGAATCTAGCCGTTCGCGTGAGGGAAAATGTACCAGGATGTAATCAGTCGTGCATTGTTGTTAACCTCATTCGTGTGGAGATTCAGCTTAACATAGTAGTAACATACTTTCCTCTGCTGACAACGTTTTTTCCCACCTGCACTAGTGTTCATTGAGGTGATTTTGAGTTACGCCAGTGAAAGGCTTTTTCCAATGATTATTAATTGTTTCTGAGTGACTTAAATCTAGAGATGAAAAAGCATAACGTAGTATTAATCGATAATAGCACACATTTGATTGAATATTAAAATTCACAGAATCGTATTGAGAGGATTCACGAGTGTTACTGATAATGTGTAATGACATGTGCTTCGGCATTCTTTCCAGTGATCTTCCCATACTAAATTTCGAGCGGTCTGTATGTGTTGTCATGTTTGCAGTAAACGCAGATGATTCAGTTCAGACCATATGGGGATTGAGATGCTTTTATTAACTGAGTTTATGAATTCATTCATCCTTAAATAGAATAATAAATCCATCTATAAATGCATATTTTCCATCGAACTTACTTCTTGTAGAATTTTATGTGATCTGATCAGGAACATTGATTTAATACCAACGTCCACTGAGCTCTGCATACACACAGCATAACTGAGATGACTTTTTGGAAGTGTCACTATTCTCAAAACAGCTGATTAGTAGTAGTGTAAGTGAAGTGTGAAATCCCCCTGTCTACTAGGAGACTCCACAGGTGTGCAAATTGAGTGTGTTTGTTTCACTCTAATTTGTGTAGATTTGTGAAATTATTCCGTCGTTTTAGTGTAGCGTTAGTCAAGATTTAGTCTAGTGGTGGGAAATGAAATAAGATTTTATGCCACTCACTCTACAGAGGTCCTATTTTGCTACCTTCGAATCCATTTGACATTGATTTGGCTGCCCTCTTCAGCTGGGTGCACAATTGCTCATAATCTCTTATCTCCTCCTTGCGCTATCTTCTCCATGTCACCCTAGGCTGACCCACTCGTTGTTGCCCACCCGGTGTCCGCTAGAGCGATAGTCTGGCGTTTGATGTCACCCAACGGTTTCCTCAGCGTATTCCCAGTCCATCGCCTTTTTCTCCTACATATTTATTGAGCTATCGGCTCTTGGTTGGTTTGTTGCCAAAGTTTCTTGTTGTCAGTTCTTTCCGACCGATCGTATGACCCTTCAATATGGAGAGAATGTGGCAGCTGTTCATAAAAGTCTGCAACTTGTTGGAAATATCTCACGTAACGCGTTCGCGAAGGTTCTGGCCCACTTAAAAGGAAGTGACTTCACATTTGTGTTGCAAATCCGAATCTTGTTATTCATTCTGAATGCAGAAGATTTCCAAACTAGTGTCATCATCATTCATCTAACTCGTCCGAACTGTCGGTCGGTCGACACTCCCCCAACCAGAATTTCGATCCTCAATGTCTTTGTTACTCGGCTTCTAGAGAAAGCTGAAATACTGAAGCAAAAGTGTTGTGGTTGCTTTTAAAGAGGAAATGATTACACATAGTGACACTTGTGTGTTTCTCCATATCTCTCTGAACGATTACGACACGGTACACTTATGGTAGGTAGGAAGACGGTGTTTTTGGAAATGATTTGAAGAATGTGAGCAGTGTTGAGTGGAAAGGATATCAGTCTCGGTGCCTTTTCGCGTTAGGTCTTTGTTACTGTTCACAATGTGATTGTCCCTACTGTGAAGGTGATTTATTTGGTAACTGAGTGAGTATAACACGAACTGTATTTCAGAATGAGTAAGTAGGCGTTTATCGGTTTTAAATTTGTTGTTGTTTGATTGTGTTTGGTGGTGAGTCACTGGGGTCACACAAGGTGAAATTAATTCACCTCAGCCGTTACTATGTTTATCCTGTTACTCGAAGATGACATTATGCAGAAGAAGTAAGATAGTGGTTGGCATGCTACCTGTGACACATATTCGCTGGCTCTAAGACCTGTATCGAACTGTCAAGGTGGCTAATTTCAAGTGAAGTCAGTTTTTGTAATGCGTCTCAGAAATTCAGTCACTGGCACATGATTGCACTGCACGTTTTCATTCTGTTTGATTTGTTTTGATAATTAGGTCATCGATTTCAGTGTGGTGAATGTGGAAAGCTCTTCTCCTGTGCGGGACATTTGAAGACTCACTCTCAGTCTGTTCATGAAGGTGAGTTTGTTGTTCTTTGTGTTTATTTCGTATCGCTGTTTTGATGATGTATTTCGCGTTTGATGATGATGATGATAATAGCTTTATTCCAAAATAGTACTTGCGATAGAGAATGGAGTTCTCAGTATTTTCCTACAGTATAGCATCAAGTTAGTAAATTAAAAAGAAAATAAAATTCTACGTAGATTAATGGTAATCTTAGTTAGTTTTGACAACAGCATATTGGCATGTTGGTAGAAAAGCCAAAATTAAACAGAGTGTTTGAAGGTGCTAGAGAAGTAGGTTCTAGCATATTTACTGGCGTAATTAGAAGAAAGAAACAAAGCTGCACATAACAAAAAAAAGAGAGAGAAAAGGAAATGAAAGAAAGGAAAACGTTGTACCTATAAATGATATGAGTTGGAAATACGAGATCCAGTTGTTCTACTGATTATCTAATAAGTTAAAGGTTTCATGCCTAATGCTTTCTTTATCGCACAGAACGCGAGCTAAGTAGGGTATGGTTGAGTTTTTGTACTTTCTAGTGCGAGCATATAGTTTTCTACATAGGCTTCTGGTTTTCCCTGAAGAGATACAAGGGGAGAGTTGGGAATGAAGAGGGTGGTGTAAGTTAGATAAAATGGATTTAGCCCATTTTTCACATGAGTCCATGTGCCTGTCCACCAGAATATTAACAAGCTAGTTAAGTGACACGTACCTTACCCTTTCTTCAGTAACCCAGGAAAAACTAAGGGGGAACAATAGAGAATAATATGCAGAATGCGGGAGTTACCAAGTTGTAGGAGTAAGAGTTGGGTTATACCAGAATGCCTTAACTTCTTGATGTAGAAGGTAAGACGGAATGTTTTCTTACAAATCATCAAGATATGAGACGATCAGAAAAGATCAGAAGATAGAATGACGCCTAGGTATTTAGTTTCCGACTTGGTTTCTATTTCAGTGCCATCAATGTTGCACACCTCGTGAGTGGTAACCAGTTTGTTTAGGTCAGATTCGTGCCTAAAGGTGAAATTAACTGTTTGGTATTTGGAGGGGTTTAAGGTGAGACCATTTTCCTTGGACCATTGGCTGACTTCTGATAAAAAGCCGTTTTAGTTTAGTGCAGTCACTTTGACATTTGACAGGCAAAGATACCGTCAGGTCATCAGCATATTTGACAAAGTTAATGTCATATGAAGACGGTAGGTCATGTAGGAAGAAAGAAAAGAGAAGTGGGGAGAGTACAGCACCTTGAGGGACACCAGCTTCAGTGAGCACAGCGGAGGAGGATTGGCCTTTGTATACGGTATACTGCATTCTGTTTGAAAAGTAGGAATGCAACCGGTTATTGAGCCAGGACTCAGTTTGTGTCATGGAGAGCTTATTTAGCAAGAGACATCTAGGTACAGAGTCGAAAGCAGAAGTGAAGTCAAGAAACGTGCAGCGGACGTATTTGGCACCTTTGTCTAATGATGAGACAATACTGTTGTGTAAGACGGCTGCAGCGTCTGAAGTATTCCTACCCTGTCAGTAGGCAAATTGTTTGGGGTCTTCAAAGCTTTTAAGGGAAGGTTCGAGTTTAAACAGTACTAGTTTTTCCATAAGCTTCAGAAACGGGGAAGTGATGGCAGTGGGTCTGAACTTTACGTTCTTGGTATTTCAAGGTTTAGGGATAGGGACTATTTTAATGTCTTTCCATGGAGTAGGTACAACCTTTTCGGAAAAAGAAGCATTTAAGATGTTAGTTAGAGTAGAACATAAAGCATTTGCAAATTGTTTTGGAACATATGCGTTAATATCATAAGAGGGAAAAACATTACATCGCTTACTATTGCCAGTAATTTCATTGAAAAGTTTCCACATGCTGATAGGAGATTTGCATTACTATTACCCACTCTGTTTCGCTCTTATACCTGTCAAACTCTATTGATTCTCTTCGCCCCTCTAATTGTCTACCTTTGTGTGCTATTTGGAACGTGGAAACTCGAACTTCTGCACTTCGGTACCAAGTTCTATGTTGGATCCAGACAGACCTGAACTGTGAAAGGTACCAGTCGTTGTATATCCAATGATTGCACGTAGGGACGATTTTTATGTGGAACAGTTGTCGAGAGAACATGTTGTAGAGACTGAATACATAATTTATCTATATCAAGCGAAATGTCTATCATCTCTCTCTCAGTCGAAATTCCGATCCTCAAGGTCTTTGTTATTCAGCCTCTATAGGAAGCTGTAATTCTCGTCTGTCGGAAGATGAGTGTTGCTGTATCACCAATGATTCCGTATAGGGATATTTCTGTGTGTTTCATGACTATACGATTCGAATGTGGTACAGTTGGAGGTGGTTGGTGTCTTTGCGTATGATTTGAGCCGTATTTTGTATATTGTGATAGTAAAATGAATTTGATTCGATAAGGTTGACAATTGAGATAACAGGATAAAATTTTGATTTACATAATTCTGTAATGTGTGTATGTTGTGTTGTTTTAGTACTTCGAGGAATGCAACAGTATGCAGGTTGATATGTCACCTGTGAGTATGGGGAAGCTGGTGAGCTCGTGTTTAAGATTGTGTAATAGTAAAATGTGTTAACAGGTTGTTTATTGAAGTAAACAGCTTATGAAGAAGAAGTATCAAAGTATGTTGTTCAGCAGTTGGATAGCGTAAAGAAGAGAGTAGTTATGCTACCACCACTAATACAGATAATGTCAACAATTGCATTTGAAATTTCGAATAGATCCTGACATAAATAGAAGAAAAATCCGTCACAGTTATAATTTGATTAATATCACACGACGAGTTATAGTTGTGTGGTGTTAGGCATTCGTAGTCAGTTTTCATTTGTGAATTGAATACGACATAGCAATCGACAATTGTGGTGTATAGTTCGACATTACATCGTCATTTCTAACTTCTTCGAAGGATTTCTGAGAACATGTGAGTTACACCAGTTACCACCTAATGACCATATTGAGTAAAGTCGGGTAATGTGTTCTCCCGGAATTCTGATGACTGAGTGATATTTCGAAAGGATTACAAAATCATTACTAATTTCATTAACACTTTATTCTGGCCAATTTGTTTCAATTTTAACTGTCTCATGTGAGGCGAAATTTATCTATGCTTATCGGAAATGATTTCTTGTGTAGTAGAATAGGATATGTCTCCTATAGCCGTCTTACCAAATTTGATATTACTGAAGGGATTATCATGAGAAACCCATGCTCCCCTCGGTTAATTCAAAAAAAATTAAAATAAAAGATTCCATGTTACTATGTTACCCTTCCCATTTTTCGTATTCATAATTAGGTAAAAGATATCGGTGTGACGTGTGTGGGAAGGAATCCACTCAAGCTGGCGATTTGAAGAAACACATGGAATCAGTCCATGGAGGTGAGTTTGTTGTTTTGTGTATTTATTATTCACCACAGTTTCATGTTGACTTGATGAATTTCACACTTCACTATTGTGTCACAGACATATGACCAATGTGGTTCCGTTTTGTGCATTTGAAGTGATTGATGCAGGTGTAGGGTGTAAGTTTTCTGTCTGGGGTTCTGTTATTTAGCTAGGATTTCTTTTTTACGAGTTGATCACGAATTGACATCAGTTAGAGAACCATTGAAAACCAGGGAGTACTGGACAGCTGCTGTTTCATCTTAATTTGGGAATCATCGGAAGTATGCACCCACTGGGATTCCAACCCAGGGCCTTCCCGTTACAAGGCAAGCTCGTATACCATTCAGCCACTGGGACCCGATCCAATGGCTCATGAATTCTAACTTCTACCCATTCGTGATATAGCGCAACCCCAACGAGCTTGCCTTGTAACCGGAAGGTCCTGGGTTGGAATCCCAGTGGGTGCGTACTTCCGATGATTCCGAAATTAGGATGAAACAGCAGCCTTCCAGTACCTTCTGGTTTTCAATGGTTCTCTAACTGATATCAATACGTGATCAACTCGTAAAAACCGAACATACCCTTATAAACCAAACTATAGGATTTCCTTTCTCAATTGTATTTCGGAGAATCAGCATTCACGATTTTATTCGTTTGTGATTACCATGACTGGGATTCCAGGATATATCTTGTTAGTTTAGTTACCGCTGTTTTCGTTTTGTCTGTTCTTGTAAATTCACTCACTTCCTTGGTTAGTGGTTGTATGTTGTGTAACTCACACACCTACTATCTCGACTACATTTCGTTTAATTTTACATATGTTGTTGTTGATTGTGGTGTTTATATCGTCGATGGACGAAGATTAAGTATGAATGACTGTATTATGTCGTTAAGTGAAATAATGTCATGCTGACTTTGTATAACTTGTATTAGCGGGGATTTTGTTAACCTCATAAGGATTCGTAAATGTCTTGAAACATTTCGCGATGTTTGGCCATGGGATGCTAAATATGCGTCTAAAACCCACGTCGTGTTTCATTCAATAGATGAGCCTGCAGCTAGAATAGGAAACAGGGTGCACGACTATTAGTTGGTTGGAGTGAATCGGCAGGAAGTCTTGGACCTAGGTTTCGTGCTAGTGGGCACTCATCAGAAAGACTGATAGAATTCAGTCTACACCAGTCAGTGGACTAGACGCATCACACTAGTTACTAGTGTCAACTTAGAGTGCACGACTGTTGAGAACTAGGTGTTTAATCTGCATAAGCATCTCTTTCATATTCACAAATAAGACTACAGAGTCAACTAGCTTCAAAGATCTGAATATTTCACACATTCTTATGGCGACATGAGGGGAGAGAATAAAATAATCGCGTTGTTGATAAGAGGTGATTTGTCAAGCAATTTGAGGAAGACAGGCTGACTGCCATTTTTAGGTGAACTTTCAGTTGCTAAAAAGTGTTGGATTTGGCGACCTAACCAGCAAACAGATTCGAAGTTGATCTATCGCTATCTGGTTTGTCCCTAGTTTTCACCTCAAATGGCTTTGTTTGGAACCTTAGCTTAACAGACTTCAGTGGTTTTTTCAATTTATTCAAGTTTTCCACCTTGCCTAGTACTTGTTTTTGAGGAAAAGTCGCTTTAACTATGCAAGTTATGAGTACCGTTCGCTGTAGTCATATATGCTTACTGAGTTTTATTATGCTTGTCGCCCTGAGGTTCTTTCTCTGCAGTCACTCTTTCTATCAAGTTAGTAGGGACTTTTGGAGTGATTTGTTCACTCTTATGTTGGGAGACTGGTTTTAGAAGAGTAGGATTAAGATTAGAACTTGTAGTTTCCATAGCAATTTGACTTGTCTTGTCGTTTGCTTCCTCTTCCTCACTATCCTCGTCATCATCACTGTCGTAGTTAACGTATTCCTCTTGACCATCGCCTTCGTTAACGTGAACATCATCTATCTCTATCGTCTAGGTCACTATGGTTTGCTTCATTGTATTTATCACATTCTGCATTGTCGTCGTTCTCTTTGACTTCGTTATTACTTACACAACTTAAATTTGTTCGCCGTCAGAATGCTGCCAGATTCGAGTTTCAATTTATCATCATCGGTCTCATCAGCATTGGCTGTTTCAGCAGGGGTTCATTTTGTCGTATGACTTTGCTACTCTCCACATTTTCTCTATAATCGTCATCGATAAATATGGCTTTGTAGGAAATGACCACACATTGTCCTTTCAAAGTTACACTGGAAGAAATCGCTTTATATCGGACATCTGCTGTTGTGAACTCAGTGATAATAGTCAATTGTGTGTCAAGGTGAGATCTCGAATTGCGTGAAAATGAAATCACAGCAGCGAATAATGTCTAGATTTTCCGGTGATTTATGTCAGACGGTGAACCCAAAATTAGAGCTGTTTTCATTTCTGGTTAACTCAGAAGTGAGTTCCAGTTTTCTGCCATCAAGTGATTTAGGCTTTTGAGACAGTCTCCTTTATGGCCGCTATAGAATGGAGCTTTACATGCACCTCTCTTTTCCACTAATCACATTGAACAATAGTAGAGGCTGGGAACTACTTGCGTGAACTACCAAGGCTGTCTGAATTACAAGGCCACACCATCTCCCACCATCATCGAGGAAGTCTCAGATGTCCGGCTGTCTTAGAAAGGATCGCATCTTTGCCTTGTATTTAGTGTGCATGTCGTGAAATTCCTTTCCCACTTTTCGTCTAAACTTATCTGTAGCTAACCTAGAATTATACTTGATACTATCATTCGGTGAACTCAAACAGGAGTCATGACACGAAAATGCAGAAGTGGAGGCATGTCGCCTTCCCGAATGCTCATTCAATGTTGCCGTATTCTCCTAGTTGTCAACATGATCTGTAGATGTCTTCATTGAGCGTCTGCCAATCATATTTTGTCAGTATTTTGAGAACTGAAGCAACCGAAACGGACTCGTGTTCTGAACTCAAGACACCTATTCTTGAGTCCCACTGCTTGCTTGTTTAATATTCCTTTGGACAGACATAGTCACAAAACGCTCCGAGAATAGTGAAAAGTCTTTAATTTTTGGTTCATTTTTTCGAAAATAATAATACCAAGAAGTAAAACTTACTTCATCTGTTGATATAAGAATAAAACTTGTGCACTGTGGTAGAGTGTAATTCCATTATGGGTAAATTTTGTTTTGATAAAGTCTCACAGTGTTATACAGTAATGTTTACTGATGACGTTTCGAGCACCATTTATTGCTCATATCATATCACCTTGATATGATTATGAGCAATAAATTGTGTTTGAAACGTTGTCATCAGTAAACATTACTGTATAACACTGTGAGACTTTATCAAAACAAAATTTACCCATAATGGAATTACTTCATCTGTGCCTGAACTTCAGTACCTTCGTTACATCTGCTTCAGTGAAGGATTAGTTGAAGATTGATAGAATTCTCATACGTTTGCTATTCCCTTCGTATCTCCTGAACTGAGTAATAACTGTGACATTGGAATCAGGATGAGAGTTGGACTCTGTGATGTTACTTGAAGTACCATCTACCGTGGGGGCTATTAAAGTTGGAGTAGCACGGGATGATTCGAAACTAAAATTTTTGGGTGTGTGGGCGACTCGATAAATTTCACTACTAGTTCAAGGAACCTGTCGAACTCCGATTGAAGCTCCGATGAATGCAGCATACTCGTTGTATTTGTATAATTCGCCTACACACTACTTTCATCAGTTCTAAATCACAAGAATTGTTGTGCGTCGCAGTAATTACGGATCGAGATAGAAGACACATGGAGACGCAGAAAATTTGCATTGCCAAGGATGGCGAATAGTACATATTAAAGGTGATAAAATCATATAATGGTGTGATTGGAAACAATACAGTCGATACAATCTTCAAGTATGCGATTTTGTTAGCTGATGTTATCACTTATGAATACAGTGCCGTGTGTGAAATACGTCTGTGTTTTGGACGAACTAGTTTGTTTCATGATTTCCGAAGTGAAAAAAAACAACAACCTCGAAATGCTTCGACGAGACCTGCTTGTCTTAGCCTAGGGAAATGTTTTTGACTCAAAAAGGACATCCATCAAAAAATGTTAGAAATACTATTTCCTCAAGTGAGTTTCATATGTAGGAATTTAATCCTGCACAAGTGGCTTGACCTCATATAGTTCAAGATTCACAAATCACAGTTAGTGACTTTGCTTCCTGCAATTCTCTTAATATTGGGCAGCACTGGAAATTATCACAGATCTAGCTATCCAGCACTCCTTCTTGATAATCGAGTAAAAGTATGGAGGGTTATATATCGGAAGCTGACCATTACACTGTAGATTGACAAATGACTTTTGAGAGGTCACGAGAAGAGTTGAAAACTATGTTTCTGTGTATCCTCACTTTAAGTAGTTATTCATTGGCTTAGTGGCCTCCATTTTCCCCTCATAGAGTATTTTTCGTTGTCATGTGAATCCCTTAACAAAACGTTGAAAATCACAACTGATCGCTGGGGTGATGTGAATGGATGGTTAGAAGCAACCAGTAGAGATCACCGCGTGAAACTTGATGAGAATTTTCGTATGGAGATTGAAAATGGCTGCTTGAAAATTTTCATGAGACGATAATTTTAGGAGGGAATCATAACAACAGAATAATAAATCTATATGAGAAGTCAATATTATCCGTGATATCTGTCTACGAGGATTTAGTAGTAATTAATGTTCGGAAAATGGAGGTAGAATTTTGACGCCCGAGGAAAATGAAAGTCAACGCCATCTAATGAGGTAGAATTTCGTCAGTTGTTGCCTATCTGCTCTACTAAGATGTGTCTGTTGTCATGGAAAGTTGAATATAATAGCTACCTTGCGACTTCATCCAAAATCTAACTGTGAGTAAAGTATGAGATCACAAAGCAAAACTTCTACCGTGACCTAGGTGGTAAAACATTGAGATTTGATTTTGACAGGATTTCCAGTATTTACGTCAGATAGTACATTTAATCAGTTACTGCTGTTCGACGACAAGCCAATGTGACTGATGGATTGGAAATTAGATAAACAATACAATCATCGGACTTAATATTGCATTTTCAAAATAGTCTAGGTGCTTTGAGATTCGTTTGATATAAAGGGAGAATATAGTGACCGTCTCCCAATCTGACATATAAACTGTTATACGTTTGTCTATGTTTCACATTCCCTTCTACCATTACGAATTCTGTATCACTCTTAAACTTGTCAAACTCTATTGATTCTCTCCACTCATCTGATTGTTTGTCTTTGTGTGCTATTTGGAACGTGGAAACTCGAACTTCAGCACTTCGGTGTCATGTTCTATGTTGAATGCAGACAGACAGACCTGAACTGTGAAAGGTACCAGTCGTTGTATATCCAATGATTTCACGTAGGGACGATTTGTATGTGGAACAGTTGTCGAGAGAACATGTTGTAGAGACTGAATACATAATTTATCTATATCAAGCGAAATGTCTATCATCTACTCTCTCAGTCGAAATTCCCATCCTCGAAGTCTTTGTTATTCAGATTATGTTGGAAGATTAGTGTTGTACCTGTTGTTGTATCACCAATGATTCCGTATAGGGATATTTCTGTGTGTTTCATGACTATACGATTCGAATGTGGTACAGTTGGAGGTGGTTGGTGTCTTTGCGTATGATTTGAGCCGTATTTTGTATATTGTGATAGTAAAATGAATTTGATTCGATAAGGTTGACAATTGAGATAACAGGATAAAATTTTGATTTACATAATTCTGTAATGTGTGTATGTTGTGTTGTTTTAGTACTTCGAGGAATGCAACAGTATGCAGGTTGATATGTCACCTGTGAGTATGGGGAAGCTGGTGAGCTCGTGTTTAAGATTGTGTAATAGTAAAATGTGTTAACAGGTTGTTTATTGAAGTAAACAGCTTATGAAGAAGAAGTATCAAAGTATGTTGTTCAGCAGTTGGATAGCGTAAAGAAGAGAGTAGTTATGCTACCACCACTAATACAGATAATGTCAACAATTGCATTTGAAATTTCGAATAGATCCTGACATAAATAGAAGAAAAATCCGTCACAGTTATAATTTGATTAATATCACATGACGAGTTATAGTTGTGTGGTGTTAGGCATTCGTAGTCAGTTTTCATTTGTGAATTGAATACGACATAGCAATCGACAATTGTGGTGTATAGTTCGACATTACATCGTCATTTCTAACTTCTTCGAAGGATTTCTGAGAACATGTGAGTTACACCAGTTACCACCTAATGACCATATTGAGTAAAGTCGGGTAATGTGTTCTCCCGGAATTCTGATGACTGAGTGATATTTCGAAAGGATTACAAAATCATTACTAATTTCATTAACACTTTATTCTGGCCAATTTGTTTCAATTTTAACTGTCTCATGTGAGGCGAAATTTATCTATGCTTATCGGAAATGATTTCTTGTGTAGTAGAATAGGATATGTCTCCTATAGCCGTCTTACCAAATTTGATATTACTGAAGGGATTATCATGAGAAACCCATGCTCCCCTCGGTTAATTCAAAAAAAATTAAAATAAAAGATTCCATGTTACTATGTTACCCTTCCCATTTTTCGTATTCATAATTAGGTAAAAGATATCGGTGTGACGTGTGTGGGAATGAATTCACTCAAGCTAGCATTTGAAGAAACACATGGAATCAGTCCATGGAGGTGAGTTTGTTGTTTTGTGTATTTATTATTCACCACAGTTTCATGTTGACTTGATGAATTTCACACTTCACTATTGTGTCACAGACATATGACCAATGTGGTTCCGTTTTGTGCATTTGAAGTGATTGATGCAGGTGTAGGGTGTAAGTTTTCTGTCTGGGGTTCTGTTATTTAGCTAGGATTTCTTTTTTACGAGTTGATCACGAATTGACATCAGTTAGAGAACCATTGAAAACCAGGGAGTACTGGACAGCTGCTGTTTCATCTTAATTTGGGAATCATCGGAAGTATGCACCCACTGGGATTCCAACCCAGGGCCTTCCCGTTACAAGGCAAGCTCGTATACCATTCAGCCACTGGGACCCGATCCAATGGCTCATGAATTCTAACTTCTACCCATTCGTGATATAGCGCAACCCCAACGAGCTTGCCTTGTAACCGGAAGGTCCTGGGTTGGAATCCCAGTGGGTGCGTACTTCCGATGATTCCGAAATTAGGATGAAACAGCAGCCTTCCAGTACCTTCTGGTTTTCAATGGTTCTCTAACTGATATCAATACGTGATCAACTCGTAAAAACCGAACATACCCTTATAAACCAAACTATAGGATTTCCTTTCTCAATTGTATTTCGGAGAATCAGCATTCACGATTTTATTCGTTTGTGATTACCATGACTGGGATTCCAGGATATATCTTGTTAGTTTAGTTACCGCTGTTTTCGTTTTGTCTGTTCTTGTAAATTCACTCACTTCCTTGGTTAGTGGTTGTATGTTGTGTAACTCACACACCTACTATCTCGACTACATTTCGTTTAATTTTACATATGTTGTTGTTGATTGTGGTGTTTATATCGTCGATGGACGAAGATTAAGTATGAATGACTGTATTATGTCGTTAAGTGAAATAATGTCATGCTGACTTGTATTAGCGGGGATTTTGTTAACCTCATAAGGATTCGTAAATGTCTTGAAACATTTCGCGATGTTTGGCCATGGGATGCTAAATATGCGTCTAAAACCCCACGTCGTGTTTCATTCAATAGATGAGCCTGCAGCTAGAATAGGAAACAGGGTGCACGACTATTAGTTGGTTGGAGTGAATCGGCAGGAAGTCTTGGACCTAGGTTTCGTGCTAGTGGGCACTCATCAGAAAGACTGATAGAATTCAGTCTACACCAGTCAGTGGACTAGACGCATCACACTAGTTACTAGTGTCAACTTAGAGTGCACGACTGTTGAGAACTAGGTGTTTAATCTGCATAAGCATCTCTTTCATATTCACAAATAAGACTACAGAGTCAACTAGCTTCAAAGATCTGAATATTTCACACATTCTTATGGCGACATGAGGGGAGAGAATAAAATAATCGCGTTGTTGATAAGAGGTGATTTGTCAAGCAATTTGAGGAAGACAGGCTGACTGCCATTTTTAGGTGAACTTTCAGTTGCTAAAAAGTGTTGGATTTGGCGACCTAACCAGCAAACAGATTCGAAGTTGATCTATCGCTATCTGGTTTGTCCCTAGTTTTCACCTCAAATGGCTTTGTTTGGAACCTTAGCTTAACAGACTTCAGTGGTTTTTTCAATTTATTCAAGTTTTCCACCTTGCCTAGTACTTGTTTTTGAGGAAAAGTCGCTTTAACTATGCAAGTTATGAGTACCGTTCGCTGTAGTCATATATGCTTACTGAGTTTTATTATGCTTGTCGCCCTGAGGTTCTTTCTCTGCAGTCACTCTTTCTATCAAGTTAGTAGGGACTTTTGGAGTGATTTGTTCACTCTTATGTTGGGAGACTGGTTTTAGAAGAGTAGGATTAAGATTAGAACTTGTAGTTTCCATAGCAATTTGACTTGTCTTGTCGTTTGCTCCTCTTCCTCACTATCCTCGTCATCATCACTGTCGTAGTTAACGTATTCCTCTTGACCATCGCCTTCGTTAACGTGAACATCATCTATCTCTATCGTCTAGGTCACTATGGTTTGCTTCATTGTATTTATCACATTCTGCATTGTCGTCGTTCTCTTTGACTTCGTTATTACTTACACAACTTAAATTTGTTCGCCGTCAGAATGCTGCCAGATTCGAGTTTCAATTTATCATCATCGGTCTCATCAGCATTGGCTGTTTCAGCAGGGGTTCATTTTGTCGTATGACTTTGCTACTCTCCACATTTTCTCTATAATCGTCATCGATAAATATGGCTTTGTAGGAAATGACCACACATTGTCCTTTCAAAGTTACACTGGAAGAAATCGCTTTATATCGGACATCTGCTGTTGTGAACTCAGTGATAATAGTCAATTGTGTGTCAAGGTGAGATCTCGAATTGCGTGAAAATGAAATCACAGCAGCGAATAATGTCTAGATTTTCCGGTGATTTATGTCAGACGGTGAACCCAAAATTAGAGCTGTTTTCATTTCTGGTTAACTCAGAAGTGAGTTCCAGTTTTCTGCCATCAAGTGATTTAGGCTTTTGAGACAGTCTCCTTTATGGCCGCTATAGAATGGAGCTTTACATGCACCTCTCTTTTCCACTAATCACATTGAACAATAGTAGAGGCTGGGAACTACTTGCGTGAACTACCAAGGCTGTCTGAATTACAAGGCCACACCATCTCCCACCATCATCGAGGAAGTCTCAGATGTCCGGCTGTCTTAGAAAGGATCGCATCTTTGCCTTGTATTTAGTGTGCATGTCGTGAAATTCCTTTCCCACTTTTCGTCTAAACTTATCTGTAGCTAACCTAGAATTATACTTGATACTATCATTCGGTGAACTCAAACAGGAGTCATGACACGAAAATGCAGAAGTGGAGGCATGTCGCCTTCCCGAATGCTCATTCAATGTTGCCGTATTCTCCTAGTTGTCAACATGATCTGTAGATGTCTTCATTGAGCGTCTGCCAATCATATTTTGTCAGTATTTTGAGAACTGAAGCAACCGAAACGGACTCGTGTTCTGAACTCAAGACACCTATTCTTGAGTCCCACTGCTTGCTTGTTTAATATTCCTTTGGACAGACATAGTCACAAAACGCTCCGAGAATAGTGAAAAGTCTTTAATTTTTGGTTCATTTTTTCGAAAATAATAATACCAAGAAGTAAAACTTACTTCATCTGTTGATATAAGAATAAAACTTGTGCACTGTGGTAGAGTGTAATTCCATTATGGGTAAATTTTGTTTTGATAAAGTCTCACAGTGTTATACAGTAATGTTTACTGATGACGTTTCGAGCACCATTTATTGCTCATATCATATCACCTTGATATGATTATGAGCAATAAATTGTGTTTGAAACGTTGTCATCAGTAAACATTACTGTATAACACTGTGAGACTTTATCAAAACAAAATTTACCCATAATGGAATTACTTCATCTGTGCCTGAACTTCAGTACCTTCGTTACATCTGCTTCAGTGAAGGATTAGTTGAAGATTGATAGAATTCTCATACGTTTGCTATTCCCTTCGTATCTCCTGAACTGAGTAATAACTGTGACATTGGAATCAGGATGAGAGTTGGACTCTGTGATGTTACTTGAAGTACCATCTACCGTGGGGGCTATTAAAGTTGGAGTAGCACGGGATGATTCGAAACTAAAATTTTTGGGTGTGTGGGCGACTCGATAAATTTCACTACTAGTTCAAGGAACCTGTCGAACTCCGATTGAAGCTCCGATGAATGCAGCATACTCGTTGTATTTGTATAATTCGCCTACACACTACTTTCATCAGTTCTAAATCACAAGAATTGTTGTGCGTCGCAGTAATTACGGATCGAGATAGAAGACACATGGAGACGCAGAAAATTTGCATTGCCAAGGATGGCGAATAGTACATATTAAAGGTGATAAAATCATATAATGGTGTGATTGGAAACAATACAGTCGATACAATCTTCAAGTATGCGATTTTGTTAGCTGATGTTATCACTTATGAATACAGTGCCGTGTGTGAAATACGTCTGTGTTTTGGACGAACTAGTTTGTTTCATGATTTCCGAAGTGAAAAAAAACAACAACCTCGAAATGCTTCGACGAGACCTGCTTGTCTTAGCCTAGGGAAATGTTTTTGACTCAAAAAGGACATCCATCAAAAAATGTTAGAAATACTATTTCCTCAAGTGAGTTTCATATGTAGGAATTTAATCCTGCACAAGTGGCTTGACCTCATATAGTTCAAGATTCACAAATCACAGTTAGTGACTTTGCTTCCTGCAATTCTCTTAATATTGGGCAGCACTGGAAATTATCACAGATCTAGCTATCCAGCACTCCTTCTTGATAATCGAGTAAAAGTATGGAGGGTTATATATCGGAAGCTGACCATTACACTGTAGATTGACAAATGACTTTTGAGAGGTCACGAGAAGAGTTGAAAACTATGTTTCTGTGTATCCTCACTTTAAGTAGTTATTCATTGGCTTAGTGGCCTCCATTTTCCCCTCATAGAGTATTTTTCGTTGTCATGTGAATCCCTTAACAAAACGTTGAAAATCACAACTGATCGCTGGGGTGATGTGAATGGATGGTTAGAAGCAACCAGTAGAGATCACCGCGTGAAACTTGATGAGAATTTTCGTATGGAGATTGAAAATGGCTGCTTGAAAATTTTCATGAGACGATAATTTTAGGAGGGAATCATAACAACAGAATAATAAATCTATATGAGAAGTCAATATTATCCGTGATATCTGTCTACGAGGATTTAGTAGTAATTAATGTTCGGAAAATGGAGGTAGAATTTTGACGCCCGAGGAAAATGAAAGTCAACGCCATCTAATGAGGTAGAATTTCGTCAGTTGTTGCCTATCTGCTCTACTAAGATGTGTCTGTTGTCATGGAAAGTTGAATATAATAGCTACCTTGCGACTTCATCCAAAATCTAACTGTGAGTAAAGTATGAGATCACAAAGCAAAACTTCTACCGTGACCTAGGTGGTAAAACATTGAGATTTGATTTTGACAGGATTTCCAGTATTTACGTCAGATAGTACATTTAATCAGTTACTGCTGTTCGACGACAAGCCAATGTGACTGATGGATTGGAAATTAGATAAACAATACAATCATCGGACTTAATATTGCATTTTCAAAATAGTCTAGGTGCTTTGAGATTCGTTTGATATAAAGGGAGAATATAGTGACCGTCTCCCAATCTGACATATAAACTGTTATACGTTTGTCTATGTTTCACATTCCCTTCTACCATTACGAATTCTGTATCACTCTTAAACTTGTCAAACTCTATTGATTCTCTCCACTCATCTGATTGTTTGTCTTTGTGTGCTATTTGGAACGTGGAAACTCGAACTTCAGCACTTCGGTGTCATGTTCTATGTTGAATGCAGACAGACAGACCTGAACTGTGAAAGGTACCAGTCGTTGTATATCCAATGATTTCACGTAGGGACGATTTGTATGTGGAACAGTTGTCGAGAGAACATGTTGTAGAGACTGAATACATAATTTATCTATATCAAGCGAAATGTCTATCATCTACTCTCTCAGTCGAAATTCCCATCCTCGAAGTCTTTGTTATTCAGATTATGTTGGAAGATTAGTGTTGTACCTGTTGTTGTATCACCAATGATTCCGTATAGGGATATTTCTGTGTGTTTCATGACTATACGATTCGAATGTGGTACAGTTGGAGGTGGTTGGTGTCTTTGCGTATGATTTGAGCCGTATTTTGTATATTGTGATAGTAAAATGAATTTGATTCGATAAGGTTGACAATTGAGATAACAGGATAAAATTTTGATTTACATAATTCTGTAATGTGTGTATGTTGTGTTGTTTTAGTACTTCGAGGAATGCAACAGTATGCAGGTTGATATGTCACCTGTGAGTATGGGGAAGCTGGTGAGCTCGTGTTTAAGATTGTGTAATAGTAAAATGTGTTAACAGGTTGTTTATTGAAGTAAACAGCTTATGAAGAAGAAGTATCAAAGTATGTTGTTCAGCAGTTGGATAGCGTAAAGAAGAGAGTAGTTATGCTACCACCACTAATACAGATAATGTCAACAATTGCATTTGAAATTTCGAATAGATCCTGACATAAATAGAAGAAAAATCCGTCACAGTTATAATTTGATTAATATCACATGACGAGTTATAGTTGTGTGGTGTTAGGCATTCGTAGTCAGTTTTCATTTGTGAATTGAATACGACATAGCAATCGACAATTGTGGTGTATAGTTCGACATTACATCGTCATTTCTAACTTCTTCGAAGGATTTCTGAGAACATGTGAGTTACACCAGTTACCACCTAATGACCATATTGAGTAAAGTCGGGTAATGTGTTCTCCCGGAATTCTGATGACTGAGTGATATTTCGAAAGGATTACAAAATCATTACTAATTTCATTAACACTTTATTCTGGCCAATTTGTTTCAATTTTAACTGTCTCATGTGAGGCGAAATTTATCTATGCTTATCGGAAATGATTTCTTGTGTAGTAGAATAGGATATGTCTCCTATAGCCGTCTTACCAAATTTGATATTACTGAAGGGATTATCATGAGAAACCCATGCTCCCCTCGGTTAATTCAAAAAAAATTAAAATAAAAGATTCCATGTTACTATGTTACCCTTCCCATTTTTCGTATTCATAATTAGGTAAAAGATATCGGTGTGACGTGTGTGGGAATGAATCCACTCAAGCTGGCGATTTGAAGAAACACATGGAATCAGTCCATGGAGGTGAGTTTGTTGTTTTGTGTATTTATTATTCACCACAGTTTCATGTTGACTTGATGAATTTCACACTTCACTATTGTGTCACAGACATATGACCAATGTGGTTCCGTTTTGTGCATTTGAAGTGATTGATGCAGGTGTAGGGTGTAAGTTTTCTGTCTGGGGTTCTGTTATTTAGCTAGGATTTCTTTTTTACGAGTTGATCACGAATTGACATCAGTTAGAGAACCATTGAAAACCAGGGAGTACTGGACAGCTGCTGTTTCATCTTAATTTGGGAAT
This sequence comes from Trichobilharzia regenti, assembly GCA_944472135.2. NCBI lineage: Eukaryota > Metazoa > Platyhelminthes > Trematoda > Strigeidida > Schistosomatidae > Trichobilharzia > Trichobilharzia regenti. The sequence continues at coordinate 109,401,616 of OX235264.1, read as the reverse complement.
CATCGGAAGTATGCACCCACTGGGATTCCAACCCAGGGCCTTCCCGTTACAAGGCAAGCTCGTATACCATTCAGCCACTGGGACCCGATCCAATGGCTCATGAATTCTAACTTCTACCCATTCGTGATATAGCGCAACCCCAACGAGCTCGCCTTGTAACCGGAAGGTCCTGGGTTGGAATCCCAGTGGGTGCGTACTTCCGATGATTCCGAAATTAGGATGAAACAGCAGCCTTCCAGTACCTTCTGGTTTTCAATGGTTCTCTAACTGATATCAATACGTGATCAACTCGTAAAAACCGAACATACCCTTATAAACCAAACTATAGGATTTCCTTTCTCAATTGTATTTCGGAGAATCAGCATTCACGATTTTATTCGTTTGTGATTACCATGACTGGGATTCCAGGATATATCTTGTTAGTTTAGTTACCGCTGTTTTCGTTTTGTCTGTTCTTGTAAATTCACTCACTTTCTTGGTTAGTGGTTGTATGTTGTGTAACTCACACACCTACTATCTCGACTACATTTCGTTTAATTTTACCAACGCTGTCGTTGATTGTGGTGTTTATATCGTCGACGGACGAAGATTAAGTATGAATGACTGTATTATGTCGTTAAGTGAAATAATGTAATGCTGACTTGTATAACTTGTATTAGCGGGATTTTGTTAACCTCATAAGGATTCGTAAATGTCTTGAAACATTTCGCGATGTTTGGCCATGGGATGCTAAATATTCATCTAAAACCCTACGTCGTGTTTCATTCAATAGATGAGCCTGCAGCTAGAATAGGAAACAGGGTGCACGACTATTAGTTGGTTGGAGTGAATCGGCAGGAAGTCTTGGACCTAGGTTTCGTGCTAGCGGGCACTCATCAGAAAGACTGATAGAATTCAGTCTACACCAGTCAGTGGACTAGACGCATCACACTAGTTACTAGTGTCAAATTAGAGTGCACGACTGTTGAGAACTAGGTGTTTAATCTGCATAAGCATCTCCTTCATATTCACAAATAAGACTACAGAGTCAACTAGCTTCAAAGATCTGAATATTTCACACATCTTTATGGCGACATGAGGGGAGAGAATAAAATAATCGCGTTGTTGATAAGAGGTGATTTGTCAAGCAATTTGAGGAAGACAGGCTGACTGCCAATTTTAGGTGAACTTTCAGTTGCTAAAAAGTGTTGGATTTGGCGACCTAAGCAGCAAACAGATTCGAAGTTGATCTATCGCTATCTGGTTTGTCCCTAGTTTTCACCTCAAATGGCTTTGTTTGGAACCTTAGCTTAACAGACTTCAGTGGTTTTTTCAATTTATTCAAGTTTTCCACCTTGCCTAGTACTTGTTTTTGAGGAAAAGTCGCTTTAACTATGCAAGTTATGAGTACCGTTCGCTGTAGTCATATATGCTTACTGAGTTTTATTATGCTTGTCGCCCTGAGGTTCTTTCTCTGCAGTCACTCTTTCTATCAAGTTAGTAGGGACTTTTGGAGTAATTTGTTCACTCTTATGTTGGGAGACTGGTTTTAGAAGAGTAGGATTAAGATAAGGACTTGTAGTTTCCATAGGAATTTGAGTTGTCTTGTCGTTTGCTCCTCTTCCTCACTATCCTCGTCATCATCACTGTCGTAGTTGACGTATTCCTCTTGACCATCGCCTTCGTTAACGTGAACATCATCTATCTCTATCGTCTAGGTCACTATGGTTTGCTTCGTCGTATTTATCACATTCTGCATTGTCGTCGTTCTCTTTGACTTCGTTATTACTTACACAACTTAAATTTGTTCGCCGTCAGAATGCTGCCAGATTCGAGTTTCAATTTATCATCATCGGTCTCATCAGCATTGGCTGTTTCAGCAGGGGTTCATTTTGTCGTATGACTTTGCTACTCTCCACATTTTCTCTATAATCGTCATCGATAAATATGGCTTTGTAGGAAATGACCACACATTGTCCTTTCAAAGTTACACTGGAAGAAATCGCTTTATATCGGACATCTGCTGTTGTGAACTCAGTGATAATAGTCAATTGTGTGTCAAGGTGAGATCTCGAATTGCGTGAAAATGAAATCACAGCAGCGAATAATGTCTAGATTTTCCGGTGATTTATGTCAGACGGTGAACCCAAAATTAGAGCTGTTTTCATTTCTGGTTAACTCAGAAGTGAGTTCCAGTTTTCTGCCATCAAGTGATTTAGGCTTTTGAGACAGTCTCCTTTATGGCCGCTATAGAATGGAGCTTTACATGCACCTCTCTTTTCCACTAATCACATTGAACAATAGTAGAGGCTGGGAACTACTTGCGTGAACTACCAAGGCTGTCTGAATTACAAGGCCACACCATCTCCCACCATCATCGAGGAAGTCTCAGATGTCCGGCTGTCTTAGAAAGGATCGCATCTTTGCCTTGTATTTAGTGTGCATGTCGTGAAATTCCTTTCCCACTTTTCGTCTAAACTTATCTGTAGCTAACCTAGAATTATACTTGATACTATCATTCGGTGAACTCAAACAGGAGTCATGACACGAAAATGCAGAAGTGGAGGCATGTCGCCTTCCCGAATGCTCATTCAATGTTGCCGTATTCTCCTAGTTGTCAACATGATCTGTAGATGTCTTCATTGAGCGTCTGCCAATCATATTTTGTCAGTATTTTGAGAACTGAAGCAACCGAAACGGACTCGTGTTCTGAACTCAAGACACCTATTCTTGAGTCCCACTGCTTGCTTGTTTAATATTCCTTTGGACAGACATAGTCACAAAACGCTCCGAGAATAGTGAAAAGTCTTTAATTTTTGGTTCATTTTTTCGAAAATAATAATACCAAGAAGTAAAACTTACTTCATCTGTTGATATAAGAATAAAACTTGTGCACTGTGGTAGAGTGTAATTCCATTATGGGTAAATTTTGTTTTGATAAAGTCTCACAGTGTTATACAGTAATGTTTACTGATGACGTTTCGAGCACCATTTATTGCTCATATCATATCACCTTGATATGATTATGAGCAATAAATTGTGTTTGAAACGTTGTCATCAGTAAACATTACTGTATAACACTGTGAGACTTTATCAAAACAAAATTTACCCATAATGGAATTACTTCATCTGTGCCTGAACTTCAGTACCTTCGTTACATCTGCTTCAGTGAAGGATTAGTTGAAGATTGATAGAATTCTCATACGTTTGCTATTCCCTTCGTATCTCCTGAACTGAGTAATAACTGTGACATTGGAATCAGGATGAGAGTTGGACTCTGTGATGTTACTTGAAGTACCATCTACCGTGGGGGCTATTAAAGTTGGAGTAGCACGGGATGATTCGAAACTAAAATTTTTGGGTGTGTGGGCGACTCGATAAATTTCACTACTAGTTCAAGGAACCTGTCGAACTCCGATTGAAGCTCCGATGAATGCAGCATACTCGTTGTATTTGTATAATTCGCCTACACACTACTTTCATCAGTTCTAAATCACAAGAATTGTTGTGCGTCGCAGTAATTACGGATCGAGATAGAAGACACATGGAGACGCAGAAAATTTGCATTGCCAAGGATGGCGAATAGTACATATTAAAGGTGATAAAATCATATAATGGTGTGATTGGAAACAATACAGTCGATACAATCTTCAAGTATGCGATTTTGTTAGCTGATGTTATCACTTATGAATACAGTGCCGTGTGTGAAATACGTCTGTGTTTTGGACGAACTAGTTTGTTTCATGATTTCCGAAGTGAAAAAAAACAACAACCTCGAAATGCTTCGACGAGACCTGCTTGTCTTAGCCTAGGGAAATGTTTTTGACTCAAAAAGGACATCCATCAAAAAATGTTAGAAATACTATTTCCTCAAGTGAGTTTCATATGTAGGAATTTAATCCTGCACAAGTGGCTTGACCTCATATAGTTCAAGATTCACAAATCACAGTTAGTGACTTTGCTTCCTGCAATTCTCTTAATATTGGGCAGCACTGGAAATTATCACAGATCTAGCTATCCAGCACTCCTTCTTGATAATCGAGTAAAAGTATGGAGGGTTATATATCGGAAGCTGACCATTACACTGTAGATTGACAAATGACTTTTGAGAGGTCACGAGAAGAGTTGAAAACTATGTTTCTGTGTATCCTCACTTTAAGTAGTTATTCATTGGCTTAGTGGCCTCCATTTTCCCCTCATAGAGTATTTTTCGTTGTCATGTGAATCCCTTAACAAAACGTTGAAAATCACAACTGATCGCTGGGGTGATGTGAATGGATGGTTAGAAGCAACCAGTAGAGATCACCGCGTGAAACTTGATGAGAATTTTCGTATGGAGATTGAAAATGGCTGCTTGAAAATTTTCATGAGACGATAATTTTAGGAGGGAATCATAACAACAGAATAATAAATCTATATGAGAAGTCAATATTATCCGTGATATCTGTCTACGAGGATTTAGTAGTAATTAATGTTCGGAAAATGGAGGTAGAATTTTGACGCCCGAGGAAAATGAAAGTCAACGCCATCTAATGAGGTAGAATTTCGTCAGTTGTTGCCTATCTGCTCTACTAAGATGTGTCTGTTGTCATGGAAAGTTGAATATAATAGCTACCTTGCGACTTCATCCAAAATCTAACTGTGAGTAAAGTATGAGATCACAAAGCAAAACTTCTACCGTGACCTAGGTGGTAAAACATTGAGATTTGATTTTGACAGGATTTCCAGTATTTACGTCAGATAGTACATTTAATCAGTTACTGCTGTTCGACGACAAGCCAATGTGACTGATGGATTGGAAATTAGATAAACAATACAATCATCGGACTTAATATTGCATTTTCAAAATAGTCTAGGTGCTTTGAGATTCGTTTGATATAAAGGGAGAATATAGTGACCGTCTCCCAATCTGACATATAAACTGTTATACGTTTGTCTATGTTTCACATTCCCTTCTACCATTACGAATTCTGTATCACTCTTAAACTTGTCAAACTCTATTGATTCTCTCCACTCATCTGATTGTTTGTCTTTGTGTGCTATTTGGAACGTGGAAACTCGAACTTCAGCACTTCGGTGTCATGTTCTATGTTGAATGCAGACAGACAGACCTGAACTGTGAAAGGTACCAGTCGTTGTATATCCAATGATTTCACGTAGGGACGATTTGTATGTGGAACAGTTGTCGAGAGAACATGTTGTAGAGACTGAATACATAATTTATCTATATCAAGCGAAATGTCTATCATCTACTCTCTCAGTCGAAATTCCCATCCTCGAAGTCTTTGTTATTCAGATTATGTTGGAAGATTAGTGTTGTACCTGTTGTTGTATCACCAATGATTCCGTATAGGGATATTTCTGTGTGTTTCATGACTATACGATTCGAATGTGGTACAGTTGGAGGTGGTTGGTGTCTTTGCGTATGATTTGAGCCGTATTTTGTATATTGTGATAGTAAAATGAATTTGATTCGATAAGGTTGACAATTGAGATAACAGGATAAAATTTTGATTTACATAATTCTGTAATGTGTGTATGTTGTGTTGTTTTAGTACTTCGAGGAATGCAACAGTATGCAGGTTGATATGTCACCTGTGAGTATGGGGAAGCTGGTGAGCTCGTGTTTAAGATTGTGTAATAGTAAAATGTGTTAACAGGTTGTTTATTGAAGTAAACAGCTTATGAAGAAGAAGTATCAAAGTATGTTGTTCAGCAGTTGGATAGCGTAAAGAAGAGAGTAGTTATGCTACCACCACTAATACAGATAATGTCAACAATTGCATTTGAAATTTCGAATAGATCCTGACATAAATAGAAGAAAAATCCGTCACAGTTATAATTTGATTAATATCACATGACGAGTTATAGTTGTGTGGTGTTAGGCATTCGTAGTCAGTTTTCATTTGTGAATTGAATACGACATAGCAATCGACAATTGTGGTGTATAGTTCGACATTACATCGTCATTTCTAACTTCTTCGAAGGATTTCTGAGAACATGTGAGTTACACCAGTTACCACCTAATGACCATATTGAGTAAAGTCGGGTAATGTGTTCTCCCGGAATTCTGATGACTGAGTGATATTTCGAAAGGATTACAAAATCATTACTAATTTCATTAACACTTTATTCTGGCCAATTTGTTTCAATTTTAACTGTCTCATGTGAGGCGAAATTTATCTATGCTTATCGGAAATGATTTCTTGTGTAGTAGAATAGGATATGTCTCCTATAGCCGTCTTACCAAATTTGATATTACTGAAGGGATTATCATGAGAAACCCATGCTCCCCTCGGTTAATTCAAAAAAAATTAAAATAAAAGATTCCATGTTACTATGTTACCCTTCCCATTTTTCGTATTCATAATTAGGTAAAAGATATCGGTGTGACGTGTGTGGGAATGAATCCACTCAAGCTGGCATTTGAAGAAACACATGGAATCAGTCCATGGAGGTGAGTTTGTTGTTTTGTGTATTTATTATTCACCACAGTTTCATGTTGACTTGATGAATTTCACACTTCACTATTGTGTCACAGACATATGACCAATGTGGTTCCGTTTTGTGCATTTGAAGTGATTGATGCAGGTGTAGGGTGTAAGTTTTCTGTCTGGGGTTCTGTTATTTAGCTAGGATTTCTTTTTTACGAGTTGATCACGAATTGACATCAGTTAGAGAACCATTGAAAACCAGGGAGTACTGGACAGCTGCTGTTTCATCTTAATTTGGGAATCATCGGAAGTATGCACCCACTGGGATTCCAACCCAGGGCCTTCCCGTTACAAGGCAAGCTCGTATACCATTCAGCCACTGGGACCCGATCCAATGGCTCATGAATTCTAACTTCTACCCATTCGTGATATAGCGCAACCCCAACGAGCTTGCCTTGTAACCGGAAGGTCCTGGGTTGGAATCCCAGTGGGTGCGTACTTCCGATGATTCCGAAATTAGGATGAAACAGCAGCCTTCCAGTACCTTCTGGTTTTCAATGGTTCTCTAACTGATATCAATACGTGATCAACTCGTAAAAACCGAACATACCCTTATAAACCAAACTATAGGATTTCCTTTCTCAATTGTATTTCGGAGAATCAGCATTCACGATTTTATTCGTTTGTGATTACCATGACTGGGATTCCAGGATATATCTTGTTAGTTTAGTTACCGCTGTTTTCGTTTTGTCTGTTCTTGTAAATTCACTCACTTTCTTGGTTAGTGGTTGTATGTTGTGTAACTCACACACCTACTATCTCGACTACATTTCGTTTAATTTTACCAACGCTGTTGTTGATTGTGGTGTTTATATCGTCGATGGACGAAGATTAAGTATGAATGACTGTATTATGTCGTTAAGTGAAATAATGTAATGCTGACGTAACTTGTATTAGCGGGATTTTGTTAACCTCATAAGGATTCGTAAATGTCTTGAAACATTTCGCGATGTTTGGCCATGGGATGCTAAATATTCGTCTAAAACCCTACGTCGTGTTTCATTCAATAGATGAGCCTGCAGCTAGAATAGGAAACAGGGTGCACGACTATTAGTTGGTTGGAGTGAATCGGCAGGAAGTCTTGGACCTAGGTTTCGTGCTAGTGGGCACTCATCAGAAAGACTGATAGAATTCAGTCTACACCAGTCAGTGGACTAGACGCATCACACTAGTTACTAGTGTCAAATTAGAGTGCACGACTGTTGAGAACTAGGTGTTTAATCTGCATAAGCATCTCCTTCATATTCACAAATAAGACTACAGAGTCAACTAGCTTCAAAGATCTGAATATTTCACACATCTTTATGGCGACATGAGGGGAGAGAATAAAATAATCGCGTTGTTGATAAGAGGTGATTTGTCAAGCAATTTGAGGAAGACAGGCTGACTGCCAATTTTAGGTGAACTTTCAGTTGCTAAAAAGTGTTGGATTTGGCGACCTAAGCAGCAAACAGATTCGAAGTTGATCTATCGCTATCTGGTTTGTCCCTAGTTTTCACCTCAAATGGCTTTGTTTGGAACCTTAGCTTAACAGACTTCAGTGGTTTTTTCAATTTATTCAAGTTTTCCACCTTGCCTAGTACTTGTTTTTGAGGAAAAGTCGCTTTAACTATGCAAGTTATGAGTACCGTTCGCTGTAGTCATATATGCTTACTGAGTTTTATTATGCTTGTCGCCCTGAGGTTCTTTCTCTGCAGTCACTCTTTCTATCAAGTTAGTAGGGACTTTTGGAGTAATTTGTTCACTCTTATGTTGGGAGACTGGTTTTAGAAGAGTAGGATTAAGATAAGGACTTGTAGTTTCCATAGGAATTTGAGTTGTCTTGTCGTTTGCTCCTCTTCCTCACTATCCTCGTCATCATCACTGTCGTAGTTGACGTATTCTTCTTGACCATCGCCTTCGTTAACGTGAACATCATCTATCTCTATCGTCTAGGTCACTATGGTTTGCTTCGTCGTATTTATCACATTCTGCATTGTCGTCGTTCTCTTTGACTTCGTTATTACTTACACAACTTAAATTTGTTCGCCGTCAGAATACTGCCAGATTCGAGTTTCAATTTATCATCATCGGTCTCATCAGCATTGGCTGTTTCAGCAGGGGTTCATTTTGTCGTATGACTTTGCTACTCTCCACATTTTCTCTATAATCGTCATCGATAAATATGGCTTTGTAGGAAATGACCACACATTGTCCTTTCAAAGTTACACTGGAAGAAATCGCTTTATATCGGACATCTGCTGTTGTGAACTCAGTGATAATAGTCAATTGTGTGTCAAGGTGAGATCTCGAATTGCGTGAAAATGAAATCACAGCAGCGAATAATGTCTAGATTTTCCGGTGATTTATGTCAGACGGTGAACCCAAAATTAGAGCTGTTTTCATTTCTGGTTAACTCAGAAGTGAGTTCCAGTTTTCTGCCATCAAGTGATTTAGGCTTTTGAGACAGTCTCCTTTATGGCCGCTATAGAATGGAGCTTTACATGCACCTCTCTTTTCCACTAATCACATTGAACAATAGTAGAGGCTGGGAACTACTTGCGTGAACTACCAAGGCTGTCTGAATTACAAGGCCACACCATCTCCCACCATCATCGAGGAAGTCTCAGATGTCCGGCTGTCTTAGAAAGGATCGCATCTTTGCCTTGTATTTAGTGTGCATGTCGTGAAATTCCTTTCCCACTTTTCGTCTAAACTTATCTGTAGCTAACCTAGAATTATACTTGATACTATCATTCGGTGAACTCAAACAGGAGTCATGACACGAAAATGCAGAAGTGGAGGCATGTCGCCTTCCCGAATGCTCATTCAATGTTGCCGTATTCTCCTAGTTGTCAACATGATCTGTAGATGTCTTCATTGAGCGTCTGCCAATCATATTTTGTCAGTATTTTGAGAACTGAAGCAACCGAAACGGACTCGTGTTCTGAACTCAAGACACCTATTCTTGAGTCCCACTGCTTGCTTGTTTAATATTCCTTTGGACAGACATAGTCACAAAACGCTCCGAGAATAGTGAAAAGTCTTTAATTTTTGGTTCATTTTTTCGAAAATAATAATACCAAGAAGTAAAACTTACTTCATCTGTTGATATAAGAATAAAACTTGTGCACTGTGGTAGAGTGTAATTCCATTATGGGTAAATTTTGTTTTGATAAAGTCTCACAGTGTTATACAGTAATGTTTACTGATGACGTTTCGAGCACCATTTATTGCTCATATCATATCACCTTGATATGATTATGAGCAATAAATTGTGTTTGAAACGTTGTCATCAGTAAACATTACTGTATAACACTGTGAGACTTTATCAAAACAAAATTTACCCATAATGGAATTACTTCATCTGTGCCTGAACTTCAGTACCTTCGTTACATCTGCTTCAGTGAAGGATTAGTTGAAGATTGATAGAATTCTCATACGTTTGCTATTCCCTTCGTATCTCCTGAACTGAGTAATAACTGTGACATTGGAATCAGGATGAGAGTTGGACTCTGTGATGTTACTTGAAGTACCATCTACCGTGGGGGCTATTAAAGTTGGAGTAGCACGGGATGATTCGAAACTAAAATTTTTGGGTGTGTGGGCGACTCGATAAATTTCACTACTAGTTCAAGGAACCTGTCGAACTCCGATTGAAGCTCCGATGAATGCAGCATACTCGTTGTATTTGTATAATTCGCCTACACACTACTTTCATCAGTTCTAAATCACAAGAATTGTTGTGCGTCGCAGTAATTACGGATCGAGATAGAAGACACATGGAGACGCAGAAAATTTGCATTGCCAAGGATGGCGAATAGTACATATTAAAGGTGATAAAATCATATAATGGTGTGATTGGAAACAATACAGTCGATACAATCTTCAAGTATGCGATTTTGTTAGCTGATGTTATCACTTATGAATACAGTGCCGTGTGTGAAATACGTCTGTGTTTTGGACGAACTAGTTTGTTTCATGATTTCCGAAGTGAAAAAAAACAACAACCTCGAAATGCTTCGACGAGACCTGCTTGTCTTAGCCTAGGGAAATGTTTTTGACTCAAAAAGGACATCCATCAAAAAATGTTAGAAATACTATTTCCTCAAGTGAGTTTCATATGTAGGAATTTAATCCTGCACAAGTGGCTTGACCTCATATAGTTCAAGATTCACAAATCACAGTTAGTGACTTTGCTTCCTGCAATTCTCTTAATATTGGGCAGCACTGGAAATTATCACAGATCTAGCTATCCAGCACTCCTTCTTGATAATCGAGTAAAAGTATGGAGGGTTATATATCGGAAGCTGACCATTACACTGTAGATTGACAAATGACTTTTGAGAGGTCACGAGAAGAGTTGAAAACTATGTTTCTGTGTATCCTCACTTTAAGTAGTTATTCATTGGCTTAGTGGCCTCCATTTTCCCCTCATAGAGTATTTTTCGTTGTCATGTGAATCCCTTAACAAAACGTTGAAAATCACAACTGATCGCTGGGGTGATGTGAATGGATGGTTAGAAGCAACCAGTAGAGATCACCGCGTGAAACTTGATGAGAATTTTCGTATGGAGATTGAAAATGGCTGCTTGAAAATTTTCATGAGACGATAATTTTAGGAGGGAATCATAACAACAGAATAATAAATCTATATGAGAAGTCAATATTATCCGTGATATCTGTCTACGAGGATTTAGTAGTAATTAATGTTCGGAAAATGGAGGTAGAATTTTGACGCCCGAGGAAAATGAAAGTCAACGCCATCTAATGAGGTAGAATTTCGTCAGTTGTTGCCTATCTGCTCTACTAAGATGTGTCTGTTGTCATGGAAAGTTGAATATAATAGCTACCTTGCGACTTCATCCAAAATCTAACTGTGAGTAAAGTATGAGATCACAAAGCAAAACTTCTACCGTGACCTAGGTGGTAAAACATTGAGATTTGATTTTGACAGGATTTCCAGTATTTACGTCAGATAGTACATTTAATCAGTTACTGCTGTTCGACGACAAGCCAATGTGACTGATGGATTGGAAATTAGATAAACAATACAATCATCGGACTTAATATTGCATTTTCAAAATAGTCTAGGTGCTTTGAGATTCGTTTGATATAAAGGGAGAATATAGTGACCGTCTCCCAATCTGACATATAAACTGTTATACGTTTGTCTATGTTTCACATTCCCTTCTACCATTACGAATTCTGTATCACTCTTAAACTTGTCAAACTCTATTGATTCTCTCCACTCATCTGATTGTTTGTCTTTGTGTGCTATTTGGAACGTGGAAACTCGAACTTCAGCACTTCGGTGTCATGTTCTATGTTGAATGCAGACAGACAGACCTGAACTGTGAAAGGTACCAGTCGTTGTATATCCAATGATTTCACGTAGGGACGATTTGTATGTGGAACAGTTGTCGAGAGAACATGTTGTAGAGACTGAATACATAATTTATCTATATCAAGCGAAATGTCTATCATCTACTCTCTCAGTCGAAATTCCCATCCTCGAAGTCTTTGTTATTCAGATTATGTTGGAAGATTAGTGTTGTACCTGTTGTTGTATCACCAATGATTCCGTATAGGGATATTTCTGTGTGTTTCATGACTATACGATTCGAATGTGGTACAGTTGGAGGTGGTTGGTGTCTTTGCGTATGATTTGAGCCGTATTTTGTATATTGTGATAGTAAAATGAATTTGATTCGATAAGGTTGACAATTGAGATAACAGGATAAAATTTTGATTTACATAATTCTGTAATGTGTGTATGTTGTGTTGTTTTAGTACTTCGAGGAATGCAACAGTATGCAGGTTGATATGTCACCTGTGAGTATGGGGAAGCTGGTGAGCTCGTGTTTAAGATTGTGTAATAGTAAAATGTGTTAACAGGTTGTTTATTGAAGTAAACAGCTTATGAAGAAGAAGTATCAAAGTATGTTGTTCAGCAGTTGGATAGCGTAAAGAAGAGAGTAGTTATGCTACCACCACTAATACAGATAATGTCAACAATTGCATTTGAAATTTCGAATAGATCCTGACATAAATAGAAGAAAAATCCGTCACAGTTATAATTTGATTAATATCACATGACGAGTTATAGTTGTGTGGTGTTAGGCATTCGTAGTCAGTTTTCATTTGTGAATTGAATACGACATAGCAATCGACAATTGTGGTGTATAGTTCGACATTACATCGTCATTTCTAACTTCTTCGAAGGATTTCTGAGAACATGTGAGTTACACCAGTTACCACCTAATGACCATATTGAGTAAAGTCGGGTAATGTGTTCTCCCGGAATTCTGATGACTGAGTGATATTTCGAAAGGATTACAAAATCATTACTAATTTCATTAACACTTTATTCTGGCCAATTTGTTTCAATTTTAACTGTCTCATGTGAGGCGAAATTTATCTATGCTTATCGGAAATGATTTCTTGTGTAGTAGAATAGGATATGTCTCCTATAGCCGTCTTACCAAATTTGATATTACTGAAGGGATTATCATGAGAAACCCATGCTCCCCTCGGTTAATTCAAAAAAAATTAAAATAAAAGATTCCATGTTACTATGTTACCCTTCCCATTTTTCGTATTCATAATTAGGTAAAAGATATCGGTGTGACGTGTGTGGGAATGAATCCACTCAAGCTGGCATTTGAAGAAACACATGGAATCAGTCCATGGAGGTGAGTTTGTTGTTTTGTGTATTTATTATTCACCACAGTTTCATGTTGACTTGATGAATTTCACACTTCACTATTGTGTCACAGACATATGACCAATGTGGTTCCGTTTTGTGCATTTGAAGTGATTGATGCAGGTGTAGGGTGTAAGTTTTCTGTCTGGGGTTCTGTTATTTAGCTAGGATTTCTTTTTTACGAGTTGATCACGAATTGACATCAGTTAGAGAACCATTGAAAACCAGGGAGTACTGGACAGCTGCTGTTTCATCTTAATTTGGGAATCATCGGAAGTATGCACCCACTGGGATTCCAACCCAGGGCCTTCCCGTTACAAGGCAAGCTCGTATACCATTCAGCCACTGGGACCCGATCCAATGGCTCATGAATTCTAACTTCTACCCATTCGTGATATAGCGCAACCCCAACGAGCTTGCCTTGTAACCGGAAGGTCCTGGGTTGGAATCCCAGTGGGTGCGTACTTCCGATGATTCCGAAATTAGGATGAAACAGCAGCCTTCCAGTACCTTCTGGTTTTCAATGGTTCTCTAACTGATATCAATACGTGATCAACTCGTAAAAACCGAACATACCCTTATAAACCAAACTATAGGATTTCCTTTCTCAATTGTATTTCGGAGAATCAGCATTCACGATTTTATTCGTTTGTGATTACCATGACTGGGATTCCAGGATATATCTTGTTAGTTTAGTTACCGCTGTTTTCGTTTTGTCTGTTCTTGTAAATTCACTCACTTCCTTGGTTAGTGGTTGTATGTTGTGTAACTCACACACCTACTATCTCGACTACATTTCGTTTAATTTTACATATGTTGTTGTTGATTGTGGTGTTTATATCGTCGATGGACGAAGATTAAGTATGAATGACTGTATTATGTCGTTAAGTGAAATAATGTCATGCTGACTTGTATTAGCGGGATTTTGTTAACCTCATAAGGATTCGTAAATGTCTTGAAACATTTCGCGATGTTTGGCCATGGGATGCTAAATATGCGTCTAAAACCCCACGTCGTGTTTCATTCAATAGATGAGCCTGCAGCTAGAATAGGAAACAGGGTGCACGACTATTAGTTGGTTGGAGTGAATCGGCAGGAAGTCTTGGACCTAGGTTTCGTGCTAGTGGGCACTCATCAGAAAGACTGATAGAATTCAGTCTACACCAGTCAGTGGACTAGACGCATCACACTAGTTACTAGTGTCAAATTAGAGTGCACGACTGTTGAGAACTAGGTGTTTAATCTGCATAAGCATCTCTTTCATATTCACAAATAAGAATACAGAGTCAACTAGCTTCAAAGATCTGAATATTTCACACATTCTTATGGCGACATGAGGGGAGAGAATAAAATAATCGCGTTGTTGATAAGAGGTGATTTGTCAAGCAATTTGAGGAAGACAGGCTGACTGCCATTTTTAGGTGAACTTTCAGTTGCTAAAAAGTGTTGGATTTGGCGACCTAAGCAGCAAACAGATTCGAAGTTGATCTATCGCTATCTGGTTTGTCCCTAGTTTTCACCTCAAATGGCTTTGTTTGGAACCTTAGCTTAACAGACTTCAGTGGTTTTTTCAATTTATTCAAGTTTTCCACCTTGCCTAGTACTTGTTTTTGAGGAAAAGTCGCTTTAACTATGCAAGTTATGAGTACCGTTCGCTGTAGTCATATATGCTTACTGAGTTTTATTATGCTTGTCGCCCTGAGGTTCTTTCTCTGCAGTCACTCTTTCTATCAAGTTAGTAGGGACTTTTGGAGTAATTTGTTCACTCTTATGTTGGGAGACTGGTTTTAGAAGAGTAGGATTAAGATAAGGACTTGTAGTTTCCATAGGAATTTGAGTTGTCTTGTCGTTTGCTCCTCTTCCTCACTATCCTCGTCATCATCACTGTCGTAGTTGACGTATTCCTCTTGACCATCGCCTTCGTTAACGTGAACATCATCTATCTCTATCGTCTAGGTCACTATGGTTTGCTTCGTCGTATTTATCACATTCTGCATTGTCGTCGTTCTCTTTGACTTCGTTATTACTTACACAACTTAAATTTGTTCGCCGTCAGAATGCTGCCAGATTCGAGTTTCAATTTATCATCATCGGTCTCATCAGCATTGGCTGTTTCAGCAGGGGTTCATTTTGTCGTATGACTTTGCTACTCTCCACATTTTCTCTATAATCGTCATCGATAAATATGGCTTTGTAGGAAATGACCACACATTGTCCTTTCAAAGTTACACTGGAAGAAATCGCTTTATATCGGACATCTGCTGTTGTGAACTCAGTGATAATAGTCAATTGTGTGTCAAGGTGAGATCTCGAATTGCGTGAAAATGAAATCACAGCAGCGAATAATGTCTAGATTTTCCGGTGATTTATGTCAGACGGTGAACCCAAAATTAGAGCTGTTTTCATTTCTGGTTAACTCAGAAGTGAGTTCCAGTTTTCTGCCATCAAGTGATTTAGGCTTTTGAGACAGTCTCCTTTATGGCCGCTATAGAATGGAGCTTTACATGCACCTCTCTTTTCCACTAATCACATTGAACAATAGTAGAGGCTGGGAACTACTTGCGTGAACTACCAAGGCTGTCTGAATTACAAGGCCACACCATCTCCCACCATCATCGAGGAAGTCTCAGATGTCCGGCTGTCTTAGAAAGGATCGCATCTTTGCCTTGTATTTAGTGTGCATGTCGTGAAATTCCTTTCCCACTTTTCGTCTAAACTTATCTGTAGCTAACCTAGAATTATACTTGATACTATCATTCGGTGAACTCAAACAGGAGTCATGACACGAAAATGCAGAAGTGGAGGCATGTCGCCTTCCCGAATGCTCATTCAATGTTGCCGTATTCTCCTAGTTGTCAACATGATCTGTAGATGTCTTCATTGAGCGTCTGCCAATCATATTTTGTCAGTATTTTGAGAACTGAAGCAACCGAAACGGACTCGTGTTCTGAACTCAAGACACCTATTCTTGAGTCCCACTGCTTGCTTGTTTAATATTCCTTTGGACAGACATAGTCACAAAACGCTCCGAGAATAGTGAAAAGTCTTTAATTTTTGGTTCATTTTTTCGAAAATAATAATACCAAGAAGTAAAACTTACTTCATCTGTTGATATAAGAATAAAACTTGTGCACTGTGGTAGAGTGTAATTCCATTATGGGTAAATTTTGTTTTGATAAAGTCTCACAGTGTTATACAGTAATGTTTACTGATGACGTTTCGAGCACCATTTATTGCTCATATCATATCACCTTGATATGATTATGAGCAATAAATTGTGTTTGAAACGTTGTCATCAGTAAACATTACTGTATAACACTGTGAGACTTTATCAAAACAAAATTTACCCATAATGGAATTACTTCATCTGTGCCTGAACTTCAGTACCTTCGTTACATCTGCTTCAGTGAAGGATTAGTTGAAGATTGATAGAATTCTCATACGTTTGCTATTCCCTTCGTATCTCCTGAACTGAGTAATAACTGTGACATTGGAATCAGGATGAGAGTTGGACTCTGTGATGTTACTTGAAGTACCATCTACCGTGGGGGCTATTAAAGTTGGAGTAGCACGGGATGATTCGAAACTAAAATTTTTGGGTGTGTGGGCGACTCGATAAATTTCACTACTAGTTCAAGGAACCTGTCGAACTCCGATTGAAGCTCCGATGAATGCAGCATACTCGTTGTATTTGTATAATTCGCCTACACACTACTTTCATCAGTTCTAAATCACAAGAATTGTTGTGCGTCGCAGTAATTACGGATCGAGATAGAAGACACATGGAGACGCAGAAAATTTGCATTGCCAAGGATGGCGAATAGTACATATTAAAGGTGATAAAATCATATAATGGTGTGATTGGAAACAATACAGTCGATACAATCTTCAAGTATGCGATTTTGTTAGCTGATGTTATCACTTATGAATACAGTGCCGTGTGTGAAATACGTCTGTGTTTTGGACGAACTAGTTTGTTTCATGATTTCCGAAGTGAAAAAAAACAACAACCTCGAAATGCTTCGACGAGACCTGCTTGTCTTAGCCTAGGGAAATGTTTTTGACTCAAAAAGGACATCCATCAAAAAATGTTAGAAATACTATTTCCTCAAGTGAGTTTCATATGTAGGAATTTAATCCTGCACAAGTGGCTTGACCTCATATAGTTCAAGATTCACAAATCACAGTTAGTGACTTTGCTTCCTGCAATTCTCTTAATATTGGGCAGCACTGGAAATTATCACAGATCTAGCTATCCAGCACTCCTTCTTGATAATCGAGTAAAAGTATGGAGGGTTATATATCGGAAGCTGACCATTACACTGTAGATTGACAAATGACTTTTGAGAGGTCACGAGAAGAGTTGAAAACTATGTTTCTGTGTATCCTCACTTTAAGTAGTTATTCATTGGCTTAGTGGCCTCCATTTTCCCCTCATAGAGTATTTTTCGTTGTCATGTGAATCCCTTAACAAAACGTTGAAAATCACAACTGATCGCTGGGGTGATGTGAATGGATGGTTAGAAGCAACCAGTAGAGATCACCGCGTGAAACTTGATGAGAATTTTCGTATGGAGATTGAAAATGGCTGCTTGAAAATTTTCATGAGACGATAATTTTAGGAGGGAATCATAACAACAGAATAATAAATCTATATGAGAAGTCAATATTATCCGTGATATCTGTCTACGAGGATTTAGTAGTAATTAATGTTCGGAAAATGGAGGTAGAATTTTGACGCCCGAGGAAAATGAAAGTCAACGCCATCTAATGAGGTAGAATTTCGTCAGTTGTTGCCTATCTGCTCTACTAAGATGTGTCTGTTGTCATGGAAAGTTGAATATAATAGCTACCTTGCGACTTCATCCAAAATCTAACTGTGAGTAAAGTATGAGATCACAAAGCAAAACTTCTACCGTGACCTAGGTGGTAAAACATTGAGATTTGATTTTGACAGGATTTCCAGTATTTACGTCAGATAGTACATTTAATCAGTTACTGCTGTTCGACGACAAGCCAATGTGACTGATGGATTGGAAATTAGATAAACAATACAATCATCGGACTTAATATTGCATTTTCAAAATAGTCTAGGTGCTTTGAGATTCGTTTGATATAAAGGGAGAATATAGTGACCGTCTCCCAATCTGACATATAAACTGTTATACGTTTGTCTATGTTTCACATTCCCTTCTACCATTACGAATTCTGTATCACTCTTAAACTTGTCAAACTCTATTGATTCTCTCCACTCATCTGATTGTTTGTCTTTGTGTGCTATTTGGAACGTGGAAACTCGAACTTCAGCACTTCGGTGTCATGTTCTATGTTGAATGCAGACAGACAGACCTGAACTGTGAAAGGTACCAGTCGTTGTATATCCAATGATTTCACGTAGGGACGATTTGTATGTGGAACAGTTGTCGAGAGAACATGTTGTAGAGACTGAATACATAATTTATCTATATCAAGCGAAATGTCTATCATCTACTCTCTCAGTCGAAATTCCCATCCTCGAAGTCTTTGTTATTCAGATTATGTTGGAAGATTAGTGTTGTACCTGTTGTTGTATCACCAATGATTCCGTATAGGGATATTTCTGTGTGTTTCATGACTATACGATTCGAATGTGGTACAGTTGGAGGTGGTCGTATATTTTGGCTCAAGGTGTTTAGAAGACTCTGCATTTTGTCAGGGTCGTTACCTGGGAGGAGTATATCGTCTGCATATTCTAAGGCAATAAGGTTATTGGCTTGAAGCAATTCAATCCCTGAGTCTATTAAGTTAGTTAGATTTAAGTGCTTTAGTACATTTATGATGAAGTTGAATAGAAAAGGGGATAATGGGCATGCTTGACGAACACCACTAGTCGTCATCAGTACAGATGACAACTCGCCGTAAGCCCTCACCTGGCTGTATGTGTACGAGTAGAGTGTCTCAATCAGTGTAATGTATTTTCTCGGAATTCCCTTTACAGCCAAGCATCTCCAGAGAACTTCTCGTTCGACAGAGTTGAATGACGCCTTTAGGTCAAGAAATATAATGACAGTTGGATGCCGGTAAGAATGCCTATGTTCTAGAATCTGTCGGAGGGTTAAGATATGATCAATACACCCTCTTCCTGGTCTAAAGCCTGCCTGGCTCTCTCGTGTTTGTGCCTCCCGAGCACCACTTAGTTTACGCATGATTATTGAGCCTAGGACTTTAGATACTATATTAGTCAAGCTAGCAACCCCATCCTTTAAAAATAAAACATTGCTACAGAAACTTCAAGCCACTGGCTTGAAGCCCTATGTTCCACTGGGGAACATGAAGGAAAAAAATTCTCTCTGTGATTATCACAGGAAGACTTGTCTCGCTTTTGTATATGGGGATAATCAGTGACTTACACCAACCCGATGGGACTTCTTCTGATTCCCAGACGCTGCCTAGTACCTCAGTTAATGCAGACAGTAAGCTGTCTCCACCGTACTTAAATACCTCTGGAGTCATTCCATCAGGTCCCGCTGCTTTGCCTAGTTTCAGATTGGTGACAGCTTTAGTAACCTCAGTTAGTGATGGAGGACCTGTGTCTATATCCCATTCAGGGAGGTGTTGGATGCTCGGAAGGTTGAGCGTGGCTGTGGGCCAATTAAACTGCTCCTCATAATGCTCTTTCCAACGATCCAGTCGTCTATCCTGGGAGCTAATTATAGTGCCATTTTTCTCCGAGATTGTTTCACTAATGATTTGTCTTCTCCCACCCGTTTCCCTGATGAGTCTAAATAGTTGCCTGGTGTTGCCTATCCTCGAAGCTTTCTCCATCTCTTTGGCTTTTGTCACCCACCACTGTTCACGGTCCTTGCGGAGACTTTTCGTAAGTTTCCTCTTGTGCAGCTTTCGCTCCTCATTGAATTCGGAGCTCGCCGGAATAAGTCTTCTAGCATCTATCAGTTCGGATGAGGCGGTGGAGATCCAGTGGTTTTTACTCACCTTTGGGTTTACCTTATTCACAGCTTTTACAGCTGTATCTATGGCTGCCTGGATATTTTTCCAAGCTTCTTCAGGGTGAGCACAGCTGTCGAACACAGATATGTGTTTAGCTAGTTCTTCCTCAAATACGGATTTAGTTTCCTGATCGAGCTGGGGACGTGATGGTTTTACCGCCAGCTGTTTCCTACGTCCGTTCAGTCGTAAGCACACCCGAGCGCGGACCAGTGCATGGTCGGTATCTACACACGTGTTCCAGAAGGAGCGACAATCTCCTACCGACCCACGCCAACGATAGCTTATTGCTATGTGGTCTATTTGTGTCCAGCGTTGGTTTGATGAAGGGGGTCTCCAAGTCAAACAGTGTCTCTCCTTGTGTTTGAAGTTAGTGCTTACAAGAAACAAATGATTATCAGAACAGAACTGTAGGAGACGGTCACCGTTGTCGGTTCGCTGGCACGGAACTCCATAGGTGCCACCGACATCCTTCTCAGATTGACACAATTTCCCTACTTGAGCGTTAAAGTCACCAGCTAGAACGACTATGTCTGAGCGTTTAGCCTTTCGCACCAAACTAGACAGCTTTTGGTAGAACTCATCCTTCGTTTCATCTGAACTGCAGTCAGTGGGGGCGTAGGCGGAGATTACGAAAAGGCATCGGCGAGTAGTGCAGTCCTTTCTCCTTCTTACTGATCCGTTCAGACGGACAGCACACATTCGGCTATCTACCGGGATCCAGTCAAGCAATGTCTTTTCTGCCCTAGTACTCAAAGCTATCCCTACGCCAGCTAATCCTCGTGAACTAGCTGTGGCATCTCCTGACACCCTCAAGGTGAATTTTGCAGATTCAACCTGTTGGCCAGGTGGGGTTAGGTGAATAACCACACTTGGGTCTTGTATGCGTGTTTCTGAAACACAACATACATCAATGGCTCGGGATGCCAGGGTCTTGGCTAGTGATGCTTGTTGTCCTATTTGGCAAAGTGTCCTAACATTAAAAGCTCCTATATGAAATTGGTGGCGCGGCTTTAAGAGGCTGTCGGTGGTGGTTTTTTGGCTTCCATCGTTTTTAGTGGACGCAGAGTGGAGAGGAAGTGGAGAGCTATCAAGTCGAGGAGTTGCATCAGTGGAAGGAAGGCAAGATGATAGAGATGAAGATGAAGACAAAGATGAGTGAGTAATAGAGAGGTTTCGCGTGCATTTCGGATTGTGAGGGCGATTGTTACTTCCCGGCTGCCCACACCGTGGAAGTTGGTTGCGTGACCGCAGAGCCCAGGGGACAACTGCTTGAGGCCGGTCACACGCGGCCTGTTTTTGTCTGTTCTTTTTGTTTGGTGTGTCTCAGTAGCATATTTATCACTCCTCCCTGTGACACGGCAGCAGGAAGCGCGGTCGTTGTTAATCCGGGCCACGGCCGATCCGGCATGAAATTTTGTGATTTTGTATTTATCATGATGTTGGATTGGGTAGCTGCTTTTTGTTTAACCGCTATCCAAACAACCTGCCTGGCATGGTAGGACCTCAAGAGACATAAGTCTCAGCCAGTATAGCTTGATTAGGTCATTGCGGTGTTCAAGCTCGACCACCACATCAAGGTAGCAGCTTTCGGTCGGGAGTAATTAATGTACGGAAAATGGAGGTAGAATTTTGACGCCCGAGGAAAATGAAAGTCAATGCCATCTAATGAGGTAGAATTTCGTCAGATGTTGACAAGTCGCTCTACTAAGATGTGTCTGTTGTCATGGAAAGTTGAATATAATAGCTACCTTGCGACTTCATCCAAAATCTAACTGTGAGTAAAGTATGAGATCACAAAGCAAAACTTCTACCGTGACCTAGGTGGTAAAACATTGAGATTTGATTTTGACAGGATTTCCAGTATTTACGTCAGATAGTACATTTAATCAGTTACTGCTGTTCGACGACAAGCCAATGTGACTGATGGATTGAAAATTAGATAAACAATACAATCATCGGACTTAATATTGCATTTTCAAAATAGTCTAGGTGCTTTGAGATTCCTTCGAAGTGAAGAGAACATGTAGATTTGAAAGGATACGTTATCTTAAGAAGACAGTTATGGATGGTGTTGGTATGTGTGCCTGTTATCAGAATTCACATATACAATAGAGATGCATTTGCCGTAAGGAGGAGAGTATTGCTACCAATATATTGGTCTTGGTTTTGTGGTCTGTGGTTTAAAGTTTACTTCTTTGTTTGATGACCGGATGTTGTGTTACTCACTAGCCCACTGGTTTTGTAACAGCAGAAGGCGAGACACGGTAGTCAAAATATATTTTCAAGTGATCAAGCCGCTGTTTATACCTATACAGTTTATATTCTTTTACCAATCACTGATTGGGTGATATTTGTGTCTTTTATACGACGTGAAATGAACTCTTCGAACGCATATATCATTCTGGTGATAACGTAGTATTGAACTGTGTGAATATGAGAGAATAATATTCCGTTCTAACGCATTATATCACTCCACCACAGTTGGACTCTTTGTTTTAGTTTTACTCATGAATTCAGTCATTGTTCTGTCTGTATCTCCAACGGTTAGTTGAATATAAATGATTGAATTCTGTTTTGAAATGTGGGATAATGCTTCTCACCTTTGTTCCAATTGTCATGGACTTTAGCATGTCTGTTTGTCTGTTTTTGGCATACTTTAGCATGTACAGGAAGACACCAATTAGAGAATACGATGACTTGATATTACTTCATATGGCTTTTTCTACACTTCCCGTGGAAATCTGTTGTCTTTTGTATATATACAGCATTGATTATCAGAATACCAATAATTCCTGGTTGTTGAAGAAGCGGAGTAGTGCATATGATCATGAATGTTCACTGGTGTAAAGACACATCAGATGAGATCTCACTTTCTTTATGTTTAATCAATGCGGAGAGAAGGAGACGCCTTATCTGCACGCCAGTGTGTGAATAATGACCACTACAACAGTGTAGTATATATATCTCGGTTGTCTCCTACCTATTTTTGGAGTGAGTCAGT
Organism: Trichobilharzia regenti; assembly: GCA_944472135.2. Taxonomy (NCBI): domain Eukaryota; kingdom Metazoa; phylum Platyhelminthes; class Trematoda; order Strigeidida; family Schistosomatidae; genus Trichobilharzia; species Trichobilharzia regenti. The sequence continues at coordinate 109,378,470 of OX235264.1, read as the reverse complement.
TGTCTGGTTGTTTTGTCACTTTTCTAGCTCATATTGATTAGTTTACAGTCAGTGTAACAACAGAAGACAAGGGCCAGGCAACAGACAGATCGTTTATTAAGGAAATCAAGACATGTTCATATATTTTCATGTACATTATTATAATATATATTTAAGCAAACAAACACAAACTTCTGATTAGTTGTTTCGCACTGGAAGTTAACCTTGCACCTCTTTGTGGCTGTTCCTTGAATGTCAGATCATGTATATGCTAACTGTATCCGCCTACGCAAGGTCTGTGTTCTCATTTTTCCCTCCACCAATATTGGGGGCATAAACATTGACGGAAATTACTGTCCACCAACTTTGGCTAGCAGCCAGCTCTCACCACATCAGAATTTCTTTGTTGGAAGGAGAATGTTGATGGTTAACATACTGCTCATCAGGACTGATTGTTGTTGCTATTGTTAAGATAGGAAACCTTGGATTCAGTCCATATTGTGGAAGTAGCGACAACACTGTGTATGTCAGACACGTTTTCTTTAATTTTTATGTCAACTGAATGATGTTGAAATGTCCTGTGTAGAGTATGTAGGCGCTTTCATCAGTCGTCTTGTTGCATCTACGAGTGACTGAAGACTGATTCAGTCCACAAACCTTAGCTATTATTATCATTAGTAGTATTATTGTGATAACTAGAGGTTGAGGTAGATTTTCGTGTTCTGAATGAAGTCGACTCTGGTCGATTGTTGCTATAAATGTGTGAATAGTAAATACAATTCAGGAATATTTTGACTGAGAGATACAGAGAGGCCTTAGATAGCTCCCTGAGAAACAATAACGTCATAATCACAAAACCTGCTAGGGATTAATGAGTGTTAATCATAGAGGTAACAGACTACTTCGAGAAGAGATGAGTGTTATTCGTAATGACCAATTAGAATTCCAAACAAATCTGATGTTTTGATAAGACTGAGAAGATTGAGATGGAAGCAGTTTATTCTTGAAGGAGACTGAAACCAGGAGGCTGTGTTTGACCAAGTTTGTATGCACTATTAGAGCTGACTGCGATGTTTATGCTGACGTTATACAGTTTGTCGAAAGTTTACACAATTGGTTTTCGACTGAGAACAGTAATACATTGAATCTGCTAGTCAAATGTTTGGTCGAAGTCCTAAAGCCTCTATATACTGCTGTGGAATATACGAGTTCATGAATACGATATTACATCTCCCTTTATGGTCATCCAAAATGTATGTATGTATAATGGCCTACCCCTCATTATTGCACTTGTATTAACAAACCTTTTCATTTCTTGATCAAAATCAATCATCAACTGACAGACATAACGTGGTATCCCATTTTCTTCGCCTGTTTTCGATATTATCATTCATCCATGTGGAGTTTATATTGATTATATGTAGAATTCATTGTATAACTGTAGAACCTGATGAAGTTATCGAAAGAATATTTTTTGCTCAGCAATCAATGTTTTGAAATCTATTTGGTGAAGCAAATATTTCCCGTGACCAGTTTCGGTCATCTATGCTCTCCATGCCACATGACTCGATTTAATATAGTGAAAATAGTGTCATAATGAAACGAGTGCTGATGTATATGTCCATCTTATTGGAGACGAAGTTTAGTGACTGTGTGATACATTCTGAAAGAGGTAGTTAAAGATATAATTGGGAGGCGAAATCTCCCTTATTATTGGTGTTGGTTCCTGTTGAGATGAAGAGTTAATTTCGAGGTTTTTCACATGTAGGTGTACAGGTTTGTTTTGATTGTTTCACTCGTATCGGAGGATTTTTCGTGTTTTCTTGGCATCGCTGAATTATTGATCGGCCCAGTGTGGAATTGACTAAATTTTTATATTCATCCGGAGTAGATGAAATATCTTTGTGTTTAATGTGAAACTGGACATTTCATAGTCAGTAAGTAGTATGTCTTTGTGGCATTAAACCTTCCACCAGTGAATCACATATTCAATCATTGTTGGAGCTACTATGTTTTCATCTGTCAGACGGTGTATTCTTGGTACCGTGTATCTTGTTTCCCAGGTTGACAGGATTCGTGAAGTTTGGTCAAACTGGCTTCCAGGCGTATAATTGACGTTTGCATATTCCACTATTAATTTCTGTGTTCATTACGTTTATTATTTAGGGTGAGTTGGTATAGACGGAATTTTTCTTTAGACATATACTCGGTGGGTTGTAGTGTCTGGTGGGAGTGTGCAGAATGAATCGTGTGAGTTTAGTCGCCCGGATATCTGCTTAGATTCTGTTTTGGAAATCTGAGTTGGTGAAGAAAAGTCTGTGTTATGCTACCGCTGCATTGATAATCTCGGTCAGATTTCTTGTATTGTATCCATGGTTTTAGTGGTCTTCTTTGCTGTAACTTCAACTGAGTATTAGGGATGAATGTGTGGTTATTGTTTTGAAGTGAGTTAGTGTCTGCAGTGTCTACATTGAGGCTGTTTGGTAAGTATAGATTTCTTGTATGTACTGAGTCTCTCATGTGTAAATTCCTAAGTTGTTGAGTCAACATAGAAGGTGATTATGAAGTCGTTGAATATTGTAAACCATATTGATAAGAAGTTGACCGAGCGTCGATCTTCGTGAATAATGTCTGAACTGTAGGTTGACAGCCTCGTTAGCTGCCCCAACGCAGGTGTCAATAAAATGGGTGAGCCACTGACTGTTGTCCATTGTTCTCCTTTCCACGATGAAATTGAAATGCTTACAAAAATTGATTGGTGTCTCGTCGAGTTTGTAAATTAGATTCCGGGTATTCCACCGAAGCTGAGGAGATGTTGAAGGAGTGAGTGAATATTATTCTTCTGTGAGTATGACTACGAGCTCTGTTTTTGATGTTGTAGTGCAGCGTTGTATTGTTGGGATTGGGAATCGGTGCTCGCTGAGACTTTACTTTAGCACGTTGAAATAAGGTCTACACAGTTTTGATAATTGAACCTTCAGCTTTATGATCCGTGTATGAATATCGTTTAGAGAATAAACATTGGAGTCTTCAGCCACACTATATTTCATCTAAATATCGTTACTACCCATGTCGACTTTACGGAGGTTCTTTGTTCCAGCTGTGAAAGTATGTGTTTTCTGGCTAACTGCATGTACATTATGCCCACTCAGGAGTTCGAATGGATCTGTACTTGTATATTGTTGGAAGTTTATGAATCGTTGATACTCATGAGCTATTTAAATGAGAGTAAGAGACCGTTGTTTTTCGGAAAGATTGAAGAGCTTTTTTCTCATATGGTCAATCTTAGTTGACTTTAGATTGTAGATGAGTGTTAGTGTCTTGAAACGGTCATCCTCGAGGACTTCAATTTGAAGCGTCACAATTATAATTTGATTAGTATTACGTGATTAGTTATAGTTGTGTGGTGTTAGGCATTCGTAGTCAGTTTTCATTTGTGAATTGAATACGAAATAGCAATCAACAATTGTGGTGTATACTTCGGCATTACATTGTTATTCCTAACTTCTTCGAAGGATTTCTGAGAAAATGTGAGTTACACCAGTTACCACCTAATGACCGGAAATGATATCTTGTGTAGTAGAATAGGATATGCCTCCTATAGCCGTCTCACCAATTTTGATATTACTGAAGGGATTATCATGAGAAACCCATGCTCCCCTCGGTTAATTCAACAGATTCCATGTCACTACACGGAATGTGGCGACTTGAACTTCCGCACATTTGTGCAAAGTTCTATGTCGAAAACAGACAGATTCCATGTCACTATGTTACCCTTCCCATTTTTCGTATTCATAATTAGGTAAAAGATATCGGTGTGACGTGTGTGGGAAGGAATCCACTCAAGCTGGCCATTTGAAGAAACACATGGAGTCAGTCCATGGAGGTGAGTTTGTTGTTTTGTGTATTTATTATTCACCACAGTTTCATGTTGACTTGATGAATTTCACACTTCACTATTGTGTCACAGACATATGACCAATGTGGTTCCGTTTTGTGCATTTGAAGTGATTGATGCAGGTGTAGAGTGTAAGTGTTCTGCCTACGATTCGGTAATTTTGCTAGAATTTCCTTTGTAAAATGCATTTCGGAGAATCAGCTTTCACGATTTTTTTCGTTGGTGATTGCCATGACTGAAATAGCAGGACATATCTTGTTAGTTTAGTCACCGCTGATTTCGTGTAGTTTGTTCTTGTAAATTCACTCACTTCCTTGGTTAGTGGTCGTATGTTGTGTGACTAACTCACTAACCCACTGTCTCGACTACCTTTCTTTTAATTTTAGCAATGGTGTGGTTGATTGTGGTGTTTATATCGTTGACGGATGATGGTTGAATGTGAATGGCTTTATTATGTCGTGAAGTGAAATAATGTAATGCTAACTGCTGTTTCACTTGATGAACTGTAACGCTTCATTAAGGACACCGTTTATGGGAAACGGTGAGAACTCTATAATTCATTTGAATGTCTTCACTTCCATGCATTGTGTGTATCGAAAAGTAGAAATGTAAATAGTAAATAGTAGTTATAGTAATAAAGCTTTATTTCAGAACATATGTACGGTGTAAAAGAAAGCATCTTAGAGAGAATTCACTACATCATTGATACCCCATGTTTCATAGTGTGCCAGCCAGTCGATTGGGCACGCACGTACAAGGGTGTATGCAACTCAGTGTGTGAAGGAAAGATGCAAATAGGAGGGATTTATAATTTTTCCCAAATTCCACTTCACTTGAAAATGTCATGGAGGATGAAATTGATCAATTCATAATTCATGGAAATTTCTTTTTATCTCTCCTCTTATGGGATGTTCAGTTCATCTAAGTGTCACAGTGGCAATCTGTGTTTTAGATGACTAAAACGTGTCTCTCATACGATGTATGAAATAGCAACTATATCTTTGCGATCTTCAAGTAAGACATTCAAACAGAATCCTCGTTGTTAAGAGCGTGTTACGAGGAGATAAATCACTTATAGAACCGTTTAGATAGTGTTGACTGGTGACGGTTTACAGTCGTGTCACGGAAAGAATTCATAACTGTGATCATTTTAATGATGTAATACGAAGGAAATAAAAATTATCAGTTGTCTTATTTAAATTACATCTTTACTGTTTAACTTCTGTCTTAAATTGTTTCTACTCTTCAGGGAAACCAAAAAAGGATGTTAAATCATAGAAAGCAGCATGCAGTTGAAAGAAGAAAACGATTGCCGGCAGAGTCAAGGATATTTGTGTTCTTTTTTATACAATCATACTACTTTTTCACTACTTAAATAAACTGTTTTCTAGTACTTGAGAAGTATTTTTTTATGATATACTGCGTCAATTTCGCCATTCTGAGTTTGTCGTCGTCGTCGTTACCATTTACTAAACAGTTTCATCAAAAATATTAACGTCAAAAGCGGATTAAAGTATGTGATTCCCTTCACATGTAACAAGTATATTATAAATCGCTGTAGCTTCTGCTCATTGACATTTTTCCTAGATAAATAGAGCCTGACCTCTCAGTGTGAGAATAGTATTTTGACGTGGTTTTGTTCTCTGACCTGAATAAGTTTACTCACGAAGCTTTTATTGCCTTACTACTGGGCAACATCTTCAGCGCATACTTCAATACGGAGTGAGACGTTTTAAATTTATCCACGAGTTTATTAGTGATTGACTGTTCTTCTCCGTTTTCACACCCTCTAGTCTACTTGTGTATCGTGATTTGTTTGTTTCCTTGACCTGAAGTTTGACTTTTTATTATGCGTGTGATATTCGTCTCATGGATTGGTAAATTTCATCATTCATGTTAATGTGCCTGTGTTGGTCACTGACTCAGTGGAATTCCAGGCTTCTAGAAATTCCCTGGCATTCTTGGTGTTGTTTCCTCTGTCTAATATTTGAACACTGGTTGTTCCAGTTGAATTAATGTCAGTGGTGGTTCTCTGTATGAGATGATGTGAGCGATAGAGAGTGGATATCACATCTTTTTTGACGGCTAGCTGATGATCATGGATACGAAGAAGAATACAACGAAGAGGGTGTCTTCCACTTTGGCCAATGAAAATTATCGGAGCTTTCGTCATGCTAAGAAGATATTTTTGTGTGGCAAGTGCACTCAATTCAAAATTCTTTAATGACAAAATATTAGACATGATAAATAATCAAAGTTGACGAATGCTCTTAAAATACTGAGACAATTATAGTATGATGTACAACAAAAACACTTCTATCAAAACTACCAGGCGGTATGTAGTCAACAGGGTATATGTCCTTTAGTACTTCTTACTGAGGATTTTCTTAATGACTATATTATGGAAGGTAGACTTCTCGTCGAATATGGAAATGGGATCAGACAGACTCGACAGTTTTCAAGTATCGGTAGGTAGGAATTTTTAATTTGATGATTAGTTGGAGGATTTGATCATTAGCTGTGACATCGATTAGATAATCACTGAAAAACCTCCATCTAGGAGTCTTGAACAGCTAGCTGTTTCATCCTAGTGCTTGGGACTGACCGTTCATTCCTTACACCTTGTAACCAGAAGGCCTTGGCACCGAACCTTAGTGGTGCGTATGAGTATTTCTAAAGAGCCCCAAAGTAGACTGACGAAACAGAACTGTCTGTCCAGTACTCCCAACTGGTTTTCCAGCCATTCTGTAACCGATGTCAGCTTATGATGAAATCCTTCAGACTATAAAACTTTGGAGAAAATAATCCTCAATCCAGGTATATATATACACAGAGGTATAAAGCTTCACATTGTCACAGTATTTTGAAGGTTATTCGAACAAGAAATTACGGCCTATATGTACCACGGTTTTACAAAACTACAGTAACAAACTCATTTGGAAGAGCATGCGTGATAACAGCAGTAGAATGATAAGACTATCAAGAAGATTAGAACTTCTTTGATTAATAATAATCATAATTTTTTCCTAATTCCAAAAACAGTATTAGTGATACAGCAAGGAAGTTTCAGCATTCAGTACAATATTGCATCTAATTTGCTCAAAAACGACAGAAAAATAATAAACTTTAGAGAATAATAATAACAAAAAGTTGTTATAGCAGCTATGTAGCAAATTACAGTATGCGATACGGAGAAGAATATGCATAAAGGATAAAACTGAAGTAATAATAGTAATAACAACTAAAAAAAATAGCTAAGTTATAAAAAAAACGATAGAAAGGGTGACACCATAAAATTACAGAAAGGTGAGCGAACAATGAAAGGGTCGATTCACTTTGCTAATTACGTAGTAATTTATATGTTTCATGTCTAACAGTCACATAAAGTACGGGCTAAATAAGGTACTGTAGAATTTTTGTACTTAGTGGTGCGAGCATATAACTTCTTATATTGACTTCTTGTCCCACCTGATTAGATGCAAGGGGATAGTTGTGAATAAAGGGGGTGCAGGGGAGTCTGACAGTACGGCCTTTGTCCATTTTGTACAGGCTATTATATGTCTTTCAACTATAATATTGGCCAGCTCACGCAGTGGCACACCACAAGCCCTTCGTAATGTGATATAGTCTTTTTTGAGAAGCCCGGGAAAGCTCGATGGAGAACAATAGAGTACAATAGGTAAAATACAGGAGTTTACAAACTGCAGAAGTAAAGGTTGGTTGATACCTGACTGTCTTAACTTTTTAATGTAGAAGGTAAGACGAAACATTTTCTTAGAGATAGATAAGATGTGGGATTACCATGAAAGGTGAGATAGGAAATAACTAATCCAAGATATTTAATGCTTGACTTGGTTTCAGTTTCAGTGTCATCTATGCTACAGGTATGATGGGAATTAACTAGTTCATGTATGTCTCGTTGATGCTTGAAAGTGAAATGAAGTTAACTGCCTGACATTTGGAAGGATTTAACTTAAGGCCATTTGACTTAGACCACTTAGTGATGTCAAACAGAATGCTATTAAGTTAGTTTGGAGCTGTCAGACGGGAAGTGATAGGCAGTGATACAGTCACATCATCCGCATATTTGACAAAGTTAGTTTCGTTTAAATGAGGCATGTGGTGTAGGAAGAAAGAAAAAAGAAAAGGAGAGAGGACGGTACCTTGAGGAACACCGGATTTCGTAAGCGAGGTAGAAGAAGATTTGCCACTATATACAGTATACTGCGTGCATTCTATCAGAAAAATACGAATGCAGCCGACTCTTTGGCCAGGATCCTGTTTTCATCAACGTAAGCTTATTTAATAAAAGGCCCCTAGGTACAGAGTCAAAAGCAGATGTGTAGTCTAGGAAAGCACCACGAACATATTTGGCACCTTTGTCCAAACAAGAAACAACATTATGATATAACACAACCGCAGCATCCAAGATACTTCTACCATGTTTGTATGCAAATTGTTTAGAATCATTAAAAGGTTTCAAAGCAGGTTCAAGACGAAGTAAAAGTAATTTTTCCAGCAATTTTAAAAAGGAGAAGTATTTGCAATAGGTCTGAATTTATTATCACTACCAGAAGATGGTATGTATTTGACCTGACAATCATTTGCAGACAGGGTTTTAGATAAACTAAACTGTTTTGTTTCAACGGCCCGATAGGATTGATCTAATTGTTTCTAATTGAGTTTGTGGTTAGTTTGAATTCCAGTCAGTTTTATTCCTGCCAACCTTGGTAATAATTCTGCGTAAGGTGTTTCCCGAGGTTCCTTCCTTGTATGGAATTACTGCTGATGATCTAGATTCCTTATCGTTGGTGTCGTCCTTACTATTATCATTAATATTATTATGATCACTATTATTATTACCATTAATATTGTTATTAATATTATTATTACTACTATCGTAGCGATAGTATCATTATTTATTTTATTTTTACATTTCCCTACATGCCTTCTGTTTGATTTATCAGGGTTATTATTAAGTCTCAATGCTTCTCTTATATGTCTCACTTCCTGTCTTAGATTTTCCTTGGTACTACTTAGATTTTGTGCTCTGTCACTTGAACATTTCATCAACCCTTTTTTCACTGAAATAGAAAGGGATGATCGGAAGTTCAATTATCTGTTTGAACGTATGAGTTTCCTGCTGACACTAGTGTTTAACTTCCCATCTTCTTTCCTTTTTACGCTGCAATCTAACATGGGAAACTGCCCTTCTTGACTTTCCAATTCATAAGTGAATTGAATTGCCTCTACCTTCGAAAAATCTATATATATCCTGTATTCTGAGTACAGTGATTGTGTCACGTACATACCTCCAACATAAAGTGTTTTTATATAAAATCTGTATGAAAACGCAATGTTATTAACAAACAGTAGTAGGTGGATGGTAATATAAGGATGACGAGAATAATAATAATAGTAGTAAACTTATATGTTAAAAGGAAGCAAAATTATGCTGAGAACGTTACTCTGGCCATGGTAGACTGAGGGAATGTATGTGGTGCTTTTGAATGCAGAAGTTCGGTTTCAGATCCCGAAAAGCCAATGATTCTGCCATATACAGATGGCGTATTCAAAAGTCCTTTCGAACGATACTGAGAGACTGTATCAGATGCGTGTGGTCGATGTGCAGAGTTGACAAGGTGTTCTAGGATGGAGCTGCTAGTATTCTTCTTTTCTCCCCTGTTTAGGCAGCTAACCAAGTTGGACAGTGTGTTCGAGAATATGTTTTCAGACTTGACGTTGCATACGTCCGATATTCTTTGCTAAAACACACGAACAAGTAAACTGATAAATACATGCGGTGAGAGCTGGCTGTTAGCCAAAATTGGTGAACAGTAATTTACGTCAATGTGTATATTTATAGTAATGTACATGAAAATCAATAAATATGTTTGCATGGAGGATTTAATCATGAGCTTGTACCTGTTCCATGGAAAGACATTAAAATAGTCCCTGTCCCTAAACCTGGAAATAGCAAGAACGTAAAGTTCAGACCCATCGCCATCACTTCCCCGTTTCTAAAGCTCATGGGAAAACTAGTACTTCTTAAACTCGAACCCTCCCTTAAAAACTTCGAAGACCCCAAACAATTCGCCTACAGACAGGGTAGGAGCACTTTAGACGCTGCAGCCGTCTTACACAACGGTATTGTCTCATCATTAGACAAAGGTGCCAAATATGTCCGCTGCACGTTTCTTGACTTTACTTCTGCTTTCGACTCTGTACCTAGAAGTCTCTTGCTAAATAAGCTCTCCATGACACAAACCGAGTCCTGGGTCACTAACCGGTTGCATTCCTACTTTTCAAACAGAATGCAGTACACCGTATACAAAGGCCAATCCTCCTCTGCTGTGCTCACAGAAGCTGGTGTCCCCCAAGGTGCTGTACTCTCCCCACTTCTCTTTTCTTTCTTCCTACATGACCTACCGTCTTCATATGACATTAACTTTGTCAAATATGCTGATGACCCAACTGTATCTTTGCCTGTCAAATTTCAAAGTGACTGCTCTAAACTAAATGGCTTCTTATCGGAAATTAGCCAATGGTCCAAGGAAAACGGTCTAACCTTAAACCCCTCCAAATGCCAAACAGTTAATTTCACCCTCAGGCATAAATCTGACCTAAACAAACTGGTTAGCACTCACGAGGTGTGCAACATAGATGGCAGTGAAATAGAAACCAAGTCGGAAATTAAATACTTAGGCGTTACTTTATCTTCTGATCTTTCCTGGTCGTCTCATATCTTGACGATTTCCAAGAAAATATACCGTCTTACCTTCTACATCAAGAAGTTAAGACATTCTGGTGTAACCCAACCCTTACTCTTACAATTTGTTAACTCCCGTATTTTGCCTATTATTCTCTATTGCTCCCCCTTAGTCTTTCCTGGGCTATTGAAGAAAGACTATACCTTATTACGTAGGATGTTAAAGGTTGTCAGCAGAGTAAGCAGTTTGCCACTTAGCCAGCTTGTTAATATTCTGGTGGACAGGCATATGGACTCATGTGAAAAATGGGCGAAATCCATTTTATCTGACTCACAACACCCTCTACATTCACAACTCTCCCTATGTATCTCTTCGAGTGGGGATATAGGCCGACACCAGGTGTTATCGCGCAATGCCATCGGTTACCGCGCTCACGTCAACAGACGTTATAATCACCTATTTTTGTTGGAAATAGATTATATTTGACTAGTTTTAGACTTCTGTAGCCGGATGGCAGTATTTTGCTGCATTTTGTTCTTAGTAGAGCGTAAAATTGTATATTATAGCTCGGACGAATTATCAATGAAGAAGTAATCCTTTTTAAGAGAGTTCGCATAGAAAGACTATTATTTGCATTATAGTGCGTTGAGGTTTTTTTTGCGAGCTGTTTCAGAATTAAGGTTGTAAATATACTGCAGGCAATGGCTGTTGTCATTCCAGTGAATCTATGAGAATCTGGCCTATGAAAGAGAAATAGCATGCAGACATAGGTTAGATGTGTGCTTTGAACATGTTAAACTTTTCTGTTATCATCCGGGATGACAATGGATAACTCATAAAACATCGACGACATTATGCGATGAATGAGATAGGCTGCTGAATTTCCTGGTGATTATATCTATTTTGATGAAGTTCCTAGTTAAAAGTGCTTGGGCGAAGATGTAAAAATAGTTTAATTGACATTTGCACATGGAATTTCACAAGGCCTTAATTGCTCAGTGCATGAAATGGCATCAGAGTATATTGACATCAGTGTTCATTGTGTCTGGAAGAATAGTATAAATAGTCCTTCTCAAATATCAGAGTACTTAAAATTAGTACCAGATTTCTGTTGATTAGTAGCTAGCGGCTGTGTCATACAACTACTACACCTGTTACATAGGTTATATCAATCTTAAAAATTATTTTGCTTCACATCACTAAGATAATCTGAGATCCTTAATGACTTAATTGTGGCTATGAAAGATGTAGAAGATGCACTTATGGCTGATATATTTAAAGCAGTTATTATTAAACAAGTTATCTGTAAGCAACTTGTGATGTTGTGAATACTGCAAACTGTTGATAAGAAACTGCATCAAAGGAAAAAATGCTGAACAGCTAGAAAATACTACTGCAGTTTCGTTGGTTCTTACCTTTTGCATTTGTAAGTCATCCTTTCAAAGCTGCGATTGACGCCAAACCATCCATGGTACCCCACAGGCCCTATAGAAATTTGTGAGAGATCTTACATGTCAGGTTGTCTTCCAAATTGTAAGGTTGCAGATCTTTCAATTTACCTCTCACTGAAATATCACTTATCTACTTCACTATGGTCTTTTCATTTGTGCACTATTACACTTCATTTTATGTTAACTGGATATGCCTTTATTAAAGCTGAAACTTACTCTTTGTGCCTATTAGTTGCTTGCTTACAGTCTATTTGCTTTTATTAGAAACACAACAACACCAGTGTTTGAACAAAGCTGTATTTTCATGGAAAACGTCATATTTTCTATGTTTACACCAATATGGTTGGCATTAAACATTGCAAATGTATACTCACATTCCAAGGACATAGCACTTAACCAAATGTACGGTGTTCATTGTTAAGGGTTTACAATTTAACTCTTATAATTTATGATACTTCACGATTGCAGTTTATAACATAACTTATTGCGCCTGTAGAAATGACATGCATTCTTTGTAAACATTGGTTTATACGAAATATGAAATTATTACTATATGCTTGCTGCTATCCTTTAGAAGAGGAATAATGTGTGTGGCAGTGAAAACCCCAGAAGAATGATGTCATTACCAAAGAATGAGAAAGGAGAATGAACCATTTTCAGCAAAGGTAGGCAAATCTGAAGTGTTTAACTCTGATATTACTGGTTTCTTACTTCAGTGATTTAAAAAACACTTTGTTTACTTATTTGTAGATATCCGGTAACGTAAGTCAACCCGGTCACAGAGATCCGACATTGCCCAAATTATTACGACAAACAACTGCGTAAAGACATTTGCTTGTTATTATTTTTCGTTAAATACATTTAACATCCTGCTTACCAGACCTTTCTTATTCTATCCGAGCGTAGATATATTTGTCATGATGACTAGATGCAGGCATGACTTATTAATGATATCTGACGAAGTAATTGGTGGCATAATTTAGTGTAAGGTAAATGTAACTACGAGTGCTAAAGCTGAACGAATTCAATAATTTGTCTCGTGTAGACTTAAATTTACGCTACATGTTAACAGCCTTAGTCATATGGATTGACATCACGCTTTAAGTGAAACATTAGTAATGCAATACTTTAGAATACACGTAACCGTTTAAGAACTGGAACTGGAATGCAGTGCCTAAGTTATGCCTACTATTGTCATTTGTCCCTAAAGACTTCTATATGACTATGAGACGTAACCAGGTAACTTCACTAAAATAATTATAATTTAAAACGTATGACGACCGACATCGTTTCTACGCAATTACACTTAGGTATAGTTAAAGTCCTAGAGAGCACCGGTCTAGCATGCCGTGCTCAAGAAGGGAACACATGAATTGAAAGACAATAAGATTGACATGAAAATTATATTTTAATTATGATACAAATTCAGTTTATTTACATATTCAGAGTACGATTGATTCCTGCGATTACTTCTATAGCATAATTCCTGGCAAACACATCTCCAAATTTGTCATTCATTTTCCTCAAGCCCTTAGCCACAATACTTATATAGGGTTCGATTTGGCCACTTTGATTTTGAGGGACAACAGCTGACGTGCCTTGAGATGCGAACAAGTTGCGTGACCATGCCTATTGTTTGCAATTCTGCATCACATGGTTAACTACAAAAGGTGAAACAAAAAACGTAAAGGTAACTATGAACTGAATATTACACGTGCAATGATGGTAGTGCTTCTGTCTTGTTTCCAATTAAGGCAATGTACACACGAATAGGTTAATAAAAAGTACAACTATCCGTATATAAGAACAATAATTAATCAAGTTTCGCACGTTATACATTAAAAACGGAGTCATAATATTACCTGTGAAATACGGCTTTCGGAAGTGGACCAAAAGCAAATGTCGGCAGGGGTACCGACAGGTCTGAAATGTAAAGCACGTGCAGGTGCAAGCACTCAGATCAACCTGCACTGTATTCCCATTTTCGTTGAAGAATACATAATCGAAGGATTCAACCTCAACAACAGCCCATCTTCGCCTTTGGTATTCACGGATAACCTTCCTCGCAGCGTAAGGCGTCAGCAATCGTATAATTGGGAGTAAACGTTGTGAACAGGGATACGTGAAGCATCGTGATTGAGCAATATTCGCTTCCTGCTGTATTCTTGAAAAAATTCGTTTATGCCATTTAAACACCTTTAGCATACTTTGATGCAGACTATCAGATCTTTGCAAATACCGTTTCATCTGCTTGTGGGAACTCTCGACTCGATTATTTGTATCGTTCCCAAAAGTCAGCACGTTATCTCTGAAACATGCTGCCCACATTAGCATCTGACATTAGCATCCAATCTGCTAATAACTCTAAAGTAGAAATTAAATCTGCAAAATGAGAACAATAGAGGCATTACTCTGATCTCCTTTTACACTGCACTAGACGGCATAAATAATTCTTCACAATGGGATTTCTTGTCTACGAATAAAATGTAAAGTATGCTTTGAAAAACTTACTTTCCAAAAGAAAGTTCGACAAACATGGAAAGAACACAAAACAATGTGCGCTTGTCTGTGCGTTAACTTGACGGCTGCTATTTCAGCTTGCTATTTCATCCCAGCTGAAGAAACGCCTTCCAAGTATGTATTCAGCAAAAATTCCACTTAAATCTGTGCTCCTGTCACTCGAATGGACTACCTGCAACGGACTAAAATACAATTAGCAATTAGGATCCATCTATGTCACAACTATTCCAAGATAAATCGTAAAAAAACAACATTGAAATACAGGGATGATCGATAACCATCAAGAAAATACCGCACGTATAACCTAAATTACAGAAAAACACAAGAACCCACCGGTTCGTTGACATCGCAAGCAACCAATAGACCAAACAACGAATTGTACGACAAGTAAAGCCTAGTACATGCACAAACAAAGAAAAACCAAGCGTTACAATAGTCTAATACACGTTTATAGTAATCACATATGCTGGAAAACGACGCTAACACAACCACGCAAATACAGCACCCGACAGCACGCACCCAAGGACAATTCAAACTGCAATTGACCGCCACCATTCTAGCCAATGAAAGACGAAAAAAACTGAGTCGCGGAAAATATAACTCGCACAACCTATATCCTCACCCATCTCTTCAGGGAAAACAAGAAGCCTATATAGGAAACTATATGCCAGCACTAGTAAGTACAAAAACTCATCCATACCCTACCTAGCCCGTGTTCTGTGCGATAAAGAATGCGTCAGGCATGAAACCTTTAACTTATTAAATAGTCAGTAGAACCAATGGATCTCGTCTTTCCAACTCACATCATTTATAGGTACAACGTTTTCTCGCTCTTCATTCTGTATTTTATTTTTGTTATGTGCTGTTTTGTTTCTCTCTTCCTTGCAAACTCTACTTAAAACATTCTTGTGCGTTCTTTCACACTATGTATACCTCGACCATTTTGCTATCGCTTACGCCAGTAAATATGCTAGTAGTATCTACTTTTCTAACACTTTCAAACACTCTGTTTAAATTTTGGCTTTGCTATCGACATACTAATATGTTGTTGAGATAACTTTAATCTATGTAGAACTTTATTTATTGTTAATGTAAAAAACTGGATGCAATATTGTAGTAAAATGCTGAGAATTCCATTCTGTATCACAAGTACTGATTTGGAATAAAGCTTATGTTATGTTATGAGCTGACATCAGTTAGAGGACCACTGGAAAACCTGTGTTGATTTCCTTAATAAACGATCTGTTGACTGGCCCTTGTCTTCTGTTGTTACATTTGGTGTCGCTGCCTACCGACAAATGGAAAGCTTAGATTCTGCAGTTTTTGATGGAGACATATGGATCTTCGGGCAGAACTTCGAGGCTTCTCTACAGTTGAGTGGCGTTCAAGATCTGTCAGCGGTGAGGCTGCTACTTGGGACGCTGCCGGGAGATCAGGAGGAAGCAGCATATGAATGTGTGAGGCGAAATACTGACAAATGTTTGACAGGGTCAGGAGAACAGTTTCCAAAGTGGGAAGGACCACATATGGTCATTTTGAGATGGGGTTACGCAGACACAATCGCTATGGCAAACAAGAAGAAACAGATGAACATCAGCGAGTGCCGAGATTTCAGACAACAAGACAAACGTGCGAAGCCCGCAGAACCAAGAAGATTGAACCAACTTCAGTGGAAAATCTTTGACAGGGGGATGGGTGTGGCAGGAGCTTGCTGTTAGTCGTAATTATTGGACAGTCATTGACGTCAATGTCTATGTCCCAATATTGGTTGTGAGAAAAATGAGAACAAAGGCTTTGCCTAGCCGGATACAGTTAACATATAGATGATGTGACATTCAAGAAACAGCCACAAAGAGATGCAAGGTTAACTTTCAGTGAGAAACAACCACCAATCAGAAGACTGTGTTTTTCTGCTAACAGTAATCTATTATAATGTATGTACATGAAAATCTATAAATATGTGTTGATTTTGTAAATAAACGATCTGTATCCTGGCCGTTGTCTTCTGTTGTTACATACAAAGTGAAGTGGACAAAAGCGGTATCTTGTCCTTAACATTAGACTGGATAAATTATCTTCTGGAGAACTTGATGTGTTAGGTGGCTGCTCGAAATGTCTTATTCAGACATGAATCACACAAAGACGTGTTCTCTCAGACAAAACTACATGACTACGGGGTTCAAACTTTAAGTTAGTATTCGTCTTCTTCTTCCTATGAACCCATTTAGTTAAACAGCATATTTACATGACATTCTTTTCTTCGAATTCCTCTTTTACCTGGATTTTTGGTCACCTGTAAGCTTTCATCTCTTCTTGATACCATATTTTGTCAACCGTTAAGAATCGTCAGACTGACTATTTCCTGAAGAGCAAATGCACTTCTGTGCGCATTTCAAACCTTCAAGATAAGAGCTCACTTGCACCTCCTTGAAGGTGATCGATGGAATTCGCCGGAAATAGTCTCTTCGCTGAACTACTGGTCTTCTGTCTATCAGTGTTCGAATCGTAATTTTTCATGGATTGAAAAGTAGAATGGACCCATCGGCAGTCGAGGAACTCAATGGGTTTCTACGGTGCTCTGTCAAACTGGCGATAGCGAAAGCGAAAATAACTTTTTTCAGTGATTGTATCATCAATCATGAATATCCAAAGTGGTTTTGAAAAGCACTGAGAAGAAGTCACACATATATCCCAACACTAAATCTCTCCGACGACATGCCTTGAATCTTACCGACTCTATTAAAGCAGGTATTCCAGAAGTGCAACGCAACATTTCACAAAGGTCCCCAGCTGTCCACGATTTGCTACATAGTGAAACTCAGAGGTATACGAAATACGTCAATAGAGTCACAATCTACTATATCCCAACTCACAATAAGCCTTAAATTTATGAAAGCACTCAAATAGTTTCCTGATGACCTTTCAAAATTCGTATGGTACTACTGTTCAGTAGTCTTATCCAACCTGCAGTTAGAAGCCCTATCCATGGGGCCGAAATTCTGCGACATCAACTTAAACACCAACAGACGCCATACTAATATACAATTCGAAGACTTAATCACCCAAACACATGATTTAACTCCAACCTCCAAAGGACAACTACAGAGATTCAGATCAACAATAATCGATTGCTGTTACCAGTATTTGAATACAAAACCAAGAGTATACAACCACAATAACGAGGCAACATAGAGAAGAATTAAACCAACTGAGACAAAACAAAGAACTTCGAATAACCCGTCCAGATAAAGGAGCCAGCATAGTCCTTATGGACAGGAAAGACTATATGGAGAAAATGAACAACATTTTATCAGATAAAACAAAATTCTCGAAACCACTCAATCAAAGAAATAAAACAGAACAGATTGAAAAACAACCCATCGATGTCCTCAAAAGGCTGCAAACCGAAAAGTTAATCAGTCATGAAGTTTATGATCAGATCCGACAGACAGGATCAATAATACCAAGACTATACGGCTTACTAAAGATGCAGAAAAGCCAACCTCCCACTGCATCCAATTTGGGATATGTCAGGTTCTCCGTACTATTCAATAGTGAAGTGGCTAGCTGACATTTTAGAACCTGTATGAAAACAGATGTGTCACTATTCCAATTATTCGATTATATTAACGATATCAATGTAAAGAATGAAAATATGCTCTCTCTCTCTCGACTTTGAGTCACTATTCATCAACGTTCCACTCAGAGAAACTGTCACATTTGTCAATACATAGAAGAAAGTCAGCTGAACATCGGATTACGGATGACTTGTTTAGAAGTACTACTACTGAGACGTACACTTAATGTACAATTCACATTCAATGATGTTATTTACAGACAACAAGATGGGATCGCAATGGGAGCTCCACTGGGTCCATTACTAGCAGACTGCTTCGTGGTAAGCCTCGAGAACGGCCAACTCAAATCAACTATTGACAATTTCCAATTGTATGTTGGATATGTGGATGACATCTTTATTATCAATGATGACGGTCACGATCTCAGTCAGTTACTGAAAATATTCAACAAATACCATTCACCTAGAAAGTTCACTCTTGAAATTGAAAAAGAATCTAAAATACCTTTTCTCGATGTTGAACTTACAAGGAGAGCTGACGGAACTTTAAGAAGGTCAATCCATAGGAAACCCACACATGGAACGGTCAATTGACAAGCTTCTACAGCTGGGTACCAGTCAGTCAAAAAAGAAGCCTAATTAGATAGATCTCTTGCCACTCGCGTCAGACGCATCTGCAGCTCTGACACCCTGGAAGAAGATCTAAACTTCCTGAAGGAAATCTTCATACAAAAGGTTGTCCATCAAGATTCATAGACAAAAACATCAAACA
This sequence comes from Trichobilharzia regenti, assembly GCA_944472135.2. Classification (NCBI taxonomy): domain Eukaryota; kingdom Metazoa; phylum Platyhelminthes; class Trematoda; order Strigeidida; family Schistosomatidae; genus Trichobilharzia; species Trichobilharzia regenti. The sequence continues at coordinate 109,359,563 of OX235264.1, read as the reverse complement.
GAAAATCCAAAAGCAAGAGACACCATCCGTGCCTAAAAAGATACTTTATATGAACCTCGACTTCAAAGGTGACCTACTCAGTGATGTCCTTAGTAGGAGAATTTCCACTTCTTTAAGAAGAACTTTCTTTGCGGAAACATTGAGAGTAGTGTCCTCTAGTCGCTCGCCGATCTGCAGGAGCCCGAGGGACAAAATCCCTAACTTGACCACTTCTGTGTGTATATATCAGTTCACCTGTTGCTGTGGAGTCAACCAGGTACATCGGTGGTTCAACGCGCATCTTGTCAAAAAGGGTCAGAGAACACTATCCAGCGTGGCTGCAGGAAGGAAGTGGTAGCCGTATAAGGAGTGCAATAATCGAGCATCTCGTCAACACTGGTCATTGCATCTCAACAAATGCCTCCTGCTTCAAAGTAATCTACAAAGTGAAGAACAACCTTCCAAAGACAATACGTTTACGTATATTTTGCATCCCAGAAGCCCTAGCCATTCAGTTGGAAGAACCAGTATTATGCATGCAAAAGAAAACTGTTCAACCACTTCTACTCTCATGGTAACAACTCCGTTGATTTGACTTAAGTTTTCTTTATTTGCTTGATTTGACTTGACTTTTGTTTGTATGCTTATTTTTCTAACTCCTTAAAACCTTTGTGAAATTCCTTTCGTTATTTTGTTCCCATGTACACCCTGAGCACAAATGTTTCTTCAAACTAATCATGTTGTTATTACGTAACTCTTCTTTGACAATCATTTATGACAACTCATCGCTTTTGTTACTACCCTCCTATATCAACATCCAATTCATCTGAACTGACTAATTGTATTTTTTGTTTGTCAAATTCAATGTGCACACACATACAAAACAACTATATATGTACATTTGCGATTGTACAGTTATGAAAATGAACTCGCCGCCGAAAAGAGACTCTTCGCTGAACTACTACTGGTCATCTGTCTATCAATGTTCAAATGGGAATTTTTGATAAACAGCTTAATTTTACAAGAAGAAATTATACCTTTGAGCGGTTGGATAGGTGTCTTCAACTCATCTTTCAACTGCGCATTAGTTTACCAATCCTCTCATGACTGACTGCATGTTTGACATAAAAAGTAAAAATGTTCAAATTTCACACTTACTAACAACTTGTTGGGAAATATCGCAACGCATTTTTGAACATTAACGAGAGGGAAACGAAGGTACTCTTTATGTGTGCTTTCATAACATTGGACAAAAATACAAATTTGGTTACATCAATATTCTGATTACGTCATCTTGTTATCAGAGTATCTCTTTAGTCAAAAATTAAATTTTAGGTTATATATTTTAATCTTTCAACGTCGCCTAGATTATTAGTTGAGCGATGGTTTTCTAGGTGGTCTTAAGGCAGGGAATATAGGGGAATTTGGGCATGGAGATAGCGACCCTTGTAAAGCGTAAAATCCCAAACCACAGGATTTGACTATAATGCGGTACTAAAGTAAACGTAAAATAATGAATATATATATATATATTATACAAATCTCAAATTGTCAGGTGTTTGTGGCTGAATGCTGTCAATGCACAATCACTGTGCGTCATCAGGGGAAACAAACAATTTTGTGTCCAAGGCGAAAGATGGTCAGACTGCACTCTTTGCGTTTGCCAGACGTTGAATAGGAGGTTAAATGGCGAATGGTGACTAGCAGAGGAATCCAGTTCAGGATAACGCGCATTTCGTCCCATTTGGGACTCGTCAGCTGTCGGGATGTACCTGCATTCCGTATTGAGTGATGGTGTTCCCACAGACGACCCATAGTTTCAAACGCCACGGCATAATCCACTAGACCACTTGGGCCACGGGTGCCATCTCCTGTGCAACGAGTTATTTTATTTTAGAGCATCATAACTCACCACGGATTGCAGATACATCCAGCGGACGAGTACCGAATAGGACGAAATGCACATCGTGGATTCCATTGCTAGTCACCATCCACCAAATAACTTTTAATTACATACCTAGACATCGCTGAGGCATCTGCACAAAAAGCCGACCTGTCAACCTGAGATCAAGCACTTCGGTCCAATCAATCGACGAACAAGTCTAAAACTGAATTAAATGAATGGCAGGATTCCAGTTAATAGTGCTCAAGAGAGAAGGGTATATAAATGAAGTATACAAAACAGATAGTTTACTACAAGAAAATATTTACTATACATCCAATAGAGTATTAATACGATGAGTGAGATAAGGAAATTTAACTCATGTTGCTTACTAATAGCAAGTAGTATACATTTATAGACAAAAGAAGGGCGACCAGATTATGCAGTTGACAACTCAAAGACTTCGATCAGCCATCAAACGCACATTCTACGCCGCATCTCTTTTTCTCACTTGCCGAACATTTTCGATCCCTGTTCCTACGATTAAAGGACGAAATTCTGTGGAATCTACTTCAAACTGTATCTACAAGTTCACCTGCAGCTGCGGTGACACCTATATAGGTAGAACTAACAGAATGTTGCAATGTCGTCGAAAAGAACATATTCCAAAATGGCTAGTAAATCATGTCGAAAACCCTAAGGCGATTAATCTTAATAGAAATCCAGCATCATCCATTGCAAAACACTTATTAATGTCTGGTCACAAAATCAATATTAATGACTGCTTCACAATTATTTCACATAACTCTAATTCAAGGCTGGTTATTGAAGGTGATGGAAGCACTTTGGGGGATTAATCACATACAGCCTAAACTGTGTGTACAAAATCAATAGACTTCAATCTTCGCCTACCATGGACTACATGACCCATCAAATATGATTGGTCATTAGTATGCAGTTTTGTTTTATATAACTGAGTAATTGTCATTATCTTTATTTTATTATTTTTAATCAGTTTAGTTGTAAAGCGGTTGTAAAGAAACTGCGAAATGATATCATCTCGCGAAATTTGTCTTCTTAATGCCTTGTTCAAGAGAAACAGTAACAAGGAGCTGATAAGAAGGGAATTAACACCGACCTTTAAAAACCCGACTATTCTGTTACTTATTATGATATTCTTATTATTTTTATTGTTCCCATGGTTTCTGAATGGAACATAGAGCTGGCTTCAACAGAACATCCCCACTTTGTTCTATTTTCCTCTGTCTTCTTCTTCACCTGGATCCGCGATTGCCCATAGTCTCTGTTATCTCCACTTCGCATGAGATCCTTCATGTCACCCTAGAACTATCCAGTCATCGTTTCCCATTGAGATTACATTTCAACAGTGGCCTATATCATACGCGATGTCATTCAGCGGCTTCCTAAACGTATGCCTGACCAGTCGATCTCCATTTTCTACTACATATTTGCTGAGTGATCAGCTCTTCGTTAGGGTGTGTTTCACTTCAGATTTTATTGCTGTTCACTCTCTCTCTGGCCGGCTATTCGATCTTGATAATTCAGCCAGCCAAGGAAGGTAGTAGCTGTTGATAAAAGTCTTTAACATTGCTGGAAATCCTTTCCGTGACACGCTCGCCATGTTTCTGACCCGTGTAGAAGAATTCACTGACTAACATAACTAACTAACTAACTAATTAACTTAAAGTGGATGATCCGAATCTTGTTCTTTATGCTGTGGAGTGGAGAAAATTTTCAAACTGATTTCAGAGGGATAAAGGATCACCTTGCCTTTCCGATTCCGGTTGTTTTTGACATCTTTATCCCTGTTGTCTCCCATATAATTGAAGCGATGCTTCCTCTGTGAAGTTTCTCGCGTTAACGATGATTGCTTCTCGTTTTTGCTGTTGCAGTTCTTTGGTTATCTTCATTGACTCTCCTTGCCTTCATTATGTTCATCTAGAGTCCTGTCTTCGCTCCCCATCAATTCACACACACACAGTCTGTTAGTTTTCGCCTGGAAGTCTTGCAGTTTGTGTGACATAAATCAGTAAAATCATCCACGCGTCGTGAACTCAACATCTTCTAGAGTCTTCTGAAGGGTTCAGTGTATTCATAGATTGACTGATGTTCCTGCTGCTGTTTTTTTTGGTGTAGTTGTCTTCTTTGAACTGGGATGCTTCAGGTGTGAAGCTTTCATTGCCTTACAGCTGTCTATGCGACCGCGAATAGGCCCTCATCTCCCCTTCTCGTAGACGCGTACATAATATACTCCATGTCAATCACAGACAATCAAGAAATCGTTTCCAAGTCGGACTGCTCTTGAGTGATGGCCTGATTTGTCGTCTCACTCGGCTGTGTCCATAAAGTGTGTGTGTTCAAATCACATTCACTCCTCCGGACATTCTTTTCAAATGACAGGATATTGCTTTCAACTTTCCCGGAATTCTTTCTCAATGAAATGACACTGCTTCAGATGGAAGAACTTCTGTGGACGATTAGCACCTCTTTCAAAGACAATATAACTACCATCAGTACTACACAATTGCTTCCGATTCGAGAAACAGATCATCGTCTATTGTACCTTCCGAAATTAGCCACTGAAGATAAGAAAACTGGTTCTGATGAGTATTCATGTGTTCATTTCAACTTTTTCTCCCATTTTCTTCCCTTCTAGGGATTGTAAAATGATGCAACCAACAAGCCATTAAATTTTGATTGTGCAAAACGAAATTGAAGCTGCCACCAAATCAGATATCGTAACTATGGTATCACTGAGGGATAATTTCAAGTGTGCTATTTCAAACGCTCTGCTCGATCTTCTGAATGCCGATTATTATTCTTCTCTTTTCTCTAGATTAGATCTCCTCTAATAAATGTTTATACAATATTACCATTCAAATTCATGAAATGTTTCTTTTTGTTGAGATATTGAGTGCATCACTGATTTCAGTACGAGGTTTGTCATTCTTCTTGAATTCGCATTTGTCAAAACGAGACAGTCACATTATGGAATCGGTTTAAAGCAGGTAGCATCCGACATGTTTATTGCATTGAGTTTACATAGTTTGCTTACATAGTTTGTGAATGTGATAGGCAATTACGTGATTTTCGTTCACACAATCATAAAAGCAATGAAACATGTTAACATTCGTGGGACTTCTCGGAGGATTCATTTTCTTCTTCACATGTACATTCACATTTATACACAATTTTGTATTACTCGAAAGATGTTGGTAAAATAGTCATAAGTTGTCATAATCATAGTTCATCATATCAGTGGTCAATACGATCAAAGAAGCAAATTAGAATTGGGTGGGTAGAAAGCCACAAGGTTATTACTATGATAGTAGAAGCGGCCGAATAACCTCGTTTTATATGCATTCATCAGGTTCCTTCACTTGACTGGATCAAGCTTCAGTAGCGTGAACAAGACGAAAGCATACTGCCTTCGTTAGTTTATTCAACACGTACTAGATTAACCATATTGTCACCGTGATAAAATCACATGAACGAGGTGGCATTGCAACTGACACAAGGCTCTTCAAAACTGGTAGCTTAATCCTATACTTCATACCTCTCAACCGATGCATACACACATCAAACTTCTACATCGGTCACATTCAATATGCAATCGTAAAACACACAAGAAGGCACTTTTCAAAACAATAGTCTCATTCCCAATAGATCCACTACCCCATTAAGAAGAAGATACTTCGAATTACAACAGCCAGTTCCCATCTACCTCAATGGACGCCATAGTATATTTTTACTAAATTCAAATTAAACTGAAAACAAGTCACTCAAGGGAGATAATTTTCTCAACAATGAGCTTTGTCGTGCGGTATATTCGTATATGAATTGGTTTCGAAGAAACTGTCTCATGTGAGTGAATTGAATCATGCGTGTGATGAATACATTAGGTGATATCAATAGTATTAGGAAATGCAATTCAAATTCAAGTGGTTCTGATGTCATGATCATCGTTCAGTGTGAAGTGGCCAAACAATTCTCGTCACAGATTGAACAATTCATGGGATGCATGGAATGGAGAGTGGGTGTGACAACTCGGGTTTAGTAGGCGAACCGAATGAAAATGAAAATGTTCAGCGACACTTTGTGAGTTTGATAAGGTAGAATTGTACACTGTCAGGTTACAACAATCGCTTACGTATCACTTAATCTCCGCTTCTACAATGTTTTCAGTCTTGCATGTGTTCGGTCAATTTCTCTTACACGCTGAAAACACAAATGCTTCCATATTTGTTCCCACTTGTGTTATGTGCGACAGAGATGATGGTGAGCGTAGGACATATACGTTGATATGTGAATAGCAAAATCAATGCCTATTTAGTTCTCCCCTTCTTTTCGGAATAAGGGTGACATATTGCGATGAATTTATCACTGCTTTCATTATGATACACTATTTTGTTACTGTGAATGCGCAATTCTACGAAACGCTCTGCTTAATCACTCTTCTTCAGGTTCACTCATGTAGTGTCGTGTTCACACACCAGCGGGAAATTCGACGAAACAACTGGTCACGTTTCTGTATGTTACATTTTATTTTCATCCACAAGTCAAGAAAGTTCAGCTGAATTTTGATTTCATGCTCCATTGTGAACTTGATGTTGACGTTTGCGTGAATGTCAACATATCCACTTGCTGAATGTCACCGCATTCAAAGAATACAGTATCTCTGACGATTATCTATTGCCTCTAATCTCCTCCATGTCACCCTCAAATCCCTGCGCAACTCGTCATTTCTCATTCGAATTCCGTCAGTGATAGATGAATGAAAGCCTTGCCTTACTCCTGAATTGAGCATCATGAATCACTTGACACTTATCATCGGGATTCAGTTGTTGAATGATTTCGAGGCCTTTTGCTGAAGTTGTTTGTGTTGGTCACCTAGGTAGTTTGGTTAGGCAAACTTTCTCCCAATCATTAGGTCACCCTTCCGCCCATCAAAAGTTTCCACTTGTAGAGTGAGAACTTTGACTTCACTCTCTACATCAGTGCCTCAGAATGAATTCTGTCTCGCAATACAGCAATCCTGGTGGCTCATAAAGCATTCGGCTACTGGAACATAATCAAATGACTCGTAAACTCCGACTTCTGGCAGTTGTTGATGCATATGGCGCAACCACCAGCCAGTGTCATAGGCCAGTATGTGCACTCAGTCCCGACCTTGTGGAAATCACTGTTCAAAACAGGACGAGGTTGCATAGATTTCCAGTGAGAAGTCCTGACCAGTGGGGTCCACCAGGTCAGGAGTAAGTACAAATAATTACCGATGGTATTGGCTGGGGCAAGTGGAGCTCAGGCCACGAGTTGGTAATGGCTGAATGGTCTTCGATCTATCCTTGCAATCGGAAGGTCTAGGATGAGGACTTCAGTGGGTTCATACTTCTGATGGGTCCCAAACTAGGATGAAACATCTGTCCAGCACCCTATACTAGTTTTGAATACTTCTCTAAATAATATCATTCTGTGGTCAAGCTTAAAACAAATCAAATGTCTAGAACCTAACTCTAGAGAACTTATATTTTTTTAGTAATAAATACATAAACACAGAACTCAGATTGGAGTCTTATTTTATCTGAAACTACTAATCTTAAATAAATGAATATTAATCCATCTTCGATTTGTAATAAATCTTACAATTCAGAGGAGTTAGAATTCCTGAGCCATTGGATTCTATTCTCGTAATTTAAAGCTGTTTGGTCCAATTCTCCAGATAGGGTCATGTACTAGTACTGTCAAGAGTCTCAAAGTGGGACGAAACAGCCTCTATCAATCTTTGATGAAACTTGAAACCAATGAAATCCCTTCAAACTAACACTAACTAAAATACGGTTTCTGATGTGATTTTAATTCTTCTTCACTGATTAATGCCTTGTAACATTTAATGATTTTATGACTGAAAAAGCAAGAAAAAGTACTCGAGAGTTGATGAAGATTATCAAGCAAGGACGAAACAGCTATCTAATACTACCTGACGGTTTTCTAGTGATTCTCTAACTGATGTCAGCTTATGACGAAATCCAGTAACCAATCAATGAATTCCGCACAAAAACCATAATCGGATTATTTATATTGACACAGAATGTGCAATAATTGATTATTCAGTGATAGATTGTCTATCACAGAATTTGAAAGTAGTTTCTAAAGTCAGAGAGAAATTAGATGATAGTCAACGACTCACCGACTCAAGTGAAGTGACGGTTGGAAATTGAATATTGTGAAAATGAGGTATTCGAGAAAAGAAGCGAGGTGGTCGACAACGTCGACTTGACAAGTGGGCAGAAGGTCAGAACAAAGCATTGACTAGTAAAATATTATAAAATGACGACTGATAATAGTGAATAATTTGTTCAGTGAATCATACACGATCAAAAACAAACAGTTGACAAGTTTTAAGCACATGCACAGAGTGAGTATGTCATTTTCACATAACCAACTAAAGACTTCTATACCACCTCATTTATATTTTCAACCCCTTTGTTATCATCCCTTAATCTTATCTTCCATATAAACGTGTTACAAGGTCTTGCAGATAGAATGCGTAGACTTACGACAAAACCAGAGGACCAGCGTAAAGAAATAAACGTCCTATCCAAAATGCTACTCGAAAACAACTACCCTAAAGAATTTATAAAAGATAATATAAAAAAGAAAAAATAGGGTAAAACCGGAGAACAACAAGAAAAAAGAATGGAATAAAACAGTCTCAATACCGTATAAAAATGGTACATCAGAGGCAGTACAAACAAACCTCAAAAATATCGGCCAACGAACAACGTTTAAAACGACGAATCTAATCAAAAATAAAGTCAATCCACTGAAAGATCTCATAAAAATGATGGATAAAAACAATTTAATTTATAAAATATCTTGTGCTGACTGTCCGACTAAATATGTGGGGCAAACGTCCAGATCACTCAAAATAAGAGTGAATGAACATAAACGCCTGACCAAAGGTCAACCGACAGGGACACAAGCTTACAGGAATCTTGACTGATTACAACTATCAACAACTTGGAATATAATTCTAAATACAAACACATGAATGAACGTGAAATATAACTCTGAACACACACACACACGCACAAAACATGAATGAGCAAAATAAATTATAATAACGAACTGTATATATGAGTACAAATCATAAATGTGTGAATAAAACAATTCCAACAGTGGTGTGAACACGGGCAGTAGTAACTTTGCTCGAAATATTACCAATAACAAAACTTATCATTGTGTGTAAACTATTGAAATATAATTATACTTTACTTGTGTTTCATTTCCTCCCCTTACAATCTAACATTACTTAATCGGTTCATTTGTTTTTACTAGCCTTTATCGACTACTTCCATCTGAACATTTGTTTATTCGTGTAATCATACTGTTTTTTTCATTATTCGTGTTATCACTGATTGCCTCACTTTTTCATCCTTATTATTGATAAGACGATTATTATTATTATTATTAATACTACTGTTACGACTGATTGCACAATTTGTATTCACCATCGTATTATCCTATAGACAAAACACCATGATTGGTCTATATTTGAATTTTGTTTGTAAACTTATACATATTAGAGTTAAGCCCGATGAGATCTAGTTGAAACCAGAATACTGTTCGCTTAAATGTGTTGTTCTAAAGAGTTAAGAGGTGAGAAAATAGACTTAGGTCAAGTTAAAAGGTCATATTGAGAAACAGAATAACAGTGAAGACCACTAAACTAAATATCAAAGGCACAATAGTACATCTGTTATGGTATCAAAATAAAGTTTACTTACTTTTTTGGTTGTCAAGTTGGTGAATTGGTAAAGATGACAAAATCAAGTGCAGATTGTTGTATTTGATCAGTGTGTAAAATTATAAAAGTAGTGTGTGCTTACATAGTGAACTTGCTTATCACATTCGTGATGATTTTCTCACTATGTAAACACACACTACTTTTATAATTTTACACACTGATCAAATCCAACAATCTACACTTGATTTTGTCACCTTTGCCAATTCACCAACTTGACAACCAAAAAAGTAAGTAAACTTTATTTTGATACCATAACAGATGTACTATTGTACCTTTGATGTATGGTTTAGTGATCTTGAATGTTATTTGGACTTTAGTATATCCTTAATTGGCGGATGGTGACTAGGAGTGGTCGGGGATGCGCATTTCGTCGCATTTGGGACTCGTCAACTGGACGTAACTGCATTTCTCAGTGAATGAGTGATGATGTTCCCACCGAGGCTCAAACCCACTTCCCATAGTTTCAAACGGCAAAGCGTTATCCACTAGACCACTTGGGCGACGAGAGCCACCTCTTGTGCAACGGGTCATACTAATTATTGAATTGAATTTTTGATTTTCCCGTCGATTGATTGGACCGAAGTGCTCGGTCTCAGATTGACACGTCGGCTTCTTGTGCGGATGCTTCGACGATGTCTGGGCATTTAATTAGTATTTAATTGGTGGATGGTAGATTCCACTGCTGGTCACTAATAAAAAATAAAAATATCATGTAAATTAGTATGATCCGTTGCAGAAGAAGTGACTCTTGTGGCCTAAGTGGTCTAGTGGATAATGCTTTGGCGTTTGAAACTATGGGAACTGGGTTTGAATCTCAGTGGAAACATCATCACTCACTGAGAAGTGCAGGCACATGCAGCTGACGAGTCCCGTATAGGAAGAAATGCGCATCCAGGATTCCACTGCTAGTCACCATCCACCAATTAAAGACTGATTCAATCCCCAGACATACTCAAAGCATCTGCATAAGAAGTTGAAATGTCCACCTGAGTACAAGCACATCGGTCCAATCAATCGACCGGGAAATAAAAAATTCAATTGAATTACAATACGTCATTTTAAATTGACCTCGGTCTATTTTCTCACTCCTTAATTCTTTGTGATATTTATGCCGAGGTGTTCCTAATTCAGGTTTAATAATACTTTGATAAAGCTATTAGCAGCGTTAAATAGCTAAACGTCAGTAAAAGTGACAATATCGTTTTGCTTTTCATCCATTGGGAAATACTAGAAAACATTTATTATAATGAAAAGATACCCTTGTCAACTGTTAAATACACAGAAATGTGAAAATGACATACTCACTCTGTGCATGTGCTTAAAACTTGTCAACTGTTTGTTTTTGATCGTGTATGATTCACTGAACAAATTATTCACTATTATCAGTCGTCATTTTATAATATTTTACTAGTCAATGCTTTGTTCTGACCTTCTGCCCACTTGTCAAGTCGACGTTGTCGACCACCTCGCTTCTTTTCTCGAATACCTCATTTTCACAATATTCAATTTCCAACCGTCACTTCACTTGAGTCGGTGAGTCGTTGACTATCATCTAATTTCTCTCTGACTTTAGAAACTACTTTCAAATTCTGTGATAGACAATCTATCACTGAATAATCAATTATTGCACATTCTGTGTCAATATAAATAATCCGATTATGGTTTTTGTGCGGAATTCATTGATTGGTTACTGGATTTCGTCATAAGCTGACATCAGTTAGAGAATCACTAGAAAACCGTCAGGTAGTATTAGATAGCTGTTTCGTCCTTGCTTGATAATCTTCATCAACTCTCGAGTACTTTTTCTTGCTTTTTCAGTCATAAAATCATTAAATGTTACAAGGCATTAATCAGTGAAGAAGAATTAAAATCACATCAGAAACCGTATTTTAGTTAGTGTTAGTTTGAAGGGATTTCATTGGTTTCAAGTTTCATCAAAGATTGATAGAGGCTGTTTCGTCCCACTTTGAGACTCTTGACAGTACTAGTACATGACCCCATCCGGAGAATTGGACCAAAAAGCTTTAAATTACGAGAATAGAATCCAATGGCTCAGGAATTCTAACTCCTCTGAATTGTAAGATTTATTACAAATCGAAGATGGATTAATATTCATTTATTTAAGATTAGTAGTTTCAGATAAAATAAGACTCCAATCTGAGTTCTGTGTTTATGTATTTATTACTAAAAAAATATAAGTTCTCTAGAGTTAGGTTCTAGACATTTGATTTGTTTTAAGCTTGACCACAGAATGATATTATTTAGAGAAGTATTCAAAACTAGTATAGGGTGCTGGACAGATGTTTCATCCTAGTTTGGGTCCCATCAGAAGTATGAACCCACTGAAGTCCTCATCCTAGACCTTCCGATTGCAAGGATAGATCGAAGACCATTCAGCCATTACCAACTCGTGGCCTGAGCTCCACTTGCCCCAGCCAACACCATCGGTAATTATTTGTACTTACTCCTGACCTGGTGGACCCCACTGGTCAGGACTTCTCACTGGAAATCTATGCAACCTCGTCCTGTTTTGAACAGTGATTTCCACAAGGTCGGGACTGAGTGCACATACTGGCCTATGACACTGGCTGGTGGTTACGCCATATGCATCAACAACTGCCAGAAGTCGGAGTTTACGAGTCATTTGATTATGTTCCAGTAGCCGAATGCTTTATGAGCCACCAGGATTGCCGTATTGCGAGACAGAATTCATTCTGAGGCACTGATGTAGAGAGTGAAGTCAAAGTTCTCACTCAACAAGTGGAAACTTTTGATGGGCGGAAGGGTGACCTAATGATTGGGAGAAAGTTTGCCTAACCAAACTACCTAGGTGACCAACACAAACAACTTCATCAAAAGGCCTCGAAATCATTCAACAACTGAATCCCGATGATAAGTGTCAAGTGATTCATGATGCTCAATTCAGGAGTAAGGCAAGGCTTTCATTCATCTATCACTGACGGAATTCGAATGAGAAATGACGAGTTGCGCAGGGATTTGAGGGTGACATGGAGGAGATTAGAGGCAATAGATAATCGTCAGAGATACTGTATTCTTTGAATGCGGTGACATTCAGCAAGTGGATATGTTGACATTCACGCAAACGTCAACATCAAGTTCACAATGGAGCATGAAATCAAAATTCAGCTGAACTTTCTTGACTTGTGGATGAAAATAAAATGTAACATACAGAAACGGGACCAGTTGTTTCGTCGAATTTCCCGCTGGTGTGTGAACACGACACTACATGAGTGAACCTGAAGAAGAGTGATTAAGCAGAGCGTTTCGTAGAATTGCGCATTCGCAATAACCAAATAATTTATAATGTTAATATTAATAATGTATTTCTTCCATCCAAAAAGTGTACTTGTGATACAATTGGAACTTTCAGCATTAATCACAATATTGAATCTAATTTCCTCAAGTTTTAAATTAAAATTAATGACACAGAAAATTTGCCACATTTACAATAGAGGTGTTGTCAAAATCATGCAGCATTTAAAATGGAAATAACAATAATAATGATAAAACCAAGCTTATAACAATAATACAAGTGACAATTCCCGTATGCTTTTTTCACACAGTATTGTCAATGCGGTACAGAAATCCTAGCATTTTAAAAATATTGAATGTAATGTTCTCTTTACATGATATGGTTAGGGGAAAAACAAAGATTACAGCAGTCATAGAGATAAGTTGGTGTTTGCAATTCTGAGAGTAGAAAACAGAGAAGTAACAGGACCATAAATATAATAGAAATAACAAAAGTAAAACTTGAAGGTATATAAGGATGGATGGAGGAAATTGTTTATTTACTAGACGAAGAAAGGTTAGTTAATTCTTGCCTGACACTATTTTCATCATATAAAATACGTGCCAAGTATGGTATCATAGAATTTTTATAGTTAGACGTGGGAGTATACAATTTTCTGAAGTTACTCCTTATTCTACCAGGGGAGGAGATGCAAGGTGAAAGCTGAGCGTAAAGTGGATGCTCCAAGTCAGACAAAATCCCTCTAGCAAATTTATCGCACGAAGTCAAGTGCCTATCGACAACGACGTTAACTATGTGGTCCACTGGGACACCATTCGCCTTATTGACAGTCTTCAGTATTCTACGAATTGTGACATAGTCTTTTTTAAGCAAACCAGGGAAGAATAAGGGTGAACAATAAAAAAGAATAGGTAGGATGCAAGAGTTTATGAACTGTAAGAGGAGGGGTTGAGTTATACCCGAGTGTCTTAACTTATTAATGTTAAATGTCAGGCGGAATATTTTACTGGAGATTGCTAAGACATGGGAAGACCAGGAGAGATCAGAAGAGAGAATGAGTCCAAGATACTTAATTTCTGATTTGATTCCTATATCATTGTCGTCAATTTTACAGCTGTCATGAGAATCGATGACTTCTTTTAGCTGTCGTTTACATCTTAAGCTGAAATCAACAGTATGACACTAAGAAGGATTCAGTTTAAGACCGTTAGACTCAGACCATTTGCTGACTGCCGATACAAAGCTATTTATTTTGGTACAATCTCCTTGGGAGTTAACAGCCATTGAAACCGTTAAATCATCAGCGTACTTCACAAATTTTATTTCATCAGAGTGAGGCAAGTCATGTAAGAAGAAAGAAAAAAAAAAGGAGAAAGAACAGCGCCTTGAGGGACACCAGCTTGAGTAGGCAATGAAGTGGAACACTTCCCTTTATATACAGTGTACTGCTTTCTTTCTGAGAAATAGGAATGTAACCAGTTAACAGCCCAACATTCTGTTTGACTAGCAGCAAGTTTATTTAATAAGATGTCCCTAGGGACCGAGTCAAAAGCAGATGTATAGTCTAGGAAGGCACAACGAACAAATTTAGCCCCCTTATCTAGACTGGAAGCAATGTTATGATATAAGACGGCAGCTGCATCTAAAGTGCTTCTACTGTGCTTATAGGCAAATTGCTTAGGGTCATAAAAGGATTTAAGCGAAGGTACAAGACTAAGTAAAAGTAATTTCTCCATAGTTTTCAAAAAAGGAGAGGTAATATGAATGGGTCTAAATTTGACACATGCTCCAGTGGAAGATTTAGGTATGAGTGCAACTTCAATGTCCTTCCTAACGACAGGCACAATATTATCGGAAAAAGATTTGTTAAATAGATCAGTGAGAGGGTGACACAGAATATCAGATTATTTTTTAAAGATAATACTAGGTATATAATCGGGACCTGAGCTCTGGGAAGGGTTTAGAGACTTGAGGCACTTTCGAACATCATTTGTGTTAAAACCTGGAAAGGGGCTGTTATTAACACAAGTGATGCTGGGAAGCATGGCATTTAAGGGAGAGTAAATAAAAGATTTGTTAAGAGCACATACATCAAAAGAATATGGAATATTGTTTGTCTGCTTACCACCAGTGATTTCCTTAAATAGTTTCCACATATTAGAAGGATTTTTTCAGGATATGAATTTATGGTTATATATTACATTCAACCTCTGCATTTGAGACTTAATTAAGAAGTTTGTTCTGTTTACACCACTTTTATCTTTCATCTTATACAGTTTTTCCTTCTCTCTACGAAGCTTTTTAAGTTGAGGCGAGAAGAAACGGTCAAATTTGACAAATAGTGTTTCTTTTGGACAGCAGATTTCAAAACAGAATTTCAGATAGGATGTGATATTGGCGATATTGTCATCAAGTGAATCATCATTAAACAGATCCCATCTTGTGTCACTGAGCCTGATTCTAAGATGATGTACGTTCTCATTTGAGTAATATCTGTGAACAACTTTCTTGGACAAGTTTGAGAAGGATTTCCTGTGTAACGTTGCGTAAATTTTGGGTAAGACTCGTACAAAACAATGATCAGAATTGAAGAGTGGGGCTCTTTTACGAGCTTCGTATATTCCAGAATCATTTATAAATACTAAATCAAGTGAAGTATTTTGTCGAGTTGGGAAATTAACAACATTTTCATGGCCCAGCAATATTATAAAATTGTAGTCACAGGAGTTGAAGCCACCAGTAACTATAGATAAGGAGTTACCAAACGAAGCAGCAGCAAAATTAGTGAATCCATCAGAGAAGATAGATAATTTTGAGGGACTGCAACAAGGTGTGATATAAATATTTGTGACAAAAATGAAGCTATACCTAGATAAGTGTTTAGGTCGACATTTGACAGTTATACAATCAATATTGTCATTTGCGAATTTGAAGCAGACGTTGTTGGCAGTAGACCACTGAGAATTAATAAAAGTGGCAAAACCACCACTTCTCTTCTTCTTTGAGCTGTATCGGTCTTGTCTGTAGATTGTGAACCCACTTAAGGAGACTAAGTTGTCGTCATATGAATCATGGAGCCAAGTCTCTTGAAGAGTGATCACACCAGTATTACAATATATATTTGAGTGTAATAGAGAATGCAAGAAGATAATCTTGGTCGATAATGACCTGAAATTTGTGCTCATAATGAAAGCAGTGATAAATTCATCGCAATATGTCACCCTTATTCCGAAAAGAAGGGGAGAACTAAATAGGCATTGATTTTGCTATTCACATATCAACGTATATGTCCTACGCTCACCATCATCTCTGTCGCACATAACACAAGTGGGAACAAATATGGAAGCATTTGTGTTTTCAGCGTGTAAGAGAAATTGACTGAACACATGCAAGACTGAAAACATTGTAGAAGCGGAGATTAAGTGATACGTAAGCGATTGTTGTAACCTGACAGTGTACAATTCTACCTTATCAAACTCACAAAGTGTCACAGAACATTTTCATTTTCATTCGGTTCGCCTACTAAACCCGAGTTGTCACACCCACTCTCCATTCCATGCATCCCATGAATTGTTCAATCTGTGACAATAATTGTTTGGCCACTTCACACTGAACGATGATCATGACATCTGTCATTTTCAGTCAAGAAGAATCCTGGAAGTTTACCACCGAAATCCTGTTGCTCGACAAGTATCTCCGGAGGAGTGAATTTGCCTAAAGCACATTTAATGGACACTGCTGAGTGAGACGACACATCAGGCCATCAGTCAAGAGCATTCAAACTTGAAAATGATTACTTGATTGTCTGTGATTCACATGGAGGATTTTGTGTGTGTGTGTGTACGTGTACGAGTGGAGGAGATGAGAGTCTGCGGGCGTTCGCAAATCCAGCTGAATGGGACTTTTCAATTCATTTGCTGATTCAGACGTTTCACAGGATCATTTCAGGCATTTGTCTCTTCACACAGAAACCATGATTAATATCGTATGGTTGCGGTATTACATTTTCCTGCCCACACCAGCACGATGTCTCATGGAATTTCCTCTGCTAATTCACTATCACATATGAAAAAGAAAATTGCTAGTAGTAGAGAGGATTTCTGCTGACAGACATCTCGTCTGATATACGTCTAATATACGCCTGCAACACCACATCACAACTATAACCATGCTAAGCGACACTATTTAGTTTGGCTACCAAATCACCCATTATTACTCATCTCCAAACTCACATCATTTCCTCCATAACGTCTTATTACCAACGCACCACTCGAGATGTAGAAGTTGCGGAGCAAAGTAGCGATGGCATGGATGAAAATAACATATCAATTATTAATAGAATAATCGGAATAGGCAAACTAATTAGTCGAATATATTTCCGTTTTAGTTCCTTTCCGTAAAGAAGCATGCAAACACAATCTCGTATGTCGTAAACATAGGCTGAACAGAACTGAAATTTTCAAGTCATTCTGACACAAATCGAGGAGAAGAAAATTCCTGATTCTTTGTTTGTGAAGTTTTCACAATCGAATATATGATTTCTCTGATGTCATCAATAGTCATCACAAAAGCGAGCGTGTCTACATGACGCCGTCTATAACTGACAAATTGACATGAAACAGACAACAAGTCGTACGAAATTCTAAATGGTTTTCCATCCAAGGAGATGTTCACATGGCTAACTGGTACATGCACACAGTGACCTGAATACACTTCAACAATCACATTATCATCATCATCATCATCATCATCAAATCACGCACTTTTACACAATCAGTCGACTAACGCACAATATTTCACTTTTCGTGTTCTCAAAGGTGGATTAATAAATCTCTTCCGGAAAATCACGTCCACTGTTACCTTTCAACTTAGAAGGTCATCACATGAGTCAATCGGTTGAGTGTGAAGCGGAAATCAGCCACTGTCAAAGTGGACAGCGATCAAAGTGCTAGTTGATTAATCTCTTGATTGTTATGATTATACGAACACTTAGGCGACGTGTTACTTTCGGTCACGTTCAATTTGACATGAAGTCTTCTGCATGAACGTAACCTGATTTAACACGATGCTTTCTCAAGTTGATTTCACGAATGATGGTTACTACCGATTTCAGCCTTTAACGATCATTGCTAGTGGAAAGAAGCAGTAATATTGAAGAGGAGAAGGAATTACAGGCCGACGATATCGAAAAGAACCAGGGGGTTTCGATGCACCACGGAAATGGCAGAGACGTGTTTGAATTCTGGCGGTCGGATCAGTCAGAGCATATCATACGCTATCATTAACCCTTTTACTAGATTTATCAAGTGTGAATGTATATACGTCTTCTCTGATTGTCTATACATTTAGAATTCGAGTGAAGTTTGTCAGAGCTAATCAAAATTAAAGTATTATTACTCCATCGGTTGTGAAGAGAATCAATTACATCATAATTGTTGAGGCTTTTATATACGTTCATATTTTATATGTAAACTTGTAGTGAAGATGTCTGTGAATAGATTATGCAGGCTTCTCCAGTAGATCATCCATTATACGAGTGCACTCACACCCACCTCTATATGAATTCTTGCAGCTTACACTGATATATTTAGCGTACCATGCAGGTTATGCATACGGAAGTCATGTCATGAGCCTGATAACTTCATGACACTGTTCAGTAGTGATTGAAGGCTTCTCGATACGCCTATCAGATTTCAGGTGTCTGTCTGAAAACGTCTCCACGTGTTAGATATTTAAGCGGCTGTATAATGATCAATTTATGACACAGCTTCCGTGTAAAGTTTGGCTTGTGCAAGTTGGTATGTAATAAACTCACAACTTTGACTTTTGTTTGTTCTGCTATATCATATCGAAGACTGAGTGTCGCATCAAGAAACGCAGTTCCATCAGCCTGCTTCACACATCCACCAGAAGCTGTTTTCAGTGTCTACATAGTGAATACAGAGTTGCCATTAACACTCAGTTGAAAATAAGAGAATCGGGGAACGTACAATTCAACAAATAAAGTGGAGGTAATAAAAATGAAAAGCGGCCCAATCACAAGGCATCCGATGAGTTATATCGCCAGCGCCCAATGATAACACAGTGGAGATCGTAGGTGGAAGAGATAAGAAACTATGAGCATTCGTGGCGCCAGCTAATGAGGACTGAACAAGGTGGAAAAAGTTGAATACGTGATGCCTCACTTGGAACTCATGATATCAACATGGTATAAATGATGATAATGACAAATAACAAATAGCATTCGCAGTTCATATGACTTGACATAATCTAGTTGGAGTTGATGAAAACTAAGTTGATACTGCACTCTTTATTTTTACTATAGATAAATTCTGATTTTAAACGTTCACAGATATTGAAAACAGGTGACCAATACTGTCCATCATTTTCCATGTCTTTCTCTATTGATATCATCCCGCGATCAAACTGAGAATACTCATAAATTAATGAAAACTAACTCGTCAAAAATAAATCAAAATCGCTTGATAATTATGAGGTTACTCATTGTCTGTAATTTGTGTGTGTGGAATTGGAGGTGACCAATTCGAATCTGAGGAACAAAAGTGTGTCTTTCTTTCCTTCCAAAATCGTTCGATTTTAGTTTGATTTTTGAGCCGATATGCCTACGATTAAATGAACTGTGTGAAATTGTTTACTAGTAATCCTGCAGGTGCGTGTCAGCAGATACCTCTCATGCAACAGAGCAATCACACTGACAATTTCATCAGAAAAGTACGAAATGTTGAAGGAATGGAATTTTGTGTAGTGAAAATCTACTCACATGCATTTTGTACATTTGTGAGGTGCCATTGACAATGGAGTCACTCAACGAAATCAAGAACTAACACAGGTGAATGTCAATAGACTCATTGAAATAATTAGTTATTTCTCGCTTTCAAAGGCTGTCTGTGAGTGTAAAGTCGTTCATTCACCATTCGACTGGTGGCGCATAACTACTCTCGGTCTCTCACCTTTTGTGTTATCAATCAATATATTGTGTTGTTCGTTTGACTGGTGAGTAGAAATTGGAATTCGACGAGAAGTCTAGATTTTGTTTGTATTTTCTGGGTTCCTATTCAGCTGGCTACTTGGTTAACTGTATTTGCGTTCTCTGTCTAATACCATGGCTTGTTCAGCTTTCTTTGCATCAGGTTTGCGCGAGTTTCGGACACCTGTGGTGGCTGTTTTCTTTCTATTGAGCATCACACTGAGATATCTATGGCTTATGTAAAAAGAATGGAGTTCGACTCCTGGTGGACCTGCAGTCTGGCCTCACCATGAGTTCACTGCAGATGCTTTCACAACACGAGATTGGAGATTTGTGTCAGTTCTTCATGTGTGTGAACACTACGTAAGCGTCAGTGTGAGTGTCAGTATGAGTGTTAGTGTCCGTGCATAGTGCATCAGATAAATCGGTCGAGATTCAATGATATTCTCACACATGTTTGAATTATACTCAGTCATGTCAAATAACATCAATACCGAAACATTCCTCGAGTACGTAGAGGGAAGAATTGATGAATGCAAACTGATATATGGTGAAGCCACAGCCAATGAAGCCATTCACTCACAAACGAATAACTTGATCATGTTTTTTCACGTAGACAATCGGAATTATTTTTGTTGAGTAGTCTGACTGTCATAATAAGAATAAGAAAATGTCACTCGAAGTGAGTCTCTTCATTCGAATCGACCGAATCGATCCTAACTGCTGAAATAATTACACACGAATTTTCAGGAATTCGTTGTCTCCGCTGTACGATCTTGTCGCTTGTGTAGTGAGTGAATTCACCTCAGTAGTGCTGAATATATTGTGGTGAGTAGTGGCTGCAAGCTAAAATCCTAGACAAGAATTTACGTCAGTGCTTGCGTCCAGAATCAGTGCCGCGAGAAAAAAATAATAGAGAGTCTAATTAGTGCGCTTCAAAATTCAGTCACTCACAATTCATACAATGGGAAAATGATTGTCCTATAAATGTCATTCGTTTCTCAATCAATTTTGATGTTCTTTGCACAAGTTGAGTTTAAGGGATTGATTTGTACTTGAAGTTGGTTCATGGAGTGATATCAATCAGAAAACAGTTGAATAGCATTTGAGAATACTGTACAGCGAGTTGGTCATCTAGGTTTTCGACTGCCTGTTAGGCTTCAATGCCTCTTGTTGCCTCATCAACTAAGCGGACCGAAATGTTTAGCCTCTTTTCACGTGTTGGCGCTTTCCAGTGAGTATTCCACAACGAGGTGTGGTGATGAATGTGAAGTTATTGAGATGTATTGAGTTTCATGTCCCGTCTGTCTGATGTGTTAGTGTGTGTTGCTGTTCCAAATGCAGTCATCCACAGGAAGACCCGGATTATGAAATGCATCAACTTTCGTACAACGAGCATCAAGCACATCGTCTATTACCAAGCTGGTTTACATCCACGTACGTACTTCTTGTAACAGTTTGTTGATGTGATATAATCAATTTTCCCGTGTGATATACATTTTCTAACGCACATCATATATCTGCCCAGATAGAAACAGTAATCTGAGCAATGATCTACAGTTTCGATTCTGTTTCTTGATATCGTCACTGTATTTTGTATTGGCCTTTTCTGGAATCAAGTTAAATCAAATTATAACTGAATTGATGATTGTCACACAAGCAAAGACAAACAGATTCAGTCGAATTCTGATTGGTCCCTAGAAGTAACCAATGAACGGAATGGTGTCGTGTGTTAGTGGTATAAATAGTCCTACAAAATATTCTGTCAGTGTTGAGTTAGTTAGTGACTATTCAGTACACATTTCAGGTGAGTTCCAGTGGTATGAATATTCATGTGATATATTGTGTACTATATAATTACCGTCTGAGGAAGTTTCGCATTCTCGTTAACAAAATATGTGTGTCTGTACAGTCCACTGGTAATTTACAATTCATCATATCTAGTATTGTGCAGAGTGGAAACATTGGCAATCTGTACATTTGTTTGCAATAGTAGAAGCGAATAGCTGCAGTCGTTCATAAGTTCTGTATTAAATGTCTTCGTGATTTAAAGCTGTCTCTGTTTATTCTGTGATCATTTGTGATAAGTCTGTTTCAAGAATTTTCTTGATATCTCATCTGTAAAACGAAGACACGAGACTCAATGAAGATCTGTTATATGCTGAATTAGATTCTGAACATACCATCCAACAACACCCTCATCAACCGTTAACGTCACTTTGACTTCCCCTTGGATCGAAAAGCAATTAGAATTTCGTACAACTTCGTGGTTGGCTCATATCAATCAGTCAGTAGTATACGGCGTCATGTAGATACGCTTGCTTTCCTGATGATTATTGGTGATGTCAGATAGATCACATTTGTCATTGTGAATACTTTACAGACAAAATAGTGCTAAGATTTCATGTCGTCGAAGTATGTTTAAATTATTTAAAGATGTGACTTTCTGTTTAGCTAATGTTTACGGATTATTGAATCGTATTTGCATAGCACTTTTCGAAAAGGCACTTAGAGAGAATTACATTCAGACAAATTGGTTTGCTGAATCCGATTATTCCAGTATCTCTTGAGAAGTCAGTTTCGTCCACGCCATCGCTAAATTGCATCGCGATTCGTAAGTCTGGAGTGGTGCATTGGTGTGAAGACGGTATTGAGGCAAAGATATGAGTTTGGAAATGAGAGATAATCGGCGATCTTGTGGCCAAACAAAACTGAGTTGCTTAGAATAGTAATAATTGTGATGTGCTGTTGCACGCGTATACTACACTCGAAACTGAAAGCAAAAGCGATAATCTCTCTCTGTTATTCATTTCAAATTACATCATCATGTTTTTCCTTTCCTACATAATTTTAGTGAGATGGTGTCTCAGAGGTCAAAACTACACCTCATCATGATCGTCGGACTGTTCATCCTCAGTATGATGAGGATTAGATCACAAAGCTTCTTTCTCCCAATGACACTTGGACCGAATGGTAATTTTTAATTTTTTTATATTTGTAAATGACTCAATTGAGTTTGATATCGCTCTGACTAATTATGGAAACAAATTGCTTCGCTAAATTCTTGAAGCTTCTCACTGGTGACTGACTGACATCTCGAGTACCTGGAATTCCAGTGACAGTTCGTGGTCACAGTGAGAACACATCCGCACAAGTGATGAGAGTGGATGGTGGTGGTGCTATATATTGCTGGTTAGCGAATGTGAGAAAACATTTGCCACTGGATTCTGAAATGATTCCATCCACACAAGGTCTTTAAAACAATTTCCTCCTAAAAATACGCAGTTACATTATTTGTTAAATACTTCGTTTTAAAACCTAGTTTGCAAGAGGCACCACGGATAACCATGTTTCTGGAGAACAGGTGAAACGCAGCGACCACTCACGTGCACCTGTTTCGACAGCCTAGTTTGGGAATCACCAAAAACGGCTCAAAATCAGAAATTCAGGTTTCATCTTAAGCCAGCTCGTTAACCATTCAGCCACTGCGGATGCCAATTCGGTGATTGAGCTTTGCTTATCTGCCTGAAAATACGATGAAGCTGTTCTCGAGACCCAGAAATTAGGCACTCCAATATAGTTTGATTGTTCCGTGTTAAGTGTACATTCTGCCTGTTAATACGAAAAGAAGAGTGATTGACATCCCTCATTTACTTTTCATGGTGATTCGAGGTCCATAGGAAAGTTATGGACTGACAGACTGCTACTGACATAAAATGAGTGACGATTGTGAGTGGAATGGAATTCTGTATTCCTCGTGAAATGTATCAATGACTTGGAAATCCACATTGACGATCTCTACAAAGCAACCTTTGAAACTCAACGGATCAGCAGATTATTGTTATTTCGCTTCATTCATGAACTAGGTCTACTTGCAGAGATTTCAATCCTTTCCTTTAAACCATTCATTTGTCTTTTTGCTGATTTCAAGATGAAGTAACTGTCAAATTTGATAAGATCAATTTCACTTTGGACAAACAGCATAACCTAACAGTTGAGGATGTGAAATGCACTTACAAGGTTCAATTTGGCACATCCTTAACCGAAGAGGAATTGGCAACCAAAAGTGGAAAGCGTCTAGGTTCAAAGTGAGTCCTTTTAAAGTGTGAATTATGCGACATTTGAAGTTTTCGATAAAGGTTACATCTAAATCTGCTGATAATGGTGATGCAAATGCACTCAGCGTATTCTCGGGAATACAACATGCATTTTCCAATGAACCCCACGTCCATAGCAGAAATGAGGCCTTTTTAGGTTGCTGTTGTCATATGTGTACTGTATCGTACTTGTGGTGTCACGTGAAATGGCCAGTTTGTTTTCAGTCTCATGTATTTCCAGTGAACAAATTTAAACAATAGGTGACAATGCTAATAATATTGATAACATGAGCTGTAGTGGTAGAATGAATCTAGATGTGTTTTTTATAATTTCAATCGCTACTGCAGTTTTCGACATAATGTTTTCAATTGAGAGCGCTTCACTGCCTTGTTGATGAGAACATGAGTGCCTCGAAGCGTTTCACATTCTCAATGTCCATGGTAGGTTTCCACGATCATCTGTATTCTCCAAAGGCTGACTTCACTGAATTTTCCGAATATATGACAGTCAACACCTGAGAAGACTCCTCCTCATTGAATGCCTCTAATATGATTGAAGTACTAACTGAAGTTGAGACAGTCTCACAAATCCATCTTGGTGTCATTCATTTTGTTGATTTCAGTTCCACATGTGAACGAAACACATGCGAACTGATTGCTTGATTGTTGACTGTACTCTGAAAGTGAACGTATCGAATGTGTCTTATCTCGGCTTATTCCACTCAACATGTCGATGATCTGCGGACTAACGTCACAGTATCCTTTGCGCTGTAATATTCTCAAAGCAATACATTCTTTTATGAAGTTCACAAATAGTCTCAGTCAAAATGTTCCCAAACGAAATCCATCAAAATGTCATACAGTCTGTTTATTTCAGTTTCAGCTATGAACAAGATTCGCGCAGACAGATTGCTCTAATACTGAATGTATAAGCACTGTGTAAGCGAGTCATTGGAATATATCCTATCTCGCCATCAGAATTTCTTCGAATCCCTGTTGGTCGTCTCATTTCTTGACGATTTCTGAGGAAATATTTCGTTTGACTTTTCACATGAGACAGTTGAAAATTTCTCCTGGTCCATGTCAACATCTTCTCTGGCATCTTCTCGCCGTTTCATATATTCCGCCAAGTCTTCTTCATTGTTCTCTTCGCGTATTCTTGCACGGAAATCTGAAATCAGACTAATTTTTATCGGGTAGGACATCAAGGGCTGTAAGATGCGTTGTTGGAGTGTTGTATTTGCCTTAGCTGATTGATGTTATTGTTAATAGACACTTGAAAACGTGCAAGGAGTTAGCTGAATGCATCTCATGTGACATCGGAAATCCTCTCTACTACTTGCAATTTTCCCCTTATGTGTACTAGTGACATAGCGGAAGAAATTCCGTGATAAACTATGTAGGTGTGAGCAGGAAAATGTATAACCTCGTGAACAGATAAATCCCTGAAATGATCTTGGGGAACTTCTGAATCAGCAAGTGTATTGAAAAGTCCAATTCAGCTGTCTGTGCGACCGCGAACAGGCCCTCATCTCCCTTCTCGTAGACGCGCACATAATATACTCCATGCCAATCGCAGACAATCAAGAAATCGTTTCCAAGTCGGACTGCTCTTGAGTGATGGCCTGATTTGTCGTCTCACTCGGCTGTGTCCATAAAGTGTGTGTGTGTTCAAATCACATTCACTCCTCCGGACATTCTTTTCAAATGACAGGATATTGCTTTCAACTTTCCCGGAATTCTTTCTCAATGAAATGACACTGCTTCAGATGGAAGAACTTCTGTGGACGATTAGCACCTCTTTCAAAGACAATATAACTACCATCAGTACTACACAATTGCTTCCGATTCGAGAAACAGATCATCGTCTATTGTACCTTCCGAAATTAGCCACTGAAGATAAGAAAACTGGTTCTGATGAGTATTCATGTGTTCATTTCAACTTTTTCTCCCATTTTCTTCCCTTCTAGGGATTGTAAAATGATGCAACCAACAAGCCATTAAATTTTGATTGTGCAAAACGAAATTGAAGCTGCCACCAAATCAGATATCGTAACTATGGTATCACTGAGGGATAATTTCAAGTGTGCTATTTCAAACGCTCTGCTCGATCTTCTGAATGCCGATTATTATTCTTCTCTTTTCTCTAGATTAGATCTCCTCTAATAAATGTTTATACAATATTACCATTCAAATTCATGAAATGTTTCTTTTTGTTGAGATATTGAGTGCATCACTGATTTCAGTACGAGGTTTGTCATTCTTCTTGAATTCGCATTTGTCAAAACGAGACAGTCACATTATGGAATCGGTTTAAAGCAGGTAGCATCCGACATGTTTATTGCATTGAGTTTACATAGTTTGCTTACATAGTTTGTGAATGTGATAGGCAATTACGTGATTTTCGTTCACACAATCATAAAAGCAATGAAACATGTTAACATTCGTGGGACTTCTCGGAGGATTCATTTTCTTCTTCACATGTACATTCACATTTATACACAATTTTGTATTACTCGAAAGATGTTGGTAAAATAGTCATAAGTTGTCATAATCATAGTTCATCATATCAGTGGTCAATACGATCAAAGAAGCAAATTAGAATTGGGTGGGTAGAAAGCCACAAGGTTATTACTATGATAGTAGAAGCGGCCGAATAACCTCGTTTTATATGCATTCATCAGGTTCCTTCACTTGACTGGATCAAGCTTCAGTAGCGTGAACAAGACGAAAGCATACTGCCTTCGTTAGTTTATTCAACACGTACTAGATTAACCATATTGTCACCGTGATAAAATCACATGAACGAGGTGGCATTGCAACTGACACAAGGCTCTTCAAAACTGGTAGCTTAATCCTATACTTCATACCTCTCAACCGATGCATACACACATCCAACTTCTACATCGGTCACATTCAATATGCAATCGTAAAACACACAAGAAGGCACTTTTCCAAACAATAGTCTCATTCCCAATAGATCCACTACCCCATTAAGAAGAAGATACTTCGAATTACAACAGCCAGTTCCCATCCACCTCAATGGACGCCATAGTATATTTTTACTAAATTCAAATTAAACTGAAAACAAGTCACTCAAGGGAGATAATTTTCTCAACAATGAGCTTTGTCGTGCGGTATATTCGTATATGAATTGGTTTCGAAGAAACTGTCTCATGTGAGTGAATTGAATCATGCGTGTGATGAATACATTAGGTGATATCAGTAGTATTAGGAAATGCAATTCAAATTCAAGTGGTTCTGATGTCATGATCATCGTTCAGTGTGAAGTGGCCAAACAATTCTCGTCACAGATTGAACAATTCATGGGATGCATGGAATGGAGAGTGGGTGTGACAACTCGGGTTTAGTAGGCGAACCGAATGAAAATGAAAATGTTCAGCGACACTTTGTGAGTTTGATAAGGTAGAATTGTACACTGTCAGGTTACAACAATCGCTTACGTATCACTTAATCTCCGCTTCTACAATGTTTTCAGTCTTGCATGTGTTCGGTCAATTTCTCTTACACGCTGAAAACACAAATGCTTCCATATTTGTTCCCACTTGTGTTATGTGCGACAGAGATGATGGTGAGCGTAGGACATATACGTTGATATGTGAATAGCAAAATCAATGCCTATTTAGTTCTCCCCTTCTTTTCGGAATAAGGGTGACATATTGCGATGAATTTATCACTGCTTTCATTATGATACACTATTTTGTTACTGTGAATGCGCAATTCTACGAAACGCTCTGCTTAATCACTCTTCTTCAGGTTCACTCATGTAGTGTCGTGTTCACACACCAGCGGGAAATTCGACGAAAAAACTGGTCACGTTTCTGTATGTTACATTTTATTTTCATCCACAAGTCAAGAAAGTTCAGCTGAATTTTGATTTCATGCTCCATTGTCAACTTGATGTTGACGTTTGCGTGAATGTCAACATATCCACTTGCTGAATGTCACCGCATTCAAAGAATACAGTATCTCTGACGATTATCTATTGCCTCTAATCTCCTCCATGTCACCGTCAAATCCCTGCGCAACTCGTCATTTCTCATTCGAATTCCGTCAGTGATAGATGAATGAAAGCCTTGCCTTACTCCTGAATTGAGCATCATGAATCACTTGACACTTATCATCGGGATTCAGTTGTTGAATGATTTCGAGGCCTTTTGATGAAGTTGTTTGTGTTGGTCACCTAGGTAGTTTGGTTAGGCAAACTTTCTCCCAATCATTAGGTAACCCTTCCGCCCATCAAAAGTTTCCACTTGTTGAGTGAGAACTTTGACTTCACTCTCTACATCAGTGCCTCAGAATGAATTCTGTCTCGCACAACAGCAATCCTGGTGGCTCATAAAGCATTCGGCTACTGGAACATAATCAAATGACTCGTAAACTCCGACTTCTGGCAGTTGTTGATGCATATGGCGCAACCACCAGCCAGTGTCATAGGCCAGTATGTGCACTCAGTCCCGACCTTGTGGAAATCACTGTTCAAAACAGGACGAGGTTGCATAGATTTCCAGTGAGAAGTCCTGACCAGTGGGGTCCACCAGGTCAGGAGTAAGTACAAATAATTACCGATGGTATTGGCTGGGGCAAGTGGAGCTCAGGCCACGAGTTGGTAATGGCTGAATGGTCTTCGATCTATCCTTGCAATCGGAAGGTCTAGGATGAGGACTTCAGTGGGTTCATACTTCTGATGGGTCCCAAACTAGGATGAAACATCTGTCCAGCACCCTATACTAGTTTTGAATACTTCTCTAAATAACATCATTCTGTGGTCAAGCTTAAAACAAATCAAATGTCTAGAACCTAACTCTAGAGAACTTATATTTTTTTAGTAATAAATACATAAACACAGAACTCAGATTTGAGTCTTATTTTATCTGAAACTACTAATCTGAAATAAATGAATATTAATCCGTCTTCGATTTGTAATAAATCTTACAATTCAGAGGAGTTAGAATTCCTGAGCTATTGGATTCTATTCTCGTAATTTAAAGCTGTTTGGTCCAATTCTTCAGATAGGGTCATGTACTAGTACTGTAGTGAGTCTCAACGTGGGACTACTTCGACTGACTTGATGTGAGAAGATATAATATTCATTCAACTGTTCATATTTTTGTTGTTGCATATTAATGTTTCGTTTGATTCCGTGGGGAACAACACACCTTCTTATTGTCCTGTTCGCTGCAGTCTTCATTAACCGGCTACACGATGGATTAAAAGCTCCCATCTCTACAGAATCACACGATCGCGTTTTTGTTACCCTCTGATTCATTCCGAACTATTCACTTCTCATTTGTTATCCTCTAAAGAGATCGACTGCATTATGTTTTCCTCTGATAAAATCTTCAGTATGAGTCTGAAAAATCTATATTTCACTTACAGTCATTCTTGATCAGTGGGATCTCGATTCAATCATTCTTTGGGTGGCTTGTTGATTATCGTTTCTCGACAGCTGGTCATCTGATCACCATTAGGAAGGCAGCGATTGCAGGTGTGGACCAGAGTCAGCGACAGCCTGTTAGTAATGTTGTATAAGTACAGGTTTCTCGGTTTTTGAGTACTTCTTTCCATATTCTGACCCCCTACTGACTGCGAGTATTTAAAACGACACTTCCTGCCTGGATATGTGAAACGACTGATCAATATCAAATTGAGTCTCTTGACAGAGATTGATCGCTGCTGTTATATTTGTCAGTTAGTGGCTTAATAATCACCATCACCTTATGTTCTCAATGTTTACTTGAAGTCACATTATATCCGCAGTGTAATACTCATCTACATTGACAATATTTTTTATAATGTATTCAGGTCAATGCGTGAATGTACCAGTTAGCCATGTGAACATCTCCTGGGATAGGAAACCGTTTAGAATTTCGTACGACTTGCTGTCTGTTTCATCTCACTTCGTCAGTTATATACGGCGTCATGCAAACACGCTTGCTTTTCTGATGACCATTCAGACAAATCACATTTAATTCATGAATAATTCCCATCCGAACAATAATAGACAAAAGACAAGTAGTTCAGCGAAGAGTCTCTTTCCGGCGAATTCATTTTCATAGCTGTACAATCGCAAAAATATATGGTTATTTGTGTGTGTGTGTGTGTAAACATTAAATTTGTCAAACGAAAATACAGTTAGTAAGTTCAGATGAATTGGATGTTGATAAGAGGATGGCAACAAAAGTGATGAGTTGTCAAAACGATTGTTAAAAAAGAGTTACGTGATAGCATGAGTAGTTTGATGAAAGAGTTGTGCTCAGGGTGTACATGGAAACAAAATAATATACAGAATTACACAAAGGTTTTAAGTTAGAAAAAAGAAAAATAAGCATACAAACAGAAGTAAGGTCAAATCAAACAAACAAACAAACAAAAGTTAGGTCAAATCAACGGAGTTGTTACCATGCGAGTAGAAGTGGTTGGATAATTTTCTTTTGTATGCAGAGTTCTCGTTCCACCAACTGAATGGCTAGGGCTTCTACGATTCAAAGAAGACGGAATCGTACTGTCTTTGGAAGGTTGTTCTTCACTTTGTAGATTACTTCGAAGCAGGAGGCATTTGTTGAGATGGAATGACCAGTGTTGACGAGATGCTCGACTATTGCACTCCTTATACGGCTACCACTTCCTTCCTGCAGCCACGCTGGATAGTGTTCTTTGACCCTTTTTGACAAGATGCGCGTTGAACCACCGATGTACCTGGTTGACTCCACAGCAACAGATGAACTGATATATACACATGGAAGTGGTCGAAGTAGGGATTTTGTCCCTCGGGCTCCTGCAGATCGGCGAGCGACTAGAGGACACTACTCTCAATGTTTCCGCAAAGAAAGTTCTTCTTAAAGAAGTGGAAATTCTCCTACTAAGGACATCACTGAGTAGGTCACCTTTGAAGTCGAGGTTCATATAAAGCATCCTTTTTGTCACGGATCGTGTCTCTTGCTTTTGGATTTTCTGTTTGATGTTTTTGTCAATGAATCTTAATGAACAACCGTTTGTATGAAGATTTCCTTCAGGAATTTTAGATCTTCTTCCATGGTGTCAGAGCTGCAGATGCGTAGGACGCGAGTGGCAAGAGATCTATCTAATAAGGCTTCATTTTCGACTGACTGGTACCCAGCTGTAGAAGCTTGTCAATTGACCGTTCCATGTGTGGGTTTCCTATGGATTGACCTTCTTAAAGTTCCGTCAGCTCTCCTTGTAAGCTCAACATCGAGAAAAGGGATTTTAGATTCATTCTTAATTTTTAGAGTGAACTTTCTAGCTGAATGGTATTTGTTGAATATTTTCAGTAACTGACTGAGATCGTGACCGTCACCACAGATGACAAAGATGTCGTCCACATATCTAACGTACAATTGGAAACTGTCAATGGTTGATTTAAGTGGGCCGTTCTCGAGGCTTGCTATGAAGCAGTCTGCTAGTAATGGGCCCAGTGGAGCTCCCATTGCGATCCCATCTTGTTGTCTGTAAATAACCTCGTTGAATGAGAATTGTACATTGAGTGTACATCTCAGTAGTAGTTCTTTTAAACAGGTCGTCGGTAATCCGATGTTCAGCTGATTTTCGTCGATATAATGACAAATGTAAGAGACAGTTTCTGTGAGTGGAACGTTGGTAGATAGTGATTCAATTTCGAGAGAGGTCATAGGTTTGTTTTTTGCATTGATATCTTTAATGTAATCGACGAATTGCAAAGTGTCACGAAGTGAATAGTGGCACATTCGTTTTCGTACACGTTCTAAAATGTCAGTGAGCCATTTAGCTATTGAATGGTACGGGGAACCTGACATATCCAGAATTGGACGAAGTGGGATGTTGGCTCTATGTATCTTTAGCAAGCCATATAGTATTGGTATTGTTGACTCTGTCGGTGGGATCTGGTCATAGACTTTATGAGTCTTTTAATTTTTGGGTTCGCATTCTTTCAAGGACATCGGTGAGCTGCTTTTCAATCGGTTCTGTTCTGTTTCTTTCGTTGGGTGGTTGCGAAAATTTTGTTTTATCTGACAAGATGTTGTTCATTTTCTCAATATAGTCTTTCTTGTCCATAAGGACTATGCCATTATCCTGGACGAGTTATTAGGAGTTCTCCGTTTTGTTTCAGTCGATTTAATTCTTCTCTATGTTACCTTGTTAGGTGGTTGTATACTTTTGGTTTTGTATTAAGATACTGATAACAGCAATCGATTATTGTTAATTTGAATCGCTGCAATTCTTGTTCGGAGGTTGGGGTTACATCATTTGTTTCTTCGTTTTTCTGGACGACATCTTCAGCGTAGTATTTAGGTTAAAGTGAAATGATTTGAATTTCTTCATTAGTCTCCCGGCAACTACCTTTAGTTAGCTTTGACCGTTTTCTATTGATTGGGATTTTAAACTTTCTGATCGCCTGATTTACTTTTTATTAGTTGGTATATTCCATGTATATTAACTTGTTTACTAATTGCGTTTTCATTTGAGTACCAGGTTTCTAGGAATTCCCTGGCACATTCGATGTTTCCTATGTTTAAGGTTTTGACATTATTCCAATCAAATTGATGTCCATAATCGTCTGTACGCATTGATACTAAAGAATTTATATCATGTATTTTCATGGCCGATTTGTGTTCCTGAATTCTTATTCGAAGGCGACGCACACTTTGCCCGATGTAATGTTCGATACAGTTCATACAACTTATTTCGTAAATGGTGTTAATTTTATCTCCTTTTTCTATCGCATCTTTTGGTTTGCATAAGATCGAATTAAGCGATTCAGCTGGTTTGTGTGCTACGTCTATATCAAACGGTTTCATTATTCTAGCCGTTATTTCAGAGATGTTTCTGATGTATGGTAGGATGAATTTCTTTTTGGTCTTTGGTGATGGTTCTTTGTTGGTGCTTTGATTTGGCTTTAAACACTTTTTATGAAATTTTTTGGATAACCATTCTTCTTGAACACCGTTCGTAAGTATTTTTCTTCCATTCTTTTCACCTCTGGTGTTCTACAATGTGTTTGAACTCTTCTAAATAATGTCTGGACACAGTTTCTTTTGTGAGTAATTGGATTATTGCTAGTATAGTTGAGTATTTGATCTGTGTACGGTGACTTTCTATATACTTGTGTTACTAAATTTCCTGTGTTGGTTCTCCTGATTAAGACATCTAGAAATGGGATTTTGTTATCTAACTCTTCTTCCCTTGTGAATATGATGTCTTTAAATATGTTGTTTATTAATCTATGGGTATATTCTAAATCATTTCTCTTAATTATTACAAATGTATCATCAACGTAACGTACCCAGATTTTCGTTTTAATTATAGGTAGAGCTATTAATTCTAATCTTTGTATAACGGCTTCAGCTATTAATCCTGATATGGGCGATCCCATTGGTGTTCCCTTTATTTGCTCATATATTTGAGTATTAAATTGGAAGTATGTTGTAAGGCATAATTTTATTGGTTCTATTCAAGTTGAACATTGCGTTTTTATGTTTTCAACACTATAGAGTAATTGTTGCATAGTTTCTGTTGCTAGTTTTGGACTAATTGAAGTATATAATGCTGTGACATCAAAGGACACCATTATTTCATTGTCTTCTACCTGAATGTTTTTGATTTTCTCTAAAAATTGGATTGACGAATTGATAGAATGGTCGCATGATTCTGTTAGGTGATTTAACTTCCTGAAAAGTCCTTTAGATAGATTATATGTTGGTGTTCCTGGAAGCGAAACGATTAGTCGTAAGGGGATGTTTGGTTTGTGTAGTTTTGGTCTACCATAAAAAAGAGGTTAAATGGGTCCGTTACATATAATTCGCCATTGATCGTGTTCTGTAATTTTTCCTGATTTCGTTAGTATATTTAACGTTGTTCTGATTTTGTTATCGAATGTTTGTATAGGGTTTTTTGTCAGCTGTTGATATACATTATTATCTTTGAGTAAATCCTCTGCTTTCTTTATGTAGTCTTCTGTGTCCAGGATTACTGTTGTTCTCCCCTTATCAGCCGGTAGAATAACTATATCTTTTCTATTCTTTAGTTTCTTCAATGCATTTCGCTCTTCAGTGCTAAGTTGGGAATTATGTTTTTTCTGTCGGAGTAAAGGTATGATACATCGACGTATTTCTTGTTGTACTTCCTCGTTTAATTTTGATAATTTGAATGATGATTCTAATGAAGCACAAAAATCTGTTACTGAAGCGTCACCAGTATTGTAGTTGAGTCCTTTCTGAAGAAGTTGTTCTTCGACTTTCGATAATGGTTGTTTCGATAGATTTACTATGCAATCATTTAGAGTTTCTTCAGATGGTTGTTTGGATATCTTAGCTAGTTTGTCTTTGAGGAAAGCTCGTCTTCGCTCCTTGTGCCGTTCGCTTATCAATTTAATGGCAGTATTCAATGTTGACAGATGTTCTGGGGTAAGAGTATGTTCAAGCTTCTCTTTCTGAAATCTAATCTAATCAAGAACTTATTGTGTTTCTACGGTACTCTGTCAAACTTGCGATAGCGAAAGCGAAAATTACTTTTTTTAATGGTTGTATCACCAATCGCCAATATCCAAAGTGGTTTTGAAAAGCATTGAGAAGAAGCCACATATATCTCAACACAAAATCCCTCCGATGACATGCACTGGATCTCATTGACTCTATTAAAGCACGTATTCCAGAAGTGTAACGCAACATTTCGCAAAGGTCTCCAGCTCTCCACGATCTGCTACCTAGTGAGACCCAGAGGTTTACGGAAGATGTCAATACAGTCACTGAAAAACGAGCACAATCTACTATTTCCCGACTCACCAAAAGCCTGAAATCCGCCAAAGCACACAAACAATTTCCTGAAGACCCTTCGAAATTCGAATTTAGCTACTCTTCAGTAGTTTTATCCAACATACAGTAAGAAGCCATATTCATGGGCCCAAAATTCTGCGACGTCAACTTAAACGCCAAAAGACTCCATACCCAAGTACGATTCGAAAACCTAATCACCCAAACAAATGATGTAACCCCAACCTCCGAACAAGAATTGCAGCGATTCAAATTAACAATAATCGATTGCTGTTATCAGTATCTTAATACAAAACCAAAAGTATACAACCACCTAACAAGGTAACATAGAGAAGAATTAAATCGACTGAAACAAAACGGAGAACTCCTAATAACTCGTCCAGGATAATGGCATAGTCCTTATGGACAAGAAAGACTATATTGAGAAAATGAACAACATCTTGTCAGATAAAACAAAATTTTCGCAACCACCCAACGAAAGAAACAGAACAGAACCGATTGAAAAGCAGCTCACCGATGTCCTTGAAAGAATGCGAACCCAAAAATTAAAAGACTCATAAAGTCTATGACCAGATCCCACCGACAGAGTCAACAATACCAATACTATATGGCTTGCTAAAGATACATAGAGCCAACATCCCACTTCGTCCAATTCTGGATATGTCAGGTTCCCCGTACCATTCAATAGCTAAATGGCTCACTGACATTTTAGAACGTGTACGAAAACGAATGTGCCACTATTCACTTCGTGACACTTTGCAATTCGTCGATTACATTAAAGATATCAATGCAAAAAACAAACCTATGACCTCTCTCGAAATTGAATCACTATCTACCAACGTTCCACTCACAGAAACTGTCTCTTACATTTGTCATTATATCGACGAAAATCAGCTGAACATCGGATTACCGACGACCTGTTTAAAAGAACTACTACTGAGATGTACACTCAATGTACAATTCTCATTCAACGAGGTTATTTACAGACAACAAGATGGGATCGCAATGGGAGCTCCACTGGGCCCATTACTAGCAGACTGCTTCATAGCAAGCCTCGAGAACGGCCCACTTAAATCAACCATTGACAGTTTCCAATTGTACGTTAGATATGTGGACGACATCTTTGTCATCTGTGGTGACGGTCACGATCTCAGTCAGTTACTGAAAATATTCAACAAATACCATTCAGCTAGAAAGTTCACTCTAAAAATTAAGAATGAATCTAAAATCCCTTTTCTCGATGTTGAGCTTACAAGGAGAGCTGACGGAACTTTAAGAAGGTCAATCCATAGGAAACCCACACATGGAACGGTCAATTGACAAGCTTCTACAGCTGGGTACCAGTCAGTCGAAAATGAAGCCTTATTAGATAGATCTCTTGCCACTCGCGTCCTACGCATCTGCAGCTCTGACACCATGGAAGAAGATCTAAAATTCCTGAAGGAAATCTTCATACAAACGGTTGTTCATTAAGATTCATTGACAAAAACATCAAACAGAAAATCCAAAAGCAAGAGACACGATCCGTGACAAAAAGGATGCTTTATATGAACCTCGACTTCAAAGGTGACCTACTCAGTGATGTCCTTAGTAGGAGAATTTCCACTTCTTTAAGAAGAACTTTCTTTGCGGAAACATTGAGAGTAGTGTCCTCTAGTCGCTCGCCGATCTGCAGGAGCCCGAGGGACAAAATCCCTACTTTGACCACTTCCATGTGTATATATCAGTTCATCTGTTGCTGTGGAGTCAACCAGGTACATCGGTGGTTCAACGCGCATCTTGTCAAAAAGGGTCAAAGAACACTATCCAGCGTGGCTGCAGGAAGGAAGTGGTAGCCGTATAAGGAGTGCAATAGTCGAGCATCTCGTCAACACTGGTCATTCCATCTCAACAAATGCCTCCTGCTTCGAAGTAATCTACAAAGTGAAGAACAACCTTCCAAAGACAGTACGATTCCGTCTTCTTTGAATCGTAGAAGCCCTAGCCATTCAGTTGGTGGAACGAGAACTCTGCATACAAAAGAAAATTATCCAACCACTTCTACTCGCATGGTAACAACTCCGTTGATTTGACCTAACTTTTGTTTGTTTGTTTGTTTGATTTGACCTTACTTCTGTTTGTATGCTTATTTTTCTTTTTTCTAACTTAAAACCTTTGTGTAATTCTGTATATTATTTTGTTTCCATGTACACCCTGAGCACAACTCTTTCATCAAACTACTCATGCTATCACGTAACTCTTTTTTAACAATCGTTTTGACAACTCATCACTTTTGTTGCCATCCTCTTATCAACATCCAATTCATCTGAACTTACTAACTGTATTTTCGTTTGACAAATTTAATGTTTACACACACACACACACAAATAACCATATATTTTTGCGATTGTACAGCTATGAAAATGAATTCGCCGGAAAGAGACTCTTCGCTGAACTACTTGTCTTTTGTCTATTATTGTTCGGATGGGAATTATTCATGAATTAAATGTGATTTGTCTGAATGGTCATCAGAAAAGCAAGCGTGTTTGCATGACGCCGTATATAACTGACGAAGTGAGATGAAACAGACAGCAAGTCGTACGAAATTCTAAACGGTTTCCTATCCCAGGAGATGTTCACATGGCTAACTGGTACATTCACGCATTGACCTGAATACATTATAAAAAATATTGTCAATGTAGATGAGTATTACACTGCGGATATAATGTGACTTCAAGTAAACATTGAGAACATAAGGTGATGGTGATTATTAAGCCACTAACTGACAAATATAACAGCAGCGATCAATCTCTGTCAAGAGACTCAATTTGATATTGATCAGTCGTTTCACATATCCAGGCAGGAAGTGTCGTTTTAAATACTCGCAGTCAGTAGGGGTCAGAATATGGAAAGAAGTACTCAAAAACCGAGAAACCTGTACTTATACAACATTACTAACAGGCTGTCGCTGACTCTGGTCCACACCTGCAATCGCTGCCTTCCTAATGGTGATCAGATGACCAGCTGTCGAGAAACGATAATCAACAAGCCACCCAAAGAATGATTGAATCGAGATCCCACTGATCAAGAATGACTGTAAGTGAAATATAGATTTTTCAGACTCATACTGAAGATTTTATCGGAGGAAAACACAATGCAGTCGATCTCTTTAGAGGATAACAAATGAGAAGTGAATAGTTCGGAATGAATCAGAGGGTAACAAAAACGCGATCGTGTGATTCTGTAGAGATGGGAGCTTTTAATCCATCGTGTAGCCGGTTAATGAAGACTGCAGCGAACAGGACAATAAGAAGGTGTGTTGTTCCCCACGGAATCAAACGAAACATTAATATGCAACAACAAAAATATGAACAGTTGAATGAATATTATATCTTCTCACATCAAGTCAGTCGAAGTAGTCCCACGTTGAGACTCACTACAGTACTAGTACATGACCCTATCTGAAGAATTGGACCAAACAGCTTTAAATTACGAGAATAGAATCCAATAGCTCAGGAATTCTAACTCCTCTGAATTGTAAGATTTATTACAAATCGAAGACGGATTAATATTCATTTATTTCAGATTAGTAGTTTCAGATAAAATAAGACTCAAATCTGAGTTCTGTGTTTATGCATTTATTACTAAAAAAATATAAGTTCTCTAGAGTTAGGTTCTAGACATTTGATTTGTTTTAAGCTTGACCACAGAATGATGTTATTTAGAGAAGTATTCAAAACTAGTATAGGGTGCTGGACAGATGTTTCATCCTAGTTTGGGACCCATCAGAAGTATGAACCCACTGAAGTCCTCATCCTAGACCTTCCGATTGCAAGGATAGATCGAAGACCATTCAGCCATTACCAACTCGTGGCCTGAGCTCCACTTGCCCCAGCCAATACCATCGGTAATTATTTGTACTTACTCCTGACCTGGTGGACCCCACTGGTCAGGACTTCTCACTGGAAATCTATGCAACCTCGTCCTGTTTTGAACAGTGATTTCCACAAGGTCGGGACTGAGTGCACATACTGGCCTATGACACTGGCTGGTGGTTACGCCATATGCATCAACAACTGCCAGAAGTCGGAGTTTACGAGTCATTTGATTATGTTCCAGTAGCCGAATGCTTTATGAGCCACCAGGATTGCTGTTGTGCGAGACAGAATTCATTCTGAGGCACTGATGTAGAGAGTGAAGTCAAAGTTCTCACTCAACAAGTGGAAACTTTTGATGGGCGGAAGGGTTACCTAATGATTGGGAGGAAGTTTGCCTAACCAAACTACCTAGGTGACCAACACAAACAACTTCATCAAAAGGCCTCGAAATCATTCAACAACTGAATCCCGATGATAAGTGTCAAGTGATTCATGATGCTCAATTCAGGAGTAAGGCAAGGCTTTCATTCATCTATCACTGACGGAATTCGAATGAGAAATGACGAGTTGCGCAGGGATTTGACGGTGACATGGAGGAGATTAGAGGCAATAGATAATCGTCAGAGATACTGTATTCTTTGAATGCGGTGACATTCAGCAAGTGGATATGTTGACATTCACGCAAACGTCAACATCAAGTTGACAATGGAGCATGAAATCAAAATTCAGCTGAACTTTCTTGACTTGTGGATGAAAATAAAATGTAACATACAGAAACGTGACCAGTTTTTTCGTCGAATTTCCCGCTGGTGTGTGAACACGACACTACATGAGTGAACCTGAAGAAGAGTGATTAAGCAGAGCGTTTCGTAGAATTGCGCATTCACAGTAACAAAATAGTGTATCATAATGAAAGCAGTGATAAATTCATCGCAATATGTCACCCTTATTCCGAAAAGAAGGGGAGAACTAAATAGGCATTGATTTTGCTATTCACATATCAACGTATATGTCCTACGCTCACCATCATCTCTGTCGCACATAACACAAGTGGGAACAAATATGGAAGCATTTGTGTTTTCAGCGTGTAAGAGAAATTGACCGAACACATGCAAGACTGAAAACATTGTAGAAGCGGAGATTAAGTGATACGTAAGCGATTGTTGTAACCTGACAGTGTACAATTCTACCTTATCAAACTCACAAAGTGTCGCTGAACATTTTCATTTTCATTCGGTTCGCCTACTAAACCCGAGTTGTCACACCCACTCTCCATTCCATGCATCCCATGAATTGTTCAATCTGTGACGAGAATTGTTTGGCCACTTCACACTGAACGATGATCATGACATCAGAACCACTTGAATTTGAATTGCATTTCCTAATACTACTGATATCACCTAATGTATTCATCACACGCATGATTCAATTCACTCACATGAGACAGTTTCTTCGAAACCAATTCATATACGAATATACCGCACGACAAAGCTCATTGTTGAGAAAATTATCTCCCTTGAGTGACTTGTTTTCAGTTTAATTTGAATTTAGTAAAAATATACTATGGCGTCCATTGAGGTGGATGGGAACTGGCTGTTGTAATTCGAAGTATCTTCTTCTTAATGGGGTAGTGGATCTATTGGGAATGAGACTATTGTTTTGAAAAGTGCCTTCTTGTGTGTTTTACGATTGCATATTGAATGTGACCGATGTAGAAGTTGGATGTGTGTATGCATCGGTTGAGAGGTATGAAGTATAGGATTAAGCTACCAGTTTCGAAGAGCCTTGTGTCAGTTGCAATGCCACCTCGTTCATGTGATTTTATCACGGTGACAATATGGTTAATCTAGTACGTGTTGAATAAACTAACGAAGGCAGTATGCTTTCGTCTTGTTCACGCTACTGAAGCTTGATCCAGTCAAGTGAAGGAACCTGATGAATGCATATAAAACGAGGTTATTCGGCCGCTTCTACTATCATAGTAATAACCTTGTGGCTTTCTACCCACCCAATTCTAATTTGCTTCTTTGATCGTATTGACCACTGATATGATGAACTATGATTATGACAACTTATGACTATTTTACCAACATCTTTCGAGTAATACAAAATTGTGTATAAATGTGAATGTACATGTGAAGAAGAAAATGAATCCTCCGAGAAGTCCCACGAATGTTAACATGTTTCATTGCTTTTATGATTGTGTGAACGAAAATCACGTAATTGCCTATCACATTCACAAACTATGTAAGCAAACTATGTAAACTCAATGCAATAAACATGTCGGATGCTACCTGCTTTAAACCGATTCCATAATGTGACTGTCTCGTTTTGACAAATGCGAATTCAAGAAGAATGACAAACCTCGTACTGAAATCAGTGATGCACTCAATATCTCAACAAAAAGAAACATTTCATGAATTTGAATGGTAATATTGTATAAACATTTATTAGAGGAGATCTAATCTAGAGAAAAGAGAAGAATAATAATCGGCATTCAGAAGATCGAGCAGAGCGTTTGAAATAGCACACTTGAAATTATCCCTCAGTGATACCATAGTTACGATATCTGATTTGGTGGCAGCTTCAATTTCGTTTTGCACAATCAAAATTTAATGGCTTGTTGGTTGCATCATTTTACAATCCCTAGAAGGGAAGAAAATGGGAGAAAAAGTTGAAATGAACACATGAATACTCATCAGAACCAGTTTTCTTATCTTCAGTGGCTAATTTCGGAAGGTACAATAGACGATGATCTGTTTCTCGAATCGGAAGCAATTGTGTAGTACTGATGGTAGTTATATTGTCTTTGAAAGAGGTGCTAATCGTCCACAGAAGTTCTTCCATCTGAAGCAGTGTCATTTCATTGAGAAAGAATTCCGGGAAAGTTGAAAGCAATATCCTGTCATTTCAAAAGAATGTCCGGAGGAGTGAATGTGATTTGAACACACACACACTTTATGGACACAGCCGAGTGAGACGACAAATCAGGCCATCACTCAAGAGCAGTCCGACTTGGAAACGATTTCTTGATTGTCTGCGATTGGCATGGAGTATATTATGTGCGCGTCTACGAGAAAGGAGATGAGGGCCTGTTCGCGGTCGCACAGACAGCTGAATTGGACTTTTCAATACACTTGCTGATTCAGAAGTTCCCCAAGATCATTTCAGGGATTTATCTGTTCACGAGGTTATACATTTTCCTGCTCACACCTACATAGTTTATCACGGAATTTCTTCCGCTATGTCACTAGTACACATAAGGGGGAAAATTGCAAGTAGTAGAGAGGATTTCCGATGTCACATGAGATGCATTCAGCTAACTCCTTGCACGTTTTCAAGTGTCTATTAACAATAACATCAATCAGCTAAGGCAAATACAACACTCCAACAACGCATCTTACAGCCCTTGATGTCCTACCCGATAAAAATTAGTCTGATTTCAGATTTCCGTGCAAGAATACGCGAAGAGAACAATGAAGAAGACTTGGCGGAATATATGAAACGGCGAGAAGATGCCAGAGAAGATGTTGACATGGACCAGGAGAAATTTTCAACTGTCTCATGTGAAAAGTCAAACGAAATATTTCCTCAGAAATCGTCAAGAAATGAGACGACCAACAGGGATTCGAAGAAATTCTGATGGCGAGATAGGATATATTCCAATGACTCGCTTACACAGTGCTTATACATTCAGTATTAGAGCAATCTGTCTGCGCGAATCTTGTTCATAGCTGAAACTGAAATAAACAGACTGTATGACATTTTGATGGATTTCGTTTGGGAACATTTTGACTGAGACTATTTGTGAACTTCATAAAAGAATGTATTGCTTTGAGAATATTACAGCGCAAAGGATACTGTGACGTTAGTCCGCAGATCATCGACATGTTGAGTGGAATAAGCCGAGATAAGACACATTCGATACGTTCACTTTCAGAGTACAGTCAACAATCAAGCAATCAGTTCGCATGTGTTTCGTTCACATGTGGAACTGAAATCAACAAAATGAATGACACCAAGATGGATTTGTGAGACTGTCTCAACTTCAGTTAGTACTTCAATCATATTAGAGGAATTCAATGAGGAGGAGTCTTCTCAGGTGTTGACTGTCATATATTCGGAAAATTCAGTGAAGTCAGCCTTTGGAGAATACAGATGATCGTGGAAACCTACCATGGACATTGAGAATGTGAAACGCTTCGAGGCACTCATGTTCTCATCAACAAGGCAGTGAAGCGCTCTCAATTGAAAACATTATGTCGAAAACTGCAGTAGCGATTGAAATTATAAAAAACACATCTAGATTCATTCTACCACTACAGCTCATGTTATCAATATTATTAGCATTGTCACCTATTGTTTAAATTTGTTCACTGGAAATACATGAGACTGAAAACAAACTGGCCATTTCACGTGACACCACAAGTACGATACAGTACACATATGACAACAGCAACCTAAAAAGGCCTCATTTCTGCTATGGACGTGGGGTTCATTGGAAAATGCATGTTGTATTCCCGAGAATACGCTGAGTGCATTTGCATCACCATTATCAGCAGATTTAGATGTAACCTTTATCGAAAACTTCAAATGTCGCATAATTCACACTTTAAAAAGACTCACTTTGAACCTAGACGCTTTCCACTTTTGGTTGCCAATTCCTCTTCGGTTAAGGATGTGCCAAATTGAACCTTGTAAGTGCATTTCACATCCTCAACTGTTAGGTTATGCTGTTTGTCCAAAGTGAAATTGATCTTATCAAATTTGACAGTTACTTCATCTTGAAATCAGCAAAAAGACAAATGAATGGTTTAAAGGAAAGGATTGAAATCTCTGCAAGTAGACCTAGTTCATGAATGAAGCGAAATAACAATAATCTGCTGATCCGTTGAGTTTCAAAGGTTGCTTTGTAGAGATCGTCAATGTGGATTTCCAAGTCATTGATACATTTCACGAGGAATACAGAATTCCATTCCACTCACAATCGTCACTCATTTTATGTCAGTAGCAGTCTGTCAGTCCATAACTTTCCCATGGACCTCGAATCACCATGAAAAGTAAATGAGGGATGTCAATCACTCTTCTTTTCGTATTAACAGGCAGAATGTACACTTAACACGGAACAATCAAACTATATTGGAGTGCCTAATTTCTGGGTCTCGAGAACAGCTTCATCGTATTTTCAGGCAGATAAGCAAAGCTCAATCACCGAATTGGCATCCGCAGTGGCTGAATGGTTAACGAGCTGGCTTAAGATGAAACCTGAATTTCTGATTTTGAGCCGTTTTTGGTGATTCCCAAACTAGGCTGTCGAAACAGGTGCACGTGAGTGGTCGCTGCGTTTCACCTGTTCTCCAGAAACATGGTTATCCGTGGTGCCTCTTGCAAACTAGGTCTTAAAACGAAGTATTTAACAAATAATGTAACTGCGTATTTTTAGGAGGAAATTGTTTTAAAGACCTTGTGTGGATGGAATCATTTCAGAATCCAGTGGCAAATGTTTTCTCACATTCGCTAACCAGCAATATATAGCACCACCACCATCCACTCTCATCACTTGTGCGGATGTGTTCTCACTGTGACCACGAACTGTCACTGGAATTCCAGGTACTCGAGATGTCAGTCAGTCACCAGTGAGAAGCTTCAAGAATTTAGCGAAGCAATTGTTTCCATAATTAGTCAGAGCGATATCAAACTCAATTGAGTCATTTACAAATATAAAAAAATTAAAAATTACCATTCGGTCCAAGTGTCATTGGGAGAAAGAAGCTTTGTGATCTAATCCTCATCATACTGAGGATGAACAGTCCGACGATCATGATGAGGTGTAGTTTTGACCTCTGAGACACCATCTCACTAAAATTATGTAGGAAAGGAAAAACATGATGATGTAATTTGAAATGAATAACAGAGAGAGATTATCGCTTTTGCTTTCAGTTTCGAGTGTAGTATACGCGTGCAACAGCACATCACAATTATTACTATTCTAAGCAACTCAGTTTT
This sequence comes from Trichobilharzia regenti, assembly GCA_944472135.2. Classification (NCBI taxonomy): domain Eukaryota; kingdom Metazoa; phylum Platyhelminthes; class Trematoda; order Strigeidida; family Schistosomatidae; genus Trichobilharzia; species Trichobilharzia regenti. Next base: position 109,314,865 of record OX235264.1, on the reverse strand, counting down.
GTTTGGCCACAAGATCGCCGATTATCTCTCATTTCCAAACTCATATCTTTGCCTCAATACCGTCTTCACACCAATGCACCACTCCAGACTTACGAATCGCGATGCAATTTAGCGATGGCGTGGACGAAACTGACTTCTCAAGAGATACTGGAATAATCGGATTCAGCAAACCAATTTGTCTGAATGTAATTCTCTCTAAGTGCCTTTTCGAAAAGTGCTATGCAAATACGATTCAATAATCCGTAAACATTAGCTAAACAGAAAGTCACATCTTTAAATAATTTAAACATACTTCGACGACATGAAATCTTAGCACTATTTTGTCTGTAAAGTATTCACAATGACAAATGTGATCTATCTGACATCACCAATAATCATCAGGAAAGCAAGCGTATCTACATGACGCCGTATACTACTGACTGATTGATATGAGCCAACCACGAAGTTGTACGAAATTCTAATTGCTTTTCGATCCAAGGGGAAGTCAAAGTGACGTTAACGGTTGATGAGGGTGTTGTTGGATGGTATGTTCAGAATCTAATTCAGCATATAACAGATCTTCATTGAGTCTCGTGTCTTCGTTTTACAGATGAGATATCAAGAAAATTCTTGAAACAGACTTATCACAAATGATCACACAATAAACAGAGACAGCTTTAAATCACGAAGACATTTAATACAGAACTTATGAACGACTGCAGCTATTCGCTTCTACTATTGCAAACAAATGTACAGATTGCCAATGTTTCCACTCTGCACAATACTAGATATGATGAATTGTAAATTACCAGTGGACTGTACAGACACACATATTTTGTTAACGAGAATGCGAAACTTCCTCAGACGGTAATTATATAGTACACAATATATCACATGAATATTCATACCACTGGAACTCACCTGAAATGTGTACTGAATCGTCACTAACTAACTCAACACTGACAGAATATTTTGTAGGACTATTTATACCACTAACACACGACACCATTCCGTTCATTGGTTACTTCTAGGGACCAATCAGAATTCGACTGAATCTGTTTGTATTTGCTTGTGTGACAATCATCAATTCAGTTATAATTTGATTTAACTTGATTCCAGAAAAGGCCAATACAAAATACAGTGACGATATCAAGAAACAGAATCGAAACTGTAGATCATTGCTCAGATTACTGTTTCTATCTGGGCAGATATATGATGTGCGTTAGAAAATGTATATCACACGGGAAAATTGATTATATCACATCAACAAACTGTTACAAGAAGTACGTACGTGGATGTAAACCAGCTTGGTAATAGACGATGTGCTTGATGCTCGTTGTACGAAAGTTGATGCATTTCATAATCCGGGTCTTCCTGTGGATGACTGCATTTGGAACAGCAACACACACTAACACATCAGACAGACGGGACATGAAACTCAATACATCTCAATAACTTCACATTCATCACCACACCTCGTTGTGGAATACTCACTGGAAAGCGCCAACACGTGAAAAGAGGCTAAACATTTCGGTCCGCTTAGTTGATGAGGCAACAAGAGGCATTGAAGCCTAACAGGCAGTCGAAAACCTAGATGACCAACTCGCTGTACAGTATTCTCAAATGCTATTCAACTGTTTTCTGATTGATATCACTCCATGAACCAACTTCAAGTACAAATCAATCCCTTAAACTCAACTTGTGCAAAGAACATCAAAATTGATTGAGAAACGAATGACATTTATAGGACAATCATTTTCCCATTGTATGAATTGTGAGTGACTGAATTTTGAAGCGCACTAATTAGACTCTCTATTATTTTTTTCTCGCGGCACTGATTCTGGACGCAAGCACTGACGTAAATTCTTGTCTAGGATTTTAGCTTGCAGCCACTACTCACCACAATATATTCAGCACTACTGAGGTGAATTCACTCACTACACAAGCGACAAGATCGTACAGCGGAGACAACGAATTCCTGAAAATTCGTGTGTAATTATTTCAGCAGTTAGGATCGATTCGGTCGATTCGAATGAAGAGACTCACTTCGAGTGACATTTTCTTATTCTTATTATGACAGTCAGACTACTCAACAAAAATAATTCCGATTGTCTACGTGAAAAAACATGATCAAGTTATTCGTTTGTGAGTGAATGGCTTCATTGGCTGTGGCTTCACCATATATCAGTTTGCATTCATCAATTCTTCCCTCTACGTACTCGAGGAATGTTTCGGTATTGATGTTATTTGACATGACTGAGTATAATTCAAACATGTGTGAGAATATCATTGAATCTCGACCGATTTATCTGATGCACTATGCACGGACACTAACACTCATACTGACACTCACACTGACGCTTACGTAGTGTTCACACACATGAAGAACTGACACAAATCTCCAATCTCGTGTTGTGAAAGCATCTGCAGTGAACTCATGGTGAGGCCAGACTGCAGGTCCACCAGGAGTCGAACTCCATTCTTTTTACATAAGCCATAGATATCTCAGTGTGATGCTCAATAGAAAGAAAACAGCCACCACAGGTGTCCGAAACTCGCGCAAACCTGATGCAAAGAAAGCTGAACAAGCCATGGTATTAGACAGAGAACGCAAATACAGTTAACCAAGTAGCCAGCTGAATAGGAACCCAGAAAATACAAACAATCTAGACTTCTCGTCGAATTCCAATTTCTACTCACCAGTCAAACGAACAACACAATATATTGATTGATAACACAAAAGGTGAGAGACCGAGAGTAGTTATGCGCCACCAGTCGAATGGTGAATGAACGACTTTACACTCACAGACAGCCTTTCAAAGCGAGAAATAACTAATTATTTCAATGAGTCTATTGACATTCACCTGTGTTAGTTCTTGATTTCGTTGAGTGACTCCATTGTCAATGGCACCTCACAAATGTACAAAATGCATGTGAGTAGATTTTCACTACACAAAATTCCATTCCTTCAACATTTCGTACTTTTCTGATGAAATTGTCAGTGTGATTGCTCTGTTGCATGAGAGGTATCTGCTGACACGCACCTGCAGGATTACTAGTAAACAATTTCACACAGTTCATTTAATCGTAGGCATATCGGCTCAAAAATCAAACTAAAATCGAACGATTTTGGAAGGAAAGAAAGACACACTTTTGTTCCTCAGATTCGAATTGGTCACCTCCAATTCCACACACACAAATTACAGACAATGAGTAACCTCATAATTATCAAGCGATTTTGATTTATTTTTGACGAGTTAGTTTTCATTAATTTATGAGTATTCTCAGTTTGATCGCGGGATGATATCAATAGAGAAAGACATGGAAAATGATGGACAGTATTGGTCACCTGTTTTCAATATCTGTGAACGTTTAAAATCAGAATTTATCTATAGTAAAAATAAAGAGTGCAGTGTCAACTTAGTTTTCATCAACTCCAACTAGATTATGTCAAGTCATATGAACTGCGAATGGTATTTGTTATTTGTCATTATCATCATTTATACCATGTTGATATCATGAGTTCCAAGTGAGGCATCACGTATTCAACTTTTTCCACCTTGTTCAGTCCTCATTAGCTGGCGCCACGAATGCTCATAGTTTCTTATCTCTTCCACCTACGATCTGCACTATGTTATCATTGGGCGCTGGCGATATAACTCATCGGATGCCTTGTGATTGGGCCGCTTTTCATTTTTATTACCTCCACTTTATTTGTTGAATTGTACGTTCCCCGATTCTCTTATTTTCAACTGAGTGTTAATGGCAACTCTGTATTCACTATGTAGACACTGAAAACAGCTTCTGGTGGATGTGTGAAGCAGGCTGATGGAAATGTTTTTCTTGATGCGATACTCAGTCTTCGATATGATATAGCAGAACAAACAAAAGTCAAAGTTGTGAGTTTATTACATACCAACTTGCACAAGCCAAACTTTACACGGAAGCTGTGTCATAAATTGATCATTATACAGCCGCTTAAATATCTAACACGTGGAGACGTTTTCAGACAGACACCTGAAATCTGATAGGCGTATCGAGAAGCCTTCAATCACTACTGAACAGTGTCATGAAGTTATCAGGCTCATGACATGACTTCCGTATGCATAACCTGGATGGTACGCTAAATATATCAGTGTAAGCTGCAAGAATTCATATAGAGGTGGGTGTGAGTGCACTCGTATAATGGATGATCTACTGGAGAAGCCTGCATAATCTATTCACAGACATCTTCACTACAAGTTTACATATAAAATATGAACGTATATAAAAGCCTCAACAATTATGATGTAATTGATTCTCTTCACAACCGGTGGAGTAATAATACTTTAATTTTGATTAGCTCTGACAAACTTCACTCGAATTCTCAATTTATAGACAATCAGAGAAGACGTATATACATTCACACTTGATAAATCTAGTAAAAGGGTTAATGAATGCGTCTGATATGCTCTGACTGATCCGACCGCCAGAATTCAAACACGTCTCTGCCATTTCCGTGGTGCATCGAAACCCCCTGGTTCTTTTCGATATCGTCGGCCTGTAATTCCTTCTCCTCTTCAATATTACTGCTTCTTTCCACTAGCAATGATCGTTAAAGGCTGAAATCGGTAGTAACCATCATTCGTGAAATCAACTTGAGAAAGCATCGTGTTAAATCAGGTTACGTTCATGCAGAAGACTTCATGTCAAATTGAACGTGACCGAAAGTAACACGTCGCCTAAGTGTTCGTATAATCATAACAATCAAGAGATTAATCAACTAGCACTTTGATCACTGTCCACTTTGACAGTGGCTGATTTCTGCTTCACACTCAACCGATTGACTCATGTGATGACCTTCTAAGTTGAAAGTTAACAGTGGACGTGATTTTCCGGAAGAGATTTATTAATCCACCTTTGAGAACACGAAAAGAGAAATATTGTGCGTTAGTCGACTGATTGTGTAAAAGTGCGTGATTTGATGATGATGATGATGAATGTGATTGTTGAAGTGTATTCAGGTCACTGTGTGCATGTACCAGTTAGCCATGTGAACATCTCCTTGGATGGAAAACCATTTAGAATTTCGTACGACTTGTTGTCTGTTTCATGTCAATTTGTCAGTTATAGACGGCGTCATGTAGACACGCTTGCTTTTGTGATGACTATTGATGAAATCTGACTAATCACATTATTCACTGTTAATACTTTACAAGGAAAATATTTTCGAGATTTCATCTCATCGAACTGTGTTGAAATGCATCAAAATTTCCACTTTCTGTTAAGTCGATGTTTATGCCGTTCGAAATGCGTGGATTTTGTTGTATTCATTCCACCTGTCATCTTCCTCACTTCTTTCTACGTTTTCGTTAACTGAACTACTGTCTAACGCTAAATTATCGATCGTGTTTTTGGCAGCATTATGATGCAGTCTATGGATATCCTATCGAAACGTCATCTCAAGTAATAGATAGCAGCAGGTCAACAGTATTGAGAAACAAATAGACAGTTAGGATTTACACTGAATACGGAATAGCTCATTCCTGTTTCTCGCCAAATGTCACATCGTAGTTTGGTTCTGTTCAGGAATTCGCACTCATCAAAATTCAAGCCTTTGTGCAAATTTCAGTGAATGAAAAGACCACTTTCAAATTTATCAAGCTGGTCTATGCTAGTCTGTGTTTGTTGTTGTCGTTAGTCCATCGGTCATCTTCGCAATCGCCATCTTATTTGTCTTCACTTGAGGTCCTGTATTCTCTGGCTGCTCCTCTTGAAATCCTTTTGGTTTGCAAGAGCTGAAACATAATATATTCACTTCGAATTTCAGATGTCCGAGGGTATTCTCATTTTTCTAGACTATTCCTGTCTTCTTGCACATCACATTCTCGCCTCTCGCATAAACAAGTCCATCACAATGAGGAATATCATCGGTGAGAGCAGGCAAGTAGTCAAATCTTCGTGATGTTCACACTTCAATAACATGCTCCGCTCAGCTTCCCATTGTGGATCAAGTGACAGCTGGCATTTACAGTTAGCTGTTGACTGGGCGAACCACCACATCATTTAAAGTCAATTTCGCATGAAGAATGACACCTGAAACTTTCAGGTGACAAGATGATCCCAGTGACTAATCATACACCAGGACGAAATCCAGCGGAGTATGGATTCTCACTTTTTCTGATCAGCTATATATAGCACCATCACAACCCAAATGATCACCGATGGTCACGAACTGTCACTGGAATTCTGGTGAACTTCATCCTTCAATCCATCAGTTAGTTAGTCTGTCTGTCTGTCAATTATTCGCCAGTGAGAATTTTCATGGATTTCATGAAGTGATTTGTCGCGCTACCTGGTCATATTCGTTCTGGTCAATTACCTACATACACACATACATTTTGAATTGTCGTCACATATGCTTCGACATCTATGTTCGTGGACACGTTCAGTTCTACATGGTTGTCTGTGTGATTATGGGTGTAGTGATGGGTGTGCCAGTGTATTGATATCCCTTGTTTGAGTGTTAGTCACTTGGATGAATATTTCTGAAATCCAAGCTTGGATGTTGCGCTTATGACATTCTGCTGATATGTATGTAGTAAGTTAGTGAGTTACTCAACTAGCGGGCTAGCAAGCCCATTAGATTAGATTAGCAAATTAGTTTGTTAACGAGAGCGATGTGTACAGACGTGGGCTGAGTGTTTGATGTTATTCTTGTATAAGTAGTTGTAATAGTAGTAGCACTGGCGCGTCAGTGTCTAGGGGCTCAGGACTCTTGCTGACCAAGCAAATGATATGAGATTCGATATCCCACCGGGGAAAACAAAAATCAGTTAACTGACATGCGAACTGATGACTATGACAGTCCCTTGCTCAAAAAAAAGTAATCGCAAAATCTATTTTTGTTTGTAAAGTAATCATTATGAAAAATGCGACTAGTCGGTTATCACCAATAATCATCACAAAAGCAAGCGTGTCTACATGACGCCGTCTATAACTGACAAATTGACATGAAACAGACAACAAGTCGTACGAAATTCTAAATGGTTTTCCATCCAAGGAGATGTTCACATGGCTAACTGGTACATGCACACAGTGACCTGAATACACTTCAACAATCACATTCATCATCATCATCATCAAATCACGCACTTTTACACAATCAGTCGACTAACGCACAATATTTCTCTTTTCGTGTTCTCAAAGGTGGATTAATAAATCTCTTCCGGAAAATCACGTCCACTGTTACCTTTCAACTTAGAAGGTCATCACATGAGTCAATCGGTTGAGTGTGAAGCAGAAATCAGCCACTGTCAAAGTGGACAGTGATCAAAGTGCTAGTGTATTAATCTCTTGATTGTTATGATTATACGAACACTTAGGCGACGTGTTACTTTCGGTCACGTTCAATTTGACATGAAGTCTTCTGCATGAACGTAACCTGATTTAACACGATGCTTTCTCAAGTTGATTTCACGAATGATGGTTACTACCGATTTCAGCCTTTAACGATCATTGCTAGTGGAAAGAAGCAGTAATATTGAAGAGGAGAAGGAATTACAGGCCGACGATATCGAAAAGAACCAGGGGGTTTCGATGCACCACGGAAATGGCAGAGACGTGTTTGAATTCTGGCGGTCGAATCAGTCAGATCATATCAACCGCACTCAGTATCATTTTCATCAAATTTATCAAGGCTGAATCAATACGCTGAGTCTTTGATTGCGTATTAATTCAAAATTCGTGTGAAACATTTTCAGAGCTAATTAAAATCAAAGACTTATATCGACACTTTTTATCGGAGAATATAATTATATCATGATTCTTAAGGATTTCTCTGCTTTCAAATTTTATGTATAAACCTGTTTGAAGATGTTTGGACTTCAATGCATATCATCCCGTGAAACAAACTGAGAACACACATTTATTTCTGAACGCTAACTGGACATCAAAATCAAAATGGGTGGATTATCATGAGGTCAATCATTTTCTGTTATGTGTATGAAACTGAAGTTGACCAATTCGAAACTTATCAACCAAAGTGTGTCTTTCTTTCTCTCCCAAAGCGTTCGATCTTAGTTTTGTTTGTAATCCGGTATGCTCCTGATTAAATGAACTGTGTGAAAGTGTTTACTGGTTATCCTGCAGTTGGTGAATCGTGAGCGCCAACGGTAACCAATACGCCTGGCTTGCAGCGGGAAGTTGTAAATAAGCAGCATAGGTCATAGGAAGTGTAAAATGCATTTCACTACAACTCGGGACACATTCAACATTTAAGGTTGCAGTGATTGCTGAATGTAGTTAAAGAGAGTCTTGAGGCAGCTATTTTCCGAAGTGATTCAGTTTATTCCCCAAGTGAAGTGGTATATTTCAACTAGTAATATTAACAATATTATAGGTGGAATATTCAGCGTAGAATTTCCTCGTATTCGGTGGATATAGTGCAGTCGTATCTTATTTGAATTTGTACATAATCACAGAATTGTTCTTCTTCCTCTTCAATATTACTGCTTCTTTCCACTAGCAATGATCGTTAAAGGCTGAAATAGGCAGTAACCATCAATCGTGAAACCAACTTGAGAAATCATCGTGTTAAATCAGGTTACGTTCATGCAGAAGACTTCATGTCAAATTGAACATGACCGAAAACAGCACGTGGTGTAATTGTTCGGATCATCATATTGTCCAACAGCAACTTTATTACTGTCCACTTTGACAGTGGCTGATTTCCGCTTCACACTCAGCCGATTGACTCATGTGATGACCTTCTAAGTTGAAAGGTAACAGTGGACGTGATTTTCCGGAAGAGATTTATTAATCCACCTTTGAGAACACGAAAAGAGAAATATTGTGCGTTAGTCGACTGATTGTGTAAAAGTGCGTGATTTGATGATGATGATGATGATGATGATGAATGTGATTGTTGAAGTGTATTCAGGTCACTGTGTGCATGTACCAGTTAGCCATGTGAACATCTCCTTGGATGGAAAACCATTTAGAATTTCGTACGGCTTGTTGTCTGTTTCATGTCAATTTGTCAGTTATAGACGGCGTCATGTAGACACGCTTGCTTTTGTGATGACTATTGATGACATCAGAGAAATCATATATTCGATTGTGAAAACTTCACAAACAAAAGAATCAGGAATTTTCTTCTCCTCGATTTGTGTCAGAATGACTTGAAAATTTCAGTTCTGTTCAGCCTATGTTTACGACATACGAGATTGTGTTTGCATGCTTCTTTACGGAAAGGAACTAAGACGGAAATATATTCGACTAATTAGTTTGCCTATTCCGATTATTCTATTAATAATTGATATGTTATTTTCATCCATGCCATCGCTACTTTGCTCCGCAACTTCTACATCTCGAGTGGTGCGTTGGTAATAAGACGTTATGGAGGAAATGATGTGAGTTTGGAGATGAGTAATAATGGGTGATTTGGTAGCCAAACTAAATAGTGTCGCTTAGCATGGTTATAGTTGTGATGTGGTGTTGCAGGCGTATATTAGACGTATATCAGACGAGATGTCTGTCAGCAGAAATCCTCTCTACTACTAGCAATTTTCTTTTTCATATGTGATAGTGAATTAGCAGAGGAAATTCCATGAGACATCGTGCTGGTGTGGGCAGGAAAATGTAATACCGCAACCATACGATATTAATCATGGTTTCTCTGTGAAGAGACAAATGCCTGAAATGATCCTGTGAAACGTCTGAATCAGCAAATGAATTGAAAAGTCCCATTCAGCTGGATTTGCGAACGCCCGCAGACTCTCATCTCCTCCACTCGTACACGCACACACACACACACACAAAATCCTCCATGTGAATCACAGACAATCAAGTAATCATTTTCAAGTTTGAATGCTCTTGACTGATGGCCTGATGTGTCGTCTCACTCAGCAGTGTCCATTAAATGTGCTTTAGGCAAATTCACTCCTCCGGAGATACTTGTCGAGCAACAGGATTTCGGTGGTAAACTTCCAGGATTCTTCTTGACTGAAAATGACAGATGTCATGATCATCGTTCAGTGTGAAGTGGCCAAACAATTATTGTCACAGATTGAACAATTCATGGGATGCATGGAATGGAGAGTGGGTGTGACAACTCGGGTTTAGTAGGCGAACCGAATGAAAATGAAAATGTTCAGCGACACTTTGTGAGTTTGATAAGGTAGAATTGTACACTGTCAGGTTACAACAATCGCTCACGTATCACTTAATCTCCGCTTCTACAATGTTTTCAGTCTTGCATGTGTTCGGTCAATTTCTCTTACACGCTGAAAACACAAATGCTTCCATATTTGTTCCCACTTGTGTTATGTGCGACAGAGATGATGGTGAGCGTAGGACATATACGTTGATATGTGAATAGCAAAATCAATGCCTATTTAGTTCTCCCCTTGTTTTCGGAATAAGGGTGACATATTGCGATGAATTTATCACTGCTTTCATTATGAGCACAAATTTCAGGTCATTATCGACCAAGATTATCTTCTTGCATTCTCTATTATACTCAAATATATATAGTAATACTGGTGTGATCACTCTTCAAGAGACTTGGCTCCATGATTCATATGACGATAATTTAGTCTCCTTAAGTGGGTTCACAATCTACAGACAAGACCGATACAGCTCGAAGAAGAAGAGAGGTGGTGGTTTTGCCACTTTTATTAATTCTCAGTGGTCTACTGCCAACAACGTCTGCTTCAAATTCGCAAATGACAATATTGATTGTATAACTGTCAAATGTCGACCTAAACACTTATCTAGGTATAGCTTCATTTTTGTCACAAATATTTATATCACACCTTGTTGCAGTCCCTCAAAATTATCTATCTTCTCTGATGGATTCACTAATTTTGCTGCTGCTTCGTTTGGTAACTCCTTATCTATAGTTACTGGTGGCTTCAACTCCTGTGACTACAATTTTATAATATTGCTGGGCCATGAAAATGTTGTTAATTTCCCAACTCGACAAAATACTTCACTTGATTTAGTATTTATAAATGATTCTGGAATATACGAAGCTCGTAAAAGAGCCCCACTCTTCAATTCTGATCATTGTTTTGTACGAGTCTTACCCAAAATTTACGCAACGTTACACAGGAAATCCTTCTCAAACTTGTCCAAGAAAGTTGTTCACAGATATTACTCAAATGAGAACGTACATCATCTTAGAATCATGCTCAGTGACACAAGATGGGATCTGTTTAATGATGATTCACTTGATGACAATATCTCCAATATCACATCCTATCTGAAATTCTGTTTTGAAATCTGCTGTCCAAAAGAAACACTATTTGTCAAATTTGACCGTTTCTTCTCGCCTCAACTTAAAAAGCTTCGTAGAGAGAAGGAAAAACTGTATAAGATGAAAGATAAAAGTGGTGTAAACAGAACTAACTTCTTAATTAAGTCTGAAATGCAGAGGTTGAATGTAATATATAACCATAAATTCATATCCTGAAAAAATCCTTCTAATATGTGGAAACTATTTAAGGAAATCACTGGTGGTAAGCAGATAAACAATATTCCATATTCTTTTGATGTATGTGCTCTTAACAAATCTTTTATTTACTCTCCCTTAAATGCCATGCTTCCCAGCATCACTTGTGTTAATAACAGCCCCTTTCCAGGTTTTAACACAAATGATGTTCGAAAGTGCCTCAAGTCTCTAAACCCTTCCCAGAGCTCAGGTCCCGATTATATACCTAGTATTATCTTTAAAAAATAATCTGATATTCTGTGTCACCCTCTCACTGATCTATTTAACAAATCTTTTTCCGATAATATTGTGCCTGTCGTTTGGAAGGACATTAAAGTTGCACTCATACCTAAATCTTCCACTGGAGCATGTGTCAAATTTAGACCCATTGCTATTACCTCTCCTTTTTTGAAAACTATGGAGAAATTACTTTTACTTAGTCTTGTACCTTCGCTTAAATCCTTTAATGACCCTAAGCAATTTGCCTATAAGCACAGTAGAAGCACTTTAGATGCAGCTGCCGTCTTATATCATAACATTGCTTCCAGTCTAGATAAGGGGGCTAAATTTGTTCGTTGTGCCTTCCTAGACTATACATCTGCTTTTGACTCGGTCCCTAGGGACATCTTATTAAATAAACTTGCTGCTAGTCAAACAGAATGTTGGGCTGTTAACTGGTTACATTCCTATTTCTCAGAAAGAAAGCAGTACACTGTATATAAAGGGAAGTGTTCCACTTCATTGCCTACTCAAGCTGGTGTCCCTCAAGGTGCTGTTCTTTCTCCTATTCTTTTTTCTTTCTTCTTACATGACTTGCCTCACTCTGATGAAATAAAATTTGTGAAGTACGCTGATGATTTAACGGTTTCAATGGCTGTTAACTCCCAAGGAGATTGTACCAAAATAAATAGCTTTGTATCGGCAGTCAGCAAATGGTCTGAGTCTAACGGTCTTAAACTGAATCCTTCTTAGTGTCATACTGTTGATTTCAGCTTAAGATGTAAACGACAGCTAAAAGAAGTCATCGATTCTCATGACAGCTGTAAAATTGACGACAATGATATAGGAATCAAATCAGAAATTAAGTATCTTGGACTCATTCTCTCTTCTGATCTCTCCTGGTCTTCCCATGTCTTAGCAATCTCCAGTAAAATATTCCGCCTGACATTTAACATTAATAAGTTAAGACACTCGGGTATAACTCAACCCCTCCTCTTACAGTTCATAAACTCTTGCATCCTACCTATTCTTTTTTATTGTTCACCCTTATTCTTCCCTGGTTTGCTTAAAAAAGACTATGTCACAATTCGTAGAATACTGAAGACTGTCAATAAGGCGAATGGTGTCCCAGTGGACCACATAGTTAACGTCGTTGTCGATAGGCACTTGACTTCGTGCGATAAATTTGCTAGAGGGATTTTGTCTGACTTGGAGCATCCACTTTACGCTCAGCTTTCACCTTGCATCTCCTCCCCTGGTAGAATAAGGAGTAACTTCAGAAAATTGTATACTCCCACGTCTAACTATAAAAATTCTATGATACCATACTTGGCACGTATTTTATATGATGAAAATAGTGTCAGGCAAGAATTAACTAACCTTTCTTCGTCTAGTAAATAAACAATTTCCTCCATCCATCCTTATATACCTTCAAGTTTTACTTTTGTTATTTCTATTATATTTATGGTCCTGTTACTTCTCTGTTTTCTACTCTCAGAATTGCAAACACCAACTTATCTCTATGACTGCTGTAATCTTTGTTTTTCCCCTAACCATATCATGTAAAGAGAACATTACATTCAATATTTTTAAAAATGCTAGGATTTCTGTACCGCATTGACAATACTGTGTGAAAAAAGCATACGGGAATTGTCACTTGTATTATTGTTATAAGCTTGGTTTTATCATTATTATTGTTATTTCCATTTTAAATGCTGCATGATTTTGACAACACCTCTATTGTAAATGTGGCAAATTTTCTGTGTCATTAATTTTAATTTAAAACTTGAGGAAATTAGATTCAATATTGTGATTAATGCTGAAAGTTCCAATTGTATCACAAGTACACTTTTTGGATGGAAGAAATACATTATTAATATTAACATTATAAATTATTTGGTTATTGCGAATGCGCAATTCTACGAAACGCTCTGCTTAATCACTCTTCTTCAGGTTCACTCATGTAGTGTCGTGTTCACACACCAGCGGGAAATTCGACGAAACAACTGGTCCCGTTTCTGTATGTTACATTTTATTTTCATCCACAAGTCAAGAAAGTTCAGCTGAATTTTGATTTCATGCTCCATTGTGAACTTGATGTTGACGTTTGCGTGAATGTCAACATATCCACTTGCTGAATGTCACCGCATTCAAAGAATACAGTATCTCTGACGATTATCTATTGCCTCTAATCTCCTCCATGTCACCCTCAAATCCCTGCGCAACTCGTCATTTCTCATTCGAATTCCGTCAGTGATAGATGAATGAAAGCCTTGCCTTACTCCTGAATTGAGCATCATGAATCACTTGACACTTATCATCGGGATTCAGTTGTTGAATGATTTCGAGGCCTTTTGATGAAGTTGTTTGTGTTGGTCACCTAGGTAGTTTGGTTAGGCAAACTTTCTCCCAATCATTAGGTAACCCTTCCGCCCATCAAAAGTTTCCACTTGTTGAGTGAGAACTTTGACTTCACTCTCTACATCAGTGCCTCAGAATGAATTCTGTCTCGCAATACGGCAATCCTGGTGGCTCATAAAGCATTCGGCTACTGGAACATAATCAAATGACTCGTAAACTCCGACTTCTGGCAGTTGTTGATGCATATGGCGTAACCACCAGCCAGTGTCATAGGCCAGTATGTGCACTCAGTCCCGACCTTGTGGAAATCACTGTTCAAAACAGGACGAGGTTGCATAGATTTCCAGTGAGAAGTCCTGACCAGTGGGGTCCACCAGGTCAGGAGTAAGTACAAATAATTACCGATGGTGTTGGCTGGGGCAAGTGGAGCTCAGGCCACGAGTTGGTAATGGCTGAATGGTCTTCGATCTATCCTTGCAATCGGAAGGTCTAGGATGAGGACTTCAGTGGGTTCATACTTCTGATGGGTCCCAAACTAGGATGAAACATCTGTCCAGCACCCTATGCTAGTTTTGAATACTTCTCTAAATAATATCATTCTGTGGTCAAGCTTAAAACAAATCAAATGTCTAGAACCTAACTCTAGAGAACTTATATTTTTTTAGTAATAAATACATAAACACAGAACTCAGATTTGAGTCTTATTTTATCTGAAACTACTAATCTGAAATAAATGAATATTAATCCGTCTTCGATTTGTAATAAATCTTACAATTCAGAGGAGTTAGAATTCCTGAGCCATTGGATTCTATTCTCGTAATTTAAAGCTGTTTGGTCCAATTCTCCAGATAGGGTCATGTACTAGTACTGTCAAGAGTCTCAAAGTGGGACGAAACAGCCTCTATCAATCTTTGATGAAACTTGAAACCAATGAAATCCCTTCAAACTAACACTAACTAAAATACGGTTTCTGATGTGATTTTAATTCTTCTTCACTGATTAATGCCTTGTAACATTTAATGATTTTATGACTGAAAAAGCAAGAAAAAGTACTCGAGAGTTGATGAAGATTATCAAGCAAGGACGAAACAGCTATATAATACTACCTGACGGTTTTCTAGTGATTCTCTAACTGATGTCAGCTTATGACGAAATCCAGTAACCAATCAATGAATTCCGCACAAAAACCATAATCGGATTATTTATATTGACACAGAATGTGCAATAATTGATTATTTAGTGATAGATTCTCTATCACAGAATTTGAAAGTAGTTTCTAAAGTCAGAGAGAAATTAGATGATAGTCAACGACTCACCGACTCAAGTGAAGTGACGGTTGGAAATTGAATATTGTGAAAATGAGGTATTCGAGAAAAGAAGCGAGGTGGTCGACAACGTCGACTTGACAAGTGGGCAGAAGGTCAGAACAAAGCATTGACTAGTAAAATATTATAAAATGACGACTGATAATAGTGAATAATTTGTTCAGTGAATCATACACGATCAAAAACAAACAGTTGACAAGTTTTAAGCACATGCACAGAGTGAGTATGTCATTTTCACATTTCTGTGTATTTAACAGTTGACAAGGGTATCTTTTCATTATAATAAATGTTTTCTAGTATTTCCCAATGGATGAAAAACAAAACGATATTGTCACTTTTACTGACGTTTAGCTATTTAACGCTGCTAATAGCTTTATCAAAGTATTATTAAACCTGAATTAGGAATACCTCGGCATAAATATCACAAAGAATTAAGGAGTGAGAAAATAGACCGAGGTCAATTTAAAATGACGTATTGTAATTCAATTGAATTTTTTATTTCCCGGTCGATTGATTGGACCGATGTGCTTGTACTCAGGTGGACATTTCAACTTCTTATGCAGATGCTTTGAGTATGTCTGGGGATTGAATCAGTCTTTAATTGGTGGATGGTGACTAGCAGTGGAATCCTGGATGCGCATTTCTTCCTATACGGGACTCGTCAGCTGCATGTGCCTGCACTTCTCAGTGAGTGATGATGTTTCCACTGAGATTCAAACCCAGTTCCCATAGTTTCAAACGCCAAAGCATTATCCACTAGACCACTTAGGCCACAAGAGTCACTTCTTCTGCAACGGATCATACTAATTTACATGATATTTTTATTTTTTATTAGTGACCAGCAGTGGAATCTACCATCCACCAATTAAATACTAATTAAATGCCCAGACATCGTCGAAGCATCCGCACAAGAAGCCGACGTGTCAATCTGAGACCGAGCACTTCGGTCCAAATAATCGACGGGAAAATCAAAAATTGTATTCAATAATAATTATGACCCGTTGCACAAGAGGTGGCTCTCGTCGCCCAAGTGGTCTAGTGGATAACGCTTTGCCGTTTGAAACTATGGGAAGTGGGTTCGAGCCTCGATGGGAACATCATCACTCATTCACTGAGAAATGCATTTACGTCCAGTTGACGAGTCAGAAATAGGACGAAATGCGCATTCTGTATACCACTGCTAGTCAGAATCCACCAATCAAGGATATATTAAAGTACAAATAACAGTCAAGATCACTAAACTAAATATCAAAGGTACAATAGTACATCTGTTATGGTATCAAAATAAAGTTTACTAACTTGATCATCGTTCGTTAGTCTGGAGTCATTTTTGGTTGTCAAGTTGGTGAATTGGTAAAGATGACAAAATCAAGTGCAGATTGTTGGATTTGATCAGTGTGTAAAATTATAAAAGTAGTGTGTGTTTACATAGTGAACTTGCTTATCACATTCGTGATGATTTTCTCACTATGTAAACACACACTACTTTTATAATTTTACACACTGATCAAATCCAACAATCTGCACTTGATTTTGTAATCTTTACCAATTCACCAACTTGACAACCAAAAATGACCCCAGACTAACGAACGATGATCAAGTTAGTAAACTTTATTTTGATACCATAACAGATGTACTATTGTACCTTTGATATATAGTTTAGTGATCTTCACTGTTATTCTGTTTCTCAATATGACCTTTTAACTTGACCTATGTCTATTTTCTCACCTCTTAACTCTTTAGAACAACACATTTAAGAGAACAGTATTCTGAATTATTGAATTGAATCTTTGTTTTTCCCGTCGATTGATTGGACCGAAGTGCTCGGTCTCAGGTTGACATGTCGGCTCCTTGTGCAGATGCTTCGACGATGTCCGGGCATTTAGTTAGTATACAATTGGTGGATGGTGGCTAGCAGTGGAATCCAGGATGCGCATTTCGTCCTATTTGGGACTCGTCAGCCGGATGTACCTGCATTTCTCAGTGAGTGATGATGTTCCCACCGAGGCTCGAAGCCAGTACTCATAGTTTCAAACGCCAAAGCGTTATCCACTAGACCACTTGGGCCACGAGAGCCACCTGTTGTGCAACGGGTCATATTAATTATTGAATTGAATCTTTGTTTTTCCCGTCGATTGATTGAACAGTATTGTGGTTTCAATTAGATCTCATCGGGATTAACTCTAATATGTATAAGTTTACAAACAAAATTCAAATATAAACCAATCATGGTGTTTTGTCTATAGGATAATACGATGGTGAATACAAATTGTGCAATCAGTCATAATAGTAGTAATAATAATAATAATAATAATCGTCTTATCAATAATAAGGATGAAAAAGTGAGGCAATCAGTGATAACACGAATGATGAGAAAAACAGTATGATTACACGAACAAACAAATGTTCAGATGGAAGTAGTCGATAAAGGCTAGTAAAAACAAATGAACCGATTAAGTAATGTTAGATTGTGAGGGGAGGAAATGAAACACAAATAAAGTATAATTATATTTCAATAGTTTACACACAATGATAAGTTTTGTTATTGGTAATATTTCGAGCAAAGTTACTACTGCCCGTGTTCACACCACTGTTGGAATTGTTTTATTCACACATTTATGATTTGTACTCATATATATAGTTCATTATTATAATTTATTTTGCTCATTCGTGTTTTGTGTGTGTGTGTATGTTCAAAGTTACATTTCACGTTCATTCATGTGTTTGTAGTTAGAATTATATTCCAGGTTGTTGATAGTTGTACTGAGTCACCCTTGTTACATGCATCCGATGTGACTTTAATGAATATCGATTCTGTTATGAGTCTTTCTTTTCATTTGTTCATGTTAGTTTATAGAATACACACATTGTTCCAATCGATATTGTGGTTTTTGTCCCATGCATGTGCAGCTATCGATGAATTCTTTTCAAGATTCTTGTAAGCTTGTGTCCCTGTCGGTTGACCTTTGGTCAGGCGTTTATGTTCATTCACTCTTATTTTGAGTGATCTGGACGTTTGCCCCACATATTTAGTCGGACAGTCAGCACAAGATATTTTATAAATTAAATTGTTTTATCCATCATTTTAATGTGATCTTTCAGTGGATTGACTTTATTTTTGATTAGATTCGTCGGTTTAAACGTTGTTCGTTGGCCGATATTTTTGAGGTTTCTTTGTACTGCCTCTGATGTATCATTTTTATACGGTATTGAGACTGTTTTATTCCATTCTTCCTTCTTGTTATTCTCCGGTTTTACCCTATTTTTTCTTTTTTATATTATCTTTTATAAATTCTTTAGGGTAGTTGTTTTCGAGTGGCATTTTGGATAGGACGTTTATTTCTTTACGCTGGTCCTCTGGTTTTGTTGTAAGTCTACGCATTCTATCTGCAAGACCTTGTAACACGTTTATATGGAAGATAAGATTAAGGGATGATAACAAAGGGGTTGAAAATATAAATAAGGTGGTATAGAAGTCTTTAGTTGGTTATGTTCTAATAGGCCAAGGGAGGGATAATGCCTGTACGAACTTCTTTTGAATGCCTAGTTTAGGTTTAATAGTTCGAATGTCTAACGCCTCAGCTGTATGCAATAGACGAATACGAATTCTATTAGAAAGATTCGGTGGGATACGATGAATTACTTTGACGACTTCCGTTGTTATATTTATGCCATGATTTTCTTAATTCAGGTTTAATAATACTTTGATGAAGCTATTAGCAGCGTTAAATAGCTAAACGTCAGTAAAAGTGACAATATCGTTTTGTTTTTCATC
Source organism: Trichobilharzia regenti (assembly GCA_944472135.2). NCBI lineage: Eukaryota > Metazoa > Platyhelminthes > Trematoda > Strigeidida > Schistosomatidae > Trichobilharzia > Trichobilharzia regenti. Next base: position 109,295,733 of record OX235264.1, on the reverse strand, counting down.
CATTGGGGAATACAAGAAAACATTTATTATAATGAAAAGATACCCTTGTCAACTGTTAAATACACAGAAATGTGAAAATGACATACTCACTCTGTGCATGTGCTTAAAACTTGTCAACTGTTTGTTTTTGATCGTGTATGATTCACTGAACAAATTATTCACTATTATCAGTCGTCATTTTATAATATTTTACTAGTCAATGCTTTGTTCTGACCTTCTGCCCACTTGTCAAGTCGACGTTGTCGACCACCTCGCTTCTTTTCTCGAATACCTCATTTTCACAATATTCAATTTCGAACCGTCACTTCACTTGAGTCGGTGAGTCGTTGACTATCATCTAATTTCTCTCTGACTTTAGAAACTACTTTCAAATTCTGTGATAGACAATCTATCACTGAATAATCAATTATTGCACATTCTGTGTCAATATAAATAATCCGATTATGGTTTTTGTGCGGAATTCATTGATTGGTTACTGGATTTCGTCATAAGCTGACATCAGTTAGAGAATCACTAGAAAACCGTCAGGTAGTATTAGATAGCTGTTTCGTGCTTGCTTGATAATCTTCATCAACTCTCGAGTACTTTTTCTTGCTTTTTCAGTCATAAAATCATTAAATGTTACAAGGCATTGATCAGTGAAGAAGAATTAAAATCACATCAGAAACCGTATTTTAGTTAGTGTTAGTTTGAAGGGATTTCATTGGTTTCAAGTTTCATCAAAGATTGATAGAGGCTGTTTCGTCCCACTTTGAGACTCTTGACAGTACTAGTACATGACCCTATCTGGAGAATTGGACCAAACAGCTTTAAATTACGAGAATGGAATCCAATGGCTCAGGAATTCTAACTCCTCTGAATTGCAAGATTTATTACAAATCGAAGACGGATTAATATTCATTTATTTCAGATTAGTAGTTTCAGATAAAATAAGACTCCAATCTGAGTTCTGTGTTTATGTATTTATTACTAAAAAAATATAAGTTCTCTAGAGTTAGGTTCTAGACATTTGATTTGTTTTAAGCTTGACCACAGAATGATATTATTTAGAGAAGTATTCAAAACTAGCATAGGGTGCTGGACAGATGTTTCATCCTAGTTTGGGACCCATCAGAAGTATGAACCCACTGAAGTCCTCATCCTAGACCTTCCGATTGCAAGGATAGATCGAAGACCATTCAGCCATTACCAACTCGTGGCCTGAGCTCCACTTGCCCCAGCCAATACCATCGGTAATTATTTGTACTTACTCCTGACCTGGTGGACCCCACTGGTCAGGACTTCTCACTGGAAATCTATGCAACCTCGTCCTGTTTTGAACAGTGATTTCCACAAGGTCGGGACTGAGTGCACATACTGGCCTATGACACTGGCTGGTGGTTGCGCCATATGCATCAACAACTGCCAGAAGTCGGAGTTTACGAGTCATTTGATTATGTTCCAGTAGCCGAATGCTTTATGAGCCACCAGGAATGCTGTATTGCGAGACAGAATTCATTCTGAGGCACTGATGTAGAGAGTGAAGTCAAAGTTCTCACTCTACAAGTGGAAACTTTTGATGGGCGGAAGGGTGACCTAATGATTGGGAGAAAGTTTGCCTAACCAAACTACCTAGGTGACCAACACAAACAACTTCAGCAAAAGGCCTCGAAATCATTCAACAACTGAATCCCGATGATAAGTGTCAAGTGATTCATGATGCTCAATTCAGGAGTAAGGCAAGGCTTTCATTCATCTATCACTGACGGAATTCGAATGAGAAATGACGAGTTGCGCAGGGATTTGACGGTGACATGGAGGAGATTAGAGGCAATAGATAATCGTCAGAGATACTGTATTCTTTGAATGCGGTGACATTCAGCAAGTGGATATGTTGACATTCACGCAAACGTCAACATCAAGTTGACAATGGAGCATGAAATCAAAATTCAGCTGAACTTTCTTGACTTGTGGATGAAAATAAAATGTAACATACAGAAACGTGACCAGTTGTTTCGTCGAATTTCCCGCTGGTGTGTGAACACGACACTACATGAGTGAACCTGAAGAAGAGTGATTAAGCAGAGCGTTTCGTAGAATTGCGCATTCACAGTAACAAAATAGTGTATCATAATGAAAGCAGTGATAAATTCATCGCAATATGTCACCCTTATTCCGAAAAGAAGGGGAGAACTAAATAGGCATTGATTTTGCTATTCACATATCAACGTATATGTCCTACGCTCACCATCATCTCTGTCGCACATAACACAAGTGGGAACAAATATGGAAGCATTTGTGTTTTCAGCGTGTAAGAGAAATTGACCGAACACATGCAAGACTGAAAACATTGTAGAAGCGGAGATTAAGTGATACGTAAGCGATTGTTGTAACCTGACAGTGTACAATTCTACCTTATCAAACTCACAAAGTGTCGCTGAACATTTTCATTTTCATTCGGTTCGCCTACTAAACCCGAGTTGTCACACCCACTCTCCATTCCATGCATCCCATGAATTGTTCAATCTGTGACGAGAATTGTTTGGCCACTTCACACTGAACGATGATCATGACATCAGAACCACTTGAATTTGAATTGCATTTCCTAATACTACTGATATCACCTAATGTATTCATCACACGCATGATTCAATTCACTCACATGAGACAGTTTCTTCGAAACCAATTCATATACGAATATACCGCACGACAAAGCTCATTGTTGAGAAAATTATCTCCCTTGAGTGACTTGTTTTCAGTTTAATTTGAATTTAGTAAAAATATACTATGGCGTCCATTGAGGTGGATGGGAACTGGCTGTTGTAATTCGAAGTATCTTCTTCTTAATGGGGTAGTGGATCTATTGGGAATGAGACTATTGTTTTGAAAAGTGCCTTCTTGTGTGTTTTACGATTGCATATTGAATGTGACCGATGTAGAAGTTTGATGTGTGTATGCATCGGTTGAGAGGTATGAAGTATAGGATTAAGCTACCAGTTTGGAAGAGCCTTGTGTCAGTTGCAATGCCACCTCGTTCATGTGATTTTATCACGGTGACAATATGGTTAATCTAGTACGTGTTGAATAAACTAACGAAGGCAGTATGCTTTCGTCTTGTTCACGCTACTGAAGCTTGATCCAGTCAAGTGAAGGAACCTGATGAATGCATATAAAACGAGGTTATTCGGCCGCTTCTACTATCATAGTAATAACCTTGTGGCTTTCTGCCCACCCAATTCTAATTTGCTTCTTTGATCGTATTGACCACTGATATGATGAACTATGATTATGACAACTTATGACTATTTTACCAACATCTTTCGAGTAATACAAAATTGTGTATAAATGTGAATGTACATGTGAAGAAGAAAATGAATCCTCCGAGAAGTCCCACGAATGTTAACATGTTTCATTGCTTTTATGATTGTGTGAACGAAAATCACGTAATTGCCTATCACATTCACAAACTATGTAAGCAAACTATGTCGACTCAATGCAATAAACATGTCGGATGCTACCTGCTTTAAACCGATTGCATAATGTGACTGTCTCGTTTTGACAAATGCGAATTCAAGAAGAATGACATACCTCGTACTGAAATCAGTGATGCACTCAATATCTCAACAAAAAGAAACATTTCATGAATTTGAATGGTAATATTGTATAAACATTTATTAGAGGAGATCTAATCTAGAGAAAAGAGAAGAAGAATAATCGGAATTCAGAAGATCGAGCAGAGCGTTTGAAATAGCACACTTGAAATTATCCCTCAGTGATACCATAGTTACGATATCTGATTTGGTGGCAGCTTCAATTTCGTTTTGCACAATCAAAATTTAATGGCTTGTTGGTTGCATCATTTTACAATCCCTAGAAGGGAAGAAAATGGGAGAAAAAGTTGAAATGAACACATGAATACTCATCAGAACCAGTTTTCTTATCTTCAGTGGCTAATTTCGGAAGGTACAATAGACGATGATCTGTTTCTCGAATCGGAAGCAATTGTGTAGTACTGATGGTAGTTATATTGTCTTTGAAAGAGGTGCTAATCGTCCACAGAAGTTCTTCCATCTGAAGCAGTGTCATTTCATTGAGAAAGAATTCCGGGAAAGTTGAAAGCAATATCCTGTCATTTCAAAAGAATGTCCGGAGGAGTGAATGTGATTTGAACACACACACACTTTATGGACACAGCCGAGTGAGACGACAAATCAGGCCATCACTCAAGAGCAGTCCGACTTGGAAACGATTTCTTGATTGTCTGCGATTGGCATGGAGTATATTATGTGCGCGTCTACGAGGAGGGGAGATGAGGGCCTGTTCGCGGTCGCACAGACAGCTGAATTGGACTTTTCAATACACTTGCTGATTCAGAAGTTCCCCAAGATCATTTCAGGGATTTATCTGTTCACGAGGTTATACATTTTCCTGCTCACACCTACATAGTTTATCACGGAATTTCTTCCGCTATGTCACTAGTACACATAAGGGGGAAAATTGCAAGTAGTAGAGAGGATTTCCGATGTCACATGAGATGCATTCAGCTAACTCCTTGCACGTTTTCAAGTGTCTATTAACAATAACATCAATCAGCTAAGGCAAATACAACACTCCAACAACGCATCTTACAGCCCTTGATGTCCTACCCGATAAAAATTAGTCTGATTTCAGATTTCCGTGCAAGAATACGCGAAGAGAACAATGAAGAAGACTTGGCGGAATATATGAAACGGCGAGAAGATGCCAGAGAAGATGTTGACATGGACCAGGAGAAATTTTCAACTGTCTCATGTGAAAAGTCAAACGAAATATTTCCTCAGAAATCGTCAAGAAATGAGACGACCAACAGGGATTCGAAGAAATTCTGATGGCGAGATAGGATATATTCCAATGACTCGCTTACACAGTGCTTATACATTCAGTATTAGAGCAATCTGTCTGCGCGAATCTTGTTCATAGCTGAAACTGAAATAAACAGACTGTATGACATTTTGATGGATTTCGTTTGGGAACATTTTGACTGAGACTATTTGTGAACTTCATAAAAGAATGTATTGCTTTGAGAATATTACAGCGCAAAGGATACTGTGACGTTAGTCCGCAGATCATCGACATGTTGAGTGGAATAAGCCGAGATAAGACACATTCGATACGTTCACTTTCAGAGTACAGTCAACAATCAAGCAATCAGTTCGCATGTGTTTCGTTCACATGTGGAACTGAAATCAACAAAATGAATGACACCAAGATGGATTTGTGAGACTGTGTCAACTTCAGTTAGTACTTCAATCATATTAGAGGAATTCAATGAGGAGGAGTCTTCTCAGGTGTTGACTGTCATATATTCGGAAAATTCAGTGAAGTCAGCCTTTGGAGAATACAGATGATCGTGGAAACCTACCATGGACATTGAGAATGTGAAGCGCTTCGAGGCACTCATGTTCTCATCAACAAGGCAGTGAAGCGCTCTCAATTGAAAACATTATGTCGAAAACTGCAGTAGCGATTGAAATTATAAAAAACACATCTAGATTCATTCTACCACTACAGCTCATGTTATCAATATTATTAGCATTGTCACCTATTGTTTAAATTTGTTCACTGGAAATACATGAGACTGAAAACAAACTGGCCATTTCACGTGACACCACAAGTACGATACAGTACACATATGACAACAGCAACCTAAAAAGGCCTCATTTCTGCTATGGACGTGGGGTTCATTGGAAAATGCATGTTGTATTCCCGAGAATACGCTGAGTGCATTTGCATCACCATTATCAGCAGATTTAGATGTAACCTTTATCGAAAACTTCAAATGTCGCATAATTCACACTTTAAAAAGACTCACTTTGAACCTAGACGCTTTCCACTTTTGGTTGCCAATTCCTCTTCGGTTAAGGATGTGCCAAATTGAACCTTGTAAGTGCATTTCACATCCTCAACTGTTAGGTTATGCTGTTTGTCCAAAGTGAAATTGATCTTATCAAATTTGACAGTTACTTCATCTTGAAATCAGCAAAAAGACAAATGAATGGTTTAAAGGAAAGGATTGAAATCTCTGCAAGTAGACCTAGTTCATGAATGAAGCGAAATAACAATAATCTGCTGATCCGTTGAGTTTCAAAGGTTGCTTTGTAGAGATCGTCAATGTGGATTTCCAAGTCATTGATACATTTCACGAGGAATACAGAATTCCATTCCACTCACAATCGTCACTCATTTTATGTCAGTAGCAGTCTGTCAGTCCATAACTTTCCCATGGACCTCGAATCACCATGAAAAGTAAATGAGGGATGTCAATCACTCTTCTTTTCGTATTAACAGGCAGAATGTACACTTAACACGGAACAATCAAACTATATTGGAGTGCCTAATTTCTGGGTCTCGAGAACAGCTTCATCGTATTTTCAGGCAGATAAGCAAAGCTCAATCACCGAATTGGCATCCGCAGTGGCTGAATGGTTAACGAGCTGGCTTAAGATGAAACCTGAATTTCTGATTTTGAGCCGTTTTTGGTGATTCCCAAACTAGGCTGTCGAAACAGGTGCACGTGAGTGGTCGCTGCGTTTCACCCGTTCTCCAGAAACATGGTTATCCGTGGTGCCTCTTGCAAACTAGGTCTTAAAACGAAGTATTTAACAAATAATGTAACTGCGTATTTTTAGGAGGAAATTGTTTTAAAGACCTTGTGTGGATGGAATCATTTCAGAATCCAGTGGCAAATGTTTTCTCACATTCGCTAACCAGCAATATATAGCACCACCACCATCCACTCTCATCACTTGTGCGGATGTGTTCTCACTGTGACCACGAACTGTCACTGGAATTCCAGGTACTCGAGATGTCAGTCAGTCACCAGTGAGAAGCTTCAAGAATTTAGCGAAGCAATTTGTTTCCATAATTAGTCAGAGCGATATCAAACTCAATTGAGTCATTTACAAATATAAAAAAATTAAAAATTACCATTTGGTCCAAGTGTCATTGGGAGAAAGAAGCTTTGTGATCTAATCCTCATCATACTGAGGATGAACAGTCCGACGATCATGATGAGGTGTAGTTTTGACCTCTGAGACACCATCTCACTAAAATTATGTAGGAAAGGAAAAACATGATGATGTAATTTGAAATGAATAACAGAGAGAGATTATCGCTTTTGCTTTCAGTTTCGAGTGTAGTATACGCGTGCAACAGCACATCACAATTATTACTATTCTAAGCAACTCAGTTTTGTTTGGCCACAAGATCGCCGATTATCTCTCATTTCCAAACTCATATCTTTGCCTCAATACCGTCTTCACACCAATGCACCACTCCAGACTTACGAATCGCGATGCAATTTAGCGATGGCGTGGACGAAACTGACTTCTCAAGAGATACTGGAATAATCGGATTCAGCAAACCAATTTGTCTGAATGTAATTCTCTCTAAGTGCCTTTTCGAAAAGTGCTATGCAAATACGATTCAATAATCCGTAAACATTAGCTAAACAGAAAGTCACATCTTTAAATAATTTAAACATACTTCGACGACATGAAATCTTAGCACTATTTTGTCTGTAAAGTATTCACAATGACAAATGTGATCTATCTGACATCACCAATAATCATCAGGAAAGCAAGCGTATCTACATGACGCCGTATACTACTGACTGATTGATATGAGCCAACCACGAAGTTGTACGAAATTCTAATTGCTTTTCGATCCAAGGAGAAGTCAAAGTGACGTTAACGGTTGATGAGGGTGTTGTTGGATGGTATGTTCAGAATCTAATTCAGCATATAACAGATCTTCATTGAGTCTCGTGTCTTCGTTTTACAGATGAGATATCAAGAAAATTCTTGAAACAGACTTATCACAAATGATCACAGAATAAACAGAGACAGCTTTAAATCACGAAGACATTTAATACAGAACTTATGAACGACTGCAGCTATTCGCCTCTACTATTGCAAACAAATGTACAGATTGCCAATGTTTCCACTCTGCACAATACTAGATATGATGAATTGTAAATTACCAGTGGACTGTACAGACACACATATTTTGTTAACGAGAATGCGAAACTTCCTCAGACGGTAATTATATAGTACACAATATATCACATGAATATTCATACCACTGGAACTCACCTGAAATGTGTACTGAATAGTCACTAACTAACTCAACACTGACAGAATATTTTGTAGGACTATTTATACCACTAACACACGACACCATTCCGTTCATTGGTCACTTCTAGGGACCAATCAGAATTCGACTGAATCTGTTTGTCTTTGCTTGTGTGACAATCATCAATTCAGTTATAATTTGATTTAACTTGATTCCAGAAAAGGCCAATACAAAATACAGTGACGATATCAAGAAACAGAATCGAAACTGTAGATCATTGCTCAGATTACTGTTTCTATCTGGGCAGATATATGATGTGCGTTAGAAAATGTATATCACACGGGAAAATTGATTATATCACATCAACAAACTGTTACAAGAAGTACGTACGTGGATGTAAACCAGCTTGGTAATAGACGATGTGCTTGATGCTCGTTGTACGAAAGTTGATGCATTTCATAATCCGGGTCTTCCTGTGGATGACTGCATTTGGAACAGCAACACACACTAACACATCAGACAGACGGGACATGAAACTCAATACATCTCAATAACTTCACATTCATCACCACACCTCGTTGTGGAATACTCACTGGAAAGCGCCAACACGTGAAAAGAGGCTAAACATTTCGGTCCGCTTAGTTGATGAGGCAACAAGAGGCATTGAAGCCTAACAGGCAGTCGAAAACCTAGATGACCAACTCGCTGTACAGTATTCTCAAATGCTATTCAACTGTTTTCTGATTGATATCACTCCATGAACCAACTTCAAGTACAAATCAATCCCTTAAACTCAACTTGTGCAAAGAACATCAAAATTGATTGAGAAACGAATGACATTTATAGGACAATCATTTTCCCATTGTATGAATTGTGAGTGACTGAATTTTGAAGCGCACTAATTAGACTCTCTATTATTTTTTTCTCGCGGCACTGATTCTGGACGCAAGCACTGACGTAAATTCTTGTCTAGGATTTTAGCTTGCAGCCACTACTCACCACAATATATTCAGCACTACTGAGGTGAATTCACTCACTACACAAGCGACAAGATCGTACAGCGGAGACAACGAATTCCTGAAAATTCGTGTGTAATTATTTCAGCAGTTAGGATCGATTCGGTCGATTCGAATGAAGAGACTCACTTCGAGTGACATTTTCTTATTCTTATTATGACAGTCAGACTACTCAACAAAAATAATTCCGATTGTCTACGTGAAAAAACATGATCAAGTTATTCGTTTGTGAGTGAATGGCTTCATTGGCTGTGGCTTCACCATATATCAGTTTGCATTCATCAATTCTTCCCTCTACGTACTCGAGGAATGTTTCGGTATTGATGTTATTTGTCATGACTGAGTATAATTCGAATATAATAATAATAATCACTTTATTCCACAAGAATAACAATTTACAGCATGGAATTTTCAGCGTTTCTTTTACATGTTGCAATGCTTAACTCTGTTTATAATTATATAAATGTATAAAATGTTAAAATATTGATAGTTAATAGGAAAAAATAAAAAAAACCCAACAAAATCACACCACTTCTAGGTCACAGTGAATAATAAGTAAATAATATAACAATTAACACATGCTTTAATATGCATCATTTCATTTTATAGTTTAGTTATTGATTCAATGTTGTAAAAGTTCTTTTCTGATATTTCTCTCTTCACACAATACTCGTGCCAAATATGGTACGGTCGAATTTTTATATTTTGTAGTACGAGCATAAATGTTTATGAAATTGCTTCTGGTCTTACCCGAAGAGATACAAGGAAACAATTGTGAATAAAGAGGATGTTCACTATCAGATAAGATAACTTTAGCTAAGTGTTTCCAAGAATTCATATGCCTATTGACAACAGTGTCATTTAGTTCAGTCAAAGGGATAGCACTGACCCTACTTACAGCCCTCAATGTTCTTCGTAGTACTATATGGTCTTTCTTGAGTAGCCCAGGGAAGAATAGTGGAGAACAATAAAGAATGATGGGCAAACACATGAATTAATAAATTGTATGATAAGAGATTGGGTTATACCTGAGTGTCTCAACTTCTTTATGTAATAAGTCAGCCGGAAGACTTTCTTAGAAACTATAAGAATATGAGACGACCAGCAAAGGTTTGAAGAGAAACTAATGCCAAGATAAGAAACACTTGACTTACTCTCTATCACGGTACCATCAATATTGCAACAATCATGAGATTGAATCAATCCATGCATGTCTTTTTCACTTCTCAAGCTGAAATCAACAGTGTTACATTTAGTTGGATTTAGTTTAAGACCATTTGAGCCAGACCAATCCTTAAATTCAGCGAAGAAGCCATTCATATGGGAACAATCCGATGTGGAAACTACAGGGACAGAAACGGTCAGATCATCAGCATACTTAATGAAGTTAACTTTGGGTGAGTTCGGAAGGTCATGCAAAAAGAAAGAGAAAAGAAATGGAGAAAGTACTGCACCTTGAGGCACACCACTTTCAGTTAGCTGAGAAGTGGAGAGCTTTCCAGCCAAAACAGTATGCTGTTTCCTATCCTTAAAATAAGAAGACAGCCATCCAGTTGCCCAGGTCTCTGTTTGTGCTGAATTCATCTTGCCTAATAAAAGTGTCCTAGGAACAGAGTCGAAAGCTGCAGTATAGTCTAAAAAAGCTGTTCGAACGAACTTAGCGCCCTTATCAAGGCAGGAAACAATATTGTGGTGTAGTACAATGGCTGCATCTAATGTACTTCTTCCACACTTATAAGCAAACTGCTTAGGGTCACTAAAAGCTTTTAAAGAAGGTTTAAGAATATTCAAAAGAAGTTTCTCCATAGTTTTCAAAAAAGGAGATGTTATAGCGACCGGTCTAAACTTTATAACTGCTCCAGAAGATGATTTCTGTACAGGTACAACCTTGATTTCTTTCCAGTCAGCAGGTACCGTTTCCCTGTTAAATGATGCGTTAAAGATTTGAGTAAGAGGATGACACAAGATGTCTGCACACTTTTGAAGAAGAATGCTTGGCACACCATCTGGACCAAGGCTGTGTGTTGAATTTAATGACTTCAAACATAATAGTACATCCTTTTCTTTAGAACCCTCAAAATGACCATTTTCTTGACTAGGTACATCAGGTACAACCATATCAATTTGTTTCTTGATAAATGATTTGTTTAAAGCATTTACATCAGAATAAGCATCAACGGACATTTGTTTTTTACTTGTTAGTTTATTGAAAAGTTTCCAAATGTTTGAAGGATGTTTACATGATAAAAAATTTTCATTATATAGTCTGTTCAACCTTTCTATTTCAATTTTTATATGGGTGTTTATTTTACGGACACCAGTATTATCACAATTCTTATACAACTTCTCTTTTTGTCTTCTAAGTTTTTTCAGTTGCAAAGAAGAGATTCTGTCAAAGCTCGAAAACAGTGTTTCATATGGACAGCAAATTTCCAAACAAAACTTCATATAATCGGTTATATTAGAGACAGTAGCATCCAACTTATCGTCAGTAAATAGTTCCCAGTTGGTATCATGCAACATGCTTCTCAATTTTTTTTAATTTTTGATTTACAGCTTGATTCCACACTGTATTTTTGGTACAAGTATGGAATTTTCAGCATGGATATCGGTAGCCCAAATTTTACAGGCCGACCATAGATATCAGGTGTGCGTCGGTGCGGGCTCGAACCCCGTACCATGTGCATGGTCGGCGAGAGTCCTAACCACTCTGCCACCGACGCACGATGCTAGAATGCTGTCATGGGAATATGAACGTTCATGTATCTTCTTTGTTAAATGACTAAACAATTTTCGTTGTAATTTGCCGTACACTTTCGGTAAAATACGAATAATACAGTGGTGAGAATTAAGCAAAGGAGCTCTCCTTCGGGTTTCATATACATCACGGTCATTTATGAAAACCAGGTCTAGTGATTTGTCCAGACGTGTATTAAACTTGACTAGATTCTCATGACCAAGTGAAGTAAGAAAGCTGTGATCACATGAATTAAAATCACCACAGACTATAGACAACGAGTTTCCGAATGCAGGAGCAGCGAATTCAGTAAACTCATCTGCAAACATAACTATATTAGAAAGGCTACAATTGGGTGTTATGTAAATATTTGTCATGTATATATAAGAATATTTACTTAAGTGTTTTGGGCGACACCTGACTGTTATGCAATCTATATTGTCATTAGAATAATTGAAGCAAACGTGATTTGATGTAGACCAACTTGTGTTCATAAATGTGGCTACCCCTCCTCCATATTTTTTCTTGGAACTTTTTCTATCTTGGCGAAAAACTTTGTATCCATTTATCGAAACTAGATTATCATCATAATGCTGGTGCAGCCAAGTCTCTTGTATTGCTAAAACGCCAGCATTTCGATAAACATTGGAATACATTAGGGATTGAAGATAATCCATTTTGTTGGACAGGGATCTACAATTAGTGCTAACGAGTTCAGGAACAGTCATTTGATTAATTTGTGCACGTTTCAGTGCACGCTGCCAGCCACAGTGATGCTTTTTTCTCAATTTTTGTGGATGACACAACGCGGTAGGTTGTAATGATTTTAAAAATGCGCGATAATATATAATATCATCAGGACATACTGATGATAAATTAAAACAAAATTAAAAGAGCAAACCAAAGCAATTTTGCAAAATGTTGTAAGGCGGAATTTTTGGTAGCCTTATGTTCAAGCAGGCCGCCGATTAGATTATGTGTGAGAATATCATTGAATCTCGACCGATTTATCTGATGCACTATGCACGGACACTAACACTCATACTGACACTCACACTGACGCTTACGTAGTGTTCACACACATGAAGAACCGACACAAATCTCCAATCTCGTGTTGTGAAAGCATCTGCAGTGAACTCATGGTGAGGCCAGACTGCAGGTCCACCAGGAGTCGAACTCCATTCTTTTTACATAAGCCATAGATATCTCAGTGTGATGCTCAATAGAAAGAAAACAGCCACCACAGGTGTCCGAAACTCGCGCAAACCTGATGCAAAGAAAGCTGAACAAGCCATGGTATTAGACAGAGAACGCAAATACAGTTAACCAAGTAGCCAGCTGAATAGGAACCCAGAAAATACAAACAAAATCTAGACTTCTCGTCGAATTCCAATTTCTACTCACCAGTCAAACGAACAACACAATATATTGATTGATAACACAAAAGGTGAGAGACTGAGAGTAGTTATGCGCCACCAGTCGAATGGTGAATGAACGACTTTACACTCACAGACAGCCTTTCAAAGCGAGAAATAACTAATTATTTCAATGAGTCTATTGACATTCACCTGTGTTAGTTCTTGATTTCGTTGAGTGACTCCATTGTCAATGGCACCTCACAAATGTACAAAATGCATGTGAGTAGATTTTCACTACACAAAATTCCATTCCTTCAACATTTCGTACTTTTCTGGTGAAATTGTCAGTGTGATTGCTCTGTTGCATGAGAGGTATCTGCTGACACGCACCTGCAGGATTACTAGTAAACAATTTCACACAGTTCATTTAATCGTAGGCATATCGGCTCAAAAATCAAACTAAAATCGAACGATTTTGGAAGGAAAGAAAGACACACTTTTGTTCCTCAGATTCGAATTGGTCACCTCCAATTCCACACACACACATTACAGACAATGAGTAACCTCATAATTATCAAGCGATTTTGATTTATTTTTGACGAGTTAGTTTTCATTAATTTATGAGTATTCTCAGTTTGATCGCGGGATGATATCAATAGAGAAAGACATGGAAAATGATGGACAGTATTGGTCACCTGTTTTCAATATCTGTGAACGTTTAAAATCAGAATTTATCTATAGTAAAAATAAAGAGTGCAGTGTCAACTTAGTTTTCATCAACTCCAACTAGATTATGTCAAGTCATATGAACTGCGAATGTATTTGTTATTTGTCATTATCATCATTTATACCATGTTGATATCATGAGTTCCAAGTGAGGCATCACGTATTCAACATTTTCCACTTTGTTCAGTCCTCATTAGCTGGCGCCACGAATGCTCATAGTTTCTCATCTCTTCCACCTACGATCTGCACTATGTTATCATTGGGCGCTGGCGATATAACTCATCGGATGCCTTGTGATTGGGCCGCTTTTCATTTTTATTACCTCCACTTTATTTGTTGAATTGTACGTTCCCCGATTCTCTTATTTTCAACTGAGTGTTAATGGCAACTCTGTATTCACTATGTAGACACAGAAAACAGCTTCTGGTGGATGTGTGAAGCAGGCTGATGGAACTGCGTTTCTTGATGCGACACTCAGTCTTCGATATGATATAGCAGAACAAACAAAAGTCAAAGTTGTGAGTTTATTACATACCAACTTGCACAAGCCAAACTTTACACGGAAGCTGTGTCATAAAATGATCATTATACAGCCGCTTAAATATCTAACACGTGGAGACGTTTTCAGACAGACACCTGAAATCTGATAGGCGTATCGAGAAGCCTTCAATCACTACTGAACAGTGTCATGAAGTTATCAGGCTCATGACATGACTTCCGTATGCATAACCTGCGTGGTACGCTAAATATATCAGTGTAAGCTGCAAGAATTCATATAGAGGTGGGTGTGAGTGCACTCGTATAATGGATGATTTACTGGAGAAGCCTGCATAATCTATTCACAGACATCTTCACTACAAGTTTACATATAAAATATGAACGTATATAAAAGCCTCAACAATTATGATGTAATTGATTCTCTTCACAACCGGTGGAGTAATAATACTTTAATTTTGATTAGCTCTGACAAACTTCACTCGAATTCTAAATGTATAGACAATCAGAGAATACGTATATACATTCACACTTGATAAATCTAGTAAAAGGGTTAATGAATGCGTCTGATATGCTCTGACTGATCCGACCACCAGAATTCAAACACGTCTCTGCCATTTCCGTGGTGCATCGAAACCCCTGGTTCTTTTCGATATCGTCGGCCTGTAATTCTTTCTCCTCTTCAATATTACTGCTTCTTTCCACTAGCAATGATCGTTAAAGGCTGAAATCGGTAGTAACCATCATTCGTGAAATCAACTTGAGAAAGCATCGTGTTAAATCAGGTTACGTTCATGCAGAAGACTTCATGTCAAATTGAACGTGACCGAAAATAACACGTCGCCTAAGTGTTCGTATCATCATCACAATCAAGAGATTAATCAACTAGCACTTTGATCACTGTCCACTTTGACAGTGGCTGATTTCTGCTTCACACTCAACCGATTGACTCATGTGATGACCTTCTAAGTTGAAAGGTAACAGTGGACGTGATTTTCCGGAAGAGATGAATCGATTCACCTTTGAGAACACGAAAAGTGAAATATTGTGCGTTAGTCGACTGATTGTGTAAAAGTGCGTGATTTGATGATGATGATGATGATGAATGTGATTGTTGAAATGTATTCAGGTCAATGTGTGCATGTACCAGTTAGCCATGTGAACATCTCCTTGGATGGAAAACCATTTAGAATTTCGTACGACTTGTTGTCTGTTTCATCTCAATTTGTCAGTTATAGACGGCGTCATGTAGACACGCTTGCTTTTGTGATGACTATTTATGATATCAGAGAAATCATATATTCGATTGTGAAAACTTCACAAACAAAGAATCAGGAATTTTCTTCTCCTCGATTTGTGTCAGAATGACTTGAAAATTGCAGTTCTGTTCAGCCTATGTTTTCGGCATACGAGATTGTGTTTGCATGCTTCTTTACGGAAAGGAACTAAGACGGAAATATATTCGACAAATTATTTTTCCTATTCCGATTATTCTACGAATAATTGATATGTTATTTTCATCCATGCCATCGCTACTTTGCTCCGCAAATTCTACATCTCGAGTGGTGCGTTGGTAATAAGACGTTATGGAGGAAATGATGTGAGTTTGGAGATGAGTAATAATGGGTGATTTGGTAGCCAAACTAAATAGTGTCGCTTAGCATGGTTATAGTTGTGATGTGGTGTTGCAGGCGTATATTAGACTTGCAACTCAAGGCAAAATAATAAGTCGCTCTCTTCTGTTCATTTCAAATTACATCAAATAACAAGTCATCGTGGTTTTGCCTTTCCTACATATTTTAGTGAAATGGTGTCTCAGAGTTCAAAACTACACCTCATCCTGATCATCGTTCTGTGTATCCTCAATATGATGAGTATTTCATCTGATGACTTCACGCTCCCAATGAAGTTTGGTCCAAATGGTAATTTTTATTTTTTTATATATGTAAATGACTCAGTTGAGTTTTATTTCGCTGTGCCTTACTATGTCAACAAGTGGGCCCGTAAAAATCATGAAGCTTCTCACTGGTGACTGATTGACATCCCGAGTGCCTGTGGGATGGAAAAAATTATGTTTAACCTCGGCTAATTTTACTCAACATGCCGATGATCTGAAGGCGAACGTCCCAGTATCTCATCACGCATTCTCAAATCTAAAAATCAGACTGAGTCTTATCACGTAGAACATCATAGGCGGTTAGTTGCGTTGTCCTAGTTTTGCATTCGACTTAGCTGATTGACGTTACTGTCAATAGGCACTTGAAAAATGATAAGCAATTGGCTGAGCGTATCTCGTCTGACACCAGAAATCCTCTCTACTACTAGCAATTTTCTTTTTCATATGTGATAGTGAATTAGCGGAGGAAATTCCATGAGACATCGTGCTGGTGTGGGCAGGAAAATGTAAAACCGCAACCATACGATATTAATCATGGTTTCTGTGTGAAGAGATAAATGCCTGAAATGATCCTGTGAAACGTCTGAATCAGCAAATGAATTGAAAAGTCGCATTCAGCTGGATTAGCGAAGGCCCACAGACTCTCATCTCCTCCACTCGTACACGCACACACACACACACACACACAATATCCTCCATGTGAATCACAGACAATCAAGTAATCATTTTCAAGTTTGACTGCTCTTGACTGATGGCCTGATGTGTCGTCTCACTCAGCAGTGTCCATTAAATGTGCTTTAGGCAAATTCACTCCCCCGGAGATACTTGTCGAGCAACAGGATTTCGGTGGTTAACTTCCAGAATTCTTCTGGACTGAAAATGACAGTGTCATCGATTGAACAGCTTCTGTGCAGGATAAACACCACTGCTTAAGACAATGCAACTAGCATCACCACTACACGACTGCATTAGATTCGAGAAATGCACCACAGTCTACTACACAATCCGTAATCGATCTCTGTAGATAAGAAATCTGATTCTGATGAGTATTCATGTCTTCATTTCCACCTTTTCTCCCACTGTTGATCAATATTTCAAATTATTCTCTTACGGTCTAAGAAACCAAAGATTCATCGACACAATCACATAGCTTACTAGTGATGTAAGAACACAAATGACCACTACTCATGTGGATCGAACACATCACCACCCCATTTCAGCTTTCACCATTACCAATTAGATAATACTGAGTTACATATTCACATAAGAAATAATAATAACCCCTGAGCTTCTCGTACTACTTCAACTCCTCCATTCCAACTCCACCTCTCACAACCACTCTTTTCAATCACCTTATCAGCTTTAGAAATAGAATTTTTAATATCCACTAAAGATTACGTAACGCCTATGAAATAACCTGCTGCTAGTATATGTGTACTTTCATCTCAGAATGTATGAATATTATTCAATATTTGCCATGTGGACAGTTATTTCACATGCATACAGAACAAAATTATGCTAACACCCACAACATGGATGTACATATTTACACTGTTGATAGTGTGTTAACATGAATTTGAAGAAAATATTGATGACAAATTAGGAGAGTAATTCGTTGTTACACGATGACGTAATCACCGAATATAGCGACTCGACTCAAGTAGTAATAGTAGTAGTTGTTGTGGTAGTCAACGGGTGAGACAGAAATGAGGCCACATATATTGCATTGGAATACTTCATACTGTGGGCGAATAACTTCCTTTTATATGCATTCATCAGGTTCCTTCACTTGACTGGATCAAGCTTCAGTAGCGTGAACAAGACGAAAGCATACTGCCTTCGTTAGTTTATTCAACACGTACTAGATTAACCATATTGTCACCGTGATAAAATCACATGAACGAGGTGGCATTGCAACTGACACAAGGCTCTTCCAAACTGGTAGCTTAATCCTATACTTCATACCTCTCAACCGATGCATACACACATCAAACTTCTACATCGGTCACATTCAATATGCAATCGTAAAACACACAAGAAGGCACTTTTCCAAACAATAGTCTCATTCCCAATAGATCCACTACCCCATTAAGAAGAAGATACTTCGAATTACAACAGCCAGTTCCCATCCACCTCAATGGACGCCATAGTATATTTTTACTGAATTCAAATTAAACTGAAAACAAGTCACTCAAGGGAGATAATTTTCTCAACAATGAGCTTTGTCGTGCGGTATATTCGTATATGAATTGGTTTCGAAGAAACTGTCTCATGTGAGTGAATTGAATCATGCGTGTGATGAATACATTAGATGATATCAGTAGTATTAGGAAATGCAATTCAAATTCAAGTGGTTCTGATGTCATGATCATCGTTCAGTGTGAAGTGGCCAAACAATTCTCGTCACAGATTGAACAATTCATAGGATGCATGGAATGGAGAGTGGGTGTGACAACTCGGGATTAGTAGGCGAACCGAATGAAAATGAAAATGTTCAGCGACACTTTGTGAGTTTGATAAGGTAGAATTGTACACTGTCAGGTTACAACAATCGCTTACGTATCACTTAATCTCCGCTTCTACAATGTTTTCAGTCTTGCATGTGTTCGGTCAATTTCTCTTACACGCTGAAAACACAAATGCTTCCATATTTGTTCCCACTTGTGTTATGTGCGACAGAGATGATGGTGAGCGTAGGACATATACGTTGATATGTGAATAGCAAAATCAATGCCTATTTAGTTCTCCCCTTCTTTTCGGAATAAGGGTGACATATTGCGATGAATTTATCACTGCTTTCATTATGAGCACAAATTTCAGGTCATTATCGACCAAGATTATCTACTTGCATTCTCTATTACACTCAAATATATATTGTAATACTGGTGTGAAAAATTTTCAAGACACTTGGCTCCATGACTCATATGACGATAATTTAGTCTTCTTATGTGGTTTCACAAATTACAGACAAGACCGATACAGCTCAAAGAAGAAGAGAGGTGGTGGTTTTGCCACTTTTATTAATTCTCAGTGGTCTACTGCCAACAACGTCTGCTTCAAATTCGCAAATGACAATATTGATTGTATAACTGTCAAATGTCGACCTAAACACTTATCTAAGTATAGCTTCATTTTTGTCACAAATATTTATATCACACCTTGTTGCAGTCCCTCAAAATTATCTATCTTCGCTGATGGATTCACTAATTTTGCTGCTGCTTCGTTTGGTAACTCCTTATCTATAGTTACTGGTGGCTTCAACTCCTGTGACTACAATTTTATAATATTGCTGGGCCATGAAAATGTTGTTAATTTCCCAACTCGACAAAATACTTCACTTGATTTAGTATTCATAAATGATTCTGGAATATACGAAGCTCGTAAAAGAGCCCCACTCTTCAATTCTGATCATTGTTTTGTACGAGTCTTACCCAAAATTTACGCAACGTTACACAGGAAATCCTTCTCAAACTTGTCTAAGAAAGTTGTTCACAGATATTACTCAAATGAGAACGTACATCATCTTAGAATCATGCTCAGTGACACAAGATGGGATCTGTTTAATGATGATTCATTTGATGACAATATCTCTAATATTACATCCTATCTGAAATTCTGTTTTGAAATCTGCTGTCCAAAAGAAACACTATTTGTCAAATTTGACCGTTTCTCCTCGCCTCAACTTAAAAAGCTTCGTAGAGAGAAGGAAAAACTGTATAAGATGAAAGATAAAAGTGGTGTAAACAGAACTAACTTCTTAATTAAGTCTAAAATGCAGAGGTTGAATGTAATATATAACCATTAATTCATATTCCTGCAAAAATCCTTCTAATATGTGGAAACTATTTAAGGAAATCACTGGTGGTAAGCAGATAAACAATATTCCATATTCTTTTGATGTATGTGCTCTTAACAAATCTTTTATTTACTCAAAACAAGATTTTGAGCAAACAATTGTTTTCGATAACTTCTTCTTCAGGCTCTACAGTTATAAATCCATGAATAATAGAGTACATATAGCCAGTAAAGGCAAATGAAAATACTATCAGAAACTGTATTGGGGTGCATGTGTAAGTTGAGGTGATAGTCCATTAGTTAGCATAGTCAATTAAATGTGTATAGGGTGTTTAGTCAGAAAAATGTGATGAAGTGTGAATGAACAATTAGGTGATATAGTGTAGTTTTATAGTTAACAGAATACAAGTGTCCTTGGGGTGAGAAAATTGCGATAACCACAAAATACATGTAAAGACACGTTAAAAAATGAGGCACTGGGTATGAGGGCTGACCGATAATATCTAATGATAAAATAAAGGGGCTGAATTGTAAATTGTAATAAAATGCTACAGAATTGGTTGGTTTAGTATAAAATCATAAAGGTTGACAAAGTAAGGGTAACAATGAGGTGAAATAAACTGGGTGGAGAAATGGATAATAAAGACATGATATCACAAAATAATAATAATGATAATAATAGTACGAAAAGATTATGATCCTGGTGACCTTATATTGGGCCAGAGTAGACAAAGAGATTGAATAAGTTTTTTCTGTACACATAGATCTGGTCTTTCTCTATTAATCTCTAAAGCCTCAGCTATGGCTAGGAGGCGTAATCGTGTGCCTTTGGGGAGATTGTTCGGTACCCGTTACGCAACTGTAAATGACTCATCTACTTTGATGCTGTGTTCGCTATCCACTAGATGAGACAGAATTGCACTATTAATTGATTTGGTTGTTCTTTTCCCAAGCCAAACAGGAATATGTTCACGAGTGCGTAGAGATAAATTCCTCTGGGTACGACCTATATAACTAGCTCCACAGGAGCAGTTAAATTTATATACACACATTGATGTCGCCATTTTGGGCAATCTATCTTTAATGCACGGTGTCAATATCGGTTTGGTTGAGAAACTGACATACAGTTTCGCGGCACTAAAAGTTCTTTCAATTGATCTTGTTAATCTACGGTTTAATGTATCACTGGCTATATCACCTTTGAATTGTACATTTAAGTAAAGCTTTTTCTTACTTACTGTGTCTCGCTTGGTATTATGTGTAGTTTCGTAGATATACTTCTTTACAAAGTTGGTAGGGTAGTCATTTTGTAGCAAGGCGTTTGTAAGATTTTTTATTTCATCTTCAATACAATCCTCGGTACATATGTGTCTAATTCTATGACTAAGACAGCGAATTAGGTTGCGCTTATATTGTATAGGTATGAAGCTATGGAAGTGGGTGTATTGTCCGTTCCACGTCGCTTTCCTATAGATGTTTCTTTTCAAGGTACCGTCTGATCTTTTTGTGAGAAGAACATCGAGAAATGGAATACTACCTTGTAGTTCCTCTTCACAAGTGAATTTAATAGCTGGGTGTACCTTATTGAAGACTTGCAGCAGATGTTGTCTATCCAAATTATTGTTACAAATGATAAAGGTGTCGTCAACATATCGACAATAATAATCGAGTTGGTTTAGTATCTCTTTTAAAGGACCATTTTCCAATTTGGATAGAAATATGTCGGCTAATAAGGAACCAAGGGGAGAGCCCATAGCAACCCCATCTATTTGGCGGTAGTACTCCTTATTAAATACAAATTGGACATTCATAGTGCATTTTAGTAATAACTCTTTCAATTTCTTTGGTGTGATTCCAATTTCTATATTCTTTTCTACGAGTTGTTCACATATGTAGTCGACCGTTTCTACAAGGGGGACGTTGGTAAATAGTGATGTTACGTCCAGCGATAACATGGTTTTTCCTGCTATTTTCATATCTTTAATATTTTCAACAAAGTTAAAGATATCTTTTACACTATATTTAACCACCTAATTGTTCATTCACAATTCATCACATTTTTCTGACTAAACACCCTATACACATTTAATTGACTATGCTAACTAATGGACTATCACCTCAACTTACACATGCACCCCAATACAGTTTCTGATAGTATTTTCATTTGCCTTTACTGGCTATATGTACTCTATTATTCATGGATTTATAACTGTAGAGCCTGAAGAAGAAGTTATCGAAAACAATTGTTCGCTCAAAATCTTGTTTTGATTTCAATATTGGGATTTTTCATTTACTTTTATTTACTCTCCCTTAAATGCCATGCTTCCCAGCATCACTTGTGTTAATAACAGCCCCTTTCCAGGTTTTAACACAAATGATGTTCGAAAGTGCCTCAAGTCTCCAAACCCTTCTCAGAGCTCAGGTCCCGATTATATACCTAGTATTATCTTTAAAAAATGTTCTGATATTCTGTGTCACCCTCTTACTGATCTATTTAACAAATCTTTTTCCGATAATATTGTGCCTGCCGTTTGGAAGGACATTAAAGTTGCACTCATACCTAAATCTTCCACTGGAGCATGTGTCAAATTTAGACCCATTGCTATTACCTCTCCTTTTTTGAAAACTATGGAGAAATTACTTTTACTTAGTCTTGCACCTTCGCTTAAATCCTTTAATGACCCTAAGCAATTTGCCTATAAACACAGTAGAAGCACTTTAGATGCAGCTGCCGTCTTATATCATAACATTGCTTCCAGTCTAGACAAGGGGGCTAAATTTGTTCGTTGTGCCTTCCTAGACTATACATCTGCTTTCAACTCGGTCCCTAGGGACATCTTATTAAATAAACTTGCTGCTAGTCAAACAGAATGTTGGGCTGTTAACTGGTTACATTCCTATTTCTCAGATAGAAAGCAGTACACCGTATATAAAGGGAAGTCTTCCACTTCATTGCCTACTCAAGCTGGTGTCCCTCAAGGTGCTGTTCTTTCTCCTATTCTTTTTTCTTTCTTCTTACATGACTTGCCTCACTATGATGAAATAAACTTTGTGAAGTATGCTGATGATTTAACGGTTTCAACGGCTGTTAACTCCCGGCTAGATTGTACTAAAATAAATAGCTTTCTATCGGCAGTCAGCAAATGGTCTGAGTCTAACGGTCTTAAACTGAATCCTTCTTAGTGTCATACTGTTGATTTCAGCTTAAGATGTAAACGACAGTTAAAACAAGTCATCGATTCTCATGACAGCTGTAAAATTGACGACAACCATATAGGAATCAAATCAGAAATTAAGTATCTTGGACTCATTCTCTCTTCTGATCTCTCCTGGTCTTCCCATGTCTTAGCAATCTCCAGTAAAATATTCCGCCTGACATTTAACATTAATAAGTTAAGACACTCGGGTATAACTCAACCCCTCCTCTTACAGTCCATAAACTCTTGCATCCTACCTATTCTTTTTTATTGTTCACCCTTATTCTGCCCTGGTTTGCTTAAAAAAGACTATGTCACAATTCGTAGAATACTGAAGACTGTCAATAAGGCGAGTGGTGTCCCAGTGGATCACATAGTTAACGTCGTTGTCGATAGGCACTTGACTTCGTGCGATAAATTTGCTAGAGGGATTTTGTCTGACTTGGAGCATCTACTTTACGCTCAGCTTTCACCTTGCATCTCCTCCCCTGGTAGAATAAGGAGTAACTTCAGAAAATTGTATACTCCCACGTCTAACTATAAAAATTCTATGATACCATACTTGGCACGTATTTTATATGATGAAAATAGTGTCAGGCAAGAATTAACTAACCTTTCTTCGTCTAGTAAATAAACAATTTCCTCCATCCATCCTTATATACCTTCAAGTTTTACTTTTGTTATTTCTATTATATTTATGGTCCTGTTACTTCTCTGTTTTCTACTCTCAGAATTGCAAACACCAACTTATCTCTATGACTGCTGTAATCTTTGTTTTTCTCCTAACCATATCATGTAAAGAGAACATTACATTCAATATTTTTAAAAATGCTAGGATTTCTGTAACGCATTGACAATACTGTGTGAAAAAAGCATACGGGAATTGTCACTTGTATTATTGTTATAAGCTTGGTTTTATGATTATTATTGTTATTTCCATTTTAAATGCTGCATGTTTTTGACAACACCTCTATTGTAAATGTGGCAAATTTTCTGTGTCATTAATTTTTATTTAAAACTTGAGGAAATTAGATTCAATATTGTGATTAATGCTGAAAATTCCAATTGTATCACAAGTACACTAATTGGATGGAAGAAATTCATTATTAATATTAACATTATAAATTATTTGGTTATTGCGAATGCGCAATTCTACGAAATGCTCTGCTTAATCACTCTTCTTCAGGTTCACTCATGTAGTGTCGTGTTCACACACCAGCGAGAAATTCGACGAAAAAACTGGTCACGTTTCTGTATGTTACATTTTATTTCATCCACAAGTCAAGAAAGTTCAGCTGAATTTTCATTTCATGCTCCATTGTGAACTTGATGTTGACGTTTGCGTGAATGTCGATTATTGCACTTTTTATATGGCCATTATTTCCTTTCTGTAGCCACGCTGGATAGTGTTCTTTTACCCTTTTAGACAGGATGCGCGTTGAACGACCGATGTACCTGGCTCCACAGCAACAGGTGAACTGATATATACACATAGTAGTGGTCATGTGCGGAATCTTGTCCTTTGGGTTTCTGCAGATCAGCGGGCGACTGGAGAACACTATTCTTAGTGTTGCCGCAGGGAAAGTTCTTCCTAAAGAGGTGGAAATTCTCCTTCTGAGGACGTCACTAAATAGGTCTCCTTTGAAGTCTAGGTTCATATAAAGTATCTTTTTCGGCACGGATAGTGTCTCTTGCTTTTGGTTTTTCTGTTTGATGTTTTTCTCTACAAATCTTGGTGGGTAGCCATTTTGTATGAAGATTTCTTTCAGGAAGTTTAGTTCTTCTTCCATGGTGTCGGAGCTGCAGATGCGTCTGACGCGAGTGGCAAGGGATTTAATTAGGTTTCTTTTCCGACTGATTGGTACCCAGCTGTAGAAACTTGTTAATTGTCCGTTCCAAGTCGGTTTCCTATAGATTGACCTTCTTAAAGTTCCGTCATCTCTCCTTGTAAGCTCAACATCAAGAAAAGGGATTTTAGATTCATTTTCAGTTTCCAAAGTGAAATTTGTGGCTGGATGGCATTTGTTGAATATTTGCAGTAGTTGATTGAGATCGTGACCGTCATCACAGATGATAAAGATGTCGTCAACATATCTAACGTACAACTGGAAATTGTCGATGGTTGATTTGAGTGGGCCATTCTCGAGGCTTGCCATGAAGCAGTCTGCTAGTAATGGGCCCAGTGGAGATCCCATTGCGATCCCATCTTGTTGTCTGTAAATAATGTCGTTGAATGTGAATTGCGCATTTAGTGTACATCTCAGTAGTAGTTCTTTTAAACAGGTCGTCGGTAATCCGATGTTCAGCTGATTTTCGTCGATATAGTGACAAATATAAGAGACAGTTTCTGTGAGTGGAACGTTGGTAAATAGTGATTCAATGTCGAGGGAGAGCATAGTTTTGTCCTTTGTATTGATATCTTTAATGTAATCGACGAATTGGAAAGTGTCGCGAAGTGAATGGTGGCACATTCGTTTTCGTACAGGTTCTAAAATGTCAGTGAGCCATTTCGCTATTGAATGGTACGGGGAACCTGACATATCGAGAATTGGACGAAGTGGGAGGTTGGCTTTATGTGTCTTTGGTAAGCCATATAGTCTTGGTATTGTTGACCCTGTCGGTCGGATCTGATCATAGACTTCATGAGTGATTAACGTTTGGGTTTGCATTCTTTTCAGGACATCGGTGAGTTGCTTTTCAATCTGTTCCGTTTTGTTTCTTTCGTTGGGTGTTTGCGAAAATTTTGTTTTATCTGACAAGATGTTGTTCATTTTCTCAATGTAGTCTTTCTTGTCCATAAGGACTATACCGGCTCCTTTGTCTGGACGAGTTATAAGGAGTTCTTCATTTTTAGTTGATTTAATTCCAAAACAAAATGAAGAACTCCTTATAACTCGTCCAGACAAAGGAGCCGGTATAGTCCTTATGGACAAGAAAGACTACATTGAGAAAATGAACAACATCTTGTCAGATAAAACAAAATTTTCGCAAACACCCAACGAAAGAAACAAAACGGAACAGATTGAAAAGCAACTCACCGATGTCCTGAAAAGAATGCAAACCCAAACGTTAATCACTCATGAAGTCTATGATCAGATCCGACCGACAGGGTCAACAATACCAAGACTATATGGCTTACCAAAGACACATAAAGCCAACCTCCCACTTCGTCCAATTCTCGATATGTCAGGTTCCCCGTACCATTCAATAGCGAAATGGCTCACTGACATTTTAGAACCTGTACGAAAACGAATGTGCCACCATTCACTTCGCGACACTTTCCAATTCGTCGATTACATTAAAGATATCAATACAAAGGACAAAACTATGCTCTCCCTCGACATTGAATCACTATTTACCAACGTTCCACTCACAGAAACTGTCTCTTATATTTGTCACTATATCGACGAAAATCAGCTGAACATCGGATTACCGACGACCTGTTTAAAAGAACTACTACTGAGATGTACACTAAATGCGCAATTCACATTCAACGACATTATTTACAGACAACAAGATGGGATCGCAATGGGATCTCCACTGGGCCCATTACTAGCAGACTGCTTCATGGCAAGCCTCGAGAATGGCCCACTCAAATCAACCATCGACAATTTCCAGTTGTACGTTAGATATGTTGACGACATCTTTATCATCTGTGATGACGGTCACGATCTCAATCAACTACTGCAAATATTCAACAAATGCCATCCAGCCACAAATTTCACTTTGGAAACTGAAAATGAATCTAAAATCCCTTTTCTTGATGTTGAGCTTACAAGGAGAGATGACGGAACTTTAAGAAGGTCAATCTATAGGAAACCGACTTGGAACGGACAATTAACAAGTTTCTACAGCTGGGTACCAATCAGTCGGAAAAGAAACCTAATTAAATCCCTTGCCACTCGCGTCAGACGCATCTGCAGCTCCGACACCATGGAAGAAGAACTAAACTTCCTGAAAGAAATCTTCATACAAAATGGCTACCCACCAAGATTTGTAGAGAAAAACATCAAACAGAAAAACCAAAAGCAAGAGACACTATCCGTGCCGAAAAAGATACTTTATATGAACCTAGACTTCAAAGGAGACCTATTTAGTGACGTCCTCAGAAGGAGAATTTCCACCTCTTTAGGAAGAACTTTCCCTGCGGCAACACTAAGAATAGTGTTCTCCAGTCGCCCGCTGATCTGCAGAAACCCAAAGGACAAGATTCCGCACATGACCACTTCTATGTGTATATATCAGTTCACCTGTTGCTGTGGAGCCAGGTACATCGGTCGTTCAACGCGCATCCTGTCTAAAAGGGTAAAAGAACACTATCCAGCGTGGCTACAGAAAGGAAATAATGGCCATATAAGGAGTGGAATAATCGAACATCTCGTCAATACTGGTCATTCCATCTCAACGAACGCCTCCTTCATAGTAATCTACAAAGTGAAGAACAACCTTCCAAAGACAGTACGATTCCGTCTTCTTTGCATCGCAGAAGCCGTAGCCATCCAGTTGGAGGAACCAGAACTATGCATACAAAAGAAAATTTTCCAACCACTTTTACTCGCATGGTAACTACTCCTTTGATTTGACCTAACTTTTCTTTGTTTGTTTGATTTGACGTTACTTCTGTTTGTATGCTTATTTTTCTAACTTAAAACCCTTGTGTAATTCTGTATATTATTTTGTTTCCATGTACACCATTTGAGCACAACTCATTCATCTAACTATTCATGCCATTACGTAACTCTTATTTAACAATCATTTATGACAACTCATCACTTTTGTTGCTATCCTCTTATCAACATCCAATTCATCTGAACCTACTAATTGTATTTTCGTTTGACAAATTTAATGTATACACACACACACAAAATAACCATATATATTTGCGATTGTACAGCTATGAAAATGATTTCGCGGAAAAGAGACTCTTCGCTGAACTATTTATCATTATTATTGTTATTTCCATTTTAAATGCTGCATGTATTTGACAACACCTCTATTGTAAATGTGGCAAATTTTCTGTGTCATCAATTTTTATTTAAAACTTGAGGAAATTAGATTCAATATTGTGATTAATGCTGAAAATTCCATTTTAACATAACATAACATAAGCTTTATTCCAAATCAGTACTTGTGATACAGAATGGAATTCTCAGCATTTTACTACAATATTGCATCCAGTTTTTTACATTAACAATAAATAAAGTTCTACATAGATTAAAGTTATCTCAACAACATATTAGTATGTCGATAGCAAAGCCAAAATTAAGAGTGTTTGAAAGTGTTAGAAAAGTAGATACTACTAGCATATTTACTGGCGTAAGCGATAGCAAAATGGTCGAGATATACAGAGTGTGAAAGAACGAACAAGAATGTTTTAAGTAGAGTTTGCAAGGAAGAGAGAAACAAAACAGCACATAACAAAATAAATACAGAATGAAGAGAGAGAAAACGTTGTACCTATAAATGATGTGAGTTGGAAAGACGAGATCCATTGGTTCTACTGACTATTTATTAAGTAAAACGTTTCATGCCTGATGCAGTCTTTATCGCACAGAACACGGGCTAGGAAGGATATCACAAGTACACTAATTGGATGGAAGAAATTCATTATTAATATTAACATTATAAATTATTTGGTTATTGCGAATGCGCAATTCTACGAAATGCTCTGCTTAATCACTCTTCTTCAGGTTCACTCATGTAGTGTCGTGTTCACACACCAGCGGGAAATTCGACGAAAAAACTGGTCACGTTTCTGTATGTTACATTTTATTTTCATCCACAAGTCAAGAAAGTTCAGCTGAATTTTGATTTCATGCTCCATTGTGAACTTGATGTTGACGTTTGCGTGAATGTCAACATATCCACTTGCTGAATGTCACCGCATTCAAAGAATACAGTATCTCTGACGATTATCTATTGCCTCTAATCTCCTCCATGTCACCGTCAAATCCCTGCGCAACTCGTCATTTCTCATTCGAATTCCGTCAGTGATAGATGAATGAAAGCCTTGCCTTACTCCTGAATTGAGCATCATGAATCACTTGACACTTATCATCGGGATTCAGTTGTTGAATGATTTCGAGGCCTTTTGCTGAAGTTGTTTGTGTTGGTCACCTAGGTAGTTTGGTTAGGCAAACTTTCTCCCAATCATTAGGTCACCCTTCCGCCCATCAAAAGTTTCCACTTGTAGAGTGAGAACTTTGACTTCACTCTCTACATCAGTGCCTCAGAATGAATTCTGTCTCGCAATACAGCATTCCTGGTGGCTCATAAAGCATTCGGCTACTGGAACATAATCAAATGACTCGTAAACTCCGACTTCTGGCAGTTGTTGATGCATATGGCGCAACCACCAGCCAGTGTCATAGGCCAGTATGTGCACTCAGTCCCGACCTTGTGGAAATCACTGTTCAAAACAGGACGAGGTTGCATAGATTTCCAGTGAGAAGTCCTGACCAGTGGGGTCCACCAGGTCAGGAGTAAGTACAAATAATTACCGATGGTATTGGCTGGGGCAAGTGGAGCTCAGGCCACGAGTTGGTAATGGCTGAATGGTCTTCGATCTATCCTTGCAATCGGAAGGTCTAGGATGAGGACTTCAGTGGGTTCATACTTCTGATGGGTCCCAAACTAGGATGACACATCTGTCCAGCACCCTATGCTAGTTTTGAATACTTCTCTAAATAATATCATTCTGTGGTCAAGCTTAAAACAAATCAAATGTCTAGAACCTAACTCTAGAGAACTTATATTTTTTTAGTAATAAATACATAAACACAGAACTCAGATTGGAGTCTTATTTTATCTGAAACTACTAATCTTAAATATATGAATATTAATCCGTCTTCGATTTGTAATAAATCTTACAATTCAGAGGAGTTAGAATTCCTGAGCCATTGGATTCTATTCTCGTAATTTAAAGCTGTTTGGTCCAATTCTCCAGATAGGGTCATGTACTAGTACTGTCAAGAGTCTCAAAGTGGGACGAAACAGCCTCTATCAATCTTTGATGAAACTTGAAACCAATGAAATCCCTTCAAACTAACACTAACTAAAATACGGTTTCTGATGTGATTTTAATTCTTCTTCACTGATTAATGCCTTGTAACATTTAATGATTTTATGACTGAAAAAGCAAGAAAAAGTACTCGAGAGTTGATGAAGATTATCAAGCAAGGACGAAACAGCTATCTAATACTACCTGACGGTTTTCTAGTGATTCTCTAACTGACGTCAGCTTATGACGAAATCCAGTAACCAATCAATGAATTCCGCACAAAAACCATAATCGGATTATTTATATTGACACAGAATGTGCAATAATTGATTATTCAGTGATAGATTCTCTATCACAGAACTTGAAAGTGGTTTCTAAAGTCAGAGAGAAATTAGATGATAGTCAACGACTCACCGACTCAAGTGAAGTGACGGTTGGAAATTGAATATTGTGAAAATGAGGTATTCGAGAAAAGAAGCGAGGTGGTCGACAACGTCGACTTGACAAGTGGGCAGAAGGTCAGAACAAAGCATTGACTAGTAAAATATTATAAAATGACGACTGATAATAGTGAATAATTTGTTCAGTGAATCATACACGATCAAAAACAAACAGTTGACAAGTTTTAAGCACATACAGAGAGTGGGTGTGTCATATAATAGCAGCAGGTTATTCCAAACGCATTGCGTAATCTTTAGTGGATATTAAAAATTCTATTTCTAAAGCTGATAAGGTGACTGAAAAGAGTGGTTGTGAGGGGTGGAGTTGGAATGGAGGAGTTGAAGTAGTACGAGAAGGTCAGGGGTTATTATTATTTCTTATGTGAATATGTAACTCAGTATTATCTAATTGGTAATGGTGAAAGCTGAAATGGGGTGGTGATGTGTTCGATCCACATGAGTAGTGGTCATTTGTGTTCTTACATCACTAGTAAGCTATGTGATTGTGTCGATGAATCTTTGGTTTCTTAGACCGTAAGAGAATAATTTGAAATATTGATCAACAGTGGGAGAAAAGGTGGAAATGAAGACATGAATACTCATCAGAATCAGATTTCTTATCTACAGAGATCGATTACGGATTGTGTAGTAGACTGTGGTGCATTTCTCGAATCTAATGCAGTTGTGTAGTGGTGATGCTAGTTGCATTGTCTTAAGCAGTGGTGTTTATCCTGCACAGAAGCTGTTCAATCGATGACACTGTCATTTTCAGTCAAGAAGAATTCTGGAATTTAATCACCGAAATCCTGTTGCTCGACAAGTATCTCCGGGGGAGTGAATTTGCCTAAAGCACATTTAATGGACACTGCTGAGTGAGACGACACATCAGGCCATCAGTCAAGAGCAGTCAAACTTGAAAATGATTACTTGATTGTCTGTGATTCACATGGAGGATATTGTGTGTGTGTGTGTGTGCGTGTACGAGTGGAGGAGATGAGAGTCTGTGGGCCTTCGCTAATCCAGCTGAATGCGACTTTTCAATTCATTTGCTGATTCAGACGTTTCACAGGATCATTTCAGGCATTTATCTCTTCACACAGAAATGATGATTAATATCGTATGGTTGCGGTTTTACATTTTCCTGCCCACACCAGCACGATGTCTCATGGAATTTCCTCCGCTAATTCACTATCACATATGAAAAAGAAAATTGCTAGTAGTAGAGAGGATTTCTGGTGTCAGACGAGATACGCTCAGCCAATTGCTTATCATTTTTCAAGTACCTATTGACAGTAACGTCAATCAGCTAAGTCGAATGCAAAACTAGGACGACGCAACTAACCGCCTATGATGTTCTACGTGATAAGACTCAGTCTGATTTTTAGATTTGAGAATGCGTGATGAGATACTGGGACGTTCGCCTTCAGATCATCGGCATGTTGAGTAAAATTAGCCGAGGTTGAACATAATTTTTTCCATCCCACAGGCACTCGGGATGTCAATCAGTCACCAGTGAGAAGCTTCATGATTTTTACGGGCCCACTTGTTGACATAGTAAGGCACAGCGAAATAAAACTCAACTGAGTCATTTACATATATAAAAAAATAAAAATTACCATTTGGACCAAATTTCATTGGGAGCGTGAAGTCATCAGATGAAGTACTCATCATATTGAGGATACACAGAACGATGATCAGGATGAGGTGTAGTTTTGAACTCTGAGACACCATTTCACTAAAATATGTAGGAAAGGCAAAACCACGATGACTTGTTATTTGATGTAATTTGAAATGAACAGAAGAGAGCGACTTATTATCTTGCTTTGAGTTGCAAGTCTAATATACGCCTGCAACACCACATCACAACTATAACCATGCTAAGCGACACTATTTAGTTTGGCTACCAAATCACCCATTATTACTCATCTCCAAACTCACATCATTTCCTCCATAACGTCTTATTACCAACGCACCACTCGAGATGTAGAATTTGCGGAGCAAAGTAGCGATGGCATGGATGAAAATAACATATCAATTATTCATAGAATAATCGGAATAGGAAAAATAATTTGTCGAATATATTTCCGTCTTAGTTCCTTTCCGTAAAGAAGCATGCAAATTCAATCTCGTATGCCGAATACATAGGCTGAACAGAACTGCAATTTTCAAGTCATTCTGACACAAATCGACGAGAAGAAATTTCCTGATTCTTTTGTTTGTGAAGATTTCACAATCAAATATATGATTTCTCTGATATCATAAATAGTTCTCAAGAAAGCAAGCGTGTCTACATGACGCCGTCTATAACTGACAAATTGAGATGAAACAGACAACAAGTCGTACGAAATTCTAAATGGTTTTCCATCCAAGGAGATGTTCACATGGCTAACTGGTACATGCACACAGTGACCTGAATACACTTCAACAATCACATTCATCATCATCATCATCAAATCACGCACTTTTACACAATCAGTCGACTAACGCACAATATTTCACTTTTCGTGTTCTCAAAGGTGAATCGATTCATCTCTTCCGGAAAATCACGTCCACTGTTACCTTTCAACTTAGAAGGTCATCACATGAGTCAATCGGTTGAGTGTGAAGCAGAAATCAGCCACTGTCAAAGTGGACAGTGATCAAAGTGCTAGTTGATTAATCTCTTGATTGTTATGATGATACGAACACTTAGGCGACGTGTTATTTTCGGTCACGTTCAATTTGACATGAAGTCTTCTGCATGAACGTAACCTGATTTCACACGATGCTTTCTCAAGTTGATTTCACGAATGATGGTTACTACCGATTTCAGCCTTTAACGATCATTGCTAGTGGAAAGAAGCAGTAATATTGAAGAGGAGAAAGAATTACAGGCCGACGATATCGAAAAGAACCAGGGGTTTCGATGCACCACGGAAATGGCAGAGACGTGTTTGAATTCTGGCGGTCGGATCAGTCAGAGCATATCAGACGCATTCATTAACCCTTTTACTAGATTTGTCAAGTGTGAATGTATATACGTATTCTCTGATTGTCTATAAATTGAGAATTCGAGTGAAGTTTGTCAGAGCTAATCAAAATTAAAGTATTATTACTCCACCGGTTGTGAAGAGAATCAATTACATCATAATTGTTGAGGCTTTTATATACGTTCATATTTTATATGTAAACTTGTAGTGAAGATGTCTGTGAATAGATTATGCAGGCTTCTCCAGTAAATCATCCATTATACGAGTGCACTCACACCCACCTCTATATGAATTCTTGCAGTTTACAGTGATATATTTAGCGTACCACGCAGGTTATGCATACGGAAGTCATGTCATGAGCCTGATAACTTCATGACACTGTTCAGTAGTGATTGAAGGCTTCTCGATACGCCTATCAGATTTCAGGTTTCTGTTTGAAAACAATTCCGCGTGTTATATATTTTAGTGGCTCTATAATGGTCAATTTAAGACAGAGCTTTCGTGTAAAGTTTGGCTTGTGCAAGTTGGTATGTAATAAACTCACAATTTTGACTTTTGTTTGTTCTGCTATATCATATCTAAGACTGCGTGTCGCATCAAGAAAAACATTTCCATCAGCCTGCTTCACACATCCACCAGAAGCTGTTTTCTGTGTCTACATAGTGAATACAGAGTTGCCATTAACACTCAGTTGAAAATAAGAGAATCGGGGAACGTACAATTCAACAAATAAAGTGGAGGTAATAAAAATGAAAAGCGGCCCAATCACAAGGCATCCGATGAGTTATATCGCCAGCGCCCAATGATAACATAGTGCAGATCGTAGGTGGAAGAGATGAGAAACTATGAGCATTCGTGGCGCCAGCTAATGAGGACTGAACAAAGTGGAAAATGTTGAATACGTGATGCCTCACTTGGAACTCATGATATCAACATGGTATAAATGATGATAATGACAAATAACAAATACATTCGCAGTTCATATGACTTGACATAATCTAGTTGGAGTTGATGAAAACTAAGTTGACACTGCACTCTTTATTTTTACTATAGATAAATTCTGATTTTAAACGTTCACAGATATTGAAAACAGGTGACCAATACTGTCCATCATTTTCCATGTCTTTCTCTATTGATATCATCCCGCGATCAAACTGAGAATACTCATAAATTAATGAAAACTAACTCGTCAAAAATAAATCAAAATCGCTTGATAATTATGAGGTTACTCATTGTCTGTAATGTGTGTGTGGAATTGGAGGTGACCAATTCGAATCTGAGGAACAAAAGTGTGTCTTTCTTTCCTTCCAAAATCGTTCGATTTTAGTTTGATTTTTGAGCCGATATGCCTACGATTAAATGAACTGTGTGAAATTGTTTACTAGTAATCCTGCAGGTGCGTGTCAGCAGATACCTCTCATGCAACAGAGCAATCACACTGACAATTTCACCAGAAAAGTACGAAATGTTGAAGGAATGGAATTTTGTGTAGTGAAAATCTACTCACATGCATTTTGTACATTTGTGAGGTGCCATTGACAATGGAGTCACTCAACGAAATCAAGAACTAACACAGGTGAATGTCAATAGACTCATTGAAATAATTAGTTATTTCTCGCTTTGAAAGGCTGTCTGTGAGTGTAAAGTCGTTCATTCACCATTCGACTGGTGGCGCATAACTACTCTCAGTCTCTCACCTTTTGTGTTATCAATCAATATATTGTGTTGTTCGTTTGACTGGTGAGTTGAAATTGGAATTCGACGAGAAGTCTAGATTTGTTTGTATTTTCTGGGTTCCTATTCAGCAGGCTACTTGGTTAACTGTATTTGCGTTCTCTGTCTAATACCATGGCTTGTTCAGCTTTCTTTGCATCAGGTTTGCGCGAGTTTCGGACACCTGTGGTGGCTGTTTTCTTTCTATTGAGCATCACACTGAGATATCTATGGCTTATGTAAAAAGAATGGAGTTCGACTCCTGGTGGACCTGCAGTCTGGCCTCACCATGAGTTCACTGCAGATGCTTTCACAACACGAGATTGGAGATTTGTGTCGGTTCTTCATGTGTGTGAACACTACGTAAGCATCAGTGTGAGTGTCAGTATGAGTGTTAGTGTCCGTGCATAGTGCATCAGATAAATCGGTCGAGATTCAATGATATTCATACACATAATCTAATCGGCGGCCTGCTTGAACATAAGGCTACCAAAAATTCCGCCTTACAACATTTTGCAAAATTGCTTTGGTTTGCTCTTTTAATTTTGTTTTAATTTATCATCAGTATGTCCTGATGATATTATATATTATCGCGCATTTTTAAAATCATTACAACCTACCGCGTTGTGTCATCCACAAAAATTGAGAAAAAAGCATCACTGTGGCTGGCAGCGTGCACTGAAACGTGCACAAATTAATCAAATGACTGTTCCTGAACTCGTTAGCACTAATTGTAGATCCCTGTCCAACAAAATGGATTATCTTCAATCCCTAATGTATTCCAATGTTTATCGAAATGCTGGCGTTTTAGCAATACAAGAGACTTGGCTGCACCAGCATTATGATGATAATCTAGTTTCGATAAATGGATACAAAGTTTTTCGCCAAGATAGAAAAAGTTCCAAGAAAAAATATGGAGGAGGGGTAGCCACATTTATGAACACAAGTTGGTCTACATCAAATCACGTTTGCTTCAATTATTCTAATGACAATATAGATTGCATAACCGTCAGGTGTCGCCCAAAACACTTAAGTAAATATTCTTATATATACATGACAAATATTTACATAACACCCAATTGTAGCCTTTCTAATATAGTTATGTTTGCAGATGAGTTTACTGAATTCGCTGCTCCTGCATTCGGAAACTCGTTGTCTATAGTCTGTGGTGATTTTAATTCATGTGATCACAGCTTTCTTACTTCACTTGGTCATGAGAATCTAGTCAAGTTTAATACACGTCTGGACAAATCACTAGACCTGGTTTTCATAAATGACCGTGATGTATATGAAACCCGAAGGAGAGCTCCTTTGCTTAATTCTCACCACTGTATTATTCGTATTTTACCGAAAGT
Organism: Trichobilharzia regenti; assembly: GCA_944472135.2. Lineage (NCBI taxonomy): Eukaryota > Metazoa > Platyhelminthes > Trematoda > Strigeidida > Schistosomatidae > Trichobilharzia > Trichobilharzia regenti. The sequence goes on along the minus strand of OX235264.1, from coordinate 109,258,944 downwards.
GTACGGCAAATTACAACGAAAATTGTTTAGTCATTTAACAAAGAAGATACATGAACGTTCATATTCCCATGACAGCATTCTAGCATCGTGCGTCGGTGGCAGAGTGGTTAGGACTCTCGCCGACCATGCACATGGTACGGGGTTCGAGCCCGCACCGACGCACACCTGATATCTATGGTCGGCCTGTAAAATTTGGGCTACCGATATCCATGCTGAAAATTCCATACTTGTACCAAAAATACAGTGTGGAATCAAGCTGTAAATCAAAAATTAAAAAAAATTGAGAAGCATGTTGCATGATACCAACTGGGAACTATTTACTGACGATAAGTTGGATGCTACTGTCTCTAATATAACCGATTATATGAAGTTTTGTTTGGAAATTTGCTGTCCATATGAAACACTGTTTTCGAGCTTTGACAGAATCTCTTCTTTGCAACTGAAAAAACTTAGAAGACAAAAAGAGAAGTTGTATAAGAATTGTGATAATACTGGTGTCCGTAAAATAAACACCCATATAAAAATTGAAATAGAAAGGTTGAACAGACTATATAATGAAAATTTTTTATCATGTAAACATCCTTCAAACATTTGGAAACTTTTCAATAAACTAACAAGTAAAAAACAAATGTCCGTTGATGCTTATTCTGATGTAAATGCTTTAAACAAATCATTTATCAAGAAACAAATTGATATCGTTGTACCTGATGTACCTAGTCAAGAAAATGGTCATTTTGAGGGTTCTAAAGAAAAGGATGTACTATTATGTTTGAAGTCATTAAATTCAACACGCAGCCTTGGTCCAGATGGTGTGCCAAGCATTCTTCTTCAAAAGTGTGCAGACATCTTGTGTCATCCTCTTACTCAAATCTTTAACGCATCATTTAACAGGGAAACGGTACCTGCTGACTGGAAAGAAATCAAGGTTGTACCTGTACAGAAATCATCTTCTGGAGCAGTTATAAAGTTTAGACCGGTCGCTATAACATCTCCTTTTTTGAAAACTATGGAGAAACTTCTTTTGAATATTCTTAAACCTTCTTTAAAAGCTTTTAGTGACCCTAAGCAGTTTGCTTATAAGTGTGGAAGAAGTACATTAGATGCAGCCATTGTACTACACCACAATATTGTTTCCTGCCTTGATAAGGGTGCTAAGTTCGTTCGAACAGCTTTTTTAGACTATACTGCAGCTTTCGACTCTGTTCCTAGGACACTTTTATTAGGCAAGATGAATTCAGCACAAACAGAGACCTGGGCAACTGGATGGCTGTCTTCTTATTTTAAGGATAGGAAACAGCATACTGTTTTGGCTGGAAAGCTCTCCACTTCTCAGCTAACTGAAAGTGGTGTGCCTCAAGGTGCAGTACTTTCTCCATTTCTTTTCTCTTTCTTTTTGCATGACCTTCCGAACTCACCCAAAGTTAACTTCATTAAGTATGCTGATGATCTGACCGTTTCTGTCCCTGTAGTTTCCACATCGGATTGTTCCCATATGAATGGCTTCTTCGCTGAATTTAAGGATTGGTCTGGCTCAAATGGTCTTAAACTAAATCCAACTAAATGTAACACTGTTGATTTCAGCTTGAGAAGTGAAAAAGACATGCATGGATTGATTCAATCTCATGATTGTTGCAATATTGATGGTACCGTGATAGAGAGTAAGTCAAGTGTTTCTTATCTTGGCATTAGTTTCTCTTCAAACCTTTGCTGGTCGTCTCATATTCTTATAGTTTCTAAGAAAGTCTTCCGGCTGACTTATTACATGAAGAAGTTGAGACACTCAGGTATAACCCAATCTCTTATCATACAATTTATTAATTCATGTGTTTGCCCATCATTCTTTATTGTTCTCCACTATTCTTCCCTGGGCTACTCAAGAAAGACCATATAGTACTACGAAGAACATTGAGGGCTGTAAGTAGGGTCAGTGCTATCCCTTTGACTGAACTAAATGACACTGTTGTCAATAGGCATATGAATTCTTGGAAACACTTAGCTAAAGTTATCTTATCTGATAGTGAACATCCTCTTTATTCACAATTGTTTCCTTGTATCTCTTCGGGTAAGACCAGAAGCAATTTCATAAACATTTATGCTCGTACTACAAAATATAAAAATTCGACCGTACCATATTTGGCACGAGTATTGTGTGAAGAGAGAAATATCAGAAAAGAACTTTTACAACATTGAATCAATAACTAAACTATAAAATGAAATGATGCATATTAAAACATGTGTTAATTGTTATATTATTTACTTATTATTCACTGTGACCTAGAAGTGGTGTGATTTTGTTGGGTTTTTTTTATTTTTTCCTATTAAATATCAATATTTTAACATTTTATACATTTATATAATTATAAACAGAGTTAAGCATTGCAACATATAAAAGAAACGCTGAAAATTCCATGCTGTAAATTGTTATTCTTGTGGAATAAAGTGATTATTATTATTATTCTATTCCAATTATACTCAGTCATGACAAATAACATCAATACCGAAACATTCCTCGAGTACGTAGAGGGAAGAATTGATGAATGCAAACTGATATATGGTGAAGCCACAGCCAATGAAGCCATTCACTCACAAACGAATAACTTGATCATGTTTTTTCACGTAGACAATCGGAATTATTTTTGTTGAGTAGTCTGACTGTCATAATAAGAATAAGAAAATGTCACTCGAAGTGAGTCTCTTCATTCGAATCGACCGAATCGATCCTAACTGCTGAAATAATTACACACGAATTTTCAGGAATTCGTTGTCTCCGCTGTACGATCTTGTCGCTTGTGTAGTGAGTGAATTCACCTCAGTAGTGCTGAATATATTGTGGTGAGTAGTGGCTGCAAGCTGAAATCCTAGACAAGAATTTACGTCAGTGCTTGCGTCCAGAATCAGTGCCGCGAGAAAAAATAATAGAGAGTCTAATTAGTGCGCTTCAAAATTCAGTCACTCACAATTCATACAATGGGAAAATGATTGTCCTATAAATGTCATTCGTTTCTCAATCAATTTTGATGTTCTTTGCACAAGTTGAGTTTAAGGGATTGATTTGTACTTGAAGTTGGTTCATGGAGTGATATCAATCAGAAAACAGTTGAATAGCATTTGAGAATACTGTACAGCGAGTTGGTCATCTAGGTTTTCGACTGCCTGTTAGGCTTCAATGCCTCTTGTTTCCTCAACAACTAAGCGGACCGAAATGTTTAGCCTCTTTTCACGTGTTGGTGCCTTCCAGTGAGTATTCCACAACGAGGTGTGGTGATGAATGTGAAGTTATTGAGATGTATTGAGTTTCATGTCCCGTCTGTCTGATGTGTTAGTGTGTGTTGCTGTTCCAAATGCAGTCATCCACAGGAAGACCCGGATTATGAAATGCATCAACTTTCGTACAACGAGCATCAAGCACATCGTCTATTACCAAGCTGGTTTACATCCACGTACGTACTTCTTGTAACAGTTTGTTGATATGATAAGATAAGATATGTTAAGCTTTATTCCATATCATCACTTGTGATACAGAATGGAATTCTCAGCATTTTACTACAATATTGCATCCAGTTAGTACATTAACGATAAATATATTTCTACATAGATTAAGGTTATCTCAGTCAGTTTTGACAACAACATATTAGCATGTCGGTAGCACAGCCAAATTTAAACAGAGTGTTTGAAAGTGTTAGAAAAGTAGATACTACTAGCATATTTACTGGCGTAAGCGATAGCAAAATGGTCGAGGTATACATAATGTGAAAGAACGAACAAGAATGTTTTAAGTAGAGTTTGCAAGGAAGAGAGAAACAAAACAACACATAACAAAAAAAGGTAGAGAGAAAACGTTGTACCTGTAAATGATGTGAATTGGAAAGGCGAGATCCATTCTTTCTACTGACTATTTAATAAGTTAAAGGTTTCACGCATAATGCTTCCTTCATCCCACAGCACACGAGCTAGGTAGGGTATGGATGGGTTTTTGTACTTGCTAGTGCGGGCATATAGTTTCCTATATGATATAATGAATTTTTCCGTGTGATATACATTTTCTAACGCACATCATATATCTGCCCAGATAGAAACAGTAATCTGAGCAATGATCTACAGTTTCGATTCTGTTTCTTGATATCGTCACTGTATTTTGTATTGGCCTTTTCTGGAATCAAGTTAAATCAAATTATAACTGAATTGATGATTGTCACACAAGCAAAGACAAACAGATTCAGTCGAATTCTGATTGGTCCCTAGAAGTGACCAATGAACGGAATGGTGTCGTGTGTTAGTGGTATAAATAGTCCTACAAAATATTCTGTCAGTGTTGAGTTAGTTAGTGACGATTCAGTACACATTTCAGGTGAGTTCCAGTGGTATGAATATTCATGTGATATATTGTGTACTATATAATTACCGTCTGAGGAAGTTTCGCATTCTCGTTAACAAAATATGTGTGTCTGTACAGTCCACTGGTAATTTACAATTCATCATATCTAGTATTGTGCAGAGTGGAAACATTGGCAATCTGTACATTTGTTTGCAATAGTAGAAGCGAATAGCTGCAGTCGTTCATAAGTTCTGTATTAAATGTCTTCGTGATTTAAAGCTGTCTCTGTTTATTGTGTGATCATTTGTGATAAGTCTGTTTCAAGAATTTTCTTGATATCTCATCTGTAAAACGAAGACACGAGACTCAATGAAGATCTGTTATATGCTGAATTAGATTCTGCACATACCATCCAACAACACCCTCATCAACCGTTAACGTCACTTTGACTTCCCCTTGGATCGAAAAGCAATTAGAATTTCGTACAACTTCGTGGTTGGCTCATATCAATCAGTCAGTAGTATACGGCGTCATGTAGATACGCTTGCTTTCCTGATGATTATTGGTGATGTCAGATAGATCACATTTGTCATTGTGAATACTTTACAGACAAAATAGTGCTAAGATTTCATGTCGTCGAAGTATGTTTAAATTATTTAAAGATGTGACTTTCTGTTTAGCTCATGTTTACGGATTATTGAATCGTATTTGCATAGCACTTTTCGAAAAGGCACTTAGAGAGAATTACATTCAGACAAATTGGTTTGCTGAATCCGATTATTCCAGTATCTCTTGAGAAGTCAGTTTCGTCCACGCCATCGCTAAATTGCATCGCGATTCGTAAGTCTGGAGTGGTGCATTGGTGTGAAGACGGTATTGAGGCAAAGATATGAGTTTGGAAATGAGAGATAATCGGCGATCTTGTGGCCAAACAAAACTGAGTTGCTTAGAATAGTAATAATTGTGATGTGCTGTTGCACGCGTATACTACACTCGAAACTGAAAGCAAAAGCGATAATCTCTCTCTGTTATTCATTTCAAATTACATCATCATGTTTTTCCTTTCCTACATAATTTTAGTGAGATGGTGTCTCAGAGGTCAAAACTACACCTCATCATGATCGTCGGACTGTTCATCCTCAGTATGATGAGGATTAGATCACAAAGCTTCTTTCTCCCAATGACACTTGGACCAAATGGTAATTTTTAATTTTTTTATATTTGTAAATGACTCAATTGAGTTTGATATCGCTCTGACTAATTATGGAAAAAATTGCTTCGCTAAATTATTGAAGCTTCTCACTGGTGACTGACTGACATCTCGAGTACCTGGAATTCCAGTGACAGTTCGTGGTCACAGTGAGAACACATCCGCACAAGTGATGAGAGTGGATGGTGGTGGTGCTATATATTGCTGGTTAGCGAATGTGAGAAAACATTTGCCACTGGATTCTGAAATGATTCCATCCACACAAGGTCTTTAAAACAATTTCCTCCTAAAAATACGCAGTTACATTATTTGTTAAATACTTCGTTTTAAGATCTAGTTTGCAAGAGGCAACACGGATAACCATGTTTCTGGAGAACGGGTGAAACGCAGCGACCACTCACGTGCACCTGTTTCGACAGCCTAGTTTGGGAATCACCAAAAACGGCTCAAAATCAGAAATTCAGGTTTCATCTTAAGCCAGCTCGTTAACCATTCAGCCACTGCGGATGCCAAATTCGGTGATTGAGCTTTGCTTATCTGCCTGGAAATACGATGAAGCTGTTCTCGAGACCCAGAAATTAGGCACTCCAATATAGTTTGATTGTTCCGTGTTAAGTGTACATTCTGCCTGTTAATACGAAAAGAAGAGTGATTGACATCCCTCATTTACTTTTCATGGTGATTCGAGGTCCATGGGAAAGTTATGGACTGACAGACTGCTACTGACATAAAATGAGTGACGATTGTGAGTGGAATGGAATTCTGTATTCCTCGTGAAATGTATCAATGACTTGGAAATCCACATTGACGATCTCTACAAAGCAACCTTTGAAACTCAACGGATCAGCAGATTATTGTTATTTCGCTTCATTCATGAACTAGGTCTACTTGCAGAGATTTCAATCCTTTCCTTTAAACCATTCATTTGTCTTTTTGCTGATTTCAAGATGAAGTAACTGTCAAATTTGATAAGATCAATTTCACTTTGGACAAACAGCATAACCTAACAGTTGAGGATGTGAAATGCACTTACAAGGTTCAATTTGGCACATCCTTAACCGAAGAGGAATTGGCAACCAAAAGTGGAAAGCGTCTAGGTTCAAAGTGAGTCCTTTTAAAGTGTGAATTATGCGACATTTGAAGTTTTCGATAAAGGTTACATCTAAATCTGCTGATAATGGTGATGCAAATGCACTCAGCGTATTCTCGGGAATACAACATGCATTTTCCAATGAACCCCACGTCCATAGCAGAAATGAGGCCTTTTTAGGTTGCTGTTGTCATATGTGTACTGTATCGTACTTGTGGTGTCACGTGAAATGGCCAGTTTGTTTTCAGTCTCATGTATTTCCAGTGAACAAATTTAAACAATAGGTGACAATGCTAATAATATTGATAACATGAGCTGTAGTGGTAGAATGAATCTAGATGTGTTTTTTATAATTTCAATCGCTACTGCAGTTTTCGACATAATGTTTTCAATTGAGAGCGCTTCACTGCCTTGTTGATGAGAACATGAGTGCCTCGAAGCGCTTCACATTCTCAATGTCCATGGTAGGTTTCCACGATCATCTGTATTCTCCAAAGGCTGACTTCACTGAATTTTCCGAATATATGACAGTCAACACCTGAGAAGACTCCTCCTCATTGAATGCCTCTAATATGATTGAAGTACTAACTGAAGTTGACACAGTCTCACAAATCCATCTTGGTGTCATTCATTTTGTTGATTTCAGTTCCACATGTGAACGAAACACATGCGAACTGATTGCTTGATTGTTGACTGTACTCTGAAAGTGAACGTATCGAATGTGTCTTATCTCGGCTTATTCCACTCAACATGTCGATGATCTGCGGACTAACGTCACAGTATCCTTTGCGCTGTAATATTCTCAAAGCAATACATTCTTTTATGAAGTTCACAAATAGTCTCAGTCAAAATGTTCCCAAACGAAATCCATCAAAATGTCATACAGTCTGTTTATTTCAGTTTCAGCTATGAACAAGATTCGCGCAGACAGATTGCTCTAATACTGAATGTATAAGCACTGTGTAAGCGAGTCATTGGAATATATCCTATCTCGCCATCAGAATTTCTTCGAATCCCTGTTGGTCGTCTCATTTCTTGACGATTTCTGAGGAAATATTTCGTTTGACTTTTCACATGAGACAGTTGAAACTTTCTCCTGGTCCATGTCAACATCTTCTCTGGCATCTTCTCGCCGTTTCATATATTCCGCCAAGTCTTCTTCATTGTTCTCTTCGCGTATTCTTGCACGGAAATCTGAAATCAGACTAATTTTTATCGGGTAGGACATCAAGGGCTGTAAGATGCGTTGTTGGAGTGTTGTATTTGCCTTAGCTGATTGATGTTATTGTTAATAGACACTTGAAAACGTGCAAGGAGTTAGCTGAATGCATCTCATGTGACATCGGAAATCCTCTCTACTACTTGCAATTTCCTCCCTTATGTGTACTAGTGACATAGCGGAAGAAATTCCGTGATAAACTATGTAGGTGTGAGCAGGAAAATGTATAACCTCGTGAACAGATAAATCCCTGAAATGATCTTGGGGAACTTCTGAATCAGCAAGTGTATTGAAAAGTCCAATTCAGCTGTCTGTGCGACCGCGAACAGGCCCTCATCTCCCCTTCTCGTAGACGCGCACATAATATACTCCATGCCAATCGCAGACAATCAAGAAATCGTTTCCAAGTCGGACTGCTCTTGAGTGATGGCCTGATTTGTCGTCTCACTCGGCTGTGTCCATAAAGTGTGTGTGTGTTCAAATCACATTCACTCCTCCGGACATTCTTTTGAAATGACAGGATATTGCTTTCAACTTTCCCGGAATTCTTTCTCAATGAAATGACACTGCTTCAGATGGAAGAACTTCTGTGGACGATTAGCACCTCTTTCAAAGACAATATAACTACCATCAGTACTACACAATTGCTTCCGATTCGAGAAACAGATCATCGTCTATTGTACCTTCCGAAATTAGCCACTGAAGATAAGAAAACTGGTTCTGATGAGTATTCATGTGTTCATTTCAACTTTTTCTCCCACTTTCTTCCCTTCTAGGGATTGTAAAATGATGCAACCAACAAGCCATTAAATTTTGATTGTGCAAAACGAAATTGAAGCTGCCACCAAATCAGATATCGTAACTGTGGTATCACTGAGGGATAATTTCAAGTGTGCTATTTCAAACGCTCTGCTCGATCTTCTGAATGCCGATTATTATTCTTCTCTTTTCTCTAGATTAGATCTCCTCTAATAAATGTTTATACAACATTACCATTCAAATTCATGAAATGTTTCTTTTTGTTGAGATATTGAGTGCATCACTGATTTCAGTACGAGGTATATCATTCTTCTTGAATTCGCATTTGTCAAAACGAGACAGTCACATTATGGAATCGGTTTAAAGCAGGTAGCATCCGACATGTTTATTGCATTGAGTTTACATAGTTTGCTTACATAGTTTGTGAATGTGATAGGCAATTACGTGATTTTCGTTCACACAATCATAAAAGCAATGAAACATGTTAACATTCGTGGGACTTCTCGGAGGATTCATTTTCTTCTTCACATGTACATTCACATTTATACACAATTTTGTATTACTCGAAAGATGTTGGTAAAATAGTCATAAGTTGTCATAATCATAGTTCATCATATCAGTGGTCAATACGATCAAAGAAGCAAATTAGAATTGGGTGGGCAGAAAGCCACAAGGTTATTACTATGATAGTAGAAGCGGCCGAATAACCTCGTTTTATATGCATTCATCAGGTTCCTTCACTTGACTGGATCAAGCTTCAGTAGCGTGAACAAGACGAAAGCATACTGCCTTCGTTAGTTTATTCAACACGTACTAGATTAACCATATTGTCACCGTGATAAAATCACATGAACGAGGTGGCATTGCAACTGACACAAGGCTCTTCAAAACTGGTAGCTTAATCCTATACTTCATACCTCTCAACCGATGCATACACACATCAAACTTCTACATCGGTCACATTCAATATGCAATCGTAAAACACACGAGAAGGCACTTTTCCAAACAATAGTCTCATTCCCAATAGATCCACTACCCCATTAAGAAGAAGATACTTCGAATTACAACAGCCAGTTCCCATCCACCTCAATGGACGCCAGAGTATATTTTTACTAAATTCAAATTAAACTGAAAACAAGTCACTCAAGGGAGATAATTTTCTCAACAATGAGCTTTGTCGTGCGGTATATTCGTATATGAATTGGTTTCGAAGAAACTGTCTCATGTGAGTGAATTGAATCATGCGTGTGATGAATACATTAGGTGATATCAGTAGTATTAGGAAATGCAATTCAAATTCAAGTGGTTCTGATGTCATGATCATCGTTCAGTGTGAAGTGGCATAACAATTCTCGTCACAGATTGAACAATTCATAGGATGCATGGAATGGAGAGTGGGTGTGACAACTCGGGTTTAGTAGGCGAACCGAATGAAAATGAAAATGTTCAGCGACACTTTGTGAGTTTGATAAGGTAGAATTGTACACTGTCAGGTTACAACAATCGCTTACGTATCACTTAATCTCCGCTTCTACAATGTTTTCAGTCTTGCATGTGTTCGGTCAATTTCTCTTACACGCTGAAAACACAAATGCTTCCATATTTGTTCCCACTTGTGTTATGTGCGACAGAGATGATGGTGAGCGTAGGACATATACGTTGATATGTGAATAGCAAAATCAATGCCTATTTAGTTCTCCCCTTCTTTTCGGAATAAGGGTGACATATTGCGATGAATTTATCACTGCTTTCATTATGAGCACAAATTTCAGGTCATTATCGACCAAGATTATCTTCTTGCATTCTCTATTACACTCAAATATATATTGTAATACTGGTGTAAAAAAATTTCAAGACACTTGGCTCCATGACTCATATGACGATAATTTAGTCTTCTTATGTGGTTTCACAAATTACAGACAAGACCGATACAGCTCAAAGAAGAAGAGAAGTGGTGGTTTTGCCACTTTTATTAATTCTCAGTGGTCTACTGCCAACAACGTCTGCTTCAAATTCTCAAATGACAATATTGACTGTATAACTGTAAAATGTCGACCTAAACACTTACCCAAATACAGCTCCGTTTTGTCACAAATGTCTATATCACACCTTGTTGCAGTCCCTCAGAACTATCTAACTTCACTGATGAATTCACTAATTATGCTGCTGCTTCGTTTGGTAACTCCTTATCTATAGTGACTGGCGACATCAACTCCAGCGACTGCAGTTTTATTACATTGCTGGGCCATGAAAATGTTGTTAATTTCCCAACTCGACAAAATACTTCACTTGATTTAGTATTTATAAATGATTCTGGAATATACGAAGCTCGTAAAAGAGCCCCACTCTTCTATTCTGATCATTGTATTGTACGAGTCTTACGCAAAATTTAGGGCAAGTTACACAGTAAAGCCCTCTCAAACTTGTCTAAGAAAGTTGTTCACAGATATTACTCAAATGAGAACGTACATCATCTTAGAATCAGGCTCAGTGACACAAGATGGGATCTGTTTAATGATGATTCACTTGATGACAATATCTCTAATATTACATCCTATCTGAAATTCTGTTTTGAAATCTGCTGTCCAAAAGAAACACTATTTGTCAAATTTGACCGTTTCTCCTCGCCTCAACTTAAAAAGCTTCGTAGAGAGAAGGAAAAACTGTATAAGATGAAAGATAAAAGTGGTGTAAACAGAACTAACTTCTTAATTAAGTCTGAAATGCAGAGGTTGAATGTAATGTATAACCATAAATTCATATCCTGCAAAAATCCTTCTAATATGTGGAAACTATTTAAGGAAATCACTGGTGGTAAGCAGATAAACAATATTCCATATTCTTTTGATGTATGTGCTCTTAACAAATCTTTTATTTACTCTCCCTTAAATGCCATGCTTCCCAGCATCACTTGTGTTAATAACAGCCCCTTTCCAGGTTTTAACACAAATGATGTTCGAAAGTGCCTCAAGTCTCTAAACCCTTCCCAGAGCTCAGGTCCCGATTATATACCTAGTATTATCTTTAAAAAATAATCTGATATTCTGTGTCACCCTCTTACTGATCTATTTAACAAATCTTTTTCCGATAATATTGTGCCTGTCGTTTGGAAGGACATTAAAGTTGCACTCATACCTAAATCGTCTACTGGAGCATGTGTCAAATTTAGACCCATTGCTATTACCTCTCCTTTTTTGAAAACTATGGAGAAATTACTTTTACTTAGTCTTGCACCTTCGCTTAAATCCTTTAATGACCCTAAGCAATTTGCCTATAAACACAGTAGAAGCACTTTAGATGCAGCTGCCGTCTTATATCATAACATTGCTTCCAGTCTAGATAAGGGGGCTAAATTTGTTCGTTGTGCCTTCCTAGACTATACATCTGCTTTCGACTCGGTCCCTAGGGACATCTTATTAACTAAACTTGCTGCTAGTCAAACAGAATGTTGGGCTGTTAACTGGTTACATTCCTATTTCTCAGAAAGAAAGCAGTACACTGTATATAAAGGGAAGTGTTCCACTTCATTGCCTACTCAAGCTGGTGTCCCTCAAGGTGCTGTTCTTTCTCCTATTCTTTTTTCTTTCTTCTTACATGACTTGCCTCACTATGATGAAATAAACTTTGTGAAGTATGCTGATGATTTAACGGTTTCAATGGCTGTTAACTCCCAAGGAGATTGTACTAAAATAAATAGCTTTGTATCGGCAGTCAGCAAATGGTCTGAGTCTAACGGTCTTAAACTGAATCCTTCTTAGTGTCATACTGTTGATTTCAGCTTAAGATGTAAACGACAGCTAAAAGAAGTCATCGATTCTCATGACAGCTGTAAAATTGACGACAATGATATAGGAATCAAATCAGAAATTAAGTATCTTGGACTCATTCTCTCTTCTGATCTCTCCTGGTCTTCCCATGTCTTAGCAATCTCCAGTAAAATATTCCGCCTGACATTTAACATTAATAAGTTAGGACACTCGGTTATAACTCAACCCCTCCTCTTACAGTTCGTAAACTCTGGCATCCTACCCATTCTTTTTTATTGCTCACCCTTATTCTTCCCTGGTTTGCTTAAAAAAGACTATGTCACAATTCGTAGAATACTGAAGACTGTCAATAAGGCGAGTGGTGTCCCAGTGGACCACATAGTTAACGTCGTTGTCGATAGGCACTTGACTTCGTGCAATAAATTTGCTAGAGGGATTTTGTCTGACTTGGAGCATCCACTTTACGCTCAGCTTTCACCTTGCATCTCCTCCCCTGGTAGAACAAGGAGTAACTTCAGAAAATTGTATACTCCCACGTCTAACTATAAAAATTCTATGATACCATACTTGGCACGTATTTTATATGATGAAAATAGTGTCAGGCAAGAATTAACTAACCCTTTTTCGTCTAGTAAATAAACAATTTCCTCCATCCATCCTTATATACCTTCAAGATTTACTTTTGTTATTTCTATTATATTTATGGTCCTGTTACTTCTCTGTTTTTTACTCTCAGAATTGCAAACACCAACTTATCTCTATGACTGCTGTAATCTTTGTTTTTCCCCTAACCATATCATGTAAAGAGAACATTACATTCAATATTTTTAAAATGCTAGGATTTCTATACCGCATTGACAATACTGTGTGAAAAAGCATACGGGAATTGCCACTTGTATTATTATTATTATAAGCTTGGTTTTATGATTATTATTGTTATTTCCATTTTAAATGATGCATGTTTTTGACAACACCTCTATTGTAAATGTGGCAAATTTTCTGTGTCAATAATTTTTATTTAAAATTTGAGTAAACTAGATTCAATATTGTGCTTAATGCTGAAAATTCCATTTTGTATCACAAGTACACTATTTGCAAGGAAGAAATTCATTATTAATATTAACATTATAAATTATTTGGTTATTGCGAATGCGCAATTCTACGAAACGCTCTGCTTAATCACTCTTCTTCAGGTTCACTCATGTAGTGTCGTGTTCACACACCAGCGGGAAATTCGACGAAACAACTGGTCACGTTTCTGTATGTTACATTTTATTTTCATCCACAAGTCAAGAAAGTTCAGCTGAATTTTCATTTCATGCTCCATTGTGAACTTGATGTTGACGTTTGCGTGAATGTCAACATATCCACTTGCTGAATGTCACCGCATTCAAAGAATACAGTATCTCTGACGATTATCTATTGCCTCTAATCTCCTCCATGTCACCGTCAAATCCCTGCGCAACTCGTCATTTCTCATTCGAATTCCGTCAGTGATAGATGAATGAAAGCCTTGCCTTACTCCTGAATTGAGCATCATGAATCACTTGACACTTATCATCGGGATTCAGTTGTTGAATGATTTCGAGGCCTTTTGCTGAAGTTGTTTGTGTTGGTCACCTAGGTAGTTTGGTTAGGCAAACTTTCTCCCAATCATTAGGTCACCCTTCCGCCCATCAAAAGTTTCCACTTGTAGAGTGAGAACTTTGACTTCACTCTCTACATCAGTGCCTCAGAATGAATTCTGTCTCGCAATACGGCAATCCTGGTGGCTCATAAAGCATTCGGCTACTGGAACATAATCAAATGACTCGTAAACTCCGACTTCTGGCAGTTGTTGATGCATATGGCGCAACCACCAGCCAGTGTCATAGGCCAGTATGTGCACTCAGTCCCGACCTTGTGGAAATCACTGTTCAAAACAGGACGAGGTTGCATAGATTTCCAGTGAGAAGTCCTGACCAGTGGGGTCCACCAGGTCAGGAGTAAGTACAAATAATTACCGATGGTATTGGCTGGGGCAAGTGGAGCTCAGGCCACGAGTTGGTAATGGCTGAATGGTCTTCGATCTATCCTTGCAATCGGAAGGTCTAGGATGAGGACTTCAGTGGGTTCATACTTCTGATGGGTCCCAAACTAGGATGAAACATCTGTCCAGCACCCTATACTAGTTTTGAATACTTCTCTAAATAATATCATTCTGTGGTCAAGCTTAAAACAAATCAAATGTCTAGAACCTAACTCTAGAGAACTTATATTTTTTTAGTAATAAATACATAAACACAGAACTCAGATTGGAGTCTTATTTTATCTGAAACTACTAATCTGAAATATATGAATATTAATCCATCTTCGATTTGTAATAAATCTTACAATTCAGAGGAGTTAGAATTCCTGAGCCATTGGATTCCATTCTCGTAATTTGAAGCATTTCGGTCCAATTCTCCAGATAGGGTCATGTACTAGTACTGTCAACAGTCTCAAAGTGGGACGAAACAGCCTCTATCAATCTTTGATGAAACTTGGAACCAATGAAATCCCTTCAAACTAACACTAAGGAAAATACGGTTTCTGATGTGATTTTAATTCTTCTTCACTGATTAATGCCTTGTAACATTTAATGATTTTATGACTGAAAAAGCAAGAAAAAGTACTCGAGAGTTGATGAAGATTATCAAGCAAGGACGAAACAGCTATCTAATACTAACTGACGGTTTTCTAGTGATTCTCTAACTGACGTCAGCTTATGACGAAATCCAGTAACCAATCAATGGATTCCGCACAAAAACCATAATCGGATTATTTATATTGACACAGAATGTGCAATAATTGATTATTTAGTGATAGATTCTCTATCACAGAACTTGAAAGTGGTTTCTAAAGTCAGAGAGAAATTAGATGATAGTCAACGACTCACCGACTCAAGTGAAGTGACGGTTGGAAATTGAATATTGTGAAAATGAGGTATTCGAGAAAAGAAGCGAGGTGGTCGACAACGTCGACTTGACAAGTGGGCAGAAGGTCAGAACAAAGCATTGACTAGTAAAATATTATAAAATGACGACTGATAATAGTGAATAATTTGTTCAGTGAATCATACACGATCAAAAACAAACAGTTGACAAGTTTTAAGCACATACACAGAGTGAGTATGTCATTTTCACATTTCTGTGTATTTAACAGTTGACAAGGGTATCTTTTCATTATAATAAATGTTTTCTTGTATTTCCCAATGGATGAAAAACAAAACGATATTGTCACTTTTACTGACGTTTAGCTATTTAACGCTGCTAATAGCTTCATCAAAGTATTATTAAACCTGAATTAAGAAAATCATGGCATAAATATAACAGCGGAAGTCGTCAAAGTAATTCATCGTATCCCACCGAATCTTTCTAATAGAATTCGTATTCGTCTATTGCATACAGCTGAGGCGTTAGACATTCGAACTATTAAACCTAAACTAGGCATTCAAAAGAAGTTCGTACAGCCATTATCCCTCCCTTGGCCTATTAGAACATAACCAACTAAAGACTTCTATACCACCTTATTTATATTTTCAACCCCTTTGTTATCATCCCTTAATCTTATCTTCCATATAAACGTGTTACAAGGTCTTGCAGATAGAATGCGTAGACTTACAACAAAACCAGAGGACCAGCGTAAAGAAATAAACGTCCTATCCAAAATGCCACTCGAAAACAACTACCCTAAAGAATTTATAAAAGATAATATAAAAAAGAAAAAATAGGGTAAAACCGGAGAATAACAAGAAGGAAGAATGGAATAAAACAGTCTCAATACCGTATGAAAATGATACATTAGAGGCAGTACAAAGAAACCTCAAAAATATCGGCCAACGAACAACGTTTAAACCGACGAATCTAATCAAAAATAAAGTCAATCCACTGAAAGATCTCATAAAAATAATGGATAAAAACAATTTAATTTATGAAATATCTTGTGCTGACTGTCCGACTAAATATGTGGGGCAAACGTCCAGATCACTCAAAATAAGAGTGAATGAACATAAACGCCTGACCAAAGGTCAACCGACAGGGACACAAGCTTACAAGAATCTTGAAAAGAATTCATCGATAGCTGCACATGCATGGGACAAAAACCACAATATCGATTGGAACAATGTGTGTATTCTATAAACTAACATGAACAAATGAAAAGAAAGACTCATAACAGAATCGATATTCATTAAAGTCACATCGGATGCATGTAACAAGGGTGACTCAGTACAACTATCAACAACTTGGAATATAATTCTAAATACAAACACATGAATGAACGTGAAATATAACTCTGAACATACACACACAAAACACGAATGAGCAAAATAAATAATAATAATGAACTATATATATGAGTACAAATCATAAATGTGTGAATAAAACAATTCCAACAGTGGTGTGAACACGGGCATTAACTTTGCTCGAAATAAATTAAATTTCGGCCTATTACAATTACTTCCCCCTTTTTAAAATTGATGGAAAAATTACTTTTACTTCGTCTTGAACCTGCTTTGAAACCTTTTAATGATCCTAAACAATTTGCATACAAACATGGTAGAAGTACCTTGGATGCTGCGGTTGTCTTATATCACAATGTTGTCTCTTGTTTAGAAAAAGGTGCTAAATATGTTCGTAGTGCTTTCTTAGACTACACATCTGCTTTTGACTCTGTACCTAGGGACCTTTGGCTAAATAAGCTATCGTTAACACAAACAGGATCCTGGGCTAAGAGTTGGTTGCATTCCTATTTTTCTGATAGAATGCAGTATACTGTATATAACGGCAAATCTTCTTCTACCTCGCTTACAAAATCCGGTGTTCCACAAGGTGCTGTCCTCTCTCCTTTTCTTTTTTCTTTCTTCCTACATGACCTACCTCATTCAAACGAAACTAACTTTGTCAAATATGCAGATGATCTGACTGTATCACTGCCTATCACTTCCGAGTCTGACAGCTCCAAACTTAATAGCTTTCTGTTGGACATCAACAACTGGTCCAAGTCAAATGGTCTTATATTAAATCCTTCAAAATGTCAGGCGCTTGACTTTACTTTCAAGCATCGACGTGACTTACTTGAACTAGTTAGCTCGCATGATCCCTGTAGCATAGATGGCACGGAAATTGAAACCAAATCAAGTATTAAATACCTTGGACTAGTTTTTTCCTCTGACCTTTCATGGTCATCCCATATCTTATTATCTCTAAGTAAATGTTTCGTCTTACCTTCTACATTAAAAAGTTAAGACAATCAGGTATCAACCAACCTTTAGTTTTGCAATTTTTAAACTCCTGTATTTTACCTATTGTACTCTACTGCTCTCCATTAATCTTTCCTGGGCTGCTCAAAAAAGATTATATCATATTACGAAGAGTATTAAATGCTGTGAGTAGAGCTTGTGGTCTGCCACTGCATGTGCTCGCTAATACTATAGTCGAGAGGCATATAAATTCCTGTACGAAATGGGCAAAGGCTATAATGTCAGACCCTCTGCACCCCCTTTATTCACACCTGTCCCCTTGTATCTCATCAGGTAGGACGAGAAGTCAATATAAAAAGATATATGCTCGTACTACTAAGTATAGAAATTCTACAATACCCTATTTAGCGCGTACTTTATGTGATGAAGACTCTGTTAGACGTGAAACTTACAAGTTACTATGTAATTAGCACGGTGAATCGACCCTTTTATCGCTCATCTTTCTGTATTTTATGGTGTTACACTTTCTATCGTTTAAATCGTTACTCTGCTATTTTATATTAATTGGTATTATTATTACTACAATTTTGTACTTTATACATATTTTTCTCAGTATGGCACACAGTATTTTGCTACGTACCTGCTATAACAATCGTTTTATTACTATTATGTATTGTGTATTTTTAATTTTTTTTGTCGTTTTTGAGTAAATTAGATGCAATATTGTACTGAATGCTGAAAATTCTTTGCTGTATCATGAGTACTGTTTTTGGAATAAAGCAATTATTATTATTATTATTAAGTTAGTAAACTTTATTTTGATACCATAATAGATGTACTATTGTACCTTTGATATATAGTTTAGTGATCTTCACTGTTATTCTGTTTCTCAATATGACCTTTTAACTTGACCTAAGTCTATTTTCTCACCTCTTAACTCTTTAGAACAACACATTTAAGCGAACAGTATTGTGGTTTCAATTAGATCTCATCGGGCTTAACTCTAATATGTATAAGTTTACAAGCAAAATTCAAATATAGACCAATCATGGTGTTTTGTCTATAGGATAATACGATGGTGAATACAAATTGTGCAATCAGTCATAATAGTAGTAATGATAATAATAATAATAATCGTCTTATCAATAATAAGGATGAAAAAGTGAGGCAATCAGTAGTAACACGAATGATGAAAAACACAGTATGATTACACGAACAAACAAATGTTCAGATGGAAGTAATCGATAAAGGCTAATAAAAACAAATGAACCGATTAAGTAATGTTAGATTGTAAGGGGAGGAAATGAAACACAAATAAAGTATAATTATATTTCAATAGTTTACACACAATGATAAGTTTTGTTATTGGTAATATTTCGAGCAAAGTTACTACTGCCCGTGTTCACACCACTGTTGGAATTGTTTTATTCACACATTTATGATTTTTACTCATATATATACTAGGTATATATATATAATATATATATATATATATATATATACATATACATATTTATACTAGTATTCTCGCTGATCCCAAGCCTGGGTAATGTTGGAGTTTTGGGTCGTGTTCCTAGCAACTCCACATCTGTAAAACAACAAAATCGCTACAGAAACTTCAACGAATAAATATATTATAAATTCTAAAATCATAAGCAATAGCCTTAATTTTCGCTGGAATCGGGGAAGTGAAATGACGCAGGCTGGTGAAAGCCTTCGGGAAGCCAGTCAGCCGATGTGCCTTCTTTCTTTGAAAGCAAAAGTAAGGATGGTTACTTGGAATGTTCGCACAATGTACGAAACTGGAAATGCTGCCCAGATAGCCGCTGAAATGAGAAGGTACTGAATAGAAGTGTTGGGAATCTGCGAAAGCAGATGGAACGGAACTGGAAGGTGCCAACTGCCTACTGCAGAGACAGTAATCTATTCCGGCCACCTAGTGGACAACCATGAGCACACCGAGGGAGTGGCCATCATGATGTCACCAACAGCAACCAAAGCTCTCATGCAGAGGGAACCAATCTCCTCCAGGATAATGACAGCCAGGTTCAACTCAAAAGGAAGGAAAGTTACAGTCATTCAATGTTATGCGCCTACAAACGTCTCAGAACAAGAGAAGAAGGAGGCGTTCTACAGACAACTACAAGCAATAATGGACAGCGTCCCAAATGGTGATATCAAAATCCTGATGGGCGACATGAATGCGAAGCTGGGAGGAGACAACACAGGAAGAGAACTCACCATGGGACGTGAGGCCCTCGGCGAAATGAACGACAATGGTGAACTCTTCTCAGACTTCTGCGCCTTCAATGATTTGGTGATTGGTGGCAGTGTGTTCCAACACTAGGATATACACAAGACGACATGGATTTCACCAGATGGAAACACCAAGAATCAAATAGACTTCATCTCAATTTCAAGAAAGTGGAGACGGAGCCTACTGGACACAAGGTCAAGGAGAGGAGCAGATGTGGGTTCAGACCACTATCCAGTAGAAGGGACTTTCAAGGTGAAGCTAAAAGCCTCGAGGATAGCTGGGGATAGGCCACAATGCAAGTTCAACACTCAATTACTGAAGGACACAACCACAAAAGACACCTTCACTGCAACTGTCAGAGCAAAGCAGGAAACACTACGCGACAGCACTGAAGAATCATGCGTGGAAGAACATTGGAAGTCTCTGAAGGCGATTCTCAAAGAAACGTGTTCAACGGTTCTAGGAAGAAAGAAGAGACAAGACAAGGAATGGCTCTCAACGGACACTTGGAAATTAATAGAAGAGAGGAGAACGGTGAAAGAGAAAATGATTCAATGCAAGGACGGACAGGAGAAAGAGACGATAAGCTCAACTTACAAAGCACTGGACAAAGAAGTGAAGAAAAGTGTTAGGAAGGACAAAAGACGATTCTACGACAATCTAGCTACTGAAGCTGAAAAGGCAGCAGGCAAAAGAGACCTGAGGACATTATATCAGATAACCGAATCCCTATTCGGGAAGAGACCAACACAAGTGAAACCCATAAACGACAGCCAAGGGAACCCAATTACCAAGGAAGAAAAACAGATTAAACAATGGGCGGATCACTTCAAAGGACTACTGAACCGACCATCACCTGCAACCCGTCCAGAAATACCAACATCAGCGCGCACACAACTGCATGTTGACACCAATCCTCCAACGAGAGCTGAAGTCTTGAACGCAATCAAACTTATGAAAGCTGGAAAAACAGCCGGACCAGATGGAATACCCCCTGAAGCACTGAAAGCGGACCCAGAGACTACACCAGACATGCTGACTCCATTATTGCAAAAGGTCTGGAAGGAGGGAAAGGTGCCTACTGACTGGAGTAAAGGTTACCTCGTGAAACTACCAAAGAAGGGCGACTTACGCCTCACTCTGCAAGAACTGGCGAGGAGTCATGCTCCTGTCGACGCCAAGTAAAATCCTGAGTCGCATCATCCTGGAGAGAATAAAGGACGCACTGGAGACAGAACTCCGACCAGAACAAGCTGGATTCCGGAAAGGCAAATCATGTACTGACCAAATTGCAACTCTACGCATCATCATCGAACAAAGCATGGAATGGCAATCAAACCTCTACCTCAACTTTATAGACTTTGAGAAGGCCTTCGACAGCGTTGATCGTGAAGTAGTTTGGAAATTACTCGAGTACTACGGAGTACCCCAAATATTCATCAACCTTATTCAACAGCAGTACGACAACAGCATCTGCCAAGTGATCCACAACGGAAGACTCAGCGAGGCGTTTGGAGTAAACACAGGAGTCAGACAAGGGTTCTTACTATCACCAATGATATTCCTAATTGTGGTGGACTGACTGGATTATGCGTCAGACAGTGGAAAACGAGAAGACAGGAATATCCTGGACCGAGCGACGTGAAGAACCTAGAAGACCTGGATTTCGCGCGTGGATGATTTATGTTTGATGTCACACACAATCGAAGACTTACAAGCGAAAACCGACAAACTGGTCGAAGAAGCAGCAAAGGCAGGACTCCAGGTAAACATAGACAAGACGGAGGTTATGAAAATAACCAACCAACAACAGCAACAACATCCAACGTCAATCACCATCAACGGGAGGGATTTGAAAGAGGTCACTTCATTCACTTATCTAGGAAGTATTGTCTCAACTACAGGAGGAGCGGACGAGGATGTCAAATCGAGCGAGAATCGGGAAGGCGAGAAACACATTCATCAGCCTGAAATCAATCTGGAAATCTTCGTCACTCAGCATCACCAACAAAATTCAGTCGGATTTTCAATACAAACGTAAAGTCAGTCAGTTCTTCTATACGGATCAGAAACTTGGCGGGCGGGTCACAAAGAATATTTCCAACAGCCTGTTGCAGACCTTTATTAACAACTGTCTTCGCTGGCTCTATAGTGAAGATCAGATGGCCGGGCCGGAAAGAATCATCAACAAGAAAATATGGGAACAAACAAAGCAAGAACCAATCGCCCAACAAATATGCAGGAGAAAGTGGAGATGGATAGGACACTCGCTGAGGAGACCGCTGGGCGTCATCGCGCGCCAAGCCCTAGAGTGGAACCCGAAAGGGAAGTGGCGTGTGGGGCGTCCAAAGTTGATATGGAGGAGATCGTGTGAAAAGGAGTTGAAAGAATATGGATTAACAGGGATGCAGGCGAAAAGTACAGCAGAAGACAGAAAAACATGGAGACGTGCAGTTGAAGCCCTATGTTCCACTAGGAAACCAAGGGAGCAATAAAAATAATAATACTCATATATATAGTTCATTATTATAATTTATTTTGCTCATTCGTGTTTTGTGTGTGTGTGTATGTTCAGAGTTATATTTCACGTTCATTCATGTGTTTGTATTTAGAATTATATTCCAAGTTGTTGATAGTTGTACTGAGTCACCCTTGTTACATGCATCCGATGTGACTTTAATGAATATCGATTCTGTTATGAGTCTTTCTTTTCATTTGTTCATGTTAGTTTATAGAATACACACATTGTTCCAATCGATATTGTGGTTTTTGTCCCATGCATGTGCAGCTATCGATGAATTCTTTTCAAGATTCTTGTAAGCTTGTGTCCCTGTCGGTTGACCTTTGGTCAGGCGTTTATGTTCATTCACTCTTATTTTGAGTGATCTGGACGTTTGCCCCACATATTTAGTCGGACAGTCAGCACAAGATATTTCATAAATTAAATTGTTTTTATCCATTATTTTTATGAGATCTTTCAGTGGATTGACTTTATTTTTGATTAGATTCGTCGGTTTAAACGTTGTTCGTTGGCCGATATTTTTGAGGTTTCTTCGTACTGCCTCTGATGTATCATTTTTATACGGTATTGAGACTGTTTTTTTCCATTCTTCCTTCTTGTTATTCTCCGGTTTTACCCTATTTTTTCTTTTTTATATTATCTTTTATAAATTCTTTAGGGTAGTTGTTTTCGAGTGGCATTTTGGATAGGACGTTTATTTCTTTACGCTGGTCCTCTGGTTTTGTTGTAAGTCTACGCATTCTATCTGCAAGACCTTGTAACACGTTTATATGGAAGATAAGATTAAGGGATGATAACAAAGGGGTTGAAAATATAAATAAGGTGGTATAGAAGTCTTTAGTTGGTTATGTTCTAATAGGCCAAGGGAGGGATAATGGCTGTACGAACTTCTTTTGAATGCCTAGTTTAGGTTTAATAGTTCGAATGTCTAACGCCTCAGCTGTATGCAATAGACGAATACGAATTCTATTAGAAAGATTCGGTGGGATACGATGAATTACTTTGACGACTTCCGTTGTTATATTTATGCCATGATTTTCTTAATTCAGGTTTAATAATACTTTGATAAAGCTATTAGCAGCGTTAAATAGCTAAACGTCAGTAAAAGTGACAATATCGTTTTGTTTTTCATCCATTGGGAAATACAAGAAAACATTTATTATAATGAAAAGATACCCTTGTCAACTGTTAAATACACAGAAATGTGAAAATGACATACTCACTCTGTGTATGTGCTTAAAACTTGTCAACTGTTTGCTTTTGATCGTGTATGATTCACTGAACAAATTATTCACTATTATCAGTCGTCATTTTATAATATTTTACTAGTCAATGCTTTGTTCTGACCTTCTGCCCACTTGTCAAGTCGACGTTGTCGACCACCTCGCTTCTTTTCTCGAATACCTCATTTTCACAATATTCAATTTCGAACCGTCACTTCACTTGAGTCGGTGAGTCGTTGACTATCATCTAATTTCTCTCTGACTTTAGAAACTACTTTCAAATTCTGTGATAGACAATCTATCACTGAATAATCAATTATTGCACATTCTGTGTCAATATAAATAATCCGATTATGGTTTTTGTGCGGAATTCATTGATTGGTTACTGGATTTCGTCATAAGCTGACATCAGTTAGAGAATCACTAGAAAACCGTCAGTTAGTATTAGATAGCTGTTTCGTCCTTGCTTGATAATCTTCATCAACTCTCGAGTACTTTTTCTTGCTTTTTCAGTCATAAAATCATTAAATGTTACAAGGCATTAATCAGTGAAGAAGAATTAAAATCACATCAGAAACCGTATTTTAGTTAGTGTTAGTTTGAAGGGATTTCATTGGTTTCAAGTTTCATCAAAGATTGATAGAGGCTGTTTCGTCCCACTTTGAGACTGTTGACAGTACTAGTACATGACCCTATCTGGAGAATTGGACCAAACAGCTTTAAATTACGAGAATGGAATCCAATGGCTCAGGAATTCTAACTCCTCTGAATTGTAAGATTTATTACAAATCGAAGATGGATTAATATTCATATATTTCAGATTAGTAGTTTCAGATAAAATAAGACTCCAATCTGAGTTCTGTGTTTATGTATTTATTACTAAAAAAATATAAGTTCTCTAGAGTTAGGTTCTAGACATTTGATTTGTTTTAAGCTTGACCACAGAATGATATTATTTAGAGAAGTATTCAAAACTAGCATAGGGTGCTGGACAGATGTTTCATCCTAGTTTGGGACCCATCAGAAGTATGAACCCACTGAAGTCCTCATCCTAGACCTTCCGATTGCAAGGATAGATCGAAGACCATTCAGCCATTACCAACTCGTGGCCTGAGCTCCACTTGCCCCAGCCAATACCATCGGTAATTATTTGTACTTACTCCTGACCTGGTGGACCCCACTGGTCAGGACTTCTCACTGGAAATCTATGCAACCTCGTCCTGTTTTGAACAGTGATTTCCACAAGGTCGGGACTGAGTGCACATACTGGCCTATGACACTGGCTGGTGGTTGCGCCATATGCATCAACAACTGCCAGAAGTCGGAGTTTACGAGT
Source organism: Trichobilharzia regenti (assembly GCA_944472135.2). Taxonomy (NCBI): domain Eukaryota; kingdom Metazoa; phylum Platyhelminthes; class Trematoda; order Strigeidida; family Schistosomatidae; genus Trichobilharzia; species Trichobilharzia regenti. Next base: position 109,234,026 of record OX235264.1, on the reverse strand, counting down.
CATTTGATTATGTTCCAGTAGCCGAATGCTTTATGAGCCACCAGGATTGCTGTATTGCGAGACAGAATTCATTCTGAGGCACTGATGTAGAGAGTGAAGTCAAAGTTCTCACTCTACAAGTGGAAACTTTTGATGGGCGGAAGGGTGACCTAATGATTGGGAGGAAGTTTGCCTAACCAAACTACCTAGGTGACCAACACAAACAACTTCAGCAAAAGGCCTCGAAATCATTCAACAACTGAATCCCGATGATAAGTGTCAAGTGATTCATGATGCTCAATTCAGGAGTAAGGCAAGGCTTTCATTCATCTATCACTGACGGAATTCGAATGAGAAATGACGAGTTGCGCAGGGATTTGACGGTGACATGGAGGAGATTAGAGGCAATAGATAATCGTCAGAGATACTGTATTCTTTGAATGCGGTGACATTCAGCAAGTGGATATGTTGACATTCACGCAAACGTCAACATCAAGTTCACAATGGAGCATGAAATGAAAATTCAGCTGAACTTTCTTGACTTGTGGATGAAAATAAAATGTAACATACAGAAACGTGACCAGTTGTTTCGTCGAATTTCCCGCTGGTGTGTGAACACGACACTACATGAGTGAACCTGAAGAAGAGTGATTAAGCAGAGCGTTTCGTAGAATTGCGCATTCGCAATAACCAAATAATTTTTAATGTTAATATTAATAATGAATTTCTTCCATGCAAAAAGTTTATTTGTGATATAAAACGGTGTTTTCAGCATTGTTCACAATATTGAATCTAGTTTACTCAAATATTAAATAAAAATTAATCACACAGAAAATTTGCCACATTTACAATAGAGGTGTTGTCAAAAACATGCAGCATTTAAAATGGAAATAACAATAATAATGATAAAACCAAGCTTATAACAATAATACAAGTGGCAATTCCCGTATGCTTTTTCACACAGTATTGTCAATGCGGTATAGAAATCCTAGCATTTTAAAAATATTGAATGTAATGTTCTCTTTACATGATATGGTTAGGGGAAAAACAAAGATTACAGCAGTCATAGAGATAAGTTGGTGTTTGCAATTCTGAGAGTAAAAAACAGAGAAGTAACAGGACCATAAATATAATAGAAATAACAAAAGTAAATCTTGAAGGTATATAAGGATGGATGGAGGAAATTGTTTATTTACTAGACGAAAAAGGGTTGGTTAATTCTTGCCTGACACTATTTTCATCATATAAAATACGTGCCAAGTATGGTATCATAGAATTTTTATAGTTAGACGTGGGAGTATACAATTTTCTGAAGTTACTCCTTGTTCTACCAGGGGAGGAGATGCAAGGTGAAAGCTGAGCGTAAAGTGGATTCTCCAAGTCAGACAAAATCCCTCTAGCAAATTTATTGCACGAAGTCAAGTGCCTATCGACAACGACGTTAACTATGTGGTCCGCTTGGACACCACTCGCCTTATTGACAGTCTTCAGTATTCTACGAATTGTGACATAGTCTTTTTTAAGCAAACCAGGGAAGAATAAGGGTGAGCAATAAAAAAGAATAGGTAGGATGCCAGAGTTTACGAACTGTAAGAGGAGGGGTTGAGTTATAACCGAGTGTCTTAACTTATTAATGTTAAATGTCAGGCGGAATATTTTACTGGAGATTGCTAAGACATGGGAAGACCAGGAGAGATCAGAAGAGAGAATGAGTCCAAGATACTTAATTTCTGATTTGATTCCTATATCATTGTCGTCAATTTTACAGCTGTCATGAGAATCGATGACTTCTTTTAGCTGTCGTTTACATCTTAAGCTGAAATCAACAGTATGACACTAAGAAGGATTCAGTTTAAGACCGTTAGACTCAGACCATTTGCTGACTGCCGATACAAAGCTATTTATTTTAGTACAATCTCCTTGGGAGTTAACAGCCATTGAAACCGTTAAATCATCAGCGTACTTCACAAAGTTTATTTCATCATAGTGAGGCAAGTCATGTAAGAAGAAAGAAAAAAGAATAGGAGAAAGCACAGCGCCTTGAGGGACACCAGCTTGAGTAGGCAATGAAGTGGAACACTTCCCTTTATATACAGTGTACTGCTTTCTTTCTGAGAAATAGGAATGTAACCAGTTAACAGCCCAACATTCTGTTTGACTAGCAGCAAGTTTAGTTAATAAGATGTCCCTAGGGACCGAGTCGAAAGCAGATGTATAGTCTAGGAAGGCACAACGAACAAATTTAGCCCCCTTATCTAGACTGGAAGCAATGTTATGATATAAGACGGCAGCTGCATCTAAAGTGCTTCTACTGTGCTTATAGGCAAATTGCTTAGGGTCATTAAAGGATTTAAGCGAAGGTACAAGACTAAGTAAAAGTAATTTCTCCATAGTTTTCAAAAAAGGAGAGGTAATAGCAATGGGTCTAAATTTGACACATGCTCCAGTAGACGATTTAGGTATGAGTGCAACTTTAATGTCCTTCCAAACGACAGGCACAATATTATCGGAAAAAGATTTGTTAAATAGATCAGTAAGAGGGTGACACAGAATATCAGATTATTTTTTAAAGATAATACTAGGTATATAATCGGGACCTGAGCTCTGGGAAGGGTTTAGAGACTTGAGGCACTTTCGAACATCATTTGTGTTAAAACCTGGAAAGGGGCTGTTATTAACACAAGTGATGCTGGGAAGCATGGCATTTAAGGGAGAGTAAATAAAAGATTTGTTAAGAGCACATACATCAAAAGAATATGGAATATTGTTTATCTGCTTACCACCAGTGATTTCCTTAAATAGTTTCCACATATTAGAAGGATTTTTGCAGGATATGAATTTATGGTTATACATTACATTCAACCTCTGCATTTCAGACTTAATTAAGAAGTTAGTTCTGTTTACACCACTTTTATCTTTCATCTTATACAGTTTTTCCTTCTCTCTACGAAGCTTTTTAAGTTGAGGCGAGGAGAAACGGTCAAATTTGACAAATAGTGTTTCTTTTGGACAGCAGATTTCAAAACAGAATTTCAGATAGGATGTAATATTAGAGATATTGTCATCAAGTGAATCATCATTAAACAGATCCCATCTTGTGTCACTGAGCCTGATTCTAAGATGATGTACGTTCTCATTTGAGTAATATCTGTGAACAACTTTCTTAGACAAGTTTGAGAGGGCTTTACTGTGTAACTTGCCCTAAATTTTGCGTAAGACTCGTACAATACAATGATCAGAATAGAAGAGTGGGGCTCTTTTACGAGCTTCGTATATTCCAGAATCATTTATAAATACTAAATCAAGTGAAGTATTTTGTCGAGTTGGGAAATTAACAACATTTTCATGGCCCAGCAATGTAATAAAACTGCAGTCGCTGGAGTTGATGTCGCCAGTCACTATAGATAAGGAGTTACCAAACGAAGCAGCAGCATAATTAGTGAATTCATCAGTGAAGTTAGATAGTTCTGAGGGACTGCAACAAGGTGTGATATAGATATTTGTGACAAAACGGAGCTGTATTTGGGTAAGTGTTTAGGTCGACATTTTACAGTTATACAGTCAATATTGTCATTTGAGAATTTGAAGCAGACGTTGTTGGCAGTAGACCACTGAGAATTAATAAAAGTGGCAAAACCACCACTTCTCTTCTTCTTTGAGCTGTATCGGTCTTGTCTGTAGATTGTGAACCCACTTAAGGAGACTAAATTATCGTCATATGAGTCATGGAGCCAAGTCTCTTGAAGAGTGATCACACCAGTATTACAATATATATTTGAGTGTAATAGAGAATGCAAGTAGATAATCTTGGTCGATAATGACCTGAAATTTGTGCTCATAATGAAAGCAGTGATAAATTCATCGCAATATGTCACCCTTATTCCGAAAAGAAGGGGAGAACTAAATAGGCATTGATTTTGCTATTCACATATCAACGTATATGTCCTACGCTCACCACCATCTCTGTCGCACATAACACAAGTGGGAACAAATATGGAAGCATTTGTGTTTTCAGCGTGTAAGAGAAATTGACCGAACACATGCAAGACTGAAAACATTGTAGAAGCGGAGATTAAGTGATACGTAAGCGATTGTTGTAACCTGACAGTGTACAATTCTACCTTATCAAACTCACAAAGTGTCGCTGAACATTTTCATTTTCATTCGGTTCGCCTACTAAACCCGAGTTGTCACACCCACTCTCCATTCCATGCATCCTATGAATTGTTCAATCTGTGACGAGAATTGTTTGGCCACTTCACACTGAACGATGATCATGACATCTGTTATTTTCAGTCAAGAAGAATCCTGGAAGTTTACCACCGAAATCCTGTTGCTCGACAAGTATCTCCGGGGGAGTGAATTTGCCTAAAGCACATTTAATGGACACTGCTGAGTGAGACGACACATCAGGCCATCAGTCAAGAGCAGTCAAACTTGAAAATGATTACTTGATTGTCTGTGATTCACATGGAGGATTTTGTGTGTGCGTGTGTGTGTGTGTGTGCGTGTACGAGTGGAGGAGATGAGAGTCTGCGGACGTTCGCAAATCCAGCTGAATGGGACTTTTCAATTCATTTGCTGATTCAGACGTTTCACAGGATCATTTCAGGCATTTATCTCTTCACACAGAAACCATGAGTAATATCGTATGGTTGCGGTTTTACATTTTCATTTACATTTTTACATCAAAGAAGCATACAAATTCAGTCTCGTATGCCGTATACATAGGCTGAACGGAAACGCAATTTTCAAGTCATTCTGACACAAATCGACGAGATCAAATTTCCTTGTTCATTGTTCCTGGATTTTTTCACAATCGAAAATATGATTCCTCTGATGTCATAAATAGTTCTCAAGAAATCACGCGTGTCTACATGACGCCGTCTATAACTGACAAATTGACATGAAACAGACAACAAGTCGTACGAAATTCTAAATGGCTTTCCATCCAAGGAGATGTTCACATGGCTAACTGGTACATGCACACAGTGACCTGAATACACTTCAACAATCACATTCATCATCATCATCATCATCAAATCACGCACTTTTACACAATCAGTCGACTAACGCACAATATTTCTCTTTTCGTGTTCTCAAAGGTGGATTAATAAATCTCTTCCGGAAAATCACGTCCACTGTTACCTTTCAACTTAGAAGGTCATCACATGAGTCAATCGGTTGAGTGTGAAGCAGAAATCAGCCACTATCAAAGTGGACAGCGATCAAAGTGCTAGTTGATTAATCTCTTGATTGTTATGATTATACGAACACTTAGGCGACGTGTTATTTTCGGTCACGTTCAATTTGACATGAAGTCTTCTGCATGAACGTAACCTGATTTAACACGATGCTTTCTCAAGTTGATTTCACGAATGATGGTTACTACCGATTTCAGCCTTTAACGATCATTGCTAGTGGGAAGAAGCAGTAATAATGAAGAGGAGAAAGAATTACAGGCCGACGATATCGAAAAGAACCAGGGGTTTCGATGCACCACGGAAATGGCAGAGACGTGTTTGAATTCTGGCGGTCGGATCAGTCAGAGCATATCAGACGCATTCATTAACCCTTTTACTAGATTTTCAAGTGTGAATGTATATACGTATTCTCTGATTGTCTATAAATTGAGAATTCGAGTGAAGTTTGTCAGAGCTAATCAAAATAAAAGTATTATTACTCCACCGGTTGTGAAGAGAATCAATTACATCATAATTGTTGAGGCTTTTATATACGTTCATATTTTATATGTAAACTTGTAGTGAAGATGTCTGTGAATAGATTATGCAGGCTTCTCCAGTAAATCATCCATTATACGAGTGCACTCACACCCACCTCTATATGAATTCTTGCAGCTTACAGTGACATATTTAGCGTACCATGCAGGTTATGCATACGGAAGTCATGTCATGAGCCTGATAACTTCATGACACTGTTCAGTAGTGATTGAAGGCTTCTCGATACGCCTATCAGATTTCAGGTTTCTGTTTGAAAACAATTCCGCGTGTTATATATTTTAGTGGCTCTATAATGGTCATTTAAGACAGAGCTTTCGTGTAAGGTTTGGCTTGTGCAAGTTGGTATGTAATAAACTCACAATTTTGACTTTTGTTTGTTCTGCTATATCATATCGAAGACTGCGTGTCGCATCAAGAAAAACATTTCCATCAGCCTGCTTCACACATCCACCAGAAGCTGTTTTCTGTGTCTACATAATGAATACAGAGTTGCCATTAACACTCAGTTGAAAATAAGAGAATCGGGGAACGTACAATTCAACAAATAAAGTGGAGGTAATAAAAATGAAAAGCGGCCCAATCACAAGGCATCCGATGAGTTATATCGCCAGCGCCCAATGATAACATAGTGGAGATCGTAGGTGGAAGAGATAAGAAACTATGAGCATTCGTGGCGCCAGCTAATGAGGACTGAACAAAGTGGAAAAGTTGAACACGTGATGCCTCACTTGGAACTCATGATATCAACATGGTATAAATGATGATAATGACAAATAACAAATAGCATTCGCAGTTCATATGACTTGACATAATCTAGTTGGAGTTGATGAAAACTAAGTTGACACTGCACTCTTTATTTTTACTATAGATAAATTCTGATTTTAAACGTTCACAGATATTGAAAACAGGTGACCAATACTGTCCATCATTTTCCATGTCTTTCTCTATTGATATCATCCCGCGATCAAACTGAGAATACTCATAAATTAATGAAAACTAACTCGTCAAAAATAAATCAAAATCGCTTGATAATTATGAGGTTACTCATTTTCTGTATGTGTGTGTGTGGAATTGGAGGTGACCAATTCGAATCTGAGGAACAAAAGTGTGTCTTTCTTTCCTTCCAAAATCGTTCGATTTTAGTTTGATTTTTGAGCCGATATGCCTACGATTAAATGAACTGTGTGAAATTGTTTACTAGTAATCCTGCAGGTGCGTGTCAGCAGATACCTCTCATGCAACAGAGCAATCACACTGACAATTTCACCAGAAAAGTACGAAATGTTGAAGGAATGGAATTTTGTGTAGTGAAAATCTACTCACATGCATTTTGTACATTTGTGAGGTGCCATTGACAATGGAGTCACTCAACGAAATCAAGAACTAACACAGGTGAATGTCAATAGACTCATTGAAATAATTAGTTATTTCTCGCTTTGAAAGGCTGTCTGTGAGTGTAAAGTCGTTCATTCACCATTCGACTGGTGGCGCATAACTACTCTCGGTCTCTCACCTTTTGTGTTATCAATCAATATATTGTGTTGTTCGTTTGACTGGTGAGTTGAAATTGGAATTCGACTAGAAGTCTAGGTTTTGTTTGTATTTTCTGGGTTCCTATTCAGCTGGCTACTTGGTTAACTGTATTTGCGTTCTCTGTCTAATACCATGGCTTGTTCAGCTTTCTTTGCATCAGGTTTGCGCGAGTTTCGGACACCTGTGGTGGCTGTTTTCTTTCTATTGAGCATCACACTGAGATATCTATGGCTTATGTAAAAAGAATGGAGTTCGACTCCTGGTGGACCTGCAGTCTGGCCTCACCATGAGTTCACTGCAGATGCTTTCACAACACGAGATTGGAGATTTGTGTCGGTTCTTCATGTGTGTGAACACTACGTAAGCGTCAGTGTGAGTGTCAGTATGAGTGTTAGTGTCCGTGCATAGTGCATCAGATAAATCGGTCGAGATTCAATGATATTCTTACACATAATCTAATCGGCGGCCTGCTTGAACATAAGGCTACCAAAAATTCCGCCTTACAACATTTTGCAAAATTGCTTTGGTTTGCTCTTTTAATTTTGTTTTAATTTATCATCAGTATGTCCTGATGATATTATATATTATCGCGCATTTTTAAAATCATTACAACCTACCGCGTTGTGTCATCCACAAAAATTGAGAAAAAAGCATCACTGTGGCTGGCAGCGTGCACTGAAACGTGCACAAATTAATCAAATGACTGTTCCTGAACTCGTTAGCACTAATTGTGGATCCCTGTCCAACAAAATGGATTATCTTCAATCCCTAATGTATTCCAATGTTTATCGAAATGCTGGCGTTTTAGCAATACAAGAGACTTGGCTGCACCAGCATTATGATGATAATCTAGTTTCGATAAATGGATACAAAGTTTTTCGCCAAGATAGAAAAAGTTCCAAGAAAAAATATGGAGGAGGGGTAGCCACATTTATGAACACAAGTTGGTCTACATCAAATCACGTTTGCTTCAATTATTCTAATGACAATATAGATTGCATAACCGTCAGGTGTCGCCCAAAACACTTAAGTAAATATTCTTATATATACATGACAAATATTTACATAACACCCAATTGTAGCCTTTCTAATATAGTTATGTTTGCAGATGAGTTTACTGAATTCGCTGCTCCTGCATTCGGAAACTCGTTGTCTATAGTCTGTGGTGATTTTAATTCATGTGATCACAGCTTTCTTACTTCACTTGGTCATGAGAATCTAGTCAAGTTTAATACACGTCTGGACAAATCACTAGACCTGGTTTTCATAAATGACCGTGATGTATATGAAACCCGAAGGAGAGCTCCTTTGCTTAATTCTCACCACTGTATTATTCGTATTTTACCGAAAGTGTACGGCAAATTACAACGAAAATTGTTTAGTCATTTAACAAAGAAGATACATGAACGTTCATATTCCCATGACAGCATTCTAGCATCGTGCGTCGGTGGCAGAGTGGTTAGGACTCTCGCCGACCATGCACATGGTACGGGGTTCGAGCCCGCACCGACGCACACCTGATATCTATGGTCGGCCTGTAAAATTTGGGCTACCGATATCCATGCTGAAAATTCCATACTTGTACCAAAAATACAGTGTGAAATCAAGCTGTAAATCAAAAATTAAAAAAAATTGAGAAGCATGTTGCATGATACCAACTGGGAACTATTTACTGACGATAAGTTGGATGCTACTGTCTCTAATATAACCGATTATATGAAGTTTTGTTTGGAAATTTGCTGTCCATATGAAACACTGTTTTCGAGCTTTGACAGAATCTCTTCTTTGCAACTGAAAAAACTTAGAAGACAAAAAGAGAAGTTGTATAAGAATTGTGATATAACTGGTGTCCGTAAAATAAACACCCATATAAAAATTGAAATAGAAAGGTTGAACAGATTATATAATGAAAATTTTTTATCATGTAAACATCCTTCAAACATTTGGAAACTTTTCAATAAACTAACAAGTAAAAAACAAATGTCCGTTGATGCTTATTCTGATGTAAATGCTTTAAACAAATCATTTATCAAGAAACAAATTGATATGGTTGTACCTGATGTACCTAGTCAAGAAAATGGTCATTTTGAGGGTTCTAAAGAAAAGGATGTACTATTATGTTTGAAGTCATTAAATTCAACACACAGCCTTGGTCCAGATGGTGTGCCAAGCATTCTTCTTCAAAAGTGTGCAGACATCTTGTGTCATCCTCTTACTCAAATCTTTAACGCATCATTTAACAGGGAAACGGTACCTGCTGACTGGAAAGAAATCAAGGTTGTACCTGTACAGAAATCATCTTCTGGAGCAGTTATAAAGTTTAGACCGGTCGCTATAACATCTCCTTTTTTGAAAACTATGGAGAAACTTCTTTTGAATATTCTTAAACCTTCTTTAAAAGCTTTTAGTGACCCTAAGCAGTTTGCTTATAAGTGTGGAAGAAGTACATTAGATGCAGCCATTGTACTACACCACAATATTGTTTCCTGCCTTGATAAGGGTGCTAAGTTCGTTCGAACAGCTTTTTTAGACTATACTGCAGCTTTCGACTCTGTTCCTAGGACACTTTTATTAGGCAAGATGAATTCAGCACAAACAGAGACCTGGGCAACTGGATGGCTGTCTTCTTATTTTAAGGATAGGAAACAGCATACTGTTTTGGCTGGAAAGCTCTCCACTTCTCAGCTAACTGAAAGTGGTGTGCCTCAAGGTGCAGTACTTTCTCCATTTCTTTTCTCTTTCTTTTTGCATGACCTTCCGAACTCACCCAAAGTTAACTTCATTAAGTATGCTGATGATCTGACCGTTTCTGTCCCTGTAGTTTCCACATCGGATTGTTCCCATATGAATGGCTTCTTCGCTGAATTTAAGGATTGGTCTGGCTCAAATGGTCTTAAACTAAATCCAACTAAATGTAACACTGTTGATTTCAGCTTGAGAAGTGAAAAAGACATGCATGGATTGATTCAATCTCATGATTGTTGCAATATTGATGGTACCGTGATAGAGAGTAAGTCAAGTGTTTCTTATCTTGGCATTAGTTTCTCTTCAAACCTTTGCTGGTCGTCTCATATTCTTATAGTTTCTAAGAAAGTCTTCCAGCTGACTTATTACATAAAGAAGTTGAGACACTCAGGTATAACCCAATCTCTTATCATACAATTTATTAATTCATGTGTTTGCCCATCATTCTTTATTGTTCTCCACTATTCTTTCCTGGGCTACTCAAGAAAGACCATATAGTACTACGAAGAACATTGAGGGCTGTAAGTAGGGTCAGTGCTATCCCTTTGACTGAACTAAATGACACTGTTGTCAATAGGCATATGAATTCTTGGAAACACTTAGCTAAAGTTATCTTATCTGATAGTGAACATCCTCTTTATTCACAATTGTTTCCTTGTATCTCTTCGGGTAAGACCAGAAGCAATTTCATAAACATTTATGCTCGTACTACAAAATATAAAAATTCGACCGTACCATATTTGGCACGAGTATTGTGTGAAGAGAGAAATATCAGAAAAGAACTTTTACAACATTGAATCAATAACTAAACTATAAAATGAAATGATGCATGTGTTAATTGTTATATTATTTACTTATTATTCACTGTGACCTAGAAGTGGTGTGATTTTGTTGGGTTTTTTTTTTTTTCCTATTACCTATCAATATTTTAACATTTTATACATTTATATAATTATAAACAGAGTTAAGCATTGCAACATATAAAAGAAACGCTGAAAATACCATGCTGTAAATTGTTATTCTTGTGGAATAAAGTGATTATTATTATTATATTGGGATTATACTCAGTCATGACAAATAACATCAATACCGAAACATTCCTCGAGTACGTAGAGGGAAGAATTGATGAATGCAAACTGATATATGGTGAAGCCACAGCCAATGAAGCCATTCACTCACAAACGAATAACTTGATCATGTTTTTTCACGTAGACAATCGGAATTATTTTTGTTGAGTAGTCTGACTGTCATAATAAGAATAAGAAAATGTCACTCGAAGTGAGTCTCTTCATTCGAATCGACCGAATCGATCCTAACTGCTGAAATAATTACACACGAATTTTCAGGAATTCGTTGTCTCCGCTGTACGATCTTGTCGCTTGTGTAGTGAGTGAATTCACCTCAGTAGTGCTGAATATATTGTGGTGAGTAGTGGCTGCAAGCTGAAATCCTAGACAAGAATTTACGTCAGTGCTTGCGTCCAGAATCAGTGCCGCGAGAAAAAAATAATAGAGAGTCTAATTAGTGCGCTTCAAAATTCAGTCACTCACAATTCATACAATGGGAAAATGATTGTCCTATAAATGTCATTCGTTTCTCAATCAATTTTGATGTTCTTTGCACAAGTTGAGTTTAAGGGATTGATTTGTACTTGAAGTTGGTTCATGGAGTGATATCAATCAGAAAACAGTTGAATAGCATTTGAGAATACTGTACAGCGAGTTGGTCATCTAGGTTTTCGACTGCCTGTTAGGCTTCAATGCCTCTTGTTGCCTCAACAACTAAGCGGACCGAAATGTTTAGCCTCTTTTCACTTTTTCGTTCCTTCCAGTGAGTATTCCACAACGAGGTGTGGTGATGAATGTGAAGTTATTGAGATGTATTGAGTTTCATGTCCCGTCTGTCTGATGTGTTAGTGTGTGTTGCTGTTCCAAATGCAGTCATCCACAGGAAGACCCGGATTATGAAATGCATCAACTTTCGTACAACGAGCATCAAGCACATCGTCTATTACCAAGCTGGTTTACATCCACGTACGTACTTCTTGTAACAGTTTGTTGATGTGATATAATCAATTTTCCCGTGTGATATACATTTTCTAACGCACATCATATATCTGCCCAGATAGAAACAGTAATCTGAGCAATGATCTACAGTTTCGATTCTGTTTCTTGATATCGTCACTGTATTTTGTATTGGCCTTTTCTGGAATCAAGTTAAATCAAATTATAACTGAATTGATGATTGTCACACAAGCAAATACAAACAGATTCAGTCGAATTCTGATTGGTCCCTAGAAGTGACCAATGAACGGAATGGTGTCGTGTGTTAGTGGTATAAATAGTCCTACAAAATATTCTGTCAGTGTTGAGTTAGTTAGTGACGATTCAGTACACATTTCAGGTGAGTTCCAGTGGTATGAATATTCATGTGATATATTGTGTACTATATAATTACCGTCTGAGGAAGTTTCGCATTCTCGTTAACAAAATATGTGTGTCTGTACAGTCCACTGGTAATTTACAATTCATCATATCTAGTATTGTGCAGAGTGGAAACATTGGCAATCTGTACATTTGTTTGCAATAGTAGAAGCGAATAGCTGCAGTCGTTCATAAGTTCTGTATTAAATGTCTTCGTGATTTAAAGCTGTCTCTGTTTATTCTGTGATCATTTGTGATAAGTCTGTTTCAAGAATTTTCTTGATATCTCATCTGTAAAACGAAGACACGAGACTCAATGAAGATCTGTTATATGTTGAATTAGATTCTGAACATACCATCCAACAACACCCTCATCAACCGTTAACGTCACTTTGACTTCCCCTTGGATCGAAAAGCAATTAGAATTTCGTACAACTTCGTGGTTGGCTCATATCAATCAGTCAGTAGTATACGGCGTCATGTAGATACGCTTGCTTTCCTGATGATTATTGGTGATGTCAGATAGATCACATTTGTCATTGTGAATACTTTACAGACAAAATAGTGCTAAGATTTCATGTCGTCGAAGTATGTTTAAATTATTTAAAGATGTGACTTTCTGTTTAGCTCATGTTTACGGATTATTGAATCGTATTTGCATAGCACTTTTCGAAAAGGCACTTAGAGAGAATTACATTCAGACAAATTGGTTTGCTGAATCCGATTATTCCAGTATCTCTTGAGAAGTCAGTTTCGTCCACGCCATCGCTAAATTGCATCGCGATTCGTAAGTCTGGAGTGGTGCATTGGTGTGAAGACGGTATTGAGGCAAAGATATGAGTTTGGAAATGAGAGATAATCGGCGATCTTGTGGCCAAACAAAACTGAGTTGCTTAGAATAGTAATAATTGTGATGTGCTGTTGCACGCGTATACTACACTCGAAACTGAAAGCAAAAGCGATAATCTCTCTCTGTTATTCATTTCAAATTACATCATCATGTTTTTCCTTTCCTACATAATTTTAGTGAGATGGTGTCTCAGAGGTCAAAACTACACCTCATCATGATCGTCGGACTGTTCATCCTCAGTATGATGAGGATTAGATCACAAAGCTTCTTTCTCCCAATGACACTTGGACCGAATGGTAATTTTTAATTTTTTTATATTTGTAAATGACTCAATTGAGTTTGATATCGCTCTGACTAATTATGGAAACAAATTGCTTCGCTAAATTCTTGAAGCTTCTCACTGGTGACTGACTGACATCTCGAGTACCTGGAATTCCAGTGACAGTTCGTGGTCACAGTGAGAACACATCCGCACAAGTGATGAGAGTGGATGGTGGTGGTGCTATATATTGCTGGTTAGCGAATGTGAGAATACATTTGCCACTGGATTCTGAAATGATTCCATCCACACAAGGTCTTTAAAACAATTTCCTCCTAAAAATACGCAGTTACATTATTTGTTAAATACTTCGTTTTAAGACCTAGTTTGCAAGAGGCACCACGGATAACCATGTTTCTGGAGAACGGGTGAAACGCAGCGACCACTCACGTGCACCTGTTTCGACAGCCTAGTTTGGGAATCACCAAAAACGGCTCAAAATCAGAAATTCAGGTTTCATCTTAAGCCAGCTCGTTAACCATTCAGCCACTGCGGATGCCAATTCGGTGATTGAGCTTTGCTTATCTGCCTGAAAATACGATGAAGCTGTTCTCGAGACCCAGAAATTAGGCACTCCAATATAGTTCGATTGTTCTGTATTAAGTGTACATTCTGCCTGTTAATACGAAAAGAAGAGTGATTGACATCCCTCATTTACTTTTCATGGTGATTCGAGGTCCATAGGAAAGTTATGGACTGACAGACTGCTACTGACATAAAATGAGTGACGATTGTGAGTGGAATGGAATTCTGTATTCCTCGTGAAATGTATCAATGACTTGGAAATCCACATTGACGATCTCTACAAAGCAACCTTTGAAACTCAACGGATCAGCAGATTATTGTTATTTCGCTTCATTCATGAACTAGGTCTACTTGCAGAGATTTCAATCCTTTCCTTTAAACCATTCATTTGTCTTTTTGCTGATTTCAAGATGAAGTAACTGTCAAATTTGATAAGATCAATTTCACTTTGGACAAACAGCATAACCTAACAGTTGAGGATGTGAAATGCACTTACAAGGTTCAATTTGGCACATCCTTAACCGAAGAGGAATTGGCAACCAAAAGTGGAAAGCGTCTAGGTTCAAAGTGAGTCTTTTTAAAGTGTGAATTATGCGACATTTGAAGTTTTCGATAAAGGTTACATCTAAATCTGCTGATAATGGTGATGCAAATGCACTCAGCGTATTCTCGGGAATACAACATGCATTTTCCAATGAACCCCACGTCCATAGCAGAAATGAGGCCTTTTTAGGTTGCTGTTGTCATATGTGTACTGTATCGTACTTGTGGTGTCACGTGAAATGGCCAGTTTGTTTTCAGTCTCATGTATTTCCAGTGAACAAATTTAAACAATAGGTGACAATGCTAATAATATTGATAACATGAGCTGTAGTGGTAGAATGAATCTAGATGTGTTTTTTATAATTTCAATCGCTACTGCAGTTTTCGACATAATGTTTTCAATTGAGAGCGCTTCACTGCCTTGTTGATGAGAACATGAGTGCCTCGAAGCGCTTCACATTCTCAATGTCCATGGTAGGTTTCCACGATCATCTGTATTCTCCAAAGGCTGACTTCACTGAATTTTCCGAATATATGACAGTCAACACCTGAGAAGACTCCTCCTCATTGAATGCCTCTAATATGATTGAAGTACTAACTGAAGTTGACACAGTCTCACAAATCCATCTTGGTGTCATTCATTTTGTTGATTTCAGTTCCACATGTGAACGAAACACATGCGAACTGATTGCTTGATTGTTGACTGTACTCTGAAAGTGAACGTATCGAATGTGTCTTATCTCGGCTTATTCCACTCAACATGTCGATGATCTGCGGACTAACGTCACAGTATCCTTTGCGCTGTAATATTCTCAAAGCAATACATTCTTTTATGAAGTTCACAAATAGTCTCAGTCAAAATGTTCCCAAACGAAATCCATCAAAATGTCATACAGTCTGTTTATTTCAGTTTCAGCTATGAACAAGATTCGCGCAGACAGATTGCTCTAATACTGAATGTATAAGCACTGTGTAAGCGAGTCATTGGAATATATCCTATCTCGCCATCAGAATTTCTTCGAATCCCTGTTGGTCGTCTCATTTCTTGACGATTTCTGAGGAAATATTTCGTTTGACTTTTCACATGAGACAGTTGAAAATTTCTCCTGGTCCATGTCAACATCTTCTCTGGCATCTTCTCGCCGTTTCATATATTCCGCCAAGTCTTCTTCATTGTTCTCTTCGCGTATTCTTGCACGGAAATCTGAAATCAGACTAATTTTTATCGGGCAGAACATCAAGGGCTGTAAGATGCGTTGTTGGAGTGTTGTATTTGCCTTAGCTGATTGATGTTATTGTTAATAGACACTTGAAAACGTGCAAGGAGTTAGCTGAATGCATCTCATGTGACATCGGAAATCCTCTCTACTACTTGCAATATTCTCCCTTATGTGTACTAGTGACATAGCGGAAGAAATTCCGTGATAAACTATGTAGGTGTGAGCAGGAAAATGTATAACCTCGTGAACAGATAAATCCCTGAAATGATCTTGGGGAACTTCTGAATCAGCAAGTGTATTGAAAAGTCCAATTCAGCTGTCTGTGCGACCGCGAACAGGCCCTCATCTCCCCTTCTCGTAGACGCGCACATAATATACTCCATGCCAATCGCAGACAATCAAGAAATCGTTTCCAAGTCGGACTGCTCTTGAGTGATGGCCTGATTTGTCGTCTCACTCGGCTGTGTCCATAAAGTGTGTGTGTGTTCAAATCACATTCACTCCTCCGGACATTCTTTTGAAATGACAGGATATTGCTTTCAACTTTCCCGGAATTCTTTCTCAATGAAATGACACTGCTTCAGATGGAAGAACTTCTGTGGACGATTAGCACCTCTTTCAAAGACAATATAACTTCCATCAGTACTACACAATTGCTTCCGATTCGAGAAACAGATCATCGTCTATTGTACCTTCCGAAATTAGCCACTGAAGATAAGAAAACTGGTTCTGATGAGTATTCATGTGTTCGTTTCAACTTTTTCTCCCATTTTCTTCCCTTCTAGGGATTGTAAAATGATGCAACCAACAAGCCATTAAATTTTGATTGTGCAAAACGAAATTGAAGCTGCCACCAAATCAGATATCGTAACTATGGTATCACTGAGGGATAATTTCAAGTGTGCTATTTCAAACGCTCTGCTCGATCTTCTGAATGCCGATTATTATTCTTCTCTTTTCTCTAGATTAGATCTCCTCTAATAAATGTTTATACAATATTACCATTCAAATTCATGAAATGTTTCTTTTTGTTGAGATATTGAGTGCATCACTGATTTCAGTACGAGGTTTGTCATTCTTCTTGAATTCGCATTTGTCAAAACGAGACAGTCACATTATGGAATCGGTTTAAAGCAGGTAGCATCCGACATGTTTATTGCATTGAGTCGACATAGTTTGCTTACATAGTTTGTGAATGTGACAGGCAATTACGTGATTTTCGTTCACACAATCATAAAAGCAATGAAACATGTTAACATTCGTGGGACTTCTCGGAGGATTCATTTTCTTCTTCACATGTACATTCACATTTATACACAATTTTGTATTACTCGAAAGATGTTGGTAAAATAGTCATAAGTTGTCATAATCATAGTTCATCATATCAGTGGTCAATACGATCAAAGAAGCAAATTAGAATTGGGTGGGCAGAAAGCCACAAGGTTATTACTATGATAGTGGAAGCGGCCGAATAACCTCGTTTTATATGCATTCATCAGGTTCCTTCACTTGACTGGATCAAGCTTCAGTAGCGTGAACAAGACGAAAGCATACTGCCTTCGTTAGTTTATTCAACACGTACTAGATTAACCATATTGTCACCGTGATAAAATCACATGAACGAGGTGGCATTGCAACTGACACAAGGCTCTTCCAAACTGGTAGCTTAATCCTATACTTCATACCTCTCAACCAATGCATACACACATCAAACTTCTACATCGGTCACATTCAATATGCAATCGTAAAACACACAAGAAGGCACTTTTCAAAACAATAGTCTCATTCCCAATAGATCCACTACCCCATTAAGAAGAAGATACTTCGAATTACAACAGCCAGTTCCCATCCACCTCAATGGACGCCATAGTATATTTTTACTAAATTCAAATTAAACTGAAAACAAGTCACTCAAGGGAGATAATTTTCTCAACAATGAGCTTTGTCGTGCGGTATATTCGTATATGAATTGGTTTCGAAGAAACTGTCTCATGTGAGTGAATTGAATCATGCGTGTGATGAATACATTAGGTGATATCAGTAGTATTAGGAAATGCAATTCAAATTCAAGTGGTTCTGATGTCATGATCATCGTTCAGTGTGAAGTGGCCAAACAATTCTCGTCACAGATTGAACAATTCATGGGATGCATGGAATGGAGAGTGGGTGTGACAACTCGGGATTAGTAGGCGAACCGAATGAAAATGAAAATGTTCAGCGACACTTTGTGAGTTTGATAAGGTAGAATTGTACACTGTCAGGTTACAACAATCGCTTACGTATCACTTAATCTCCGCTTCTACAATGTTTTCAGTCTTGCATGTGTTCGGTCAATTTCTCTTACACGCTGAAAACACAAATGCTTCCATATTTGTTCCCACTTGTGTTATGTGCGACAGAGATGATGGTGAGCGTAGGACATATACGTTGATATGTGAATAGCAAAATCAATGCCTATTTAGTTCTCCCCTTCTTTTCGGAATAAGGGTGACATATTGCGATGAATTTATCACTGCTTTCATTATGATACACTATTTTGTTACTGTGAATGCGCAATTCTACGAAACGCTCTGCTTAATCACTCTTCTTCAGGTTCACTCATGTAGTGTCGTGTTCACACACCAGCGGGAAATTCGACGAAAAAACTGGTCACGTTTCTGTATGTTACATTTTATTTTCATCCACAAGTCAAGAAAGTTCAGCTGAATTTTCATTTCATGCTCCATTGTGAACTTGATGTTGACGTTTGCGTGAATGTCAACATATCCACTTGCTGAATGTCACCGCATTCAAAGAATACAGTATCTCTGACGATTATCTATTGCCTCTAATCTCCTCTATGTCACCGTCAAATCCCTGCGCAACTCGTCATTTCTCATTCGAATTCCGTCAGTGATAGATGAATGAAAGCCTTGCCTTACTCCTGAATTGAGCATCATGAATCACTTGACACTTATCATCGGGATTCAGTTGTTGAATGATTTCGAGGCCTTTTGCTGAAGTTGTTTGTGTTGGTCACCTAGGTAGTTTGGTTAGGCAAACTTTCTCCCAATCATTAGGTCACCCTTCCGCCCATCAAAAGTTTCCACTTGTAGAGTGAGAACTTTGACTTCACTCTCTACATCAGTGCCTCAGAATGAATTCTGTCTCGCAATACAGCATTCCTGGTGGCTCATAAAGCATTCGGCTACTGGAACATAATCAAATGACTCGTAAACTCCGACTTCTGGCAGTTGTTGATGCATATGGCGCAACCACCAGCCAGTGTCATAGGCCAGTATGTGCACTCA
This sequence comes from Trichobilharzia regenti, assembly GCA_944472135.2. Lineage (NCBI taxonomy): Eukaryota > Metazoa > Platyhelminthes > Trematoda > Strigeidida > Schistosomatidae > Trichobilharzia > Trichobilharzia regenti. Next base: position 109,214,858 of record OX235264.1, on the reverse strand, counting down.
GTCCCGACCTTGTGGAAATCACTGTTCAAAACAGGACGAGGTTGCATAGATTTCCAGTGAGAAGTCCTGACCAGTGGGGTCCACCAGGTCAGGAGTAAGTACAAATAATTACCGATGGTATTGGCTGGGGCAAGTGGAGCTCAGGCCACGAGTTGGTAATGGCTGAATGGTCTTCGATCTATCCTTGCAATCGGAAGGTCTAGGATGAGGACTTCAGTGGGTTCATACTTCTGATGGGTCCCAAACTAGGATGAAACATCTGTCCAGCACCCTGTACTAGTTTTGAATACTTCTCTAAATAATATCATTCTGTGGTCAAGCTTAAAACAAATCAAATGTCTAGAACCTAACTCTAGAGAACTTATATTTTTTTAGTAATAAATACATAAACACAGAACTCAGATTGGAGTCTTATTTTATCTGAAACTACTAATCTTAAATATATGAATATTAATCCGTCTTCGATTTGTAATAAATCTTACAATTCAGAGGAGTTAGAATTCCTGAGCCATTGGATTTTATTCTCGTAATTTAAAGCTGTTTGGTCCAATTCTCCAGATAGGGTCATGTACTAGTACTGTCAAGAGTCTCAAAGTGGGACGAAACAGCCTCTATCAATCTTTGATGAAACTTGGAACCAATGAAATCCCTTCAAACTAACACTAACTAAAATACGGTTTCTGATGTGATTTTAATTCTTCTTCACTGATTAATGCCTTGTAACATTTAATGATTTTATGACTGAAAAAGCAAGAAAAAGTACTCGAGAGTTGATGAAGATTATCAAGCAAGGACGAAACAGCTATCTAATACTAACTGACGGTTTTCTAGTGATTCTCTAACTGACGTCAGCTTATGACGAAATCCAGTAACCAATCAATGAATTCCGCACAAAAACCATAATCGGATTATTTATATTGACACAGAATGTGCAATAATTGATTATTCAGTGATAGATTGTCTATCACAGAATTTGAAAGTAGTTTCTAAAGTCAGAGAGAAATTAGATGATAGTCAACGACTCACCGACTCAAGTGAAGTGACGGTTGGAAATTGAATATTGTGAAAATGAGGTATTCGAGAAAAGAAGCGAGGTGGTCGACAACGTCGACTTGACAAGTGGGCAGAAGGTCAGAACAAAGCATTGACTAGTAAAATATTATAAAATGACGACTGATAATAGTGAATAATTTGTTCAGTGAATCATACACGATCAAAAGCAAACAGTTGGCAAGTTTTAAGCACATACACAGAGTGAGTATGTCATTTTCACATTTCTGTGTATTTAACAGTTGACAAGGGTATCTTTTCATTATAATAAATGTTTTCTTGTATTTCCCAATGGATGAAAAACAAAACGATATTGTCACTTTTACTGACGTTTAGCTATTTAACGCTGCTAATAGCTTTATCAAAGTATTATTAAACCTGAATTAGGAAAACCTCGGCATAAATATCACAAAGAATTAAGGAGTGAGAAAATAGACCGAGGTCAATTTAAAATGACGTATTGTAATTCAATTGAATTTTTTATTTCCCGGTCGATTGATTGGACCGATGTGCTTGTACTCAGGTGGACATTTCAACTTCTTATGCAGATGCTTTGAGTATGTCTGGGGATTGAATCAGTCTTTAATTGGTGGATGGTGACTAGCAGTGGAATCCTGGATGCGCATTTCTTCCTATACGGGACTCGTCAGCTGCATGTGCCTGCACTTCTCAGTGAGTGATGATGTTTCCACTGAGATTCAAACCCAGTTCCCATAGTTTCAAACGCCAAAGCATTATCCACTAGACCACTTAGGCCACAAGAGTCACTTCTTCTGCAACGGATCATACTAATTTACATGATTTTTTTATTTTTTATTAGTGACCAGCAGTGGAATCTACCATCCACCAATTAAATACTAATTAAATGCCCAGACATCGTCGAAGCATCCGCACAAGAAGCCGACGTGTCAATCTGAGACCGAGCACTTCGGTCCAATCAATCGACGGGAAAATCAAAAATTCAATTCAATAATTAATATGACCCGTTGCACAAGAGGTGGCTCTCGTCGCCCAAGTGGTCTAGTGGATAACGCTTTGCCGTTTGAAACTATGGGAAGTGGGTTTGAGCCTCGGTGGGAACATCATCACTCATTCACTGAGAAATGCAGTTACGTCCAGTTGACGAGTCCCAAATGCGACGAAATGCGCATCCCCGACCACTCCTAGTCACCATCCGCCAATTAAGGATATACTAAAGTCCAAATAACATTCAAGATCACTAAACCATACATCAAAGGTACAATAGTACATCTGTTATGGTATCAAAATAAAGTTTACTAACTTGATCATCGTTCGTTAGTCTGGGGCCATTTTTGGTTGTCAAGTTGGTGAATTGGTAAAGATGACAAAATCAAGTGCAGATTGTTGGATTTGATCAGTGTGTAAAATTATAAAAGTAGTGTGTGCTTACATAGTGAACTTGCTTATCACATTCGTGATGATTTTCTCACTATGTAAACACACACTACTTTTATAATTTTACACACTGATCAAATCCAACAATCTGCACTTGATTTTGTCATCTTTACCAATTCACCAACTTGACAACCAAAAATGACCCCAGACTAACGAACGATGATCAAGTTAGTAAACTTTATTTTGATACCATAACAGATGTACTATTGTACCTTTGATATTTAGTTTAGTGATCTTCACTGTTATTCTGTTTCTCAATATGACCTTTTAACTTGACCTATGTCTATTTTCTCACCACTTAACTCTTTAGAACAACACATTTGAGCGAACAGTATTGTGGTTACAATTAAATCTCAACGGGCTTAACTCTAATATGTATAAGTTAACAAATAAAATTCATTTTTAAGTATTGGTTTGTTGTAGGGATTTTGTTTGATTGCATGGAGGATTTGATCATGAGCTGACATCAGTTAGAGAACCACTGGAAAACCTGGGAGTACTGGACAGCTCTTTCGTCCTAGTTTGGTGGGTGCGTACTGCTGAGGAGTCCCAAACTAGGACGAAACAGCTGTCCAGTACTCCCAGGTTTTCCAGTGGTACTCTAACTGATGTCAGCTCATGATCAAATCCTCCATGCAATCAAATAAAATTCAATTAGATCTTCCTTTTTCAGGCTCTACTCTAATTTACAATGACGGTGATTTCGTGGATCAAATAATAATAGTAATCATATTAATAATAATAGTCAAAATTTTTTTTGCTCATTCATGTTTTGTGCGTGTGTGTGTGTGTTCAGAGTTATATTTCACGTTCATTCATGTGTTTGTATTTCGAATTATATTCCAAGTTGTTGATAGTTGTACTGAGTCACCATTGTTACATGCATCCGATGTGACTTTAATGAATATCGATTCTGTTATGAGTCTTTCTTTTCATTTGTTCATGTTAGATTTTAGAATACACACATTGTTCCAATCGATATTGTGGTTTTTGTCCCATGCATGTGCAGCTATCGATGAATTCTTTTCAAGATTCTTGTAAGCTTGTGTCCCTGTCGGTTGACCTTTGGTCAGGCGTTTATGTTCATTCACTCTTATTTTGAGTGATCTGGACGTTTGCCCCACATATTTAGTCGGACAGTCAGCACAAGATATTTCATAAATTAAATTGTTTTATCCATCATTTTTATGGGATCTTTCAGTGGATTGACTTTATTTTTGATTAGATTCGTCGGTTTAAACGTTGTTCGTTGGCCGATATTTTTGAGGTTTCTTTGTACTGCCTCTGATGTATCATTTTCATACGGTATTGAGACTGTTTTATTCCATTCTTCCTTCTTGTTATTCTCCGGTTTTACCCTATTTTTTCTTTTTTATATTATCTTTTATAAATTCTTTAGGGTAGTTGTTTTCGAGTGGCATTTTGGATAGGACGTTTATTTCTTTACGCTGGTCCTCTGGTTTTGTTGTAAGTCTACGCATTCTATCTGCAAGACCTTGTAACACGTTTATATGGAAGATAAGATTAAGGGATGATAACAAAGGGGTTGAAAATATAAATAAGGTGGTATAGAAGTCTTTAGTTGGTTATGTTCTAATAGGCCAAGGGAGGGATAATGGCTGTACGAACTTCTTTTGAATGCCTAGTCTAGGTTTAATAGTTCGAATGTCTAACGCCTCAGCTGTATGCAATAGACGAATACGAATTCTATTAGAAAGATTCGGTGGGATACGATGAATTACTTTGACGACTTCCGCTGTTATATTTATGCCATGATTTTCTTAATTCAGGTTTAATAATACTTTGATGAAGCTATTAGCAGCGTTAAATAGCTAAACGTCAGTAAAAGTGACAATATCGTTTTGTTTTTCATCCATTGGGAAATACAAGAAAACATTTATTATAATGAAAAGATACCCTTGTCAACTGTTAAATACACAGAAATGTGAAAATGACATACTCACTCTGTGTATGTGCTTAAAACTTGCCAACTGTTTGCTTTTGATCGTGTATGATTCACTGAACAAATTATTCACTATTATCAGTCGTCATTTTATAATATTTTACTAGTCAATGCTTTGTTCTGACCTTCTGCCCACTTGTCAAGTCGACGTTGTCGACCACCTCGCTTCTTTTCTCGAATACCTCATTTTCACAATATTCAATTTCGAACCGTCACTTCACTTGAGTCGGTGAGTCGTTGACTATCATCTAATTTCTCTCTGACTTTAGAAACTACTTTCAAATTCTGTGATAGACAATCTATCACTGAATAATCAATTATTGCACATTCTGTGTCAATATAAATAATCCGATTATGGTTTTTGTGCGGAATTCATTGATTGGTTACTGGATTTCGTCATAAGCTGACGTCAGTTAGAGAATCACTAGAAAACCGTCAGGTAGTATTAGATAGCTGTTTCGTCCTTGCTTGATAATCTTCATCAACTCTCGAGTACTTTTTCTTGCTTTTTCAGTCATAAAATCATTAAATGTTACAAGGCATTAATCAGTGAAGAAGAATTAAAATCACATCAGAAACCGTATTTTAGTTAGTGTTAGTTTGAAGGGATTTCATTGGTTTCAAGTTTCATCAAAGATTGATAGAGGCTGTTTCGTCCCACTTTGAGACTGTTGACAGTACTAGTACATGACCCTATCTGGAGAATTGGACCAAACAGCTTTAAATTACGAGAATGAAATCCAATGGCTCAGGAATTCTAACTCCTCTGAATTGTAAGATTTATTACAAATCGAAGACGGATTAATATTCATATATTTAAGATTAGTAGTTTCAGATAAAATAAGACTCCAATCTGAGTTCTGTGTTTATGTATTTATTACTAAAAAAATATAAGTTCTCTAGAGTTAGGTTCTAGACATTTGATTTGTTTTAAGCTTGACCACAGAATGATATTATTTAGGGAAGTATTCAAAACTAGTACAGGGTGCTGGACAGATGTTTCATCCTAGTTTGGGACCCATCAGAAGTATGAACCCACTGAAGTCCTCATCCTAGACCTTCCGATTGCAAGGATAGATCGAAGACCATTCAGCCATTACCAACTCGTGGCCTGAGCTCCACTTGCCCCAGCCAATACCATCGGTAATTATTTGTACTTACTCCTGACCTGGTGGACCCCACTGGTCAGGACTTCTCACTGGAAATCTATGCAACCTCGTCCTGTTTTGAACAGTGATTTCCACAAGGTCGGGACTGAGTGCACATACTGGCCTATGACACTGGCTGGTGGTTGCGCCATATGCATCAACAACTGCCAGAAGTCGGAGTTTACGAGTCATTTGATTATGTTCCAGTAGCCGAATGCTTTATGAGCCACCAGGAATGCTGTATTGCGAGACAGAATTCATTCTGAGGCACTGATGTAGAGAGTGAAGTCAAAGTTCTCACTCTACAAGTGGAAACTTTTGATGGGCGGAAGGGTGACCTAATGATTGGGAGAAAGTTTGCCTAACCAAACTACCTAGGTGACCAACACAAACAACTTCAGCAAAAGGCCTCGAAATCATTCAACAACTGAATCCCGATGATAAGTGTCAAGTGATTCATGATGCTCAATTCAGGAGTAAGGCAAGGCTTTCATTCATCTATCACTGACGGAATTCGAATGAGAAATGACGAGTTGCGCAGGGATTTGACGGTGACATGGAGGAGATTAGAGGCAATAGATAATCGTCAGAGATACTGTATTCTTTGAATGCGGTGACATTCAGCAAGTGGATATGTTGACATTCACGCAAACGTCAACATCAAGTTCACAATGGAGCATGAAATGAAAATTCAGCTGAACTTTCTTGACTTGTGGATGAAAATAAAATGTAACATACAGAAACGTGACCAGTTTTTTCGTCGAATTTCCCGCTGGTGTGTGAACACGACACTACATGAGTGAACCTGAAGAAGAGTGATTAAGCAGAGCGTTTCGTAGAATTGCGCATTCACAGTAACAAAATAGTGTATCATAATGAAAGCAGTGATAAATTCATCGCAATATGTCACCCTTATTCCGAAAAGAAGGGGAGAACTAAATAGGCATTGATTTTGCTATTCACATATCAACGTATATGTCCTACGCTCACCATCATCTCTGTCGCACATAACACAAGTGGGAACAAATATGGAAGCATTTGTGTTTTCAGCGTGTAAGAGAAATTGACCGAACACATGCAAGACTGAAAACATTGTAGAAGCGGAGATTAAGTGATACGTAAGCGATTGTTGTAACCTGACAGTGTACAATTCTACCTTATCAAACTCACAAAGTGTCGCTGAACATTTTCATTTTCATTCGGTTCGCCTACTAATCCCGAGTTGTCACACCCACTCTCCATTCCATGCATCCCATGAATTGTTCAATCTGTGACGAGAATTGTTTGGCCACTTCACACTGAACGATGATCATGACATCAGAACCACTTGAATTTGAATTGCATTTCCTAATACTACTGATATCACCTAATGTATTCATCACACGCATGATTCAATTCACTCACATGAGACAGTTTCTTCGAAACCAATTCATATACGAATATACCGCACGACAAAGCTCATTGTTGAGAAAATTATCTCCCTTGAGTGACTTGTTTTCAGTTTAATTTGAATTTAGTAAAAATATACTATGGCGTCCATTGAGGTGGATGGGAACTGGCTGTTGTAATTCGAAGTATCTTCTTCTTAATGGGGTAGTGGATCTATTGGGAATGAGACTATTGTTTTGAAAAGTGCCTTCTTGTGTGTTTTACGATTGCATATTGAATGTGACCGATGTAGAAGTTTGATGTGTGTATGCATTGGTTGAGAGGTATGAAGTATAGGATTAAGCTACCAGTTTGGAAGAGCCTTGTGTCAGTTGCAATGCCACCTCGTTCATGTGATTTTATCACGGTGACAATATGGTTAATCTAGTACGTGTTGAATAAACTAACGAAGGCAGTATGCTTTCGTCTTGTTCACGCTACTGAAGCTTGATCCAGTCAAGTGAAGGAACCTGATGAATGCATATAAAACGAGGTTATTCGGCCGCTTCCACTATCATAGTAATAACCTTGTGGCTTTCTGCCCACCCAATTCTAATTTGCTTCTTTGATCGTATTGACCACTGATATGATGAACTATGATTATGACAACTTATGACTATTTTACCAACATCTTTCGAGTAATACAAAATTGTGTATAAATGTGAATGTACATGTGAAGAAGAAAATGAATCCTCCGAGAAGTCCCACGAATGTTAACATGTTTCATTGCTTTTATGATTGTGTGAACGAAAATCACGTAATTGCCTATCACATTCACAAACTATGTAAGCAAACTATGTCGACTCAATGCAATAAACATGTCGGATGCTACCTGCTTTAAACCGATTGCATAATGTGACTGTCTCGTTTTGACAAATGCGAATTCAAGAAGAATGACAAACCTCGTACTGAAATCAGTGATGCACTCAATATCTCAACAAAAAGAAACATTTCATGAATTTGAATGGTAATATTGTATAAACATTTATTAGAGGAGATCTAATCTAGAGAAAAGAGAAGAATAATAATCGGAATTCAGAAGATCGAGCAGAGCGTTTGAAATAGCACACTTGAAATTATCCCTCAGTGATACCATAGTTACGATATCTGATTTGGTGGCAGCTTCAATTTCGTTTTGCACAATCAAAATTTAATGGCTTGTTGGTTGCATCATTTTACAATCCCTAGAAGGGAAGAAAATGGGAGAAAAAGTTGAAACGAACACATGAATACTCATCAGAACCAGTTTTCTTATCTTCAGTGGCTAATTTCGGAAGGTACAATAGACGATGATCTGTTTCTCGAATCGGAAGCAATTGTGTAGTACTGATGGAAGTTATATTGTCTTTGAAAGAGGTGCTAATCGTCCACAGAAGTTCTTCCATCTGAAGCAGTGTCATTTCATTGAGAAAGAATTCCGGGAAAGTTGAAAGCAATATCCTGTCATTTCAAAAGAATGTCCGGAGGAGTGAATGTGATTTGAACACACACACACTTTATGGACACAGCCGAGTGAGACGACAAATCAGGCCATCACTCAAGAGCAGTCCGACTTGGAAACGATTTCTTGATTGTCTGCGATTGGCATGGAGTATATTATGTGCGCGTCTACGAGAAGGGGAGATGAGGGCCTGTTCGCGGTCGCACAGACAGCTGAATTGGACTTTTCAATACACTTGCTGATTCAGAAGTTCCCCAAGATCATTTCAGGGATTTATCTGTTCACGAGGTTATACATTTTCCTGCTCACACCTACATAGTTTATCACGGAATTTCTTCCGCTATGTCACTAGTACACATAAGGGGGAAAATTGCAAGTAGTAGAGAGGATTTCCGATGTCACATGAGATGCATTCAGCTAACTCCTTGCACGTTTTCAAGTGTCTATTAACAATAACATCAATCAGCTAAGGCAAATACAACACTCCAACAACGCATCTTACAGCCCTTGATGTTCTGCCCGATAAAAATTAGTCTGATTTCAGATTTCCGTGCAAGAATACGCGAAGAGAACAATGAAGAAGACTTGGCGGAATATATGAAACGGCGAGAAGATGCCAGAGAAGATGTTGACATGGACCAGGAGAAATTTTCAACTGTCTCATGTGAAAAGTCAAACGAAATATTTCCTCAGAAATCGTCAAGAAATGAGACGACCAACAGGGATTCGAAGAAATTCTGATGGCGAGATAGGATATATTCCAATGACTCGCTTACACAGTGCTTATACATTCAGTATTAGAGCAATCTGTCTGCGCGAATCTTGTTCATAGCTGAAACTGAAATAAACAGACTGTATGACATTTTGATGGATTTCGTTTGGGAACATTTTGACTGAGACTATTTGTGAACTTCACAAAAGAATGTATTGCTTTGAGAATATTACAGCGCAAAGGATACTGTGACGTTAGTCCGCAGATCATCGACATGTTGAGTGGAATAAGCCGAGATAAGACACATTCGATACGTTCACTTTCAGAGTACAGTCAACAATCAAGCAATCAGTTCGCATGTGTTTCGTTCACATGTGGAACTGAAATCAACAAAATGAATGACACCAAGATGGATTTGTGAGACTGTGTCAACTTCAGTTAGTACTTCAATCATATTAGAGGAATTCAATGAGGAGGAGTCTTCTCAGGTGTTGACTGTCATATATTCGGAAAATTCAGTGAAGTCAGCCTTTGGAGAATACAGATGATCGTGGAAACCTACCATGGACATTGAGAATGTGAAACGCTTCGAGGCACTCATGTTCTCATCAACAAGGCAGTGAAGCGCTCTCAATTGAAAACATTATGTCGAAAACTGCAGTAGCGATTGAAATTATAAAAAACACATCTAGATTCATTCTACCACTACAGCTCATGTTATCAATATTATTAGCATTGTCACCTATTGTTTAAATTTGTTCACTGGAAATACATGAGACTGAAAACAAACTGGCCATTTCACGTGACACCACAAGTACGATACAGTACACATATGACAACAGCAACCTAAAAAGGCCTCATTTCTGCTATGGACGTGGGGGTTCATTGGAAAATGCATGTTGTATTCCCGAGAATACGCTGAGTGCATTTGCATCACCATTATCAGCAGATTTAGATGTAACCTTTATCGAAAACTTCAAATGTCGCATAATTCACACTTTAAAAAGACTCACTTTGAACCTAGACGCTTTCCACTTTTGGTTGCCAATTCCTCTTCGGTTAAGGATGTGCCAAATTGAACCTTGTAAGTGCATTTCACATCCTCAACTGTTAGGTTATGCTGTTTGTCCAAAGTGAAATTGATCTTATCAAATTTGACAGTTACTTCATCTTGAAATCAGCAAAAAGACAAATGAATGGTTTAAAGGAAAGGATTGAAATCTCTGCAAGTAGACCTAGTTCATGAATGAAGCGAAATAACAATAATCTGCTGATCCGTTGAGTTTCAAAGGTTGCTTTGTAGAGATCGTCAATGTGGATTTCCAAGTCATTGATACATTTCACGAGGAATACAGAATTCCATTCCACTCACAATCGTCACTCATTTTATGTCAGTAGCAGTCTGTCAGTCCATAACTTTCCCATGGACCTCGAATCACCATGAAAAGTAAATGAGGGATGTCAATCACTCTTCTTTTCGTATTAACAGGCAGAATGTACACTTAACACGGAACAATCAAACTATATTGGAGTGCCTAATTTCTGGGTCTCGAGAACAGCTTCATCGTATTTTCAGGCAGATAAGCAAAGCTCAATCACCGAATTTGGCATCCGCAGTGGCTGAATGGTTAACGAGCTGGCTTAAGATGAAACCTGAATTTCTGATTTTGAGCCGTTTTTGGTGATTCCCAAACTAGGCTGTCGAAACAGGTGCACGTGAGTGGTCGCTGCGTTTCACCCGTTCTCCAGAAACATGGTTATCCGTGGTGCCTCTTGCAAACTAGATCTTAAAACGAAGTATTTAACAAATAATGTAACTGCGTATTTTTAGGAGGAAATTGTTTTAAAGACCTTGTGTGGATGGAATCATTTCAGAATCCAGTGGCAAATGTTTTCTCACATTCGCTAACCAGCAATATATAGCACCACCACCATCCACTCTCATCACTTGTGCGGATGTGTTCTCACTGTGACCACGAACTGTCACTGGAATTCCAGGTACTCGAGATGTCAGTCAGTCACCAGTGAGAAGCTTCAAGAATTTAGCGAAGCAATTTTTTCCATAATTAGTCAGAGCGATATCAAACTCAATTGAGTCATTTACAAATATAAAAAAATTAAAAATTACCATTTGGTCCAAGTGTCATTGGGAGAAAGAAGCTTTGTGATCTAATCCTCATCATACTGAGGATGAACAGTCCGACGATCATGATGAGGTGTAGTTTTGACCTCTGAGACACCATCTCACTAAAATTATGTAGGAAAGGAAAAACATGATGATGTAATTTGAAATGAATAACAGAGAGAGATTATCGCTTTTGCTTTCAGTTTCGAGTGTAGTATACGCGTGCAACAGCACATCACAATTATTACTATTCTAAGCAACTCAGTTTTGTTTGGCCACAAGATCGCCGATTATCTCTCATTTCCAAACTCATATCTTTGCCTCAATACCGTCTTCACACCAATGCACCACTCCAGACTTACGAATCGCGATGCAATTTAGCGATGGCGTGGACGAAACTGACTTCTCAAGAGATACTGGAATAATCGGATTCAGCAAACCAATTTGTCTGAATGTAATTCTCTCTAAGTGCCTTTTCGAAAAGTGCTATGCAAATACGATTCAATAATCCGTAAACATGAGCTAAACAGAAAGTCACATCTTTAAATAATTTAAACATACTTCGACGACATGAAATCTCAGCACTATTTTGTCTGTAAAGTATTCACAATGACAAATGTGATCTATCTGACATCACCAATAATCATCAGGAAAGCAAGCGTATCTACATGACGCCGTATACTACTGACTGATTGATATGAGCCAACCACGAAGTTGTACGAAATTCTAATTGCTTTTCGATCCAAGGGGAAGTCAAAGTGACGTTAACGGTTGATGAGGGTGTTGTTGGATGGTATGTGCAGAATCTAATTCAGCATATAACAGATCTTCATTGAGTCTCGTGTCTTCGTTTTACAGATGAGATATCAAGAAAATTCTTGAAACAGACTTATCACAAATGATCACACAATAAACAGAGACAGCTTTAAATCACGAAGACATTTAATACAGAACTTATGAACGACTGCAGCTATTCGCTTCTACTATTGCAAACAAATGTACAGATTGCCAATGTTTCCACTCTGCACAATACTAGATATGATGAATTGTAAATTACCAGTGGACTGTACAGACACACATATTTTGTTAACGAGAATGCGAAACTTCCTCAGACGGTAATTATATAGTACACAATATATCACATGAATATTCATACCACTGGAACTCACCTGAAATGTGTACTGAATCGTCACTAACTAACTCAACACTGACAGAATATTTTGTAGGACTATTTATACCACTAACACACGACACCATTCCGTTCATTGGTCACTTCTAGGGACCAATCAGAATTCGACTGAATCTGTTTGTCTTTGCTTGTGTGACAATCATCAATTCAGTTATAATTTGATTTAACTTGATTCCAGAAAAGGCCAATACAAAATACAGTGACGATATCAAGAAACAGAATCGAAACTGTAGATCATTGCTCAGATTACTGTTTCTATCTGGGCAGATATATGATGTGCGTTAGAAAATGTATATCACACGGAAAAATTCATTATATCATATAGGAAACTATATGCCCGCACTAGCAAGTACAAAATATCATCCATACCCTACCTAGCTCGTGTTCTGTGGGATAAAGGAAGCATTAGGCGTGAAACCTTTAACTTATTAAATAGTCAGTAGAACAAATGGATCTCGTCTTTCCAATTCACATCATTTACAGGTACAATGTTTTCTCTCTACCTTTTTTTGTTATGTGTTGTTTTGTTTCTCTTTTCCTTGCAAACTCTACTGGAAACATTCTTGTTCGTTCTTTCACACTATGTATACCTCGACCATTTTGCTATCGCTTACGCCAGTAAATATGCTAGTAGTATCTACTTTTCTAACACTTTCAAACACTCTGTTTAAATTTGGCTTTGCTACCGACATGCTAATATGTTGTTGTCAAAACTGACTGAGATAACCTTAATCTATGTAGAAATATATTTATCGGTAATGTACTAACTGGATGCAATATTGTAGTAAAATGCTGAGAATTCCATTCTGTATCACAAGTGCTGATATGGAATACAGCAACATAGTGAGAAAATCATCACGAATGTGATAAGCAAGTTTACTATGTAAGCACACACAACTTTTATAATTTTACACACTGATCAAATACAACAATCTGCACTTGATTTTGTCATCTTTACCAATTCAACAACTGATGCCAAATTCGGTGATTGAGCTTTGCTTATCTGCCTGAAAACACGATGAAGCTGTTCTCGAGACCCAGAAATTAGGCACTCCAATATAGTTTGATTGTTCCGTGTTAAGTGTACATTCTGCCAGTTAATACGAAAAGAAGAGTGATTGACATCCCTCATTTACTTTTCATGGTGATTCGAGGTCCATGGGAAAGTTATGGGCCGACAGACTGCTACTGACATAAAATGAGTGACGATTGTGAGTGGAATGGAATTCTGTATTCCTCGTGAAATGTATCAATGACTTGGAAATCCACATTGACGATCTCTACAAAGCAACCTTTGAAACTGAACGGATCAGCAGATTATTGTTATTTCGCTTCATTCATGAACTAGGTCTACTTGCAGAGATTTCAATCCTTTCCTTTAAACCATTCATTTGTCTTTTTGCTGATTTCAAGATGAAGTAACTGTCAAATTTGATAAGATCAATTTCACTTTGGACAAACAGCATAACCTAACAGTTGAGGATGTGAAATGCACTTACAAGGTTCAATTTGGCACATCCTTAACCGAAGAGGAATTGGCAACCAAAAGTGGAAAGCGTCTAGGTTCAAAGTGAGTCTTTTTAAAGTGTCAATTATGCGACATTTGAAGTTTTCGATAAAGGTTACATCTAAATCTGCTGATAATGGTGATGCAAATGCACTCAGCGTATTCTCGGGAATACAACATGCATTTTCCAAAGAACCCCCACGTCCATAGCAGAAATGAGGCCTTTTTAGGTTGCTGTTGTCATATGTGTACTGTATCGTACTTGTGGTGTCACGTGAAATGGCCAGTTTGTTTTCAGTCTCATGTATTTCCAGTGAACAAATTTAAACAATAGGTGACAATGCTAATAATATTGATAACATGAGCTGTAGTGGTAGAATGAATCTAGATGTGTTTTTTATAATTTCAATCGCTACTGCAGTTTTCGACATAATGTTTTCGATTGAGAGCGCTTCACTGCCTTGCTGACGAGAACATGAGTGCCTCGAAGCGTTTCACATTCTCAATGTCCATGGTAGGTTTCCACGATCATCTGTATTCTCCAAAGGCTGACTTCACTGAATTTTCCGAATGTATGACAGTCAACACCTGAGAAGACTCCCCCTCATTGGATTCCTCTAATATGATTGAAGTACTAACTGAAGTTGAGACAGTCTCATAAATCCATCTCGGTGTCATTCATTTTGTTGATTTCAGTTCCACATGTGAACGAAACACATGCGAACTGATTGCTTGATTGTTGACTGTACTCTGAAAGTGAACGTATCGAATGTGTCTTATCTCGGCTTATTCCACTCAACATGTCGATGATCTGCGGACTAACGTCACAGTATCCTTTGCGCTGTAATATTCTCAAAGCAATACATTCTTTTGTGAAGTTCACAAATAGTCTCAGTCAAAATGTTCCCAAACGAAATCCATCAAAATGTCATACAGTCTGTTTATTTCAGTTTCAGCTATGAACAAGATTCGCGCAGACAGATTGCTCTAATACTGAATGTATAAGCACTGTGTAAGCGAGTCATTGGAATATAGCCTATCTCGCCATCAGAATTTCTTCGAATCCCTGTTGGTCGTCTCATTTCTTGACGATTTCTGAGGAAATATTTCGTTTGACTTTTCACATGAGACAGTTGAAAATTTCTCCTGGTCCATGTCAACATCTTCTCTGGCATCTTCTCGCCGTTTCATATATTCCGCCAAGTCTTCTTCATTGTTCTCTTCGCGTATTCTTGCACGGAAATCTGAAATCAGACTAATTTTTATCGGGCAGAACATCAAGGGCTGTAAGATGCGTTGTTGGAGTGTTGTATTTGCCTTAGCTGATTGATGTTATTGTTAATAGACACTTGAAAACGTGCAAGGAGTTAGCTGAATGCATCTCATGTGACATCGGAAATCCTCTCTACTACTTGCAATTTTCCCCCTTATGTGTACTAGTGACATAGCGGAAGAAATTCCGTGATAAACTATGTAGGTGTGAGCAGGAAATTGTATAACCTCGTGAACAGATAAATCCCTGAAATGATCTTGGGGAACTACTGAATCAGCAAGTGTATTGAAAAGTCCAATTCAGCTGTCTGTGCGACCGCGAACAGGCCCTCATCTCCCCTTCTCGTAGACGCGCACATAATATACTCCATGCCAATCGCAGACAATCAAGAAATCGTTTCCAAGTCGGACTGCTCTTGAGTGATGGCCTGATTTGTCGTCTCACTCGGCTGTGTCCATAAAGTGTGTGTGTGTTCAAATCACATTCACTCCTCCGGACATTCTTTTGAAATGACAGGATATTGCTTTCAACTTTCCCGGAATTCTTTCTCAATGAAATGACACTGCTTCAGATGGAAGAACTTCTGTGGACGATTAGCACCTCTTTCAAAGACAATATAACTTCCATCAGTACTACACAATTGCTTCCGATTCGAGAAACAGATCATCGTCTATTGTACCTTCCGAAATTAGCCACTGAAGATAAGAAAACTGGTTCTGATGAGTATTCATGTGTTCGTTTCAACTTTTTCTCCCATTTTCTTCCCTTCTAGGGATTGTAAAATGATGCAACCAACAAGCCATTAAATTTTGATTGTGCAAAACGAAATTGAAGCTGCCACTAAATCAGATATCGTAACTGTGGTATCACTGAGGGATAATTTCAAGTGTGCTATTTCAAACGCTCTGCTCGATCTTCTGAATGCCGATTATTATTCTTCTCTTTTCTCTAGATTAGATCTCCTCTAATAAATGTTTATACAATATTACCATTCAAATTCATGAAATGTTTCTTTTTGTTGAGATATTGAGTGCATCACTGATTTCAGTACGAGGTTTGTCATTCTTCTTGAATTCGCATTTGTCAAAACGAGACAGTCACATTATGAAATCGGTTTAAAGCAGGTAGCATCCGACATGTTTATTGCATTGAGTCGACATAGTTTGCTTACATAGTTTGTGAATGTGATAGGCAAATACGTGATTTTCGTTCACACAATCATAAAAGCAATGAAACATGTTAACATTCGTGGGACTTCTCGGAGGATTCATTTTCTTCTTCACATGTACATTCACATTTATACACAATTTTGTATTACTCGAAAGATGTTGGTAAAATAGTCATAAGTTGTCATCATCATAGTTCATCATATCAGTGGTCAATACGATCAAAGAAGCAAATTAGAATTGGGTGGGTAGAAAGCCACAAGGTTATTACTATGATAGTGGAAGCGGCCGAATAACCTCGTTTTATATGCATTCATCAGGTTCCTTCACTTGACTGGATCAAGCTTCAGTAGCGTGAACAAGACGAAAGCATACTGCCTTCGTTAGTTTATTCAACACGTACTAGATTAACCATATTGTCACCGTGATAAAATCACATGAACGAGGTGGCATTGCAACTGACACAAGGCTCTTCAAAACTGGTAGCTTAATCCTATACTTCATACCTCTCAACCAATGCATACACACATCAAACTTCTACATCGGTCACATTCAATATGCAATCGTAAAACACACAAGAAGGCACTTTTCAAAACAATAGTCTCATTCCCAATAGATCCACTACCCCATTAAGAAGAAGATACTTCGAATTACAACAGCCAGTTCCCATCCACCTCAATGGACGCCAGAGTATATTTTTACTAAATTCAAATTAAACTGAAAACAAGTCACTCAAGGGAGATAATTTTCTCAACAATGAGCTTTGTCGTGCGGTATATTCGTATATGAATTGGTTTCGAAGAAACTGTCTCATGTGAGTGAATTGAATCATGCGTGTGATGAATACATTAGGTGATATCAGTAGTATTAGGAAATGCAATTCAAATTCAAGTGGTTCTGATGTCATGATCATCGTTCAGTGTGAAGTGGCCAAACAATTCTCGTCACAGATTGAACAATTCATAGGATGCATGGAATGGAGAGTGGGTGTGACAACTCGGGTTTAGTAGGCGAACCGAATGAAAATGAAAATGTTCAGCGACACTTTGTGAGTTTGATAAGGTAGAATTGTACACTGTCAGGTTACAACAATCGCTTACGTATCACTTAATCTCCGCTTCTACAATGTTTTCAGTCTTGCATGTGTTCGGTCAATTTCTCTTACACGCTGAAAACACAAATGCTTCCATATTTGTTCCCACTTGTGTTATGTGCGACAGAGATGATGGTGAGCGTAGGACATATACGTTGATATGTGAATAGCAAAATCAATGCCTATTTAGTTCTCCCCTTCTTTTCGGAATAAGGGTGACATATTGCGATGAATTTATCACTGCTTTCATTATGAGCACAAATTTCAGGTCATTATCGACCAAGATTATCTACTTGCATTCTCTATTACACTCAAATATATATTGTAATACTGGTGTAAAAAAATTTCAAGACACTTGGCTCCATGACTCATATGACGATAATTTAGTCTTCTTATGTGGTTTCACAAATTACAGACAAGACCGATACAGCTCAAAGAAGAAGAGAGGTGGTGGTTTTGCCACTTTTATTAATTCTCAGTGGTCTACTGCCAACAACGTCTGCTTCAAATTCTCAAATGACAATATTGACTGTATAACTGTAAAATGTCGACCTAAACACTTACCCAAATACAGCTCCGTTTTGTCACAAATGTCTATATCACACCTTGTTGCAGTCCCTCAAAATTATCTATCTTCTCTGATGGATTCACTAATTTTGCTGCTGCTTCGTTTGGTAACTCCTTATCTATAGTTACTGGTGGCTTCAACTCCTGTGACTACAATTTTTTAATATTGCTGGGCCATGAAAATGTTGTTAATTTCCCAACTCGACAAAATACTTCACTTGATTTAGTATTTATAAATGATTCTGGAATATACGAAGCTCGTAAAAGAGCCCCACTCTTCAATTCTGATCATTGTTTTGTACGAGTCTTACCCAAAATTTACGCAACGTTACACAGGAAATCCTTCTCAAACTTGTCTAAGAAAGTTGTTCACAGATATTACTCAAATGAGAACGTACATCATCTTAGAATCATGCTCAGTGACACAAGATGGGATCTGTTTAATGATGATTCACTTGATGACAATATCTCTAATATTACATCCTATCTGAAATTCTGTTTTGAAATCTGCTGTCCAAAAGAAACACTATTCGTCAAATTTGACCGTTTCTCCTCGCCTCAACTTAAAAAGCTTCGTAGAGAGAAGGAAAAACTGTATAAGATGAAAGATAAAAGTGGTGTAAAAAGAACTAACTTCTTAATTAAGTCTGAAATGCAGAGGTTGAATGTAATATATAACCATAAATTCATATTCCTGCAAAAATCCTTCTAATATGTGGAAACTATTTAAGGAAATCACTGGTGGTAAGCAGATAAACAATATTCCATATTCTTTTGATGTATGTGCTCTTAACAAATCTTTTATTTACTCTCCCTTAAATGCCATGCTTCCCAGCATCACTTGTGTTAATAACAGCCCCTTTCCAGGTTTTAACACAAATGATGTTCGAAAGTGCCTCAAGTCTCTAAACCCTTCCCAGAGCTCAGGTCCCGATTATATACCTAGTATTATCTTTAAAAAATAATCTGATATTCTGTGTCACCCTCTTACTGATCTATTTAACAAATCTTTTTCCGATAATATTGTGCCTGCCGTTTGGAAGGACATTAAAGTTGCACTCATACCTAAATCTTCTACTGGAGCATGTGTCAAATTTAGACCCATTGCTATTACCTCTCCTTTTTTGAAAACTATGGAGAAATTACTTTTACTTAGTCTTGCACCTTCGCTTAAATCCTTTAATGACCCTAAGCAATTTGCCTATAAGCACAGTAGAAGCACTTTAGATGCAGCTGCCGTCTTATATCATAACATTGCTTCCAGTCTAGACAAGGGGGCTAAATTTGTTCGTTGTGCCTTCCTAGACTATACATCTGCTTTCGACTCGGTCCCTAGGGACATCTTATTAAATAAACTTGCTGCTAGTCAAACAGAATGTTGGGCTGTTAACTGGTTACATTCCTATTTCTCAGATAGAAAGCAGTACACCGTATATAAAGGGAAGTCTTCCACTTCATTGCCTACTCAAGCTGGTGTCCCTCAAGGTGCTGTTCTTTCTCCTATTCTTTTTTCTTTCTTCTTACATGACTTGCCTCACTATGATGAAATAAACTTTGTGAAGTATGCTGATGATTTAACGGTTTCAATGGCTGTTAACTCCCGGCTAGATTGTACTAAAATAAATAGCTTTCTATCGGCAGTCAGCAAATGGTCTGAGTCTAACGGTCTTAAACTGAATCCTTCTTAGTGTCATACTGTTGATTTCAGCTTAAGATGTAAACGACAGTTAAAACAAGTCATCGATTCTCATGACAGCTGTAAAATTGACGACAACCATATAGGAATCAAATCAGAAATTAAGTATCTTGGACTCATTCTCTCTTCTGATCTCTCCTGGTCTTCCCATGTCTTAGCAATCTCCAGTAAAATATTCCGCCTGACATTTAACATTAATAAGTTAAGACACTCGGGTATAACTCAACCCCTCCTCTTACAGTCCATAAACTCTTGCATCCTACCTATTCTTTTTTATTGTTCACCCTTATTCTGCCCTGGTTTGCTTAAAAAAGACTATGTCACAATTCGTAGAATACTGAAGACTGTCAATAAGGCGAGTGGTGTCCCAGTGGATCACATAGTTAACGTCGTTGTCGATAGGCACTTGACTTCGTGCGATAAATTTGCTAGAGGGATTTTGTCTGACTTGGAGCATCTACTTTACGCTCAGCTTTCACCTTGCATCTCCTCCCCTGGTAGAATAAGGAGTAACTTCAGAAAATTGTATACTCCCACGTCTAACTATAAAAATTCTATGATACCATACTTGGCACGTATTTTATATGATGAAAATAGTGTCAGGCAAGAATTAACTAACCTTTCTTCGTCTAGTAAATAAACAATTTCCTCCATCCATCCTTATATACCTTCAAGTTTTACTTTTGTTATTTCTATTATATTTATGGTCCTGTTACTTCTCTGTTTTTTACTCTCAGAATTGCAAACACCAACTTATCTCTATGACTGCTGTAATCTTTGTTTTTCTCCTAACCATATCATGTAAAGAGAACATTACATTCAATATTTTTAAAAATGCTAGGATTTCTGTAACGCATTGACAATACTGTGTGAAAAAAGCATACGGGAATTGTCACTTGTATTATTGTTATAAGCTTGGTTTTATGATTATTATTGTTATTTCCATTTTAAATGCTGCATGTTTTTGACAACACCTCTATTGTAAATGTGGCAAATTTTCTGTGTCATTAATTTTTATTTAAAACTTGAGGAAATTAGATTCAATATTGTGATTAATGCTGAAAATTCCATTTTAACATAACATAACATAACATAAGCTTTATTCCAAATCAGTACTTGTGATACAGAATGGAATTCTCAGCATTTTACTACAATATTGCATCCAGTTTTTTACATTAACAATAAATAAAGTTCTACATAGATTAAAGTTATCTCAACAACATATTAGTATGTCGGTAGCAAAGCCAAAATTAAAGTGTCTGAAGGTGTTAGAAAAGTAGATACTACTAGCATATTTACTGGCGTAAGCGATAGCAAAATGGTCGAGATATACAGAGTGTGAAAGAACGAACAAGAATGTTTTAAGTAGAGTTTGCAAGGAAGAGAGAAACAAAACAGCACATAACAAAATAAATACAGAATGAAGAGAGAGAAAACGTTGTACCTATAAATGATGTGAGTTGGAAAGACGAGATCCATTGGTTCTACTGACTATTTAATAAGTAAAAGTTTTCATGCATGACGCAGTCTTTATCGCACAGAACACAGGCTAGGAAGGATATCACAAGTACACTAATTGGATGGAAGAAATTCATTATTAATATTAACATTATAAATTATTTGGTTATTGCGAATGCGCAATTCTACGAAACGCTCTGCTTAATCACCCTTCTTCAGGTTCACTCATGTAGTGTCGTGTTCACACACCAGCGGGAAATTCGACGAAAAAACCTGGTCACGTTTCTGTATGTTACATTTTATTTTCATCCACAAGTCAAGAAAGTTCAGCTGAATTTTGATTTCATGCTCCATTGTGAACTTGATGTTGACGTTTGCGTGAATGTCAACATATCCACTTGCTGAATGTCACCGCATTCAAAGAATACAGTATCTCTGACGATTATCTATTGCCTCTAATCTCCTCCATGTCACCGTCAAATCCCTGCGCAACTCGTCATTTCTCATTCGAATTCCGTCAGTGATAGATGAATGAAAGCCTTGCCTTACTCCTGAATTGAGCATCATGAATCACTTGACACTTATCATCGGGATTCAGTTGTTGAATGATTTCGAGGCCTTTTGCTGAAGTTGTTTGTGTTGGTCACCTAGGTAGTTTGGTTAGGCAAACTTTCTCCCAATCATTAGGTCACCCTTCCGCCCATCAAAAGTTTCCACTTGTAGAGTGAGAACTTTGACTTCACTCTCTACATCAGTGCCTCAGAATGAATTCTGTCTCGCAATACAGCATTCCTGGTGGCTCATAAAGCATTCGGCTACTGGAACATAATCAAATGACTCGTAAACTCCGACTTCTGGCAGTTGTTGATGCATATGGCGCAACCACCAGCCAGTGTCATAGGCCAGTATGTGCACTCAGTCCCGACCTTGTGGAAATCACTGTTCAAAACAGGACGAGGTTGCATAGATTTCCAGTGAGAAGTCCTGACCAGTGGGGTCCACCAGGTCAGGAGTAAGTACAAATAATTACCGATGGTATTGGCTGGGGCAAGTGGAGCTCAGGCCACGAGTTGGTAATGGCTGAATGGTCTTCGATCTATCCTTGCAATCGGAAGGTCTAGGATGAGGACTTCAGTGGGTTCATACTTCTGATGGGTCCCAAACTAGGATGAAACATCTGTCCAGCACCCTATACTAGTTTTGAATACTTCCCTAAATAATATCATTCTGTGGTCAAGCTTAAAACAAATCAAATGTCTAGAACCTAACTCTAGAGAACTTATATTTTTTTAGTAATAAATACATAAACACAGAACTCAGATTGGAGTCTTATTTTATCTGAAACTACTAATCTTAAATAAATGAATATTAATCCGTCTTCGATTTGTAATAAATCTTACAATTCAGAGGAGTTAGAATTCCTGAGCCATTGGATTCCATTCTCGTAATTTGAAGCTGTTTGGTCCAATTCTCCAGATAGGGTCATGTACTAGTACTGTCAACAGTCTCAAAGTGGGACGAAACAGCCTCTATCAATCTTTGATGAAACTTGAAACCAATGAAATCCCTTCAAACTAACACTAACTAAAATACGGTTTCTGATGTGATTTTAATTCTTCTTCACTGATTAATGCCTTGTAACATTTAATGATTTTATGACTGAAAAAGCAAGAAAAAGTACTCGAGAGTTGATGAAGATTATCAAGCAAGGACGAAACAGCTATCTAATACTAACTGACGGTTTTCTAGTGATTCTCTAACTGATGTCAGCTTATGACGAAATCCAGTAACCAATCAATGAATTCCGCACAAAAACCATAATCGGATTATTTATATTGACACAGAATGTGCAATAATTGATTATTCAGTGATAGATTGTCTATCACAGAATTTGAAAGTAGTTTCTAAAGTCAGAGAGAAATTAGATGATAGTCAACGACTCACCGACTCAAGTGAAGTGACGGTTGGAAATTGAATATTGTGAAAATGAGGTATTCGAGAAAAGAAGCGAGGTGGTCGACAACGTCGACTTGACAAGTGGGCAGAAGGTCAGAACAAAGCATTGACTAGTAAAATATTATAAAATGACGACTGATAATAGTGAATAATTTGTTCAGTGAATCATACACGATCAAAAACAAACAGTTGACAAGTTTTAAGCACATACACAGAGTGAGTATGTCATTTTCACATTTCTGTGTATTTAACAGTTGACAAGGGTATCTTTTCATTATAATAAATGTTTTCTTGTATTTCCCAATGGATGAAAAACAAAACGATATTGTCACTTTTACTGACGTTTAGCTATTTAACGCTGCTAATAGCTTTATCAAAGTATTATTAAACCTGAATTAAGAAAATCATGGCATAAATATAACAACGGAAGTCGTCAAAGTAATTCATCGTATCCCACCGAATCTTTCTAATAGAATTCGTATTCGTCTATTGCATACAGCTGAGGCGTTAGACATTCGAACTATTAAACCTAAACTAGGCATTCAAAAGAAGTTCGTACAGCCATTATCCCTCCCTTGGCCTATTAGAACATAACCAACTAAAGACTTCTATACCACCTTATTTATATTTTCAACCCCTTTGTTATCATCCCTTAATCTTATCTTCCATATAAACGTGTTACAAGGTCTTGCAGATAGAATGCGTAGACTTACAACAAAACCAGAGGACCAGCGTAAAGAAATAAACGTCCTATCCAAAATGCTACTCGAAAACAACTACCCTAAAGAATTTATAAAAGATAATATAAAAAAGAAAAAAAAGGGTAAAACCGGAGAACAACAAGAAGGAAGAATGGAATAAAACAGTCTCAATACCGTATAAAAATGATACATCAGAGGCAGTACAAAGAAACCTCAAAAATATCGGCCAACGAACAACGTTTAAAACGACGAATCTAATCAAAAATAAAGTCAATCCACTGAAAGATCCCATAAAAATGATGGATAAAAACAATTTAATTTATGAAATATCTTGTGCTGACTGTCCGACTAAATATGTGGGGCAAACGTCCAGATCACTCAAAATAAGAGTGAATGAACATAAACGCCTGACCAAAGGTCAACCGACAGGGACACAAGCTTACAAGAATCTTGAAAAGAATTCATCGATAGCTGCACATGCATGGGACAAAAACCACAATATCGATTGGAACAATGTGTGTATTCTAAAAACTAACATGAACAAATGAAAAGAAAGACTCATAACACAATCGATATTCATTAAATTCACATCGGATGCATGTAACAAGGGTGACTGATTACAATTATCAACAACTTCGAATATAATTCTAAATACAAACACATGAATGAACGTGAAATATAACTCTGAACACACACACACACGCACAAAACATGAATGAGCAAAATAAATTATAATAATGAACTGTATATGTGAGTACAAATCATAAATGTGTGAATAAAACAATTCCAACAGTGGTGTGAACACGGGCAGTAGTAACTTTGCTCGAAATATTACCAATAACAAAACTTATCATTGTGTGTAAACTATTGAAATATAATTATACTTTACTTGTGTTTCATTTCCTCCCCTTACAATCTAACATTACTTAATCGGTTCATTTGTTTTTACTAGCCTTTATCGACTACGTCCATCTGAACATTTGTTTATTCGTGTAATCATACTGTTTTTTTCATTATTCGTGTTATCATTGATTGCCTCACTTTTTCATCCTTATTATTGATATGACGATTATTATTATTATTATTATTATCTTTCTATAGTTTGGTTTGTAAGTATTAGTTATGTTTTACGATTTGATCACGGATTGATATCAGTTAGAGAACCATTGAAAACCAGGGAGTACTGGACAGCTGCTGTTTCATCCTAGTTTTGGGAATCATCGGCAGTACGCACCCACTGGGTTTCGAACCCAGGACCTTCCGGTTACAAGGCAAGCTCGTATACCATTCAGCCACTGGAACCCGATTCAATGGCTCGTGAATTCTAACTTCTACCAATTCGTGATTTAGCGCGACCCCAACCATTGTCGTTGGTGGGACATCCATCCACACACGTGACATCTAATTGGACCTCACTGGTCACGACTTCTCACTAGAACTCAGGAAACTCCAACCTGTAGCAAGTCACTAGCGAGCATCAGATTAACTTTCTATAGTTTGGTTTGTAAGGATTAGTTATGTTTTACGAGTTGATCACGGATTGATATCAGTTAGAGAACCATTGAAAACCAGGGAGTACTGGACAGCTGCTGTTTCATCCTAGTTTTGGGAATCATCGGCAGTACGCACCCACTGGGTTTCGAACACAGGACCTTCCGGTTTCAAGGCAAGCTCGTATACCATTCAGCCACTGGAACCCGATTCAATGGCTCGTGAATTCTAACTTCTACCAATTCGTGATTTAGCGCGACCCCAACCATTGTCGTTGGTGGGACATCCATCCACACACGTGACATCTAATTGGACCTCACTGGTCACGACTTCTCACTAGAACTCAGGAAACTCCAACCTGTAGCAAGTCACTAGCTATTATCAACTGGACGTAACTGCATTTCTCAGTAAATGAGTGATGATGTTCCCACCGAGGCTCAAACCGACTTCCCATAGTTTCAAACGGCAAAGCGTTATCCACTAGACCACTTGGGCGACGAGAGCCACCTCTTGTGCAACGGGTCATATTAATTATTGAATTGAATTTTTGATTTTCCCGTCGATTGATTGGACCGAAGTGCTCAGTCTCAGATTGACACGTCGGCTTCTTGTGCGGATGCTTCGACGATGTCTGGGCATTTAATTAGTATTTAATTGGTGGATGGTAGATTCCACTGCTGGTCACTAATAAAAAATAAAAAAATCATGTAAATTAGTATGATCCGTTGCAGAAGAAGTGACTCTTGTGGCCTAAGTGGTCTAGTGGATAATGCTTTGGCGTTTGAAACTATGGGAAATGGGTTTGAATCTCAGTGGAAACATCATCACTCACTGAGAAGTGCAGGCACATGCAGCTGACGAGTCCCGTATAGGAAGAAATGCGCATCCAGGATTCCACTGCTAGTCACCATCCACCAATTAAAGACTGATTCAATCCCCAGACATACTCAAAGCATCTGCATAAGAAGTTGAAATGTCCACCTGAGTACAAGCACATAGGTACAATCAATCGACCGGGAAATAAAAAATTAAATTAAATTACAATACGTCATTTTAAATTGACCTCGGTCTATTTTCTCACTCCTTAATTCTTTGTGATATTTATGCCGAGGTTTTTTTAATTCAGGTTTAATAATACTTTGATAAAGCTATTAGCAGCGTTAAATAGCTAAACGTCAGTAAAAGTGACAATATCGTTTTGTTTTTCATCCATTGGGAAATACAAGAAAACATTTATTATAATGAAAAGATACCCTTGTCAACTGTTAAATACACAGAAATGTGAAAATGACATACTCACTCTGTGTATGTGCTTAAAACTTGTCAACTGTTTGTTTTTGATCGTGTATGATTCACTGAACAAATTATTCACTATTATCAGTCGTCATTTTATAATATTTTACTAGTCAATGCTTTGTTCTGACCTTCTGCCCACTTGTCAAGTCGACGTTGTCGACCACCTCGCTTCTTTTCTCGAATACCTCATTTTCACAATATTCAATTTCCAACCGTCACTTCACTTGAGTCGGTGAGTCGTTGACTGTCACCTAATTTCTCTCTGACTTTAGAAACCACTTTCAAGTTCTGTGATAGAGAATCTATCACTAAATAATCAATTATTGCACATTCTGTGTCAATATAAATAATCCGATTATGGTTTTTGTGCGGAATTCATTGATTGGTTACTGGATTTCGTCATAAGCTGACATCAGTTAGAGAATCACTAGAAAACCGTCAGTTAGTATTAGATAGCTGTTTCGTCCTTGCTTGATAATCTTCATCAACTCTCGAGTACTTTTTCTTGCTTTTTCAGTCATAAAATCATTAAATGTTACAAGGCATTAATCAGTGAAGAAGAATTAAAATCACATCAGAAACCGTATTTTCCAGTGTTAGTTTGAAGGGATTTCATTGGTTCCAAGTTTCATCAAAGATTGATAGAGGCTGTTTCGTCCCACTTTGAGACTGTTGACAGTACTAGTACATGACTCCATCCGGAGAATTGGACCAAACAGCTTAAATTACGAGAATAGAATCCAATGGCTCAGGAATTCTAACTCCTCTGAATTGTAAGATTTATTACAAATCGAAGACGGATTAATATTCATTTATTTCAGATTAGTAGTTTCAGATGAAATAAGACTCCAATCTGAGTTCTGTGTTTATGTATTTATTACTAAAAAAATATAAGTTCTCTAGAGTTAGGTTCTAGACATTTGATTTGTTTTAAGCTTGACCACAGAATGATGTTATTTAGGGAAGTATTCAAAACTAGTATAGGGTGCTGGACAGATGTTTCATCCTAGTTTGGGACCCATCAGAAGTATGAACCCACTGAAGTCCTCATCCTAGACCTTCCGATTGCAAGGATAGATCGAAGACCATTCAGCCATTAACAACTCGTGGCCTGAGCTCCACTTGCCCCAGCCAATACCATCGGTAATTATTTGTACTTACTCCTGACCTGGTGGACCCCACTGGTCAGGACTTCTCACTGGAAATCTATGCAACCTCGTCCTGTTTTGAACAGTGATTTCCACAAGGTCGGGACTGAGTGCACATACTGGCCTATGACACTGGCTGGTGGTTACGCCATATGCATCAACAACTGCCAGAAGTCGGAGTTTACGAGTCATTTGATAATGTTCCAGTAGCCGAATGCTTTATGAGCCACCAGGAATGCTGTATTGCGAGACAGAATTCATTCAGAGGCACTGATGTAGAGAGTGAAGTCAAAGTTCTCACTCAACAAGTGGAAACTTTTGATGGGCGGAAGTGTTACCTAATGATTGGGAGAAAGTTTGCCTAACCAAACTACCTAGGTGACCAACACAAACAACTTCAGCAAAAGGCCTCGAAATCATTCAACAACTGAATCACGATGATAAGTGTCAAGTGATTCATGATGCTCAATTCAGGAGTAAGGCAAGGCTTTCATTCATCTATCACTGACGGAATTCGAATGAGAAATGACGAGTTGCGCAGGGATTTGACGGTGACATAGAGGAGATTAGAGGCAATAGATAATCGTCAGAGATACTGTATTCTTTGAATGCGGTGACATTCAGCAAGTGGATATGTTGACATTCACGCAAACGTCAACATCAAGTTCACAATGGAGCATGAAATCAAAATTCAGCTGAACTTTCTTGACTTGTGAATGAAAATAAAATGTAACATACAGAAACGTGACCAGTTGTTTCGTCGAATTTCCCGCTGGTGTGTGAACACGACACTACATGAATGAACCTGAAGAAGAGTGATTAAGCAGAGCGTTTCGTAGAATTGCGCACTCACAGTAACAAAATAGTGTATCATAATGAAAGCAGTGATAAATTCATCGCAATATGTCACCCTTATTCCGAAAAGAAGGGGAGAACTAAATAGGCATTGATTTTGCTATTCACATATCAACGTATATGTCCTACGCTCACCATCATCTCTGTCGCACATAACACAAGTGGGAACAAATATGGAAGCATTTGTGTTTTCAGCGTGTAAGAGAAATTGACCGAACACATGCAAGACTGAAAACATTGTAGAAGCGGAGATTAAGTGATACGTAAGCGATTGTTGTAACCTGACAGTGTACAATTCTACCTTATCAAACACACAAAGTGTCGCTGAACATTTTCATTTTCATTGCTTTTATGATTGTGTGAACGAAAATCACGTAATTGCCTATCACATTCACAAACTATGTAAGCAAACTATGTCGACTCAATGCAATAAACATGTCGGATGCTACCTGCTTTAAACCGATTCCATAATGTGACTGTCTCGTTTTGACAAATGCGAATTCAAGAAGAATGATATACCTCGTACTGAAATCAGTGATGCACTCAATATCTCAACAAAAAGAAACATTTCATGAATTTGAATGGTAATATTGTATAAACATTTATTAGAGGAGATCTAATCTAGAGAAAAGAGAAGAATAATAATCGGCATTCAGAAGATCGAGCAGAGCGTTTGAAATAGCACACTTGAAATTATCCCTCAGTGATACCATAGTTACGATATCTGATTTGGTGGCAGCTTCAATTTCGTTTTGCACAATCAAAATTTAATGGCTTGTTGGTTGCATCATTTTACAATCCCTAGAAGGGAAGAAAATGGGAGAAAAAGTTGAAATGAACACATGAATACTCATCAGAACCAGTTTTCTTATCTTCAGTGGCTAATTTCGGAAGGTACAATAGACGATGATCTGTTTCTCGAATCGGAAGCAATTGTGTAGTACTGATGGTAGTTATATTGTCTTTGAAAGAGGTGCTAATCGTCCACAGAAGTTCTTCCATCTGAAGCAGTGTCATTTCATTGAGAAAGAATTCCGGGAAAGTTGAAAGCAATATCCTGTCATTTCAAAAGAATGTCCGGAGGAGTGAATGTGATTTGAACACACACACACTTTATGGACACAGCCGAGTGAGACGACAAATCAGGCCATCACTCAAGAGCAGTCCGACTTGGAAACGATTTCTTGATTGTCTGCGATTGACATGGAGTATATTATGTGCGCGTCTACGAGAAGGGGAGATGAGGGCCTGTTCGCGGTCGCACAGACAGCTGAATTGGACTTTTCAATACACTTGCTGATTCAGAAGTTCCCCAAGATCATTTCAGGGATTTATCTGTTCACGAGGTTATACATTTTCCTGCTCACACCTACATAGTTTATCACGGAATTTCTTCCGCTATGTCACTAGTACACATAAGGGAGGAAATTGCAAGTAGTAGAGAGGATTTCCGATGTCACATGAGATGCATTCAGCTAACTCCTTGCACGTTTTCAAGTGTCTATTAACAATAACATCAATCAGCTAAGGTAAATACAACACTCCAACAACGCATCTTACAGCCCTTGATGTCCTACCCGATAAAAATTAGTCTGATTTCAGATTTCCGTGCAAGAATACGCGAAGAGAACAATGAAGAAGACTTGGCGGAATATATGAAACGGCGAGAAGATGCCAGAGAAGATGTTGACATGGACCAGGAGAAATTTTCAACTGTCTCATGTGAAAAGTCAAACGAAATATTTCCTCAGAAATCGTCAAGAAATGAGACGACCAACAGGGATTCGAAGAAATTCTGATGGCGAGATAGGATATATTCCAATGACTCGCTTACACAGTGCTTATACATTCAGTATTAGAGCAATCTGTCTGCGCGAATCTTGTTCATAGCTGAAACTGAAATAAACAGACTGTATGACATTTTGATGGATTTCGTTTGGGAACATTTTGACTGAGACTATTTGTGAACTTCACAAAAGAATGTATTGCTTTGAGAATATTACAGCGCAAAGGATACTGTGACGTTAGTCCGCAGATCATCGACATGTTGAGTGGAATAAGCCGAGATAAGACACATTCGATACGTTCACTTTCAGAGTACAGTCAACAATCAAGCAATCAGTTCGCATGTGTTTCGTTCACATGTGGAACTGAAATCAACAAAATGAATGACACCAAGATGGATTTGTGAGACTGTCTCAACTTCAGTTAGTACTTCAATCATATTAGAGGCATTCAATGAGGAGGAGTCTTCTCAGGTGTTGACTGTCATATATTCGGAAAATTCAGTGAAGTCAGCCTTTGGAGAATACAGATGATCGTGGAAACCTACCATGGACATTGAGAATGTGAAACGCTTCGAGGCACTCATGTTCTCATCAACAAGGCAGTGAAGCGCTCTCAATTGAAAACATTATGTCGAAAACTGCAGTAGCGATTGAAATTATAAAAAACACATCTAGATTCATTCTACCACTACAGCTCATGTTATCAATATTATTAGCATTGTCACCTATTGTTTAAATTTGTTCACTGGAAATACATGAGACTGAAGACAAACTGGCCATTTCACGTGACACCACAAGTACGATACAGTACACATATGACAACAGCAACCTAAAAAGGCCTCATTTCTGCTATGGACGTGGGGTTCATTGGAAAATGCATGTTGTATTCCCGAGAATACGCTGAGTGCATTTGCATCACCATTATCAGCAGATTTAGATGTAACCTTTATCGAAAACTTCAAATGTCGCATAATTCACACTTTAAAAGGACTCACTTTGAACCTAGACGCTTTCCACTTTTGGTTGCCAATTCCTCTTCGGTTAAGGATGTGCCAAATTGAACCTTGTAAGTGCATTTCACATCCTCAACTGTTAGGTTATGCTGTTTGTCCAAAGTGAAATTGATCTTATCAAATTTGACAGTTACTTCATCTTGAAATCAGCAAAAAGACAAATGAATGGTTTAAAGGAAAGGATTGAAATCTCTGCAAGTAGACCTAGTTCATGAATGAAGCGAAATAACAATAATCTGCTGATCCGTTGAGTTTCAAAGTTTGGTTTGTAGAGATCGTCAATGTGGATTTCCAAGTCATTGATACATTTCACGAGGAATACAGAATTCCATTCCACTCACAATCGTCACTCATTTTATGTCAGTAGCAGTCTGTCAGTCCATAACTTTCCCATGGACCTCGAATCACCATGAAAAGTAAATGAGGGATGTCAATCACTCTTCTTTTCGTATTAACAGGCAGAATGTACACTTAACACGGAACAATCAAACTATATTGGAGTGCCTAATTTCTGGGTCTCGAGAACAGCTTCATCGTGTTTTCAGGCAGATAAGCAAAGCTCAATCACCGAATTTGGCATCCGCAGTGGCTGAATGGTTAACGAGCTGGCTTAAGATGAAACCTGAATTTCTGATTTTGAGCCGTTTTTGGTGATTCCCAAACTAGGCTGTCGAAACAGGTGCACGTGAGTGGTCGCTGCGTTTCACCTGTTCTCCAGAAACATGGTTATCCGTGGTGCCTCTTGCAAACTAGGTTTTAAAACGAAGTATTTAACAAATAATGTAACTGCGTATTTTTAGGAGGAAATTGTTTTAAAGACCTTGTGTGGATGGAATCATTTCAGAATCCAGTGGCAAATGTATTCTCACATTCGCTAACCAGCAATATATAGCACCACCACCATCCACTCTCATCACTTGTGCGGATGTGTTCTCACTGTGACCACGAACTGTCACTGGAATTCCAGGTACTCGAGATGTCAGTCAGTCACCAGTGAGAAGCTTCAAGAATTTAGCGAAGCAATTGTTTCCATAATTAGTCAGAGCGATATCAAACTCAATTGAGTCATTTACAAATATAAAAAAATTAAAAATTACCATTCGGTCCAAGTGTCATTGGGAGAAAGAAGCTTTGTGATCTAATCCTCATCATACTGAGGATGAACAGTCCGACGATCATGATGAGGTGTAGTTTTGACCTCTGAGACACCATCTCACTAAAATTATGTAGGAAAGGAAAAACATGATGATGTAATTTGAAATGAATAACAGAGAGAGATTATCGCTTTTGCTTTCAGTTTCGAGTGTAGTATACGCGTGCAACAGCACATCACAATTATTACTATTCTAAGCAACTCAGTTTTGTTTGGCCACAAGATCGCCGATTATCTCTCATTTCCAAACTCATATCTTTGCCTCAATACCGTCTTCACACCAATGCACCACTCCAGACTTACGAATCGCGATGCAATTTAGCGATGGCGTGGACGAAACTGACTTCTCAAGAGATACTGGAATAATCGGATTCAGCAAACCAATTTGTCTGAATGTAATTCTCTCTAAGTGCCTTTTCGAAAAGTGCTATGCAAATACGATTCAATAATCCGTAAACATTAGCTAAACAGAAAGTCACATCTTTAAATAATTTAAACATACTTCGACGACATGAAATCTCAGCACTATTTTGTCTGTAAAGTATTCACAATGACAAATGTGATCTATCTGACATCACCAATAATCATCAGGAAAGCAAGCGTATCTACATGACGCCGTAAACTACTGACTGATTGATATGAGCCAACCACGAAGTTGTACGAAATTCTAATTGCTTTTCGATCCAAGGGGAAGTCAAAGTGACGTTAACGGTTGATGAGGGTGTTGTTGGATGGTATGTTCAGAATCTAATTCAGCATATAACAGATCTTCATTGAGTCTCGTGTCTTCGTTTTACAGATGAGATATCAAGAAAATTCTTGAAACAGACTTATCACAAATGATCACACAATAAACAGAGACAGCTTTAAATCACGAAGACATTTAATACAGAACTTATGAACGACTGCAGCTATTCGCTTCTACTATTGCAAACAAATGTACAGATTGCCAATGTTTCCACTCTGCACAATACTAGATATGATGAATTGTAAATTACCAGTGGACTGTACAGACACACATATTTTGTTAACGAGAATGCGAAACTTCCTCAGACGGTAATTATATAGTACACAATATATCACATGAATATTCATACCACTGGAACTCACCTGAAATGTGTACTGAATCGTCACTAACTAACTCAACACTGACAGAATATTTTGTAGGACTATTTATACCACTAACACACGACACCATTCCGTTCATTGGTTACTTCTAGGGACCAATCAGAATTCGACTGAATCTGTTTGTATTTGCTTGTGTGACAATCATCAATTCAGTTATAATTTGATTTAACTTGATTCCAGAAAAGGCCAATACAAAATACAGTGACGATATCAAGAAACAGAATCGAAACTGTAGATCATTGCTCAGATTACTGTTTCTATCTGGGCAGATATATGATGTGCGTTAGAAAATGTATATCACACGGGAAAATTGATTATATCACATCAACAAACTGTTACAAGAAGTACGTACGTGGATGTAAACCAGCTTGGTAATAGACGATGTGCTTGATGCTCGTTGTACGAAAGTTGATGCATTTCATAATCCGGGTCTTCCTGTGGATGACTGCATTTGGAACAGCAACACACACTAACACATCAGACAGACGGGACATGAAACTCAATACATCTCAATAACTTCACATTCATCACCACACCTCGTTGTGGAATACTCACTGGAAAGCGCCAACACGTGAAAAGAGGCTAAACATTTCGGTCCGCTTAGTTGATGAGGCAACAAGAGGCATTGAAGCCTAACAGGCAGTCGAAAACCTAGATGACCAACTCGCTGTACAGTATTCTCAAATGCTATTCAACTGTTTTCTGATTGATATCACTCCATGAACCAACTTCAAGTACAAATCAATCCCTTAAACTCAACTTGTGCAAAGAACATCAAAATTGATTGAGAAACGAATGACATTTATAGGACAATCATTTTCCCATTGTATGAATTGTGAGTGACTGAATTTTGAAGCGCACTAATTAGACTCTCTATTATTTTTTTCTCGCGGCACTGATTCTGGACGCAAGCACTGACGTAAATTCTTGTCTAGGATTTTAGCTTGCAGCCACTACTCACCACAATATATTCAGCACTACTGAGGTGAATTCACTCACTACACAAGCGACAAGATCGTACAGCGGAGACAACGAATTCCTGAAAATTCGTGTG
This sequence comes from Trichobilharzia regenti, assembly GCA_944472135.2. NCBI lineage: Eukaryota > Metazoa > Platyhelminthes > Trematoda > Strigeidida > Schistosomatidae > Trichobilharzia > Trichobilharzia regenti. Next base: position 109,180,044 of record OX235264.1, on the reverse strand, counting down.
TAATTATTTCAGCAGTTAGGATCGATTCGGTCGATTCGAATGAAGAGACTCACTTCGAGTGACATTTTCTTATTCTTATTATGACAGTCAGACTACTCAACAAAAATAATTCCGATTGTCTACGTGAAAAAACATGATCAAGTTATTCGTTTGTGAGTGAATGGCTTCATTGGCTGTGGCTTCACCATATATCAGTTTGCATTCATCAATTCTTCCCTCTACGTACTCGAGGAATGTTTCGGTATTGATGTTATTTGACATGACTGAGTATAATTCAAACATGTGTGAGAATATCATTGAATCTCGACCGATTTATCTGATGCACTATGCACGGACACTAACACTCATACTGACACTCACACTGACGCTTACGTAGTGTTCACACACATGAAGAACTGACACAAATCTCCAATCTCGTGTTGTGAAAGCATCTGCAGTGAACTCATGGTGAGGCCAGACTGCAGGTCCACCAGGAGTCGAACTCCATTCTTTTTACATAAGCCATAGATATCTCAGTGTGATGCTCAATAGAAAGAAAACAGCCACCACAGGTGTCCGAAACTCGCGCAAACCTGATGCAAAGAAAGCTGAACAAGCCATGGTATTAGACAGAGAACGCAAATACAGTTAACCAAGTAGCCAGCTGAATAGGAACCCAGAAAATACAAACAATCTTGACTTCTCGTCGAATTCCAATTTCTACTCACCAGTCAAACGAACAACACAATATATTGATTGATAACACAAAAGGTGAGAGACTGAGAGTAGTTATGCGCCACCAGTCGAATGGTGAATGAACGACTTTACACTCACAGACAGCCTTTCAAAGCGAGAAATAACTAATTATTTCAATGAGTCTATTGACATTCACCTGTGTTAGTTCTTGATTTCGTTGAGTGACTCCATTGTCAATGGCACCTCACAAATGTACAAAATGCATGTGAGTAGATTTTCACTACACAAAATTCCATTCCTTCAACATTTCGTACTTTTCTGATGAAATTGTCAGTGTGATTGCTCTGTTGCATGAGAGGTATCTGCTGACACGCACCTGCAGGATTACTAGTAAACAATTTCACACAGTTCATTTAATCGTAGGCATATCGGCTCAAAAATCAAACTAAAATCGAACGATTTTGGAAGGAAAGAAAGACACACTTTTGTTCCTCAGATTCGAATTGGTCACCTCCAATTCCACACACACACATTACAGACAATGAGTAACCTCATAATTATCAAGCGATTTTGATTTATTTTTGACGAGTTAGTTTTCATTAATTTATGAGTATTCTCAGTTTGATCGCGGGATGATATCAATAGAGAAAGACATGGAAAATGATGGACAGTATTGGTCACCTGTTTTCAATATCTGTGAACGTTTAAAATCAGAATTTATCTATAGTAAAAATAAAGAGTGCAGTGTCAACTTAGTTTTCATCAACTCCAACTAGATTATGTCAAGTCATATGAACTGCGAATGTATTTGTTATTTGTCATTATCATCATTTATACCATGTTGATATCATGAGTTCCAAGTGAGGCATCACGTATTCAACATTTTCCACCTTGTTCAGTCCTCATTAGCTGGCGCCACGAATGCTCATAGTTTCTCATCTCTTCCACCTACGATCTGCACTATGTTATCATTGGGCGCTGGCGATATAACTCATCGGATGCCTTGTGATTGGGCCGCTTTTCATTTTTATTACCTCCACTTTATTTGTTGAATTGTACGTTCCCCGATTCTCTTATTTTCAACTGAGTGTTAATGGCAACTCTGTATTCACTATGTAGACACTGAAAACAGCTTCTGGTGGATGTGTCAAGCAGGCTGATGGAAATGTTTTTCTTGATGCGATACTCAGTCTTCGATATGATATAGCAGAACAAACAAAAGTCAAAGTTGTGAGTTTATAACATACCAACTTGCACAAGCCAAACTTTACACGGAAGCTGTGTCATAAATTGATCATTATACAGCCGCTTAAATATCTAACACGTGGAGACGTTTTCAGACAGACACCTGAAATCTGATAGGCGTATCGAGAAGCCTTCAATCACTACTGAACAGTGTCATGAAGTTATCAGGCTCATGACATGACTTCCGTATGCATAACCTGCATGGTACGCTAAATATATCAGTGTAAGCTGCAAGAATTCATATAGAGGTGGGTGTGAGTGCACTCGTATAATGGATGATTTACTGGAGAAGCCTGCATAATCTATTCACAGACATCTTCACTACAAGTTTACATATAAAATATGAACGTATATAAAAGCCTCAACAATTATGATGTAATTGATTCTCTTCACAACCGGTGGAGTAATAATACTTTAATTTTGATTAGCTCTGACAAACTTCACTCGAATTCTCAATTTATAGACAATCAGAGAATACGTATATACATTCACACTTGATAAATCTAGTAAAAGGGTTAATGAATGCGTCTGATATGCTCTGACTGATCCGACAATCAGAATTCAAACACGTCTCTGCCATTTCCGTGGTGCATCGAAACCCCCTGGTTCTTTTCGATATCGTCGGCCTGTAATTCTTTCTCCTCTTCAATATTACTGCTTCTTTCCACTAGCAATGATCGTTAAAGGCTGAAATCGGTAGTAACCATCATTCGTGAAATCAACTTGAGAAAGCATCGTGTTAAATCAGGTTACGTTCATGCAGAAGACTTCATGTCAAATTGAACGTGACCGAAAATAACACGTCGCCTAAGTGTTCGTATCATCATAACAATCAAGAGATTAATCAACTAGCACTTTGATCACTGTCCACTTTGACAGTGGCTGATTTCTGCTTCACACTCAACCGATTGACTCATGTGATGACCTTCTAAGTTGAAAGGTAACAGTGGACGTGATTTTCCGGAAGAGATTTATTAATTCACCTTTGAGAACACGAAAAGAGAAATATTGTGCGTTAGTCGACTGATTGTGTAAAAGTGCGTGATTTGATGATGATGATGATGAATGTGATTGTTGAAGTGTATTCAGGTCACTGTGTGCATGTACCAGTTAGCCATGTGAACATCTCCTTGGATGGAAAACCATTTAGAATTTCGTACGACTTGTTGTCTGTTTCATCTCAATTTGTCAGTTATAGACGGCGTCATGTAGACACGCTTGCTTTTGTGATGACTATTGATGAAATCTGACTAATCACATTATTCACTGTTAATACTTTACAAGGAAAATATTTTCGAGATTTCATCTCGTCGAACTGTGTTGAAATGCATCAAAATTTCCACTTTCTGTTAAGTCGATGTTTATGCCGTTCGAAATGCGTGGATTTTGTTGTATTCATTCCACCTGTCATCTTCCTCACTTCTTTCTACGTTTTCGTTAACTGAACTACTGTCTAACGCTAAATTATCGATCGTGTTTTTGGGAGCATTAGGATGCAGTCTATGGATATCCTATCGAAACGTCATCTAAAGTAATAGATAGCAGCAGGTTAACAGTATTGAGAAACGAATAGACAGTTAGGATTTACACTGAATACGGAATAGCTCATTCCTGTTTCTCGCCAAATGTCACATCGTAGTTTGGTTCTGTTCAGGAATTCGCACTCATCAAAATTCAAGCCTTTGTGCAAATTTCAGTGAATGAAAAGACCACTTTCAAATTTATCAAGCTGGTCTATGCTAGTCTGTGTTTGTTGTTGTCGTTAGTCCATCGGTCATCTTCGCAATCGCCATCTTATTTGTCTTCACTTGAGGTCCTGTATTCTCTGGCTGCTCCTCTTGAAATCCTTTTGGTTTGCAAGAGCTGAAACATAATATATTCACTTCGAATTCCAGATGTCCGAGAGTATTCTCATTTTTCTAGACTATTCCTGTCTTCTTGCACATCACATTCTCGCCTCTCGCATGAACAAGTCCATCACAAGGAGGAATATCATCGGTGAGAGCAGGCAAGTAGTCAAATCTTCGTGATGTTCACACTTCAATAACATGCTCCGCTCAGCTTCCCATTGTGGATCAAGTGACAGCTGGCATTTACAGTTAGCTGTTGACTGGGCGAACCACCACATCATTTAAAGTCAATTTCGCATGAAGAATGACACCTGAAACTTTCAGGTGACGAGATGATCCCAGTGACTAATCATACACTAGGACGAAATCCAGCGGAGTATGGATTCTCACTTTTTCTGATCAGCTATATATAGCACCATCACAACCCAAATGATCACCGGTGGTCACGAACTGTCACTGGAATTCTGGTGAACTTCATCCTTCAATCCATCAGTTAGTTAGTCTGTCTGTCTGTCAATTATTTGCCAGTGAGAATTTTCATGGATTTCATGAAGTGATTTGTCGCGCTACCTGGTCATATTCGTTCTGGTCAATTACCTACATACACACATACATTTTGAATTGTCGTCACATATGCTTCGACATCTATGTTCGTGGACACGTTCAGTTCTACATGGTTGTCTGTGTGATTATGGGTGTAGTGATGGGTGTGCCAGTGTATTGATATCCCTTGTTTGAGTGTTAGTCACTTGGATGAATATTTCTGAAATCCAAGCTTGGATGTTGCGCTTATGACATTCTGCTGATATGTATGTAGTAAGTTAGTGAGTTACTCAACTAGCGGGCTAGCAAGCCCATTAGATTAGATTAGCAAATTAGTTTGTTAACGAGAGCGATGTGTACAGACGAGGGCTGAGTGTTTGATGTTATTCTTGTATAAGTAGTTGTAATAGTAGTAGCACTGGCGCGTCAGTGTCTAGGGGCTCAGGACTCTTGCTGACCAAGCAAATGATATGGGATTCGATATCCCACCGGGGAAAACAAAAATCAGTTAACTGACATGCGAACTGTTGCCTATGACAATCCCTTGCTCAAAATAAAGTAATTGCAAAATTTATTTTTGTTTGTGAAGTATTCATTATGAAAAATGCGACTAGTCGGATATCACCAATAGTCATCACAAAAGCAAGCGTGTCTACATGACGCCGTCTATAACTGACAAATTGAGATGAAACAGACAACAAGTCGTACGAAATTCTAAATGGTTTTCCATCCAAGGAGATGTTCACATGGCTAACTGGTACATGCACACATTGACCTGAATACATTTCAACAATCACATTCATCATCATCATCATCATCATCAAATCACGCACTTTTACACAATCAGTCGACTAACGCACAATATTTCTCTTTTCGTGTTCTCAAAGGTGGATTAATAAATCTCTTCCGGAAAATCACGTCCACTGTTACCTTTCAACTTAGAAGGTCATCACATGAGTCAATCGGTTGAGTGTGAAGCAGAAATCAGCCACTGTCAAAGTGGACAGTGATCAAAGTGCTAGTTGATTAATCTCTTGATTGTTATGATGATACGAACACTTAGGCGACGTGTTATTTTCGGTCACGTTCAATTTGACATGAAGTCTTCTGCATGAACGTAACCTGATTTAACACGATGCTTTCTCAAGTTGATTTCACGAATGATGGTTACTACCGATTTCAGCCTTTAACGATCATTGCTAGTGGAAAGAAGCAGTAATATTGAAGAGGAGAAAGAATTACAGGCCGACGATATCGAAAAGAACCAACGGAAATGGCAGAGACGTGTTTGAATTCTGATTGTCGGATCAGTCAGAGCATATCAGACGCATTCATTAACCCTTTTACTAGATTTATCAAGTGTGAATGTATATACGTATTCTCTGATTGTCTATACATTTAGAATTCGAGTGAAGTTTGTCAGAGCTAATCAAAATTAAAGTATTATTACTCCACCGGTTGTGAAGAGAATCAATTACATCATAATTGTTGAGGCTTTTATATACGTTCATATTTTATATGTAAACTTGTAGTGAAGATGTCTGTGAATAGATTATGCAGGCTTCTCCAGTAAATCATCCATTATACGAGTGCACTCACACCCACCTCTATATGAATTCTTGCAGCTTACAGTGATATATTTAGCGTACCACGCAGGTTATGCATACGGAAGTCATGTCATGAGCCTGATAACTTCATGACACTGTTCAGTAGTGATTGAAGGCTTCTCGATACGCCTATCAGATTTCAGGTGTCTGTCTGAAAACGTCTCCACGTGTTAGATATTTAAGCGGCTGTATAATGATCAATTTATGACACAGCTTCCGTGTAAAGTTTGGCTTGTGCAAGTTGGTATGTAATAACCTCACAACTTTGTATTGGAAGAGAGTTTTGAGTTAGCTATTTTCCGAAGTGATTCAGTTTATTCCCCAGGTGAGATGGTATGTTTTAACTAGTAAGAATAACAATATTATAGGTGGAATATTCAGCGTAGAACTGCCTCGTATTCGGTGGAGATAATGTAGTCGTTTCTTATAGGAATTTGTACATAATCACAGAGTTATTCTTCCTCCACTTTAATATCACTGCACCATTTCACCAGCATGGCTCGTCATAGGGTGAAATCAGTACTCACGATCACTGGTGTACTCAACTCAAGGTTGCATTGTGTAAAATCAGATAGCGTTCACGCACATGACTTCATGTCAAATTGAACGTGACCGAAAATAACACGTCGCCTAACTGTTCGGATCATCATATTGTCCAACAGCAACTTTATTACTGTCCACTTTGACAGTGGCTGATTTCCGCTTCACACTCAACCGATTGACTCATGTGATGACCTTCTAAGTTGAAAGGTAACAGTGGACGTGATTTTCCGGAAGAGATAATCAATTCACCTTTGAGAACACGAAAAGAGAAATATTGTGCGTTAGTCGACTGATTGTGTAAAAGTGCGTGATTTGATGATGATGATGATGAATGTGATTGTTGAAATGTATTCAGGTCACTGTGTGCATGTACCAGTTAGCCATGTGAACATCTCCTTGGATGGAAAACCATTTAGAATTTCGTACGACTTGTTGTCTGTTTCATCTCAATTTGTCAGTTATAGACGGCGTCATGTAGACACGCTTGCTTTTGTGATGACTATTTATGATATCAGAGAAATCATATATACGATTGTGAAAACTCCACAAACTAAAGAATCAGGAAATTTCATCTCGTCGATTTGTGTCAGAATGACTTGAAAATTGCAGTTCTGTTCAGCCTATGTTTACGGCATACGAGATTGAATTTGCATGCTTCTTTACGGAAAGGAACTAAGACGGAAATATATTCGACAAATTATTTTTCCTATTCCGATTATTCTATGAATAATTGATATGTTATTTTCATCCATGCCATCGCTACTTTGCTCCGCAAATTCTACATCTCGAGTGGTGCGTTGGTAATAAGACGTTATGGAGGAAATGATGTGAGTTTGGAGATGAGTAATAATGGGTGATTTGGTAGCCAAACTAAATAGTGTCGCTTAGCATGGTTATAGTTGTGATGTGGTGTTGCAGGCGTATATTAGACTTGCAACTCAAGGCAAAATAATAAGTCGCTCTCTTCTGTTCATTTCAAATTACATCAAATAACAAGTCATCGTGGTTTTGCCTTTCCTACATATTTTAGTGAAATGGTGTCTCAGAGTTCAAAACTACACCTCATCCTGATCATCGTTCTGTGTATCCTCAATATGATGAGTATTTCATCTGATGACTTCACGCTCCCAATGAAGTTTGGTCCAAATGGTAATTTTTATTTTTTTATATATGTAAATGACTCAGTTGAGTTTTATTTCGCTGTGCCTTACTATGTCAACAAGTTGGCCCGTAAAAATCATGAAGCTTCTCACTGGTGACTGATTGACATCCCGAGTGCCTGTGGGATGGAAAAAATTATGTTTAACCTCGGCTAATTTTACTCAACATGCCGATGATCTGAAGGCGAACGTCCCAGTATCTCATCACGCATTCTCAAATCTAAAAATCAGACTGAGTCTTATCACGTAGAACATCATAGGCGGTTAGTTGCGTTGTCCTAGTTTTGCATTCGACTTAGCTGATTGACGTTACTGTCAATAGGCACTTGAAAAATGATAAGCAATTGGCGGAACGTATCTCGTCTGACACCAGAAATCCTCTCTATTACTAGCAATTTTCTTTTTCATATGTGATAGTGAATTAGCGGAGGAAATTCCATGAGACATCGTGCTGGTGTGGGCAGGAAAATTTAAAACCGCAACCATACGATATTAATCATGGTTTCTGTGTGAAGAGATAAATGCCTGAAATGATCCTGTGAAACGTCTGAATCAGCAAATGAATTGAAAAGTCCATTCAGCTGAATTGCGAACGCCCGCAGACTCTCATCTCCTCCACTCGTACACGCACACACACACACACACACAATATCCTCCATGTGAATCACAGACAATCAAGTAATCATTTTCAAGTTTGACTGCTCTTGACTGATGGCCTGATGTGTCGTCTCACTCAGCAGTGTCCATTAAATGTGCTTTAGGCAAATTCACTCCCCCGGAGATACTTGTCGAGCAACAGGATTTCGGTGATTAAATTCCAGAATTCTTCTGGACTGAAAATGACAGTGTCATCGATTGAACAGCTTCTGTGCAGGATAAACACCACTGCTTAAGACAATGCAACTAGCATCACCACTACACAACTGCATTAGATTCGAGAAATGCACCACAGTCTACTACACAATCCGTAATCGATCTCTGTAGATAAGAAATCTGATTCTGATGAGTATTCATGTCTTCATTTCCACCTTTTCTCCCACTGTTGATCAATATTTCAAATTATTCTCTTACGGTCTAAGAAACCAAAGATTCATCGACACAATCACATAGCTTACTAGTGATGTAAGAACACAAATGACCACTACTAATGTGGATCGAACACATCACCACCCCATTTCAGCTTTCACCAATACCAATTAGATAATACTGCGTTACATATTCACGTAAGAAATAATAATAACCCCTGAGCTTCTCGTACTACTTCAACTCCTCCATTCCAACTCCAACCCTCACAACCACTCTTTTCAATCACCTTATCAGCTTTAGAAATATAATTTTTAATATCCACTAAAGATTCCGTAACGCCTATGAAATAACCTGCTGCTAGTATATGTGTACTTTCATCTCAGAATGTATGAATATTATTCAATATTTGCCATGTGGACAGTTACTTCACATGCATACAGAACAAAATTATGCTAACACCCACAACATGGATGTACATATTTACACTGTTGATAGTGTGTTAACATGAATTTGAAGAAAATATTGATGACAAATTAGGAGAGTAATTCGTTGTTACACGATGACGTAATCACCGAATATAGCGACTCGACTCAAGTAGTAATAGTAGTAGTTGTTGTGGTAGTCAACGGGTGAGACAGAAATGAGGCCACAGATATTGCCTTGGAATACTTCATACTGCGGGCGAATAACTTCCTTTTATATGCATTCATCAGGTTCCTTCACTTGACTGGATCAAGCTTCAGTAGCGTGAACAAGACGAAAGCATACTGCCTTCGTTAGTTTATTCAACACGTACTAGATTAACCATATTGTCACCGTGATAAAATCACATGAACGAGGTGGCATTGCAACTGACACAAGGCTCTTCGAAAAACTGGTGTGGTGAGAGCAGGCTGCTAGCCGATTGGTTGGCACTAATCTACGTTAATGTCTAGGTCACTAATATTGGCCGTGAACAAGGCTGTTTCAACAACCAATCACAGCAAACCTAAATGTGGACAAATATGATTCGCAGATAGATGGCTCTACTTTCCGAGAAATATCGAACACAACCAATCATAAGACTGTGTTTGTCTGCTTAACTTCCGAGAAACAACCAATCAGAAGACTGCCTTTTTCTGCTTGCATAAGCCTTATTAATGCATATAAAATATATATAAATACGTGTTGATTTTCGTAATAAAACGATCTGTTGCCAGCCCTTGTCTTCTGTTGTTACATTTGGTGTCGCTGCCTCCAAGAAGATGAAGATCCCGTGGCCAGCTGCGTTTGAAGAAGGTGACATACGGAGCTTCTTACGTGACTTCGAAGCCGTTGCTGAGCTGGTGGGTGTCAAGGAGCAGGCGGCGAAGGCAGTTGTCCTGGGGACGCTGTTAAGAGGCCGAGCGAAGGCTGCATATGACAGCGTAGACAGGTCAAATGGCACAGCGTCTTGGAAGAAATTGGTTGAACGACTAGTGTCCGAGTTTGACAGCGAAACAGACAGACAGCTAGCAATGCAGCAGTTCCGGTCAATGAAGCTTGGACCTGATGGAGACCCGCTAGTGTTGGCGGTGAAACTGACTAATCTACTTCGACGCGCGCTTCCCACTTTAGATGAAGAATCAGAAGCGCAGTTACTGTCTTCCCAATTCATCGAGAGTGTCCCCGACCACATTTCTCAGCGATTAAAACTGGTTAACGCAACGCAGCCGATGGATATTAGTGAGCTGGCGAAGGTGACCAGACAGCTGCTGAGCACAACGGTAGCCGCTATAGACCAACCAAAACCAAACGAATATGAGCAAAAAATTGAAGCATTGCAGCGGGAAGTGGCGGCGTTAAAGTTGGCTGATAGAAAAGACCGGTGTTTTGAATGCGGTAAGCCGGGACACTGGAGAAGATACTGCCCAGAAAGGCGAAAAAGAAAAAATTTCAGACGGTATAATGCTTGTTCTTTCTTTCGTATGAACCTAGGTTTAGTGGGGGCTATTGAGAAAGGCGCTCTGTATTCGAAGTTGCGAGTGAATGATCGAGAAGTAGTATGTTTGATAGATACAGGAGCGGCCGTGTCGTTAATAGATAAGAATTTATGTAAGAGTGTTAATCCGTGTTCATTGACAGTACAAACAGTAGGCGGGTATGTGTTGCGTATCACGGGTAGATCGAACTGTACGGTCGTTGTTGGTGGCTGCGAGGTGACGTTTCCTTTCATTGTTGTACCCGAAGAGGTGATAAACAGAAACGAGTTAACGCCAGTCAGCTACAAAGATGGGTACAGTGGGACAAGCCGGTCAGTAACAATCCTCAACTAGAGGATGTAGCACCCAGAAGGTCGGAACGTCTGCGCACAAAGCTATTTGACGGGGGGACGAGTGTGGCGAGAGCAGGCTGCTAGCCGATTGGTTGGCACTAATCTACGTTAATGTCTAGGTCACTAATATTGGCCGTGAACAAGGCTGTTTCAACAACCAATCACAGCAAACCTAAATGTGGACAAATATGATTCGCAGATAGATGGCTCTACTTTCCGAGAAATATCGAACACAACCAATCATAAGACTGTGTTTGTCTGCTTAACTTCCGAGAAACAACCAATCAGAAGACTGCCTTTTTCTGCTTGCATAAGCCTTATTAATGCATATAAAATATATATAAATACGTGTTGATTTTCGTAATAAAACGATCTGTTGCCAGCCCTTGTCTTCTGTTGTTACACTGGTAGCTTAATCCTATACGTCATACCTCACAACCAATCCATTCACACATCAAACTTCTACATCGGTCACATTCAATATGCAATCGTAAAACACACAAGAAGGCACTTTTCCAAACAATAGTCTCATTCCCAATAGATCCACTACCCCATTAAGAAGAAGATACTTCGAATTACAACAGCCAGTTCCCATCCACCTCAATGGACGACATAGTATATTTTTACTGAATTCAAATTAAACTGAAAACAAGTCACTCAAGGGAGATAATTTTCTCAACAATGAGCTTTGTCGTGCGGTATATTCGTATATGAATTGGTTTCGAAGAAACTGTCTCATGTGAGTGAATCGAATCATGCGTGTGATGAATACATTAGGTGATATCAGTAGTATTAAGAAATGCAATTCAAATTCAAGTGGTTCTGATGTCATGATCATCGTTCAGTGTGAAGTGGCCAAACAATTCTCGTCACAGATTGAACAATTCATAGGATGAATGGAATGGAGAGTGGGTGTGACAACTCGGGTTTAGTAGGCGAACCGAATGAAAATGAAAATGTTCAGCGACACTTTGTGAGTTCGATAAGGTAGAATTGTACACTGTCAGGTTACAACAATCGCTTACGTATCACTTAATCTCCGCTTCTACAATGTTTTCAGTCTTGCATGTGTTCGGTCAATTTCTCTTACACGCTGAAAACACAAATGCTTCCATATTTGTTCCCACTTGTGTTATGTGCGACAGAGATGATGGTGAGCGTAGGACATATACGTTGATATGTGAATAGCAAAATCAATGCCTATTTAGTTCTCCCCTTCTTTTCGGAATAAGGGTGACATATTGCGATGAATTTATCACTGCTTTCATTATCAGCACAAATTTCAGGTCACTATCGACCAAGATTATCTACTTGCATTCTCTATTACACTCAAATATATATTGTAATACTGGTGTAAAAAAATTTCAAGACACTTGGCTCCATGACTCATATGACGATAATTTAGTCTTCTTATGTGGTTTCACAAATTACAGACAAGACCGATACAGCTCAAAGAAGAAGAGAGGTGGTGGTTTTGCCACTTTTATTAATTCTCAGTGGTCTACTGCCAACAACGTCTGCTTCAAATTCGCAAATGACAATATTGATTGTATAACTGTCAAATGTCGACCTAAACACTTATCCAAATACAGCTTCATTTTTGTCACAAATATTTATATCACACCTTGTTGCAGTCCCTCAAAATTATCTATCTTCTCTGATGGATTCACTAATTTTGCTGCTGCTTCGTTTGGTAACTCCTTATCTATAGTTACTGGTGGCTTCAACTCCTGTGACTACAATTTTATAATATTGCTGGGCCATGAAAATGTTGTTAATTTCCCAACTCGACAAAATACTTCACTTGATTTAGTATTTATAAATGATTCTGGAATATACGAAGCTCGTAAAAGAGCCCCACTCTTCAATTCTGATCATTGTTTTGTACGAGTCTTACCCAAAATTTACGCAACGTTACACAGGAAATCCTTCTCAAACTTGTCCAAGAAAGTTGTTCACAGATATTACTCAAATGAGAACGTACATCATCTTAGAATCATGCTCAGTGACACAAGATGGGATCTGTTTAATGATGATTCACTTGATGACAATATCTCTAATATTACATCCTATCTGAAATTCTGTTTTGAAATCTGCTGTCCAAAAGAAACACTATTCGTCAAATTTGACCGTTTCTCCTCGCCTCAACTTAAAAAGCTTCGTAGAGAGAAGGAAAAACTGTATAAGATGAAAGATAAAAGTGGTGTAAAAAGAACTAACTTCTTAATTAAGTCTGAAATGCAGAGGTTGAATGTAATATATAACCAGAAATTCATATCCTGAAAAAATCCTTCTAATATGTGGAAACTATTTAAGGAAATCACTGGTGGTAGGCAGATAAACAATATTCCATATTCTTTTGATGTATGTGCTCTTAACAAATCTTTTATTTACTCAAAACAAGATTTTGAGCAAACAATTGTTTTCGATAACTTCTTCTTCAGGCTCTACAGTTATAAATCCATGAATAATAGAGTACATATAGCCAGTAAAGGCAAATGAAAATAATATCAGAAACTGTATTGGGGTGCATGTGTAAGTTGAGGTGATAGTCCATTAGTTAGCATAGTCAATTAAATGTGTATAGGGTGTTTAGTCAGAAAAATGTGATGAAGTGTGAATGAACAATTAGGTGATATAGTGTAGTTTTATAGTTAACAGAATACAAGTGTCCTTGGGGTGAGAAAATTGCGATAACCACAAAATACATGTAAAGACACGTTAAAAAATGAGGCACTGGGTATGAGGGCTGACCGATAATATCTAATGATAAAATAAAGGGGCTGAATTGTAAATTGTAATAAAATGCTACAGAATTGGTTGGTTTAGTATAAAATCATAAAGGTTGACAAAGTAAGGGTAACAATGAGGTGAAATAAACTGGGTGGAGAAATGGATAATAAAGACATGATATCACAAAATAATAATAATGATAATAATAGTACGAAAAGATTATGATCCTGGTGACCTTATATTGGGCCAGGGTAGACAAAGAGAGTGAATAAGTTTTTTCTGTACACATAGATCTGGTCTTTCTCTATTAATCTCTAAAGCCTCAGCTATGGCTAGGAGGCGTAATCGTGTGCCTTTGGGGAGATTGTTCGGTACCCGATACGCAACTGTAAATGACTCATCTACTTTGATGCTGTGTTCGCTATCCACTAGATGAGACAGAATTGCACTATTAATTGATTTGGTTGTTCTTTTCCCAAGCCAAACAGGAATATGTTCACGAGTGCGTAGAGATAAATTCCTCTGGGTACGACCTATATAACTAGCTCCACAGGAGCAGTTAAATTTATATACACACATTGATGTCGCCATTTTGGGCAATCTATCTTTAATGCACGGTGTCAATATCGGTTTGGTTGAGAAACTGACATACAGTTTCGCGGCACTAAAAGTTCTTTCAATTGATCTTGTTAATCTACGGTTTAATGTATCACTGGCTATATCACCTTTGAATTGTACATTTAAGTAAAGCTTTTTCTTACTTACTGTGTCTCGCTTGGTATTATGTGTAGTTTCGTAGATATACTTCTTTACAAAGTTGGTAGGGTAGTCATTTTGTAGCAAGGCGTTTGTAAGATTTTTTATTTCATCTTCAATACAATCCTCGGTACATATGTGTCTAATTCTATGACTAAGACAGCGAATTAGGTTGCGCTTATATTGTATAGGTATGAAGCTATGGAAGTGGGTGTATTGTCCGTTCCACGTCGCTTTCCTATAGATGTTTCTTTTCAAGGTACCGTCTGATCTTTTTGTGAGAAGAACATCGAGAAATGGAATACTACCTTGTAGTTCCTCTTCACAAGTGAATTTAATAGCTGGGTGTACCTTATTGAAGACTTGCAGCAGATGTTGTCTATCCAAATTATTGTTACAAATGATAAAGGTGTCGTCAACATATCGACAATAATAATCGAGTTGGTTTAGTATCTCTTTTAAAGGACCATTTTCCAATTTGGATAGAAATATGTCGGCTAATAAGGAACCAAGGGGAGAGCCCATAGCAACCCCATCTATTTGGCGGTAGTACTCCTTATTAAATACAAATTGGACATTCATAGTGCATTTTAGTAATAACTCTTTCAATTTCTTTGGTGTGATTCCAATTTCTATATTCTTTTCTACGAGTTGTTCACATATGTAGTCGACCGTTTCTACAAGGGGGACGTTGGTAAATAGTGATGTTACGTCCAGCGATAACATGGTTTTTCCTGCTATTTTCATATCTTTAATATTTTCAACAAAGTTAAAGATATCTTTTACACTATATTTAACCACCTAATTGTTCATAAACACTTCATCACATTTTTCTGACTAAACACCCTATACACATTTAATTGACTATGCTAACTAATGGACTATCACCTCAACTTACACATGCACCCCAATACAGTTTCTGATATTATTTTCATTTGCCTTTACTGGCTATATGTACTCTATTATTCATGGATTTATAACTGTAGAGCCTGAAGAAGAAGTTATCGAAAACAATTGTTCGCTCAAAATCTTGTTTTGATTTCAATTTTGGGATTTTTCATTTACTTTTATTTACTCTCCCTTAAATGCCATGCTTCCCAGCATCACTTGTGTTAATAACAGCCCCTTTCCAGGTTTTAACACAAATGATGTTCGAAAGTGCCTCAAGTCTCTAAACCCTTCCAGAGCTCAGGTCCCGATTATATACCTAGTATTATCTTTAAAAAATAATCTGATATTCTGTGTCACCCTCTCACTGATCTATTTAACAAATCTTTTTCCGATAATATTGTGCCTGCCGTTTGGAAGGACATTAAAGTTGCACTCATACCTAAATCTTCCACTGGAGCATGTGTCAAATTTAGACCCATTGCTATTACCTCTCCTTTTTTGAAAACTATGGAGAAATTACTTTTACTTAGTCTTGTACCTTCGCTTAAATCCTTTAATGACCCTAAGCAATTTGCCTATAAGCACAGTAGAAGCACTTTAGATGCAGCTGCCGTCTTATATCATAACATTGCTTCCAGTCTAGACAAGGGGGCTAAATTTGTTCGTTGTGCCTTCCTAGAGTATACATCTGCTTTTGACTCGGTCCCTAGGGACATCTTATTAAATAAACTTGCAGCTAGTCAAACAGAATGTTGGGCTGTTAACTGGTTACATTCCTATTTCTCAGAAAGAAAGCAGTACACTGTATATAAAGGGAAGTCTTCCACTTCATTGCCTACTCAAGCTGGTGTCCCTCAAGGCGCTGTCCTTTCTCCTTTTCTTTTTTCTTTCTTCTTACATGACTTGCCTCACTATGATGAAATAAACTTTGTGAAGTACGCTGATGATTTAACCGTTTCAATGGCTGTTAACTCCCGGCTAGATTGTACCAAAATAAATAGCTTTGTATCAGCAGTCAGCAAATGGTCTGAGTCTAACGGTCTTAAACTGAATCCTTCTAAGTGTCATACTGTTGATTTCAGCTTAAGATGTAAACGACAGTTAAAAGAAGTCATCGATTCTCATGACAGCTGTAAAATTGACGACAATGATATAGGAATCAAATCAGAAATTAAGTATCTTGGACTCATTCTCTCTTCTGATCTCTCCTGGTCTTCCTATGTCTTAGCAATCTCCAGTAAAATATTCCGCCTGACATTTAACATTAATAAGTTAAGACACTCGGGTATAACTCAACCCCTCCTCTTACAGTTCGTAAACTCTGGCATCCTACCCATTCTTCTTTATTGTTCACCCTTATTCTGCCCTGGTTTGCTTAAAAAAGACCATGTCACAATTCGTAGAATACTGAAGACTGTCAGTAGAGTGAGTGGTGTCCCAGTGGACCACATAGTTAACGTCGTTGTCGATAGGCACTTGACTTCGTGCGATAAATTTGCTAGAGGGATTTTGTCTGACTTGGAGCATCCACTTTACGCTCAGCTTTCACCTTGCATCTCCTCCCCTGGTAGAATAAGGAGTAACTTCAGAAAATTGTATACTCCCACGTCTAACTATAAAAATTCTATGATACCATACTTGGCACGTATTTTATATGATGAAAATAGTGTCAGGCAAGAATTAACTAACCTTTCTTCGTCTAGTAAATAAACAATTTCCTCCATCCATCCTTATATACCTTCAAGTTTTACTTTTGTTATTTCTATTATATTTATGGTCCTGTTACTTCTCTGTTTTTTACTCTCAGAATTGCAAACACCAACTTATCTCTATGACTGCTGTAATCTTTGTTTTTCCCCTAACCATATCATGTAAAGAGAACATTACATTCAATATTTTTAAAAATGCTAGGATTTCTGTACCGCATTGACAATACTGTGTGAAAAAAGCATACGGGAATTGTCACTTGTATTATTGTTATAAGCTTGGTTTTATCATTATTATTGTTATTTCCATTTTAAATGCTGCATGTTTTTGACAACACCTCTATTGTAAATGTGGCAAATTTTCTGTGTCATTAATTTTTATTTAAAACTTGAGGAAATTAGATTCAATATTGTGATTAATGCTGAAAATTCCAATTGTATCACAAGTACAATTTGTGGATGGAAGAAATTCATTATTAATATTAACATTATAAATTATTTGGTTATTGCGAATGCGCAATTCTACGAAACGCTCTGCTTAATCACTCTTCTTCAGGTTCACTCATGTAGTGTCGTGTTCACACACCAGCGGGAAATTCGACGAAACAACTGGTCACGTTTCTGTATGTTACATTTTATTTCAATCCACAAGTCAAGAAAGTTCAGCTGAATTTTGATTTCATGCTCCATTCTGAACTTGATGTTGACGTTTGCGTGAATGTCGATTATTGCACTCCTTATATGGCCATTATTTCCTTTCTGTAGCCACGCTGGATAGTGTTCTTTTACCCTTTTAGACAGGATGCGCGTTGAACGACCGATGTACCTGGCTCCACAGCAACAGGTGAACTGATATATACACATAGAAGTGGTCATGTGCGGAATCTTGTCCTTTGGGTTTCTGCAGATCAGCGGGCGACTGGAGAACACTATTCTTAGTGTTGCCGCAGGGAAAGTTCTTCCTAAAGAGGTGGAAATTCTCCTTCTGAGGACGTCACTAAATAGGTCTCCTTTGAAGTCTAGGTTCATATAAAGTATCTTTTTCGGCACGGATAGTGTCTCTTGCTTTTGGTTTTTCTGTTTGATGTTTTTCTCTACAAATCTTGGTGGGTAGCCATTTTGTATGAAGATTTCTTTCAGGAAGTTTAGTTCTTCTTCCATGGTGTCGGAGCTGCAGATGCGTCTGACGCGAGTGGCAAGGGATTTAATTAGGTTTCTTTTCCGACTGATTGGTACCCAGCTGTAGAAACTTGTTAATTGTCCGTTCCAAGTCGGTTTCCTATAGATTGACCTTCTTAAAGTTCCGTCATCTCTCCTTGTAAGCTCAACATCAAGAAAAGGGATTTTAGATTCATTTTCAGTTTCCAAAGTGAAATTTGTGGCTGGATGGCATTTGTTGAATATTTGCAGTAGTTGATTGAGATCGTGACCGTCATCACAGATGATAAAGATGTCGTCAACATATCTAACGTACAACTGGAAATTGTCGATGGTTGATTTGAGTGGGCCATTCTCGAGGCTTGCCATGAAGCAGTCTGCTAGTAATGGGCCCAGTGGAGATCCCATTGCGATCCCATCTTGTTGTCTGTAAATAATGTCGTTGAATGTGAATTGCGCATTTAGTGTACATCTCAGTAGTAGTTCTTTTAAACAGGTCGTCGGTAATCCGATGTTCAGCTGATTTTCGTCGATATAGTGACAAATATAAGAGACAGTTTCTGTGAGTGGAACGTTGGTAAATAGTGATTCAGTGTCGAGGGAGAGCATAGTTTTGTCCTTTGCATTGATATCTTTAATGTAATCGACGAATTGGAAAGTGTCGCGAAGTGAATGGTGGCACATTCGTTTTCGTACAGGTTCTAAAATGTCAGTGAGCCATTTCGCTATTGAATGGTACGGGGAACCTGACATATCGAGAATTGGACGAAGTGGGAGGTTGGCTCTATGTATCTTTAGCAAGCCATATAGTATTGGTATTGTTGACCCTGTCGGTCGGATCTGATCATAGACTTCATGAGTGATTAACGTTTGGGTTCGCATTCTCTTCAGGACATCGGTGAGTTGCTTTTCAATCTGTTCCGTTTTGTTTCTTTCGTTGGGTGTTTGCGAAAATTTTGTTTTATCTGACAAGATGTTGTTCATTTTCTCAATGTAGTCTTTCTTGTCCATAAGGACTATACCGGCTCCTTTGTCTGACGAGTTATAAGGAGTTCTTCATTTTTAGTTGATTTAGTTCTAAAACAAAATGAAGAACTCCTTATAACTCGTCCAGACAAAGGAGCCGGTATAGTCCTTATGGACAAGAAAGACTACATTGAGAAAATGAACAACATCTTGTCAGATAAAACAAAATTTTCGCAAACACCCAACGAAAGAAACAAAACGGAACAGATTGAAAAGCAACTCACCGATGTCCTGAAGAGAATGCGAACCCAAACGTTAATCACTCATGAAGTCTATGATCAGATCCCACCGACAGGGTCAACAATACCAATACTATATGGCTTGCTAAAGATACATAGAGCCAACCTCCCACTTCGTCCAATTCTCGATATGTCAGGTTCCCCGTACCATTCAATAGCGAAATGGCTCACTGACATTTTAGAACCTGTACGAAAACGAATGTGCCACCATTCACTTCGCGACACTTTCCAATTCGTCGATTACATTAAAGATATCAATGCAAAGGACAAAACTATGCTCTCCCTCGACACTGAATCACTATTTACCAACGTTCCACTCACAGAAACTGTCTCTTATATTTGTCACTATATCGACGAAAATCAGCTGAACATCGGATTACCGACGACCTGTTTAAAAGAACTACTACTGAGATGTACACTAAATGCGCAATTCACATTCAACGACATTATTTACAGACAACAAGATGGGATCGCAATGGGATCTCCACTGGGCCCATTACTAGCAGACTGCTTCATGGCAAGCCTCGAGAATGGCCCACTCAAATCAACCATCGACAATTTCCAGTTGTACGTTAGATATGTTGACGACATCTTTATCATCTGTGATGACGGTCACGATCTCAATCAACTACTGCAAATATTCAACAAATGCCATCCAGCCACAAATTTCACTTTGGAAACTGAAAATGAATCTAAAATCCCTTTTCTTGATGTTGAGCTTACAAGGAGAGATGACGGAACTTTAAGAAGGTCAATCTATAGGAAACCGACTTGGAACGGACAATTAACAAGTTTCTACAGCTGGGTACCAATCAGTCGGAAAAGAAACCTAATTAAATCCCTTGCCACTCGCGTCAGACGCATCTGCAGCTCCGACACCATGGAAGAAGAACTAAACTTCCTGAAAGAAATCTTCATACAAAATGGCTACCCACCAAGATTTGTAGAGAAAAACATCAAACAGAAAAACCAAAAGCAAGAGACACTATCCGTGCCGAAAAAGATACTTTATATGAACCTAGACTTCAAAGGAGACCTATTTAGTGACGTCCTCAGAAGGAGAATTTCCACCTCTTTAGGAAGAACTTTCCCTGCGGCAACACTAAGAATAGTGTTCTCCAGTCGCCCGCTGATCTGCAGAAACCCAAAGGACAAGATTCCGCACATGACCACTTCTATGTGTATATATCAGTTCACCTGTTGCTGTGGAGCCAGGTACATCGGTCGTTCAACGCGCATCCTGTCTAAAAGGGTAAAAGAACACTATCCAGCGTGGCTACAGAAAGGAAATAATGGCCATATAAGGAGTGCAATAATCGAACATCTCGTCATTACTGGTCATTCCATCTCAACGAACGCCTCCTTCAGAATAATCTACAAAGTGAAGAACAACCTTCCAAAGACAGTACGATTCCGTCTTCTTTGCATCGCAGAAGCCCTAGCCATCCAGTTGGAGAAACCAGAACTATGCATACAAAAGAAAATTATCCAACCACTTTTACTCGCATTGTAACTACTCCTTTGATTTGACCTAACTTTTCTTTGTTTGTTTCATTTGACCTTACTTCTGTTTGTATGCTTATTTTTCTAACTTAAAACCCTTGTGTAATTCTGTATATTATTTTGTTTCCATGTACACCCTTTGAGCACAACTCATTCATCTAACTATTCATGCCATTACGTAACTCTTATTTAACAATCATTTATGACAACTCATCACTTTTGTTGCTATCCTCTTATCAACATCCAATTCATCTGAACCTACTAATTGTATTTTCGTTTGACAAATTTAATGTATACACACACACACACAAAATAACCATATATATTTGCAATTGTACAGCTATGAAAATGAATTCGCGGAAAAGAGACTCTTCGCTGAACTATTTATCATTATTATTGTTATTTCCATTTTAAATGCTGCATGTTTTTGACAACACCTCTATTGTAAATGAGGCAAATTTTCTGTGTCATTAATTTTTATTTAAAACTTGAGGAAATTAGATTCAATATTGTGATTAATGCTGAAAATTCCATTTTAACATAACATAACATAACATAAGCTTTATTCCAAATCAGTACTTGTGATACAGAATGGAATTCTCATCATTTTACTACAATATTGCATCCAGTATTTTACATTAACAATAAATAAAGTTCTACATAGATTAACGTTATCTCAACAACATATTAGTATGTCGGTAGCAAAGCCAAAATTAAAGTGTCTGAAGGTGTTAGAAAAGTAGATACTACTAGCATATTTACTGGCGTAAGCGATAGCAAAATGGTCGAGATATACAGAGTGTGAAAGAACGAACAAGAATGTTTTAAGTAGAGTTTGCAAGGAAGAGAGAAACAAAACAGCACATAGCAAAATAAATACAGAATGAAGAGAGAGAAAACGTTGTACCTATAAATGATGTGAGTTGGAAAGACGAGATCCATTGGTTCTACTGACTATTTAATAAGTAAAAGGTTTCATGCATGATGCAGTCTTTATCGCACAGAACACGGGCTGTGAAGGATATCACAAGTACACTAATTGGATGGAAGAAATTCATTAAAAATATTAACATTATAAATTATTTGATTATTGCGAATGCGCAATTCTACGAAATGCTCTGCTTAATCACCCTTCTTCAGGTTCACTCATGTAGTGTCGTGTTCACACACCAGCGGGAAATTCGACGAAACAACTGGTCACGTTTCTGTATGTTACATTTTATTTTCATCCACAAGTCAAGAAAGTTCAGCTGAATTTTGATTTCATGCTCCATTGTCAACTTGATGTTGACGTTTGCGTGAATGTCAACATATCCACTTGGTGAATGTCACCGCATTCAAAGAATACAGTATCTATGACGATTATCTATTGCCTCTAACCTCCTCCATGTCACCGTCAAATCCCTGCGCAACTCGTCATTTCTCATTCGAATTCCGTCAGTGATAGATGAATGAAAGCCTTGCCTTACTCCTGAATTGAGCATCATGAATCACTTGACACTTATCATCGTGATTCAGTTGTTGAATGATTTCGAGGCCTTTTGTTGAAGTTGTTTGTGTTGGTCACCTAGGTAGTTTGGTTAGGCAAACTTTCTCCCAATCATTAGGTAACCCTTCCGCCCATCAAAAGTTTCCACTTGTAGAGTGAGAACTTTGACTTCACTCTCTACATCAGTGCCTCAGAATCAATTCAGTCTCGCAATACAGCAATCCTGGTGGCTCATAAAGCATTCGGCTACTGGAACATAATCAAATGACTCGTAAACTCCGACTTCTGGCAGTTGTTGATGCATATGGCGCAACCACCAGCCAGTGTCATAGGCCAGTATGTGCACTCAGTCCCGACCTTGTGGAAATCACTGTTCAAAACAGGACGAGGTTGCATAGATTTCCAGTGAGAAGTCCTGACCAGTGGGGTCCACCAGGTCAGGAGTAAGTACAAATAATTACCGATGGTATTGGCTGGGGCAAGTGGAGCTCAGGCGACGAGTTGGTAATGGCTGAATGGTCTTCGATCTATCCTTGCAATCGGAAGGTCTAGGATGAGGACTTCAGTGGGTTCATACTTCTGATGGGTCCCAAACTAGGATGACACATCTGTCCAGCACCCTGTACTAGTTTTGAATACTTCCCTAAATAACATCATTCTGTGGTCAAGCTTAAAACAAATCAAATGTCTAGAACCTAACTCTAGAGAACTTATATTTTTTTAGTAATAAATACATAAACACAGAACTCAGATTGGAGTCTTATTTTATCTGAAACTACTAATCTTAAATATATGAATATTAATCCGTCTTCGATTTGTAATAAATCTTACAATTCAGAGAAGTTAGAATTCCTGAGCCATTGGATTTTATTCTCGTAATTTAAAGCTGTTTGGTCCAATTCTCCAGATAGGGTCATGTACTAGTACTGTCAACAGTCTCAAAGTGGGACGAAACAGCCTCTATCAATCCTTGATGAAACTTGAAACCAATGAAATCCCTTCAAACTAACACTAACTAAAATACGGTTTCTGATGTGATTTTAATTCTTCTTCACTGATTAATGCCTTGTAACATTTAATGATTTTATGACTGAAAAAGCAAGAAAAAGTACTCGAGAGTTGATGAAGATTATCAAGCAAGGACGAAACAGCTATCTAATACTACCTGACGGTTTTCTAGTGATTCTCTAACTGACGTCAGCTTATGACGAAATCCAGTAACCAATCAATGAATTCCGCACAAAAACCATAATCGGATTATTTATATTGACACAGAATGTGCAATAATTGATTATTCAGTGATAGATTGTCTATCACAGAATTTGAAAGTAGTTTCTAAAGTCAGAGAGAAATTAGATGATAGTCAACGACTCACCGACTCAAGTGAAGTGACGGTTGGAAATTGAATATTGTGAAAATGAGGTATTCGAGAAAAGAAGCGAGGTGGTCGACAACGTCGACTTGACAAGTGGGCAGAAGGTCAGAACAAAGCATTGACTAGTAAAATATTATAAAATGACGACTGATAATAGTGAATAATTTGTTCAGTGAATCATACACGATCAAAAGCAAACAGTTGGCAAGTTTTAAGCACATACACAGAGTGAGTATGTCATTTTCACATTTCTGTGTATTTAACAGTTGACAAGGGTATCTTTTCATTATAATAAATGTTTTCTTGTATTTCCCAATGGATGAAAAACAAAACGATATTGTCACTTTTACTGACGTTTAGCTATTTAACGCTGCTAATAGCTTCATCAAAGTATTATTAAACCTGAATTAAGAAAATCATGGCATAAATATAACAACGGAAGTCGTCAAAGTAATTCATCGTATCCCACCGAATCTTTCTAATAGAATTCGTATTCGTCTATTGCATACAGCTAAGGCGTTAGACATTCAAACTATTAAACCTAGACTAGGCATTCAAAAGAAGTTCGTACAGCCATTATCCCTACCTTGGCCTATTAGAACATAACCAACTAAAGACTTCTATACCACCTTATTTATATTTTCAACCCCTTTGTTATCATCCCTTAATCTTATCTTCCATATAAACGTGTTACAAGGTCTTGCAGATAGAATGCGTAGACTTACAACAAAACCAGAGGACCAGCGTAGAGAAATAAACGTCCTATCCAAAATGCTACTCGAAAACAACTACCCTAAAGAATTTATAAAAGATAATATAAAAAAGAAAAAATAGGGTAAAACCGGAGAATAACAAGAAGGAAGAATGGAATAAAACAGTCTCAATACCGTATAAAAATGATACATCAGAGGCAGTACAAAGAAACCTCAAAAATATCGGCCAACGAACAACGTTTAAACCGACGAATCTAATCAAAAATAAAGTCAATCCACTGAAAGATCCCATAAAAATGATGGATAAAACAATTTAATTTATAAAATATCTTGTGCTGACTGTCCGACTAAATATGTGGGGCAAACGTCCAGATCACTCAAAATAAGAGTGAATGAACATAAACGCCTGACCAAAGGTCAACCGACAGGGACACAAGCTTACAAGAATCTTGAAAAGAATTCATCGATAGCTGCACATGCATGGGACAAAAACCACAATATCGATTGGAACAATGTGTGTATTCTATAAACTAACATGAACAAATGAAAAGAAAGACTCATAACAGAATCGATATTCATTAAAGTCACATCGGATGCATGTAACAATGGTGACTCAGTACAACTATCAACAACTTCGAATATAATTCTAAATACAAACACATGAATGAACGTGAAATATAACTCTGAACACACACACACACGCACAAAACATGAATGAGCAAAAAAAATTATTTTTTTTTTTTTTTTTTTTTTTTTTTTTTTTTTTTTTTTTTTTTTTTTTTTTTTTTTTTTTTTTTTTTTTTTTTTTTTTTTTTTTTTTTTTTTTTTTTTTTTTTTTTTTTTTTTTTTTTTTTTTTTTTTTTTTTTTTTTTTTTTTTTTTTTTTTTTTTTTTTTTTTTTTTTTTTTTTTTTTTTTTTTTTTTTTTTTTTTTTTTTTTTTTTTTTTTTTTTTTTTTTTTTTTTTTTTTTTTTTTTTTTTTTTTTTTTTTTTTTTTTTTTTTTTTTTTTTTTTTTTTTTTTTTTTTTTTTTTTTTTTTTTTTTTTTTTTTTTTTTTTTTTTTTGGCTATTATTATTAATATGATTACTATTATTATTTTTGATTCCACTTTTTGAAATCACCGTCATATTAGAGTAGAGCCGAAAAAGGAAGATTTTTTTCTAATTGAATTTTATTTGTAAACTTATACATATTAGAGTTAAGCCCGATGAGATTTAATTGTAACCACAATACTGTTCGCTCAAATTTTTTTTTTTTTTTTTTTTTTTTTTTTTTTTTTTTTTTTTTTTTTTTTTTTTTTTTTTTTTTTTTTTTTTTTTTTTTTTTTTTTTTTTTTTTTTTTTTTTTTTTTTTTTTTTTTTTTTTTTTTTTTTTTTTTTTTTTTTTTTTTTTTTTTTTTTTTTTTTTTTTTTTTTTTTTTTTTTTTTTTTTTTTTTTTTTTTTTTTTTTTTTTTTTTTTTTTTTTTTTTTTTTTTTTTTTTTTTTTTTTTTTTTTTTTTTTTTTTTTTTTTTTTTTTTTTTTTTTTTTTTGTGTTGTTCTAAAGAGTTAAGTGGTGAGAAAATAGACATAGGTCAAGTGAAAAGGTCATATTGAGAAACAGAATAACAGTGAAGATCACTAAACTAAATATCAAAGGTACAATAGTACATCTGTTATGGTATCAAAATAAAGTTTACTAACTTGATCATCGTTCGTTAGTCTGGGGCCATTTTTGGTTGTCAAGTTGGTGAATTGGTAAAGATGACAAAATCAAGTGTAGATTGTTGGATTTGATCAGTGTGTAAAATTATAAAAGTAGTGTGTGTTTACATAGTGAGAAAATCATCACGAATGTGATAAGCAAGTTCACTATGTAAGCACACACTAATTTTATAATTTTACACACTGATCAAATCCAACAATCTACACTTGATTTTGTCATCTTTGCCAATTCAGCAACTTGACAACCAAAAATGGCCCCAGACTAACTAACGATGATCAAGTTAGTAAACTTTATTTTGATACCATAACAGATGTACTATTGTACCTTTGATGTATGGTTTAGTGATCTTGAATGTTATTTGGACTTTAGTATATCCTTAATTGGCGGATGGTGACTAGGAGTGGTTTTCAGGATGCGCATTTCGTCGCATTTGGGACTCGTCAACTGGACGTAACTGCATTTCTCAGTGAATGAGTGATGATGTTCCCACCGAGGCTCAAACCCAGTTCCCATAGTTTCAAACGCCAAAGCATTATCCACTAGACCACTTAGGCCACAAGAGTCACTTCTTCTGCAACGGATCATACTAATTTACATGATTTATTTATTTTATATTAGTGACCAGCAGTGGAATCTACCATCCACCAATTAAATACTAATTAAATGCCCAGACATCATCGAAGCATCCGCACAAGAAGCCGACGTGTCAATCTGAGACCGAGCACTTTGGTCCAATCAATCGACGGGAAAATCAAAAATTCAATTCAATAATTAATATGACCCGTTGCACAAGAGGTGGCTCTCGTGGCCCAAGTGGTCTAGTGGATAACGCTTTGGCGTTTGAAACTATGGGTACTGGGTTCGAGCCTCGGTGGGAACATCATCACTCACTGAGAAATGCAGGTACATCCAGATGACTAGTCCCAAATAGGACGAAATGCGCGTTATCCTGGATTCCACTGCTAGCCACCATCCACCAATTAAGGATATACTAAAGTCCAAATAACATTCAAGATCACTAAACCATACATCAAAGGTACAATAGTACATTTGTTATGGTATCAAAATAAAGTTTACTTACTTTTTTGGTTGTCAAGTTGGTGAATTGGTAAAGATGACAAAATCAAGTGTAGATTGTTGGATTTGATCAGTGTGTAAAATTATAAAAGTAGTGTGTGTTTACATAGTGAGAAAATCATCACGAATGTGATAAGCAAGTTCACTATGTAAGCACACACTAATTTTATAATTTTACACACTGATCAAATCCAACAATCTACACTTGATTTTGTCATCTTTGCCAATTCAGCAACTTGACAACCAAAAATGGCCCCAGACTAACTAACGATGATCAAGTTAGTAAACTTTATTTTGATACCATAACAGATGTACTATTGTACCTTTGATGTATGGTTTAGTGATCTTGAATGTTATTTGGACTTTAGTATATCCTTAATTGGCGGATGGTGACTAGGAGTGGTCAGGGATGCGCATTTCGTCGCATTTGGGACTCGTCAACTGGACGTAACTGCATTTCTCAGTGAATGAGTGATGATGTTCCCACCGAGGCTCAAACCCAGTTCCCATAGTTTCAAACGCCAAAGCATTATCCACTAGACCACTTAGGCCACAAGAGTCACTTCTTCTGCAACGGATCATACTAATTTACATGATTTATTTATTTTATATTAGTGACCAGCAGTGGAATCTACCATCCACCAATTAAATACTAATTAAATGCCCAGACATCATCGAAGCATCCGCACAAGAAGCCGACGTGTCAATCTGAGACCGAGCACTTTGGTCCAATCAATCGACGGGAAAATCAAAAATTCAATTCAATAATTAATATGACCCGTTGCACAAGAGGTGGCTCTCGTGGCCCAAGTGGTCTAGTGGATAACGCTTTGGCGTTTGAAACTATGGGTACTGGGTTCGAGCCTCGGTGGGAACATCATCACTCACTGAGAAATGCAGGTACATCCAGATGACTAGTCCCAAATAGGACGAAATGCGCGTTATCCTGGATTCCACTGCTAGCCACCATCCACCAATTAAGGATATACTAAAGTCCAAATAACATTCAAGATCACTAAACCATACATCAAA
Source organism: Trichobilharzia regenti (assembly GCA_944472135.2). Classification (NCBI taxonomy): domain Eukaryota; kingdom Metazoa; phylum Platyhelminthes; class Trematoda; order Strigeidida; family Schistosomatidae; genus Trichobilharzia; species Trichobilharzia regenti. The sequence goes on along the minus strand of OX235264.1, from coordinate 109,151,702 downwards.
GGTACAATAGTACATTTGTTATGGTATCAAAATAAAGTTTACTTACTTTTTTGGTTGTCAAGTTGGTGAATTGGTAAAGATGACAAAATCAAGTGTAGATTGTTGGATTTGATCAGTGTGTAAAATTATAAAAGTAGTGTGTGTTTACATAGTGAGAAAATCATCACGAATGTGATAAGCAAGTTCACTATGTAAGCACACACTACTTTTATAATTTTACACACTGATCAAATCCAACAATCTACACTTGATTTTGTCATCTTTGCCAATTCACCAACTTGACAACCAAAAAAGTAAGTAAACTTTATTTTGATACCATAACAGATGTACTATTGTACCTTTGATGTATGGTTTAGTGATCTTGAATGTTATTTGGACTTTAGTATATCCTTAATTGGTGGATGGTGGCTAGCAGTGGAATCCAGGATAACGCGCATTTCGTCCTATTTGGGACTAGTCATCTGGACGTAACTGCATTTCTCAGTGAATGAGTGATGATGTTCCCACCGAGGCTCGAACCCAGTACCCATAGTTTCAAACGCCAAAGCGTTATCCACTAGACCACTTGGGCCACGAGAGCCACCTCTTGTGCAACGGGTCATATTAATTATTGAATTGAATTTTTGATTTTCCCGTCGATTGATTGGACCAAAGTGCTCGGTCTCAGATTGACACGTCGGCTTCTTGTGCGGATGCTTCGATGATGTCTGGGCATTTAATTAGTATTTAATTGGTGGATGGTAGATTCCACTGCTGGTCACTAATATAAAATAAATAAATCATGTAAATTAGTATGATCCGTTGCAGAAGAAGTGACTCTTGTGGCCTAAGTGGTCTAGTGGATAATGCTTTGGCGTTTGAAACTATGGGAACTGGGTTTGAATCTCAGTGGAAACATCATCACTCACTGAGAAGTGCAGGCACATGCAGCTGACCAGTCCCGTATAGGAAGAAATGCGCATCCAGGATTCCACTGCTAGTAACCATCCACCAATTAAAGACTGATTCAATCCCCAGACATACTCAAAGCATCTGCATAAGAAGTTGAAATGTCCACCTGAGTACAAGCACATAGGTACAATCAATCGACCGGGAAATAAAAAATTCAATTGAATTACAATACGTCATTTTAAATTGACCTCGGTCTATTTTCTCACTCCTTAATTCTTTGTGATATTTATGCCGAGGTTTTCCTAATTCAGGTTTAATAATACTTTGATGAAGCTATTAGCAGCGTTAAATAGCTAAACGTCAGTAAAAGTGACAATATCGTTTTGTTTTTCATCCATTGGGAAATACAAGAAAACATTTATTATAATGAAAAGATACCCTTGTCAACTGTTAAATACACAGAAATGTGAAAATGACATACTCACTCTGTGTATGTGCTTAAAACTTGCCAACTGTTTGCTTTTGATCGTGTATGATTCACTGAACAAATTATTCACTATTATCAGTCGTCATTTTATAATATTTTACTAGTCAATGCTTTGTTCTGACCTTCTGCCCACTTGTCAAGTCGACGTTGTCGACCACCTCGCTTCTTTTCTCGAATACCTCATTTTCACAATATTCAATTTCCAACCGTCACTTCACTTGAGTCGGTGAGTCGTTGACTATCATCTAATTTCTCTCTGACTTTAGAAACTACTTTCAAATTCTGTGATAGACAATCTATCACTGAATAATCAATTATTGCACATTCTGTGTCAATATAAATAATCCGATTATGGTTTTTGTGCGGAATTCATTGATTGGTTACTGGATTTCGTCATAAGCTGACGTCAGTTAGAGAATCACTAGAAAACCGTCAGGTAGTATTAGATAGCTGTTTCGTCCTTGCTTGATAATCTTCATCAACTCTCGAGTACTTTTTCTTGCTTTTTCAGTCATAAAATCATTAAATGTTACAAGGCATTAATCAGTGAAGAAGAATTAAAATCACATCAGAAACCGTATTTTAGTTAGTGTTAGTTTGAAGGGATTTCATTGGTTTCAAGTTTCATCAAAGATTGATAGAGGCTGTTTCGTCCCACTTTGAGACTGTTGACAGTACTAGTACATGACCCTATCTGGAGAATTGGACCAAACAGCTTTAAATTACGAGAATAAAATCCAATGGCTCAGGAATTCTAACTTCTCTGAATTGTAAGATTTATTACAAATCGAAGACGGATTAATATTCATATATTTAAGATTAGTAGTTTCAGATAAAATAAGACTCCAATCTGAGTTCTGTGTTTATGTATTTATTACTAAAAAAATATAAGTTCTCTAGAGTTAGGTTCTAGACATTTGATTTGTTTTAAGCTTGACCACAGAATGATATTATTTAGAGAAGTATTCAAAACTAGTACAGGGTGCTGGACAGATGTGTCATCCTAGTTTGGGACCCATCAGAAGTATGAACCCACTGAAGTCCTCATCCTAGACCTTCCGATTGCAAGGATAGATCGAAGACCATTCAGCCATTACCAACTCGTGGCCTGAGCTCCACTTGCCCCAGCCAATACCATCGGTAATTATTTGTACTTACTCCTGACCTGGTGGACCCCACTGGTCAGGACTTCTCACTGGAAATCTATGCAACCTCGTCCTGTTTTGAACAGTGATTTCCACAAGGTCGGGACTGAGTGCACATACTGGCCTATGACACTGGCTGGTGGTTGCGCCATATGCATCAACAACTGCCAGAAGTCGGAGTTTACGAGTCATTTGATTATGTTCCAGTAGCCGAATGCTTTATGAGCCACCAGGAATGCTGTATTGCGAGACAGAATTCATTCTGAGGCACTGATGTAGAGAGTGAAGTCAAAGTTCTCACTCTACAAGTGGAAACTTTTGATGGGCGGAAGGGTGACCTAATGATTGGGAGAAAGTTTGCCTAACCAAACTACCTAGGTGACCAACACAAACAACTTCAGCAAAAGGCCTCGAAATCATTCAACAACTGAATCCCGATGATAAGTGTCAAGTGATTCATGATGCTCAATTCAGGAGTAAGGCAAGGCTTTCATTCATCTATCACTGACGGAATTCGAATGAGAAATGACGAGTTGCGCAGGGATTTGACGGTGACATGGAGGAGATTAGAGGCAATAGATAATCGTCAGAGATACTGTATTCTTTGAATGCGGTGACATTCAGCAAGTGGATATGTTGACATTCACGCAAACGTCAACATCAAGTTGACAATGGAGCATGAAATCAAAATTCAGCTGAACTTTCTTGACTTGTGGATGAAAATAAAATGTAACATACAGAAACGTGACCAGTTGTTTCGTCGAATTTCCCGCTGGTGTGTGAACACGACACTACATGAGTGAACCTGAAGAAGAGTGATTAAGCAGAGCGTTTCGTAGAATTGCGCATTCACAGTAACAAAATAGTGTATTATAATGAAAGCAGTGATAAATTCATCGCAATATGTCACCCTTATTCCGAAAAGAAGGGGAGAACTAAATAGGCATTGATTTTGCTATTCACATATCAACGTATATGTCCTACGCTCACCATCATCTCTGTCGCACATAACACAAGTGGGAACAAATATGGAAGCATTTGTGTTTTCAGCGTGTAAGAGAAATTGACCGAACACATGCAAGACTGAAAACATTGTAGAAGCGGAGATTAAGTGATACGTAAGCGATTGTTGTAACCTGACAGTGTACAATTCTACCTTATCAAACTCACAAAGTGTCGCTGAACATTTTCATTTTCATTCGGTTCGCCTACTAAACCCGAGTTGTCACACCCACTCTCCATTCCATGCATCCCATGAATTGTTCAATCTGTGACGAGAATTGTTTGGCCACTTCACACTGAACGATGATCATGACATCAGAACCACTTGAATTTGAATTGCATTTCCTAATACTACTGATATCACCTAATGTATTCATCACACGCATGATTCAATTCACTCACATGAGACAGTTTCTTCGAAACCAATTCATATACGAATATACCGCACGACAAAGCTCATTGTTGAGAAAATTATCTCCCTTGAGTGACTTGTTTTCAGTTTAATTTGAATTTAGTAAAAATATACTATGGCGTCCATTGAGGTGGATGGGAACTGGCTGTTGTAATTCGAAGTATCTTCTTCTTAATGGGGTAGTGGATCTATTGGGAATGAGACTATTGTTTTGAAAAGTGCCTTCTTGTGTGTTTTACGATTGCATATTGAATGTGACCGATGTAGAAGTTTGATGTGTGTATGCATCGGTTGAGAGGTATGAAGTATAGGATTAAGCTACCAGTTTGGAAGAGCCTTGTGTCAGTTGCAATGCCACCTCGTTCATGTGATTTTATCACGGTGACAATATGGTTAATCTAGTACGTGTTGAATAAACTAACGAAGGCAGTATGCTTTCGTCTTGTTCACGCTACTGAAGCTTGATCCAGTCAAGTGAAGGAACCTGATGAATGCATATAAAACGAGGTTATTCGGCCGCTTCTACTATCATAGTAATAACCTTGTGGCTTTCTGCCCACCCAATTCTAATTTGCTTCTTTGATCGTATTGACCACTGATATGATGAACTATGATTATGACAACTTATGACTATTTTACCAACATCTTTCGAGTAATACAAAATTGTGTATAAATGTGAATGTACATGTGAAGAAGAAAATGAATCCTCCGAGAAGTCCCACGAATGTTAACATGTTTCATTGCTTTTATGATTGTGTGAACGAAAATCACGTAATTGCCTATCACATTCACAAACTATGTAAGCAAACTATGTAGACTCAATGCAATAAACATGTCGGATGCTACCTGCTTTAAACCGATTGCATAATGTGACTGTCTCGTTTTGACAAATGCGAATTCAAGAAGAATGACATACCTCGTACTGAAATCAGTGATGCACTCAATATCTCAACAAAAAGAAACATTTCATGAATTTGAATGGTAATATTGTATAAACATTTATTAGAGGAGATCTAATCTAGAGAAAAGAGAAGAAGAATAATCGGCATTCAGAAGATCGAGCAGAGCGTTTGAAATAGCACACTTGAAATTATCCCTCAGTGATACCATAGTTACGATATCTGATTTGGTGGCAGCTTCAATTTCGTTTTGCACAATCAAAATTTAATGGCTTGTTGGTTGCATCATTTTACAATCCCTAGAAGGGAAGAAAATGGGAGAAAAAGTTGAAACGAACACATGAATACTCATCAGAACCAGTTTTCTTATCTTCAGTGGCTAATTTCGGAAGGTACAATAGACGATGATCTGTTTCTCGAATCGGAAGCAATTGTGTAGTACTGATGGTAGTTATATTGTCTTTGAAAGAGGTGCTAATCGTCCACAGAAGTTCTTCCATCTGAAGCAGTGTCATTTCATTGAGAAAGAATTCCGGGAAAGTTGAAAGCAATATCCTGTCATTTCAAAAGAATGTCCGGAGGAGTGAATGTGATTTGAACACACACACACTTTATGGACACAGCCGAGTGAGACGACAAATCAGGCCATCACTCAAGAGCAGTCCGACTTGGAAACGATTTCTTGATTGTCTGCGATTGGCATGGAGTATATTATGTGCGCGTCTACGAGGAGGGGAGATGAGGGCCTGTTCGCGGTCGCACAGACAGCTGAATTGGACTTTTCAATACACTTGCTGATTCAGAAGTTCCCCAAGATCATTTCAGGGATTTATCTGTTCACGAGGTTATACATTTTCCTGCTCACACCTACATAGTTTATCACGGAATTTCTTCCGCTATGTCACTAGTACACATAAGGGGGAAATTTGCAAGTAGTAGAGAGGATTTCCGATGTCACATGAGATGCATTCAGCTAACTCCTTGCACGTTTTCAAGTGTCTATTAACAATAACATCAATCAGCTAAGGCAAATACAACACTCCAACAACGCATCTTACAGCCCTTGATGTCCTACCCGATAAAAATTAGTCTGATTTCAGATTTCCGTGCAAGAATACGCGAAGAGAACAATGAAGAAGACTTGGCGGAATATATGAAACGGCGAGAAGATGCCAGAGAAGATGTTGACATGGACCAGGAGAAAGTTTCAACTGTCTCATGTGAAAAGTCAAACGAAATATTTCCTCAGAAATCGTCAAGAAATGAGACGACCAACAGGGATTCGAAGAAATTCTGATGGCGAGATAGGATATATTCCAATGACTCGCTTACACAGTGCTTATACATTCAGTATTAGAGCAATCTGTCTGCGCGAATCTTGTTCATAGCTGAAACTGAAATAAACAGACTGTATGACATTTTGATGGATTTCGTTTGGGAACATTTTGACTGAGACTATTTGTGAACTTCATAAAAGAATGTATTGCTTTGAGAATATTACAGCGCAAAGGATACTGTGACGTTAGTCCGCAGATCATCGACATGTTGAGTGGAATAAGCCGAGATAAGACACATTCGATACGTTCACTTTCAGAGTACAGTCAACAATCAAGCAATCAGTTCGCATGTGTTTCGTTCACATGTGGAACTGAAATCAACAAAATGAATGACACCAAGATGGATTTGTGAGACTGTGTCAACTTCAGTTAGTACTTCAATCATATTAGAGGCATTCAATGAGGAGGAGTCTTCTCAGGTGTTGACTGTCATATATTCGGAAAATTCAGTGAAGTCAGCCTTTGGAGAATACAGATGATCGTGGAAACCTACCATGGACATTGAGAATGTGAAACGCTTCGAGGCACTCATGTTCTCATCAACAAGGCAGTGAAGCGCTCTCAATTGAAAACATTATGTCGAAAACTGCAGTAGCGATTGAAATTATAAAAAACACATCTAGATTCATTCTACCACTACAGCTCATGTTATCAATATTATTAGCATTGTCACCTATTGTTTAAATTTGTTCACTGGAAATACATGAGACTGAAGACAAACTGGCCATTTCACGTGACACCACAAGTACGATACAGTACACATATGACAACAGCAACCTAAAAAGGCCTCATTTCTGCTATGGACGTGGGGTTCATTGGAAAATGCATGTTGTATTCCCGAGAATACGCTGAGTGCATTTGCATCACCATTATCAGCAGATTTAGATGTAACCTTTATCGAAAACTTCAAATGTCGCATAATTCACACTTTAAAAAGACTCACTTTGAACCTAGACGCTTTCCACTTTTGGTTGCCAATTCCTCTTCGGTTAAGGATGTGCCAAATTGAACCTTGTAAGTGCATTTCACATCCTCAACTGTTAGGTTATGCTGTTTGTCCAAAGTGAAATTGATCTTATCAAATTTGACAGTTACTTCATCTTGAAATCAGCAAAAAGACAAATGAATGGTTTAAAGGAAAGGATTGAAATCTCTGCAAGTAGACCTAGTTCATGAATGAAGCGAAATAACAATAATCTGCTGATCCGTTGAGTTTCAAAGGTTGCTTTGTAGAGATCGTCAATGTGGATTTCCAAGTCATTGATACATTTCACGAGGAATACAGAATTCCATTCCACTCACAATCGTCACTCATTTTATGTCAGTAGCAGTCTGTCAGTCCATAACTTTCCTATGGACCTCGAATCACCATGAAAAGTAAATGAGGGATGTCAATCACTCTTCTTTTCGTATTAACAGGCAGAATGTACACTTAATACAGAACAATCAAACTATATTGGAGTGCCTAATTTCTGGGTCTCGAGAACAGCTTCATCGTATTTTCAGGCAGATAAGCAAAGCTCAATCACCGAATTGGCATCCGCAGTGGCTGAATGGTTAACGAGCTGGCTTAAGATGAAACCTGAATTTCTGATTTTGAGCCGTTTTTGGTGATTCCCAAACTAGGCTGTCGAAACAGGTGCACGTGAGTGGTCGCTGCGTTTCACCCGTTCTCCAGAAACATGGTTATCCGTGGTGCCTCTTGCAAACTAGATCTTAAAACGAAGTATTTAACAAATAATGTAACTGCGTATTTTTAGGAGGAAATTGTTTTAAAGACCTTGTGTGGATGGAATCATTTCAGAATCCAGTGGCAAATGTATTCTCACATTCGCTAACCAGCAATATATAGCACCACCACCATCCACTCTCATCACTTGTGCGGATGTGTTCTCACTGTGACCACGAACTGTCACTGGAATTCCAGGTACTCGAGATGTCAGTCAGTCACCAGTGAGAAGCTTCAAGAATTTAGCGAAGCAATTTGTTTCCATAATTAGTCAGAGCGATATCAAACTCAATTGAGTCATTTACAAATATAAAAAAATTAAAAATTACCATTTGGTCCAAGTGTCATTGGGAGAAAGAAGCTTTGTGATCTAATCCTCATCATACTGAGGATGAACAGTCCGACGATCATGATGAGGTGTAGTTTTGACCTCTGAGACACCATCTCACTAAAATTATGTAGGAAAGGAAAAACATGATGATGTAATTTGAAATGAATAACAGAGAGAGATTATCGCTTTTGCTTTCAGTTTCGAGTGTAGTATACGCGTGCAACAGCACATCACAATTATTACTATTCTAAGCAACTCAGTTTTGTTTGGCCACAAGATCGCCGATTATCTCTCATTTCCAAACTCATATCTTTGCCTCAATACCGTCTTCACACCAATGCACCACTCCAGACTTACGAATCGCGATGCAATTTAGCGATGGCGTGGACGAAACTGACTTCTCAAGAGATACTGGAATAATCGGATTCAGCAAACCAATTTGTCTGAATGTAATTCTCTCTAAGTGCCTTTTCGAAAAGTGCTATGCAAATACGATTCAATAATCCGTAAACATGAGCTAAACAGAAAGTCACATCTTTAAATAATTTAAACATACTTCGACGACATGAAATCTTAGCACTATTTTGTCTGTAAAGTATTCACAATGACAAATGTGATCTATCTGACATCACCAATAATCATCAGGAAAGCAAGCGTATCTACATGACGCCGTAAACTACTGACTGATTGATATGAGCCAACCACGAAGTTGTACGAAATTCTAATTGCTTTTCGATCCAAGGGGAAGTCAAAGTGACGTTAACGGTTGATGAGGGTGTTGTTGGATGGTATGTTCAGAATCTAATTCAGCATATAACAGATCTTCATTGAGTCTCGTGTCTTCGTTTTACAGATGAGATATCAAGAAAATTCTTGAAACAGACTTATCACAAATGATCACACAATAAACAGAGACAGCTTTAAATCACGAAGACATTTAATACAGAACTTATGAACGACTGCAGCTATTCGCCTCTACTATTGCAAACAAATGTACAGATTGCCAATGTTTCCACTCTGCACAATACTAGATATGATGAATTGTAAATTACCAGTGGACTGTACAGACACACATATTTTGTTAACGAGAATGCGAAACTTCCTCAGACGGTAATTATATAGTACACAATATATCACATGAATATTCATACCACTGGAACTCACCTGAAATGTGTACTGAATCGTCACTAACTAACTCAACACTGACAGAATATTTTGTAGGACTATTTATACCACTAACACACGACACCATTCCGTTCATTGGTCACTTCTAGGGACCAATCAGAATTCGACTGAATCTGTTTGTATTTGCTTGTGTGACAATCATCAATTCAGTTATAATTTGATTTAACTTGATTCCAGAAAAGGCCAATACAAAATACAGTGACGATATCAAGAAACAGAATCGAAACTGTAGATCATTGCTCAGATTACTGTTTCTATCTGGGCAGATATATGATGTGCGTTAGAAAATGTATATCACACGGGAAAATTGATTATATCACATCAACAAACTGTTACAAGAAGTACGTACGTGGATGTAAACCAGCTTGGTAATAGACGATGTGCTTGATGCTCGTTGTACGAAAGTTGATGCATTTCATAATCCGGGTCTTCCTGTGGATGACTGCATTTGGAACAGCAACACACACTAACACATCAGACAGACGGGACATGAAACTCAATACATCTCAATAACTTCACATTCATCACCACACCTCGTTGTGGAATACTCACTGGAAAGCGCCAACACGTGAAAAGAGGCTAAACATTTCGGTCCGCTTAGTTGATGAGGCAACAAGAGGCATTGAAGCCTAACAGGCAGTCGAAAACCTAGATGACCAACTCGCTGTACAGTATTCTCAAATGCTATTCAACTGTTTTCTGATTGATATCACTCCATGAACCAACTTCAAGTACAAATCAATCCCTTAAACTCAACTTGTGCAAAGAACATCAAAATTGATTGAGAAACGAATGACATTTATAGGACAATCATTTTCCCATTGTATGAATTGTGAGTGACTGAATTTTGAAGCGCACTAATTAGACTCTCTATTATTTTTTCTCGCGGCACTGATTCTGGACGCAAGCACTGACGTAAATTCTTGTCTAGGATTTCAGCTTGCAGCCACTACTCACCACAATATATTCAGCACTACTGAGGTGAATTCACTCACTACACAAGCGACAAGATCGTACAGCGGAGACAACGAATTCCTGAAAATTCGTGTGTAATTATTTCAGCAGTTAGGATCGATTCGGTCGATTCGAATGAAGAGACTCACTTCGAGTGACATTTTCTTATTCTTATTATGACAGTCAGACTACTCAACAAAAATAATTCCGATTGTCTACGTGAAAAAACATGATCAAGTTATTCGTTTGTGAGTGAATGGCTTCATTGGCTGTGGCTTCACCATATATCAGTTTGCATTCATCAATTCTTCCCTCTACGTACTCGAGGAATGTTTCGGTATTGATGTTATTTGTCATGACTGAGTATAATCCCAATATAATAATAATAATCACTTTATTCCACAAGAATAACAATTTACAGCATGGTATTTTCAGCGTTTCTTTTATATGTTGCAATGCTTAACTCTGTTTATAATTATATAAATGTATAAAATGTTAAAATATTGATAGTTAATAGGAAAAAATAAAAAAAACCCAACAAAATCACACCACTTCTAGGTCACAGTGAATAATAAGTAAATAATATAACAATTAACACATGTTTTAATATGCATCATTTCATTTTATAGTTTAGTTATTGATTCAATGTTGTAAAAGTTCTTTTCTGATATTTCTCTCTTCACACAATACTCGTGCCAAATATGGTACGGTCGAATTTTTATATTTTGTAGTACAAGCATAAATGTTTATGAAATTGCTTCTGGTCTTACCCGAAGAGATACAAGGAAACAATTGTGAATAAAGAGGATGTTCACTATCAGATAAGATAACTTTAGCTAAGTGTTTCCAAGAATTCATATGCCTATTGACAACAGTGTCATTTAGTTCAGTCAAAGGGATAGCACTGACCCTACTTACAGCCCTCAATGTTCTTCGTAGTACTATATGGTCTTTCTTGAGTAGCCCAGGGAAGAATAGTGGAGAACAATAAAGAATGATGGGCAAACACATGAATTAATAAATTGTATGATAAGAGATTGGGTTATACCTGAGTGTCTCAACTTCTTTATGTAATAAGTCAGCTGGAAGACTTTCTTAGAAACTATAAGAATATGAGACGACCAGCAAAGGTTTGAAGAGAAACTAATGCCAAGATAAGAAACACTTGACTTACTCTCTATCACGGTACCATCAATATTGCAACAATCATGAGATTGAATCAATCCATGCATGTCTTTTTCACTTCTCAAGCTGAAATCAACAGTGTTACATTTAGTTGGATTTAGTTTAAGACCATTTGAGCCAGACCAATCCTTAAATTCAGCGAAGAAGCCATTCATATGGGAACAATCCGATGTGGAAACTACAGGGACAGAAACGGTCAGATCATCAGCATACTTAATGAAGTTAACTTTGGGTGAGTTCGGAAGGTCATGCAAAAAGAAAGAGAAAAGAAATGGAGAAAGTACTGCACCTTGAGGCACACCACTTTCAGTTAGCTGAGAAGTGGAGAGCTTTCCAGCCAAAACAGTATGCTGTTTCCTATCCTTAAAATAAGAAGACAGCCATCCAGTTGCCCAGGTCTCTGTTTGTGCTGAATTCATCTTGCCTAATAAAAGTGTCCTAGGAACAGAGTCGAAAGCTGCAGTATAGTCTAAAAAAGCTGTTCGAACGAACTTAGCACCCTTATCAAGGCAGGAAACAATATTGTGGTGTAGTACAATGGCTGCATCTAATGTACTTCTTCCACACTTATAAGCAAACTGCTTAGGGTCACTAAAAGCTTTTAAAGAAGGTTTAAGAATATTCAAAAGAAGTTTCTCCATAGTTTTCAAAAAAGGAGATGTTATAGCGACCGGTCTAAACTTTATAACTGCTCCAGAAGATGATTTCTGTACAGGTACAACCTTGATTTCTTTCCAGTCAGCAGGTACCGTTTCCCTGTTAAATGATGCGTTAAAGATTTGAGTAAGAGGATGACACAAGATGTCTGCACACTTTTGAAGAAGAATGCTTGGCACACCATCTGGACCAAGGCTGTGTGTTGAATTTAATGACTTCAAATATAATAGTACATCCTTTTCTTCAAAACCCTGAAAATGACCATTTTCTTGACTAGGTACATCAGGTACAACCATATCAATTTGTTTCTTGATAAATGATTTGTTTAAAGCATTTACATCAGAATAAGCATCAACGGACATTTGTTTTTTACTTGTTAGTTTATTGAAAAGTTTCCAAATGTTTGAAGGATGTTTACATGATAAAAAATTTCATTATATAGTCTGTTCAACCTTTCTATTTCAATTTTTATATGGGTGTTTATTTTACGGACACCAGTTATATCACAATTCTTATACAACTTCTCTTTTTGTCTTCTAAGTTTTTTCAGTTGCAAAGAAGAGATTCTGTCAAAGCTCGAAAACAGTGTTTCATATGGACAGCAAATTTCCAAACAAAACTTCATATAATCGGTTATATTAGAGACAGTAGCATCCAACTTATCGTCAGTAAATAGTTCCCAGTTGGTATCATGCAACATGCTTCTCAATTTTTTTTAATTTTTGATTTACAGCTTGATTCCACACTGTATTTTTGGTACAAGTATGGAATTTTCAGCATGGATATCGGTAGCCCAAATTTTACAGGCCGACCATAGATATCAGGTGTGCGTCGGTGCGGGCTCGAACCCCGTACCATGTGCATGGTCGGCGAGAGTCCTAACCACTCTGCCACCGACGCACGATGCTAGAATGCTGTCATGGGAATATGAACGTTCATGTATCTTCTTTGTTAAATGACTAAACAATTTTCGTTGTAATTTGCCGTACACTTTCGGTAAAATACGAATAATACAGTGGTGAGAATTAAGCAAAGGAGCTCTCCTTCGGGTTTCATATACATCACGGTCATTTATGAAAACCAGGTCTAGTGATTTGTCCAGACGTGTATTAAACTTGACTAGATTCTCATGACCAAGTGAAGTAAGAAAGCTGTGATCACATGAATTAAAATCACCACAGACTATAGACAACGAGTTTCCGAATGCAGGAGCAGCGAATTCAGTAAACTCATCTGCAAACATAACTATATTAGAAAGGCTACAATTGGGTGTTATGTAAATATTTGTCATATATATATAAGAATATTTACTTAAGTGTTTTGGGCGACACCTGACGGTTATGCAATCTATATTGTCATTAGAATAATTGAAGCAAACGTGATTTGATGTAGACCAACTTGTGTTCATAAATGTGGCTACCCCTCCTCCATATTTTTTCTTGGAACTTTTTCTATCTTGGCGAAAAACTTTGTATCCATTTATCGAAACTAGATTATCATCATAATGCTGGTGCAGCCAAGTCTCTTGTATTGCTAAAACGCCAGCATTTCGATAAACATTGGAATACATTAGGGATTGAAGATAATCCATTTTGTTGGACAGGGATCCACAATTAGTGCTAACGAGTTCAGGAACAGTCATTTGATTAATTTGTGCACGTTTCAGTGCACGCTGCCAGCCACAGTGATGCTTTTTTCTCAATTTTTGTGGATGACACAACGCGGTAGGTTGTAATGATTTTAAAAATGCGCGATAATATATAATATCATCAGGACATACTGATGATAAATTAAAACAAAATTAAAAGAGCAAACCAAAGCAATTTTGCAAAATGTTGTAAGGCGGAATTTTTGGTAGCCTTATGTTCAAGCAGGCCGCCGATTAGATTATGTGTGAGAATATCATTGAATCTCGACCGATTTATCTGATGCACTATGCACGGACACTAACACTCATACTGACACTCACACTGACGCTTACGTAGTGTTCACACACATGAAGAACTGACACAAATCTCCAATCTCGTGTTGTGAAAGCATCTGCAGTGAACTCATGGTGAGGCCAGACTGCAGGTCCACCAGGAGTCGAACTCCATTCTTTTTACATAAGCCATAGATATCTCAGTGTGATGCTCAATAGAAAGAAAACAGCCACCACAGGTGTCCGAAACTCGCGCAAACCTGATGCAAAGAAAGCTGAACAAGCCATGGTATTAGACAGAGAACGCAAATACAGTTAACCAAGTAGCCAGCTGAATAGGAACCCAGAAAATACAAACAAAATCTAGACTTCTAGTCGAATTCCAATTTCAACTCACCAGTCAAACGAACAACACAATATATTGATTGATAACACAAAAGGTGAGAGACTGAGAGTAGTTATGCGCCACCAGTCGAATGGTGAATGAACGACTTTACACTCACAGACAGCCTTTCAAAGCGAGAAATAACTAATTATTTCAATGAGTCTATTGACATTCACCTGTGTTAGTTCTTGATTTCGTTGAGTGACTCCATTGTCAATGGCACCTCACAAATGTACAAAATGCATGTGAGTAGATTTTCACTACACAAAATTCCATTCCTTCAACATTTCGTACTTTTCTGGTGAAATTGTCAGTGTGATTGCTCTGTTGCATGAGAGGTATCTGCTGACACGCACCTGCAGGATTACTAGTAAACAATTTCACACAGTTCATTTAATCGTAGGCATATCGGCTCAAAAATCAAACTAAAATCGAACGATTTTGGAAGGAAAGAAAGACACACTTTTGTTCCTCAGATTCGAATTGGTCACCTCCAATTCCACACACACACATTACAGACAATGAGTAACCTCATAATTATCAAGCGATTTTGATTTATTTTTGACGAGTTAGTTTTCATTAATTTATGAGTATTCTCAGTTTGATCGCGGGATGATATCAATAGAGAAAGACATGGAAAATGATGGACAGTATTGGTCACCTGTTTTCAATATCTGTGAACGTTTAAAATCAGAATTTATCTATAGTAAAAATAAAGAGTGCAGTATCAACTTAGTTTCCATCAACTCCAACTAGATTATGTCAAGTCATATGAACTGCGAATGCTATTTGTTATTTGTCATTATCATCATTTATACCATGTTGATATCATGAGTTCCAAGTGAGGCATCACGTGTTCAACTTTTCCACCTTGTTCAGTCCTCATTAGCTGGCGCCACGAATGCTCATAGTTTCTTATCTCTTCCACCTACGATCTCCACTATGTTATCATTGGGCGCTGGCGATATAACTCATCGGATGCCTTGTGATTGGGCCGCTTTTCATTTTTATTACCTCCACTTTATTTGTTGAATTGTAAGTTCCCCGATTCTCTTATTTTCAACTGAGTGTTAATGGCAACTCTGTATTCACTATGTAGACACAGAAAACAGCTTCTGGTGGATGTGTGAAGCAGGCTGATGGAAATGTTTTTCTTGATGCGACACGCAGTCTTCGATATGATATAGCAGAACAAACAAAAGTCAAAATTGTGAGTTTATTACATACCAACTTGCACAAGCCAAACCTTACACGAAAGCTCTGTCTTAAATGACCATTATAGAGCCACTAAAATATATAACACGCGGAATTGTTTTCAAACAGAAACCTGAAATCTGATAGGCGTATCGAGAAGCCTTCAATCACTACTGAACAGTGTCATGAAGTTATCAGGCTCATGACATGACTTCCGTATGCATAACCTGCATGGTACGCTAAATATGTCACTGTAAGCTGCAAGAATTCATATAGAGGTGGATGTGAGTGCACTCGTATAATGGATGATTTACTGGAGAAGCCTGCATAATCTATTCACAGACATCTTCACTACAAGTTTACATATAAAATATGAACGTATATAAAAGCCTCAACAATTATGATGTAATTGATTCTCTTCACAACCGGTGGAGTAATAATACTTTGATTTTGATTAGCTCTGACAAACTTCACTCGAATTCTCAATTTATAGACAATCAGAGAATACGTATATACATTCACACTTGATAAATCTAGTAAAAGGGTTAATGAATGCGTCTGATATGCTCTGACTGATCCGACCGCCAGAATTCAAACACGTCTCTGCCATTTCCGTGGTGCATCGAAACCCCTGGTTCTTTTCGATATCGTCGGCCTGTAATTCTTTCTCCTCTTTAATATTACTGCTTCTTCCCACTAGCAATGATCGTTAAAGGCTGAAATCGGTAGTAACCATCATTCGTGAAATCAACTTGAGAAAGCATCGTGTTAAATCAGGTTACGTTCATGCAGAAGACTTCATGTCAAATTGAACGTGACCGAAAATAACACGTCGCCTAAGTGTTCGTATAATCATAACAATCAAGAGATTGATCAACTAGCACTTTGATCGCTGTCCACTTTGATAGTGGCTGATTTCTGCTTCACACTCAACCGATTGACTCATGTGATGACCTTCTAAGTTGAAAGGTAACAGTGGACGTGATTTTCCGGAAGAGATTTATTAATCCATTTTTGAGAACACGGAAAGAGAAATATTGTGCGTTAGTCGACTGATTGTGTAAAAGTGCGTGATTTGATGATGATGATGATGATGAATGTGATTGTTGAAGTGTATTCAGGTCACTGTGTGCATGTACCAGTTAGCCATGTGAACATCTCCTTGGATGGAAAGCCATTTAGAATTTCGTACGACTTGTTGTCTGTTTCATGTCAATTTGTCAGTTATAGACGGCGTCATGTAGACACGCGTGATTTCTTGAGAACTATTTATGACATCAGAGGAATCATATTTTCGATTGTGAAAAAATCCAGGAACAATGAACAAGGAAATTTGATCTCGTCGATTTGTGTCAGAATGACTTGAAAATTGCGCTTCCGTTCAGCCTATGTATACGGCATACGAGACTGAATTTGTATGCTTCTTTGATGTAAAAATGTAAATGAAAATGTAAAACCGCAACCATACGATATTACTCATGGTTTTTGTGTGAAGAGATAAATGCCTGAAATGATCCTGTGAAACGTCTGAATCAGCAAATGAATTGAAAAGTCCCATTCAGCTGGATTTGCGAACGTCCGCAGACTCTCATCTCCTCCACTCGTACACGCACGCACACACACACACACAATATCCTCCATGTGAATCACAGACAATCAAGTAATCATTTTCAAGTTTGACTGCTCTTGACTGATGGCCTGATGTGTCGTCTCACTCAGCAGTGTCCATTAAATGTGCTTTAGGCAAATTCACTCCCCCGGAGATACTTGTCGAGCAACAGGATTTCGGTGGTAAACTTCCAGGATTCTTCTTGACTGAAAATAACAGATGTCATGATCATCGTTCAGTGTGAAGTGGCAAAACAATTCTCGTCACAGATTGAACAATTCATAGGATGCATGGAATGGAGAGTGGGTGTGACAACTCGGGTTTAGTAGGCGAACCGAATGAAAATGAAAATGTTCAGCGACACTTTGTGAGTTTGATAAGGTAGAATTGTACACTGTCAGGTTACAACAATCGCTTACGTATCACTTAATCTCCGCTTCTACAATGTTTTCAGTCTTGCATGTGTTCGGTCAATTTCTCTTACACGCTGAAAACACAAATGCTTCCATATTTGTTCCCACTTGTGTTATGTGCGACAGAGATGGTGGTGAGCGTAGGACATATACGTTGATATGTGAATAGCAAAATCAATGCCTATTTAGTTCTCCCCTTCTTTTCGGAATAAGGGTGACATATTGCGATGAATTTATCACTGCTTTCATTATGAGCACAAATTTCAGGTCATTATCGACCAAGATTATCTACTTGCATTCTCTATTATACTCAAATATATATTGTAATACTGGTGTAAAAGCATTTCAAGAAACTTGGCTCCACGACTCATATGAGAATAATTTAGTCTCCTTAAGTGGGTTCACAATCTACAGACAAGACCGATGCAGCTCGAAGAAGAAGAGAGGTGGTGGTTTTGCCACTTTTATTAATTCTCAGTGGTCTACTGCCAACAACGTCTGCTTCAAATTCTCAAATGACAATATTGACTGTATAACTGTAAAATGACCACCTAAACACTTACCCAAATACAGCTCCGTTTTGTCACAAATATCTATATCACACCTTGTTGCAGTCCCTCAGAACTATCTAACTTCACTGATGAATTCACTAATTATGCTGCTGCTTCGTTTGGTAACTCCTTATCTATAGTGACTGGCGACATCAACTCCAGCGACTGCAGTTTTATTACATTGCTGGGCCATGAAAATGTTGTTAATTTCCCAACTCGACAAAATACTTCACTTGATTAAGTATTTATAAATGATTCTGGAATATACGAAGCTCGTAAAAGAGCCCCACTCTTCTATTCTGATCATTGTATTGTACGAGTCTTACGCAAAATTTAGGGCAAGTTACACAGTAAAGCCCTCTCAAACTTGTCTAAGAAAGTTGTTCACAGATATTACTCAAATGAGAACGTACATCATCTTAGAATCAGGCTCAGTGACACAAGATGGGATCTGTTTAATGATGATTCACTTGATGACAATATCTCTAATATTACATCCTATCTGAAATTCTGTTTTGAAATCTGCTGTCCAAAAGAAACACTATTTGTCAAATTTGACCGTTTCTCCTCGCCTCAACTTAAAAAGCTTCGTAGAGAGAAGGAAAAACTGTATAAGATGAAAGATAAAAGTGGTGTAAACAGAACTAACTTCTTAATTAAGTCTGAAATGCAGAGGTTGAATGTAATGTATAACCATAAATTCATATCCTGCAAAAATCCTTCTAATATGTGGAAACTATTTAAGGAAATCACTGGTGGTAAGCAGATAAACAATATTCCATATTCTTTTGATGTATGTGCTCTTAACAAATCTTTTATTTACTCTCCCTTAAATGCCATGCTTCCCAGCATCACTTGTGTTAATAACAGCCCCTTTCCAGGTTTTAACACAAATGATGTTCGAAAGTGCCTCAAGTCTCTAAACCCTTCCCAGAGCTCAGGTCCCGATTATATACCTAGTATTATCTTTAAAAAATAATCTGATATTCTGTGTCACCCTCTTACTGATCTATTTAACAAATCTTTTTCCGATAATATTGTGCCTGCCGTTTGGAAGGACATTAAAGTTGCACTCATACCTAAATCTTCCACTGGAGCATGTGTCAAATTTAGACCCATTGCTATTACCTCTCCTTTTTTGAAAACTATGGAGAAATTACTTTTACTTAGTCTTGTACCTTCGCTTAAATCCTTTAATGACCCTAAGCAATTTGCCTATAAACACAGTAGAAGCACTTTAGATGCAGCTGCCGTCTTATATCATAACATTGCTTCCAGTCTAGACAAGGGGGCTAAATTTGTTCGTTGTGCCTTCCTAGACTATACATCTGCTTTCGACTCGGTCCCTAGGGACATCTTATTAAATAAACTTGCTGCTAGTCAAACAGAATGTTGGGCTGTTAACTGGTTACATTCCTATTTCTCAGAAAGAAAGCAGTACACTGTATATAAAGGGAAGTGTTCCACTTCATTGCCTACTCAAGCTGGTGTCCCTCAAGGCGCTGTGCTTTCTCCTTTTCTTTTTTCTTTCTTCTTACATGACTTGCCTCACTATGATGAAATAAACTTTGTGAAGTATGCTGATGATTTAACGGTTTCAATGGCTGTTAACTCCCGGCTAGATTGTACTAAAATAAATAGCTTTCTATCGGAAGTCAGCAAATGGTCTGAGTCTAACGGTCTTAAACTGAATCCTTCTTAGTGTCATACTGTTGATTTCAGCTTAAGATGTAAACGACAGTTAAAAGAAGTCATCGATTCTCATGACAGCTGTAAAATTGACGACAATGATATAGGAATCAAATCAGAAATTAAGTATCTTGGACTCATTCTCTCTTCTGATCTCTCCTGGTCTTCCCATGTCTTAGCAATCTCCAGTAAAATATTCCGCCTGACATTTAACATTAATAAGTTAGGACACTCGGTTATAACTCAACCCCTCCTCTTACAGTTCGTAAACTCTGGCATCCTACCCATTCTTCTTTATTGCTCACCCTTATTCTGCCCTGGTTTGCTTAAAAAAGACTATGTCACAATTCGTAGAATACTGAAGACTGTCAGTAGAGTGAGTGGTGTCCCAGTGGACCACATAGTTAACGTCGTTGTCGATAGGCACTTGACTTCGTGCAATAAATTTGCTAGAGGGATTTTGTCTGACTTGGAGCATCCGCTTTACCCTCAGCTTTCCCCATTGACTATGTGCGGATTCGTAGATTTCTGAAGAAAATAGTGTCAGGCAAGAATTAACTAACCTTTTTTCGTCTAGTAAATAAGCAATTTCCTCTATCCATCCTTATATATCTTCAATTTTTACTTTAGTTATTTCTATTATATTTATGGTCCTGTTACTTCTCTGTTTTTTACTCTCAGAATTGCAAACACCAACTTATCTCTATGACTGCTGTAATCTTTGTTTTTCCCCTAACCATATCATGTAAAGAGAACATTACATTCAATATTTTTAAAATGCTAGGATTTCTATACCGCATTGACAATACTGTGTGAAAAAGCATACGGGAATTGCCACTTGTATTATTATTATAAGCTTGGTTTTATGATTATTATTGTTATTTCCATTTTAAATGATGCATGTTTTTGACAACACCTCTATTGTAAATGTGGCAAATTTTCTGTGTGATTCATTTTTATTTAAAATTTGAGTAAACTAGATTCAATATTGTGCATAATGCTGAAAATTCCATTTTGTATCACAAGTAAACTATTTGCAAGGAAGAAATTCATTATTAATATTAACATTAAAAATTATTTGGTTATTGCGAATGCGCAATTCTACGAAACGCTCTGCTTAATCACTCTTCTTCAGGTTCACTCATGTAGTGTCGTGTTCACACGTCAGCGGGAAATTCGACGAAACAACTGGTCACGTTTCTGTATGTTACATTTTATTTTCATCCACAAGTCAAGAAAGTTCAGCTGAATTTTGATTTCATGCTCCATTGTGAACTTGATGTTGACGTTTGCGTGAATGTCAACATATCCACTTGGTGAATGTCACCGCATTCAAAGAATACAGTATCTATGACGATTATCTATTGCCTCTAATCTCCTCCATGTCACCGTCAAATCCCTGCGCAACTCGTCATTTCTCATTCGAATTCCGTCAGTGATAGATGAATGAAAGCCTTGCCTTACTCCTGAATTGAGCATCATGAATCACTTGACACTTATCATCGGGATTCAGTTGTTGAATGATTTCGAGGCCTTTTGCTGAAGTTGTTTGTGTTGGTCACCTAGGTAGTTTGGTTAGGCAAACTTTCTCCCAATCATTAGGTCACCCTTCCGCCCATCAAAAGTTTCCACTTGTAGAGTGAGAACTTTGACTTCACTCTCTACATCAGTGCCTCAGAATGAATTCTGTCTCGCAATACAGCAATCCTGGTGGCTCATAAAGCATTCGGCTACTGGAACATAATCAAATGACTCGTAAACTCCGACTTCTGGCAGTTGTTGATGCATATGGCGCAACCACCAGCCAGTGTCATAGGCCAGTATGTGCACTCAGTCCCGACCTTGTGGAAATCACTGTTCAAAACAGGACGAGGTTGCATAGATTTCCAGTGAGAAGTCCTGACCAGTGGGGTCCACCAGGTCAGGAGTAAGTACAAATAATTACCGATGGTATTGGCTGGGGCAAGTGGAGCTCAGGCCACGAGTTGGTAATGGCTGAATGGTCTTCGATCTATCCTTGCAATCGGAAGGTCTAGGATGAGGACTTCAGTGGGTTCATACTTCTGATGGGTCCCAAACTAGGATGAAACATCTGTCCAGCACCCTATACTAGTTTTGAATACTTCTCTAAATAATATCATTCTGTGGTCAAGCTTAAAACAAATCAAATGTCTAGAACCTAACTCTAGAGAACTTATATTTTTTTAGTAATAAATACATAAACACAGAACTCAGATTGGAGTCTGATTATATCTGAAACTACTAATCTTAAATAAATGAATATTAATCCATCTTCGATTTGTAATAAATCTTACAATTCAGAGGAGTTAGAATTCCTGAGCCATTGGATTCCATTCTCGTAATTTAAAGCTGTTTGGTCCAATTCTCCAGATAGGGTCATGTACTAGTACTGTCAACAGTCTCAAAGTGGGACGAAACAGCCTCTATCAATCTTTGATGAAACTTGAAACCAATGAAATCCCTTCAAACTAACACTAACTAAAATACGGTTTCTGATGTGATTTTAATTCTTCTTCACTGATTAATGCCTTGTAACATTTAATGATTTTATGACTGAAAAAGCAAGAAAAAGTACTCGAGAGTTGATGAAGATTATCAAGCAAGGACGAAACAGCTATCTAATACTAACTGACGGTTTTCTAGTGATTCTCTAACTGATGTCAGCTTATGACGAAATCCAGTAACCAATCAATGAATTCCGCACAAAAACCATAATCGGATTATTTATATTGACACAGAATGTGCAATAATTGATTATTCAGTGATAGATTGTCTATCACAGAATTTGAAAGTGGTTTCTAAAGTCAGAGAGAAATTAGATGATAGTCAACGACTCACCGACTCAAGTGAAGTGACGGTTCGAAATTGAATATTGTGAAAATGAGGTATTCGAGAAAAGAAGCGAGGTGGTCGACAACGTCGACTTGACAAGTGGGCAGAAGGTCAGAACAAAGCATTGACTAGTAAAATATTATAAAATGACGACTGATAATAGTGAATAATTTGTTCAGTGAATCATACACGATCAAAAACAAACAGTTGACAAGTTTTAAGCACATACACAGAGTGAGTATGTCATTTTCACATTTCTGTGTATTTAACAGTTGACAAGGGTATCTTTTCATTATAATAAATGTTTTCTTGTATTTCCCAATGGATGAAAAACAAAACGATATTGTCACTTTTACTGACGTTTAGCTATTTAACGCTGCTAATAGCTTCATCAAAGTATTATTAAACCTGAATTAAGAAAATCATGGCATAAATATAACAACGGAAGTCGTCAAAGTAATTCATCGTATCCCACCGAATCTTTCTAATAGAATTCGTATTCGTCTATTGCATACAGCTGAGGCGTTAGACATTCGAACTATTAAACCTAAACTAGGCATTCAAAAGAAGTTCGTACAGCCATTATCCCTCCCTTGGCCTATTAGAACATAACCAACTAAAGACTTCTATACCACCTTATTTATATTTTCAACCCCTTTGTTATCATCCCTTAATCTTATCTTCCATATAAACGTGTTACAAGGTCTTGCAGATAGAATGCGTAGACTTACAACAAAACCAGAGGACCAGCGTAAAGAAATAAACGTCCTATCCAAAATGCCACTCGAAAACAACTACCCTAAAGAATTTATAAAAGATAATATAAAAAAGAAAAAATAGGGTAAAACCGGAGAATAACAAGAAGGAAGAATGGAAAAAAACAGTCTCAATACCGTATAAAAATGATACATCAGAGGCAGTACAAAGAAACCTCAAAAATATCGGCCAACGAACAACGTTTAAACCGACGAATCTAATCAAAAATAAAGTCAATCCACTGAAAGATCTCATAAAAATGATGGATAAAAACAATTTAATTTATGAAATATCTTGTGCTGACTGTCCGACTAAATATGTGGGGCAAACGTCCAGATCACTCAAAATAAGAGTGAATGAACATAAACGCCTGACCAAAGGTCAACCGACAGGGACACAAGCTTACAAGAATCTTGAAAAGAATTCATCGATAGCTGCACATGCATGGGACAAAAACCACAATATCGATTGGAACAATGTGTGTATTCTATAAACTAACATGAACAAATGAAAAGAAAGACTCATAACAGAATCGATATTCATTAAAGTCACATCGGATGCATGTAACAAGGGTGACTCAGTACAACTATCAACAACTTCGAATATAATTCTAAATACAAACACATGAATGAACGTGAAATATAACTCTGAACATACACACACACAAAACACGAATGAGCAAAATAAATTATAATAATGAACTATATATATGAGTATTATTATTTTTATTGCTCCCTTGGTTTCCTAGTGGAACATAGGGCTTCAACTGCACGTCTCCATGTTTTTCTGTCTTCTGCTGTACTTTTCGCCTGCATCCCTGTTAATCCATATTCTTTCAACTCCTTTTCACACGATCTCCTCCATATCAACTTTGGACGCCCCACACGCCACTTCCCTTTCGGGTTCCACTCTAGGGCTTGGCGCGCGATGACGCCCAGCGGTCTCCTCAGCGAGTGTCCTATCCATCTCCACTTTCTCCTGCATATTTGTTGGGCGATTGGTTCTTGCTTTGTTTGTTCCCATATTTTCTTGTTGATGATTCTTTCCGGCCCGGCCATCTGATCTTCACTATAGAGCCAGCGAAGACAGTTGTTAATAAAGGTCTGCAACAGGCTGTTGGAAATATTCTTTGTGACCCGCCCGCCAAGTTTCTGATCCGTATAGAAGAACTGACTGACTTTACGTTTGTATTGAAAATCCGACTGAATTTTGTTGGTGATGCTGAGTGACGAAGATTTCCAGATTGATTTCAGGCTGATGAATGTGTTTCTCGCCTTCCCGATTCTCGCTCGATTTGACATCCTCGTCCGCTCCTCCTGTAGTTGAGACAATACTTCCTAGATAAGTGAATGAAGTGACCTCTTTCAAATCCCTCCCGTTGATGGTGATTGACGTTGGATGTTGTTGCTGTTGTTGGTTGGTTATTTTCATAACCTCCGTCTTGTCTATGTTTACCTGGAGTCCTGCCTTTGCTGCTTCTTCGACCAGTTTGTCGGTTTCCGCTTGTAAGTCTTCGATTTTGTGTGACATCAAACATAAATCATCCACGCGCGAAATCCAGGTCTTCTAGGTTCTTCACGTCGCTCGGTCCAGGATATTCCTGTCTTCTCGTTTTCCACTGTCTGACGCATAATCCAGTCAGTCCACCACAATTAGGAATATCATTGGTGATAGTAAGAACCCTTGTCTGACTCCTGTGTTTACTCCAAACGCCTCGCTGAGTCTTCCGTTGTGGATCACTTGGCAGATGCTGTTGTCGTACTGCTGTTGAATAAGGTTGATGAATATTTGGGGTACTCCGTAGTACTCGAGTAATTTCCAAACTACTTCACGATCAACGCTGTCGAAGGCCTTCTCAAAGTCTATAAAGTTGAGGTAGAGGTTTGATTGCCATTCCATGCTTTGTTCGACGATGATGCGAAGAGTTGCAATTTGGTCAGTACATGATTTGCCTTTCCGGAATCCAGCTTGTTCTGGTCGGAGTTCTGTCTCCAGTGCGTCCTTTATTCTCTCCAGGATGATGCGACTCAGGATTTTACTTGGCGTCGACAGGAGCATGACTCCTCGCCAGTTCTTGCAGAGTGAGGCGTAAGTCGCCCTTCTTTGGTAGTTTCACGAGGTAACCTTTACTCCAGTCAGTAGGCACCTTTCCCTCCTTCCAGACCTTTTGCAATAATGGAGTCAGCATGTCTGCTGTCGTCTCTAGGTCCGCTTTCAGTGCTTCAGGGGGTATTCCATCTGGTCCGGCTGTTTTTCCAGCTTTCAGAAGTTTGATTGCGTTCAAGACTTCAGCTCTCGTTGGAGGATTGGTGTCAACATGCAGTTGTGTGCGCGCTGATGTTGGTATTTCTGGACGGGTTGCAGGTGATGGTCGGTTCAGTAGTCCTTTGAAGTGATCCGCCCATTGTTTAATCTGTTTTTCTTCCTTGGTAATTGGGTTCCCTTGGCTGTCGTTTATGGGTTTCACTTGTGTTGG
Source organism: Trichobilharzia regenti (assembly GCA_944472135.2). Taxonomy (NCBI): domain Eukaryota; kingdom Metazoa; phylum Platyhelminthes; class Trematoda; order Strigeidida; family Schistosomatidae; genus Trichobilharzia; species Trichobilharzia regenti. The sequence goes on along the minus strand of OX235264.1, from coordinate 109,125,641 downwards.
TCTCTTCCCGAATAGGGATTCGGTTATCTGATATAATGTCCTCAGGTCTCTGTTGCCTGCTGCCTTTTCAGCTTCAGTAGCTAGATTGTCGTAGAATCGTCTTTTGTCCTTCCTAGCACTTTTCTTCACTTCTTTGTCCAGTGCTTTGTAAGTTGAGCTCATCGTCTCCTTCTCCTGTCCGTCCTTGCATTGAATCATTTTCCCTTTCACCGTTCTCCTCTCTTCTATTAATTTCCAAGTGTCCGTTGAGAGCCATTCCTTGTCTTGTCTCTTCTTTCTTCCTAGAACCGTTGAACACGTTTCTTTGAGAATCGCCTTCAGAGACTTCCAATGTTCTTCCACGCATGATTCTTCAGTGCTGTCGCGTAGTGTTTCCTGCTTTGCTCTGACAGTTGCAGTGAAGGTGTCTTTTGTGGTTGTGTCCTTCAGTAATTGAGTGTTGAACTTGCATTGTGGCCTATCCCCAGCTATCCTCGAGGCTTTTAGCTTCACCTTGAAAGTCCCTTCTACTGGATAGTGGTCTGAACCCACATCTGCTCCTCTCCTTGACCTTGTGTCCAGTAGGCTCCGTCTCCACTTTCTTGAAATTGAGATGAAGTCTATTTGATTCTTGGTGTTTCCATCTGGTGAAATCCATGTCGTCTTGTGTATATCCTAGTGTTGGAACACACTGCCACCAATCACCAAATCATTGAAGGCGCAGAAGTCTGAGAAGAGTTCACCATTGTCGTTCATTTCGCCGAGGGCCTCACGTCCCATGGTGAGTTCTCTTCCTGTGTTGTCTCCTCCCAGCTTCGCATTCATGTCGCCCATCAGGATTTTGATATCACCATTTGGGACGCTGTCCATTATTGCTTGTAGTTGTCTGTAGAACGCCTCCTTCTTCTCTTGTTCTGAGACGTTTGTAGGCGCATAAAATTGAATGACTGTAACTTTCCTTCCTTTTGAGTTGAACCTGGCTGTCATTATCCTGGAGGAGATTGGTTACCTCTGCATGAGAGCTTTGGTTGCTGTTGGTGACATCATGATGGCCACTCCCTCGGTGTGCTCATGGTTGTCCACTAGGTGGCCGGAATAGATTACTGTCTCTGCAGTAGGCAGTTGGCACCTTCCAGTTCCGTTCCATCTGCTTTCGCAGATTCCCAACACTTCTATTCAGTACCTTCTCATTTCAGCGGCTATCTGGGCAGCATTTCCAGTTTCATACATTGTGCGAACATTCCAAGTAACCATCCTTACTTTTGCTTTCAAAGAAAGAAGGCACATGGGCTGACTGGCTTCCCGAAGGCTTTCACCAGCCTGCGTCATTTCACTTCCCCGATTCCAGCGAAAATTAAGGCTATTGCTTATGATTTTAGAATCTATAATATATGTATTCGTTGAAGTTTCTGTAGCGATTTTGTTGTTTTACAGATGTGGAGTTTTTTTTTTCACGACCCAAAATTCCAACATTAACCAGGCCTGTGTTCGGCAAGTAAACTAGTATAAATATGTATATGTATGTATATATATATATATATATTATAGTATACATAGTATATATATAAGTACAAATCATAAATGTGTGAATAAAACAATTCCAACAGTGGTGTGAACACGGGCAGTATTAACTTTGCTCGAAATATTACCAATAACAAAACTTATCATTGTGTGTAAACTATTGAAATATAATTATACTTTATTTGTGTTTCATTTCCTCCCCTTACAATCTAAAATTACTTAATCGGTTCATTTGTTTTTACTAGCCTTTATCGACTACTTCCATCTGAACATTTGTTTGTTCGTGTAATCATACTGTGTTTTTCATCATTCGTGTTATCACTGATTGCCTCACTTTTTCATCCTTATTATTGATAAGACGATTATTATTATTATTATCGTTACTACTATTATGACTGATTGCACAATTTGTATTCACCATCGTATTATCCTATAGACAAAACACCATGATTGGTCTATATTTGAATTTTGCTTGTAAACTTATACATATTAGAGTTAAGCCCGATGAGATCTAATTGAAACCACAATACTGTTCGCTTAAATGTGTTGTTCTAAAGAGTTAAGAGGTGAGAAGATAGACTTAGGTCAAGTTAAAAGGTCATATTGAGAAACAGAATAACAGTGAAGATGACTAAACTATATATCAAAGGTACAATAGTACATCTGTTATGGTATCAAAATAAAGTTTACTAACTTAATAATAATAATAATTGCTTTATTCCAAAAACAGTACTCATGATACAGCAAAGAATTTTCAGCATTCAGTACAATATTGCATCTAATTTACTCAAAAACGACAAAAAAAATTAAAAATACACCATACATTATAGTAATAAAACGATTGTTATAGCAGGTACGTAGCAAAATACTGTGTGCCATACGGAGAAAAATATGTATAAAGTACAAAATTGTAGTAATAATAATACCAATTAATATAAAATAGCAGAGTAACGATTTAAACGATAGAAAGTGTAACACCATAAAATACAGAAAGATGAGCGATAAAAGGGTCGATTCACCGTGCTAATTACATAGTAACTTGTAAGTTTCACGTCTAACAGAGTCTTCATCACATAAAGTACGCGCTAAATAGGGTATTGTAGAATTTCTATACTTAGTAGTACGAGCATATATCTTTTTATATTGACTTCTCGTCCTACCTGATGAGATACAAGGGGACAGGTGTGAATAAAGGGGGTGCAGAGGGTCTGACATTATAGCCTTTGCCCATTTCGTACAGGAATTTATATGCCTCTCGACTATAGTATTAGCGAGCACATGCAGTGGCAGACCACAAGCTCTACTCACAGCATTTAATACTCTTCGTAATATGATATAATCTTTTTTGAGCAGCCCAGGAAAGATTAATGGAGAGCAGTAGAGTACAATAGGTAAAATACAGGAGTTTAAAAATTGCAAAACTAAAGGTTGGTTGATACCTGATTGTCTTAACTTTTTAATGTAGAAGGAAAGACGAAACATTTACTTAGAGATAATAAGATATGGGATGACCATGAAAGGTCAGAGGAAAAAACTAGTCCAAGGTATTTAATACTTGATTTGGTTTCAATTTCCGTGCCATCTATGCTACAGGGATCATGCGAGCTAACTAGTTCATGTAAGTCACGTCGATGCTTGAAAGTAAAGTCAAGCGCCTGACATTTTGAAGGATTTAATATAAGACCATTTGACTTGGACCAGTTGTTGATGTCCAACAGAAAGCTATTAAGTTTGGAGCTGTCAGACTCGGAAGTGATAGGCAGTGATACAGTCAGATCATCTGCATATTTGACAAAGTTAGTTTCGTTTGAATGAGGTAGGTCATGTAGGAAGAAAGAAAAAAGAAAAGGAGAGAGGACAGCACCTTGTGGAACACCGGATTTTGTAAGCGAGGTAGAAGAAGATTTGCCGTTATATACAGTATACTGCATTCTATCAGAAAAATAGGAATGCAACCAACTCTTAGCCCAGGATCCTGTTTGTGTTAACGATAGCTTATTTAGCCAAAGGTCCCTAGGTACAGAGTCAAAAGCAGATGTGTAGTCTAAGAAAGCACTACGAACATATTTAGCACCTTTTTCTAAACAAGATACAACATTGTGATATAAGACAACCGCAGCATCCAAGGTAATTCTACCATGTTTGTATGCAAATTGTTTAGGATCATTAAAAGGTTTCAAAGCAGGTTCAAGACGAAGTAAAAGTAATTTTTCCATCAATTTTAAAAAGGGGGAAGTAATTGTAATGGGCCGAAATTTAATTTATTTCGAGCAAAGTTAATGCCCGTGTTCACACCACTGTTGGAATTGTTTTATTCACACATTTATGATTTGTACTCATATATATAGTTCATTATTATTATTTATTTTGCTCATTCGTGTTTTGTGTGTGTATGTTCAGAGTTATATTTCACGTTCATTCATGTGTTTGTATTTAGAATTATATTCGAAGTTGTTGATAGTTGTACTGAGTCACCCTTGTTACATGCATCCGATGTGACTTTAATGAATATCGATTCTGTTATGAGTCTTTCTTTTCATTTGTTCATGTTAGTTTATAGAATACACACATTGTTCCAATCGATATTGTGGTTTTTGTCCCATGCATGTGCAGCTATCGATGAATTCTTTTCAAGATTCTTGTAAGCTTGTGTCCCTGTCGGTTGACCTTTGGTCAGGCGTTTATGTTCATTCACTCTTATTTTGAGTGATCTGGACGTTTGCCCCACATATTTAGTCGGACAGTCAGCACAAGATATTTCATAAATTAAATTGTTTTTATCCATCATTTTTATGAGATCTTTCAGTGGATTGACTTTATTTTTGATTAGATTCATCGGTTTAAACGTTGTTCGTTGGCCGATATTTTTGAGGTTTCTTTGTACTGCCTCTGATGTCTAATTTTTATACGGTATTGAGACTGTTTTTTTCCATTCTTCCTTCTTGTTATTCTCCGGTTTTACCCTATTTTTTCTTTTTTATATTATCTCTCACAAATTCTTTAGGGTAGTTGTTTTCGAGTGGCATTTTGGATAGGACGTTTATTTCTTTACGCTGGTCCTCTGGTTTTGTTGTAAGTCTACGCATTCTATCTGCAAGACCTTGTAACACGTTTATATGGAAGATAAGATTAAGGGATGATAACAAAGGGGTTGAAAATATAAATAAGGTGGTATAGAAGTCTTTAGTTGGTTATGTTCTAATAGGCCAAGGGAGGGATAATGGCTGTACGAACTTCTTTTGAATGCCTAGTCTAGGTTTAATAGTTTGAATGTCTAACGCCTCAGCTGTATGCAATAGACGAATACGAATTCTATTAGAAAGATTCGGTGGGATACGATGAATTACTTTGACGACTTCCGTTGTTATATTTATGCCATGATTTTCTTAATTCAGGTTTAATAATACTTTGATGAAGCTATTAGCAGCGTTAAATAGCTAAACGTCAGTAAAAGTGACAATATCGTTTTGTTTTTCATCCATTGGGAAATACAAGAAAACATTTATTATAATGAAAAGATACCCTTGTCAACTGTTAAATACACAGAAATGTGAAAATGACATACTCACTCTGTGTATGTGCTTAAAACTTGTCAACTGTTTGTTTTTGATCGTGTATGATTCACTGAACAAATTATTCACTATTATCAGTCGTCATTTTATAATATTTTACTAGTCAATGCTTTGTTCTGACCTTCTGCCCACTTGTCAAGTCGACGTTGTCGACCACCTCGCTTCTTTTCTCGAATACCTCATTTTCACAATATTCAATTTCGAACCGTCACTTCACTTGAGTCGGTGAGTCGTTGACTATCATCTAATTTCTCCCTGACTTTAGAAACCACTTTCAAGTTCTGTGATAGAGAATCTATCACTAAATAATCAATTATTGCACATTCTGTGTCAATATAAATAATCCGATTATGGTTTTTGTGCGGAATTCATTGATTGGATACTGGATTTCGTCATAAGCTGACGTCAGTTAGAGAATCACTAGAAAACCGTCAGTTAGTATTAGATAGCTGTTTCGTCCTTGCTTGATAATCTCCATCAACTCTCGAGTACTTTTTCTTGCTTTTTCAGTCATAAAATCATTAAATGTTGCAAGGCATTAATCAGTGAAGAAGAATTAAAATCACATCAGAAACCGTATTTTAGTTAGTGTTAGTTTGAAGGGATTTCATTGGTTTCAAGTTTCATCAAAGGTTGATAGAGGCTGTTTCGTCCCACTTTGAGACTGTTGACAGTACTAGTACATGACCCTATCTGGAGAATTGGACCAAACAGCTTTAAATTACGAGAATGGAATCCAATGGCTCAGGAATTCTAACTCCTCTGAATTGTAAGATTTATTACAAATCGAAGATGGATCAATATTCATTTATTTAAGATTAGTAGTTTCAGATATAATCAGACTCCAATCTGAGTTCTGTGTTTATGTATTGGTTACTAAAAAAATATAAGTTCTCTAGAGTTAGGTTCTAGACATTTGATTTGTTTTAAGCTTGACCACAGAATGATATTATTTAGATTCTCTAAATAATAATAATAAGTATTGCGCATTCGCAATAACCAAATAATTTTTAATGTTAATATTAATAATGAATTTCTTCCATGCAAAAAGTTTATTTGTGATATAAAATGGTGTTTTCAGCATTATTCACAATATTGAATCTAGTTTACTCAAATTTTAAATAAAAATGAATCACACAGAAAATTTGCCACATTTACAATAGAGGTGTTGTCAAAAACATGCATCATTTAAAATGGAAATAACAATAATAATCATAAAACCAAGCTTATAATAATAATACAAGTGGCAATTCCCGTATGCTTTTTCACACAGTATTGTCAATGCGGTATAGAAATCCTAGCATTTTAAAAATATTGAATGTAATGTTCTCTTTACATGATATGGTTAGGGGAAAAACAAAGATTACAGCAGTCATAGAGATAAGTTGGTGTTTGCAATTCTGAGAGTAAAAAACAGAGAAGTAACAGGACCATAAATATAATAGAAATAACTAAAGTAAAAATTGAAGATATATAAGGATGGATAGAGGAAATTGCTTATTTACTAGACGAAAAAAGGTTAGTTAATTCTTGCCTGACACTATTTTCTTCAGAAATCTACGAATCCGCACATAGTCAATGGGGAAAGCTGAGGGTAAAGCGGATGCTCCAAGTCAGACAAAATCCCTCTAGCAAATTTATTGCACGAAGTCAAGTGCCTATCGACAACGACGTTAACTATGTGGTCCACTGGGACACCACTCACTCTACTGACAGTCTTCAGTATTCTACGAATTGTGACATAGTCTTTTTTAAGCAAACCAGGGCAGAATAAGGGTGAGCAATAAAGAAGAATGGGTAGGATGCCAGAGTTTACGAACTGTAAGAGGAGGGGTTGAGTTATACCCGAGTGTCTTAACTTATTAATGTTAAATGTCAGGCGGAATATTTTACTGGAGATTGCTAAGACATGGGAAGACCAGGAGAGATCAGAAGAGAGAATGAGTCCAAGATACTTAATTTCTGATTTGATTCCTATATGGTTGTCGTCAATTTTACAGCTGTCATGAGAATCGATGACTTGTTTTAACTGTCGTTTACATCTTAAGCTGAAATCAACAGTATGACACTAAGAAGGATTCAGTTTAAGACCGTTAGACTCAGACCATTTGCTGACTTCCGATAGAAAGCTATTTATTTTAGTACAATCTAGCCGGGAGTTAACAGCCATTGAAACCGTTAAATCATCAGCAAACTTCACAAAGTTTATTTCATCATAGTGAGGCAAGTCATGTAAGAAGAAAGAAAAAAGAATAGGAGAAAGAACAGCACCTTGAGGGACACCAGCTTGAGTAGGCAATGAAGTGGAAGACTTCCCTTTATATACAGTGTACTGCTTTCTATCTGAGAAATAGGAATGTAACCAGTTAACAGCCCAACATTCTGTTTGACTAGCAGCAAGTTTATTTAATAAGATGTCCCTAGGGACCGAGTCGAAAGCAGATGTATAGTCTAGGAAGGCACAACGAACAAATTTAGCCCCCTTGTCTAGACTGGAAGCAATGTTATGATATAAGACGGCAGCTGCATCTAAAGTGCTTCTACTGTGTTTATAGGCAAATTGCTTAGGGTCATTAAAGGATTTAAGCGAAGGTACAAGACTAAGTAAAAGTAATTTCTCCATAGTTTTCAAAAAAGGAGAGGTAATAGCAATGGGTCTAAATTTGACACATGCTCCAGTGGAAGATTTAGGTATGAGTGCAACTTTAATGTCCTTCCAAACGGCAGGCACAATATTATCGGAAAAAGATTTGTTAAATAGATCAGTAAGAGGGTGACACAGAATATCAGAACATTTTTTAAAGATAATACTAGGTATATAATCGGGACCTGAGCTCTGGGAAGGGTTTAGAGACTTGAGGCACTTTCGAACATCATTTGTGTTAAAACCTGGAAAGGGGCTGTTATTAACACAAGTGATGCTGGGAAGCATGGCATTTAAGGGAGAGTAAATAAAAGATTTGTTAAGAGCACATACATCAAAAGAATATGGAATATTGTTTATCTGCTTACCACCAGTGATTTCCCTAAATAGTTTCCACATATTAGAAGGATTTTTGCAGGATATGAATTTATGGTTATATATTACATTCAACCTCTGCATTTCAGACTTAATTAAGAAGTTAGTTCTGTTTACACCACTTTTATCTTTCATCTTATACAGTTTTTCCTTCTCTCTACGAAGCTTTTTAAGTTGAGGCGAGGAGAAACGGTCAAATTTGACAAATAGTGTTTCTTTTGGACAGCAGATTTCAAAACAGAATTTCAGATAGGATGTAATATTAGAGATATTGTCATCAAGTGAATCATCATTAAACAGATCCCATCTTGTGTCACTGAGCCTGATTCTAAGATGATGTACGTTCTCATTTGAGTAATATCTGTGAACAACTTTCTTAGACAAGTTTGAGAGGGCTTTACTGTGTAACTTGCCCTAAATTTTGCGTAAGACTCGTACAATACAATGATCAGAATAGAAGAGTGGGGCTCTTTTACGAGCTTCGTATATTCCAGAATCATTTATAAATACTTAATCAAGTGAAGTATTTTGTCGAGTTGGGAAATTAACAACATTTTCATGGCCCAGCAATGTAATAAAACTGCAGTCGCTCGAGTTGATGTCGCCAGTCACTATAGATAAGGAGTTACCAAACGAAGCAGCAGCATAATTAGTGAATTCATCAGTGAAGTTAGATAGTTCTGAGGGACTGCAACAAGGTGTGATATAGATATTTGTGACAAAACGGAGCTGTATTTGGGTAAGTGTTTAGGTGGTCATTTTACAGTTATACAGTCAATATTGTCATTTGAGAATTTGAAGCAGACGTTGTTGGCAGTAGACCACTGAGAATTAATAAAAGTGGCAAAACCACCACCTCTCTTCTTCTTCGAGCTGCATCGGTCTTGTCTGTAGATTGTGAACCCACTTAAGGAGACTAAATTATTCTCATATGAGTCGTGTAGCCAAGTTTCTTGAAATGCTTTTACACCAGTATTACAATATATATTTGAGTATAATAGAGAATGCAAGTAGTTAATCTTGGTCGATAATGACCTGCAATTTGTGCTCATAATCACAAGAACAGTCATCTGATGCATTGGATTACACTTTAATGATCTCTGCCAACCTCCATGATGCTTTTCTTAACGTTATTATATACTTGTAAATCAACGGGTTGAAGACTTTTCAAATAATAGCGAGAGTAAGTAATGCGACTTGGATACATAATTGAATGATTAAAACAAAATAAACCCGAGGAAATAGATGCAATATGTAGGATGGAAACTTTGGTAGCCCAAGATTTAAGCAGGCCGCCACTTACAGGCCGCCAGTTTACAAATAAAATTCAAATATAGACCAATCATGGTGTTTTGTCTATAGGATAATACGATGGTGAATACAAATTGTGCAATCAGTCATAATAGTAGTAATAATAATAATAATAATAATAATCGTCTTATCAATAATAAGGATGAAAAAGTGAGGCAATCAGTAGTAACACGAATGATGAAAAACACAGTATGATTACACGAACAAACAAATGTTCAGATGGAAGTAGTCGATAAAGGTTAGTAAAAACAAATGAACCGATTAAGTAATTTTAGATTGTAAGGGGAGGAAATGAAACACAAATAAAGTATAATTATATTTCAATAGTTTACACACAATGATAAGTTTTGTTATTGGTAATATTTTGAGCAAAGTTAATGCCCGTGTTCACACCACTGTTGGAATTGTTTTATTCACACATTTATGATTTGTACTCATATATATAGTTCATTATTATTATTTATTTTGCTCATTCGTGTTTTGTGTGTGTATGTTCAGAGTTATATTTCACGTTCATTCATGTGTTTGTATTTAGAATTATATTCGAAGTTGTTGATAGTTGTACTGAGTCACCCTTGTTACATGCATCCGATGTGACTTTAATGAATATCGATTCTGTTATGAGTCTTTCTTTACATTTGTTCATGTTAGTTTATAGAATACACACATTGTTCCAATCGATATTGTGGTTTTTGTCCCATGCATGTGCAGCTATCGATGAATTCTTTTCAAGATTCTTGTAAGCTTGTGTCCCTGTCGGTTGACCTTTGGTCAGGCGTTTATGTTCATTCACTCTTATTTTGAGTGATCTGGACGTTTGCCCCACATATTTAGTCGGACAGTCAGCACAAGATATTTCATAAATTAAATTGTTTTTATCCATCATTTTTATGAGATCTTTCAGTGGATTGACTTTATTTTTGATTAGATTCATCGGTTTAAACGTTGTTCGTTGGCCGATATTTTTGAGGTTTCTTTGTACTGCCTCTGATGTCTATTTTTATACGGTATTGAGACTGTTTTTCCATTCTTCCTTCTTGTTATTCTCCGGTTTTACCCTATTTTTTCTTTTTTATATTATCTCTCACAAATTCTTTAGGGTAGTTGTTTTCGAGTGGCATTTTGGATAGGACGTTTATTTCTCTACGCTGGTCCTCTGGTTTTGTTGTAAGTCTACGCATTCTATCTGCAAGACCTTGTAACACGTTTATATGGAAGATAAGATTAAGGGATGATAACAAAGGGGTTGAAATATAAATAGTTTTCCGCGGTGGGATATCGAATCCCATATCATTTGCTTGGTCAGCAAGAGTCCTGATTCCCTAAACTCTGACGCGCCAGTGCTACTACTATTACAACTACTTATACAAGAATAACATCAAACACTCAGCCCTCGTCTGTACACATCGCTCTCGTTAACAAACTAATTTGCTAATCTAATCTAATGGGCTTGCTAGCCCGCTAGTTGAGTAACTCACTAACTTACTACATACATATCAGCAGAATGTCATAAGCGCAACATCCAAGCTTGGATTTCAGAAATATTCATCCAAGTGACTAACACTCAAACAAGGGATATCAATACACTGGCACACCCATCACTACACCCATAATCACACAGACAACCATGTAGAACTGAACGTGTCCACAAACATAGATGTCGAAGCATATGTGACGACAATTCAAAATGTATGTGTGTATGTAGGTAATTGACCAGAACGAATATGACCAGGTAGCGCGACAAATCACTTCATGAAATCCATGAAAATTCTCACTGGCGAATAATTGACAGACAGACAGACAGACTAACTAACTGATGGATTGAAGGATGAAGTTCACCAGAATTCCAGTGACAGTTCGTGACCACCGGTGATCATTTGGGTTGTGATGGTGCTATATATAGCTGATCAGAAAAAGTGAGAATCCATACTCCGCTGGATTTCGTCCTAGTGTATGATTAGTCACTGGGATCATCTCGTCACCTGAAAGTTTCAGGTGTCATTCCTCATACGAAATTGACTTTAAATGATGTGGTGGTTCGCCCAGTCAACAGCTAACTGTAAATGCCAGCTGTCACTTGATCCACAATGGGAAGCTGAGCGGAGCATGTTATTGAAGTGTGAACATCACGAAGATTTGACTACTTGCCTGCTCTCCCCAATGATATTCCTCCTTGTGATGGACTTGTTTATGCGAGAGGCGAGAATGTGATGTGCAAGAAGACAGGAATAGTCTAGAAAAATGAGAATACTCTCGGACATCTGGAATTCGAAGTGTATATATTATTATATATCTTATTACTCTAAAATTTTATGCAAAGTGTTTGCGGAAATTATCACAATTATTAACCTTTCGAACACTGAATCCAAAAAAATACAATCTTATTGACAGATAATACACATAACCCACTGTTTGGTTTTGTGGAATTTTTAAACATAAACACATCTATAATTGTATATATTGTTGGATTTATATGTTCAAGTTGCTCCAATTCAGTGAGTTTATGGTTAAGATATCATTTTTGTTAACTGTATTGAACTATATTGCATGTTGTCTTATTGTATAGTTGTCGTCGCTTTTTGCCCTTTTTTCTGTGAACTGTTTACTTTGTTGATGTTGTTCTCATTGTTTGTCCGTTATTTTCTGATTTTGAGGGGAGCAACCCAAAAAGTTGCTTCTCTCTAAACTTTTACTTAATGTAATCATTCTTTTCTCAGGCGTGAGGCTAGCAACCCCACCCTGTAAACAAAAATTGCTAAAGAAACTTCAGTATGATGAACCTCCTTGCACCAAAAGAAAAAGTCTGTGTAGGAATATGGAACGTCCGAACTATGTACGAGACTGGGAAAGCTGCCCAGATCGCCAACGAGATGAAAAGATACGGAATACAAGTGCTGGGAATATGTGAAAGCAGATGGAATGGGAGTGGACTCACCAAATTGTCAACAGGTGAGTCAGTGATCTACTCCGGTCACCCAGAAGATAACCACACGCACACCGAGGGCATGGCTATCATGATGTCACCAACGGCAACGAAAGCCCTGATACAATGGGAGGCGATCTCGTCCAGGATAATGACCGCCAGGTTCAACTCCAAAGGAAGGAAAGTGTCAATCATACAATGTTATGCACCCACAAACAACGCAGACCTCGAGAAGAAAGAAGAATTTTTTTTTTTTCTACAGGCAACAATGGACAATACTCCAGCTGGCGACATGAAAATACTAATGGGAGACATGAACGCCAAACTGGTGTAACAACAGAAGACAAGGGCCAGGCAACAGATCGTTTTATTATGAAAATCAACACGTATTTATACATATTTCACATACATTATTATAGCTTATGCAAGCAGACAAGCGCAGTCATCTGATTGGTTGTTTATCAGAAGTTAGGCAGACAAACTCAGGCTTCTGATTGGTTGTTTCGGGATTCCTCGACAAATAGAGTTCTCTATCTGCGAATCATATTTCGCCACGTTAACTTTGCTGTGATTGGTTGTTGAATCAGCCTTGCTCATATTTTCTCACGGCCTGCTCTCACCACTCGTCCCCCGTCAAATACGTGCGACTGAAGTCGGCTTGATCTACTTGGTGCAGGCGTCATCGTTGGCTTGTCTCGCTGTATCCATTTCTGGAGCTCGCTGACGTTCACGCGCCTCTCATTGTTCGTCATTGCGATTGTGTCCGCGTAATCCCATCTCGAAGTGACCATATGTGGTCCTTCCCACTTTGGAAACTGTTTGCCTGACCCTGTCGAACATTCGTCAGTATTTGGTCTCACACTTTCATATGCTGCTTTCACCCGACCTCCCAGCAGCGTCCCAAGTAGCAGCTCCATCGCTGACAGATCTTGAACGCCACTCAACTACGCAGAAGCCTTGAAGTCCTGCCCGAAGATCCATATGTCTCCATCAGAAACAGCAGGGCATAGGCTTTCCATTTGTCGGTAGGCAGCGACACCAAATGTAACAACAGAAGACAAGGGCCAGGCAACAGATCGTTTTATTATGAAAATCAACACGTATTTATACATATTTCACATACATTATTATAGCTTATGCAAGCAGACAAGCGCAGTCATCTGATTGGTTGTTTATCAGAAGTTAGGCAGACAAACGCAGGCTTCTGATTGGTTGTTTCGGGATTCCTCGACAAATAGAGTTCTCTATCTGCGAATCATATTTTGCCACGTTAACTTTGCTGTGATTGGTTGTTGAATCAGCCTTGCTCATATTTTCTCACGGCCTGCTCTCACCACACTGGGACCAGACAATACGGGAAGGGAACTCATCATGGGTAGAGAAGCTCTAGGAGAAATGAATGAAAACGGAGAACTCTTCGCCTACTTCTGCGCCTTCAACGAACTGGTGATTGGTGGCAGTGTATACAAGCACAAAGATATCCACAAGGCTACATGGGTGTCACCAGACGGGCAAACCAAAAACCAAATCGACTTCATCTCAATCTCAAGGAAGTGGAGGCGCAGCCTACTGGACACAAAAGCAAGAAGAGGAGCAGACGTTGGCTCAGACCACTATCTCGTACAAGGGACAATCCAAATCAAATTAAAAGCTTTCAGGGAATCAGGAGCTGCAGATAGACCACAAGCCAAGTTCAACACTCAAAAGCTGACGGACCAGGCTACAAAGAACATCTTCATTGCAAGCATAAAGGACAAAGCTGAGATACAAATCAACACCAGCGAAAAGGTCGGCGTCGAAAAGCACTGGAACAACTTGAAAACGGTGTGGAGCCAAACCTGCATAGAAATTCTAGGCAGAAAAAAGAGACAGGACAAACAGTGAGTCACTACGGACACTTGGAAACTAATAGAAGAGAGAAGGACAGTGAAGCAAAAGATTATCCAGTGCACTGACGAGCAACAAAAACAGGAGCTGAATGCAAGCTACAATACACTGAACAAAAGAGTGAAGAAGAGTGCCAGGGAAGACAAAAGAAAATATTATGAAACCATGGCAAACGAAGCAGAACAAGCTGCAGGCAAAGGAGACCTCGCCACACTCTACCAAACAACTAGGAACCTTCGGGCAAACGTTCGACACAGATTAAGCCAATAAAGGACGACAATGGAAAGTCAATCACCAAAGAGGTGGAACAGAGAAAGCACTGGGTTGAACACTTCAAAAGACTTCTAAATCGTCCGCCACCTACAACACGTCCAGCAATACCAACAACGGAAGCAGAACTACCAGTGAACACTGACCCCCCGACGAAATCAGAAGTCCTGAATGCAATCAAGATGCTTAAAGCTGGGAAAACACCGGGACCAGATGGAATCCCAGCAGAGGCCTTGAAAATAGACCCAGAGACAACAGCGGACTTGATGACACCACTGCTGGAGAAGGTGTGGAAAGAGGGCAAAGTACCCAAGGATTGGAAGAACAGTTACTTATTCAAACTGCCAAAGAAAGGAGACTTAAGTCAATGTAAAAACTGGCGTGGAATTATGCTTCTGTCCATTCCAAGCAAGATACTAAGTCGCATCATCCCGGAGAGAATCAAACAAGCCCTAGATGAAAAACTTCGTCCGGAACAGGCCGGATTCAGGAGAAACAAGTCATGTATTGATCAAATCGCCACTCTACGGATCATCATTGAACAAAGCTTGGAATGGCAGTCACCTCTCTATCTCAACTTCATCGACTTTGAAAAGGCCTTCGACAGCGTCGATCGAGAGGTCATTTGGAAACTACTTCGCTACTACGGGGTCCCATCGACAATTATACACCTCATCCAACAGTTATACGACAATGCTGCATGCCAAGTAATCCACAACGGGAAACTTACGGAAACCTTCGAAGTGAGGACGGGAGTGAGGCAAGGCTGTCTACTATCACCAATGATCTTCCTGATTGCAATTGATTGGATAATGCGACAGACAACGGCAACCAACGAGGGAACAGGCATAAAATGGACTGACACAAAAGACTTGGAGGATCTGGATTTCGCCGATGATATATGTCTGATTTCCCATAAGCTGGAAGATATGCAAGTGAAAAGTAACAAGTTGGCAGAAGAAGCATCAAAGATAGGACTTCACGTGAACATAGATAAAACAGAGATAATGAAGATTCCTAGGCAACATCAACAGCAACAACAACAACAGACAACAATAAGCATAAATGGGAAGAACCTGAAAGAAACAACCTCCTTCACCTACCTGGGAAGCATCGTCTCAACTACAGGCGGAACTGACGAGGACATCAAAGCCAGAATCGGAAAAGCAAGACAAGCTTTCATTACTCTCAAATCTGTATGGAGGTCAACAGCAATCAGCATCAAAAATAAGATCCGGATTTTCAACTCCAATGTGAAATCAGTGCTACTATACAGATCAGAGACTTGGCGAGTCATAAAGAGCATCTCAAACAAACTTCAAATCTTCATTAACAACTGTCTCCGCTCAATACTCAAGATCAGATGGCCAGAAAAGATCAGCAACAGGGATCTCCGGGAGCGAACCAATCAGGAACCGATTGTGAAACAAATAGGCAGAAAGAAATGGAGATGGATTGGCCATACGCTGAGGAAACCATCAAGTGACATCACTAGACAAGCCCTCGAGTGGAACCCGAAAGGGAGGCGGCGAGTTGGTCGTCAGTGCAAGGGTGACTTGGAGGAGGTCATGCGAGGAGGAGATGAAAGAATGTGGACAGACCTGGAGCAGGGTGAAAAAGTTGTCAGAAAACCGAAGTCAATGGAGGTGCGCAGCTGAAGCCCTATGTTCCTCTAGGAACTAAAGGATACAATAATAATAATAATATTATGTTTCAGCTCTTGCAAACAAAAAGGATTTCAAGAGGAGCAGCCAGAGAATACAGGACCTCAAGTGAAGACAAATAAGATGGCGATTGCGAAGATGACCGATGGACTAACGACAACAACAAACACAGACTAGCACAGACCAGCTTGATAAATTTGAAAGCGGTCTTTTCATTCACTGAAATTTGCACAAAGGCTTGAATTTTGATGAGTGCGAATTCCTGAACAGAACCAAACTACGATGTGACATTTGGCGAGAAACAGGAATGAGCTATTCCGTACTCAGTGTAAATCCTAACTGTCTATTCGTTTCTCAATACTGTTAACCTGCTGCTATCTACTACTTTAGATGACGTTTCGATAGGATATCCATAGACTGCATCCTAATGCTCCCAAAAACACGATCGATAATTTAGCGTTAGACAGTAGTTCAGTTAACGAAAACGTAGAAAGAAGTGAGGAAGATGACAGGTGGAATGAATACAACAAAATCCACGCATTTCGAACGGCATAAAAATCGACTTAACAGAAAGTGGAAATTTTGATGCATTTCCAAAGAGTTCGACGAGATGACATCTCGAAAATATTTTGAAGGTAAAGTATTAACAGTGAATAATGTGATTAGTCAGATTTCATCAATAGTCATCACAAAAGCAAGCGTGTCTACATGACGCCGTCTATAACTGACAAATTGAGATGAAACAGACAACAAGTCGTACGAAATTCTAAATGGTTTTCCATCCAAGGAGATGTTCACATGGCTAACTGGTACATGCACACATTGACCTGAATACATTTCAACAATCACATTCATCATCATCATCATTATCATCATCATCATTATCATCAAATCACGCACTCTTAAACAATCAGTCGACTAATGCACAATATTTCACTTTTCGTGTTCTCAAAGGTGGATTAATAAATCTCTTCCGGAAAATCACGTTCACTGTCATCACATGAGTCAATCGGTTGAGTGTGAAGCAGAAATCAGCCACTGTCAAAGTGGACAGTGATCAAAGTGCTAGTTGATTAATCTCTTGATTGTGATGATGATACGAACACTTAGGCGACGTGTTATTTTCGGTCACGTTCAATTTGACATGAAGTCTTCTGCATGAACGTAACCTGATTTCACACGATGCTTTCTCAAGTTGATTTCACGAATGATGGTTACTACCGATTTCAGCCTTTAACGATCATTGCTAGTGGAAAGAAGCAGTAATATTGAAGAGGAGAAAGAATTACAGGCCGACGATGTCGATAAGAACAAAGGGAAATGGCAGAGACGTGTTTGAATTCTGATTGTCGGATCAGTCAGAGCATGTCAGACGCATTCATTAACCCTTTTACTAGATTTATCAAGTGTGAATGTATATACGTATTCTCTGATTGTCTATACATTTAGAATTCGAGTGAAGTTTGTCAGAGCTAATCAAAATAAAAGTATTATTACTCCACCGGTTGTGAAGAGAATCAATTACATCATAATTGTTGAGGCTTTTATATACGTTCATATTTTATATGTAAACTTGTAGTGAAGATGTCTGTGAATAGATTATGCAGGCTTCTCCAGTAAATCATCCATTATACGAGTGCACTCACACCCACCTCTATATGAATTCTTGCAGTTTACACTGATATATTTAGCGTACCACGCAGGTTATGCATACGGAAGTCATGTCATGAGCCTGATAACTTCATGACACTGTTCAGTAGTGATTGAAGGCTTCTCGATACGCCTATCAGATTTCAGGTGTCTGTCTGAAAACGTCTCCACGTGTTAGATATTTAAGCGGCTGTATAATGATCAATTTATGACACAGCTTCCTTGTAAAGTTTGGCTTGTGCAAGTTGGTATGTAATAAACTCACAACTTTGACTTTTGTTTGTTCTGCTATATCATATCTAAGACTGAGTATCGCATCAAGAAACGCAGTTCCATCAGCCTGCTTGACACATCCACCAGAAGCTGTTTTCAGTGTCTACATAGTGAATACAGAGTTGCCATTAACACTCAGTTGAAAATAAGAGAATCGGGGAACGTACAATTCAACAAATAAAGTGGAGGTAATAAAAATGAAAAGCGGCCCAATCACAAGGCATCCGATGAGTTATATCGCCAGCGCCCAATGATAACATAGTGCAGATCGTAGGTGGAAGAGATGAGAAACTATGAGCATTCGTGGCGCCAGCTAATGAGGACTGAACAAGGTGGAAAATGTTGAATACGTGATGCCTCACTTGGAACTCATGATATCAACATGGTATAAATGATGATAATGACAAATAACAAATACATTCGCAGTTCATATGACTTGACATAATCTAGTTGGAGTTGATGAAAACTAAGTTGACACTGCACTCTTTATTTTTACTATAGATAAATTCTGATTTTAAACGTTCACAGATATTGAAAACAGGTGACCAATACTGTCCATCATTTTCCATGTCTTTCTCTATTGATATCATCCCGCGATCAAACTGAGAATACTCATAAATTAATGAAAACTAACTCGTCAAAAATAAATCAAAATCGCTTGATAATTATGAGGTTTCTCATTTTCTGTAATGTGTGTGTGTGGAATTGGAGGTGACCAATTCGAATCTGAGGAACAAAAGTGTGTCTTTCTTTCCTTCCAAAATCGTTCGATTTTAGTTTGATTTTTGAGCCGATATGCCTACGATTAAATGAACTGTGTGAAATTGTTTACTAGTAATCCTGCAGGTGCGTGTCAGCAGATACCTCTCATGCAACAGAGCAATCACACTGACAATTTCACCAGAAAAGTACGAAATGTTGAAGGAATGGAATTTTGTGTAGTGAAAATCTACTCACATGCATTTTGTACATTTGTGAGGTGCCATTGACAATGGAGTCACTCAACGAAATCAAGAACTAACACAGGTGAATGTCAATAGACTCATTGAAATAATTAGTTATTTCTCGCTTTGAAAGGCTGTCTGTGAGTGTAAAGTCGTTCATTCACCATTCGAGTGGTGGCGCATAACCACTCTCAGTCTCTCACCTTTTGTGTTATCAATCAATATATTGTGTTGTTCGTTTTACTGGTGAGTAGAAATTGGAATTCGACGAGAAGTCTAGATTTTGTTTGTATTTTCTGGGTTCCTATTCAGCTGGCTACTTGGTTAACTGTATTTGCGTTCTCTGTCTAATACCATGGCTTGTTCAGCTTTCTTTGCATCAGGTTTGCGCGAGTTTCGGACACCTGTGGTGGCTGTTTTCTTTCTATTGAGCATCACACTGAGATATCTATGGCTTATGTAAAGGAATTGAGTTCGACTCCTGGTGGGCCTGCAGTCTGGCCTCACGTTGAGTTCACTGCAGATGCTTTCACAACACGAGATTGGAGATTTGTGTCAGTTCTTCATGTGTGTGAACACTACGTAAGCGTCAGTGTGAGTGTCAGTATGAGTGTTAGTGTCCGTGCATAGTGCATCAGATAAATCGGTCGAGATTCAATGATATTCTCACACATGTTTGAATTATACTCAGTCATGACAAATAACATCAATACCGAAACATTCCTCGAGTACGTAGAGGGAAGAATTGATGAATGCAAACTGATATATGGTGAAGCCACAGCCAATGAAGCCATTCACTCACAAACGAATAACTTGATCATGTTTTTTCACGTAGACAATCGGAATTATTTTTGTTGAGTAGTCTGACTGTCATAATAAGAATAAGAAAATGTCACTCGAAGTGAGTCTCTTCATTCGAATCGACCGAATCGATCCTAACTGCTGAAATAATTACACACGAATTTTCAGGAATTCGTTGTCTCCGCTGTACGATCTTGTCGCTTGTGTAGTGAGTGAATTCACCTCAGTAGTGCTGAATATATTGTGGTGAGTAGTGGCTGCAAGCTAAAATCCTAGACAAGAATTTACGTCAGTGCTTGCGTCCAGAATCAGTGCCGCGAGAAAAAAATAATAGAGAGTCTAATTAGTGCGCTTCAAAATTCAGTCACTCACAATTCATACAATGGGAAAATGATTGTCCTATAAATGTCATTCGTTTCTCAATCAATTTTGATGTTCTTTGCACAAGTTGAGTTTAAGGGATTGATTTGTACTTGAAGTTGGTTCATGGAGTGATATCAATCAGAAAACAGTTGAATAGCATTTGAGAATACTGTACAGCGAGTTGGTCATCTAGGTTTTCGACTGCCTGTTAGGCTTCAATGCCTCTTGTTTCCTCACCAACTCAGCGGACCGAAATGTTTAGCCTCTTTTCACGTGTTGGTGCCTTCCAGTGAGTATTCCACAACGAGGTGTGGTGATGAATGTGAAGTTATTGAGATGTATTGAGTTTCATGTCCCGTCTGTCTGATGTGTTAGTGTGTGTTGCTGTTCCAAATGCAGTCATCCACAGGAAGACCCGGATTATGAAATGCATCAACTTTCGTACAACGAGCATCAAGCACATCGTCTATTACCAAGCTGGTTTACATCCACGTACGTACTTCTTGTAACAGTTTGTTGATATGATAAGATAAGATATGATAAGCTTTATTCCATATCAGCACTTGTGATACAGAATGGAATTCTCAGCATTTTACTACAATATTGCATCCAGTTAGTACATTAACGATAAATATATTTCTACATAGATTAAGGTTATCTCAGTCAGTTTTGACAACAACATATTAGCATGTCGGTAGCAAAGCCAAATTTAAACAGAGTATTGAAAGTGTTAGAAAAGTAGATACTACTAGCATATTTACTGGCGTAAGCGATAGCAAAATGGTCGAGGTATACATAGTGTGAAAGAACGAACAAGAATGTTTCCAGTAGAGTTTGCAAGGAAAAGAGAAACAAAACAACACATAGCAAAAAAGGTAGAGAGAAAACATTGTACCTGTAAATGATGTGAATTGGAAAGACGAGATCCATTTGTTCTACTGACTATTTAATAAGTTAAAGGTTTCACGCCTAATGCTTCCTTTATCCCACAGAACACGAGCTAGGTAGGGTATGGATGACATTTTGTACTTGCTAGTGCGGGCATATAGTTTCCTATATGATATAATGAATTTTTCCGTGTGATATACATTTTCTAACGCACATCATATATCTGCCCAGATAGAAACAGTAATCTGAGCAATGATCTACAGTTTCGATTCTGTTTCTTGATATCGTCACTGTATTTTGTATTGGCCTTTTCTGGAATCAAGTTAAATCAAATTATAACTGAATTGATGATTGTCACACAAGCAAAGACAAACAGATTCAGTCGAATTCTGATTGGTCCCTAGAAGTGACCAATGAACGGAATGGTGTCGTGTGTTAGTGGTATAAATAGTCCTACAAAATATTCTGTCAGTGTTGAGTTAGTTAGTGACTATTCAGTACACATTTCAGGTGAGTTCCAGTGGTATGAATATTCATGTGATATATTGTGTACTATATAATTACCGTCTGAGGAAGTTTCGCATTCTCGTTAACAAAATATGTGTGTCTGTACAGTCCACTGGTAATTTACAATTCATCATATCTAGTATTGTGCAGAGTGGAAACATTGGCAATCTGTACATTTGTTTGCAATAGTAGAGGCGAATAGCTGCAGTCGTTCATAAGTTCTGTATTAAATGTCTTCGTGATTTAAAGCTGTCTCTGTTTATTCTGTGATCATTTGTGATAAGTCTGTTTCAAGAATTTTCTTGATATCTCATCTGTAAAACGAAGACACGAGACTCAATGAAGATCTGTTATATGCTGAATTAGATTCTGCACATACCATCCAACAACACCCTCATCAACCGTTAACGTCACTTTGACTTCTCCTTGGATCGAAAAGCAATTAGAATTTCGTACAACTTCGTGGTTGGCTCATATCAATCAGTCAGTAGTATACGGCGTCATGTAGATACGCTTGCTTTCCTGATGATTATTGGTGATGTCAGATAGATCACATTTGTCATTGTGAATACTTTACAGACAAAATAGTGCTGAGATTTCATGTCGTCGAAGTATGTTTGAATTATTTAAAGATGTGACTTTCTGTTTAGCTAATGTTTACGGATTATTGAATCGTATTTGCATAGCACTTTTCGAAAAGGCACTTAGAGAGAATTACATTCAGACAAATTGGTTTGCTGAATCCGATTATTCCAGTATCTCTTGAGAAGTCAGTTTCGTCCACGCCATCGCTAAATTGCATCGCGATTCGTAAGTCTGGAGTGGTGCATTGGTGTGAAGACGGTATTGAGGCAAAGATATGAGTTTGGAAATGAGAGATAATCGGCGATCTTGTGGCCAAACAAAACTGAGTTGCTTAGAATAGTAATAATTGTGATGTGCTGTTGCACGCGTATACTACACTCGAAACTGAAAGCAAAAGCGATAATCTCTCTCTGTTATTCATTTCAAATTACATCATCATGTTTTTCCTTTCCTACATAATTTTAGTGAGATGGTGTCTCAGAGGTCAAAACTACACCTCATCATGATCGTCGGACTGTTCATCCTCAGTATGATGAGGATTAAATCACAAAGCTTCTTTCTCCCAATGACACTTGGACCAAATGGTAATTTTTAATTTTTTTATATTTGTAAATGACTCAATTGAGTTTGATATCGCTCTGACTAATTATGGAAAAAATTGCTTCGCTAAATTCTTGAAGCTTCTCACTGGTGACTGACTGACATCTCGAGTACCTGGAATTCCAGTGACAGTTCGTGGTCACAGTGAGAACACATCCGCACAAGTGATGAGAGTGGATGGTGGTGGTGCTATATATTGCTGGTTAGCGAATGTGAGAATACATTTGCCACTGGATTCTGAAATGATTCCATCCACACAAGGTCTTTAAAACAATTTCCTCCTAAAAATACGCAGTTACATTATTTGTTAAATACTTCGTTTTAAGATCTAGTTTGCAAGAGGCACCACGGATAACCATGTTTCTGGAGAACGGGTGAAACGCAGCGACCACTCACGTGCACCTGTTTCGACAGCCTAGTTTGGGAATCACCAAAAACGGCTCAAAATCAGAAATTCAGGTTTCATCTTAAGCCAGCTCGTTAACCATTCAGCCACTGCGGATGCCAATTCGGTGATTGAGCTTTGCTTATCTGCCTGAAAATACGATGAAGCTGTTCTCGAGACCCAGAAATTAGGCACTCCAATATAGTTTGATTGTTCCGTGTTAAGTGTACATTCTGCCTGTTAATACGAAAAGAAGAGTGATTGACATCCCTCATTTACTTTTCATGGTGATTCGAGGTCCATGGGAAAGTTATGGACTGACAGACTGCTACTGACATAAAATGAGTGACGATTGTGAGTGGAATGGAATTCTGTATTCCTCGTGAAATGTATCAATGACTTGGAAATCCACATTGACGATCTCTACAAAGCAACCTTTGAAACTCAACGGATCAGCAGATTATTGTTATTTCGCTTCATTCATGAACTAGGTCTACTTGCAGAGATTTCAATCCTTTCCTTTAAACCATTCATATGTCTTTTTGCTGATTTCAAGATGAAGTAACTGTCAAATTTGATAAGATCAATTTCACTTTGGACAAACAGCATAACCTAACAGTTGAGGATGTGAAATGCACTTACAAGGTTCAATTTGGCACATCCTTAACCGAAGAGGAATTGGCAACCAAAAGTGGAAAGCGTCTAGGTTCAAAGTGAGTCTTTTTAAAGTGTGAATTATGCGACATTTGAAGTTTTCGATAAACATTACATCTAAATCCGCTGATAATGGTGATGCAAATGCACTCAGCGTATTCTCGGGAATACAACATGCATTTTCCAATGAACCCCCACGTCCATAGCAGAAATGAGGCCTTTTTAGGTTGCTGTTGTCATATGTGTACTGTATCGTACTTGTGGTGTCACGTGAAATGGCCAGTTTGTCTTCAGTCTCATGTATTTCCAGTGAACAAATTTAAACAATAGGTGACAATGCTAATAATATTGATAACATGAGCTGTAGTGGTAGAATGAATCTAGATGTGTTTTTTATAATTTCAATCGCTACTGCAGTTTTCGACATAATGTTTTCAATTGAGAGCGCTTCACTGCCTTGTTGATGAGAACATGAGTGCCTCGAAGCGCTTCACATTCTCAATGTCCATGGTAGGTTTCCACGATCATCTGTATTCTCCAAAGGCTGACTTCACTGAATTTTCCGAATATATGACAGTCAACACCTGAGAAGACTCCTCCTCATTGGATTCCTCTAATATGATTGAAGTACTAACTGAAGTTGAGACAGTCTCACAAATCCATCTTGGTGTCATTCATTTTGTTGATTTCAGTTCCACATGTGAACGAAACACATGCGAACTGATTGCTTGATTGTTGACTGTACTCTGAAAGTGAACGTATCGAATGTGTCTTATCTCGGCTTATTCCACTCAACATGTCGATGATCTGCGGACTAACGTCACAGTATCCTTTGCGCTGTAATATTCTCAAAGCAATACATTCTTTTATGAAGTTCACAAATAGTCTCAGTCAAAATGTTCCCAAACGAAATCCATCAAAATGTCATACAGTCTGTTTATTTCAGTTTCAGCTATGAACAAGATTCGCGCAGACAGATTGCTCTAATACTGAATGTATAAGCACTGTGTAAGCGAGTCATTGGAATATATCCTATCTCGCCATCAGAATTTCTTCGAATCCCTGTTGGTCGTCTCATTTCTTGACGATTTCTGAGGAAATATTTCGTTTGACTTTTCACATGAGACAGTTGAAAATTTCTCCTGGTCCATGTCAACATCTTCTCTGGCATCTTCTCGCCGTTTCATATATTCCGCCAAGTCTTCTTCATTGTTCTCTTCGCGTATTCTTGCACGGAAATCTGAAATCAGACTAATTTTTATCGGGTAGAACATCAAGGGCTGTAAGATGCGTTGTTGGAGTGTTGTATTTGCCTTAGCTGATTGATGTTATTGTTAATAGACACTTGAAAACGTGCAAGGAGTTAGCTGAATGCATCTCATGTGACATCGGAAATCCTCTCTACTACTTGCAATTTTCCCCTTATGTGTACTAGTGACATAGCGGAAGAAATTCCGTGATAAACTATGTAGGTGTGAGCAGGAAAATGTATAACCTCGTGAACAGATAAATCCCTGAAATGATCTTGGGGAACTTCTGAATCAGCAAGTGTATTGAAAAGTCCAATTCAGCTGTCTGTGCGACCGCGAACAGGCCCTCATCTCCCCTCCTCGTAGACGCGCACATAATATACTCCATGTCAATCGCAGACAATCAAGAAATCGTTTCCAAGTCGGACTGCTCTTGAGTGATGGCCTGATTTGTCGTCTCACTCGGCTGTGTCCATAAAGTGTGTGTGTGTTCAAATCACATTCACTCCTCCGGACATTCTTTTGAAATGACAGGATATTGCTTTCAACTTTCCCGGAATTCTTTCTCAATGAAATGACACTGCTTCAGATGGAAGAACTTCTGTGGACGATTAGCACCTCTTTCAAAGACAATATAACTTCCATCAGTACTACACAATTGCTTCCGATTCGAGAAACAGATCATCGTCTATTGTACCTTCCGAAATTAGCCACTGAAGATAAGAAAACTGGTTCTGATGAGTATTCATGTGTTCGTTTCAACTTTTTCTCCCATTTTCTTCCCTTCTAGGGATTGTAAAATGATGCAACCAACAAGCCATTAAATTTTGATTGTGCAAAACGAAATTGAAGCTGCCACCAAATCAGATATCGTAACTATGGTATCACTGAGGGATAATTTCAAGTGTGCTATTTCAAACGCTCTGCTCGATCTTCTGAATTCCGATTATTCTTCTTCTCTTTTCTCTAGATTAGATCTCCTCTAATAAATGTTTATACAATATTACCATTCAAATTCATGAAATGTTTCTTTTTGTTGAGATATTGAGTGCATCACTGATTTCAGTACGAGGTATATCATTCTTCTTGAATTCGCATTTGTCAAAACGAGACAGTCACATTATGCAATCGGTTTAAAGCAGGTAGCATCCGACATGTTTATTGCATTGAGTCTACATAGTTTGCTTACATAGTTTGTGAATGTGATAGGCAATTACGTGATTTTCGTTCACACAATCATAAAAGCAATGAAACATGTTAACATTCGTGGGACTTCTCGGAGGATTCATTTTCTTCTTCACATGTACATTCACATTTATACACAATTTTGTATTACTCGAAAGATGTTGGTAAAATAGTCATAAGTTGTCATAATCATAGTTCATCATATCAGTGGTCAATACGATCAAAGAAGCAAATTAGAATTGGGTGGGCAGAAAGCCACAAGGTTATTACTATGATAGTGGAAGCGGCCGAATAACCTCGTTTTATATGCATTCATCAGGTTCCTTCACTTGACTGGATCAAGCTTCAGTAGCGTGAACAAGACGAAAGCATACTGCCTTCGTTAGTTTATTCAACACGTACTAGATTAACCATATTGTCACCGTGATAAAATCACATGAACGAGGTGGCATTGCAACTGACACAAGGCTCTTCCAAACTGGTAGCTTAATCCTATACTTCATACCTCTCAACCAATGCATACACACATCAAACTTCTACATCGGTCACATTCAATATGCAATCGTAAAACACACAAGAAGGCACTTTTCAAAACAATAGTCTCATTCCCAATAGATCCACTACCCCATTAAGAAGAAGATACTTCGAATTACAACAGCCAGTTCCCATCCACCTCAATGGACGCCATAGTATATTTTTACTAAATTCAAATTAAACTGAAAACAAGTCACTCAAGGGAGATAATTTTCTCAACAATGAGCTTTGTCGTGCGGTATATTCGTATATGAATTGGTTTCGAAGAAACTGTCTCATGTGAGTGAATTGAATCATGCGTGTGATGAATACATTAGGTGATATCAGTAGTATTAGGAAATGCAATTCAAATTCAAGTGGTTCTGATGTCATGATCATCGTTCAGTGTGAAGTGGCCAAACAATTCTCGTCACAGATTGAACAATTCATGGGATGCATGGAATGGAGAGTGGGTGTGACAACTCGGGTTTAGTAGGCGAACCGAATGAAAATGAAAATGTTCAGCGACACTTTGTGAGTTTGATAAGGTAGAATTGTACACTGTCAGGTTACAACAATCGCTTACGTATCACTTAATCTCCGCTTCTACAATGTTTTCAGTCTTGCATGTGTTCGGTCAATTTCTCTTACACGCTGAAAACACAAATGCTTCCATATTTGTTCCCACTTGTGTTATGTGCGACAGAGATGATGGTGAGCGTAGGACATATACGTTGATATGTGAATAGCAAAATCAATGCCTATTTAGTTCTCCCCTTCTTTTCGGAATAAGGGTGACATATTGCGATGAATTTATCACTGCTTTCATCATAATACACTATTTTGTTACTGTGAATGCGCAATTCTACGAAACGCTCTGCTTAATCACTCTTCTTCAGGTTCACTCATGTAGTGTCGTGTTCACACACCAGCGGGAAATTCGACGAAACAACTGGTCACGTTTCTGTATGTTACATTTTATTTTCATCCACAAGTCAAGAAAGTTCAGCTGAATTTTGATTTCATGCTCCATTGTCAACTTGATGTTGACGTTTGCGTGAATGTCAACATATCCACTTGCTGAATGTCACC
Source organism: Trichobilharzia regenti (assembly GCA_944472135.2). NCBI lineage: Eukaryota > Metazoa > Platyhelminthes > Trematoda > Strigeidida > Schistosomatidae > Trichobilharzia > Trichobilharzia regenti. The sequence continues at coordinate 109,097,805 of OX235264.1, read as the reverse complement.
GCATTCAAAGAATACAGTATCTCTGACGATTATCTATTGCCTCTAATCTCCTCCATGTCACCGTCAAATCCCTGCGCAACTCGTCATTTCTCATTCGAATTCCGTCAGTGATAGATGAATGAAAGCCTTGCCTTACTCCTGAATTGAGCATCATGAATCACTTGACACTTATCATCGGGATTCAGTTGTTGAATGATTTCGAGGCCTTTTGCTGAAGTTGTTTGTGTTGGTCACCTAGGTAGTTTGGTTAGGCAAACTTTCTCCCAATCATTAGGTCACCCTTCCGCCCATCAAAAGTTTCCACTTGTAGAGTGAGAACTTTGACTTCACTCTCTACATCAGTGCCTCAGAATGAATTCTGTCTCGCAATACAGCATTCCTGGTGGCTCATAAAGCATTCGGCTACTGGAACATAATCAAATGACTCGTAAACTCCGACTTCTGGCAGTTGTTGATGCATATGGCGCAACCACCAGCCAGTGTCATAGGCCAGTATGTGCACTCAGTCCCGACCTTGTGGAAATCACTGTTCAAAACAGGACGAGGTTGCATAGATTTCCAGTGAGAAGTCCTGACCAGTGGGGTCCACCAGGTCAGGAGTAAGTACAAATAATTACCGATGGTATTGGCTGGGGCAAGTGGAGCTCAGGCCACGAGTTGGTAATGGCTGAATGGTCTTCGATCTATCCTTGCAATCGGAAGGTCTAGGATGAGGACTTCAGTGGGTTCATACTTCTGATGGGTCCCAAACTAGGATGACACATCTGTCCAGCACCCTATACTAGTTTTGAATACTTCTCTAAATAATATCATTCTGTGGTCAAGCTTAAAACAAATCAAATGTCTAGAACCTAACTCTAGAGAACTTATATTTTTTTAGTAATAAATACATAAACACAGAACTCAGATTGGAGTCTTATTTTATCTGAAACTACTAATCTTAAATATATGAATATTAATCCGTCTTCGATTTGTAATAAATCTTACAATTCAGAGGAGTTAGAATTCCTGAGCCATTGGATTCTATTCTCGTAATTTAAAGCTGTTTGGTCCAATTCTCCAGATAGGGTCATGTACTAGTACTGTCAAGAGTCTCAAAGTGGGACGAAACAGCCTCTATCAATCTTTGATGAAACTTGAAACCAATGAAATCCCTTCAAACTAACACTAACTAAAATACGGTTTCTGATGTGATTTTAATTCTTCTTCACTGATTAATGCCTTGTAACATTTAATGATTTTATGACTGAAAAAGCAAGAAAAAGTACTCGAGAGTTGATGAAGATTATCAAGCAAGGACGAAACAGCTATCTAATACTACCTGACGGTTTTCTAGTGATTCTCTAACTGACGTCAGCTTATGACGAAATCCAGTAACCAATCAATGAATTCCGCACAAAAACCATAATCGGATTATTTATATTGACACAGAATGTGCAATAATTGATTATTCAGTGATAGATTGTCTATCACAGAATTTGAAAGTGGTTTCTAAAGTCAGAGAGAAATTAGATGATAGTCAACGACTCACCGACTCAAGTGAAGTGACGGTTGGAAATTGAATATTGTGAAAATGAGGTATTCGAGAAAAGAAGCGAGGTGGTCGACAACGTCGACTTGACAAGTGGGCAGAAGGTCAGAACAAAGCATTGACTAGTAAAATATTATAAAATGACGACTGATAATAGTGAATAATTTGTTCAGTGAATCATACACGATCAAAAACAAACAGTTGACAAGTTTAAGCACATACACAGAGTGGGTGTGTCATATAATAGCAGCAGGTTATTCCATACGCATTACGTAATCTTTAGTGGATATTAAAAATTCTATTTCTTAAGCTGATAAGGTGACTGAAAAGAGTGGTTGTGAGGGTTGGAGTTGGAATGGAGGAGTTGAAGTAGTACGAGAAGCTCAGGGGTTATTATTATTTCTTATGTGAATATGTAACTCAGTATTATCTAATTGGTAATGGTGAAAGCTGAAATGGGGTGGTGATGTGTTCGATCCACATTAGTAGTGGTCATTTGTGTTCTTACATCACTAGTAAGCTATGTGATTGTGTCGATGAATCTTTGGTTTCTTAGACCGTAAGAGAATAATTTGAAATATTGATCAACAGTGGGAGAAAAGGTGGAAATGAAGACATGAATACTCATCAGAATCAGATTTCTTATCTACAGAGATCGATTACGGATTGTGTAGTAGACTGTGGTGCATTTCTCGAATCTAATGCAGTTGTGTAGTGGTGATGCTAGTTGCATTGTCTTAAGCAGTGGTGTTTATCCTGCACAGAAGCTGTTCAATCGCTGACACTGTCATTTTCAGTCAAGAAGAATTCTGGAATTTAACCACCGAAATCCTGTTGCTCGACAAGTATCTCCGGGGGAGTGAATTTGCCTAAAGCACATTTAATGGACACTGCTGAGTGAGACGACACATCAGGCCATCAGTCAAGAGCAGTCAAACTTGAAAATGATTACTTGATTGTCTGTGATTCACATGGAGGATATTGTGTGTGTGTGTGTGTGCGTGTACGAGTGGAGGAGATGAGAGTCTGTGGGCCTTCGCTAATCCAGCTGAATGCGACTTTTCAATTCATTTGCTGATTCAGACGTTTCACAGGATCATTTCAGGCATTTATCTCTTCACACAGAAACCATGATTAATATCGTATGGTTGCGGTTTTACATTTTCCTGCCCACACCAGCGCGATGTCTCATGGAATTTCCTCCGCTAATTCACTATCACATATGAAAAAGAAAATTGCTAGTAGTAGAGAGGATTTCTGGTGTCAGACGAGATACGTTCAGCCAATTGCTTATCATTTTTCAAGTGCCTATTGACAGTAACGTCAATCAGCTAAGTCGAATGCAAAACTAGGACGACGCAACTAACCGCCTATGATGTTCTACGTGATAAGACTCAGTCTGATTTTTAGATTTGAGAATGCGTGATGAGATACTGGGACGTTCGCCTTCAGATCATCGGCATGTTGAGTAAAATTAGCCGAGGTTAAACATAATTTTTTCCATCCCACAGGCACTCGGGATGTCAATCAGTCACCAGTGAGAAGCTTCATGATTTTTACGGGCCCACTTGTTGACATAGTAAGGCACAGCGAAATAAAACTCAACTGAGTCATTTACATATATAAAAAAATAAAAATTACCATTTGGACCAAATTTCATTGGGAGCGTGAAGTCATCAGATGAAATACTCATCATATTGAGGATACACAGAACGATGATCAGGATGAGGTGTAGTTTTGAACTCTGAGACACCATTTCACTAAAATATGTAGGAAAGGCAAAACCACGATGACTTGTTATTTGATGTAATTTGAAATGAACAGAAGAGAGCGACTTATTATCTTGCTTTGAGTTGCAAGTCGAATATACGCCTGCAACACCACATCACAACTATAACCATGCTAAGCGACACTATTTAGTTTGGCTACCAAATCACCCATTATTACTCATCTCCAAACTCACATCATTTCCTCCATAACGTCTTATTACCAACGCACCACTCGAGATGTAGAATTTGCGGAGCAAAGTAGCGATGGCATGGATGAAAATAACATATCAATTATTCATAGAATAATCGGAATAGGCAAAATAATTTGTCGAATATATTTCCGTCTTAGTTCCTTTCCGTAAAGAAGCATGCAAATTCAATCTCGTATGCCGTAAACATAGGCTGAACAGAACTGCAATTTTCAAGTCATTCTGACACAAATCGACGAGATGAAATTTCCTTATTCTTTGTTTGTGGAGATTTCCCAATCACATATATCATTTGTCAGATATCATAAGTAGACATCACAAAAGCAAGCGTGTCTACATGACGCCGTTTATAACTGACAAATTGAGATGAAACAGACAACAAGTCGTACGAAATTCTAAATGGTTTTCCATCCAAGGAGATGTTCACATGGCTAACTGGTACATGCACACATTGACCTGAATACATTTCAACAATCACATTCATCATCATCATCATCAAATCACGCACTCTTAAACAATCAGTCGACTAACGCACAATATTTCACTTTTCGTGTTCTCAAAGGTGAATTGATAAATCTCTTCCGGAAAATCACGTCCACTGTTACCTTTCAACTTAGAAGGTCATCACATGAGTCAATCGGTTGAGTGTGAAGCAGAAATCAGCCACTGTCAAAGTGGACAGTGATCAAAGTGCTAGTTGATTAATCTCTTGATTGTTATGATGATACGAACACTTAGGCGACGTGTTATTTTCGGTCACGTTCAATTTGACATGAAGTCTTCTGCATGAACGTAACCTGATTTCACACGATGCTTTCTCAAGTTGATTTCACGAATGATGGTTACTACCGATTTCAGCCTTTAACGATCATTGCTAGTGGAAAGAAGCAGTAATATTGAAGAGGAGAAAGAATTACAGGCCGACGATATCGAAAAGAACCAGGGGTTTCGATGCACCACGGAAATGGCAGAGACGTGTTTGAATTCTGGTGGTCGGATCAGTCAGAGCATATCAGACGCATTCATTAACCCTTTTACTATTTTTGTCAAGTGTGAATGTATATACGTATTCTCTGATTGTCTATACATTTAGAATTCGAGTGAAGTTTGTCAGAGCTAATCAAAATTAAAGTATTATTACTCCACCGGTTGTGAAGAGAATCAATTACATCATAATTGTTGAGGCTTTTATATACGTTCATATTTTATATGTAAACTTGTAGTGAAGATGTCTGTGAATAGATTATGCAGGCTTCTCCAGTAAATCATCCATTATACGAGTGCACTCACACCCACGTCTATATGAATTCTTGCAGTTTACACTGATATATTTAGCGTACCACGCAGGTTATGCATACGGAAGTCATGTCATGAGCCTGATAACTTCATGACACTGTTCAGTAGTGATTGAAGGCTTCTCGATACGCCTATCAGATTTCAGGTGTCTGTCTGAAAACGTCTCCACGTGTTAGATATTTAAGCGGCTGTATAATGATCAATTTATGACACAGCTTCCGTGTAAAGTTTGGCTTGTGCAAGTTGGTATGTAATAAACTCACAACTTTGACTTTTGTTTGTTCTGCTATATCATATCGAAGACTGCGTGTCGCATCAAGAAAAACATTTCCATCAGCCTGCTTCACACATCCACCAGAAGCTGTTTTCAGTGTCTACATAGTGAATACAGAGTTGCCATTAACACTCAGTTGAAAATAAGAGAATCGGGGAACGTACAATTCAACAAATAAAGTGGAGGTAATAAAAATGAAAAGCGGCCCAATCACAAGGCATCCGATGAGTTATATCGCCAGCGCCCAATGATAACATAGTGCAGATCGTAGGTGGAAGAGATGAGAAACTATGAGCATTCGTGGCGCCAGCTAATGAGGACTGAACAAGGTGGAAAATGTTGAATACGTGATGCCTCACTTGGAACTCATGATATCAACATGGTATAAATGATGATAATGACAAATAACAAATACATTCGCAGTTCATATGACTTGACATAATCTAGTTGGAGTTGATGGAAACTAAGTTGACACTGCACTCTTTATTTTTACTATAGATAAATTCTGATTTTAAACGTTCACAGATATTGAAAACAGGTGACCAATACTGTCCATCATTTTCCATGTCTTTCTCTATTGATATCATCCCGCGATCAAACTGAGAATACTCATAAATTAATGAAAACTAACTCGTCAAAAATAAATCAAAATCGCTTGATAATTATGAGGTTTCTCATTTTCTGTAATGTGTGTGTGGAATTGGAGGTGACCAATTCGAATCTGAGGAACAAAAGTGTGTCTTTCTTTCCTTCCAAAATCGTTCGATTTTAGTTTGATTTTTGAGCCGATATGCCTACGATTAAATGAACTGTGTGAAATTGTTTACTAGTAATCCTGCAGGTGCGTGTCAGCAGATACCTCTCATGCAACAGAGCAATCACACTGACAATTTCATCAGAAAAGTACGAAATGTTGAAGGAATGGAATTTTGTGTAGTGAAAATCTACTCACATGCATTTTGTACATTTGTGAGGTGCCATTGACAATGGAGTCACTCAACGAAATCAAGAACTAACACAGGTGAATGTCAATAGACTCATTGAAATAATTAGTTATTTCTCGCTTTGAAAGGCTGTCTGTGAGTGTAAAGTCGTTCATTCACCATTCGACTGGTGGCGCATAACTACTCTCAGTCTCTCACCTTTTGTGTTATCAATCAATATATTGTGTTGTTCGTTTGACTGGTGAGTAGAAATTGGAATTCGACGAGAAGTCTACATTTTGTTTGTATTTTCTGGGTTCCTATTCAGCAGGCTACTTGGTTAACTGTATTTGCGTTCTCTGTCTAATACCATGGCTTGTTCAGCTTTCTTTGCATCAGGTTTGCGCGAGTCTCGGACACCTGTGGTGGCTGTTTTCTTTCTATTGAGCATCACACTGAGATATCTATGGCTTATGTAAAAAGAATGGAGTTCGACTCCTGGTGGCCTGCAGTCTGGCCTCACCATGAGTTCACTGCAGATGCTTTCACAACACGAGATTGGAGATTTGTGTCGGTTCTTCATGTGTGTGAACACTACGTAAGCGTCAGTGTGAGTGTCAGTATGAGTGTTAGTGTCCGTGCATAGTGCATCAGATAAATCGGTCGAGATTCAATGATATTCTCACACATAATCTAATCGGCGGCCTGCTTGAACATAAGGCTACCAAAAATTCCGCCTTACAACATTTTGCAAAATTGCTTTGGTTTGCTCTTTTAATTTTGTTTTAATTTATCATCAGTATGTCCTGATGATATTATATATTATCGCGCATTTTTAAAATCATTACAACCTACCGCGTTGTGTCATCCACAAAAATTGAGAAAAAAGCATCACTGTGGCTGGCAGCGTGCACTGAAACGTGCACAAATTAATCAAATGACTGTTCCTGAACTCGTTAGCACTAATTGTAGATCCCTGTCCAACAAAATGGATTATCTTCAATCCCTAATGTATTCCAATGTTTATCGAAATGCTGGCGTTTTAGCAATACAAGAGACTTGGCTGCACCAGCATTATGATGATAATCTAGTTTCGATAAATGGATACAAAGTTTTTCGCCAAGATAGAAAAAGTTCCAAGAAAAAATATGGAGGAGGGGTAGCCACATTTATGAACACAAGTTGGTCTACATCAAATCACGTTTGCTTCAATTATTCTAATGACAATATAGATTGCATAACCGTCAGGTGTCGCCCAAAACACTTAAGTAAATATTCTTATATATATATGACAAATATTTACATAACACCCAATTGTAGCCTTTCTAATATAGTTATGTTTGCAGATGAGTTTACTGAATTCGCTGCTCCTGCATTCGGAAACTCGTTGTCTATAGTCTGTGGTGATTTTAATTCATGTGATCACAGCTTTCTTACTTCACTTGGTCATGAGAATCTAGTCAAGTTTAATACACGTCTGGACAAATCACTAGACCTGGTTTTCATAAATGACCGTGATGTATATGAAACCCGAAGGAGAGCTCCTTTGCTTAATTCTCACCACTGCATTATTCGTATTTTACCGAAAGTGTACGGCAAATTACAACGAAAATTGTTTAGTCATTTAACAAAGAAGATACATGAACGTTCATATTCCCATGACAGCATTCTAGCATCGTGCGTCGGTGGCAGAGTGGTTAGGACTCTCGCCGACCATGCACATGGTACGGGGTTCGAGCCCGCACCGACGCACACCTGATATCTATGGTCGGCCTGTAAAATTTGGGCTACCGATATCCATGCTGAAAATTCCATACTTGTACCAAAAATACAGTGTGGAATCAAGCTGTAAATCAAAAATTAAAAAAAATTGAGAAGCATGTTGCATGATACCAACTGGGAACTATTTACTGACGATAAGTTGGATGCTACTGTCTCTAATATAACCGATTATATGAAGTTTTGTTTGGAAATTTGCTGTCCATATGAAACACTGTTTTCGAGCTTTGACAGAATCTCTTCTTTGCAACTGAAAAAACTTAGAAGACAAAAAGAGAAGTTGTATAAGAATTGTGATAATACTGGTGTCCGTAAAATAAACACCCATATAAAAATTGAAATAGAAAGGTTGAACAGATTATATAATGAAAATTTTTTATCATGTAAACATCCTTCAAACATTTGGAAACTTTTCAATAAACTTACAAGTGAAAAACAAATGTCCGTTGATGCTTATTCTGATGTAAATGCTTTAAACAAATCATTTATCAAGAAACAAATTGATATCGTTGTACCTGATGTACCTAGTCAAGAAAATGGTCATTTTGAGGGTTCTAAAGAAAAGGATGTACTATTATGTTTGAAGTCATTAAATTCAACACACAGCCTTGGTCCAGATGGTGTGCCAAGCATTCTTCTTCAAAAGTGTGCAGACATCTTGTGTCATCCTCTTACTCAAATCTTTAACGCATCATTTAACAGGGAAACGGTACCTGCTGACTGGAAAGAAATCAAGGTTGTACCTGTACAGAAATCATCTTCTGGAGCAAGTATAAAGTTTAGACCGGTCGCTATAACATCTCCTTTTTTGAAAACTATGGAGAAACTTCTTTTGAACATTCTTAAACCTTCTTTAAAAGCTTTTAGTGACCCTAAGCAGTTTGCTTATAAGTGTGGAAGAAGTACATTAGATGCAGCCATTGTACTACACCACAATATTGTTTCCTGCCTTGATAAGGGCGCTAAGTTCATTCGAACAGCTTTTTTAGACTATACTGCAGCTTTCGACTCTGTTCCTAGGACACTTTTATTAGGCAAGATGAATTCAGCACAAACAGAGACCTGGGCAACTGGATGGCTGTCTTCTTATTTTAAGGATAGGAAACAGCATACTGTTTTGGCTGGAAAGCTCTCCACTTCTCAGCTAACTGAAAGTGGTGTGCCTCAAGGTGCAGTACTTTCTCCATTTCTTTTCTCTTTCTTTTTGCATGACCTTCCGAACTCACCCAAAGTTAACTTCATTAAGTATGCTGATGATCTGACCGTTTCTGTCCCTGTAGTTTCCACATCGGATTGTTCCCATATGAATGGCTTCTTCGCTGAATTTAAGGATTGGTCTGGCTCAAATGGTCTTAAACTAAATCCAACTAAATGTAACACTGTTGATTTCAGCTTGAGAAGTGAAAAAGACATGCATGGATTGATTCAATCTCATGATTGTTGCAATATTGATGGTACCGTGATAGAGAGTAAGTCAAGTGTTTCTTATCTTGGCATTAGTTTCTCTTCAAACCTTTGCTGGTCGTCTCATATTCTTATAGTTTCTAAGAAAGTCTTCCGGCTGACTTATTACATGAAGAAGTTGAGACACTCAGGTATAACCCAATCTCTTATCATACAATTTATTAATTCATGTGTTTGCCCATCATTCTTTATTGTTCTCCACTATTCTTCCCTGGGCTACTCAAGAAAGACCATATAGTACTACGAAGAACATTGAGGGCTGTAAGTAGGGTCAGTGCTATCCCTTTGACTGAACTAAATGACACTGTTGTCAATAGGCATATGAATTCTTGGAAACACTTAGCTAAAGTTATCTTATCTGATAGTGAACATCCTCTTTATTCACAATTGTTTCCTTGTATCTCTTCGGGTAAGACCAGAAGCAATTTCATAAACATTTATGCTTGTACTACAAAATATAAAAATTCGACCGTACCATATTTGGCACGAGTATTGTGTGAAGAGAGAAATATCAGAAAAGAACTTTTACAACATTGAATCAATAACTAAACTATAAAATGAAATGATGCATATTAAAGCATGTGTTAATTGTTATATTATTTACTTATTATTCACTGTGACCTAGAAGTGGTGTGATTTTGTTGGGTTCTTTTTATTTTTTCCTATTAAATATCAATATTTTAACATTTTATACATTTATATAATTATAAACAGAGTTAAGCATTGCAACATGTAAAAGAAACGCTGAAAATTCCATGCTGTAAATTGTTATTCTTGTGGAATAAAGTTATTGTTATTATTATATTCGAATTATACTCAGTCATGACAAATAACATCAATACCGAAACATTCCTCGAGTACGTAGAGGGAAGAATTGATGAATGCAAACTGATATATGGTGAAGCCACAGCCAATGAAGCCATTCACTCACAAACGAATAACTTGATCATGTTTTTTCACGTAGACAATCGGAATTATTTTTGTTGAGTAGTCTGACTGTCATAATAAGAATAAGAAAATGTCACTCGAAGTGAGTCTCTTCATTCGAATCGACCGAATCGATCCTAACTGCTGAAATAATTACACACGAATTTTCAGGAATTCGTTGTCTCCGCTGTACGATCTTGTCGCTTGTGTAGTGAGTGAATTCACCTCAGTAGTGCTGAATATATTGTGGTGAGTAGTGGCTGCAAGCTAAAATCCTAGACAAGAATTTACGTCAGTGCTTGCGTCCAGAATCAGTGCCGCGAGAAAAAAATAATAGAGAGTCTAATTAGTGCGCTTCAAAATTCAGTCACTCACAATTCATACAATGGGAAAATGATTGTCCTATAAATGTCATTCGTTTCTCAATCAATTTTGATGTTCTTTGCACAAGTTGAGTTTAAGGGATTGATTTGTACTTGAAGTTGGTTCATGGAGTGATATCAATCAGAAAACAGTTGAATAGCATTTGAGAATACTGTACAGCGAGTTGGTCATCTAGGTTTTCGACTGCCTGTTAGGCTTCAATGCCTCTTGTTTCCTCACCAACTAAGCGGACCGAAATGTTTAGCCTCTTTTCACGTGTTGGTGCCTTCCAGTGAGTATTCCACAACGAGGTGTGGTGATGAATGTGAAGTTATTGAGATGTATTGAGTTTCATGTCCCGTCTGTCTGATGTGTTAGTGTGTGTTGCTGTTCCAAATGCAGTCATCCACAGGAAGACCCGGATTATGAAATGCATCAACTTTCGTACAACGAGCATCAAGCACATCGTCTATTACCAAGCTGGTTTACATCCACGTACGTACTTCTTGTAACAGTTTGTTGATATGATAAGATAAGATATGATAAGCTTTATTCCATATCAGCACTTGTGATACAGAATGGAATTCTCAGCATTTTACTACAATATTGCATCCAGTTAGTACATTAACGATAAATATATTTCTACATAGATTAAGGTTATCTCAGTCAGTTTTGACAACAACATATTAGCATGTCGGTAGCAAAGCCAAATTTAAACAGAGTGTTTGAAAGTGTTAGAAAAGTAGATACTACTAGCATATTTACTGGCGTAAGCGATAGCAAAATGGTCGAGGTATACATAGTGTGAAAGAACGAACAAGAATGTTTCCAGTAGAGTTTGCAAGGAAAAGAGAAACAAAACAACACATACAAAAAAGGTAGAGAGAAAACATTGTACCTGTAAATGATGTGAATTGGAAAGACGAGATCCATTTGTTCTACTGACTATTTAATAAGTTAAAGGTTTCACGCCTAATGCTTCCTTTATCCCACAGAACACGAGCTAGGTAGGGTATGGATGACATTTTGTACTTGCTAGTGCGGGCATATAGTTTCCTATATGATATAATGAATTTTTCCGTGTGATATACATTTTCTAACGCACATCATATATCTGCCCAGATAGAAACAGTAATCTGAGCAATGATCTACAGTTTCGATTCTGTTTCTTGATATCGTCACTGTATTTTGTATTGGCCTTTTCTGGAATCAAGTTAAATCAAATTATAACTGAATTGATGATTGTCACACAAGCAAAGACAAACAGATTCAGTCGAATTCTGATTGGTCCCTAGAAGTGACCAATGAACGGAATGGTGTCGTGTGTTAGTGGTATAAATAGTCCTACAAAATATTCTGTCAGTGTTGAGTTAGTTAGTGACTATTCAGTACACATTTCAGGTGAGTTCCAGTGGTATGAATATTCATGTGATATATTGTGTACTATATAATTACCGTCTGAGGAAGTTTCGCATTCTCGTTAACAAAATATGTGTGTCTGTACAGTCCACTGGTAATTTACAATTCATCATATCTAGTATTGTGCAGAGTGGAAACATTGGCAATCTGTACATTTGTTTGCAATAGTAGAGGCGAATAGCTGCAGTCGTTCATAAGTTCTGTATTAAATGTCTTCGTGATTTAAAGCTGTCTCTGTTTATTCTGTGATCATTTGTGATAAGTCTGTTTCAAGAATTTTCTTGATATCTCATCTGTAAAACGAAGACACGAGACTCAATGAAGATCTGTTATATGCTGAATTAGATTCTGCACATACCATCCAACAACACCCTCATCAACCGTTAACGTCACTTTGACTTCTCCTTGGATCGAAAAGCAATTAGAATTTCGTACAACTTCGTGGTTGGCTCATATCAATCAGTCAGTAGTATACGGCGTCATGTAGATACGCTTGCTTTCCTGATGATTATTGGTGATGTCAGATAGATCACATTTGTCATTGTGAATACTTTACAGACAAAATAGTGCTGAGATTTCATGTCGTCGAAGTATGTTTGAATTATTTAAAGATGTGACTTTCTGTTTAGCTAATGTTTACGGATTATTGAATCGTATTTGCATAGCACTTTTCGAAAAGGCACTTAGAGAGAATTACATTCAGACAAATTGGTTTGCTGAATCCGATTATTCCAGTATCTCTTGAGAAGTCAGTTTCGTCCACGCCATCGCTAAATTGCATCGCGATTCGTAAGTCTGGAGTGGTGCATTGGTGTGAAGACGGTATTGAGGCAAAGATATGAGTTTGGAAATGAGAGATAATCGGCGATCTTGTGGCCAAACAAAACTGAGTTGCTTAGAATAGTAATAATTGTGATGTGCTGTTGCACGCGTATACTACACTCGAAACTGAAAGCAAAAGCGATAATCTCTCTCTGTTATTCATTTCAAATTACATCATCATGTTTTTCCTTTCCTACATAATTTTAGTGAGATGGTGTCTCAGAGGTCAAAACTACACCTCATCATGATCGTCGGACTGTTCATCCTCAGTATGATGAGGATTAAATCACAAAGCTTCTTTCTCCCAATGACACTTGGACCAAATGGTAATTTTTAATTTTTTTATATTTGTAAATGACTCAATTGAGTTTGATATCGCTCTGACTAATTATGGAAAAAATTGCTTCGCTAAATTCTTGAAGCTTCTCACTGGTGACTGACTGACATCTCGAGTACCTGGAATTCCAGTGACAGTTCGTGGTCACAGTGAGAACACATCCGCACAAGTGATGAGAGTGGATGGTGGTGGTGCTATATATTGCTGGTTAGCGAATGTGAGAATACATTTGCCACTGGATTCTGAAATGATTCCATCCACACAAGGTCTTTAAAACAATTTCCTCCTAAAAATACGCAGTTACATTATTTGTTAAATACTTCGTTTTAAGATCTAGTTTGCAAGAGGCACCACGGATAACCATGTTTCTGGAGAACGGGTGAAACGCAGCGACCACTCACGTGCACCTGTTTCGACAGCCTAGTTTGGGAATCACCAAAAACGGCTCAAAATCAGAAATTCAGGTTTCATCTTAAGCCAGCTCGTTAACCATTCAGCCACTGCGGATGCCAATTCGGTGATTGAGCTTTGCTTATCTGCCTGAAAATACGATGAAGCTGTTCTCGAGACCCAGAAATTAGGCACTCCAATATAGTTTGATTGTTCCGTGTTAAGTGTACATTCTGCCTGTTAATACGAAAAGAAGAGTGATTGACATCCCTCATTTACTTTTCATGGTGATTCGAGGTCCATAGGAAAGTTATGGACTGACAGACTGCTACTGACATAAAATGAGTGACGATTGTGAGTGGAATGGAATTCTGTATTCCTCGTGAAATGTATCAATGACTTGGAAATCCACATTGACGATCTCTACAAAGCAACCTTTGAAACTCAACGGATCAGCAGATTATTGTTATTTCGCTTCATTCATGAACTAGGTCTACTTGCAGAGATTTCAATCCTTTCCTTTAAACCATTCATTTGTCTTTTTGCTGATTTCAAGATGAAGTAACTGTCAAATTTGATAAGATCAATTTCACTTTGGACAAACAGCATAACCTAACAGTTGAGGATGTGAAATGCACTTACAAGGTTCAATTTGGCACATCCTTAACCGAAGAGGAATTGGCAACCAAAAGTGGAAAGCGTCTAGGTTCAAAGTGAGTCTTTTTAAAGTGTGAATTATGCGACATTTGAAGTTTTCGATAAACGTTACATCTAAATCTGCTGATAATGGTGATGCAAATGCACTCAGCGTATTCTCGGGAATACAACATGCATTTTCCAATGAACCCCCACGTCCATAGCAGAAATGAGGCCTTTTTAGGTTGCTGTTGTCATATGTGTACTGTATCGTACTTGTGGTGTCACGTGAAATGGCCAGTTTGTCTTCAGTCTCATGTATTTCCAGTGAACAAATTTAAACAATAGGTGACAATGCTAATAATATTGATAACATGAGCTGTAGTGGTAGAATGAATCTAGATGTGTTTTTTATAATTTCAATCGCTACTGCAGTTTTCGACATAATGTTTTCAATTGAGAGCGCTTCACTGCCTTGTTGATGAGAACATGAGTGCCTCGAAGCGCTTCACATTCTCAATGTCCATGGTAGGTTTCCACGATCATCTGTATTCTCCAAAGGCTGACTTCACTGAATTTTCCGAATATATGACAGTCAACACCTGAGAAGACTCCTCCTCATTGGATTCCTCTAATATGATTGAAGTACTAACTGAAGTTGAGACAGTCTCACAAATCCATCTTGGTGTCATTCATTTTGTTGATTTCAGTTCCACATGTGAACGAAACACATGCGAACTGATTGCTTGATTGTTGACTGTACTCTGAAAGTGAACGTATCGAATGTGTCTTATCTCGGCTTATTCCACTCAACATGTCGATGATCTGCGGACTAACGTCACAGTATCCTTTGCGCTGTAATATTCTCAAAGCAATACATTCTTTTATGAAGTTCACAAATAGTCTCAGTCAAAATGTTCCCAAACGAAATCCATCAAAATGTCATACAGTCTGTTTATTTCAGTTTCAGCTATGAACAAGATTCGCGCAGACAGATTGCTCTAATACTGAATGTATAAGCACTGTGTAAGCGAGTCATTGGAATATATCCTATCTCGCCATCAGAATTTCTTCGAATCCCTGTTGGTCGTCTCATTTCTTGACGATTTCTGAGGAAATATTTCGTTTGACTTTTCACATGAGACAGTTGAAAATTTCTCCTGGTCCATGTCAACATCTTCTCTGGCATCTTCTCGCCGTTTCATATATTCCGCCAAGTCTTCTTCATTGTTCTCTTCGCGTATTCTTGCACGGAAATCTGAAATCAGACTAATTTTTATCGGGTAGAACATCAAGGGCTGTAAGATGCGTTGTTGGAGTGTTGTATTTGCCTTAGCTGATTGATGTTATTGTTAATAGACACTTGAAAACGTGCAAGGAGTTAGCTGAATGCATCTCATGTGACATCGGAAATCCTCTCTACTACTTGCAATTTTCTCCCTTATGTGTACTAGTGACATAGCGGAAGAAATTCCGTGATAAACTATGTAGGTGTGAGCAGGAAAATGTATAACCTCGTGAACAGATAAATCCCTGAAATGATCTTGGGGAACTTCTGAATCAGCAAGTGTATTGAAAAGTCCAATTCAGCTGTCTGTGCGACCGCGAACAGGCCCTCATCTCCCCTCCTCGTAGACGCGCACATAATATACTCCATGCCAATCGCAGACAATCAAGAAATCGTTTCCAAGTCGGACTGCTCTTGAGTGATGGCCTGATTTGTCGTCTCACTCGGCTGTGTCCATAAAGTGTGTGTGTGTTCAAATCACATTCACTCCTCCGGACATTCTTTTGAAATGACAGGATATTGCTTTCAACTTTCCCGGAATTCTTTCTCAATGAAATGACACTGCTTCAGATGGAAGAACTTCTGTGGACGATTAGCACCTCTTTCAAAGACAATATAACTTCCATCAGTACTACACAATTGCTTCCGATTCGAGAAACAGATCATCGTCTATTGTACCTTCCGAAATTAGCCACTGAAGATAAGAAAACTGGTTCTGATGAGTATTCATGTGTTCGTTTCAACTTTTTCTCCCATTTTCTTCCCTTCTAGGGATTGTAAAATGATGCAACCAACAAGCCATTAAATTTTGATTGTGCAAAACGAAATTGAAGCTGCCACCAAATCAGATATCGTAACTATGGTATCACTGAGGGATAATTTCAAGTGTGCTATTTCAAACGCTCTGCTCGATCTTCTGAATTCCGATTATTCTTCTTCTCTTTTCTCTAGATTAGATCTCCTCTAATAAATGTTTATACAATATTACCATTCAAATTCATGAAATGTTTCTTTTTGTTGAGATATTGAGTGCATCACTGATTTCAGTACGAGGTATGTCATTCTTCTTGAATTCGCATTTGTCAAAACGAGACAGTCACATTATGCAATCGGTTTAAAGCAGGTAGCATCCGACATGTTTATTGCATTGAGTCTACATAGTTTGCTTACATAGTTTGTGAATGTGATAGGCAATTACGTGATTTTCGTTCACACAATCATAAAAGCAATGAAACATGTTAACATTCGTGGGACTTCTCGGAGGATTCATTTTCTTCTTCACATGTACATTCACATTTATACACAATTTTGTATTACTCGAAAGATGTTGGTAAAATAGTCATAAGTTGTCATAATCATAGTTCATCATATCAGTGGTCAATACGATCAAAGAAGCAAATTAGAATTGGGTGGGCAGAAAGCCACAAGGTTATTACTATGATAGTGGAAGCGGCCGAATAACCTCGTTTTATATGCATTCATCAGGTTCCTTCACTTGACTGGATCAAGCTTCAGTAGCGTGAACAAGACGAAAGCATACTGCCTTCGTTAGTTTATTCAACACGTACTAGATTAACCATATTGTCACCGTGATAAAATCACATGAACGAGGTGGCATTGCAACTGACACAAGGCTCTTCCAAACTGGTAGCTTAATCCTATACTTCATACCTCTCAACCAATGCATACACACATCAAACTTCTACATCGGTCACATTCAATATGCAATCGTAAAACACACAAGAAGGCACTTTTCAAAACAATAGTCTCATTCCCAATAGATCCACTACCCCATTAAGAAGAAGATACTTCGAATTACAACAGCCAGTTCCCATCCACCTCAATGGACGCCATAGTATATTTTTACTAAATTCAAATTAAACTGAAAACAAGTCACTCAAGGGAGATAATTTTCTCAACAATGAGCTTTGTCGTGCGGTATATTCGTATATGAATTGGTTTCGAAGAAACTGTCTCATGTGAGTGAATTGAATCATGCGTGTGATGAATACATTAGGTGATATCAGTAGTATTAGGAAATGCAATTCAAATTCAAGTGGTTCTGATGTCATGATCATCGTTCAGTGTGAAGTGGCAAAACAATTCTCGTCACAGATTGAACAATTCATGGGATGCATGGAATGGAGAGTGGGTGTGACAACTCGGGTTTAGTAGGCGAACCGAATGAAAATGAAAATGTTCAGCGACACTTTGTGAGTTTGATAAGGTAGAATTGTACACTGTCAGGTTACAACAATCGCTTACGTATCACTTAATCTCCGCTTCTACAATGTTTTCAGTCTTGCATGTGTTCGGTCAATTTCTCTTACACGCTGAAAACACAAATGCTTCCATATTTGTTCCCACTTGTGTTATGTGCGACAGAGATGATGGTGAGCGTAGGACATATACGTTGATATGTGAATAGCAAAATCAATGCCTATTTAGTTCTCCCCTTCTTTTCGGAATAAGGGTGACATATTGCGATGAATTTATCACTGCTTTCATTATGATACACTATTTTGTTACTGTGAATGCGCAATTCTACGAAACGCTCTGCTTAATCACTCTTCTTCAGGTTCACTCATGTAGTGTCGTGTTCACACACCAGCGGGAAATTCGACGAAACAACTGGTCACGTTTCTGTATGTTACATTTTATTTTCATCCACAAGTCAAGAAAGTTCAGCTGAATTTTGATTTCATGCTCCATTGTCAACTTGATGTTGACGTTTGCGTGAATGTCAACATATCCACTTGCTGAATGTCACCGCATTCAAAGAATACAGTATCTCTGACGATTATCTATTGCCTCTAATCTCCTCCATGTCACCGTCAAATCCCTGCGCAACTCGTCATTTCTCATTCGAATTCCGTCAGTGATAGATGAATGAAAGCCTTGCCTTACTCCTGAATTGAGCATCATGAATCACTTGACACTTATCATCGGGATTCAGTTGTTGAATGATTTCGAGGCCTTTTGCTGAAGTTGTTTGTGTTGGTCACCTAGGTAGTTTGGTTAGGCAAACTTTCTCCCAATCATTAGGTCACCCTTCCGCCCATCAAAAGTTTCCACTTGTAGAGTGAGAACTTTGACTTCACTCTCTACATCAGTGCCTCAGAATGAATTCTGTCTCGCAATACAGCATTCCTGGTGGCTCATAAAGCATTCGGCTACTGGAACATAATCAAATGACTCGTAAACTCCGACTTCTGGCAGTTGTTGATGCATATGGCGCAACCACCAGCCAGTGTCATAGGCCAGTATGTGCACTCAGTCCCGACCTTGTGGAAATCACTGTTCAAAACAGGACGAGGTTGCATAGATTTCCAGTGAGAAGTCCTGACCAGTGGGGTCCACCAGGTCAGGAGTAAGTACAAATAATTACCGATGGTATTGGCTGGGGCAAGTGGAGCTCAGGCCACGAGTTGGTAATGGCTGAATGGTCTTCGATCTATCCTTGCAATCGGAAGGTCTAGGATGAGGACTTCAGTGGGTTCATACTTCTGATGGGTCCCAAACTAGGATGAAACATCTGTCCAGCACCCTATACTAGTTTTGAATACTTCTCTAAATAATATCATTCTGTGGTCAAGCTTAAAACAAATCAAATGTCTAGAACCTAACTCTAGAGAACTTATATTTTTTTAGTAATAAATACATAAACACAGAACTCAGATTGGAGTCTTATTTTATCTGAAACTACTAATCTTAAATATATGAATATTAATCCATCTTCGATTTGTAATAAATCTTACAATTCAGAGGAGTTAGAATTCCTGAGCCATTGGATTCCATTCTCGTAATTTAAAGCTGTTTGGTCCAATTCTCCAGATAGGGTCATGTACTAGTACTGTCAACAGTCTCAAAGTGGGACGAAACAGCCTCTATCAATCTTTGATGAAACTTGAAACCAATGAAATCCCTTCAAACTAACACTAACTAAAATACGGTTTCTGATGTGATTTTAATTCTTCTTCACTGATTAATGCCTTGTAACATTTAATGATTTTATGACTGAAAAAGCAAGAAAAAGTACTCGAGAGTTGATGAAGATTATCAAGCAAGGACGAAACAGCTATCTAATACTAACTGACGGTTTTCTAGTGATTCTCTAACTGACGTCAGCTTATGACGAAATCCAGTAACCAATCAATGAATTCCGCACAAAAACCATAATCGGATTATTTATATTGACACAGAATGTGCAATAATTGATTATTTAGTGATAGATTCTCTATCACAGAACTTGAAAGTGGTTTCTAAAGTCAGAGAGAAATTAGATGATAGTCAACGACTCACCGACTCAAGTGAAGTGACGGTTCGAAATTGAATATTGTGAAAATGAGGTATTCGAGAAAAGAAGCGAGGTGGTCGACAACGTCGACTTGACAAGTGGGCAGAAGGTCAGAACAAAGCATTGACTAGTAAAATATTATAAAATGACGACTGATAATAGTGAATAATTTGTTCAGTGAATCATACACGATCAAAAACAAACAGTTGACAAGTTTTAAGCACATACACAGAGTGAGTATGTCATTTTCACATTTCTGTGTATTTAACAGTTGACAAGGGTATCTTTTCATTATAATAAATGTTTTCTTGTATTTCCCAATGGATGAAAAACAAAACGATATTGTCACTTTTACTGACGTTTAGCTATTTAACGCTGCTAATAGCTTCATCAAAGTATTATTAAACCTGAATTAAGAAAATCATGGCATAAATATAACAGCGGAAGTCGTCAAAGTAATTCATCGTATCCCACCGAATCTTTCTAATAGAATTCGTATTCGTCTATTGCATACAGCTGAGGCGTTAGACATTCGAACTATTAAACCTAGACTAGGCATTCAAAAGAAGTTCGTACAGCCATTATCCCTCCCTTGGCCTATTAGAACATAACCAACTAAAGACTTCTATACCACCTTATTTATATTTTCAACCCCTTTGTTATCATCCCTTAATCTTATCTTCCATATAAACGTGTTACAAGGTCTTGCAGATAGAATGCGTAGACTTACAACAAAACCAGAGGACCAGCGTAAAGAAATAAACGTCCTATCCAAAATGCCACTCGAAAACAACTACCCTAAAGAATTTATAAAAGATAATATAAAAAAGAAAAAATAGGGTAAAACCGGAGAATAACAAGAAGGAAGAATGGAAAAAACAGTCTCAATACCGTATAAAAATGATACATCAGAGGCAGTACAAAGAAACCTCAAAAATATCGGCCAACGAACAACGTTTAAACCGACGAATCTAATCAAAAATAAAGTCAATCCACTGAAAGATCTCATAAAAATGATGGATAAAAACAATTTAATTTATGAAATATCTTGTGCTGACTGTCCGACTAAATATGTGGGGCAAACGTCCAGATCACTCAAAATAAGAGTGAATGAACATAAACGCCTGACCAAAGGTCAACCGACAGGGACACAAGCTTACAAGAATCTTGAAAAGAATTCATCGATAGCTGCACATGCATGGGACAAAAACCACAATATCGATTGGAACAATGTGTGTATTCTATAAACTAACATGAACAAATGAAAAGAAAGACTCATAACAGAATCGATATTCATTAAAGTCACATCGGATGCATGTAACAAGGGTGACTCAGTACAACTATCAACAACTTCGAATATAATTCTAAATACAAACACATGAATGAACGTGAAATATAACTCTGAACACACACACACACAAAACACGAATGAGCAAAATAAATTATAATAATGAACTATATATATGAGTACAAATCATAAATGTGTGAATAAAACAATTCCAACAGTGGTGTGAACACGGGCAGTAGTAACTTTGCTCGAAATATTACCAATAACAAAACTTATCATTGTGTGTAAACTATTGAAATATAATTATACTTTATTTGTGTTTCATTTCCTCCCCTTACAATCTAAAATTACTTAATCGGTTCATTTGTTTTTACTAGCCTTTATCGACTACTTCCATCTGAACATTTGTTTGTTCGTGTAATCATACTGTGTTTTTCATCATTCGTGTTACTACTGATTGCCTCACTTTTTCATCCTTATTATTGATAAGACGATTATTATTATTATTATCATTACTACTATTATGACTGATTGCACAATTTGTATTCACCATCGTATTATCCTATAGACAAAACACCATGATTGGTCTATATTTGAATTTTATTTGTAAACTGGCGGCCTGTAAGTGGCGGCCTGCTTAAATCTTGGGCTACCAAAGTTTCCATCCTACATATTGCATCTATTTCCTCGGGTTTATTTTGTTTTAATCATTCAATTATGTATCCAAGTCGCATTACTTACTCTCGCTATTATTTGAAAAGTCTTCAACCCGTTGATTTACAAGTATATAATAACGTTAAGAAAAAGCATCATGGAGGTTGGCAGAGATCATTAAAGTGTAATCCAATGCATCAGATGACTGTTCTTGTGATTATGAGCACAAATTGCAGGTCATTATCGACCAAGATTAACTACTTGCATTCTCTATTATACTCAAATATATATTGTAATACTGGTGTAAAATCATTTCAAGAGACTTGGCTCCATGATTCATATGACGATAATTTAGTCTCCTTAAGTGGTTCACAATCTACAGACAAGACCGATGCAGCTCGAAGAAGAAGAGAGGTGGTGGTTTTGCCACTTTTATTAATTCTCAGTGGTCTACTGCCAACAACGTCTGCTTCAAATTCTCAAATGACAATATTGACTGTATAACTGTAAAATGACCACCTAAACACTTACCCAAATACAGCTCCGTTTTGTCACAAATATCTATATCACACCTTGTTGCAGTCCCTCAGAACTATCTAACTTCACTGATGAATTCACTAATTATGCTGCTGCTTCGTTTGGTAACTCCTTATCTATAGTTACTGGTGGCTTCAACTCCTGTGACTACAATTTTATAATATTGCTGGGCCATGAAAATGTTGTTAATTTCCCAACTCGACAAAATACTTCACTTGATTTAGTATTTATAAATGATTCTGGAATATACGAAGCTCGTAAAAGAGCCCCACTCTTCTATTCTGATCATTGTATTGTACGAGTCTTACGCAAAATTTAGGGCAAGTTACACAGTAAAGCCCTCTCAAACTTGTCTAAGAAAGTTGTTCACAGATATTACTCAAATGAGAACGTACATCATCTTAGAATCAGGCTCAGTGACACAAGATGGGATCTGTTTAATGATGATTCACTTGATGACAATATCTCTAATATTACATCCTATCTGAAATTCTGTTTTGAAATCTGCTGTCCAAAAGAAACACTATTTGTCAAATTTGACCGTTTCTCCTCGCCTCAACTTAAAAAGCTTCGTAGAGAGAAGGAAAAACTGTATAAGATGAAAGATAAAAGTGGTGTAAACAGAACTAACTTCTTAATTAAGTCTGAAATGCAGAGGTTGAATGTAATATATAACCATAAATTCATATCCTGCAAAAATCCTTCTAATATGTGGAAACTATTTAAGGAAATCACTGGTGGTAAGCAGATAAACAATATTCCATATTCTTTTGATGTATGTGCTCTTAACAAATCTTTTATTTACTCTCCCTTAAATGCCATGCTTCCCAGCATCACTTGTGTTAATAACAGCCCCTTTCCAGGTTTTAACACAAATGATGTTCGAAAGTGCCTCAAGTCTCTAAACCCTTCCCAGAGCTCAGGTCCCGATTATATACCTAGTATTATCTTTAAAAAATGTTCTGATATTCTGTGTCACCCTCTTACTGATCTATTTAACAAATCTTTTTCCGATAATATTGTGCCTGCCGTTTGGAAGGACATTAAAGTTGCACTCATACCTAAATCTTCCACTGGAGCATGTGTCAAATTTAGACCCATTGCTATTACCTCTCCTTTTTTGAAAACTATGGAGAAATTACTTTTACTTAGTCTTGTACCTTCGCTTAAATCCTTTAATGACCCTAAGCAATTTGCCTATAAACACAGTAGAAGCACTTTAGATGCAGCTGCCGTCTTATATCATAACATTGCTTCCAGTCTAGACAAGGGGGCTAAATTTGTTCGTTGTGCCTTCCTAGACTATACATCTGCTTTCGACTCGGTCCCTAGGGACATCTTATTAAATAAACTTGCTGCTAGTCAAACAGAATGTTGGGCTGTTAACTGGTTACATTCCTATTTCTCAGATAGAAAGCAGTACACTGTATATAAAGGGAAGTCTTCCACTTCATTGCCTACTCAAGCTGGTGTCCCTCAAGGTGCTGTTCTTTCTCCTATTCTTTTTTCTTTCTTCTTACATGACTTGCCTCACTATGATGAAATAAACTTTGTGAAGTATGCTGATGATTTAACGGTTTCAATGGCTGTTAACTCCCGGCTAGATTGTACTAAAATAAATAGCTTTCTATCGGAAGTCAGCAAATGGTCTGAGTCTAACGGTCTTAAACTGAATCCTTCTTAGTGTCATACTGTTGATTTCAGCTTAAGATGTAAACGACAGTTAAAAGAAGTCATCGATTCTCATGACAGCTGTAAAATTGACGACAATGATATAGGAATCAAATCAGAAATTAAGTATCTTGGACTCATTCTCTCTTCTGATCTCTCCTGGTCTTCCCATGTCTTAGCAATCTCCAGTAAAATATTCCGCCTGACATTTAACATTAATAAGTTAGGACACTCGGTTATAACTCAACCCCTCCTCTTACAGTTCGTAAACTCTGGCATCCTACCCATTCTTCTTTATTGCTCACCCTTATTCTGCCCTGGTTTGCTTAAAAAAGACTATGTCACAATTCGTAGAATACTGAAGACTGTCAGTAGAGTGAGTGGTGTCCCAGTGGACCACATAGTTAACGTCGTTGTCGATAGGCACTTGACTTCGTGCGATAAATTTGCTAGAGGGATTTTGTCTGACTTGGAGCATCCACTTTACGCTCAGCTTTCACCTTGCATCTCCTCCCCTGGTAGAACAAGGAGTAACTTCAGAAAATTGTATACTCCCACGTCTAACTATAAAAATTCTATGATACCATACTTGGCACGTATTTTATATGATGAAAATAGTGTCAGGCAAGAATTAACTAACCTTTTTCGTCTAGTAAATAAACAATTTCCTCTATCCATCCTTATATACCTTCAAGTTTTACTTTTGTTATTTCTATTATATTTATGGTCCTGTTACTTCTCTGTTTTTTACTCTCAGAATTGCAAACACCAACTTATCTCTATGACTGCTGTAATCTTTGTTTTTCCCCTAACCATATCATGTAAAGAGAACATTACATTCAATATTTTTAAAATGCTAGGATTTCTATACCGCATTGACAATACTGTGTGAAAAAGCATACGGGAATTGCCACTTGTATTATTATTATATAAGCTTGGTTTTATGATTATTATTGTTATTTCCATTTTAAATGATGCATGTTTTTGACAACACCTCTATTGTAAATGTGGCAAATTTTCTGTGTGATTCATTTTTATTTAAAATTTGAGTAAACTAGATTCAATATTGTGCTTAATGCTGAAAATTCCATTTTGTATCACAAGTACACTATTTGCAAGGAAGAAATTCATTATTAATATTAACATTAAAAATTATTTGGTTATTGCGAATGCGCAATTCTACGAAACGCTCTGCTTAATCACTCTTCTTCAGGTTCACTCATGTAGTGTCGTGTTCACACGTCAGCGGGAAATTCGACGAAACAACTGGTCCCGTTTCTGTATGTTACATTTTATTTTCATCCACAAGTCAAGAAAGTTCAGCTGAATTTTGATTTCATGCTCCATTGTGAACTTGATGTTGACGTTTGCGTGAATGTCAACATATCCACTTGCTGAATGTCACCGCATTCAAAGAATACAGTATCTCTGACGATTATCTATTGCCTCTAATCTCCTCCATGTCACCGTCAAATCCCTGCGCAACTCGTCATTTCTCATTCGAATTCCGTCAGTGATAGATGAATGAAAGCCTTGCCTTACTCCTGAATTGAGCATCATGAATCACTTGACACTTATCATCGGGATTCAGTTGTTGAATGATTTCGAGGCCTTTTGCTGAAGTTGTTTGTGTTGGTCACCTAGGTAGTTTGGTTAGGCAAACTTTCTCCCAATCATTAGGTCACCCTTCCGCCCATCAAAAGTTTCCACTTGTAGAGTGAGAACTTTGACTTCACTCTCTACATCAGTGCCTCAGAATGAATTCTGTCTCGCAATACAGCAATCCTGGTGGCTCATAAAGCATTCGGCTACTGGAACATAATCAAATGACTCGTAAACTCCGACTTCTGGCAGTTGTTGATGCATATGGCGCAACCACCAGCCAGTGTCATAGGCCAGTATGTGCACTCAGTCCCGACCTTGTGGAAATCACTGTTCAAAACAGGACGAGGTTGCATAGATTTCCAGTGAGAAGTCCTGACCAGTGGGGTCCACCAGGTCAGGAGTAAGTACAAATAATTACCGATGGTATTGGCTGGGGCAAGTGGAGCTCAGGCCACGAGTTGGTAATGGCTGAATGGTCTTCGATCTATCCTTGCAATCGGAAGGTCTAGGATGAGGACTTCAGTGGGTTCATACTTCTGATGGGTCCCAAACTAGGATGAAACATCTGTCCAGCACCCTATACTAGTTTTGAATACTTCTCTAAATAATATCATTCTGTGGTCAAGCTTAAAACAAATCAAATGTCTAGAACCTAACTCTAGAGAACTTATATTTTTTTAGTAATAAATACATAAACACAGAACTCAGATTGGAGTCTTATTTTATCTGAAACTACTAATCTGAAATATATGAATATTAATCCATCTTCGATTTGTAATAAATCTTACAATTCAGAGGAGTTAGAATTCCTGAGCCATTGGATTCCATTCTCGTAATTTAAAGCTGTTTGGTCCAATTCTCCAGATAGGGTCATGTACTAGTACTGTCAACAGTCTCAAAGTGGGACGAAACAGCCTCTATCAATCTTTGATGAAACTTGAAACCAATGAAATCCCTTCAAACTAACACTAACTAAAATACGGTTTCTGATGTGATTTTAATTCTTCTTCACTGATTAATGCCTTGTAACATTTAATGATTTTATGACTGAAAAAGCAAGAAAAAGTACTCGAGAGTTGATGAAGATTATCAAGCAAGGACGAAACAGCTATCTAATACTAACTGACGGTTTTCTAGTGATTCTCTAACTGACGTCAGCTTATGACGAAATCCAGTAACCAATCAATGAATTCCGCACAAAAACCATAATCGGATTATTTATATTGACACAGAATGTGCAATAATTGATTATTTAGTGATAGATTCTCTATCACAGAACTTGAAAGTGGTTTCTAAAGTCAGAGAGAAATTAGATGATAGTCAACGACTCACCGACTCAAGTGAAGTGACGGTTGGAAATTGAATATTGTGAAAATGAGGTATTCGAGAAAAGAAGCGAGGTGGTCGACAACGTCGACTTGACAAGTGGGCAGAAGGTCAGAACAAAGCATTG
The DNA here is from genome assembly GCA_944472135.2 of Trichobilharzia regenti. Taxonomy (NCBI): domain Eukaryota; kingdom Metazoa; phylum Platyhelminthes; class Trematoda; order Strigeidida; family Schistosomatidae; genus Trichobilharzia; species Trichobilharzia regenti. The sequence continues at coordinate 109,070,873 of OX235264.1, read as the reverse complement.
ACTAGTAAAATATTATAAAATGACGACTGATAATAGTGAATAATTTGTTCAGTGAATCATACACGATCAAAAACAAACAGTTGACAAGTTTTAAGCACATACACAGAGTGAGTATGTCATTTTCACATTTCTGTGTATTTAACAGTTGACAAGGGTATCTTTTCATTATAATAAATGTTTTCTTGTATTTCCCAATGGATGAAAAACAAAACGATATTGTCACTTTTACTGACGTTTAGCTATTTAACGCTGCTAATAGCTTCATCAAAGTATTATTAAACCTGAATTAAGAAAATCATGGCATAAATATAACAGCGGAAGTCGTCAAAGTAATTCATCGTATCCCACCGAATCTTTCTAATAGAATTCGTATTCGTCTATTGCATACAGCTGAGGCGTTAGACATTCGAACTATTAAACCTAGACTAGGCATTCAAAAGAAGTTCGTACAGCCATTATCCCTCCCTTGGCCTATTAGAACATAACCAACTAAAGACTTCTATACCACCTTATTTATATTTTCAACCCCTTTGTTATCATCCCTTAATCTTATCTTCCATATAAACGTGTTACAAGGTCTTGCAGATAGAATGCGTAGACTTACAACAAAACCAGAGGACCAGCGTAAAGAAATAAACGTCCTATCCAAAATGCCACTCGAAAACAACTACCCTAAAGAATTTATAAAAGATAATATAAAAAAGAAAAAATAGGGTAAAACCGGAGAATAACAAGAAGGAAGAATGGAATAAAACAGTCTCAATACCGTATGAAAATGATACATTAGAGGCAGTACAAAGAAACCTCAAAAATATCGGCCAACGAACAACGTTTAAACCGACGAATCTAATCAAAAATAAAGTCAATCCACTGAAAGATCTCATAAAAATAATGGATAAAAACAATTTAATTTATGAAATATCTTGTGCTGACTGTCCGACTAAATATGTGGGGCAAACGTCCAGATCACTCAAAATAAGAGTGAATGAACATAAACGCCTGACCAAAGGTCAACCGACAGGGACACAAGCTTACAAGAATCTTGAAAAGAATTCATCGATAGCTGCACATGCATGGGACAAAAACCACAATATCGATTGGAACAATGTGTGTATTCTATAAACTAACATGAACAAATGAAAAGAAAGACTCATAACAGAATCGATATTCATTAAAGTCACATCGGATGCATGTAACAAGGGTGACTCAGTACAACTATCAACAACTTGGAATATAATTCTAAATACAAACACATGAATGAACGTGAAATATAACTCTGAACATACACACACACAAAACACGAATGAGCAAAATAAATAATAATAATGAACTATATATATGAGTACAAATCATAAATGTGTGAATAAAACAATTCCAACAGTGGTGTGAACACGGGCATTAACTTTGCTCGAAATAAATTAAATTTCGGCCTATTACAATTACTTCCCCCTTTTTAAAATTGATGGAAAAATTACTTTTACTTCGTCTTGAACCTGCTTTGAAACCTTTTAATGATCCTAAACAATTTGCATACAAACATGGTAGAAGTACCTTGGATGCTGCGGTTGTCTTATATCACAATGTTGTCTCTTGTTTAGAAAAAGGTGCTAAATATGTTCGTAGTGCTTTCTTAGACTACACATCTGCTTTTGACTCTGTACCTAGGGACCTTTGGCTAAATAAGCTATCGTTAACACAAACAGGATCCTGGGCTAAGAGTTGGTTGCATTCCTATTTTTCTGATAGAATGCAGTATACTGTATATAACGGCAAATCTTCTTCTACCTCGCTTACAAAATCCGGTGTTCCACAAGGTGCTGTCCTCTCTCCTTTTCTTTTTTCTTTCTTCCTACATGACCTACCTCATTCAAACGAAACTAACTTTGTCAAATATGCAGATGATCTGACTGTATCACTGCCTATCACTTCCGAGTCTGACAGCTCCAAACTTAATAGCTTTCTGTTGGACATCAACAACTGGTCCAAGTCAAATGGTCTTATATTAAATCCTTCAAAATGTCAGGCGCTTGACTTTACTTTCAAGCATCGACGTGACTTACATGAACTAGTTAGCTCGCATGATCCCTGTAGCATAGATGGCACGGAAATTGAAACCAAATCAAGTATTAAATACCTTGGACTAGTTTTTTCCTCTGACCTTTCATGGTCATCCCATATCTTATTATCTCTAAGTAAATGTTTCGTCTTACCTTCTACATTAAAAAGTTAAGACAATCAGGTATCAACCAACCTTTAGTTTTGCAATTTTTAAACTCCTGTATTTTACCTATTGTACTCTACTGCTCTCCATTAATCTTTCCTGGGCTGCTCAAAAAAGATTATATCATATTACGAAGAGTATTAAATGCTGTGAGTAGAGCTTGTGGTCTGCCACTGCATGTGCTCGCTAATACTATAGTCGAGAGGCATATAAATTCCTGTACGAAATGGGCAAAGGCTATAATGTCAGACCCTCTGCACCCCCTTTATTCACACCTGTCCCCTTGTATCTCATCAGGTAGGACGAGAAGTCAATATAAAAAGATATATGCTCGTACTACTAAGTATAGAAATTCTACAATACCCTATTTAGCGCGTACTTTATGTGATGAAGACTCTGTTAGACGTGAAACTTACAAGTTACTATGTAATTAGCACGGTGAATCGACCCTTTTATCGCTCATCTTTCTGTATTTTATGGTGTTACACTTTCTATCGTTTAAATCGTTACTCTGCTATTTTATATTAATTGGTATTATTATTACTACAATTTTGTACTTTATACATATTTTTCTCAGTATGGCACACAGTATTTTGCTACGTACCTGCTATAACAATCGTTTTATTACTATATGTATTGTGTATTTTTAATTTTTTTTGTCGTTTTTGAGTAAATTAGATGCAATATTGTACTGAATGCTGAAAATTCTTTGCTGTATCATGAGTACTGTTTTTGGAATAAAGCAATTATTATTATTATTATTAAGTTAGTAAACTTTATTTTGATACCATAACAGATGTACTATTGTACCTTTGATATATAGTTTAGTGATCTTCACTGTTATTCTGTTTCTCAATATGACCTTTTAACTTGACCTAAGTCTATCTTCTCACCTCTTAACTCTTTAGAACAACACATTTAAGCGAACAGTATTGTGGTTTCAATTAGATCTCATCGGGCTTAACTCTAATATGTATAAGTTTACAAGCAAAATTCAAATATAGACCAATCATGGTGTTTTGTCTATAGGATAATACGATGGTGAATACAAATTGTGCAATCAGTCATAATAGTAGTAATGATAATAATAATAATAATCGTCTTATCAATAATAAGGATGAAAAAGTGAGGCAATCAGTAGTAACACGAATGATGAAAAACACAGTATGATTACACGAACAAACAAATGTTCAGATGGAAGTAGTCGATAAAGGCTAGTAAAAACAAATGAACCGATTAAGTAATTTTAGATTGTAAGGGGAGGAAATGAAACACAAATAAAGTATAATTATATTTCAATAGTTTACACACAATGATAAGTTTTGTTATTGGTAATATTTCGAGCAAAGTTACTACTGCCCGTGTTCACACCACTGTTGGAATTGTTTTATTCACACATTTATGATTTGTACTTATATATATACTATGTATACTATATATATATATATATATATATATATATATATATACATATACATATTTATACTAGTTTACTTGCCGAACCCAGGCCTGGTTAATGTTGGAATTTTGGGTCGTGATCCTAGCAACTCCACATCTGTAAAACAACAAAATCGCTACAGAAACTTCAACGAATACATATATTATAGATTCTAAAATCATAAGCAATAGCCTTAATTTTCGCTGGAATCGGGGAAGTGAAATGACGCAGGCTGGTGAAAGCCTTCGGGAAGCCAGTCAGCCCATGTGCCTTCTTTCTTTGAAAGCAAAAGTAAGGATGGTTACTTGGAATGTTCGCACAATGTACGAAACTGGAAATGCTGCCCAGATAGCCGCTGAAATGAGAAGGTACTGAATAGAAGTGTTGGGAATCTGCGAAAGCAGATGGAACGGAACTGGAAGGTGCCAACTGCCTACTGCAGAGACAGTAATCTATTCCGGCCACCTAGTGGACAACCATGAGCACACCGAGGGAGTGGCCATCATGATGTCACCAACAGCAACCAAATCTCTCATGCAGAGGTAACCAATCTCCTCCAGGATAATGACAGCCAGGTTCAACTCAAAAGGAAGGAAAGTTACAGTCATTCAATGTTATGCGCCTACAAACGTCTCAGAACAAGAGAAGAAGGAGGCGTTCTACAGACAACTACAAGCAATAATGGACAGCGTCCCAAATGGTGATATCAAAATCCTGATGGGCGACATGAATGCGAAGCTGGGAGGAGACAACACAAGAAGAGAACTCACCATGGGACGTGAGGCCCTCGGCGAAATGAACGACAATGGTGAACTCTTCTCAGACTTCTGCGCCTTCAATGATTTGGTGATTGGTGGCAGTGTGTTCCAACACTAGGATATACACAAGACGACATGGATTTCACCAGATGGAAACACCAAGAATCAAATAGACTTCATCTCAATTTCAAGAAAGTGGAGACGGAGCCTACTGGACACAAGGTCAAGGAGAGGAGCAGATGTGGGTTCAGACCACTATCTAGTAGAAGGGACTTTCAAGGTGAAGCTAAAAGCCTCGAGGATAGCTGGGGATAGGCCACAATGCAAGTTCAACACTCAATTACTGAAGGACACAACCACAAAAGACACCTTCACTGCAACTGTCAGAGCAAAGCAGGAAACACTACGCGACAGCACTGAAGAATCATGCGTGGAAGAACATTGGAAGTCTCTGAAGGCGATTCTCAAAGAAACGTGTTCAACGGTTCTAGGAAGAAAGAAGAGACAAGACAAGGAATGGCTCTCAACGGACACTTGGAAATTAATAGAAGGGAGGAGAACGGTGAAAGGGAAAATGATTCAATGCAAGGACGGACAGGAGAAAGAGACGATAAGCTCAACTTACAAAGCACTGGACAAAGAAGTGAAGAAAAGTGCTAGGAAGGACAAAAGACGATTCTACGACAATCTAGCTACTGAAGCTGAAAAGGCAGCAGGCAAAAGAGACCTGAGGACATTATATCAGATAACCGAATCCCTATTCGGGAAGAGACCAACACAAGTGAAACCCATAAACGACAGCCAAGGGAACCCAATTACCAAGGAAGAAAAACAGATTAAACAATGGGCGGATCACTTCAAAGGACTACTGAACCGACCATCACCTGCAACCCGTCCAGAAATACCAACATCAGCGCGCACACAACTGCATGTTGACACCAATCCTCCAACGAGAGCTGAAGTCTTGAACGCAATCAAACTTCTGAAAGCTGGAAAAACAGCCGGACCAGATGGAATACCCCCTGAAGCACTGAAAGCGGACCCAGAGACTACACCAGACATGCTGACCCCATTATTGCAAAAGGTCTGGAAGGAGGGAAAGGTGCCTACTGACTGGAGTAAAGGTTACCTCGTGAAACTACCAAAGAAGGGCGACTTACGCCTCACTCTGCAAGAACTGGCGAGGAGTCATGCTCCTGTCGACGCCAAGTAAAATCCTGAGTCACATCATCCTGGAGAGAATAAAGGACGCACTGGAGACAGAACTCCGACCAGAACAAGCTGGATTCCGGAAAGGCAAATCATGTACTGACCAAATTGCAACTCTACGCATCATCATCGAACAAAGCATGGAATGGCAATCAAACCTCTACCTCAACTTTATAGACTTTGAGAAGGCCTTCGACAGCGTTGATCGTGAAGTAGTTTGGAAATTACTCGAGTACTACGGAGTACCCCAAATATTCATCAACCTTATTCAACAGCAGTACGACAACAGCATCTGCCAAGTGATCCACAACGGAAGACTCAGCGAGGCGTTTGGAGTAAACACAGGAGTCAGACAAGGGTGCTTACTATCACCAATGATATTCCTAATTGTGGTGGACTGACTGGATTATGCGTCAGACAGTGGAAAACGAGAAGACAGGAATATCCTGGACCGAGCGACGTGAAGAACCTAGAAGACCTGGATTTCGCGCGTGGATGATTTATGTTTGATGTCACACACAATCGAAGACTTACAAGCGAAAACCGACAAACTGGTCGAAGAAGCAGCAAAGGCAGGACTCCAGGTAAACATAGACAAGACGGAGGTTATGAAAATAACCAACCAACAACAGCAACAACATCCAACGTCAATCACCATCAACGGGAGGGATTTGAAAGAGGTCACTTCATTCACTTATCTAGGAAGTATTGTCTCAACTACAGGAGGAGCGGACGAGGATGTCAAATCGAGCGAGAATCGGGAAGGCGAGAAACACATTCATCAGCCTGAAATCAATCTGGAAATCTTCGTCACTCAGCATCACCAACAAAATTCAGTCGGATTTTCAATACAAACGTAAAGTCAGTTCTTCTATACGGATCAGAAACTTGGCGGGCGGGTCACAAAGAATATTTCCAACAGCCTGTTGCAGACCTTTATTAACAACTGTCTTCGCTGGCTCTATAGTGAAGATCAGATGGCCGGGCCGGAAAGAATCATCAACAAGAAAATATGGGAACAAACAAAGCAAGAACCAATCGCCCAACAAATATGCAGGAGAAAGTGGAGATGGATAGGACACTCGCTGAGGAGACCGCTGGGCGTCATCGCGCGCCAAGCCCTAGAGTGGAACCCGAAAGGGAAGTGGCGTGTGGGGCGTCCAAAGTTGATATGGAGGAGATCGTGTGAAAAGGAGTTGAAAGAATATGGATTAACAGGGATGCAGGCGAAAAGTACAGCAGAAGACAGAAAAAAATGGAGACGTGCAGTTGAAGCCCTATGTTCCACTAGGAAACCAAGGGAGCAATAAAAATAATAATACTCATATATATAGTTCATTATTATAATTTATTTTGCTCATTCGTGTTTTGTGTGTGTGTGTATGTTCAGAGTTATATTTCACGTTCATTCATGTGTTTGTATTTAGAATTATATTCCAAGTTGTTGATAGTTGTACTGAGTCACCCTTGTTACATGCATCCGATGTGACTTTAATGAATATCGATTCTGTTATGAGTCTTTCTTTTCATTTGTTCATGTTAGTTTATAGAATACACACATTGTTCCAATCGATATTGTGGTTTTTGTCCCATGCATGTGCAGCTATCGATGAATTCTTTTCAAGATTCTTGTAAGCTTGTGTCCCTGTCGGTTGACCTTTGGTCAGGCGTTTATGTTCATTCACTCTTATTTTGAGTGATCTGGACGTTTGCCCCACATATTTAGTCGGACAGTCAGCACAAGATATTTCATAAATTAAATTGTTTTTATCCATTATTTTTATGAGATCTTTCAGTGGATTGACTTTATTTTTGATTAGATTCGTCGGTTTAAACGTTGTTCGTTGGCCGATATTTTTGAGGTTTCATCGTACTGCCTCTGATGTATCATTTTTATACGGTATTGAGACTGTTTTTTTCCATTCTTCCTTCTTGTTATTCTCCGGTTTTACCCTATTTTTTCTTTTTTATATTATCTTTTATAAATTCTTTAGGGTAGTTGTTTTCGAGTGGCATTTTGGATAGGACGTTTATTTCTTTACGCTGGTCCTCTGGTTTTGTTGTAAGTCTACGCATTCTATCTGCAAGACCTTGTAACACGTTTATATGGAAGATAAGATTAAGGGATGATAACAAAGGGGTTGAAAATATAAATAAGGTGGTATAGAAGTCTTTAGTTGGTTATGTTCTAATAGGCCAAGGGAGGGATAATGGCTGTACGAACTTCTTTTGAATGCCTAGTTTAGGTTTAATAGTTCGAATGTCTAACGCCTCAGCTGTATGCAATAGACGAATACGAATTCTATTAGAAAGATTCGGTGGGATACGATGAATTACTTTGACGACTTCCGTTGTTATATTTATGCCATGATTTTCTTAATTCAGGTTTAATAATACTTTGATGAAGCTATTAGCAGCGTTAAATAGCTAAACGTCAGTAAAAGTGACAATATCGTTTTGTTTTTCATCCATTGGGAAATACAAGAAAACATTTATTATAATGAAAAGATACCCTTGTCAACTGTTAAATACACAGAAATGTGAAAATGACATACTCACTCTGTGCATGTGCTTAAAACTTGTCAACTGTTTGCTTTTGATCGTGTATGATTCACTGAACAAATTATTCACTATTATCAGTCGTCATTTTATAATATTTTACTAGTCAATGCTTTGTTCTGACCTTCTGCCCACTTGTCAAGTCGACGTTGTCGACCACCTCGCTTCTTTTCTCGAATACCTCATTTTCACAATATTCAATTTCGAACCGTCACTTCACTTGAGTCGGTGAGTCGTTGACTATCATCTAATTTCTCTCTGACTTTAGAAACTACTTTCAAATTCTGTGATAGACAATCTATCACTGAATAATCAATTATTGCACATTCTGTGTCAATATAAATAATCCGATTATGGTTTTTGTGCGGAATTCATTGATTGGTTACTGGATTTCGTCATAAGCTGACATCAGTTAGAGAATCACTAGAAAACCGTCAGGTAGTATTAGATAGCTGTTTCGTCCTTGCTTGATAATCTTCATCAACTCTCGAGTACTTTTTCTTGCTTTTTCAGTCATAAAATCATTAAATGTTACAAGGCATTAATCAGTGAAGAAGAATTAAAATCACATCAGAAACCGTATTTTAGTTAGTGTTAGTTTGAAGGGATTTCATTGGTTTCAAGTTTCATCAAAGATTGATAGAGGCTGTTTCGTCCCACTTTGAGACTGTTGACAGTACTAGTACATGACCCTATCTGGAGAATTGGACCAAACAGCTTTAAATTACGAGAATGGAATCCAATGGCTCAGGAATTCTAACTCCTCTGAATTGTAAGATTTATTACAAATCGAAGACGGATTAATATTCATATATTTCAGATTAGTAGTTTCAGATAAAATAAGACTCCAATCTGAGTTCTGTGTTTATGTATTTATTACTAAAAAAATATAAGTTCTCTAGAGTTAGGTTCTAGACATTTGATTTGTTTTAAGCTTGACCACAGAATGATATTATTTAGAGAAGTATTCAAAACTAGTACAGGGTGCTGGACAGATGTGTCATCCTAGTTTGGGACCCATCAGAAGTATGAACCCACTGAAGTCCTCATCCTAGACCTTCCGATTGCAAGGATAGATCGAAGACCATTCAGCCATTACCAACTCGTGGCCTGAGCTCCACTTGCCCCAGCCAATACCATCGGTAATTATTTGTACTTACTCCTGACCTGGTGGACCCCACTGGTCAGGACTTCTCACTGGAAATCTATGCAACCTCGTCCTGTTTTGAACAGTGATTTCCACAAGGTCGGGACTGAGTGCACATACTGGCCTATGACACTGGCTGGTGGTTGCGCCATATGCATCAACAACTGCCAGAAGTCGGAGTTTACGAGTCATTTGATTATGTTCCAGTAGCCGAATGCTTTATGAGCCACCAGGATTGCTGTATTGCGAGACAGAATTCATTCTGAGGCACTGATGTAGAGAGTGAAGTCAAAGTTCTCACTCTACAAGTGGAAACTTTTGATGGGCGGAAGGGTGACCTAATGATTGGGAGAAAGTTTGCCTAACCAAACTACCTAGGTGACCAACACAAACAACTTCAGCAAAAGGCCTCGAAATCATTCAACAACTGAATCCCGATGATAAGTGTCAAGTGATTCATGATGCTCAATTCGGGAGTAAGGCAAGGCTTTCATTCATCTATCACTGACGGAATTCGAATGAGAAATGACGAGTTGCGCAGGGATTTGAGGGTGACATGGAGGAGATTAGAGGCAATAGATAATCGTCAGAGATACTGTATTCTTTGAATGCGGTGACATTCACCAAGTGGATATGTTGACATTCACGCAAACGTCAACATCAAGTTCACAATGGAGCATGAAATGAAAATTCAGCTGAACTTTCTTGACTTGTGGATGAAAATAAAATGTAACATACAGAAACGTGACCAGTTTTTTCGTCGAATTTCCCGCTGGTGTGTGAACACGACACTACATGAGTGAACCTGAAGAAGAGTGATTAAGCAGAGCGTTTCGTAGAATTGCGCATTCACAGTAACAAAATAGTTTTTATGATGAAAGCAGTGATAAATTCATCGCAATATGTCACCCTTATTCCGAAAAGAAGGGGAGAACTAAATAGGCATTGATTTTGCTATTCACATATCAACGTATATGTCCTACGCTCACCACCATCTCTGTCGCACATAACACAAGTGGGAACAAATATGGAAGCATTTGTGTTTTCAGCGTGTAAGAGAAATTGACCGAACACATGCAAGACTGAAAACATTGTAGAAGCGGAGATTAAGTGATACGTAAGCGATTGTTGTAACCTGACAGTGTACAATTCTACCTTATCAAACTCACAAAGTGTCGCTGAACATTTTCATTTTCATTCGGTTCGCCTACTAACCCCGAGTTGTCACACCCCCTCTCCATTCCATCCATCCTATGATTTGTTCATTCTGTGACGAGATTTGTTCCTTCACACTGAACGATGATCATGACATCAGAACCACTTGAATTTGAATTGCATTTCCTAATACTATTGATATCACCTAATGTATTCATCACACGCATGATTAAATTCACTCACATGAGACAGTTTCTTCGAAACCAATTCATATACGAATATACCGCACGACAAACCTCATTGTTGAGAAAATTATCTCCTTTAATAATGATAAATCCAAGCTTATAACAATAATACAAGTGGCAATTCCCGTATGCTTTTTCACACAGTATTGTCAATGCGGTTCAGAAATCCTAGCATTTTTAAAAATATTGAATGTAATGTTCTCTTTACATGATATGGTTAGGAGAAAAACAAAGATTACAGCAGTCATAGAGATAAGTTGGTGTTTGCAATTCTGAGAGTAGAAAACAGAGAAGTAACAGGACCATAAATATAATAGAAATAACAAAAGTAAAACTTGAAGGTATATAAGGATGGATGGAGGAAATTGTTTATTTACTAGACGAAGAAAGGTTAGTTAATTCTTGCCTTACACTATTTTCTTCAGAAATCTACGAATCCACACATAGTCAAAGGTGAAAGCTGAGCGTAAAGTAGATGCTCCAAGTCAGACAAAATCCCTCTAGCAAATTTATTGCACGAAGTCAAGTGCCTATCGACAACGACGTTAACTATGTGGTCCGCTGGGACACCACTCACTCTACTGACAGTCTTCAGTATTCTACGAATTGTGACATAGTCTTTTTTAAGCAAACCAGGGCAGAATACGGGTGAGCAATAAAGAAGAATGGGTAGGATGCCAGAGTTTACGAACTGTAAGAGGAGGGGTTGAGTTATACCCGAGTGTCTTAACTTATTAATGTTAAATGTCAGGCGGAATATTTTACTGGAGATTGCTAAGACATGGGAAGACCAGGAGAGATCAGAAGAGAGAATGAGTCCAAGATACTTAATTTCTGATTTGATTCCTATATCATTGTCGTCAATTTTACAGCTGTCATGAGAATCGATGACTTCTTTTAACTGTCGTTTACATCTTGGGCTGAAATCAACAGTATGACACTAAGAAGGATTCAGTTTAAGACCGTTAGACTCAGACCATTTGCTGACTGCCGATACAAAGCTATTTATTTTAGTACAATCTAGCCGGGAGTTAACAGCCATTGAAACCGTTAAATCATCAGCATACTTCACAAAGTTTATTTCATCATAGTGAGGCAAGTCATGTAAGAAGAAAGAAAAAAGAATAGGAGAAAGAACAGCACCTTGAGGGACACCAGCTTGAGTAGGCAATGAAGTGGAAGACTTCCCTTTATATACGGTGTACTGCTTTCTATCTGAGAAATAGGAATGTAACCAGTTAACAGCCCAACATTCTGTTTGACTAGCAGCAAGTTTATTTAATAAGATGTCCCTAGGGACCGAGTCGAAAGCAGATGTATAGTCTAGGAAGGCACAACGAACAAATTTAGCCCCCTTGTCTAGACTGGAAGCAATGTTATGATATAAGACGGCAGCTGCATCTAAAGTGCTTCTACTGTGCTTATAGGCAAATTGCTTAGGGTCATTAAAGGATTTAAGCGAAGGTACAAGACTAAGTAAAAGTAATTTCTCCATAGTTTTCAAAAAAGGAGAGGTAATAGCAATGGGTCTAAATTTGACACATGCTCCAGTAGACGATTTAGGTATGGGTGCAACTTTAATGTCCTTCCAAACGGCAGGCACAATATTATCGGAAAAAGATTTGTTAAATAGATCAGTAAGAGGGTGACACAGAATATCAGAACATTTTTTAAAGGTAATACTAGGTATATAATCGGGACCTGAGCTCTGGGAAGGGTTTAGAGACTTGAGGCACTTTCGAACATCATTTGTGTTAAAACCTGGAAAGGGGCTGTTATTAACACAAGTGATGCTGGGAAGCATGGCATTTAAGGGAGAGTAAATAAAAGATTTGTTAAGAGCACATACATCAAAAGAATATGGAATATTGTTTATCTGCTTACCACCAGTGATTTCCCTAAATAGTTTCCACATATTAGAAGGATTTTTGCAGGATATGAATTTATGGTTATACATTACATTCAACCTCTGCATTTTAGACTTAATTAAGAAGTTAGTTCTGTTTACACCACTTTTATCTTTCATCTTATACAGTTTTTCCTTCTCTCTACGAAGCTTTTTAAGTTGAGGCGAGGAGAAACGGTCAAATTTGACAAATATTGTTTCTTTTGGACAGTAGATTTCAAAACAGAATTTCAGATAGGATGTAATATTAGAGATATTGTCATCAAATGAATCATCATTAAACAGATCCCATCTTGTGTCACTGAGCATGATTCTAAGATGATGTACGTTCTCATTTGAGTAATATCTGTGAACAACTTTCTTAGACAAGTTTGAGAGGGCTTTACTGTGTAACTTGCCCTAAATTTTGCGTAAGACTCGTACAATACAATGATCAGAATTGAAGAGTGGGGCTCTTTTACGAGCTTCGTATATTCCAGAATCATTTATAAATACTAAATCAAGTGAAGTATTTTGTCGAGTTGGGAAATTAACAACATTTTCATGGCCCAGCAATATTATAAAATTGTAGTCACAGGAGTTGAAGCCACCAGTAACTATAGATAAGGAGTTACCAAACGAAGCAGCAGCATAATTAGTGAATTCATCAGTGAAGTTAGATAGTTCTGAGGGACTGCAACAAGGTGTGATATAGATATTTGTGACAAAACGGAGCTGTATTTGGGTAAGTGTTTAGGTCGACATTTGACAGTTATACAGTCAATATTGTCATTTGAGAATTTGAAGCAGACGTTGTTGGCAGTAGACCACTGAGAATTAATAAAAGTGGCAAAACCACCACCTCTCTTCTTCTTTGAGCTGTATCGGTCTTGTCTGTAATTTGTGAAACCACATAAGAAGACTAAATTATCGTCATATGAGTCATGGAGCCAAGTGTCTTGAAATTTTTTTACACCAGTATTACAATATATATTTGAGTGTAATAGAGAATGCAAGTAGATAATCTTGGTCGATAATGACCTGAAATTTGTGCTCATAATGAAAGCAGTGATAAATTCATCGCAATATGTCACCCTTATTCCGAAAAGAAGGGGAGAACTAAATAGGCATTGATTTTGCTATTCACATATCAACGTATATGTCCTACGCTCACCACCATCTCTGTCGCACATAACACAAGTGGGAACAAATATGGAAGCATTTGTGTTTTCAGCGTGTAAGAGAAATTGACCGAACACATGCAAGACTGAAAACATTGTAGAAGCGGAGATTAAGTGATACGTAAGCGATTGTTGTAACCTGACAGTGTACAATTCTACCTTATCAAACTCACAAAGTGTCGCTGAACATTTTCATTTTCATTCGGTTCGCCTACTAATCCCGAGTTGTCACACCCACTCTCCATTCCATGCATCCCATGAATTGTTCAATCTGTGACGAGAATTCTTTGGCCACTTCACACTGAACGATGATCATGACATCTGTTATTTTCAGTCAAGAAGAATCCTGGAAGTTTATCACCGAAATCCTGTTGCTCGACAAGTATCTCCGGGGGAGTGAATTTGCCTAAAGCACATTTAATGGACACTGCTGAGTGAGACGACACATCAGGCCATCAGTCAAGAGCAGTCAAACTTGAAAATGATTACTTGATTGTCTGTGATTCACATGGAGGATCTTGTGTGTGTGTGTGTGTGTGTGTGCGTGTACGAGTGGAGGAGATGAGAGTCTGCGGACGTTCGCAAATCCAGCTGAATGGGACTTTTCAATTCATTTGCTGATTCAGACGTTTCACAGGATCATTTCAGGCATTTATCTCTTCACACAAAAACCATGATTAATATCGTATGGTTGCGGTTTTACATTTTCATTTACATTTTTACATCAAAGAAGCATGCAAATTCAGTCTCGTATGCCGTATACATAGGCTGAACGGAAACGCAATTTTCAAGTCATTCTGACACAAATCGACGAGATCAAATTTCCTTGTTCATTGTTCCTGGATTTTTTCACAATCGAAAATATGATTCCTCTGATGTCATAAATAGTTCTCAAGAAATCACGCGTGTCTACATGACGCCGTCTATAACTGACAAATTGACATGAAACAGACAACAAGTCGTACGAAATTCTAAATGGCTTTCCATCCAAGGAGATGTTCACATGGCTAACTGGTACATGCACACAGTGACCTGAATACACTTCAACAATCACATTCATCATCATCATCATCAAATCACGCACTTTTACACAATCAGTCGACTAACGCACAATATTTCACTTTTCGTGTTCTCAAAGGTGGATTAATAAATCTCTTCCGGAAAATCACGTCCACTGTTACCTTTCAACTTAGAAGGTCATCACATGAGTCAATCGGTTGAGTGTGAAGCAGAAATCAGCCACTGTCAAAGTGGACAGCGATCAAAGTGCTAGTTGATTAATCTCTTGATTGTTATGATTATACGAACACTTAGGCGACGTGTTATTTTCGGTCACGTTCAATTTGACATGAAGTCTTCTGCATGAACGTAACCTGATTTAACACGATGCTTTCTCAAGTTGATTTCACGAATGATGGTTACTACCGATTTCAGCCTTTAACGATCATTGCTAGTGGGAAGAAGCAGTAATAATGAAGAGGAGAAAGAATTACAGGCCGACGATATCGAAAAGAACCAGGGGTTTCGATGCACCACGGAAATGGCAGAGACGTGTTTGAATTCTGGCGGTCGGATCAGTCAGAGCATATCAGACGCATTCATTAACCCTTTTACTAGATTTTCAAGTGTGAATGTATATACGTATTCTCTGATTGTCTATAAATTGAGAATTCGAGTGAAGTTTGTCAGAGCTAATCAAAATTAAAGTATTATTACTCCACCGGTTGTGAAGAGAATCAATTACATCATAATTGTTGAGGCTTTTATATACGTTCATATTTTATATGTAAACTTGTAGTGAAGATGTCTGTGAATAGATTATGCAGGCTTCTCCAGTAAATCATCCATTATACGAGTGCACTCACATCCACCTCTATATGAATTCTTGCAGCTTACAGTGACATATTTAGCGTACCATGCAGGTTATGCATACGGAAGTCATGTCATGAGCCTGATAACTTCATGACACTGTTCAGTAGTGATTGAAGGCTTCTCGATACGCCTATCAGATTTCAGGTGTCTGTTTGAAAACAATTCCGCGTGTTATATATTTTAGTGGCTCTATAATGGTCATTTAAGACAGAGCTTTCGTGTAAGGTTTGGCTTGTGCAAGTTGGTATGTAATAAACTCACAATTTTGACTTTTGTTTGTTCTGCTATATCATATCGAAGACTGCGTGTCACATCAAGAAAAACATTTCCATCAGCCTGCTTCACACATCCACCAGAAGCTGTTTTCAGTGTCTACATAGTGAATACAGAGTTGCCATTAACACTCAGTTGAAAATAAGAGAATCGGGGAACGTACAATTCAACAAATAAAGTGGAGGTAATAAAAATGAAAAGCGGCCCAATCACAAGGCATCCGATGAGTTATATCGCCAGCGCCCAATGATAACATAGTGGAGATCGTAGGTGGAAGAGATAAGAAACTATGAGCATTCGTGGCGCCAGCTAATGAGGACTGAACAAAGTGGAAAAGTTGAATACGTGATGCCTCACTTGGAACTCATGATATCAACATGGTATAAATGATGATAATGACAAATAACAAATACCATTCGCAGTTCATATGACTTGACATAATCTAGTTGGAGTTGATGAAAACTAAGTTGACACTGCACTCTTTATTTTTACTATAGATAAATTCTGATTTTAAACGTTCACAGATATTGAAAACAGGTGACCAATACTGTCCATCATTTTCCATGTCTTTCTCTATTGATATCATCCCGCGATCAAACTGAGAATACTCATAAATTAATGAAAACTAACTCGTCAAAAATAAATCAAAATCGCTTGATAATTATGAGGTTACTCATTGTCTGTAATGTGTGTGTGGAATTGGAGGTGACCAATTCGAATCTGAGGAACAAAAGTGTGTCTTTCTTTCCTTCCAAAATCGTTCGATTTTAGTTTGATTTTTGAGCCGATATGCCTACGATTAAATGAACTGTGTGAAATTGTTTACTAGTAATCCTGCAGGTGCGTGTCAGCAGATACCTCTCATGCAACAGAGCAATCACACTGACAATTTCACCAGAAAAGTACGAAATGTTGAAGGAATGGAATTTTGTGTAGTGAAAATCTACTCACATGCATTTTGTACATTTGTGAGGTGCCATTGACAATGGAGTCACTCAACGAAATCAAGAACTAACACAGGTGAATGTCAATAGACTCATTGAAATAATTAGTTATTTCTCGCTTTGAAAGGCTGTCTGTGAGTGTAAAGTCGTTCATTCACCATTCGACTGGTGGCGCATAACCACTCTCAGTCTCTCACCTTTTGTGTTATCAATCAATATATTGTGTTGTTCGTTTGACTGGTGAGTTGAAATTGGAATTCGACGAGAAGTCTAGTTTTTTTTGTATTTTCTGGGTTCCTATTCAGCTGGCTACTTGGTTAACTGTATTTGCGTTCTCTGTCTAATACCATGGCTTGTTCAGCTTTCTTTGCATCAGGTTTGCGCGAGTTTCGGACACCTGTGGTGGCTGTTTTCTTTCTATTGAGCATCACACTGAGATATCTATGGCTTATGTAAAAAGAATGGAGTTCGACTCCTGGTGGGCCTGCAGTCTGGCCTCACCATGAGTTCACTGCAGATGCTTTCACAACACGAGATTGGAGATTTGTGTCGGTTCTTCATGTGTGTGAACACTACGTAAGCGTCAGTGTGAGTGTCAGTATGAGTGTTAGTGTCCGTGCATAGTGCATCAGATAAATCGGTCGAGATTCAATGATATTCTAACACATAATCTAATCGGCGGCCTGCTTGAACATAAGGCTACCAAAAATTCCGCCTTACAACATTTTGCAAAATTGCTTTGGTTTGCTCTTTTAATTTTGTTTTAATTTATCATCAGTATGTCCTGATGATATTATATATTATCGCGCATTTTTAAAATCATTACAACCTACCGCGTTGTGTCATCCACAAAAATTGAGAAAAAAGCATCACTGTGGCTGGCAGCGTGCACTGAAACGTGCACAAATTAATCAAATGACTGTTCCTGAACTCGTTAGCACTAATTGTGGATCCCTGTCCAACAAAATGGATTATCTTCAATCCCTAATGTATTCCAATGTTTATCGAAATGCTGGCGTTTTAGCAATACAAGAGACTTGGCTGCACCAGCATTATGATGATAATCTAGTTTCGATAAATGGATACAAAGTTTTTCGCCAAGATAGAAAAAGTTCCAAGAAAAAATATGGAGGAGGGGTAGCCACATTTATGAACACAAGTTGGTCTACATCAAATCACGTTTGCTTCAATTATTCTAATGACAATATAGATTGCATAACCGTCAGGTGTCGCCCAAAACACTTAAGTAAATATTCTTATATATACATGACAAATATTTACATAACACCCAATTGTAGCCTTTCTAATATAGTTATGTTTGCAGATGAGTTTACTGAATTCGCTGCTCCTGCATTCGGAAACTCGTTGTCTATAGTCTGTGGTGATTTTAATTCATGTGATCACAGCTTTCTTACTTCACTTGGTCATGAGAATCTAGTCAAGTTTAATACACGTCTGGACAAATCACTAGACCTGGTTTTCATAAATGACCGTGATGTATATGAAACCCGAAGGAGAGCTCCTTTGCTTAATTCTCACCACTGTATTATTCGTATTTTACCGAAAGTGTACGGCAAATTACAACGAAAATTGTTTAGTCATTTAACAAAGAAGATACATGAACGTTCATATTCCCATGACAGCATTCTAGCATCGTGCGTCGGTGGCAGAGTGGTTAGGACTCTCGCCGACCATGCACATGGTACGGGGTTCGAGCCCGCACCGACGCACACCTGATATCTATGGTCGGCCTGTAAAATTTGGGCTACCGATATCCATGCTGAAAATTCCATACTTGTACCAAAAATACAGTGTGAAATCAAGCTGTAAATCAAAAATTAAAAAAAATTGAGAAGCATGTTGCATGATACCAACTGGGAACTATTTACTGACGATAAGTTGGATGCTACTGTCTCTAATATAACCGATTATATGAAGTTTTGTTTGGAAATTTGCTGTCCATATGAAACACTGTTTTCGAGCTTTGACAGAATCTCTTCTTTGCAACTGAAAAAACTTAGAAGACAAAAAGAGAAGTTGTATAAGAATTGTGATAATACTGGTGTCCGTAAAATAAACACCCATATAAAAATTGAAATAGAAAGGTTGAACAGATTATATAATGAAAATTTTTTATCATGTAAACATCCTTCAAACATTTGGAAACTTTTCAATAAACTAACAAGTAAAAAACAAATGTCCGTTGATGCTTATTCTGATGTAAATGCTTTAAACAAATCATTTATCAAGAAACAAATTGATATGGTTGTACCTGATGTACCTAGTCAAGAAAATGGTCATTTTCAGGGTTTTGAAGAAAAGGATGTACTATTATATTTGAAGTCATTAAATTCAACACACAGCCTTGGTCCAGATGGTGTGCCAAGCATTCTTCTTCAAAAGTGTGCAGACATCTTGTGTCATCCTCTTACTCAAATCTTTAACGCATCATTTAACAGGGAAACGGTACCTGCTGACTGGAAAGAAATCAAGGTTGTACCTGTACAGAAATCATCTTCTGGAGCAGTTATAAAGTTTAGACCGGTCGCTATAACATCTCCTTTTTTGAAAACTATGGAGAAACTTCTTTTGAATATTCTTAAACCTTCTTTAAAAGCTTTTAGTGACCCTAAGCAGTTTGCTTATAAGTGTGGAAGAAGTACATTAGATGCAGCCATTGTACTACACCACAATATTGTTTCCTGCCTTGATAAGGGTGCTAAGTTCGTTCGAACAGCTTTTTTAGACTATACTGCAGCTTTCGACTCTGTTCCTAGGACACTTTTATTAGGCAAGATGAATTCAGCACAAACAGAGACCTGGGCAACTGGATGGCTGTCTTCTTATTTTAAGGATAGGAAACAGCATACTGTTTTGGCTGGAAAGCTCTCCACTTCTCAGCTAACTGAAAGTGGTGTGCCTCAAGGTGCAGTACTTTCTCCATTTCTTTTCTCTTTCTTTTTGCATGACCTTCCGAACTCACCCAAAGTTAACTTCATTAAGTATGCTGATGATCTGACCGTTTCTGTCCCTGTAGTTTCCACATCGGATTGTTCCCATATGAATGGCTTCTTCGCTGAATTTAAGGATTGGTCTGGCTCAAATGGTCTTAAACTAAATCCAACTAAATGTAACACTGTTGATTTCAGCTTGAGAAGTGAAAAAGACATGCATGGATTGATTCAATCTCATGATTGTTGCAATATTGATGGTACCGTGATAGAGAGTAAGTCAAGTGTTTCTTATCTTGGCATTAGTTTCTCTTCAAACCTTTGCTGGTCGTCTCATATTCTTATAGTTTCTAAGAAAGTCTTCCAGCTGACTTATTACATAAAGAAGTTGAGACACTCAGGTATAACCCAATCTCTTATCATACAATTTATTAATTCATGTGTTTGCCCATCATTCTTTATTGTTCTCCACTATTCTTCCCTGGGCTACTCAAGAAAGACCATATAGTACTACGAAGAACATTGAGGGCTGTAAGTAGGGTCAGTGCTATCCCTTTGACTGAACTAAATGACACTGTTGTCAATAGGCATATGAATTCTTGGAAACACTTAGCTAAAGTTATCTTATCTGATAGTGAACATCCTCTTTATTCACAATTGTTTCCTTGTATCTCTTCGGGTAAGACCAGAAGCAATTTCATAAACATTTATGCTCGTACTACAAAATATAAAAATTCGACCGTACCATATTTGGCACGAGTATTGTGTGAAGAGAGAAATATCAGAAAAGAACTTTTACAACATTGAATCAATAACTAAACTATAAAATGAAATGATGCATATTAAAGCATGTGTTAATTGTTATATTATTTACTTATTATTCACTGTGACCTAGAAGTGGTGTGATTTTGTTGGTTTTTTTTATTTTTTCCTATTAAATATCAATATTTTAACATTTTATACATTTATATAATTATAAACAGAGTTAAGCATTGCAACATGTAAAAGAAACGCTGAAAATACCATGCTGTAAATTGTTATTCTTGTGGAATAAAGTGATTATTATTATTATATTGGGATTATACTCAGTCATGACAAATAACATCAATACCGAAACATTCCTCGAGTACGTAGAGGGAAGAATTGATGAATGCAAACTGATATATGGTGAAGCCACAGCCAATGAAGCCATTCACTCACAAACGAATAACTTGATCATGTTTTTTCACGTAGACAATCGGAATTATTTTTGTTGAGTAGTCTGACTGTCATAATAAGAATAAGAAAATGTCACTCGAAGTGAGTCTCTTCATTCGAATCGACCGAATCGATCCTAACTGCTGAAATAATTACACACGAATTTTCAGGAATTCGTTGTCTCCGCTGTACGATCTTGTCGCTTGTGTAGTGAGTGAATTCACCTCAGTAGTGCTGAATATATTGTGGTGAGTAGTGGCTGCAAGCTGAAATCCTAGACAAGAATTTACGTCAGTGCTTGCGTCCAGAATCAGTGCCGCGAGAAAAAATAATAGAGAGTCTAATTAGTGCGCTTCAAAATTCAGTCACTCACAATTCATACAATGGGAAAATGATTGTCCTATAAATGTCATTCGTTTCTCAATCAATTTTGATGTTCTTTGCACAAGTTGAGTTTAAGGGATTGATTTGTACTTGAAGTTGGTTCATGGAGTGATATCAATCAGAAAACAGTTGAATAGCATTTGAGAATACTGTACAGCGAGTTGGTCATCTAGGTTTTCGACTGCCTGTTAGGCTTCAATGCCTCTTGTTGCCTCATCAACTAAGCGGACCGAAATGTTTAGCCTCTTTTCACGTGTTGGCGCTTTCCAGTGAGTATTCCACAACGAGGTGTGGTGATGAATGTGAAGTTATTGAGATGTATTGAGTTTCATGTCCCGTCTGTCTGATGTGTTAGTGTGTGTTGCTGTTCCAAATGCAGTCATCCACAGGAAGACCCGGATTATGAAATGCATCAACTTTCGTACAACGAGCATCAAGCACATCGTCTATTACCAAGCTGGTTTACATCCACGTACGTACTTCTTGTAACAGTTTGTTGATGTGATATAATCAATTTTCCCGTGTGATATACATTTTCTAACGCACATCATATATCTGCCCAGATAGAAACAGTAATCTGAGCAATGATCTACAGTTTCGATTCTGTTTCTTGATATCGTCACTGTATTTTGTATTGGCCTTTTCTGGAATCAAGTTAAATCAAATTATAACTGAATTGATGATTGTCACACAAGCAAATACAAACAGATTCAGTCGAATTCTGATTGGTCCCTAGAAGTGACCAATGAACGGAATGGTGTCGTGTGTTAGTGGTATAAATAGTCCTACAAAATATTCTGTCAGTGTTGAGTTAGTTAGTGACGATTCAGTACACATTTCAGGTGAGTTCCAGTGGTATGAATATTCATGTGATATATTGTGTACTATATAATTACCGTCTGAGGAAGTTTCGCATTCTCGTTAACAAAATATGTGTGTCTGTACAGTCCACTGGTAATTTACAATTCATCATATCTAGTATTGTGCAGAGTGGAAACATTGGCAATCTGTACATTTGTTTGCAATAGTAGAAGCGAATAGCTGCAGTCGTTCATAAGTTCTGTATTAAATGTCTTCGTGATTTAAAGCTGTCTCTGTTTATTCTGTGATCATTTGTGATAAGTCTGTTTCAAGAATTTTCTTGATATCTCATCTGTAAAACGAAGACACGAGACTCAATGAAGATCTGTTATATGCTGAATTAGATTCTGAACATACCATCCAACAACACCCTCATCAACCGTTAACGTCACTTTGACTTCTCCTTGGATCGAAAAGCAATTAGAATTTCGTACAACTTCGTGGTTGGCTCATATCAATCAGTCAGTAGTTTACGGCGTCATGTAGATACGCTTGCTTTCCTGATGATTATTGGTGATGTCAGATAGATCACATTTGTCATTGTGAATACTTTACAGACAAAATAGTGCTAAGATTTCATGTCGTCGAAGTATGTTTAAATTATTTAAAGATGTGACTTTCTGTTTAGCTCATGTTTACGGATTATTGAATCGTATTTGCATAGCACTTTTCGAAAAGGCACTTAGAGAGAATTACATTCAGACAAATTGGTTTGCTGAATCCGATTATTCCAGTATCTCTTGAGAAGTCAGTTTCGTCCACGCCATCGCTAAATTGCATCGCGATTCGTAAGTCTGGAGTGGTGCATTGGTGTGAAGACGGTATTGAGGCAAAGATATGAGTTTGGAAATGAGAGATAATCGGCGATCTTGTGGCCAAACAAAACTGAGTTGCTTAGAATAGTAATAATTGTGATGTGCTGTTGCACGCGTATACTACACTCGAAACTGAAAGCAAAAGCGATAATCTCTCTCTGTTATTCATTTCAAATTACATCATCATGTTTTTCCTTTCCTACATAATTTTAGTGAGATGGTGTCTCAGAGGTCAAAACTACACCTCATCATGATCGTCGGACTGTTCATCCTCAGTATGATGAGGATTAGATCACAAAGCTTCTTTCTCCCAATGACACTTGGACCGAATGGTAATTTTTAATTTTTTTATATTTGTAAATGACTCAATTGAGTTTGATATCGCTCTGACTAATTATGGAAAAAATTGCTTCGCTAAATTATTGAAGCTTCTCACTGGTGACTGACTGACATCTCGAGTACCTGGAATTCCAGTGACAGTTCGTGGTCACAGTGAGAACACATCCGCACAAGTGATGAGAGTGGATGGTGGTGGTGCTATATATTGCTGGTTAGCGAATGTGAGAAAACATTTGCCACTGGATTCTGAAATGATTCCATCCACACAAGGTCTTTAAAACAATTTCCTCCTAAAAATACGCAGTTACATTATTTGTTAAATACTTCGTTTTAAGATCTAGTTTGCAAGAGGCACCACGGATAACCATGTTTCTGGAGAACGGGTGAAACGCAGCGACCACTCACGTGCACCTGTTTCGACAGCCTAGTTTGGGAATCACCAAAAACGGCTCAAAATCAGAAATTCAGGTTTCATCTTAAGCCAGCTCGTTAACCATTCAGCCACTGCGGATGCCAATTCGGTGATTGAGCTTTGCTTATCTGCCTGAAAATACGATGAAGCTGTTCTCGAGACCCAGAAATTAGGCACTCCAATATAGTTTGATTGTTCTGTATTAAGTGTACATTCTGCCTGTTAATACGAAAAGAAGAGTGATTGACATCCCTCATTTACTTTTCATGGTGATTCGAGGTCCATAGGAAAGTTATGGACTGACAGACTGCTACTGACATAAAATGAGTGACGATTGTGAGTGGAATGGAATTCTGTATTCCTCGTGAAATGTATCAATGACTTGGAAATCCACATTGACGATCTCTACAAAGCAACCTTTGAAACTCAACGGATCAGCAGATTATTGTTATTTCGCTTCATTCATGAACTAGGTCTACTTGCAGAGATTTCAATCCTTTCCTTTAAACCATTCATTTGTCTTTTTGCTGATTTCAAGATGAAGTAACTGTCAAATTTGATAAGATCAATTTCACTTTGGACAAACAGCATAACCTAACAGTTGAGGATGTGAAATGCACTTACAAGGTTCAATTTGGCACATCCTTAACCGAAGAGGAATTGGCAACCAAAAGTGGAAAGCGTCTAGGTTCAAAGTGAGTCTTTTTAAAGTGTGAATTATGCGACATTTGAAGTTTTCGATAAACGTTACATCTAAATCCGCTGATAATGGTGATGCAAATGCACTCAGCGTATTCTCGGGAATACAACATGCATTTTCCAATGAACCCCACGTCCATAGCAGAAATGAGGCCTTTTTAGGTTGCTGTTGTCATATGTGTACTGTATCGTACTTGTGGTGTCACGTGAAATGGCCAGTTTGTCTTCAGTCTCATGTATTTCCAGTGAACAAATTTAAACAATAGGTGACAATGCTAATAATATTGATAACATGAGCTGTAGTGGTAGAATGAATCTAGATGTGTTTTTTATAATTTCAATCGCTACTGCAGTTTTCGACATAATGTTTTCAATTGAGAGCGCTTCACTGCCTTGTTGATGAGAACATGAGTGCCTCGAAGCGCTTCACATTCTCAATGTCCATGGTAGGTTTCCACGATCATCTGTATTCTCCAAAGGCTGACTTCACTGAATTTTCCGAATATATGACAGTCAACACCTGAGAAGACTCCTCCTCATTGAATGCCTCTAATATGATTGAAGTACTAACTGAAGTTGACACAGTCTCACAAATCCATCTTGGTGTCATTCATTTTGTTGATTTCAGTTCCACATGTGAACGAAACACATGCGAACTGATTGCTTGATTGTTGACTGTACTCTGAAAGTGAACGTATCGAATGTGTCTTATCTCGGCTTATTCCACTCAACATGTCGATGATCTGCGGACTAACGTCACAGTATCCTTTGCGCTGTAATATTCTCAAAGCAATACATTCTTTTGTGAAGTTCACAAATAGTCTCAGTCAAAATGTTCCCAAACGAAATCCATCAAAATGTCATACAGTCTGTTTATTTCAGTTTCAGCTATGAACAAGATTCGCGCAGACAGATTGCTCTAATACTGAATGTATAAGCACTGTGTAAGCGAGTCATTGGAATATATCCTATCTCGCCATCAGAATTTCTTCGAATCCCTGTTGGTCGTCTCATTTCTTGACGATTTCTGAGGAAATATTTCGTTTGACTTTTCACATGAGACAGTTGAAACTTTCTCCTGGTCCATGTCAACATCTTCTCTGGCATCTTCTCGCCGTTTCATATATTCCGCCAAGTCTTCTTCATTGTTCTCTTCGCGTATTCTTGCACGGAAATCTGAAATCAGACTAATTTTTATCGGGTAGGACATCAAGGGCTGTAAGATGCGTTGTTGGAGTGTTGTATTTGCCTTAGCTGATTGATGTTATTGTTAATAGACACTTGAAAACGTGCAAGGAGTTAGCTGAATGCATCTCATGTGACATCGGAAATCCTCTCTACTACTTGCAATTTTCTCCCTTATGTGTACTAGTGACATAGCGGAAGAAATTCCGTGATAAACTATGTAGGTGTGAGCAGGAAAATGTATAACCTCGTGAACAGATAAATCCCTGAAATGATCTTGGGGAACTTCTGAATCAGCAAGTGTATTGAAAAGTCCAATTCAGCTGTCTGTGCGACCGCGAACAGGCCCTCATCTCCCCTCCTCGTAGACGCGCACATAATATACTCCATGCCAATCGCAGACAATCAAGAAATCGTTTCCAAGTCGGACTGCTCTTGAGTGATGGCCTGATTTGTCGTCTCACTCGGCTGTGTCCATAAAGTGTGTGTGTGTTCAAATCACATTCACTCCTCCGGACATTCTTTTGAAATGACAGGATATTGCTTTCAACTTTCCCGGAATTCTTTCTCAATGAAATGACACTGCTTCAGATGGAAGAACTTCTGTGGACGATTAGCACCTCTTTCAAAGACAATATAACTACCATCAGTACTACACAATTGCTTCCGATTCGAGAAACAGATCATCGTCTATTGTACCTTCCGAAATTAGCCACTGAAGATAAGAAAACTGGTTCTGATGAGTATTCATGTGTTCGTTTCAACTTTTTCTCCCATTTTCTTCCCTTCTAGGGATTGTAAAATGATGCAACCAACAAGCCATTAAATTTTGATTGTGCAAAACGAAATTGAAGCTGCCACCAAATCAGATATCGTAACTGTGGTATCACTGAGGGATAATTTCAAGTGTGCTATTTCAAACGCTCTGCTCGATCTTCTGAATTCCGATTATTCTTCTTCTCTTTTCTCTAGATTAGATCTCCTCTAATAAATGTTTATACAATATTACCATTCAAATTCATGAAATGTTTCTTTTTGTTGAGATATTGAGTGCATCACTGATTTCAGTACGAGGTTTGTCATTCTTCTTGAATTCGCATTTGTCAAAACGAGACAGTCACATTATGCAATCGGTTTAAAGCAGGTAGCATCCGACATGTTTATTGCATTGAGTCGACATAGTTTGCTTACATAGTTTGTGAATGTGATAGGCAATTACGTGATTTTCGTTCACACAATCATAAAAGCAATGAAACATGTTAACATTCGTGGGACTTCTCGGAGGATTCATTTTCTTCTTCACATGTACATTCACATTTATACACAATTTTGTATTACTCGAAAGATGTTGGTAAAATAGTCATAAGTTGTCATAATCATAGTTCATCATATCAGTGGTCAATACGATCAAAGAAGCAAATTAGAATTGGGTGGGCAGAAAGCCACAAGGTTATTACTATGATAGTGAAGCGGCCGAATAACCTCGTTTTATATGCATTCATCAGGTTCCTTCACTTGACTGGATCAAGCTTCAGTAGCGTGAACAAGACGAAAGCATACTGCCTTCGTTAGTTTATTCAACACGTACTAGATTAACCATATTGTCACCGTGATAAAATCACATGAACGAGGTGGCATTGCAACTGACACAAGGCTCTTCCAAACTGGTAGCTTAATCCTATACTTCATACCTCTCAACCGATGCATACACACATCAAAATTCTACATCGGTCACATTCAATATGCAATCGTAAAACACACAAGAAGGCACTTTTCCAAACAATAGTCTCATTCCCAATAGATCCACTACCCCATTAAGAAGAAGATACTTCGAATTACAACAGCCAGTTCCCATCCACCTCAATGGACGCCATAGTATATTTTTACTAAATTCAAATTAAACTGAAAACAAGTCACTCAAGGGAGATAATTTTCTCAACAATGAGCTTTGTCGTGCGGTATATTCGTATATGAATTGGTTTCGAAGAAACTGTCTCATGTGAGTGAATTGAATCATGCGTGTGATGAATACATTAGGTGATATCAGTAGTATTAGGAAATGCAATTCAAATTCAAGTGGTTCTGATGTCATGATCATCGTTCAGTGTGAAGTGGCCAAACAATTCTCGTCACAGATTGAACAATTCATGGGATGCATGGAATGGAGAGTGGGTGTGACAACTCGGGTTTAGTAGGCGAACCGAATGAAAATGAAAATGTTCAGCGACACTTTGTGAGTTTGATAAGGTAGAATTGTACACTGTCAGGTTACAACAATCGCTTACGTATCACTTAATCTCCGCTTCTACAATGTTTTCAGTCTTGCATGTGTTCGGTCAATTTCTCTTACACGCTGAAAACACAAATGCTTCCATATTTGTTCCCACTTGTGTTATGTGCGACAGAGATGGTGGTGAGCGTAGGACATATACGTTGATATGTGAATAGCAAAATCAATGCCTATTTAGTTCTCCCCTTCTTTTCGGAATAAGGGTGACATATTGCGATGAATTTATCACTGCTTTCATTATGATACACTATTTTGTTACTGTGAGTGCGCAATTCTACGAAACGCTCTGCTTAATCACTCTTCTTCAGGTTCACTCATGTAGTGTCGTGTTCACACACCAGCGGGAAATTCGACGAAAAAACTGGTCACGTTTCTGTATGTTACATTTTATTTTCATCCACAAGTCAAGAAAGTTCAGCTGAATTTCGATTTCATGCTCCATTGTCAACTTGATGTTGACGTTTGCGTGAATGACAACATATCCACTTGCTGAATGTCACCGCTGAATGGTCTTCGATCTATCCTTGCAATCGGAAGGTCTAGGATGAGGACTTCAGTGGGTTCATACTTCTGATGGGTCCCAAACTAGGATGAAACATCTGTCCAGCACCCTATACTAGTTTTGAATACTTCTCTAAATAATATCATTCTGTGGTCAAGCTTAAAACAAATCAAATGTCTAGAACCTAACTCTAGAGAACTTATATTTTTTTTAGTAATAAATACATAAACACAGAACTCAGATTGGAGTCTTATTTTACCTGAAACTACTAATCTTAAATATATGAATATTAATCCGTCTTCGATTTGCAATAAATCTTACAATTCAGAGAAGTTAGAATTCCTGAGCCATTGGATTTTATTCTCGTAATTTAAAGCTGTTTGGTCCAATTCTCCAGATAGGGTCATGTACTAGTACTGTCAAGAGTCTCAAAGTGGGACGAAACAGCCTCTATCAATCTTTGATGAAACTTGAAACCAATGAAATCCCTTCAAACTAACACTAACTAAAATACGGTTTCTGATGTGATTTTAATTCTTCTTCACTGATCAATGCCTTGTAACATTTAATGATTTTATGACTGAAAAAGCAAGAAAAAGTACTCGAGAGTTGATGAAGATTATCAAGCAAGGACGAAACAGCTATCTAATACTAACTGACGGTTTTCTAGTGATTCTCTAACTGACGTCAGCTTATGACGAAATCCAGTAACCAATCAATGAATTCCGCACAAAAACCATAATCGGATTATTTATATTGACACAGAATGTGCAATAATTGATTATTCAGTGATAGATTGTCTATCACAGAATTTGAAAGTAGTTTCTAAAGTCAGAGAGAAATTAGATGATGATAGTCAACGACTCACCGACTCAAGTGAAGTGACGGTTCGAAATTGAATATTGTGAAAATGAGGTATTCGAGAAAAGAAGCGAGGTGGTCGACAACGTCGACTTGACAAGTGGGCAGAAGGTCAGAACAAAGCATTGACTAGTAAAATATTATAAAATGACGACTGATAATAGTGAATAATTTGTTCAGTGAATCATACACGATCAAAAACAAACAGTTGGCAAGTTTTAAGCACATACACATAATGAGTATGTCATTTTCACATTTCTGTGTATTTAACAGTTGACAAGGGTATCTTTTCATTATAATAAATGTTTTCTTGTATTTCCCAATGGATGAAAAACAAAACGATATTGTCACTTTTACTGACGTTTAGCTATTTAACGCTGCTAATAGCTTTATCAAAGTATTATTAAACCTGAATTAGGAAAACCTCGGCATAAATATCACAAAGAATTTAGGAGTGAGAAAATAGACCGAGGTCAATTTAAAATGACGTATTGTAATTCAATTGAATTTTTTATTTCCCGGTCGATTGATTGGACCGATGTGCTTGTACTCAGGTGGACATTTCAACTTCTTTTGCAGATGCTTTGAGTATGTCTGGGGATTGAATCAGTCTTTAATTTGTGGATGGTTACTAGCAGTGGAATCCTGGATGCGCATATCTTCATATACGGGACTCGTCAGCTGCATGTGCCCGCACTTCTCAGTGAGTGATGATGTTTCCACTGAGATTCAAACCCAGTTCCCATAGTTTCAAACGCCAAAGCATTATCCACTAGACCACTTAGGCCACAAGAGTCACTTCTTCTGCAACGGATCATACTAATTTACATGATTTTTTTATTTTTTATTAGTGACCAGCAGTGGAATCTACCATCCACCAATTAAATACTAATTAAATGCCCAGACATCATCGAAGCATCCGCACAAGAAGCCGACGTGTCAATCTGAGACCGAGCACTTTGGTCCAATCAATCGACGGGAAAATCAAAAATTCAATTCAATAATTAATATGACCCGTTGCACAAGAGGTGGCTCTCGTCGCCAAAGTGGTCTAGTGGATAACGCTTTGCCGTTTGAAACTATGGGAACTGGGTTTGAGCCTCGGTGGGAACATCATCACTCATTCACTGAGAAATGCAGTTACGTCCAGTTGACGAGTCCCAAATGCGACGAAATGCGCATCCTGTATACCACTCCTAGTCACCATCCGCCAATTAAGGATATACTAAAGTCCAAATAACATTCAAGATCACTAAACCATACATCAAAGGTACAATAGTACATCTGTTATGGTATCAAAATAAAGTTTACTAACTTGATCATCGTTCGTTAGTCTGGAGTCATTTTTGGTTGTCAAGTTGGTGAATTGGTAAAGATGACAAAATCAAGTGTAGATTGTTGGATTTGATCAGTGTGTAAAATTATAAAAGTAGTGTGTGCTAACATAGTGAACTTGCTTATCACATTCGTGATGATTTTCTCACTATGTAAACACACACTACTTTTATAATTTTACACACTGATCAAATCCAACAATCTACACTTGATTTTGTCATCTTTACCAATTCACCAACTTGACAACCAAAAATGGCCCCAGACTAACGAACGATCATCAAGTTAGTAAACTTTATTTTGATACCATAACAGATGTACTATTGTACCTTTGATATTTAGTTTAGTCATCTTCACTGTTATTCTGTTTCTCAATATGACCTTTTAACTTGAGCTATGTCTATTTTCTCACCACTTAACTCTTTAGAATTTTTTTTTTTTTTTTTTTTTTTTTTTTTTTTTTTTTTTTTTTTTTTTTTTTTTTTTTTTTTTTTTTTTTTTTTTTTTTTTTTTTTTTTTTTTTTTTTTTTTTTTTTTTTTTTTTTTTTTTTTTTTTTTTTTTTTTTTTTTTTTTTTTTTTTTTTTTTTTTTTTTTTTTTTTTTTTTTTTTTTTTTTTTTTTTTTTTTTTTTTTTTTTTTTTTTTTTTTTTTTTTTTTTTTTTTTTTTTTTTTTTTTTTTTTTTTTTTTTTTTTTTTTTTTTTTTTTTTTTTCAACACATTTGAGCGAACAGTATTGTGGTTACAATTAAATCTCATCGGGCTTAACTCTAATATGTATAAGTTTACAAATAAAATTCAATTATTTTTTGATCTTCCTTTTTAGGCTCTACTCTAATATGACGGTGATTTTTTTTCGTGTGATCATTAATAATCATAGTAATCATATTAATAATAATAGTCAAAATTTTTTTTGCTCATTCATGATTTGTGCGTGTGTGTGTGTGTTCAGAGTTATATTTCACGTTCATTCATGTGTTTGTATTTAGAATTATATTCGAAGTTGTTGATAGTTGTACTGAGTCACCCTTGTTACATGCATCCGATGTGTCTTTAATGAATATCGATTCTGTTATGAGTCTTTCTTTTCATTTGTTCATGTTAGTTTATAGAATACACACATTGTTCCAATCGATATTGTGGTTTTTGTCCCATGCATGTGCAGCTATCGATGAATTCTTTTCAAGATTCTTGTAAGCTTGTGTCCCTGTCGGTTGACCTTTGGTCAGGCGTTTATGTTCATTCACTCTTATTTTGAGTGATCTGGACGTTTGCCCCACATATTTAGTCGGACAGTCAGCACAAGATATTTTATAAATTAAATTGTTTTATCTATCATTTTTATGGGATCTTTCAGTGGATTGACTTTATTTTTGATTAGATTCGTCGGTTTAAACGTTGTTCGTTGGCCGATATTTTTGAGGTTTCTTTGTACTGCCTCTGATGTCTAATTTTTATACGGTATTGAGACTGTTTTTTTCCATTCTTCCTTCTTGTTGTTCTCCGGTTTTACCCTATTTTTTCTTTTTTATATTATCTTTTATAAATTCTTTAGGGTAGTTGTTTTCGAGTGGCATTTTGGATAGGACGTTTATTTCTCTACGCTGGTCCTCTGGTTTTGTTGTAAGTCTACGCATTCTATCTGCAAGACCTTGTAACACGTTTATATGGAAGATAAGATTAAGGGATGATAACAAAGGGGTTGAAAATATAAATAAGGTGGTATAGAAGTCTTTAGTTGGTTATGTTCTAATAGGCCAAGGGAGGAATAATGGCTGTACGAACTTCTTTTGAATGCCTAGTCTAGGTTTAATAGTTTGAATGTCTAACGCCTTAGCTGTATGCAATAGACGAATACGAATTCTATTAGAAAGATTCGGTGGGATACGATGAATTACTTTGACGACTTCCGCTGTTATATTTATGCCATGATTTTCTTAATTCAGGTTTAATAATACTTTGATGAAGCTATTAGCAGCGTTAAATAGCTAAACGTCAGTAAAAGTGACAATATCGTTTTGTTTTTCATCCATTGGGAAATACAAGAAAACATTTATTATAATGAAAAGATACCCTTGTCAACTGTTAAATACACAGAAATGTGAAAATGACATACTCACTCTGTGTATGTGCTTAAAACTTGCCAACTGTTTGCTTTTGATCGTGTATGATTCACTGAACAAATTATTCACTATTATCAGTCGTCATTTTATAATATTTTACTAGTCAATGCTTTGTTCTGACCTTCTGCCCACTTGTCAAGTCGACGTTGTCGACCACCTCGCTTCTTTTCTCGAATAGCTCATTTTCACAATATTCAATTTCGAACCGTCACTTCACTTGAGTCGGTGAGTCGTTGACTATCACCTAATTTCTCTCTGACTTTAGAAACTACTTTCAAATTCTGTGATAGACAATCTATCACTGAATAATCAATTATTGCACATTCTGTGTCAATATAAATAATCCGATTATGGTTTTTGTGCGGAATTCATTGATTGGATACTGGATTTCGTCATAAGCTGACGTCAGTTAGAGAATCACTAGAAAACCGTCAGGTAGTATTAGATAGCTGTTTCGTCCTTGCTTGATAATCTTCATCAACTCTCGAGTACTTTTACTTGCTTTTTCAGTCATAAAATCATTAAATGTTACAAGGCATTAATCAGTGAAGAAGAATTAAAATCACATCAGAAACCGTATTTTAGTTAGTGTTAGTTTGAAGGGATTTCATTGGTTTCAAGTTTCATCAAGGATTGATAGAGGCTGTTTCGTCCCACTTTGAGACTGTTGACAGTACTAGTACATGACCCTATGTGGAGAATTGGACCAAACAGCTTTAAATTACGAGAATAAAATCCAATGGCTCAGGAATTCTAACTTCTCTGAATTGTAAGATTTATTGCAAATCGAAGACGGATTAATATTCATATATTTAAGATTAGTAGTTTCAGGTAAAATAAGACTCCAATCTGAGTTCTGTGTTTATGTATTTATTACTAAAAAAATATAAGTTCTCTAGAGTTAGGTTCTAGACATTTGATTTGTTTTAAGCTTGACCACAGAATGATATTATTTAGAGAAGTTTTCAAAACTAGTACAGGGTGCTGGACAGATGTGTCATCCTAGTTTGGGACCCATCAGAAGTATGAACCCACTGAAGTCCTCGTCCTAGACCTTCCGATTGCAAGGATAGATCGAAGACCATTCAGCCATTACCAACTCGTCGCCTGAGCTCCACTTGCCCCAGCCAATACCATCGGTAATTATTTGTACTTACTCCTGACCTGGTGGACCCCACTGGTCAGGACTTCTCACTGGAAATCTATGCAACCTCGTCCTGTTTTGAACAGTGATTTCCACAAGGTCGGGACTGAGTGCACATACTGGCCTATGACACTGGCTGGTGGTTGCGCCATATGCATCAACAACTGCCAGAAGTCGGAGTTTACGAGTCATTTGATTATGTTCCAGTAGCCGAATGCTTTATGAGCCACCAGGATTGCTGTATTGCGAGACTGAATTGATTCTGAGGCACTGATGTAGAGAGTGAAGTCAAAGTTCTCACTCTACAAGTGGAAACTTTTGATGGGCGGAAGGGTGACCTAATGATTGGGAGAAAGTTTGCCTAACCAAACTACCTAGGTGACCAACACAAACAACTTCATCAAAAGGCCTCGAAATCATTCAACAACTGAATCCCGATGATAAGTGTCAGGTGATTCATGATGCTCAATTCAGGAGTAAGGCAAGGCTTTCATTCATCTATCACTGACGGAATTCGAATGAGAAATGACGAGTTGCGCAGGGATTTGACGGTGACATGGATGAGATTAGAGGCAATAGATAATCGTCATAGATACTGTATTTTCTGAATGCGGTGACATTCACCAAGTGGATATTTTGACATTCACGCAAACGTCAACATCAAGTTGACAATGGAGCATGAAATCGAAATTCAGCTGAACTTTCTTGACTTGTGGATGAAAATAAAATGTAACATACAGAAACGTGACCAGTTGTTTCGTCGAATTTCCCGCTGGTGTGTGAACACGACACTACATGAGTGAACCTGAAGAAGGGTGATTAAGCAGAGCGTTTCGTAGAATTGCGCACTCACAGTAACAAAATAGTGTATCATAATGAAAGCAGTGATAAATTCATCGCAATATGTCACCCTTATTCCGAAAATAAGGGGAGAACTAAATAGGCATTGATTTTGCTATTCACATATCAACGTATATGTCTTACGCTCACCACCATCTCTGTCGCACATAACACAAGTGGGAACAAATATAGAAGCATTTGTGTTTTCAGCGTGTAAGAGAAATTGACCGAACACATGCAAGACTGAAAACATTGTAGAAGCGGAGATTAAGTGATACGTAAGCGATTGTTGTAACCTGACAGTGTACAATTCTACCTTATCAAACTCACAAAGTGTCGCTGAACATTTTCATTTTCATTCGGTTCGCCTACTAATCCCGAGTTGTCACACCCACTCTCCATTCCATGCATCCTATGAATTGTTAAATCTGTGACGAGAATTGTTTTGCCACTTCACACTGAACGATGATCATGACATCAGAACCACTTGAATTTGAATTGCATTTCCTAATACTATTGATATCACCTAATGTATTCATCACACGCATGATTCAATTCATTCACATGAGACAGTTTCTTCGAAACCAATTCATATACGAATATACCGCACGACAAAGCTCATTGTTGAGAAAATTATCTCCCTTGAGTGACTTGTTTTCAGTTTAATTTGAATTCAGTAAAAATATACTATGGCGTCCATTGAGGTGGATGGGAACTGGCTGTTGTAATTCGCAGTATCTTCTTCTTAATGGGGTAGTGGATCTATTGGGAATGAGACTATTGTTTTGAAAAGTGCCTTCTTGTGTGTTTTACGATTGTATATTGAATGTGACCGATGTTGAAGTTTGATGTGTGAATGGATTGGTTGAGAGGTGTCAATGGATTCGAAGATTGAACGATCAATTCTTTTTTGTTGGCTCAAAACCAACCTCCCCAATTTTCGCGGAGGCATCAATACGACAGTCATCGGCTCGTCGGTCGCTGTTCAGAAAGAAGAGTAAAACATCGTCAGAAGTAATCTTATGATTTATTATTGTAATATTTATTCACAGGCCTTAGTTCAGTTATTATTTCTATATGTTGTTGTAACAATAACGAAATCTCAAGCGGCCAATCGGTGTTTTGGTTTTTTCGTCCGTTATAACTAAGCGTTTCTGAAAACTTCAAGGAACAGCGTGGGCCCGAGCGCAGCAAGAGCTGGGCATTAACGGTTTATGAAACGTGACTGACAGTTTCTGACGATGGAAACAGATTCTGGTGAATTCAAACAGTTGGTGAAATTTTGGATAGTCGCCGTTCATTTTTCCTGGTGCCGGTCAAGTCCTCTTTGAGCAAGCAATATCTGGAACTCTTTTGGTATTGGGTCAAGTTCAACAATGTTTGGGTCAAAGAAGGGACAGAGTATCTTGGATGCAAACAGGAAAGTAAGTCATTGTGACTTGTCTGTTAATTATAACGATGTGTCTGATGTTAAGCATGATATGGTTGATGTTACTGTTTCGCCGTTCAGGGATAATAGGAACATCAAACTCCCTAAATTATAACCACGGTGTTTTGATGGAAACCCAGCCGATTATTTACAATTTGTAAAGGAGTTTGAGATCATGTTGAGTAGTTTTCTATTAAGTGATGAATTGAAGTTAATGTATTTGATGAGATATTGCACTGGAGATGCTGCAAGAGCTATACAGTGCTGTAAGTTTATGAAGCCAAAAGAGGGCTACGATGAGGCTATGAGCATATTACGTCAAAGGTTTGGAAGACCTTCAAGGAACGTATACGAAGCTGTCAAAGGTAATGGCAGCCAACTTCGAGATGACTCCAAGGCACTTACTGAGTTTTTAGATAATCTTATGACTTGTAAGAATACCTTGATTTCTATGAATTGCATGAGTGTCCTCAACTCGAGCTCAGTCCTAGAGGTAACTGCGAGACGCCTACCTACTCGACTGCAAAGGAAGTGGGTGAAAATAAGCTCCCGTATGGAGGATGAGGGTATCGATCCAAAATTTGATGATATCCTGAAACTAGTAAAAGATAGTGTCTATCAATCGATGAGCAAGTTTGCCAGTATATTGAATCTCACCCCTAGAATAGAGCAGTCTGAGGGTAAAACGCAATCATTGATGACGAAAGGGCCTCAGAGAGGTCGATATCGAGAAGGCTCCATGATGTCCAGTAATGCATATAGACCCAGTGAGTGTAACAGGTTTCGTAGTACATCCTCAACAGATAAGTTACAAGATGCAAGACAAGCGCGGTTGTGTTTTACACGTTTTCAAGAGGTGTATACAAAGGTGAACTGTGAACCAGTAAGCAAGTTCAGTGATAAGCTAAATGTAAACCCCAGGCCTGACTCCAAATTGTTTGACGATAACGGTGCGCTCAGGAAGTCTGTAGTTACAACTGGTAAGCCATTGTTGAATAGAGTGTCACAGAATAGAGTTGCTGCTTCAGAGTGCAGTTCTGACCCTAAAAGTTTACAAGGTATTACTAGTCAGAGTGAAGTTACAAAACCTTTTATGATTTGCGAGGAGGAACCAAAATTGTCTACTTCTGTTATTAAAGAGTTTGAAAATGATAAAGTTGACGGTAAAGTGAATATTCGTGATAATGATCATGATACTTCACATTTGTCTTTGGTTGATCATGATGAGATGAGGGATATGCCTACTACTGCTAAGTTGAACAAAGGTTCTGTACAACTTGAAGGTGAAGTAGAAATAAATGCAGATGCAGTTTCAGAAGGCATGCATACTTGTGAGACCGTCAGTGTAATTGATCAGCGTGTAGCCCACCTATCATCAGATGCTAGTGCTAAACCTGTGCTGATAGCAAGAGACAGCAGTGGTGATGGCCTTGCAGGTAGAGAAATTTCTGGAACCCTAGCAACAACAGCTTTTGATCCACCGCTAAGTTCAACAACTGGTATCAATCAGTCGTCGTTGGTGTTGTCATCCACAGTGAGAAGGACGCCCATCAACTCAAGTATCTTGTGCAATGACTATGATAGTATTGGTGCATTTGAAAAGACGAAAGATATTGCTCAGTTTAGTGAGAATAAGCCAAGTGTAAACGAGAGAGTAATTGTTAAATTGACTCGCATGAATAAATGCATTTCTAGTTTAAAGTTACTATTTGAATGCTATTATCTTTGGTGTAAATTACTCTTTTTCTACGCTTGGTTGATCAGACATGTCGTGTGTTTGTTCGTCATCTATACTCTACGATACAATGACATGGGCGTGTTGCCGTTCAGATTTGAGGATATAGCTCATAGAAGGAAGTTAGGAAATGAACTCTGCGACGATTTTCCAACCTAGGGCGTCAACCTGAGAAGGGTTGTAGGTGTACTGATGTAAGTCCTGCGATTCTTCAAAGGAATTCCATCAAGATGTGATCCGCGAGTTTTTGTGAACAGCTTGTATATATGTGTGGTGTGTCATATCAATTGGTGTTGTTTGGATTCATTGTGTTTACTTGTTGTTTTCGTATCTTTTTGTTATTGCGTAATTTTGTTAAAATTTTCGTCGTAATTACTTCTGAAGCTGTTTCGAGTCTTCTACATCCATGAATGAATTGATTGATGCTAAGGACAGCAGATGGGGCGTATACGCCGGGGAGGCTATTGCTGAGAATAAAATGCACACGGAGATAATTGTTAGCTGCGGTCCGACACGCCGGGGAGAAAGAGTGTAAACAACTGAGGCTCGCATGCGTCACCGCTACTAGAACTGAGGCAGAATGAGTGACAAGCGATTGCAGTGGTAATTGGTAGTGAGTAGATAAGACGATGTGCGTAGAGTATCATGAAGTGCTGCTATGGTCACGTTGCATTCTGCAAGAGTCATTCTAGCAAGTGGCGATTGTGTTGCAAGATGTCAAGAGGAGGTCTCTGTCTGGAGGCGCAGGTCGTCAGCGATGTGTGAGATTGTGCTGTGTGTATGCTTGTGGTGTGTTGGCTTATCTGTTTGTTTTCCATTTCAGCTCTGTCCGTGTGACCCAGGTTCTCGCAATGGCATCAAAGTCAACGTGTATTGGTCGTGAAGGAAAAAAGGGTTGGATCCCTTTTTTCCCGGGGAGTGTCAATGGAGTTGAAGATTGAACGATCAATTCTTCTTTGTTGGCACAAAACCAACTTCCCCAATTTTCGCGAAGCATCAATACGACAGTCATCGTCTCATCGGTCGCTGTTCAGAAAGAAGAGTAAAACATCGTCAGAAGTAATCTTATGATTTATTATTGTAATATTTATTCACAGACCTTAGTTCAGTTATTATTTTTATATGTTGTTGTAACAATAAAGAAATCTCAAGCGGCCAATCGGTGTTTTGGGTTTTCGTCCGTTATAACTAAGCGTTTCTGAAAACTTCAAGGAACAGCGTGTGCCCGAGCGCAGCAAGAGCTGGGCATTAACGGTTTATGAGACGTGACGGACAAGAGGCATGAAGTATAGGATTAAGCTACCAGTTTTTCGAAGAGCCTTGTGTCAGTTGCAATGCCACCTCGTTCATGTGATTTTATCACGGTGACAATATGGTTAATCTAGTACGTGTTGAATAAACTAACGAAGGCAGTATGCTTTCGTCTTGTTCACGCTACTGAAGCTTGATCCAGTCAAGTGAAGGAACCTGATGAATGCATATAAAACGAGGTTATTCGGCCGCTTCGACAATCATAGTAATAACCTTGTGGCTTTCTACCCACCCAATTCTAATTTGCTTCTTTGATCGTATTGACCACTGATATGATGAACTATGATTATGACAACTTATGACTATTTTACCAACATCTTTCGAGTAATACAAAATTGTGTATAAATGTGAATGTACATGTGAAGAAGAAAATGAATCCTCCGAGAAGTCCCACGAATGTTAACATGTTTCATTGCTTTTATGATTGTGTGAACGAAAATCACGTAATTGCCTATCACATTCACAAACTATGTAAGCAAACTATGTCGACTCAATGCAATAAACATGTCGGATGCTACCTGCTTTAAACCGATTCCATAATGTGACTGTCTCGTTTTGACAAATGCGAATTCAAGAAGAATGATATACCTCGTACTGAAATCAGTGATGCACTCAATATCTCAACAAAAAGAAACATTTCATGAATTTGAATGGTAATATTGTATAAACATTTATTAGAGGAGATCTAATCTAGAGAAAAGAGAAGAAGAATAATCGGAATTCAGAAGATCGAGCAGAGCGTTTGAAATAGCACACTTGAAATTATCCCTCAGTGATACCACAGTTACGATATCTGATTTGGTGGCAGCTTCAATTTCGTTTTGCACAATCAAAATTTAATGGCTTGTTGGTTGCATCATTTTACAATCCCTAGAAGGGAAGAAAATGGGAGAAAAAGTTGAAATGAACACATGAATACTCATCAGAACCAGTTTTCTTATCTTCAGTGGCTAATTTCGGAAGGTACAATAGACGATGATCTGTTTCTCGAATCGGAAGCAATTGTGTAGTACTGATGGTAGTTATATTGTCTTTGAAAGAGGTGCTAATCGTCCACAGAAGTTCTTCCATCTGAAGCAGTGTCATTTCATTGAGAAAGAATTCCGGGAAAGTTGAAAGCAATATCCTGTCATTTCAAAAGAATGTCCGGAGGAGTGAATGTGATTTGAACACACACACACTTTATGGACACAGCCGAGTGAGACGACAAATCAGGCCATCACTCAAGAGCAGTCCGACTTGGAAACGATTTCTTGATTGTCTGCGATTGGCATGGAGTATATTATGTGCGCGTCTACGAGGAGGGGAGATGAGGGCCTGTTCGCGGTCGCACAGACAGCTGAATTGGACTTTTCAATACACTTGCTGATTCAGAAGTTCCCCAAGATCATTTCAGGGATTTATCTGTTCACGAGGTTATACATTTTCCTGCTCACACCTACATAGTTTATCACGGAATTTCTTCCGCTATGTCACTAGTACACATAAGGGAGAAAATTGCAAGTAGTAGAGAGGATTTCCGATGTCACATGAGATGCATTCAGCTAACTCCTTGCACGTTTTCAAGTGTCTATTAACAATAACATCAATCAGCTAAGGTAAATACAACACTCCAACAACGCATCTTACAGCCCTTGATGTCCTACCCGATAAAAATTAGTCTGATTTCAGATTTCCGTGCAAGAATACGCGAAGAGAACAATGAAGAAGACTTGGCGGAATATATGAAACGGCGAGAAGATGCCAGAGAAGATGTTGACATGGACCAGGAGAAATTTTCAACTGTCTCATGTGAAAAGTCAAACGAAATATTTCCTCAGAAATCGTCAAGAAATGAGACGACCAACAGGGATTCGAAGAAATTCTGATGGCGAGATAGGATATATTCCAATGACTCGCTTACACAGTGCTTATACATTCAGTATTAGAGCAATCTGTCTGCGCGAATCTTGTTCATAGCTGAAACTGAAATAAACAGACTGTATGACATTTTGATGGATTTCGTTTGGGAACATTTTGACTGAGACTATTTGTGAACTTCATAAAAGAATGTATTGCTTTGAGAATATTACAGCGCAAAGGATACTGTGACGTTAGTCCGCAGATCATCGACATGTTGAGTGGAATAAGCCGAGATAAGACACATTCGATACGTTCACTTTCAGAGTACAGTCAACAATCAAGCAATCAGTTCGCATGTGTTTCGTTCACATGTGGAACTGAAATCAACAAAATGAATGACACCGAGATGGATTTGTGAGACTGTGTCAACTTCAGTTAGTACTTCAATCATATTAGAGGAATCCAATGAGGAGGAGTCTTCTCAGGTGTTGACTGTCATATATTCGGAAAATTCAGTGAAGTCAGCCTTTGGAGAATACAGATGATCGTGGAAACCTACCATGGACATTGAGAATGTGAAGCACTTCGAGGCACTCATGTTCTCATCAACAAGGCAGTGAAGCGCTCTCAATTGAAAACATTATGTCGAAAACTGCAGTAGCGATTGAAATTACAAAAAACACATCTAGATTCATTCTACCACTACAGCTCATGTTATCAATATTATTAGCATTGTCACCTATTGTTTAAATTTGTTCACTGGAAATACATGAGACTGAAGACAAACTGGCCATTTCACGTGACACCACAAGTACGATACAGTACACATATGACAACAGCAACCTAAAAAGGCCTCATTTCTGCTATGGACGTGGGGGTTCATTGGAAAATGCATGTTGTATTCCCGAGAATACGCTGAGTGCATTTGCATCACCATTATCAGAGGATTTAGATGTAATGTTTATCGAAAACTTCAAATGTCGCATAATTCACACTTTAAAAAGACTCACTTTGAACCTAGACGCTTTCCACTTTTGGTTGCCAATTCCTCTTCGGTTAAGGATGTGCCAAATTGAACCTTGTAAGTGCATTTCACATCCTCAACTGTTAGGTTATGCTGTTTGTCCAAAGTGAAATTGATCTTATCAAATTTGACAGTTACTTCATCTTGAAATCAGCAAAAAGACAAATGAATGGTTTAAAGGAAAGGATTGAAATCTCTGCAAGTAGACCTAGTTCATGAATGAAGCGAAATAACAATAATCTGCTGATCCGTTGAGTTTCAAAGGTTGCTTTGTAGAGATCGTCAATGTGGATTTCCAAGTCATTGATACATTTCACGAGGAATACAGAATTCTATTCCACTCACAATCGTCACTCATTTTGTGTCAGTAGCAGTCTGTCAGTCCATAACTTTCCCATGGACCTCGAATCACCATGAAAAGTAAATGAGGGATGTCAATCACTCTTCTTTTCGTATTAACAGGCAGAATGTACACTTAACACGGAACAATCAAACTATATTGGAGTGCCTAATTTCTGGGTCTCGAGAACAGCTTCATCGTGTTTTCAGGCAGATAAGCAAAGCTCAATCACCGAATTTGGCATCCGCAGTGGCTGAATGGTTAACGAGCTGGCTTAAGATGAAACCTGAATTTCTGATTTTGAGCCGTTTTTGGTGATTCCCAAACTAGGCTGTCGAAACAGGTGCACGTGAGTGGTCGCTGCGTTTCACCCGTTCTCCAGAAACATGGTTATCCGTGGTGCCTCTTGCAAACTAGGTCTTAAAACGAAGTATTTAACAAATAATGTAACTGCGTATTTTTAGGAGGAAATTGTTTTAAAGACCTTGTGTGGATGGAATCATTTCAGAATCCAGTGGCAAATGTTTTCTCACATTCGCTAACCAGCAATATATAGCACCACCACCATCCACTCTCATCACTTGTGCGGATGTGTTCTCACTGTGACCACGAACTGTCACTGGAATTCCAGGTACTCGAGATGTCAGTCAGTCACCAGTGAGAAGCTTCAAGAATTTAGCGAAGCAATTTGTTTCCATAATTAGTCAGAGCGATATCAAACTCAATTGAGTCATTTACAAATATAAAAAAATTAAAAATTACCATTTGGTCCAAGTGTCATTGGGAGAAAGAAGCTTTGTGATTTAATCCTCATCATACTGAGGATGAACAGTCCGACGATCATGATGAGGTGTAGTTTTGACCTCTGAGACACCATCTCACTAAAATTATGTAGGAAAGGAAAAACATGATGATGTAATTTGAAATGAATAACAGAGAGAGATTATCGCTTTTGCTTTCAGTTTCGAGTGTAGTATACGCGTGCAACAGCACATCACAATTATTACTATTCTAAGCAA
Source organism: Trichobilharzia regenti (assembly GCA_944472135.2). Taxonomy (NCBI): domain Eukaryota; kingdom Metazoa; phylum Platyhelminthes; class Trematoda; order Strigeidida; family Schistosomatidae; genus Trichobilharzia; species Trichobilharzia regenti. Next base: position 109,027,354 of record OX235264.1, on the reverse strand, counting down.
CTCAGTTTTGTTTGGCCACAAGATCGCCGATTATCTCTCATTTCCAAACTCATATCTTTGCCTCAATACCGTCTTCACACCAATGCACCACTCCAGACTTACGAATCGCGATGCAATTTAGCGATGGCGTGGACGAAACTGACTTCTCAAGAGATACTGGAATAATCGGATTCAGCAAACCAATTTGTCTGAATGTAATTCTCTCTAAGTGCCTTTTCGAAAAGTGCTATGCAAATACGATTCAATAATCCGTAAACATTAGCTAAACAGAAAGTCACATCTTTAAATAATTCAAACATACTTCGACGACATGAAATCTCAGCACTATTTTGTCTGTAAAGTATTCACAATGACAAATGTGATCTATCTGACATCACCAATAATCATCAGGAAAGCAAGCGTATCTACATGACGCCGTATACTACTGACTGATTGATATGAGCCAACCACGAAGTTGTACGAAATTCTAATTGCTTTTCGATCCAAGGAGAAGTCAAAGTGACGTTAACGGTTGATGAGGGTGTTGTTGGATGGTATGTGCAGAATCTAATTCAGCATATAACAGATCTTCATTGAGTCTCGTGTCTTCGTTTTACAGATGAGATATCAAGAAAATTCTTGAAACAGACTTATCACAAATGATCACAGAATAAACAGAGACAGCTTTAAATCACGAAGACATTTAATACAGAACTTATGAACGACTGCAGCTATTCGCTTCTACTATTGCAAACAAATGTACAGATTGCCAATGTTTCCACTCTGCACAATACTAGATATGATGAATTGTAAATTACCAGTGGACTGTACAGACACACATATTTTGTTAACGAGAATGCGAAACTTCCTCAGACGGTAATTATATAGTACACAATATATCACATGAATATTCATACCACTGGAACTCACCTGAAATGTGTACTGAATCGTCACTAACTAACTCAACACTGACAGAATATTTTGTAGGACTATTTATACCACTAACACACGACACCATTCCGTTCATTGGTCACTTCTAGGGACCAATCAGAATTCGACTGAATCTGTTTGTCTTTGCTTGTGTGACAATCATCAATTCAGTTATAATTTGATTTAACTTGATTCCAGAAAAGGCCAATACAAAATACAGTGACGATATCAAGAAACAGAATCGAAACTGTAGATCATTGCTCAGATTACTGTTTCTATCTGGGCAGATATATGATGTGCGTTAGAAAATGTATATCACACGGAAAAATTCATTATATCATATAGGAAACTATATGCCCGCACTAGCAAGTACAAAAACCCATCCATACCCTACCTAGCTCGTGTTCTGTGGGATAAGAGAAGCATTATGCGTGAAACCTTTAACTTATTAAATAGTCAGTAGAACAAATGGATCTCGTCTTTCCAATTCACATCATTTACAGGTACAACGTTTTCTCTCTACCTTTTTTGTTATGTGTTGTTTTGTTTCTCTTTTCCTTTTTTTTTTTTTTTTTTTTTTTTTTTTTTTTTTTTTTTTTTTTTTTTTTTTTTTTTTTTTTTTTTTTTTTTTTTTTTTTTTTTTTTTTTTTTTTTTTTTTTTTTTTTTTTTTTTTTTTTTTTTTTTTTTTTGGCTTTGCTACCGACATGCTAATATGTTGTTGTCAAAACTGACTGAGATAACCTTAATTTATGTAGAAATATATTTATCGTTTATGTACTAACTGGATGCAATATTGTAGTAAAATGCTGAGAATTCCATTCTGTATCACAAGTGCTGATATGGAATAAAGCTTATCATATCTTATCTTATCATATCAAAAAACTGTTACAAGAAGTACGTACGTGGATGTAAACCAGCTTCGTAATAGACGATGTGCTTGATGCTCGTTGTACGAAAGTTGATGCATTTCATAATCCGGGTCTTCCTGTGGATGACTGCATTTGGAACAGCAACACACACTAACACATCAGACAGACGGGACATGAAACTCAATACATCTCAATAACTTCACATTCATCACCACACCTCGTTGTGGAATACTCACTGGAAGGCACCAACACGTGAAAAGAGGCTAAACATTTCGGTCCGCTTAGTTGGTGAGGAAACAAGAGGCATTGAAGCCTAACAGGCAGTCGAAAACCTAGATGACCAACTCGCTGTACAGTATTCTCAAATGCTATTCAACTGTCTTCGGATTGATATTACTCCATGAACCAACTTCAAGTACAAATCAATCCCTTAAACTCAACTTGTGCAAAGAACATCAAAATTGATTGAGAAACGAATGACATTTATATGACAATCATTTTCCCATTGTATGAATTGTGAGTGACTGAATTTTGAAGCGCACTAATTAGACTCTCTGTTATTTTTTTCTCGCGGCACTGATTCTGGACGCAAGCACTGACGTAAATTCTTGTCTAGGATTTTAGCTTGCAGCCACTACTCACCACAATATATTCAGCACTACTGAGGTGAATTCGCTCACTACACAAGCGACAAGATCGTACAGCGGAGACAACGAATTCCTGAAAATTCGTGTGTAATTATTTCAGCAGTTAGGATCGATTCGGTCGATTCGAATGAAGAGACTCACTTCGAGTGACATTTTCTTATTCTTATTATGACAGTCAGACTACTCAACAAAAATAATTCCGATTGTCTACGTGAAAAAACATGATCAAGTTATTCGTTTGTGAGTGAATGGCTTCATTGGCTGTGGCTTCACCATATATCAGTTTGCATTCATCAATTCTTCCCTCTACGTACTCGAGGAATGTTTCGGTATTGATGTTATTTGTCATGACTGAGTATAATTCAAACATGTGTGAGAATATCATTTAATCTCGACCGATTTATCTGATGCAGTATGCACGGACACTAACACTCATACTGACACTCACACTGATGCTTACGTAGTGTTCACACACATGAAGAACCGACACAATTCTTCAATCTCGTGTTGTGAAAGCATCTGCAGTGAACTCATGGTGAGGCCAGACTGCAGGTCCACCAGGAGTCGAACTCCATTCTTTTTACATAAGCCATAGATATCTCAGTGTGATGCTCAATAGAAATAAAACAGCAACCACAGGTGTCCGAAACTCGCGCAAACCTGATGCAAAGAAAGCTGAACAAGCCATGGTATTAGACAGAGAACGCAAATACAGTTAACCACGCAGCCAGCTGAATAGGAACCCAGAAAATACAAACGAAATCTAGGCTTCTCGTCGAATTCCAATTTCTACTCACCAGTAAAACGAACAACACAATATATTGATTGATAACACAAAAGGTGAGAGACTGAGAGTGGTTATGCGCCACCACTCGAATGGTGAATGAACGACTTTACACTCACAGACAGCCTTTCAAAGCGAGAAATAACTAATTATTTCAATGAGTCTATTGACATTCACCTGTGTTAGTTCTTGATTTCGTTGAGTGACTCCATTGTCAATGGCACCTCACAAATGTACAAAATGCATGTGAGTAGATTTTCACTACACAAAATTCCATTCCTTCAACATTTCGTACTTTTCTGGTGAAATCGTCAGTGTGATTGCTCTGTTGCATGAGAGGTATCTGCTGACACGCACCTGCAGGATTACTAGTAAACAATTTCACACAGTTCATTTAATCGTAGGCATATCGGCTCAAAAATCAAACTAAAATCGAACGATTTTGGAAGGAAAGAAAGACACACTTTTGTTCCTCAGATTCGAATTGGTCACCTCCAATTCTTTTCACACACATTACAGAAAATGAGTAACCTCATAATTATCAAGCGATTTTGATTTATTTTTGACGAGTTAGTGATCATCAATATATGAGTATTCTCAGTTTGATCGCGGGATGATATCAACAGAGAAACCCATGGAAAATGATGGACAGTATTGGTCACCTGTTTTCAATATCTGTGAACGTTTAAAATCAGAATTTATCTATAGCAAAAATAAAGAGTGCAGTGTCAACTTAGTTTTCATCAACTCCAACTAGATTATGTCAAGTCATATGAACTGCGAATGTATTTGTTATCTGTCATTATCATCATTTATACCATGTTGATATCATGAGTTCCAAGTGAGGCATCACGTATTCAACTTTTTCCACCTTGTTCAGTCCTCATTAGCCGGCGCCACGAATGTTCATAGTTTCTCATCTCTTCCACCTACGATCTCCACTAAGTTATCATTGGGCGCTGGCGATATAACTCTTCGGATGCCTTGTGATTGGGCCGCTTTTCATTTTTATTACCTCCACTTTATTTGTTGAATTGTACGTTCCCCGATTCTCTTATTTTCAACTGAGTGTTAATGGCAACTCTGTATTCACTATGTAGACTCTGAAAACAGCTTCTGATGGATGTGTGCAGCAGGCTGATGGAAATGTTTTTCATGATGTGACACGCAGTCTTCGATATGATATAGCAGAACAAACAAAAGTCAAAGTTGTGAGTTTATTACATACCAACTTGCACAAGCCAAACTTTACACGGAAGCTGTGTCATAAATTGATCATTATACAGCCACTTAAATATCTAACACGTGGAGACTTTTTCAGACAGACACCTGAAATCTGATAGGCGTGTCGAGAAGCCTTCAATCACTACTGAACAGTGCCATGAAGTTGTCAGGCTCATGACATGACTTCCGTATGCATAACCTGCGTGGTACGCTGAATATATCACTGTAATCTGCAATAATTCATATAGAGGTGGGTGTGAGTGCACTCGTATAATGGATGATTTACTGGAGAAGCCTGCATAATCTATTCACAGACATCTTCACTACAAGCTTAAATATAAAATATGAACGTATATAAAAGCCTCAACAATTATGATGTAATTGATTCTCTTCACAACCGGTGGAGTAATAATACTTTGATTTTGATTAGCTCTGACAAACTTCACTCGAATTCTAAATGTGTAGACAATCAGAGAATACGTATATACATTCACACTTGATAAATCTAGTAAAAGGATTAATGAATGCGTCTGACATGCTCTGACTGATCCGACAATCAGAATTCAAACACGTCTCTGCCATTTCCCTTTGTTTTTATCGACATTGTCGGCCTGTAATTCTTTCTCCTCTTCAATATTACTGCTTCTTTCAACTAGCAATGATCGGTAAATGCTGAAATCGGTAGTAACCATCAATCGTCAAATCAACTTAAGAAAGCATCGTGTTAAATCAGGTTACGTTCATGCAGAAGACTTCGTGTCAAATTGAACGTGACCGAAAATAACACGTCGCATAAGTGTTCGTATCATCATAACAATCAAGAGATTAATCAACTAGCACTTTGATCACTGTCCACTTTGACATGACTTGTTGTCTGTTTCATCTCAATTTGTCAGTTATAGACGGCGTCATGTAGACACGCTTGCTTTTGTGATGACTATTGATGAAATCTGACTAATCACATTATTCGCTGTTTATACTTTACAAGTAAAATGTTTTCGAGATTTCGTCTCGTCGAACTGTGTTGAAATGCATCAAAATTTCCACTCTCTGTTAAGTCGAAGTTTTTGCCGTTCGAAATGCGTGGATTTTGTTGTATTTATTCTACCTGTCATCTTCCTCACTCCTTTCTACGTTTTCGTTAACTGAACTACTGTCTAACGCTAAATTATCGATCGTGTTTTTGGGAGCATTAGGATGCAGTCTATGGATATCCTATCGAAACGTCATCTAAAGTAATAGATAGCAGCAGGTTAACAGTATTGAGAAACGAATAGACAGTTAGGATTTACACTGAATACGGAATAGCTCATTCCTGTTTCTCGCCAAATGTCACGTCGTAGTTTGGTTCTGTTCAGGAATTCGCACTCATCAAAATTCAAGCCTTTGTGCAAATTTCAGTGAATGAAAAGACCACTTTCAAATTTATCAAGCTGGTCTGTGCTGGTCTGTGTTTGTTGATGTCGTTAGTCCATCGGTCATCTTCGCAATCGCCATCTTATTTGTCTTCACTTGAGGTCCTGTATTCTCTGGCTGCTTCTCTTGAAATCCTTTTGGTTTGCAAGAGCTGAAACATAATATATTCACTTCGAATTCCAGATGTCCGAGAGTATTCTCATTTTTCTAGACTATTCCTGTCTTCTTGCACATCACATTCTCGCCTCTCGCATGAACAAGTCCATCACAAGGAGGAATATCATCGGTGAGAGCAGGCAAGTAGTCAAATCTTCGTGATGTTCACACTTCAATAACATGCTCCGCTCAGCTTCCCATTGTGGATCAAGTGACAGCTGGCATTTACAGTTAGCTGTTGACTGGGCGAACCACCACATCATTTAAAGTCAATTTCGCATGAGGAATGACACCTGAAACTTTCAGGTGACGAGATGATCCCAGTGACTAATCATACACTAGGACGAAATCCAGCGGAGTATGGATTCTCACTTTTTCTGATCAGCTATATATAGCACCATCACAACCCAAATGATCACCGGTGGTCACGAACTGTCACTGGAATTCTGGTGAACTTCATCCTTCAATCCATCAGTTAGTTAGTTAGTCTGTCTGTCTGTCAATTATTCGCCAGTGAGAATTTTCATGGATTTCATGAAGTGATTTGTCGCGCTACCTGGTCATATTCGTTCTGGTCAATTACCTACATACACACATACATTTTGAATTGTCGTCACATATGCTTCGACATCTATGTTCGTGGACACGTTCAGTTCTACATGGTTGTCTGTGTGATTATGGGTGTAGTGATGGGTGTGCCAGTGTATTGATATCCCTTGTTTGAGTGTTAGTCACTTGGATGAATATTTCTGAAATCCAAGCTTGGAGGTTGCGCTTATGACATTCTGCTGATATGTATGTAGTAAGTTAGTGAGTTACTCAACTAGCGGGCTAGCAAGCCCATTAGATTAGATTAGCAAATTAGTTTGTTAACGAGAGCGATGTGTACAGACGAGGGCTGAGTGTTTGATGTTATTCTTGTATAAGTAGTTGTAATAGTAGTAGCACTGGCGCGTCAGTGTCTAGGGGCTCAGGACTCTTGCTGACCAAGCAAATGATATGGGATTCGATATCCCACCGGGGGAAACAAAAGTCAGTTAACTGACATGCGAAATGTAGCCTATTACAATCACTTGCTCAAAATAAAGTAATTGCAAAATATATTTTTGTTTGTGAAGTATTCACTATGAAAAATGCGACTAGTCGGATATCACCAATAGTCATCACAAAAGCAAGCGTGTCTACATGACGCCGTCTATAACTGACAAATTGAGATGAAACAGACAACAAGTCGTACGAAATTCTAAATGGTTTTCCATCCAAGGAGATGTTCACATGGCTAACTGGTACATGCACACATTGACCTGAATACATTTCAACAATCACATTCATCATCATCATCATCATCATCAAATCACGCACTCTTAACCAATCAGTCGACTAACACACAATATTTCTATTTTCGTGTTCTCAAAGTTGGATTAATAAATCTCTTCCGGAAAATCACGTCCACTGTTACCTTTCAACTTAGAAGGTCATCACATGAGTCAATCGGTTGAGTGTGAAGCAGAAATCAGCCAGTGTCAAAGTGGACAGTGATCAAAGTGCTAGTTGATTAATCTCTTGATTGTTATGATGATACGAACACTTAGGCGACGTGTTATTTTCGGTCACGTTCAATTTGACATGAAGTCTTCTGCATGAACGTAACCTGATTTAACACGATGCTTTCTTAAGTTGATTTCACGAATGATGGTTACTACCGATTTCAGCCTTTAACGATCATTGCTAGTGGAAAGAAGCAGTAATATTGAAGAGGAGAAAGAATTACAGGCCGACGATGTCGATAAAAACAAAGGGAAATGGCAGAGACGTGTTTGAATTCTGATTGTCGGATCAGTCAGAGCATGTCAGACGCATTCATTAACCCTTTTACTAGATTTATCAAGTGTGAATGTATATACGTATTCTCTGATTGTCTATACATTTAGAATTCGAGTAAAGTTTGTCAGAGCTAATCAAAATTAAAGTATTATTACTCCACCGGTTGTGAAGAGAATCAATTACATCATAATTGTTGAGGCTTTTATATACGTTCATATTTTATGTGTAAACTTGTAGTGAAGATGTCTGTGAATAGATTATGCAGGCTTCTCCAGTAAATCATCCATTATACGAGTGCACTCACACCCACCTCTATATGAATTCTTGCAGCTTACAGTGATATATTTAGCGTACCACGCAGGTTATGCATACGGAAGTCATGTCATGAGCCTGATAACTTCATGACACTGTTCAGTAGTGATTGAAGGCTTCTCGATACGCCTATCAGATTTCAGGTGTCTGTCTGAAAAAGTCTCCACGTGTTAGATATTTAAGCGGCTGTATAATGATCAATTTATGACACAGCTTCCGTGTAAAGTTTGGCTTGTGCAAGTTGGTATGCAATAACCTCACAACTGTGTATTGCACGAAATTCTTGAGTTAGCTATTTTCCGAAATGATTCAGTTTATTCCCGTGTGGAGATGTTATTTTTCAACTAGTAAGAATAACAATATTTTAAGTTGAATTTTTCATCGTGGAAATTCTTCATATTCGTTGGATATAATACATTTTCATCCTCCACTTCAATATCAATGCCTCATTTCTCTAGCAAGGCCTGTCGTAGGGTGAAATCAGTACTCACGATCACTGGTGTACTCAACTCAAGGTTGCATTGTGTAAAATCAGAGAGAGTTCACGCAGATGACTTCATGTCAAAATTAACGTGACCGAAAATAACACGTCGCCTAAGTGTTCGAATCATCATATTGTCCAACAGCAACTTTATTACTGTAAACTTTGACAGTGGCTGATTTCCGCTTCACACTCAACCGATTGACTCATGTGATGACCTTCTAAGTTGAAAGGTAACAGTGGACGTGATTTTCCGGAAGAGATTTATTAATCCAACTTTGAGAACACGCAAATAGAAATATTGTGTATTAGTCGACTGATTGGTTAAGAGTGCGTGATTTGATGATGATGATGATGATGAATGTGATTGTTGAAATGTATTCAGGTCAATGTGTGCATGTACCAGTTAGCCATGTGAACATCTGCTTGGATGGAAAACCATTTAGAATTTCGTACGACTTGTTGTCTGTTTCATCTCAATTTGTCAGTTATAGACGGCGTCATGTAGACACACTTGCTTTTGTGATGTCTACTTATGATATCTGACAAATGATATATGTGATTGGGAAAACTCCATCAACCAAAGAATAGGGAAACTTCATCTCGTCGTTTTGTGCCAGAATGACTTGAAAATTGCAGTTCTGTTCAGCCTACGTTTACGGCATACGAGATTGAATTTGCATGCTTCTTTACGGAAAGGAACTAAGACGGAAATATATTCGACTAATTAGTTTGCCCATTCCGATTATTCTATGAATAATTGATATGTTATTTTCATCCATGCCATCGCTACTTTGCTCCGCAAATTCTACATCTCGAGTGGTGCGTTGGTAATAAGACGTTATGGAGGAAATGATGTGAGTTTGGAGATGAGTAATAATGGGTGATTTGGTAGCCAAACTAAATAGTGTCGCTTAGCATGGTTATAGTTGTGATGGGGTGTTGCAGGCGTATATTAGACTTGCAACTCAAGGCAAAATAATAAGTCGCTCTCTTCTGTTCATTTCAAATTACATCAAATAACAAGTCATCGTGGTTTGCCTTTCCTACATATTTTAGTGAAATGGTGTCTCAGAGTTCAAAACTACACCTCATCCCGATCATCGTTCTGTGTATCCTCAATATGATGAGTATTTCATCTGATGACTTCACGCTCCCAATGAAATTTGGTCCAAATGGTAATTTTTATTTTTTTATATATGTAAATGACTCAGTTGAGTTTTATTTCGCTGTGCCTTACTATGTCAACAAGTTGGCCCGACAAAATCATGAAGCTTCTCACTGGTGACTGATTGACATCCCGAGTGCCTGTGGGATGGAAAAAATTATGTTTAACTTGGCTTGTGCAAGTTGGTATGTAATAAACTCACATCTTTGAGTTTTGAGTTAACTATTTTCCGAAGTGATTCAGTTCATGCCACAAGTGAGATGGTATGTTTTAACTAGTAATATTAACAATATTATAGGTGGAATATTCAGCGTAGAACTGCCTCGTATTCGGTGGAGATAATGCAGTCGCATCTTATTTGAATTTGTACATAATCACAGAGTTATTTTTCGTCCTTTATAATATCACTGCACCATTTCACCAGCATGGTTCTTAATAACACTCGCACCTACCAGGCATCGTCTTGTGAGGCGAGATCAACAGTGAATAAATCCTCATAACGTTGATACCATGTGTCAAAAGTGACATTAGCCTCTGGGTCATAATTGAACTGTGAAATACTGTTCACAATGCCGTCGACAGATGGTAGCATGGTATGGTTCGGATTGCTTCAAGGTGAAGCTGGACCAGTCTGTTGGTTGACCGACATTTCCATTAATTTCATTTGTTGTTCAAATAGTAATACCAATTTAGAATGATCCATAGTTTTCCCCGTCGCCAAATTGTTATGAAATCGTCGACTAAATTATTGTTATGGACTGGTCGAGAAACTTATAGTCCTGAAGAAAGAAGGCGGAAATCAGAAGACCACTAGGTTCGCGATGATACTTCTATTTTCCAAACACGAGGAGAATGCAAAAGTGGTATGACACCAAAAGTGGTAAGTAAGTGTAAGTCACAAGATTGTGATAACGATATATATATGTATATATATATAATTATGAAAGTTAAGACAAGGGTGTGAACAATCATTAGACAGTCTTAACATGAATGGCCAAATATAATGAAGTATCGATCCATATATACATAGCGAAATATAGCAGACATGTCAACAACCACACATATAATATTGATATATGTCACCAAGCAACGGACTGTCAACAAACACTCATGTTATATATAATATAAGAGGAATATACATTGTTAAAGGAGACAGGTACATATACAAGTGAAATGGTCACAGACTAAGCCAGCAAACAGAAAGAGGGTCCAACATATTGAGCATAAACAGACCGATGATCGGGATGAGGTGTAGTTTTGAACTCTGAGACACCATTTCACTAAAATATGTAGGAAAGGCAAACCACGATGACTTGTTATTTGATGTAATTTGAAATGAACAGACGAGAGCGACTTATTATTTTGCCTAGAGTTGTAAGTCTAATATACGCCTTTTTGTTTCATGAGTTTTCCCAATCAAATATAATATTTCTCAGATATCATTAGAAGGCATCACAAAAGGAAGCGTGTCTACATGACGCCATCTATAATTGACAAATTGAGATGAAACAGACAACAAGTCGTACGAAATTCTAAATGGTTTTCCATCCAAGCAGATGTTCACATGGCTAACTGGTACATGCACACATTGACCTGAATACATTTCAACAATCACATTCATCATCATCATCATCATCATTATCATCATCATCATCAAATCACGCACTCTTAACCAATCAGTCGACTAATACACAATATTTCTATTTGCGTGTTCTCAAAGTTGGATTAATAAATCTCTTCCGGAAAATCACGTCCACTGTTACCTTTCAACTTAGAAGGTCATCACATGAGTCAATCGGTTGAGTGTGAAGCAGAAATCAGCCAGTGTCAAAGTGGACAGTGATCAAAGTGCTAGTTGATTAATCTCTTGATTGTGATGATTATACGAACACTTATGCGACGTGTTATTTTCGGTCACGTTCAATTTGACACGAAGTCTTCTGCATGAACGTAACCTGATTTAACACGATGCTTTCTTAAGTTGATTTGACGAATGATGGTTACTACCGATTTCAGCCTTTACCGATCATTGCTAGTTGAAAGAAGCAGTAATATTGAAGAGGAGAAAGAATTACAGGCCGACGATATCGAGAAGAACCAGGGGATTTCGATGCACCACGGAAATATCAGAGACGTGTTTGAATTCTGGTGGTCAGATCAGTCAGAGCATATCGGGTGCATTCAGTGACATTTTCATGAATTTTACCAAGGCTGAATCAAATAGCTGACTCTTTGATTGCCTTTAAAGTCAAAATTCGTGTGGAACATTTTCACAGCTAATGAAAATCAAAGACTTATAACAACACCTTTTATCGGAGAATATAATTATGTCATGATTCTTAAGGATTTCTCTGTTTTCAAATTTTATGTATAAACCTGTTTTGAAGATGTTTGAACTTCACTGCATATCATTCCTTGATCAAACTGAGAATACACATTTATTTCTGAAAGCTAACTTGACATCAAAATCAAAATGGGCGGATTATCATGAGGTTAATCATTTTCTGTTATGTGTATGAAACTGAAGTTGACCAATTCGAAATTTATCAACAAAAGTGTGTCCTACATTCTCTTCCAAAGCGTTTGATCTTAGATTTGTTTGTAATCCGGTATGCCTCCGATTAAATGAACTGTGTGAAAGTGTTTACTGGTTATCCTGCAGTTGGTGAATCGTGGGCGTCAACGGTCACCAATAGGCCTGGCTTGCAGTGGGAAGTTGTAAATAAGCAGCATAGGTCATAGGAAGTGTAAAATGCATTTCACTAAAACTTGGGACATATTCAACATTTCAGTTTGCAGTGATTGCACTCACACCCACCTCTATATGAATTCTTGCAGCTTACAGTGATATATTTAGCGTAACATGCAGGTTATGCATACGGAAGTCATGTCATGAGCCTGACAACTTCATGACACTGTTCAGTAGTGATTGAAGGCTTCTCGATACGCCTATCAGATTTCAGGTGTCTGTCTGAAAACGTCTCCACGTGTTAGATATTTAAGCGGCTGTATAATGATCAATTTATGACACAGCTTCCGTGTAAAGTTTGGCTTGTGCAAGTTGGTATGTAATAAACTCACATCTTTGAGATTTGATTTAGCTATTTTCCGAAGTGATTCAGTTCATGCCACAAGTGAGATGGTATGTTTTAACTAGTAATATTAACAATATTATAGGTGGAATATTCAGCGTAGAACTGCCTCGTATTCGGTGGAGATAATGCAGTCGCATCTTATTTGAGTTTGTACATAATCACAGAGTTATTTTTCGTCCACTATAATATCACTGCCACATTTCACTAGCATTGATTGTCATAGAGAGAAATCAGTAGTCACGATCATTAGTCTAATCAAATCAAGGTTGCATTGTGTAAAATCACATACCGTTCACGCAGATGACTTCATGTCAAAATTAACGTGACCGAAAATAACACGTCGCCTAAGTGTTCGAATCATCATATTGTCCAACAGCAACTTTATTACTGTAAACTTTGACAGTGGCTGATTTCCGCTTCACACTCAACCGATTGACTCATGTGATGACCTTCTAAGTTGAAAGGTAACAGTGGACGTGATTTTCCGGAAGAGATTTATTAATCCAACTTTGAGAACACGCAAATAGAAATATTGTGTATTAGTCGACTGATTGGTTAAGAGTGCGTGATTTGATGATGATGATGATAATGATGATGATGATGATGATGAATGTGATTGTTGAAATGTATTCAGGTCAATGTGTGCATGTACCAGTTAGCCATGTGAACATCTGCTTGGATGGAAAACCATTTAGAATTTCGTACGACTTGTTGTCTGTTTCATCTCAATTTGTCAGTTATAAACGGCGTCATGTAGACACACTTGCTTTTGTGATGTCTACTTATGATATCTGACAAATGATATATGTGATTGGGAAAACTCCATCAACCAAAGAATAGGGAAACTTCATCTCGTCGTTTTGTGCCAGAATGACTTGAAAATTGCAGTTCTGTTCAGCCTACGTTTACGGCATACGAGATTGAATTTGCATGCTTCTTTACGGAAAGGAACTAAGACGGAAATATATTCGACTAATTAGTTTGCCCATTCCGATTATTCTATGAATAATTGATATGTTATTTTCATCCATGCCATCGCTACTTTGCTCCGCAAATTCTACATCTCGAGTGGTGCGTTGGTAATAAGACGTTATGGAGGAAATGATGTGAGTTTGGAGATGAGTAATAATGGGTGATTTGGTAGCCAAACTAAATAGTGTCGCTTAGCATGGTTATAGTTGTGATGGGGTGTTGCAGGCGTATATTAGACTTGCAACTCAAGGCAAAATAATAAGTCGCTCTCGTCTGTTCATTTCAAATTACATCAAATAACAAGTCATCGTGGTTTGCCTTTCCTACATATTTTAGTGAAATGGTGTCTCAGAGTTCAAAACTACACCTCATCCCGATCATCGGTCTGTTTATGCTCAATATGTTGGACCCTCTTTCTGTTTGCTGGCTTAGTCTGTGACCATTTCACTTGTATATGTACCTGTCTCCTTTAACAATGTATATTCCTCTTATATTATATATAACATGAGTGTTTGTTGACAGTCCGTTGCTTGGTGACATATATCAATATTATATGTGTGGTTGTTGACATGTCTGCTATATTTCGCTATGTATATATGGATCGATACTTCATTATATTTGGCCATTCATGTTAAGACTGTCTAATGATTGTTCACACCCTTGTCTTAACTTTCATAATTATATATATACATATATATATCGTTATCACAATCTTGTGACTTACACTTACTTACCACTTTTGGTGTCATACCACTTTTGCATTCTCCTCGTGTTTGGAAAATAGAAGTATCATCGCAAACCTAGTGGTCTTCTGATTTCCGCCTTCTTTCTTCAGGACTATAAGTTTCTCGACCAGTCCATAACAATAATTTAGTCGACGATTTCATAACAATTTGGCGACGGGGAAAACTATGGATCATTCTAAATTGGTATTACTATTTGAACAACAAATGAAATTAATGGAAATGTCGGTCAACCAACAGACTGGTCCAGCTTCACCTTGAAGCAATCCGAACCATACCATGCTACCATCTGTCGACGGCATTGTGAACAGTATTTCACAGTTCAATTATGACCCAGAGGCTAATGTCACTTTTGACACATGGTATCAACGTTATGAGGATTTATTCACTGTTGATCTCGCCTCACAAGACGATGCCTGGTAGGTGCGAGTGTTATTAAGAACCATGCTGGTGAAATGGTGCAGTGATATTATAAAGGACGAAAAATAACTCTGTGATTATGTACAAATTCAAATAAGATGCGACTGCATTATCTCCACCGAATACGAGGCAGTTCTACGCTGAATATTCCACCTATAATATTGTTAATATTACTAGTTAAAACATACCATCTCACTTGTGGCATGAACTGAATCACTTCGGAAAATAGTTAACTCAAAACTCAAAGATGTGAGTTTATTACATACCAACTTGCACAAGCCAAGTTAAACATAATTTTTTCCATCCCACAGGCACTCGGGATGTCAATCAGTCACCAGTGAGAAGCTTCATGATTTTGTCGGGCCAACTTGTTGACATAGTAAGGCACAGCGAAATAAAACTCAACTGAGTCATTTACATATATAAAAAAATAAAAATTACCATTTGGACCAAATTTCATTGGGAGCGTGAAGTCATCAGATGAAATACTCATCATATTGAGGATACACAGAACGATGATCGGGATGAGGTGTAGTTTTGAACTCTGAGACACCATTTCACTAAAATATGTAGGAAAGGCAAACCACGATGACTTGTTATTTGATGTAATTTGAAATGAACAGAAGAGAGCGACTTATTATTTTGCCTTGAGTTGCAAGTCTAATATACGCCTGCAACACCCCATCACAACTATAACCATGCTAAGCGACACTATTTAGTTTGGCTACCAAATCACCCATTATTACTCATCTCCAAACTCACATCATTTCCTCCATAACGTCTTATTACCAACGCACCACTCGAGATGTAGAATTTGCGGAGCAAAGTAGCGATGGCATGGATGAAAATAACATATCAATTATTCATAGAATAATCGGAATGGGCAAACTAATTAGTCGAATATATTTCCGTCTTAGTTCCTTTCCGTAAAGAAGCATGCAAATTCAATCTCGTATGCCGTAAACGTAGGCTGAACAGAACTGCAATTTTCAAGTCATTCTGGCACAAAACGACGAGATGAAGTTTCCCTATTCTTTGGTTGATGGAGTTTTCCCAATCACATATATCATTTGTCAGATATCATAAGTAGACATCACAAAAGCAAGTGTGTCTACATGACGCCGTCTATAACTGACAAATTGAGATGAAACAGACAACAAGTCGTACGAAATTCTAAATGGTTTTCCATCCAAGCAGATGTTCACATGGCTAACTGGTACATGCACACATTGACCTGAATACATTTCAACAATCACATTCATCATCATCATCATCATCATTATCATCATCATCATCAAATCACGCACTCTTAACCAATCAGTCGACTAATACACAATATTTCTATTTGCGTGTTCTCAAAGTTGGATTAATAAATCTCTTCCGGAAAATCACGTCCACTGTTACCTTTCAATTTAGAAGGTCATCACATGAGTCAATCGGTTGAGTGTGAAGCGGAAATCAGCCACTGTCAAAGTTTACAGTAATAAAGTTGCTGTTGGACAATATGATGATTCGAACACTTAGGCGACGTGTTATTTTCGGTCACGTTAATTTTGACATGAAGTCATCTGCGTGAACTCTCTCTGATTCTACACAATGCAACCTTGAGTTAAGTACACCAGTGATCGTGAGTACTGATTTCACCCTACGACAGGCGTTGCTAGAGAAATGAGGCATTGATATTGAATTGGAGGATGAAAATGTATTATATCCAACGAATATGAAGACTTTCCACGATGAAAAATTCAACGTAAAATATTGTTATTCTTACTTGTTGAAAAATAACATCTCCACACGGGAATAAACTGAATCATTTCAGAAAATAGCTAACTCAAGAATTTCGTGCAATACACAGTTGTGAGGTTATTGCATACCAACTTGCACAAGCCAAACTTTACACGGAAGCTGTGTCATAAATTGATCATTATACAGCCGCTTAAATATCTAACACGTGGAGACTTTTTCAGACAGACACCTGAAATCTGATAGGCGTATCGAGAAGCCTTCAATCACTACTGAACAGTGCCATGAAGTTGTCAGGCTCATGACATGACTTCCGTTTGCATGACCTGCGTGGTACGCTAAATATATCACTGTAAGCTGCAAGAATTCATATAGAGGTGGGTGTGAGTGCACTCGTATAATGGATGATTTACTGGAGAAGCCTGCATAATCTATTCACAGACATCTTCACTACAAGTTTACACATAAAATATGAACGTATATAAAAGCCTCAACAATTATGATGTAATTGATTCTCTTCACAACCGGTGGAGTAATAATACTTTAATTTTGATTAGCTCTGAAAAACTTTACTCGAATTCTAAATGTGTAGACAATCAGAGAATACGTATATACATTCACACTTGATAAATCTAGTAAAAGCGTTAATGAATGCGTCTGATATGCTCTGACTGATCCGACCGCCAGAATTCAAACATGTCTCTGCCATTTCCGTGATGCATCGAAACCCCCTGGTTCTTCTCGATATCGTCGGCCTGTAATTCTTTCTCCTCTTCAATATTACTGCTTCTTTCTACTAGCAATGATCGTTAAATGCTGAAATCGGTAGTAACCATCATTCGTGAAATCAACTTAAGAAAGCATCGTGTTAAATCAGGTTACGTTCATGCAGAAGACTTCGTGTCAAATTGAACGTGACCGAAAATAACACGTCGCATAAGTGTTCGTATCATCATCACAATCAAGAGATTAATCAACTAGCACTTTGATCACTGTCCACTTTGACACTGGCTGATTTCTGCTTCACACTCAACCGATTGACTCATGTGATGACCTTCTAAATTGAAAGGTAACAGTGGACGTGATTTTCCGGAAGAGATTTATTAATCCACTTTTGAGAACACGAAAAGAGAAATACTGTGTATTAGTCGACTGATTGGTTAAGAGTGCGTGATTTGATGATGATGATGATGATAATGATGATGATGATGATGAATGTGATTGTTGAAATGTATTCAGGTCAATGTGTGCATGTACCAGTTAGCCATGTGAACATCTGCTTGGATGGAAAACCATTTAGAATTTCGTACGACTTGTTGTCTGTTTCATCTCAATTTGTCAGTTATAGACGGCGTTGTGAACTGGCAGAAGTTAGAATTCAAGGACCATTGGATCGGGTCCCAGTGGCTCAATAGACTACGACCTCGCCTTGTATCCAGAAGGACCTGGGTTCGAATCCCGGTGGGTGCGTACTGCTGAGGAGTCCCAAACTAGGACGAAACGGCTGTCCAGTACTCCCAGGTTTTCCAGTGGTTCTCTAACTGATGTCAGCTCATGATTAAATCCTCCATGCACTCAAACAAAATCCCTACAAAAACCAATACTTGAAAAAGATCACTAACTCGTCAAAAATAAATCAAAATCGCTTGATAATTATGAGGTTACTCATTTTCTGTAATGTGTGTGGAATTGGAGGTGACCAATTCGAATCTGAGGAACAAAAGTGTGTCTTTCTTTCCTTCCAAAATCGTTCGATTTTAGTTTGATTTTTGAGCCGATATGCCTACGATTAAATGAACTGTGTGAAATTGTTTACTAGTAATCCTGCAGGTGCGTGTCAGCAGATACCTCTCATGCAACAGAGCAATCACACTGACAATTTCACCAGAAAAGTACGAAATGTTGAAGGAATGGAATTTTGTGTAGTGAAAATCTACTCACATGCATTTTGTACATTTGTGAGGTGCCATTGACAATGGAGTCACTCAACGAAATCAAGAACTAACACAGGTGAATGTCAATAGACTCATTGAAATAATTAGTTATTTCTCGCTTTGAAAGGCTGTCTGTGAGTGTAAAGTCGTTCATTCACCATTCGAGTGGTGGCGCATAACCACTCTCAGTCTCTCACCTTTTGTGTTATCAATCAATATATTGTGTTGTTCGTTTGACTGTTGAGTATAAATTGGAATTCGACGAGAAGTCTAGATTTTGTTTGTATTTTCTGGGTTCCTATTCAGCTGGCTACTTGGTTAACTGTATTTGCGTTCTCTGTCTAATACCATGGCTTGTTCAGCTTTCTTTGCATCAGGTTTGCGCGAGTTTCGGACACCTGTGGTGGCTGTTTCCTTTCTATTGAGCATCACACTGAGATATCTATGGCTTATGTAAAAAGAATGGAGTTCGACTCCTGGTGGACCTGCAGTCTGGCCTCACCATGAGTTCACTGCAGATGCTTTCACAACACGAGATTGGAGATTTGTGTCGGTTCTTCATGTGTGTGAACACTACGTAAGCATCAGTGTGAGTGTCAGTATGAGTGTTAGTGTCCGTGCATACTGCATCAGATAAATCGGTCGAGATTCAATGATATTCTCACACATATTCGAATTATACTCAGTCATGACAAATAACATCAATACCGAAACATTCCACGAGTACGTAGAGGGAAGAATTGATGAATGCAAACTGATATATGGTGAAGCCACAGCCAATGAAGCCATTCACTCACAAACGAATAACTTGATCATGTTTTTTCACGTAGACAATCGGAATTATTTTTGTTGAGTAGTCTGACTGTCATAATAAGAATAAGAAAATGTCACTCGAAGTGAGTCTCTTCATTCGAATCGACCGAATCGATCCTAACTGCTGAAATAATTACACACGAATTTTCAGGAATTCGTTGTCTCCGCTGTACGATCTTGTCGCTTGTGTAGTGAGTGAATTCACCTCAGTAGTGCTGAGTATATTGTGGTGAGTAGTGGCTGCAAGCTAAAATCCTAGACAAGAATTTACGTCAGTGCTTGCGTCCAGAATCAGTGCCGCGAGAAAAAAATAATAGAGAGTCTAATTAGTGCGCTTCAAAATTCAGTCACTCACAATTCATACAATGGGAAAATGATTGTCCTATAAATGTCATTCGTTTCTCAATCAATTTTGATGTTCTTTGCACAAGTTGAGTTTAAGGGATTGATTTGTACTTGAAGTTGGTTCATGGAGTGATATCAATCAGAAAACAGTTGAATAGCATTTGAGAATACTGCACAGCGAGTTGGTCATCTAGGTTTTCGACTGCCTGTTAGGCTTCAATGCCTCTTGTTGCCTCACCAACTAAGCGGACCGAAATATTTAGCCTCTTTTCACGTGTTGGTGCCTTCCAGTGAGTATTCCACAACGAGGTGTGGTGATGAATGTGAAGTTATTGAGATGTATTGAGTTTCATGTCCCGTCTGTCTGATGTGTTAGTGTGTGTTGCTGTTCTGAATGCAGTCATCCACAGGAAGACCCGGATTATGAAATGCATCAACTTTCGTACAACGAGCATCAAGCACATCGTCTATTACGAAGCTGGTTTACATCCACGTACGTACTTCTTGTAACAGTTTTTTGATATGATAAGATAAGATATGATAAGCTTTATTCCATATCAGCACTTGTGATACAGAATGGAATTCTCAGCATTTTACTACAATATTGCATCCAGTTAGTACATAAACGATAAATATATTTCTACATAAATTAAGGTTATCTCAGTCAGTTTTGACAACAACATATTAGCATGTCGGTAGCAAAGCCAAGGAAAAGAGAAACAAAACAACACATAACAAAAAAGGTAGAGAGAAAACGTTGTACCTGTAAATGATGTGAATTGGAAAGACGAGATCCATTTGTTCTACTGACTATTTAATAAGTTAAAGGTTTCACGCATAATGCTTCTCTTATCCCACAGAACACGAGCTAGGTAGGGTATGGATGGGTTTTTGTACTTGCTAGTGCGGGCATATAGTTTCCTATATGATATAATGAATTTTTCCGTGTGATATACATTTTCTAACGCACATCATATATCTGCCCAGATAGAAACAGTAATCTGAGCAATGATCTACAGTTTCGATTCTGTTTCTTGATATCGTCACTGTATTTTGTATTGGCCTTTTCTGGAATCAAGTTAAATCAAATTATAACTGAATTGATGATTGTCACACAAGCAAAGACAAAGAGATTCAGTCGAATTCTGATTGGTCCCTAGAAGTGACCAATGAACGGAATGGTGTCGTGTGTTAGTGGTATAAATAGTCCTACAAAATATTCTGTCAGTGTTGAGTTAGTTAGTGACGATTCAGTACACATTTCAGGTGAGTTCCAGTGGTATGAATATTCATGTGATATATTGTGTACTATATAATTACCGTCTGAGGAAGTTTCGCATTCTCGTTAACAAAATATGTGTGTCTGTACAGTCCACTGGTAATTTACAATTCATCATATCTAGTATTGTGCAGAGTGGAAACATTGGCAATCTGTACATTTGTTTGCAATAGTAGAAGCGAATAGCTGCAGTCGTTCATAAGTTCTGTATTAAATGTCTTCGTGATTTAAAGCTGTCTCTGTTTATTCTGTGATCATTTGTGATAAGTCTGTTTCAAGAATTTTCTTGATATCTCATCTGTAAAACGAAGACACGAGACTCAATGAAGATCTGTTATATGCTGAATTAGATTCTGCACATACCATCCAACAACACCCTCATCAACCGTTAACGTCACTTTGACTTCTCCTTGGATCGAAAAGCAATTAGAATTTCGTACAACTTCGTGGTTGGCTCATATCAATCAGTCAGTAGTATACGGCGTCATGTAGATACGCTTGCTTTCCTGATGATTATTGGTGATGTCAGATAGATCACATTTGTCATTGTGAATACTTTACAGACAAAATAGTGCTGAGATTTCATGTCGTCGAACTATGTTTGAATTATTTAAAGATGTGACTTTCTGTTTAGCTCATGTTTACGGATTATTGAATCGTATTTGCATAGCACTTTTCGAAAAGGCACTTAGAGAGAATTACATTCAGACAAATTGGTTTGCTGAATCCGATTATTCCAGTATCTCTTGAGAAGTCAGTTTCGTCCACGCCATCGCTAAATTGCATCGCGATTCGTAAGTCTGGAGTGGTGCATTGGTGTGAAGACGGTATTGAGGCAAAGATATGAGTTTGGAAATGAGAGATAATCGGCGATCTTGTGGCCAAACAAAACTGAGTTGCTTAGAATAGTAATAATTGTGATGTGCTGTTGCACGCGTATACTACACTCGAAACTGAAAGCAAAAGCGATAATCTCTCTCTGTTATTCATTTCAAATTACATCATCATGTTTTTCCTTTCCTACATAATTTTAGTGAGATGGTGTCTCAGAGGTCAAAACTACACCTCATCATGATCGTCGGACTGTTCATCCTCAGTATGATGAGGATTAGATCACAAAGCTTCTTTCTCCCAATGACACTTGGACCAAATGGTAATTTTTAATTTTTTTATATTTGTAAATGACTCAATTGAGTTTGATATCGCTCTGACTAATTATGGAAAAAATTGCTTCGCTAAATTCTTGAAGCTTCTCACTGGTGACTGACTGACATCTCGAGTACCTGGAATTCCAGTGACAGTTCGTGGTCACAGTGAGAACACATCCGCACAAGTGATGAGAGTGGATGGTGGTGGTGCTATATATTGCTGGTTAGCGAATGTGAGAAAACATTTGCCACTGGATTCTGAAATGATTCCATCCACACAAGGTCTTTAAAACAATTTCCTCCTAAAAATACGCAGTTACATTATTTGTTAAATACTTCGTTTTAAGATCTAGTTTGCAAGAGGCACCACGGATAACCATGTTTCTGGAGAACGGGTGAAACGCAGCGACCACTCACGTGCACCTGTTTCGACAGCCTAGTTTGGGAATCACCAAAAACGGCTCAAAATCAGAAATTCAGGTTTCATCTTAAGCCAGCTCGTTAACCATTCAGCCACTGCGGATGCCAAATTCGGTGATTGAGCTTTGCTTATCTGCCTGAAAACACGATGAAGCTGTTCTCGAGACCCAGAAATTAGGCACTCCAATACAGTTTGATTGTTCCGTGTTAAGTGTACATTCTGCCTGTTAATACGAAAAGAAGAGTGATTGACATCCCTCATTTACTTTTCATGGTGATTCGAGGTCCATGGGAAAGTTATGGACTGACAGACTGCTACTGACACAAAATGAGTGACGATTGTGAGTGGAATAGAATTCTGTATTCCTCGTGAAATGTATCAATGACTTGGAAATCCACATTGACGATCTCTACAAAGCAACCTTTGAAACTCAACGGATCAGCAGATTATTGTTATTTCGCTTCATTCATGAACTAGGTCTACTTGCAGAGATTTCAATCCTTTCCTTTAAACCATTCATTTGTCTTTTTGCTGATTTCAAGATGAAGTAACTGTCAAATTTGATAAGATCAATTTCACTTTGGACAAACAGCATAACCTAACAGTTGAGGATGTGAAATGCACTTACAAGGTTCAATTTGGCACATCCTTAACCGAAGAGGAATTGGCAACCAAAAGTGGAAAGCGTCTAGGTTCAAAGTGAGTCTTTTTAAAGTGTGAATTATGCGACATTTGAAGTTTTCGATAAACATTACATCTAAATCTGCTGATAATGGTGATGCAAATGCACTCAGCGTATTCTCGGGAATACAACATGCATTTTCCAATGAACCCCCACGTCCATAGCAGAAATGAGGCCTTTTTAGGTTGCTGTTGTCATATGTGTACTGTATCGTACTTGTGGTGTCACGTGAAATGGCCAGTTTGTTTTCAGTCTCATGTATTTCCAGTGAACAAATTTAAACAATAGGTGACAATGCTAATAATATTGATAACATGAGCTGTAGTGGTAGAATGAATCTAGATGTGTTTTTTGTAATTTCAATCGCTACTGCAGTTTTCGACATAATGTTTTCAATTGAGAGCGCTTCACTGCCTTGTTGATGAGAACATGAGTGCCTCGAAGCGCTTCACATTCTCAATGTCCATGGTAGGTTTCCACGATCATCTGTATTCTCCAAAGGCTGACTTCACTGAATTTTCCGAATATATGACAGTCAACACCTGAGAAGACTCCTCCTCATTGAATTCCTCTAATATGATTGAAGTACTAACTGAAGTTGAGACAGTCTCACAAATCCATCTTGGTGTCATTCATTTTGTTGATTTCAGTTCCACATGTGAACGAAACACATGCGAACTGATTGCTTGATTGTTGACTGTACTCTGAAAGTGAACGTATCGAATGTGTCTTATCTCGGCTTATTCCACTCAACATGTCGATGATCTGCGGACTAACGTCACAGTATCCTTTGCGCTGTAATATTCTCAAAGCAATACATTCTTTTATGAAGTTCACAAATAGTCTCAGTCAAAATGTTCCCAAACGAAATCCATCAAAATGTCATACAGTCTGTTTATTTCAGTTTCAGCTATGAACAAGATTCGCGCAGACAGATTGCTCTAATACTGAATGTATAAGCACTGTGTAAGCGAGTCATTGGAATATATCCTATCTCGCCATCAGAATTTCTTCGAATCCCTGTTGGTCTTTTTTTTTTTTTTTTTTTTTTTTTGAAATATTTCGTTTGACTTTTCACATGAGACAGTTGAAAATTTCTCCTGGTCCATGTCAACATCTTCTCTGGCATCTTCTCGCCGATTCATATATTCCGCCAAGTCTTCTTCATTGTTCTCTTCGCGTATTCTTGCACGGAAATCTGAAATCAGACTAATTTTTATCGGGTAGGACATCAAGGGCTGTAAGATGCGTTGTTGGAGTGTTGTATTTACCTTAGCTGATTGATGTTATTGTTAATAGACACTTGAAAACGTGCAAGGAGTTAGCTGAATGCATCTCATGTGACATCGGAAATCCTCTCTACTACTTGCAATTTTCTCCCTTTTGTGTACTAGTGACATAGCGGAAGAAATTCCGTGATAAACTATGTAGGTGTGAGAAGGAAAATGTATAACCTCGTGAACAGATAAATCCCTGAAATGATCTTGGGGAACTTCTGAATCAGCAAGTGTATTGAAAAGTCCAATTCAGCTGTCTGTGCGACCGCGAACAGGCCCTCATCTCCCCTCCTCGTAGACGCGCACATAATATACTCCATGTCAATCGCAGACAATCAAGAAATCGTTTCCAAGTCGGACTGCTCTTGAGTGATGGCCTGATTTGTCGTCTCACTCGGCTGTGTCCATAAAGTGTGTGTGTGTTCAAATCACATTCACTCCTCCGGACATTCTTTTGAAATGACAGGATATTGCTTTCAACTTTCCCGGAATTCTTTCTCAATGAAATGACACTGCTTCAGATGGAAGAACTTCTGTGGACGATTAGCTCCTCTTTCAAAGACAATATAACTACCATCAGTACTACACAATTGCTTCCGATTCGAGAAACAGATCATCGTCTATTGTACCTTCCGAAATTAGCCACTGAAGATAAGAAAACTGGTTCTGATGAGTATTCATGTGTTCGTTTCAACTTTTTCTCCCATTTTCTTCCCTTCTAGGGATTGTAAAATGATGCAACCAACAAGCCATTAAATTTTGATTGTGCAAAACGAAATTGAAGCTGCCACCAAATCAGATATCGTAACTGTGGTATCACTGAGGGATAATTTCAAGTGTGCTATTTCAAACGCTCTGCTCGATCTTCTGAATTCCGATTATTCTTCTTCTCTTTTCTCTAGATTAGATCTCCTCTAATAAATGTTCATACAATATTACCATTCAAATTCATGAAATGTTTCTTTTTGTTGAGATATTGAGTGCATCGCTGAGTTCAGTACGGGGTATATCATTCTTCTTGAATTCGCATTTGTCAAAACGAGACAGTCACATTAGGGAATCGGTTTAAAGCAGGTAGCATCCGACATGTTTATTGCATTGAGTCGACAGAGTTTGCTTACATAGTTTGTGAATGTGATAGGCAATTACGTGATTTTCGTTCACACAATCATTAAAGAAATGAAACATGTTAATATTCGTGGGACTTCTCGGAGGATTCATTTTCTTCTTCACATGTACATTCACATTTATACACAATTTTGTATTACTCGAAAGATGTTGGTAAAATAGTCATAAGTTGTCATAATCATAGTTCATCATATCAGTGGTCAATACGATCAAAGAAGCGAAATAGAATTAGGTGAGGAGTAAGCCACAAGGTTATTACTATGATTGTCGAAGCGGCCGAATAACCTCGTTTTATATGCATTCATCAGGTTCCTTCACTTGACTGGGTCAAGCTTCAGTAGCGTGAACAAGACGAAAGCATACTGCCTTCGTTAGTTTATTCAACACGTACTAGATTAACCATATTGTCACCGTGATAAAATCACATGAACGAGGTGGCATTGCAACTGACACAAGGCTCTTCGAAAAACTGGTAGCTTAATCCTATACTTCATGCCTCTTGTCCGTCACGTCTCATAAACCGTTAATGCCCAGCTCTTGCTGCGCTCGGGCCCACGCTGTTCCTTGAAGTTTTCAGAAACGCTTAGTTATAACGGACGAAAAAACCAAAACACCGATTGGCCGCTTGAGATTTCTTTATTGTTACAACAACATATAAAAATAACAACTGAACTAAGGTCTGTGAATAAATATTACAATAATAAATCATAAGATTACTTCTGACGATGTTTTACTCTTCTTTCTGAACAGCGACCGATGAGACGATGACTGTCGTATTGATGCTTCGCGAAAATTGGGGAAGTTGGTTTTGAGCCAACAAAGAAGAATTGATCGTTCAATCTTCAACTCCATTGACACTCCCCGGGAAAAAAGAGATCCAACCCGTTTTTCCTTCACGACCAATACACGTTGACTTTGATGCCATTGCGAGAACCTGGGTCACACGGACAGAGATGAAATGGAAAACAAACACAAAAGTCAACACACCACAAGCATACCCACAGCACAATCTCACACATCGCTGGCGACCTGCGCCTCCAGACAGAGACCTCCTCTTGACATCTTGCAACACAATCGCCACTTGCTAGAATGACTCTTGCAGAATGCAACTTGACCATAGCAGCACTTCATGATACTCTACGCACATCGTCTTATCTACTCACTACCAATTACCACTGCAATCGCTTGTCACTCATTCTGCCTCAGTTCTAGTAGCGGTGACGCATGCGAGCCTCAGTTGTTTACACTCTTTCTCCCCGGCGTGTCGGACCGCAGCTAACAATTATCTCCGTGTGCATTTCATTCTCAGCAATAGCCTAGCCTCCCCGGCATATACGCCCCATCTGCTGTCCTTAACATCAATCAATTCATTCATGGATGTAGAAGACTCGAAACAGCTTCAGAAGTAATTACGACGAAAATTTTAACAAAATTACGCAATAACAAAAAGATACGAAAACAACAAGTAAACACAATGAATCCAAAAAACACCAATTGACATGACACACCACACATATATACAAACTGTACACAAAAACTCGCGGATCACATCTTGATGGAATTCCTTTGAAGAATCGCAGGACTTACACCAGTACACCTACAACCCTTCTCAGGTTGACGATCGTAATTTGTGGAATGTCCCGACACAAACAGAATCACCAACAATTACATCAATTGGAACTCACACAATTATTTAACACAAACATAAGTTAAATCAACACATCAAATGTTGTGGATTCTGGCACGACAAACTACCCTTGAAGAACTGTAGGACTTACACCAGTACGCCTACATTACTTCTCAGGTTGATGATCCAAGTGGAAGTCGTCCGGACACAAACAGAATTACCAACAGCTAGATGACAGATGATATCAATTCAGTATATACAATATGAACATATGTACAAAATCACACACCGAGCACATTGGACTGCTCATTGATGCGCTACCCTTTGAAGAATTGTAGGACTTACAGCAGTACGCCTACAACCCTTCTCAGGTTGACGCCCTAGGTTGGAAAATCGTCGCAGAGTTCATTTCCTAACTTCCTTCTATGAGCTATATCCTCAAATCTGAACGGCAACACGCCCATGTCATTGTATCGTAGAGTATAGATGACGAACAAACACACGACATGTCTGATCAACCAAGCGTAGAAAAAGAGTAATTTACACCAAAGATAATAGCATTCAAATAGTAACTTTAAACTAGAAATGCATTTATTCATGCGAGTCAATTTAACAATAACTCTCTCGTTTACACTTGGCTTATTCTCACTAAACTGAGCAATATCTTTCGTCTTTTCAAATGCACCAATACTATCATAGTCATTGCACAAGATACTTGAGTTGATGGGCGTCCTTCTCACTGTGGATGACAACACCAACGACGACTGATTGATACCAGTTGTTGAACTTAGCGGTGGATCAAAAGCTGTTGTTGCTAGGGTTCCAGAAATTTCTCTACCTGCAAGGCCATCACCACTGCTGTCTCTTGCTATCAGCACAGGTTTAGCACTAGCATCTGATGATAGGTGGGCTACACGCTGATCAATTACACTGACGGTCTCACAAGTATGCATGCCTTCTGAAACTGCATCTGCATTTATTTCTACTTCACCTTCAAGTTGTACAGAACCTTTGTTCAACTTAGCAGTAGTAGGCATATCCCTCATCTCATCATGATCAACCAAAGACAAATGTGAAGTATCATGATCATTATCACGAATATTCACTTTACCGTCAACTTTATCATTTTCAAACTCTTTAATAACAGAAGTAGACAATTTTGGTTCCTCCTCGCAAATCATAAAAGGTTTTGTAACTTCACTCTGACTAGTAATACCTTGTAAACTTTTAGGGTCAGAACTGCACTCTGAAGCAGCAACTCTATTCTGTGACACTCTATTCAACAATGGCTTACCAGTTGTAACTACAGACTTCCTGAGCGCACCGTTATCGTCAAACAATTTGGAGTCAGGCCTGGGGTTTACATTTAGCTTATCACTGAACTTGCTTACTGGTTCACAGTTCACCTTTGTATACACCTCTTGAAAACGTGTAAAACACAACCGCGCTTGTCTTGCATCTTGTAACTTATCTGTTGAGGATGTACTACGAAACCTGTTACACTCACTGGGTCTATATGCATTACTGGACATCATGGAGCCTTCTCGATATCGACCTCTCTGAGGCCCTTTCGTCATCAATGATTGCGTTTTACCCTCAGACTGCTCTATTCTAGGGGTGAGATTCAATATACTGGCAAACTTGCTCATCGATTGATAGACACTATCTTTTACTAGTTTCAGGATATCATCAAATTTTGGATCGATACCCTCATCCTCCATACGGGAGCTTATTTTCACCCACTTCCTTTGCAGTCGAGTAGGTAGGCGTCTCGCAGTTACCTCTAGGACTGAGCTCGAGTTGAGGACACTCATGCAATTCATAGAAATCAAGGTATTCTTACAAGTCATAAGATTATCTAAAAACTTAGTAAGTGCCTTGGAGTCATCTCGAAGTTGGCTGCCATTACCTTTGACAGCTTCGTATACGTTCCTTGAAGGTCTTCCAAACCTTTGACGTATTATGCTCATAGCCTCATCGTAGCCCTCTTTTGGCTTCATAAACTTACAGCACTGTATAGCTCTTGCAGCATCTCCAGTGCAATAGCTCATCAAATACATTAACTTCAATTCATCACTTAATAGAAAACTACTCAACATGATCTCAAACTCCTTTACAAATTGTAAATAATCGGCTGGGTTTCCATCAAAACACCGTGGTTATAATTTAGGGAGTTTGATGTTCCTATTATCCCTGAACGGCGAAACAGTAACATCAACCATATCATGCTTAACATCAGACATATCGTTACAATTAACAGACAAGTCACAATGACTTACTTTCCTGTTTGCATCCATGACACTCTGTCCCTTCTTTGACCCAGGCATTGTTGAACTTGACCCAATACCAAAAATGTTCCAAATATTGCTTGTTCAAAGAGGACTTGACCGGCACCAGGAAAAATGAACGGCGACTATCCAAAATTTCACCAACTGTTTGAATTCACCAGAACCTGTTTCCATCGTCAGAAACTGTCAGTCACGTTTCATAAACCGTTAATGCCCAGCTCTTGCTGCGCTCGGGCCCACGCTGTTCCTTGAAGTTTTCAGAAACGCTTAGTTATAACGGACGAAAAAACCAAAACACCGATTGGCCGCTTGAGATTTCTTTATTGTTACAACAACATATAGAAATAATAACTGAACTAAGGCCTGTGAATAAATATTACAATAATAAATCATAAGATTATTTCTGACGATGTTTTACTCTTCTTTCTGAACAGCGACCGACGAGCCGATGACTGTCGTATTGATGCCTCCGCGAAAATTGGGGAAGTTGGTTTTGAGCCAACAAAGAAGAATTGATCGTTCAATCTTCGAATCCATTGACACCTCTCAACCAATCCATTCACACATCAAACTTCAACATCGGTCACATTCAATATACAATCGTAAAACACACAAGAAGGCACTTTTCAAAACAATAGTCTCATTCCCAATAGATCCACTACCCCATTAAGAAGAAGATACTTCGAATTACAACAGCCAGTTCCCATCCACCTCAATGGACGCCATAGTATATTTTTACTGAATTCAAATTAAACTGAGAACAAGTCACTCAAGGGAGATAATTTTCTCAACAATGAGCTTTGTCGTGCGGTATATTCGTATATGAATTGGTTTCGCAGAAACTGTCTCATGTGAGTGAATTGAATCATGCGTGTGATGAATACATTAGGTGATATCAATAGTATTAGGAAATGCAATTCAAATTCAAGTGGTTCTGATGTCATGATCATCGTTCAGTGTGAAGTGGCCAAACAATTCTCGTCACAGATTGAACAATTCATAGGATGCATGGAATGGAGAGTGGGTGTGACAACTCGGGTTTAGTAGGCGAACCGAATGAAAATGAAAATGTTCAGCGACACTTTGTGAGTTTGATAAGGTAGAATTGTACACTGTCAGGTTACAACAATCGCTCACGTATCACTTCATCTCCGCTTCTACAATGTTTTCAGTCTTGCATGTGTTCGGTCAATTTCTCTTACACGCTGAAAACACAAATGCTTCCATATTTGTTCCCACTTGTGTTATGTGCGACAGAGATGATGGTGAGCGTAGGACATATACGTTGATATGTGAATAGCAAAATCAATGCCTATTTAGTTCTCCCCTTCTTTTCGGAATAAGGGTGACATATTGCGATGAATTTATCACTGCTTTCATTATGATACACTATTTTGTTACTGTGAGTGCGCAATTCTACGAAACGCTCTGCTTAATCACTCTTCTTCAGGTTCACTCATGTAGTGTCGTGTTCACACACCAGCGGGAAATTCGACGAAACAACTGGTCACGTTTCTGTATGTTACATTTTATTTTCATCCACAAGTCAAGAAAGTTCAGCTGAATTTTGATTTCATGCTCCATTGTCAACTTGATGTTGACGTTTGCGTGAATGTCAAAATATCCACTTGCTGAATGTCACCGCATTCAAAAATACAGTATCTCTGACGATTATCTATTGCCTCTAATCTCCTCCATGTCACCCTCAAATCCCTGCGCAACTCGTCATTTCTCATTCGAATTCCGTCAGTGATAGATGAATGAAAGCCTTGCCTTACTCCTGAATTGAGCATCATGAATCACTTGACACTTATCATCGGGATTCAGTTGTTGAATGATTTCGAGGCCTTTTGATGAAGTTGTTTGTGTTGGTCACCTAGGTAGTTTGGTTAGGCAAACTTTCTCCCAATCATTAGGTCACCCTTCCGCCCATCAAAAGTTTCCACTTGTAGAGTGAGAACTTTGACTTCACTCTCTACATCAGTGCCTCAGAATGAATTCTGTCTCGCAATACAGCATTCCTGGTGGCTCATAAAGCATTCGGCTACTGGAACATAATCAAATGACTCGTAAACTCCGACTTCTGGCAGTTGTTGATGCATATGGCGCAACCACCAGCCAGTGTCATAGGCCAGTATGTGCACTCAGTCCCGACCTTGTGGAAATCACTGTTCACAACAGGACGAGGTTGCATAGATTTCCAGTGAGAAGTCCTGACCAGTGGGGTCCACCAGGTCAGGAGTAAGTACAAATAATTACCGATGGTATTGGCTGGGGCAAGTGGAGCTCAGGCCACGAGTTGGTAATGGCTGAATGGTCTTCGATCTATCCTTGCAATCGGAAGGTCTAGGATGAGGACTTCAGTGGGTTCATACTTCTGATGGGTCCCAAACTAGGATGAACCATCTGTCCAGCACCCTGTACTAGTTTTGAAAACTTCTCTAAATAATATCATTCTGTGGTCAAGCTTAAAACAAATCAAATGTCTAGAACCTAACTCTAGAGAACTTATATTTTTTTAGTAATAAATACATAAACACAGAACTCAGATTGGAGTCTTATTTTATCTGAAACTACTAATCTTAAATATATGAATATTAATCCGTCTTCGATTTGTAATAAATCTTACAATTCAGAGGAGTTAGAATTCCTGAGCCATTGGATTCCATTCTCGTAATTTAAAGCTGTTTGGTCCAATTCTCCAGATAGGGTCATGTACTAGTACTGTCAAGAGTCTCAAAGTGGGACGAAACAGCCTCTATCAATCTTTGATGAAACTTGAAACCAATGAAATCCCTTCAAACTAACACTAACTAAAATACGGTTTCTGATGTGATTTTAATTCTTCTTCACTGATCAATGCCTTGTAACATTTAATGATTTTATGACTGAAAAAGCAAAAAAAATACTCGAGAGTTGATGAACATTATCAAGCAAGGACGAAGCAGCTATTTAATACTACCTGACGGTTTTCTAGTGATTCTCTAACTGATGTCAGCTTATGACGAAATCCAGTAACCAATCGATGGATTCCGCACAAAAACCATAATCGGATTATTTATATTGACACAGAATGTGCATTAATTGATTATTCAGTGATAGATTGTCTATCACAGAATTTGAAAGTAGTTTCTAAAGTCAGAGAGAAATTAGATGATAGTCAACGACTCACCGACTCAAGTGAAGTGACGGTTGGAAATTGAATATTGTGAAAATGAGCTATTCGAGAAAAGAAGCGAGGTGGTCGACAACGTCGACTTGACAAGTGGGCAGAAGGTCAGAACAAAGCATTGACTAGTAAAATATTATAAAATGGCGATTGATAATAGTGAATAATTTGTTCAGTGAATCATACACGATCAAAAACAAACAGTTGACAAGTTTTAAGCACATACAGAGAGTGGGTGTGTCATATAATAGCAGCAGGTTATTCCAAACGCATTGCGTAATCTTTAGTGGATATTAAAAATTCTATTTCTAAAGCGGATACGGTGATTGAAAAGAGTGGTTGTGAGGGGTGGAGTTGGAATGAATGAGTTGAAGTAGTACGAGAATCTCAGGGGTTATTATTATTTCCTATGTGAATATGTAACTCAGTATTATCTAATTGGTAATGGTGAAAGCTGAAATGGGGTGGTGATGTGTTCGATCCACATGAGTATTGGTCATTTGTGTTCTTACATCACTAGTAAGCTATGTGATTGTGTCGATGAATCTTTGGTTTCTTAGACCGTAAGAGAATAATTTGAAATATTGATCAACAGTGGGAGAAGAGGTGGAAATGAAGACATGAATATTCATCAGAATCAGATTTCTTATCTACAGAGATCGATTACGGATTGTGCAGTAGACTGTTATGCATTTCTCGAATCCAATGCAGTTGTGTAGTGGTGATGCTAGTTGCATTGTCTTAGGCAGTGGTGTTTATCCTGCACAGAAGCTGTTCAATCGATGACACTGTCATTTTCAGTCAAGAAGAATTCTGGAAGTTAACCACCGAAATCCTGTTGCTCGACAAGTATCTCCGGGGGAGTGTAATTGGGTAATATCCATAAAAGAAGGAATAGGGAAATTTCATCTCGTCGATTTGTGTCAGAATGACTTGAAAATTGCAGTTCTGTTCAGCCTACGTTTACGGCATACGAGATTGAATTTGCATGCTTCTTTACGGAAAGGAACTAAGACGGAAATATATTCGACTAATTAGTTTGCCCATTCCGATTATTCTATGAATAATTGATATGTTATTTTCATCCATGCCATCGCTACTTTGCTCCGCAAATTCTACATCTCGAGTGGTGCGTTGGTAATAAGACGTTATGGAGGAAATGATGTGAGTTTGGAGATGAGTAATAATGGGTGATTTGGTAGCCAAACTAAATAGTGTCGCTTAACATGGTTATAGTTGTGATGGGGTGTTGCAGGCGTATATTAGACTTGCAACTCAAGGCAAAATAATAAGTCGCTCTCTTCTGTTCATTTCAAATTACATCAAATAACAAGTCATCGTGGTTTTGCCTTTCCTACATATTTTAGTGAAATGGTGTCTCAGAGTTCAAAACTACACCTCATCCCGATCATCGTTCTGTGTATCCTCAATATGATGAGTATTTCATCTGATGAATTCACGCTCCCAATGAAATTTGGTCCAAATGGTAATATCAGAGGAGATGTCTGTCAGCAGAAATCCTCTCTACTACTAGCAATTTTCTTTTTCATATGTGATAGTGAATTAGCGGAGGGAATTCCATGAGACATCGTGCTGGTGTGGGCAGGAAAATGTAAAACCGCAACCATACGATATTAATCATGGTTTCTGTGTGAAGAGATAAATGCCTGAAATGATCCTGTGAAACGTCTGAATCAGCAAATGAATTGAAAAGTTCCATTCAGCTGGATATGCGAAAGTCCACAGACTCTCATCTCCTCTACTCGTACACACACACACACAATATCCTCCATGTGAATCACAGACAATCAAGTAATCATTTTCAAGTTTGACTGCTCTTGACTGATGGCCTGATATGTCGTCTCACTCAGCAGGGTCCATTAAGTGTGCTTTAGGAAAATTCACCCCTCGGAGATACTTGTCGAGCAACAGGATTTCGGTCAAGAGCAGTCAACCTTGAAAATGGTTACTTGATTGTCTGTGATTCACATGGAGTATATTGTGTGTGTGTGTGCGTGTACGAGTAGAGGAGATGAGTGTCTGTGGACTTTCGCATATCCAGCTGAATGCGAGTTTTCAATTCATTTGCTGATTCAGACGTTTCACAGGATCATTTCAGGCATTTATCTCTTCACACAGAAACCATGATTAATATCGTATGGTTGCGGTTTTACATTTTCCTGCCCACACCAGCACGATGTCTCATGGAATTTCCTCCGCTAATTCACTATCACATATGAAAAAGAAAATTGCTAGTCGTAGAGAGGATTTCTGGTGTCAGACGAGATACGTTCCGCCAATTGCTTATCATTTTTCAATTGCCTATTGACAGTAACGTCAATCAGCTAAGTCGAATGCAAAACTAGGACAACGCAACTAACCGCCTATGATGTTCTACGTGATAAGACTCAGTCTGATTTCTAGATTCGAGGATGCGTGATGAGATACTGGGACGTTCGCCTTCAGATCATCGGCATGTTGAGTAAAATTAGCCGAGGTTAAACATAATTTTTTCCATCCCACAGGCACTCGGGATGTCAATCAGTCACCAGTGAGAAGCTTCATGATTTTTACGGGCCAACTTGTTGACATAGTAAGGCACAGCGAAATAAAACTCAACTGAGTCATTTACATATATAAAAAAATAAAAATTACCATTTGGACCGAATTTCATTGGGAGCGTGAAGTCATCAGATGAAATACTCATCATATTGAGGATACACAGAACGATGATCGGGATGAGGTGTAGTTTTGAACTCTGAGACACCATTTCACTAAAATATGTAGGAAAGGCAAAACCACGATGACTTGTTATTTGATGTAATTTGAAATGAACAGAAGAGAGCGACTTATTATTTTGCCTTGAGTTGCAAGTCTAATATACGCCTGCAACACCACATCACAACTATAACCATGCTAAGCGACACTATTTAGTTTGGCTACCAAATCACCCATTATTACTCATCTCCAAACTCACATCATTTCCTCCATAACGTCTTATTACCAACGCACCACTCGAGATGTAGAATTTGCGGAGCAAAGTAGCGATGGCATGGATGAAAATAACATATCAATTATTCATAGAATAATCGGAATGGGCAAACTAATTAGTCGAATATATTTCCGTCTTAGTTCCTTTCCGTAAAGAAGCATGCAAATTCAATCTCGTATGCCGTAAACGTAGGCTGAACAGAACTGCAATTTTCAAGTCATTCTGGCACAAAACGACGAGATGAAGTTTCCCTATTCTTTGGTTGATGGAGTTTTCCCAATCACATATATCATTTCTCAGATATCATAATTAGACATCACAAAAGAAAGTGTGTCTAGATGACGTCATTTATAAGTGACAAATTGAGATGAAACAGACAACAAGTCGTACGAAATTCTAAATGGTTTTCCATCCAAGCAGATGTTCACATGGCTAACTGGTACATGCACACATTGACCTGAATACATTTCAACAATCACATTCATCATCATCATCATTATCATCATCATCAAATCACGCACTTTTAAACAATCAGTCGACTAATACACAATATTTCACTTTTCGTGTTCTCAAAGGTGGATTGATAAATCTCTTCCGGAAAATCACGTCCACTGTTACCTTTCAACTTAGAAGGTCATCACATGAGTCAATCGGTTCAGTGTGAAGCAGAAATCAGCCAGTGTCAAAGTGGACAGCGATCAAAGTGCTAGTTGATTAATCTCTTGTTTGTTGTGACGATACGAACACTTATGCGGCGTGTTATTTTCGGTCATGTTAATTTTGACATGAAGTCATCTGCGTGAACGTAACCTGATTTAACACGATGCTTTCTTAAGTTGATTTCACGAATGATGGTTACTACCGATTTCAGGCTTTAACGATCATTGCTAGAGGAAAGAAGCAATAATATTGAAGAGGAGAAAGAATTACAGGCCGACGATATCGATAAGAACCAAGGGAAATGGCAGAGACGTGTTTGAATTCTGATTGTCGGATCAGTCAGAGCATATCAGACGCATTCATTTACCCTTTTACTAGATTCATCAAGTGTGAATGTATATACGTATTCTCTGATTTTGTATACATTTAGAATTCGATTGAATTTTGTCAGAGCTAATCAAAATTAAAGTATTATTACTCCACCGGTTGTGAAGCGAATCATTTACATCATAATTGTTAAGGCTTTTATATACGTTCATATTTTATATGTAAAATTGTAGTGAAGATGTCTGTGAATAGATTATGCAGGCTTCTCCAGTAAATCATCCATTATACGAGTGCACTCACACCCACCTCTATATGAATTCTTGCAGCTTACAGTGATATATTCAGCGTACCACGCAGGTTATGCATACGGAAGTCATGTCATGAGCCTGACAACTTCATGGCACTGTTCAGTAGTGATTGAAGGCTTCTCGATACGCCTATCAGATTTCAGGTGTCTGTCTGAAAAAGTCTCCACGTGTTAGATATTTAAGCGGCTGTATAATGATCAATTTATGACACAGCTTCCTTGTAAAGTTTGGCTTGTGCAAGTTGGTATGTAATAAACTCACAACTTTGACTTTTGTGTGTTCTGCTATATCATATCGAAGACTGAGTATCGCATCAAGAAACGCAGTTCCATCAGCCTGCTTCACACATCCACCAGAAGCTGTTCTCAGATTCTACATGGTGAATACAGAGTTGCCGTTAACACTCAGTTGAAAATAAGAGAATCGGGGAACGTACAATTCAACAAATAATGTGGAGGTAATAAAAATGAAAAGCGGCCCAATCACAAGGCATCCGATGAGTTATATCGCCAGCGCCCAATGATAACATAGTGGGGATCGTAGGTGGAAGATATGAGAAACTATGAACATTCGTGGCGCCGGCTAATGAGGACTGTACAAGGTGGAAATAGTTGAATACGTGATGCCTCACTTGGAACTCATGATATCAACATGGTATAAATGATGATAATGACAAATAACAAATAACATTCGCAGTTCATATGACTTGACATAATCTAGTTGGAGTTGATGAAAACTAAGTTGACACTGCACTCTTTATTTTTACTATAGATACATTCTGATTTTAAACGTTCACAGATATTGAAAACAGGTGACCAATACTATCCATCATTTTCCATGTCTTTCTCTGTTGATATCATCCCGCGATCAAACTGAGAATACTCATAAATTAATGAAAACCAACTCGTCAAAAATAAATCAAAATCGCTTGATAATTATGAGGTTTCTCATTTTCTGTAATGTGTGTGTGTGGAATTGGAAGTGACCAATTCGAATCTGAGGAACAAAAGTGTGTCTTTCTTTCCTTCCCAAATCGTTCGATTTTAGTTTGATTTTTGAGCCGATATGCCTACGATTAAATGAACTGTGTGAAATTGTTTACTAGTAATCCTGCAGGTGCGTGTCAGCAGATACCTCTCATGCAACAGAGCAATCACACTGACGATTTCACCAGAAAAGTACGAAATGTTGAAGGAATGGAATTTTGTGTAGTGAAAATCTACTCACATGCATTTTGTACATTTGTGAGGTGCCATTGACAATGGAGTCACTCAACGAAATCAAGAACTAACACAGGTGAATGTCAATAGACTCATTGAAATAATTAGTTATTTCTCGCTTTGAAAGGCTGTCTGTGAGTGTAAAGTCGTTCATTCACCATTCGACTGGTGGCGCATAACTACTCTCAGTCTCTCACCTTTTGTGTTATCAATCAATATATTGTGTTGTTCGTTTGACTGCTGAGTATAAATTGGAATCCGACGAGAAGTCTAGATTTTGTTTGTATTTTCTGGGTTCCTATTCAGCTGGCTACTTGGTTAACTGTATTTGCGTTCTCTGTCTAATACCATGGCTTGTTCAGCTTTCTTTGCATCAGGTTTGCGCGAGTTTCGGACACCTGTGGTGGCTGTTTCCTTTCTATTGAGCATCACACTGAGATATCTATGGCTTATGTAAAAAGAATGGAGTTCGACTCCTGGTGGACCTGCAGTCTGGCCTCACCATGAGTTCACTGCAGATGCTTTCACAACACGAGATTGGAGATTTGTGTCAGTTCTTCATGTGTGTGAACACTACGTAAGCGTCAGTGTGAGTGTCAGTATGAGTGTTAGTGTCCGTGCATAGTGCATCAGATAAATCGGTCGAGATTCAATGATATTCTCACACATATTCGAATTATACTCAGTCATGACAAATAACATCAATACCGAAACATTCCACGAGTACGTAGAGGGAAGAATTGATGAATGCAAACTGATATATGGTGAAGCCACAGCCAATGAAGCCATTCACTCACAAACGAATAACTTGATCATGTTTTTTCACGTAGACAATCGGAATTATTTTTGTTGAGTAGTCTGACTGTCATAATAAGAATAAGAAAATGTCACTCGAAGTGAGTCTCTTCATTCGAATCGACCGAATCGATCCTAACTGCTGAAATAATTACACACGAATTTTCAGGAATTCGTTGTCTCCGCTGTACGATCTTGTCGCTTGTGTAGTGAGTGAATTCACCTCAGTAGTGCTGAGTATATTGTGGTGAGTAGTGGCTGCAAGCTAAAATCCTAGACAAGAATTTACGTCAGTGCTTGCGTCCAGAATCAGTGCCGCGAGAAAAAAATAATAGAGAGTCTAATTAGTGCGCTTCAAAATTCAGTCACTCACAATTCATACAATGGGAAAATGATTGTCCTATAAATGTCATTCGTTTCTCAATCAATTTTGATGTTCTTTGCACAAGTTGAGTTTAAGGGATTGATTTGTACTTGAAGTTGGTTCATGGAGTGATATCAATCAGAAAACAGTTGAATAGCATTTGAGAATACTGTACAGCGAGTTGGTCATCTAGGTTTTCGACTGCCTGTTAGGCTTCAATGCCTCTTGTTTCCTCACCAACTAAGCGGACCGAAATGTTTAGCCTCTTTTCACGTGTTGGCGCCTTCCAGTGAGTATTCCACAACGAGGTGTGGTGATGAATGTGAAGTTATGTAGTTGTATTGAGTTTCATGTCCCGTCTGTCTGATGTGTTAGTGTGTGTTGCTGTTCTGAATGCAGTCATCCACAGGAAGACCCGGATTATGAAATGCATCAACTTTCGTACAACGAGCATCAAGCACACTGTCTATTACGAATCTGGTTTACATCCGCGTACGTACTTCTTGTAACAATTTGTTGATATGATAAGATAAGATATGATAAGCTTTATTCCATATCAGCACTTGTGATACAGAATGGAATTCTCAGCATTTTACTACAATATTGCATCCAGTTAGTACATTAACGATAAATATATTTCTACATAGATTAAGGTTATCTCAGTCAGTTTTGACAACAACATATTAGCATGTCGGTAGCAAAGCCAAATTTAAACAGAGTGTTTGAAAGTGTTAGAAAAGTAGATACTACTAGCATATTTACTGGCGTAAGCGATAGCAAAATGGTCGAGGTATACATAGTGTGAAAGAACGAACAAGAATGTTTCCAGTAGAGTTTGCAAGGAAAAGAGAAACAAAACAACACATAACAAAAAAGGTAGAGAGAAAACGTTGTACCTGTAAATGATGTGAATTGGAAAGACGAGATCCATTTGTTCTACTGACTATTTAATAAGTTAAAGGTTTCACGCATAATGCTTCCTTTATCCCACAGAACACGAGCTAGGTAGGGTATGGATGGGTTTTTGTACTTGCTAGTGCGGGCATATAGTTTCCTATATGATATAATGAATTTTTCCGTGTGATATACATTTTCTAACGCACATCATATATCTGCCCAGATAGAAACAGTAATCTGAGCAATGATCTACAGTTTCGATTCTGTTTCTTGATATCGTCACTGTATTTTGTATTGGCCTTTTCTGGAATCAAGTTAAATCAAATTATAACTGAATTGATGATTGTCACACAAGCAAAGACAAACAGATTCAGTCGAATTCTGATTGGTCCCTAGAAGTGACCAATGAACGGAATGGTGTCGTGTGTTAGTGGTATAAATAGTCCTACAAAATATTCTGTCAGTGTTGAGTTAGTTAGTGACGATTCAGTACACATTTCAGGTGAGTTCCAGTGGTATGAATATTCATGTGATATATTGTGTACTATATAATTACCGTCTGAGGAAGTTTCGCATTCTCGTTAACAAAATATGTGTGTCTGTACAGTCCACTGGTAATTTACAATTCATCATATCTAGTATTGTGCAGAGTGGAAACATTGGCAATCTGTACATTTGTTTGCAATAGTAGAGGCGAATAGCTGCAGTCGTTCATAAGTTCTGTATTAAATGTCTTCGTGATTTAAAGCTGTCTCTGTTTATTCTGTGATCATTTGTGATAAGTCTGTTTCAAGAATTTTCTTGATATCTCATCTGTAAAACGAAGACACGAGACTCAATGAAGATCTGTTATATGCTGAATTAGATTCTGCACATACCATCCAACAACACCCTCATCAACCGTTAACGTCACTTTGACTTCTCCTTGGATCGAAAAGCAATTAGAATTTCGTACAACTTCGTGGTTGGCTCATATCAATCAGTCAGTAGTATACGGCGTCATGTAGATACGCTTGCTTTCCTGATGATTATTGGTGATGTCAGATAGATCACATTTGTCATTGTGAATACTTTACAGACAAAATAGTGCTGAGATTTCATGTCGTCGAAGTATGTTTAAATTATTTAAAGATGTGACTTTCTGTTTAGCTAATGTTTACGGATTATTGAATCGTATTTGCATAGCACTTTTCGAAAAGGCACTTAGAGAGAATTACATTCAGACAAATTGGTTTGCTGAATCCGATTATTCCAGTATCTCTTGAGAAGTCAGTTTCGTCCACGCCATCGCTAAATTGCATCGCGATTCGTAAGTCTGGAGTGGTGCATTGGTGTGAAGACGGTATTGAGGCAAAGATATGAGTTTGGAAATGAGAGATAATCGGCGATCTTGTGGCCAAACAAAACTGAGTTGCTTAGAATAGTAATAATTGTGATGTGCTGTTGCACGCGTATACTACACTCGAAACTGAAAGCAAAAGCGATAATCTCTCTCTGTTATTCATTTCAAATTACATCATCATGTTTTTCCTTTCCTACATAATTTTAGTGAGATGGTGTCTCAGAGGTCAAAACTACACCTCATCATGATCGTCGGACTGTTCATCCTCAGTATGATGAGGATTAAATCACAAAGCTTCTTTCTCCCAATGACACTTGGACCAAATGGTAATTTTTAATTTTTTTATATTTGTAAATGACTCAATTGAGTTTGATATCGCTCTGACTAATTATGGAAAAAATTGCTTCGCTAAATTCTTGAAGCTTCTCACTGGTGACTGACTGACATCTCGAGTACCTGGAATTCCAGTGACAGTTCGTGGTCACAGTGAGAACACATCCGCACAAGTGATGAGAGTGGATGGTGGTGGTGCTATATATTGCTGGTTAGCGAATGTGAGAATACATTTGCCACTGGATTCTGAAATGATTCCATCCACACAAGGTCTTTAAAACAATTTCCTCCTAAAAATACGCAGTTACATTATTTGTTAAATACTTCGTTTTAAGATCTAGTTTGCAAGAGGCACCACGGATAACCATGTTTCTGGAGAACGGGTGAAACGCAGCGACCACTCACGTGCACCTGTTTCGACAG
Organism: Trichobilharzia regenti; assembly: GCA_944472135.2. NCBI lineage: Eukaryota > Metazoa > Platyhelminthes > Trematoda > Strigeidida > Schistosomatidae > Trichobilharzia > Trichobilharzia regenti. Next base: position 108,984,818 of record OX235264.1, on the reverse strand, counting down.
CCTAGTTTGGGAATCACCAAAAACGGCTCAAAATCAGAAATTCAGGTTTCATCTTAAGCCAGCTCGTTAACCATTCAGCCACTGCGGATGCCAATTCGGTGATTGAGCTTTGCTTATCTGCCTGAAAATACGATGAAGCTGTTCTCGAGACCCAGAAATTAGGCACTCCAATATAGTTTGATTGTTCCGTGTTAAGTGTACATTCTGCCTGTTAATACGAAAAGAAGAGTGATTGACATCCCTCATTTACTTTTCATGGTGATTCGAGGTCCATGGGAAAGTTATGGACTGACAGACTGCTACTGACATAAAATGAGTGACGATTGTGAGTGGAATAGAATTCTGTATTCCTCGTGAAATGTATCAATGACTTGGAAATCCACATTGACGATCTCTACAAAGCAACCTTTGAAACTCAACGGATCAGCAGATTATTGTTATTTCGCTTCATTCATGAACTAGGTCTACTTGCAGAGATTTCAATCCTTTCCTTTAAACCATTCATATGTCTTTTTGCTGATTTCAAGATGAAGTAACTGTCAAATTTGATAAGATCAATTTCACTTTGGACAAACAGCATAACCTAACAGTTGAGGATGTGAAATGCACTTACAAGGTTCAATTTGGCACATCCTTAACCGAAGAGGAATTGGCAACCAAAAGTGGAAAGCGTCTAGGTTCAAAGTGAGTCTTTTTAAAGTGTGAATTATGCGACATTTGAAGTTTTCGATAAACATTACATCTAAATCTGCTGATAATGGTGATGCAAATGCACTCAGCGTATTCTCGGGAATACAACATGCATTTTCCAATGAACCCCCACGTCCATAGCAGAAATGAGGCCTTTTTAGGTTGCTGTTGTCATATGTGTACTGTATCGTACTTGTGGTGTCACGTGAAATGGCCAGTTTGTCTTCAGTCTCATGTATTTCCAGTGAACAAATTTAAACAATAGGTGACAATGCTAATAATATTGATAACATGAGCTGTAGTGGTAGAATGAATCTAGATGTGTTTTTTTTAATTTCAATCGCTACTGCAGTTTTCGACATAATGTTTTCAATTGAGAGCGCTTCACTGCCTTGTTGATGAGAACATGAGTGCCTCGAAGCGCTTCACATTCTCAATGTCCATGGTAGGTTTCCACGATCATCTGTATTCTCCAAAGGCTGACTTCACTGAATTTTCCGAATATATGACAGTCAACACCTGAGAAGACTCCTCCTCATTGAATTCCTCTAATATGATTGAAGTACTAACTGAAGTTGAGACAGTCTCACAAATCCATCTTGGTGTCATTCATTTTGTTGATTTCAGTTCCACATGTGAACGAAACACATGCGAACTGATTGCTTGATTGTTGACTGTACTCTGAAAGTGAACGTATCGAATGTGTCTTATCTCGGCTTATTCCACTCAACATGTCGATGATCTGCGGACTAACGTCACAGTATCCTTTGCGCTGTAATATTCTCAAAGCAATACATTCTTTTATGAAGTTCACAAATAGTCTCAGTCAAAATGTTCCCAAACGAAATCCATCAAAATGTCATACAGTCTGTTTATTTCAGTTTCAGCTATGAACAAGATTCGCGCAGACAGATTGCTCTAATACTGAATGTATAAGCACTGTGTAAGCGAGTCATTGGAATATATCCTATCTCGCCATCAGAATTTCTTCGAATCCCTGTTGGTCGTCTCATTTCTTGACGATTTCTGAGGAAATATTTCGTTTGACTTTTCACATGAGACAGTTGAAAATTTCTCCTGGTCCATGTCAACATCTTCTCTGGCATCTTCTCGCCGTTTCATATATTCCGCCAAGTCTTCTTCATTGTTCTCTTCGCGTATTCTTGCACGGAAATCTGAAATCAGACTAATTTTTATCGGGTAGAACATCAAGGGCTGTAAGATGCGTTGTTGGAGTGTTGTATTTGCCTTAGCTGATTGATGTTATTGTTAATAGACACTTGAAAACGTGCAAGGAGTTAGCTGAATGCATCTCATGTGACATCGGAAATCCTCTCTACTACTTGCAATTTTCTCCCTTATGTGTACTAGTGACATAGCGGAAGAAATTCCGTGATAAACTATGTAGGTGTGAGCAGGAAAATGTATAACCTCGTGAACAGATAAATCCCTGAAATGATCTTGGGGAACTTCTGAATCAGCAAGTGTATTGAAAAGTCCAATTCAGCTGTCTGTGCGACCGCGAACAGGCCCTCATCTCCCCTCCTTGTAGACGCGCACATAATATACTCCATGCCAATCGCAGACAATCAAGAAATCGTTTCCAAGTCGGACTGCTCTTGAGTGATGGCCTGATTTGTCGTCTCACTCGGCTGTGTCCATAAAGTGTGTGTGTGTTCAAATCACATTCACTCCTCCGGACATTCTTTTGAAATGACAGGATATTGCTTTCAACTTTCCCGGAATTCTTTCTCAATGAAATGACACTGCTTCAGATGGAAGAACTTCTGTGGACGATTAGCACCTCTTTCAAAGACAATATAACTACCATCAGTACTACACAATTGCTTCCGATTCGAGAAACAGATCATCGTCTATTGTACCTTCCGAAATTAGCCACTGAAGATAAGAAAACTGGTTCTGATGAGTATTCATGTGTTCATTTCAACTTTTTCTCCCACTTTCTTCCCTTCTAGGGATTGTAAAATGATGCAACCAACAAGCCATTAAATTTTGATTGTGCAAAACGAAATTGAAGCTGCCACCAAATCAGATATCGTAACTATGGTATCACTGAGGGATAATTTCAAGTGTGCTATTTCAAACGCTCTGCTCGATCTTCTGAATTCCGATTATTATTCTTCTCTTTTCTCTAGATTAGATCTCCTCTAATAAATGTTTATACAATATTACCATTCAAATTCATGAAATGTTTCTTTTTGTTGAGATATTGAGTGCATCACTGATTTCAGTACGAGGTATGTCATTCTTCTTGAATTCGCATTTGTCAAAACGAGACAGTCACATTATGCAATCGGTTTAAAGCAGGTAGCATCCGACATGTTTATTGCATTGAGTCGACATAGTTTGCTTACATAGTTTGTGAATGTGATAGGCAATTACGTGATTTTCGTTCACACAATCATAAAAGCAATGAAACATGTTAACATTCGTGGGACTTCTCGGAGGATTCATTTTCTTCTTCACATGTACATTCACATTTATACACAATTTTGTATTACTCGAAAGATGTTGGTAAAATAGTCATAAGTTGTCATAATCATAGTTCATCATATCAGTGGTCAATACGATCAAAGAAGCAAATTAGAATTGGGTGGGCAGAAAGCCACAAGGTTATTACTATGATAGAGGAAGCGGCCGAATAACCTCGTTTTATATGCATTCATCAGGTTCCTTCACTTGACTGGATCAAGCTTCAGTAGCGTGAACAAGACGAAAGCATACTGCCTTCGTTAGTTTATTCAACACGTACTAGATTAACCATATTGTCACCGTGATAAAATCACATGAACGAGGTGGCATTGCAACTGACACAAGGCTCTTCCAAACTGGTAGCTTAATCCTATACTTCATACCTCTCAACCAATGCATACACACATCAAACTTCTACATCGGTCACATTCAATATGCAATCGTAAAACACACAAGAAGGCACTTTTCAAAACAATAGTCTCATTCCCAATAGATCCACTACCCCATTAAGAAGAAGATACTTCGAATTACAACAGCCAGTTCCCATCCACCTCAATGGACGCCATAGTATATTTTTACTAAATTCAAATTAAACTGAAAACAAGTCACTCAAGGGAGATAATTTTCTCAACAATGAGCTTTGTCGTGCGGTATATTCGTATATGAATTGGTTTCGAAGAAACTGTCTCATGTGAGTGAATTGAATCATGCGTGTGATGAATACATTAGGTGATATCAGTAGTATTAGGAAATGCAATTCAAATTCAAGTGGTTCTGATGTCATGATCATCGTTCAGTGTGAAGTGGCCAAACAATTCTCGTCACAGATTGAACAATTCATGGGATGCATGGAATGGAGAGTGGGTGTGACAACTCGGGATTAGTAGGCGAACCGAATGAAAATGAAAATGTTCAGCGACACTTTGTGAGTTTGATAAGGTAGAATTGTACACTGTCAGGTTACAACAATCGCTTACGTATCACTTAATCTCCGCTTCTACAATGTTTTCAGTCTTGCATGTGTTCGGTCAATTTCTCTTACACGCTGAAAACACAAATGCTTCCATATTTGTTCCCACTTGTGTTATGTGCGACAGAGATGATGGTGAGCGTAGGACATATACGTTGATATGTGAATAGCAAAATCAATGCCTATTTAGTTCTCCCCTTCTTTTCGGAATAAGGGTGACATATTGCGATGAATTTATCACTGCTTTCATTATGATACACTATTTTGTTACTGTGAATGCGCAATTCTACGAAACGCTCTGCTTAATCACTCTTCTTCAGGTTCACTCATGTAGTGTCGTGTTCACACACCAGCGGGAAATTCGACGAAACAACTGGTCACGTTTCTGTATGTTACATTTTATTTTCATCCACAAGTCAAGAAAGTTCAGCTGAATTTTGATTTCATGCTCCATTGTCAACTTGATGTTGACGTTTGCGTGAATGTCAACATATCCACTTGCTGAATGTCACCGCATTCAAAAATACAGTATCTCTGACGATTATCTATTGCCTCTAATCTCCTCCATGTCACCGTCAAATCCCTGCGCAACTCGTCATTTCTCATTCGAATTCCGTCAGTGATAGATGAATGAAAGCCTTGCCTTACTCCTGAATTGAGCATCATGAATCACTTGACACTTATCATCGGGATTCAGTTGTTGAATGATTTCGAGGCCTTTTGCTGAAGTTGTTTGTGTTGGTCACCTAGGTAGTTTGGTTAGGCAAACTTTCTCCCAATCATTAGGTCACCCTTCCGCCCATCAAAAGTTTCCACTTGTAGAGTGAGAACTTTGACTTCACTCTCTACATCAGTGCCTCAGAATGAATTCTGTCTCGCACAACAGCATTCCTGGTGGCTCATAAAGCATTCGGCTACTGGAACATAATCAAATGACTCGTAAACTCCGACTTCTGGCAGTTGTTGATGCATATGGCGCAACCACCAGCCAGTGTCATAGGCCAGTATGTGCACTCAGTCCCGACCTTGTGGAAATCACTGTTCAAAACAGGACGAGGTTGCATAGATTTCCAGTGAGAAGTCCTGACCAGTGGGGTCCACCAGGTCAGGAGTAAGTACAAATAATTACCGATGGTATTGGCTGGGGCAAGTGGAGCTCAGGCCACGAGTTGGTAATGGCTGAATGGTCTTCGATCTATCCTTGCAATCGGAAGGTCTAGGATGAGGACTTCAGTGGGTTCATACTTCTGATGGGTCCCAAACTAGGATGAAACATCTGTCCAGCACCCTATACTAGTTTTGAATACTTCTCTAAATAATATCATTCTGTGGTCAAGCTTAAAACAAATCAAATGTCTAGAACCTAACTCTAGAGAACTTATATTTTTTTAGTAATAAATACATAAACACAGAACTCAGATTGGAGTCTTATTTTATCTGAAACTACTAATCTTAAATATATGAATATTAATCCGTCTTCGATTTGTAATAAATCTTACAATTCAGAGGAGTTAGAATTCCTGAGCCATTGGATTCCATTCTCGTAATTTAAAGCTGTTTGGTCCAATTCTCCAGATAGGGTCATGTACTAGTACTGTCAAGAGTCTCAAAGTGGGACGAAACAGCCTCTATCAATCTTTGATGAAACTTGAAACCAATGAAATCCCTTCAAACTAACACTAACTAAAATACGGTTTCTGATGTGATTTTAATTCTTCTTCACTGATTAATGCCTTGTAACATTTAATGATTTTATGACTGAAAAAGCAAGAAAAAGTACTCGAGAGTTGATGAAGATTATCAAGCAAGGACGAAACAGCTATCTAATACCACCTGACGGTTTTCTAGTGATTCTCTAACTCATGTCATTTAATGACGAAATCCAGTAACCAATCAATGAATTCCGCACAAAAAAAATAATCGGATTGTGTTCAGTAGGCTCCGTCTCCACTTTCTTGAAATTGAGATGAAGTTTATTTGATTCTTGGTGTTTCCATCTGGTGAAATCCATGTCGTCTTGTGTATATCCTTGTGTTGGAACACACTGCCACCAATCACCAAATCATTGAAGGCGCAGAAGTCTGAGAAGAGTTCACCATTGTCGTTCATTTCGCCGAGGGCCTCACGACCCATGGTGAGTTCTCTTCCTGTGTTGTCTCCTCCCAGCTTCGCATTCATGTCGCCCATCAGGATTTTGATATCACCATTTGGGACGTTGTCCATTATTGCTTGTAGTTGTCTGTAGAACGCCTCCTTCTTCTCTTGTTCTGAGACGTTTGTAGGCGCATAAAATTGAATGACTGTAACTTTCCTACCTTTTGAGTTGAACCTGGCTGTCATTATCCTGGAGGAGATTGGTTCCCTCTGCATGAGAGCTTTGGTTGCTGTTGGTGACATCATGATGGCCACTCCCTCGGTGTGCTCATGGTTGTCCACTAGGTGGTCGGAATATATTACTGTCTCTCCAGTAGGCAGTTGGCACCTTCCAGTTCCGTTCCATCTGCTTTCGCAGATTCCCAACACTTCTATTCTGTACCTTCTCATTTCAGCGGCTATCTGGGCAGCCTTTCCAGTTTCGTAAATTGTGCGAACATTCCAAGTACCCATCCTTACTTTTGCTTTCATCGAAAGAAGGCACATCGGCTGACTGGCTTCCCGAAGGCTTTCACCAGCCTGCGTCATTTCACTTCCCCGATTCCAGCGAAAATTAAGACTATCGCTTATGATTTTAGAATCTATAATATATGTATTCGTTGAAGTTTCTGTAGCGATTTTGTTGTTTTACAGATGTGGAGTTGCTAGGAACACGACCCGAAAATTCCAACATTATCCAGGCATGCGATCGGCGAGAAAACTAGTATAAAATATATATATATATATATATATATATATATATATATATAGTATATATATGAGTACAAACCATAAATGTGTGAATAAAACAATTCCAACAGTGGTGTGAACACGGGCAGTAACTTTGCTCGAAATATTACCAATAACAAAACTTATCATTGTGTGTAAACTATTGAAACATAATTATACTTTATTTGTGTTTCATTTCCTCCCCTTACAATCTAACATTACTTAATCGGTTCATTTGTTTTTACTAGCCTTTATCGACTACTTCCATCTGAACATTTGTTTGTTCGTGTAATCATACTGTTTTTTTCATTATTCGTGTTATCACTGATTACCTCACTTTTTCATCCTTATTATTGATAAGACGATTATTATTATTATTATCATTACTACTATTATGACTGATTGCACAATTTGTATTCACCATCGTATTATCCTATAGACAAAACACCATGATTGGTTTATATTTGAATTTTATTTGTAAACTTATACATATTAGAGTTAAGCCCGATGAGATCTAATTTAAACCACAATACTGTTCGCTTAATCCAATCGATATTGTGGTTTTTGTCCCATGCATGTGCAGCTATCGATGAATTCTTTTCAAGATTCTTGTAAGCTTGTGTCCCTGTCGGTTGACCTTTGGTAAGGCGTTTATGTTCATTCACTCTTATTTTGAGTGATCTGGACGTTTGCCCCACATATTTAGTCGGACAGTCAGCACAAGATATTTCATAAATTCAATTGTTTTTCAAGTAATGGTTTGTAGGGATTCGATTGGATTCAGGATTTCATCATGAGCTGACATTAGTTGTTTTCATCCATCATTTTTATGAGATCTTTCAGTGGATTTACTTTATTTTTGATTAGATTCGTCGGTTTAAACGTTGTTCGTTGGCCGATATTTTTGAGGTTTCTTTGTACTGCCTCTGATGTACCATTTTTATACGGTATTGAGACTGTTTTTTCCATTCTTCCTTCTTGTTATTCTCCGGTTTTACTCTCTTTATTCTCTTTTTTATATTATCTTTTATAAATTCTTTAGGGTAGTTGTTTTCGAGTAGCATTTTGGATAGGACGTTTATTTCTTTACGCTGGTCCTCTGGTTTTGTTGTAAGTCTACGCATTCTATCTGCAAGACCTTGTAACACGTTTATATGGAAGATAAGATTAAGGGATGATAACAAAGGGGTTGAAAATATAAATAAGGTGGTATAGAAGTCTTTAGTTGGTTATGTTCTGATAGGCCAAGGGAGGGATAATGGCTGTACGAACTTCTTTTGAATGCCTAGTTTAGGTTTAATAGTTTGAATGTCTAACGCCTCAACTGTATGCAATAGACGAATACGAATTCTATTAGAAAGATTCGGTGGGATACGATGAATTACTTTGACGACTTCCGTTGTTATATTTATGCCATGATTTTCTTAATTCAGGTTTAATAATACTTTGATAAAGCTATTAGCAGCGTTAAATAGCTAAACGTCAGTAAAAGTGACAATATCGTTTTGTTTTTCATCCATTGGGAAATACAAGAAAACATTTATTATGATGAAAAGATACCCTTGTCAACTGTTAAATACACAGAAATGTGAGAATGACATACTCACTCTGTGCATGTGCTTAAAACTTGTCAACTGTTTGTTTTTGATCGTGTATGATTCACTGAACAAATTATTCACTATTATCAGTCGTCATTTTATAATATTTTACTAGTCAATGCTTTGTTCTGACCTTCTGCCCACTTGTCAAGTCGACGTTGTCGACCACCTCGCTTCTTTTCTCGAATAGCTCATTTTCACAATATTCAATTTCCAACCGTCACTTCACTTGAGTCGGTGAGTCGTTGACTATCATCTAATTTCTCTCTGACTTCAGAAACTACTTTCAAATTCTGTGATAGACAATCTATCACTGAATAATCAATTAATGCACATTCTGTGTCAATATAAATAATCCGATTATGGTTTCTGTGCGGAATCCATTGATTGGTTACTGGATTTCGTCATTAAATGACATGAGTTAGAGAATCACTAGAAAACCGTCAGGTAGTATTAGATAGCTGTTTCGTCCTTGCTTGATAATCTTCATCAACTCTCGAGTACTTTACTTGCTTTTCAGTCATATAATCATTAAATGTTACAAGGCATTGATCAGTGAAGAAGAATTAAAATGACATCAGAAACCGTATTTGAGTTAGTTTTAGTTTGAAGGGATATCATTGGTTTCATGTTTCATCAAAGATTGATAGATGCTGTTCCGTCCAACTTTGAGATTCATGAAACTACTAATCTTAAATATATGAATATTAATCCGTCTTCGATTTGTAATAAATCTTACAATTCAGAGAATTTAGAATTCCTGAGCCATTGGATTCCATTCTCGCAATTTAGAGCTGTTTGGTCCAATTCTCCACATAGGGTCATGTACTAGTACTGTCAAGAGTCTCAAAGTGGGACGAAACAGCCTCTATCAATCTTTGATGAAACATGAAACCAATGAAATCCCTTCAAACTAAAACTAACTAAAATACGTTTTCTGATGTCATTTTAATTCTTCTTCACTGATTAATGCCTTGTAACATTTAATGATTTTATGACTGAAAAAGCAAAAAAAATACTCGAGAGTTGATGAAGATTATCAAGCAAGGACGAAACAGCTATCCAATACTACCTGACGGTTTTCTAGTGATTCTCTAACTCATGTCTGCTTATGACGAAATCCAGTAACCAATCAATGGATTCCGCACAGAAACCATAATCGGATTATTTATATTGACACAGAATGTGCAATAATTGATTATTCAGTGATAGATTGTCTATCACAGAATTTGAAAGTAGTTTCTAAAGTCAGAGAGAAATTAGATGATGATAGTCAACGACTCACCGACTCAAGTGAAGTGACGGTTGGAAATTGAATATTGTGAAAATGAGCTATTCGAGAAAAGAAGCGAGTTGGTCGACAACGTCGACTTGACAAGTGGGCAGAAGGTCAGAACAAAGCATTGACTAGTAAAATATTATAAAATGACGACTGATAATAGTGAATAATTTGTTCAGTGAATCATACACGATCAAAAACAAACAGTTGACAAGTTTTAAGCACATGCACAGAGTGAGTATGTCATTTTCACATTTCTGTGTATTTAACAGTTGACAAGGGTATCTTTTCATTATAATAAATGTTTTCTTGTATTTCGCAATGGATGAAAAACAAAACGATATTGTCACTTTTACTGACGTTTAGCTATTTAACGCTGCTAATAGCTTTATCAAAGTATTATTAAACCTGAATTAAGAAAATCATGGCATAAATATAACAACGGAAGTCGTCAAAGTAATTCATCGTATCCCACCGAATCTTTCTAATAGAATTCGTATTCGTCTATTGCATACAGTTGAGGCGTTAGACATTCAAACTATTAAACCTAAACTAGGCATTCAAAAGAAGTTCGTACAGCCATTATCCCTCCCTTGGCCTATTAGAACATAACCAACTAAAGACTTCTATACCACCTTATTTATATTTTCAACCCCTTTGTTATCATCCCTTAATCTTATCTTCCATATAAACGTGTTACAAGGTCTTGCAGATAGAATGCGTAGACTTACAACAAAACCAGAGGACCAGCGTAAAGAAATAAACGTCCTATCCAAAATGCTACTCGAAAACAACTACCCTAAAGAATTTATAAAAGATAATATAAAAAAGAGAATAAAGAGAGTAAAACCGGAGAATAACAAGAAGGAAGAATGGAAAAAACAGTCTCAATACCGTATAAAAATGGTACATCAGAGGCAGTACAAAGAAACCTCAAAAATATCGGCCAACGAACAACGTTTAAACCGACGAATCTAATCAAAAATAAAGTAAATCCACTGAAAGATCTCATAAAAATGATGGATGAAAACAACTAATGTCAGCTCATGATGAAATCCTGAATCCAATCGAATCCCTACAAACCATTACTTGAAAAACAATTGAATTTATGAAATATCTTGTGCTGACTGTCCGACTAAATATGTGGGGCAAACGTCCAGATCACTCAAAATAAGAGTGAATGAACATAAACGCCTTACCAAAGGTCAACCGACAGGGACACAAGCTTACAAGAATCTTGAAAAGAATTCATCGATAGCTGCACATGCATGGGACAAAAACCACAATATCGATTGGATTAAGCGAACAGTATTGTGGTTTAAATTAGATCTCATCGGGCTTAACTCTAATATGTATAAGTTTACAAATAAAATTCAAATATAAACCAATCATGGTGTTTTGTCTATAGGATAATACGATGGTGAATACAAATTGTGCAATCAGTCATAATAGTAGTAATGATAATAATAATAATAATCGTCTTATCAATAATAAGGATGAAAAAGTGAGGTAATCAGTGATAACACGAATAATGAAAAAAACAGTATGATTACACGAACAAACAAATGTTCAGATGGAAGTAGTCGATAAAGGCTAGTAAAAACAAATGAACCGATTAAGTAATGTTAGATTGTAAGGGGAGGAAATGAAACACAAATAAAGTATAATTATGTTTCAATAGTTTACACACAATGATAAGTTTTGTTATTGGTAATATTTCGAGCAAAGTTACTACTGCCCGTGTTCACACCACTGTTGGAATTGTTTTATTCACACATTTATGGTTTGTACTCATATATATATTTATACTAGTTTTCTCGCCGATCGCATGCCTGGGTAATGTTGGAATTTTGGGTCGTGTTCCTAGCAACTCCACATCTGTAAAACAACAAAATCGCTACAGAAACTTCAACGAATACATATATTATAGATTCTAAAATCATAAGCGATAGCCTTAATTTTCGCTGGAATCGGGGAAGTGAAATGACGCAGGCTGGTGAAAGCCTTCGGGAAGCCAGTCAGCCGATGTGCCTTCTTTCGATGAAAGCAAAAGTAAGGATGGGTACTTGGAATGTTCGCACAATTTACGAAACTGGAAAGGCTGCCCAGATAGCCGCTGAAATGAGAAGGTACAGAATAGAAGTGTTGGGAATCTGCGAAAGCAGATGGAACGGAACTGGAAGGTGCCAACTGCCTACTGGAGAGACAGTAATCTATTCCGGCCACCTAGTGGACAACCATGAGCACACCGAGGGAGTGGCCATCATGATGTCACCAACAGCAACCAAAGCTCTCATGCAGAGGGAACCAATCTCCTCCAGGATAATGACAGCCAGGTTCAACTCAAAAGGAAGGAAAGTTACAGTCATTCAATTTTATGCGCCTACAAACGTCTCAGAACAAGAGAAGAAGGAGGCGTTCTACAGACAACTACAAGCAATAATGGACAGCGTCCCAAATGGTGATATCAAAATCCTGATGGGCGACATGAATGCGAAGCTGGGAGGAGACAACACAGGAAGAGAACTCACCATGGGACGTGAGGCCCTCGGCGAAATGAACGACAATGGTGAACTCTTCTCAGACTTCTGCGCCTTCAATGATTTGGTGATTGGTGGCAGTGTGTTCCAACACAAGGATATACACAAGACGACATGGATTTCACCAGATGGAAACACCAAGAATCAAATAGACTTCATCTCAATTTCAAGAAAGTGGAGACGGAGCCTACTGGACACAAGGTCAAGGAGAGGAGCAGATGTGGGTTCAGACCACTATCTAGTAGAAGGGACTTTCAAGGTGAAGCTAAAAGCCTCGAGGATAGCTGGGGATAGGCCACAATGCAAGTTCAACACTCAATTACTGAAGGACACAACCACAAAAGACACCTTCACTGCAACTGTCAGAGCAAAGCAGGAAACACTACGCGACAGCACTGAAGAATCATGCGTGGAAGAACATTGGAAGTCTCTGAAGGCGATTCTCAAAGAAACGTGTTCAACGGTTCTAGGAAGAAAGAAGAGACAAGACAAGGAATGGCTCTCAACGGACACTTGGAAATTAATAGAAGAGAGGAGAACGGTGAAAGAGAAAATGATTCAATGCAAGGACGGACAGGAGAAAGAGACGATGAGCTCAACTTACAAAGCACTGGACAAAGAAGTGAAGAAAAGTGCTAGGAAGGACAAAAGACGATTCTACGACAATCTAGCTACTGAAGCTGAAAAGGCAGCAGGCAAAAGAGACCTGAGGACATTATATCAGATAACCGAATCCCTATTCGGGAAGAGACCAACACAAGTGAAACCCATAAACGACAGCCAAGGGAACCCAATTACCAAGGAAGAAAAACAGATTAAACAATGGGCGGATCACTTCAAAGGACTACTGAACCGACCATCACCTGCAACCCGTCCAGAAATACCAACATCAGCGCGCACACAACTGCATGTTGACACCAATCCTCCAACGAGAGCTGAAGTCTTGAACGCAATCAAACTTATGAAAGCTGGAAAAACAGCCGGACCAGATGGAATACCCCCTGAAGCACTGAAAGCGGACCCAGAGACTACAGCAGACATGCTGACTCCATTATTGCAAAAGGTCTGGAAGGAGGGAAAGGTGCCTACTGACTGGAGGAAAGGTTACCTCGTGAAACTACCAAAGAAGGGCGACTTACGCCTCACTCTGCAAGAACTGGCGAGGAGTCATGCTCCTGTCGACGCCAAGTAAAATCCTGAGTCGCATCATCCTGGAGAGAATAAAGGACGCACTGGAGACAGAACTCCGACCAGAACAAGCTGGATTCCGGAAAGGCAAATCATGTACTGACCAAATTGCAACTCTTCGCATCATCGTCGAACAAAGCATGGAATGGCAATCAAACCTCTACCTCAACTTTATAGACTTTGAGAAGGCCTTCGACAGCGTTGATCGTGAAGTAGTTTGGAAATTACTCGAGTACTATGGCGTACCCCAAATATTCATCAACCTTATTCAACAGCAGTACGACAACAGCATCTGCCAAGTGATCCACAACGGAAGACTCAGCGAGGCGTTTGGAGTAAACACAGGAGTCAGACAAGGGTGCTTACTATCACCAATGATATTCCTAATTGTGGTGGACTGACTGGATTATGCGTCAGACAGTGGGAAACGAGAAGACAGGAATATCCTGGACCGAGCGACGTGAAGAACCTAGAAGACCTGGATTTCGCGCGTGGATGATTTATGTTTGATGTCACACACAATCGAAGACTTACAAGCGAAAACCGACAAACTGGTCGAAGAAGCAGCAAAGGCAGGACTCCAGGTAAACATAGACAAGACGGAGGTTATGAAAATAACCAACCAACAACAGCAACAACATCCAACGTCAATCACCATCAACGGGAGGGATTTGAAAGAGGTCACTTCATTCACTTATCTAGGGAGTATTGTCTCAACTACAGGAGGAGCGGACGAGGATGTCAAATCGAGCGAGAATCGGGAAGGCGAGAAACACATTCATCAGCCTGAAATCAATCTGGAAATCTTCGTCACTCAGCATCACCAACAAAATTCAGTCGGATTTTCAATACAAACGTAAAGTCAGTCAGTTCTTCTATACGGATCAGAAACTTGGCGGGCGGGTCACAAAGAATATTTCCAAAAGCCTGCTGCAGACCTTTATTAACAACTGTCTTCGCTGGCTCTATAGTGAAGATCAGATGGCCGGGCCGGAAAGAATCATCAACAAGAAAATATGGGAACAAACAAAGCAAGAACCAATCGCCCAACAAATATGCAGGAGAAAGTGGAGATGGATAGGACACTCGCTGAGGAGACCGCTGGGCGACATCGCGCGCCAAGCCCTCGAGTGGAACCCGAAAGGGAAGTGGCGTGTGGGGCGTCCAAAGGTGATATGGAGGAGATCGTGTGAAAAGGAGTTGAAAGAATATGGATTAACAGGGATGCAGGCGAAAAGTACAGCAGAAGACAGAAAAAAATGGAGACGTGCAGTTGAAGCCCTATGTTCCACTAGGAAACCAAGGGAGCAATAAAAATAATAATACTCATATATATAGTTCATTATTATAATTTATTTTGCTCATTCGTGTTTTGTGTGTGTGTGTGTTCAGAGTTATATTTCACGTTCATTCATGCGTTTGTATTTAGAATTATATTCCAAGTTGTTGATAGTTGTACTGAGTCACCCTTGTTACATGCATCCGATGTGACTTTAATGAATATCGATTCTGTTATGAGTCTTTCTTTTCATTTGTTCATGTTAGTTTTTAGAATACACACATTGTTCCAATCGATATTGTGGTTTTTGTCCCATGCATGTGCAGCTATCGATGAATTCTTTTCAAGATTCTTGTAAGCTTGTGTCCCTGTCGGTTGACCTTTGGTCAGGCGTTTATGTTCATTCACTCTTATTTTGAGTGATCTGGACGTTTGCCCCACATATTTAGTCGGACAGTCAGCACAAGATATTTCATAAATTAAATTGTTTTTATCCATCATTTTTATGAGATCTTTCAGTGGATTTACTTTATTTTTGATTAGATTCGTCGGTTTAAACGTTGTTCGTTGGCCGATATTTTTGAGGTTTCTTTGTACTGCCTCTGATGTACCATTTTTATACGGTATTGAGACTGTTTTTTTCCATTCTTCCTTCTTGTTGTTCTCCGGTTTTACCCTATTTTTTCTTTTTTATATTATCTTTTATAAATTCTTTAGGGTAGTTGTTTTCGAGTAGCATTTTGGATAGGACGTTTATTTCTTTACGCTGGTCCTCTGGTTTTGTTGTAAGTCTACGCATTCTATCTGCAAGACCTTGTAACACGTTTATATGGAAGATAAGATTAAGGGATGATAACAAAGGGGTTGAAAATATAAATAAGGTGGTATAGAAGTCTTTAGTTGGTTATGTTCTAATAGGCCAAGGGAGGGATAATGGCTGTACGAACTTCTTTTGAATGCCTAGTTTAGGTTTAATAGTTCGAATGTCTAACGCCTCAGCTGTATGCAATAGACGAATACGAATTCTATTAGAAAGATTCGGTGGGATACGATGAATTACTTTGACGACTTCCGTTGTTATATTTATGCCATGATTTTCTTAATTCAGGTTTAATAATACTTTGATAAAGCTATTAGCAGCGTTAAATAGCTAAACGTCAGTAAAAGTGACAATATCGTTTTGTTTTTCATCCATTGGGAAATACAAGAAAACATTTATTATAATGAAAAGATACCCTTGTCAACTGTTAAATACACAGAAATGTGAAAATGACATACTCACTCTGTGCATGTGCTTAAAACTTGTCAACTGTTTGTTTTTGATCGTGTATGATTCACTGAACAAATTATTCACTATTATCAGTCGTCATTTTATAATATTTTACTAGTCAATGCTTTGTTCTGACCTTCTGCCCACTTGTCAAGTCGACGTTGTCGACCACCTCGCTTCTTTTCTCGAATAGCTCATTTTCACAATATTCAATTTCGAACCGTCACTTCACTTGAGTCGGTGAGTCGTTGACTATCATCTAATTTCTCTCTGACTTTAGAAACTACTTTCAAATTCTGTGATAGACAATCTATCACTGAATAATCAATTAATGCACATTCTGTGTCAATATAAATAATCCGATTATGGTTTTTGTGCGGAATCCATTGATTGGTTACTGGATTTGGTCATAAGCTGACATCAGTTAGAGAATCACTAGAAAACCGTCAGGTAGTATTAGATAGCTGTTTCGTCCTTGCTTGATAATCTTCATCAACTCTCGAGTACTTTTTTTTGCTTTTTCAGTCATAAAATCATTAAATGTTACAAGGCATTAATCAGTGAAGAAGAATTAAAATCACATCAGAAACCGTATTTTAGTTAGTGTTAGTTTGAAGGGATTTCATTGGTTCCAAGTTTCATCAAAGATTGATAGAGGCTGTTTCGTCCCACTTTGAGACTCTTGACAGTACTAGTACATGACCCTATCTGGAGAATTGGACCAAACAGCTTTAAATTACGAGAATGGAATCCAATGGCTCAGGAATTCTAACTCCTCTGAATTGTAAGATTTATTACAAATCGAAAATGGATTGATATTGATATATTTCAGATTAGTAGTTTCAGATAAAATAAAACTCAAATCTGAGTTCTGTGTTTATGTATTTGTTACTAAAAAAATATAAGTCCTCTAGAGTTAGGTTCTAGACATTTGATTTGTTTTAAGCTTGACCACAGAATGATATTATTTAGAGAAGTATTCAAAACTAGTACAGGGTGCTGGACAGATGTTTCATCCTAGTTTGGGACCCATCAGAAGTATGAACCCACTGAAGTCCTCGTCCTAGACCTTCCGATTGCAAGGATAGATTGAAGACCATTCAGCCATTACCAACTCGTGGCCTGAGCTCCACTTGCCCCAGCCAATACCATCGGTAATTATTTGTACTTAATCCTGACCTGGTGGACCACACTGATCGAGTTGCGCAGGGATTTGAGGCAGAAATGGAGGAGATTATAGTCAATAGATAATCGTCAGAGATACTGTATTTTTTGAATGCGGTGACATTCACCAAGTGGATATTTTGACATTCACGCAAACGTCAACATCAAGTTGACAATGGAGCATGATATCAAAATTCAGCTGAACTTTCTTGACTTGTGGATGAAAATAAAATGTAACATACAGAAACGTGACCAGTTGTTTCGTCGAATTTCCCGCTGGTGTGTGAACACGACACTACATGAGTGAACCTGAAGAAGAGTGATTAAGCAGAGCGTTTCGTAGAATTGCGCATTCGCAATAACCAAATAATTTATAATGTTAATATTAATAATGAATTTCTTCCATCCAAAAAGTGTACTTGTGATTCAAAATGGAATTTTCAGCATTAATCACAATATTGTATCTAATTTCCTCAAATTTTAAATAAAAATTAATCACACAGAAAATTTGCCACATTTACAATAGAGGTATTGTCAAAAACATGCAGCATTTAAAATGGAAATAACAATAATAATGATAAAACCAAGCTTATAATAATAATACACGTGACAATTCCCGTATGCTTTTTTCACACAGTATTGTCAATGCGGTATAGAAATCCTAGCATTTTTAAAAATATTGAATGTAATGTTTCATCCTAGTTTGGGACCCATCAGAATTATGAACCCACTGAAGTCCTCATCCTAGACCTTCCGATTGCAAGGATAGATCGAAGACCATTCATTCATTATCAACTCGTGGCCTGAGCTCCACTTGCCCCAGCCAATATCATCGGTAATCATTTGTACTTATTCCTTGTTATAACTGCACTGAATTAAAGTAAAACCGTCGCCAATTTGTTATATCTTGCTCTGTCTGCCCCTGAACTTATATGTTATATCTGCTCGTCGTACCTTCCGACTTAGTAAAGCACGCAAATATCAAAAGACAAAGGCTTGACTGTGACTGTGTATTGAATTGCAACAACGATAAAGAAAGCCATGCTATTTATACATTTTACAACAATATGGACAGCTAACAGCATTTGAAATAATTGACCTTAATAGCCAATAACAAAGTGTGTGAGAAGTGATAATATGCCATATATGCGACATTGACAGTCAGTAACAAAATGTGTGGGAATGATAACATACCATAAATGCAAGTTTAAACAGTCAATACCAAAATATGTGGGATCCTATCACTCCTCACCTGGTGGACCCCACTGGTCAGGACTTCTCACTGGAAATCTATGCAACCTCGTCCTGTTTTGAACAGTGATTTCCACAAGGTCGGGACTGAGTGCACATACTGGCCTATGACACTGGCTGGTGGTTGCGCCATATGCATCAACAACTGCCAGAAGTCGGAGTTTACGAGTCATTTGATTACATTCCAGTAGCCGAATGCTTTATGAGCCACCAGGATTGCTGTTGTGCGAGACAGAATTCATTCTGAGGCACTGATGTAGAGACTGAAGTCAAAGTTCTCACTCAACAAGTGGAAACTTTTGATGGGCGGAAGGGTGACCTAATGACCTAGAGATCAGAAGAGAGAATGAGTCCAAGATACTTAATTTCCGATTTGATTCCTATATCATTGTCGTCAATTTTACAGCTGTCATGAGAATCGATGACTTGTTTTAACTGTCGTTTACATCTTAAGCTGAAATCAACAATATGACACTTAGAAGGATTCAGTTTAAGACCGTTAGACTCAGACCATTTGCTGACTGCTGATACAAAGCTATTCATTTTGGTACAATCTAGCCGGGAGTTAACAGCCATTGAAACCGTTAAATCATCAGCGTACTTCACAAATTTTATTTCATCAGAGTGAGGCAAGTCATGTAAGAAGAAAGAAAAAAGAAAAGGAGAAAGGACAGCGCCTTGAGGGACACCAGCTTGAGTAGGCAATGAAGTGGAAGACTTCCCTTTATATACAGTGTACTGCTTTCTTTCTGAGAAATAGGAATGTAACCAGTTAACAGCCCAACATTCTGTTTGACTAGCTGCAAGTTTAGTTAATAAGATGTCCCTAGGGACCGAGTCAAAAGCAGATGTATAGTCTAGGAAGGCACAACGAACAAATTTAGCCCCCTTATCTAGACTGGAAGCAATGTTATGATATAAGACGGCAGCTGCATCTAAAGTGTTTCTACTGTGCTTATAGGCAAATTGCTTAGGGTCATTAAAGGATTTAAGCGAAGGTGCAAGACTAAGTAAAAGTAATTTCTCCATAGTTTTCAAAAAAGGAGAGGTAATAGCAATGGGTCTAAATTTGACACATGCTCCAGTAGAAGATTTAGGTATGGGTGCAACTTTAATGTCCTTCCAAACGGCAGGCACAATATTATCGGAAAAAGATTTGTTAAATAGATCAGTGAGAGGGTGACACAGAATATCAGAACATTTTTTAAAGATAATACTAGGTATATAATGGGGACCTGAGCTCTGGGAAGGGTTTAGAGACTTGAGGCACTTTCGAACATCATTTGTGTTAAAACCTGGAAAGGGGTTGTTATTAACACAAGTGATGCTGGGAAGCATGGCATTTAAGGGAGAGTAAATAAAAGATTTGTTAAGAGCACATACATCAAAGGAATATGGAATATTGTTTATCTGCTTACCACCAGTGATTTCCTTAAATAGTTTCCACATATTAGAAGGATTTTTGCAGGATATGAATTTGTGGTTATATATTACATTCAACCTCTGCATTTCAGACTTAATTAAGAAGTTAGTTCTGTTCACACCACTTTTATCTTTCATCTTATACGGTTTTTCCTTCTCTCTACGAAGCTTTTTAAGTTGAGGTGAGGAGAAACGGTCAAATTTGACAAATAGTGTTTCTTTTGGACAGCAGATTTCAAAACAGAATTTCAGATAGGATGTAATATTAGAGATATTGTCATCAAGTGAATCATCATTAAACAGATCCCATCTTGTGTCACTGAGCATGATTCTAAGATGATGTACGTTCTCATTTGAGTAATATCTGTGAACAACTTTCTTAGACAAGTTTGAGAAGGATTTCCTGTGTAACGTTGCGTAAATTTTGGGTAAGACTCGTACAAAACAATGATCAGAATAGAAGAGTGGGGCTCTTTACGAGCTTCGTATATTCCAGAATCATTTATAAATACTAAATCAAGTGAAGTATTTTGTCGAGTTGGGAAATTAACAACATTTTCATGGCCCAGCAATGTAATAAAACTGCAGTCACAGGAGTTGAAGTCGCCAGTCACTATAGATAAGGAGTTACCAAACGAAGCAGCAGCAAAAATAGTGAATCCATCAGCGAAGATAGATAATTTTGAGGGACTGCAACAAGGTGTGATATAAATATTTGTGACAAAAATGAAGCTATACTTAGATAAGTGTTTAGGTCGACATTTTACAGTTATACAGTCAATATTGTCATTTGCGAATTTGAAGCAGACGTTGTTGGCAGTAGACCACTGAGAATTATTAAAAGTGGCAAAACCACCACCTCTCGTCTTCTTTGAGCTGCATCGGTCTTGTCTGTAGATTGTGAACCCACTTAAGCAGACTAAATTATCGTCATATGAGTCGTGGAGCCAAGTCTCTTGAAGAGTGATTACACTAGTATTATAATATATATTTGAGTATAATAGAAAATGCAAGTAGATAATCTTGGTCGATAATGACCTGAAATTTGTGCTCATAATGAAAGCAGTGATAAATTCATCGCAATATGTCACCCTTATTCCGAAAAGAAGGGGAGAACTAAATAGGCATTGATTTTGCTATTCACATATCAACGTATATGTCCTACGCTCAACATCATCTCTGTCGCACATAACACAAGTGGGAACAAATATGGAAGCATTTGTGTTTTCAGCGTGTAAGAGAAATTGACCGAACACATGCAAGACTGAAAACATTGTAGAAGCGGAGATTAAGTGATACGTAAGCGATTGTTGTAACCTGACAGTGTACAATTCTACCTTATCAAACTCACAAAGTGTCGCTGAACATTTTCATTTTCATTCGGTTCGCCTACTAAACCCGGATTGTCACACCCACTCTCCATTCCATGCATCCTATGAATTGTTCAACCTGTGACGAGAATTGTTTGGCCACTTCACACTGAACGATGATCATGACATCTGTCCTTCTAAGTTGAAAGGTAACAGTGGACGTGATTTTCCGGAAGAGATGTATCAATCCACCTTTGAGAACACGAAAAGAGAAATATTGTGCGTTAGTCGACTGATTGTGTAAAAGTGCGTGATTTGATGATGATGATGATGATGAATGTGATTGTTGAAATGTATTCAGGTCACTGTGTGCATGTACCAGTTAGCCATGTGAACATCTCCTTGGATGGAAAGCCATTTAGAATTTCGTACAACGTGTTGTCTGTTCCATCTCAATTTGTCAGTTATAAACGGCGTCATGTAGACACGCTTGCTTTTGTGATGACTATTGGTGATATCCGACTAGTCGCATTTTTCTTAATGAAAACTCCACAAACAAAAATAGATTTTGCAATTACTTTATTTTGAGCAAGTGATTGTAATAGGCAACTGTTCGCAGTTCAGTTAACTGATTTTTGTTTTCCCCGGTGGGATATCGAATCCCATATCATTTGCTTGGTCAGCAAGAGTGCTGAGCCCCTAGACACTGACGCGCCAGTGCTACTACTACTACAACTACTTATACAAGAATAACAGCAAACACTCAGCCCTCGTCTGCACACATCGCTCTCGTTAACAAACTAATTTGCTAATCTAATCTAATGGGCTTGCTAGCCCGCTAGTTGAGTAACTCACTAACTTACTACATACATATCAGCAGAATGTCATAAGCGCAACATCCAAGCTTGGATTTCAGAAATATCCATCCAAGTGACTAACACTCAAACAAGGGATATCAATACACTGGCACACCCATCACTACACCCATAATCACACAGACAACCATGTAGAACTGAACGTGTCCACGAACATAGATGTCGAAGCATATGTGACGACAATTCAAAATGTATGTGTGTATGTAGGTAATTGACCAGAACGAATATGACCAGGTAGCGCGACAAATCACTTCATGAAATCCATGAAAATTCTCACTGGCGAATAATTGACAGACAGACAGACAGACTAATTAACTGATGGATTGAGGGATGAAGTTCACCAGAATTCCAGTGACAGTTCGTGACCACCGGTGATCATTTGGGTTGTGATGGTGCTATATATAGCTGATCAGAAAAAGTGAGAATCCATACTCCGCTGGATATCGTCCTAGTGTATGATTAGTCACTGGGAACATCTCGTCACCTGAAAGTTTCGGATGTCATGCGAAATTGAATTTCAATTTTAATTGAGCTGAGTATATTGTCTCACTCCTTAATTCTTTGTGATATTTATGGCGAGGTTTTCTTAATTCAGGTTTAATAATACTTTGGTAAAGCTATTAGCAGCGTTAAATAGCTAAACGTCAGTAAAAGTGACAATATCGTTTTGTTTTTCATCCATTGCGAAATACAAGAAAACATTTATTATAATGAAAAGATACCCTTGTCAACTGTTAAATACACAGAAATGTGAAAATGACATACTCACTCTGTGCATGTGCTTAAAACTTGTCAACTGTTTGTTTTTGATCGTGTATGATTCACTGAACAAATTATTCACTATTATCAGTCGTCATTTTATAATATTTTACTAGTCAATGCTTTGTTCTGACCTTCTGCCCACTTGTCAAGTCGACGTTGTCGACCACCTCGCTTCTTTTCTCGAATACCTCATTTTCACAATATTCAATTTCCAACCGTCACTTCACTTGAGTCGGTGAGTCGTTGACTATCACCTAATTTCTCTCTGACTTTAGAAACTACTTTCAAATTCTGTGATAGACAATCTATCACTGAATAATCAATTATTGCACATTCTGTGTCAATATAAATAATCCGATTATGGTTTTTGTGCGGAATTCATTGATTGGTTACTGGATTTGGCCATAAGCTGACATGAGTTAGAGAATCACTAGAAAACCGTCAGGTAGAATCAGATAGCTGTTTCGTCCTTGCTTGATAATCTTCATCAACTCTCGAGTACGTTTTCTTGCTTTTTCAGTCATAAAATCATTAAATGTTACAAGGCATTAATCAGTGAAGAAGAATTAAAATCACATCAGAAACCGTATTTTAGTTAGTGTTAGTTTGAAGGGATTTCATTGGTTTCAAGTTTCATCAAAGATTGATAGAGGCTGTTTCGTCCCACTTTGAGACTCTTGACAGTACTAGTACATGACCCTATCTGGAGAATTGGACCAAACAGCTTTAAATTACGAGAATGGAATCCAATGGCTCAGGAATTCTAACTCCTCTGAATTGTAAGATTTATTACAAATCGAAGACGGATTAATATTCATATATTTAAGATTAGTAGTTTCAGATAAAATAAGACTCCAATCTGAGTTCTGTGTTTATGTATTTGTTACTAAAAAAATATAAGTTCTCTAGAGTTAGGTTCTAGACATTTGATTTGTTTTAAGCTTGACCACAGAATGATATTATTTAGAGAAGTATTCAAAACTAGTACAGGGTGCTGGACAGATGTGTCATCCTAGTTTGGGACCCATCAGAAGTATGAACCCACTGAAGTCCTCATCCTAGACCTTCCGATTGCAAGGATAGATCGAAGACCATTCAGCCATTACCAACTCGTGGCCTGAGCTCCACTTGCCCCAGCCAATACCATCGGTAATTATTTGTACTTACTCCTGACCTGGTGGACCCCACTGGTCAGGACTTCTCACTGGAAATCTATGCAACCTCGTCCTGTTGTGAACAGTGATTTCCACAAGGTCGGGACTGAGTGCACATACTGGCCTATGACACTGGCTGGTGGTTGCGCCATATGCATCAACAACTGCCAGAAGTCGGAGTTTACGAGTCATTTGATTATGTTCCAGTAGCCGAATGCTTTATGAGCCACCAGGATTGCTGTTGTGCGAGACAGAATTCATTCTGAGGCACTGATGTAGAGAGTGAAGTCAAAGTTCTCACTCTACAAGTGGAAACTTTTGATGGGCGGAAGGGTGACCTAATGATTGGGAGAAAGTTTGCCTAACCAAACTACCTAGGTGACCAACACAAACAACTTCAGCAAAAGGCCTCGAAATCATTCAACAACTGAATCCCGATGATAAGTGTCAAGTGATTCATGATGCTCAATTCAGGAGTAAGGCAAGGCTTTCATTCATCTATCACTGACGGAATTCGAATGAGAAATGACGAGTTGCGCAGGGATTTGACGGTGACATGGAGGAGATTAGAGGCAATAGATAATCGTCAGAGATACTGTATTTTTGAATGCGGTGACATTCAGCAAGTGGATATTTTGACATTCACGCAAACGTCAACATCAAGTTGACAATGGAGCATGAAATCGAAATTCAGCTGAACTTTCTTGACTTGTGGATGAAAATAAAATGTAACATACAGAAACGTGACCAGTTGTTTCGTCGAATTTCCCGCTGGTGTGTGAACACGACACTACATGAGTGAACCTGAAGAAGAGTGATTAAGCAGAGCGTTTCGTAGAATTGCGCACTCACAGTAACAAAATAGTGTATCATAATGAAAGCAGTGATAAATTCATCGCAATATGTCACCCTTATTCCGAAAAGAAGGGGAGAACTAAATAGGCATTGATTTTGCTATTCACATATCAACGTATATGTCCTACGCTCACCATCATCTCTGTCGCACATAACACAAGTGGGAACAAATATGGAAGCATTTGTGTTTTCAGCGTGTAAGAGAAATTGACCGAACACATGCAAGACTGAAAACATTGTAGAAGCGGAGATTAAGTGATACGTAAGCGATTGTTGTAACCTGACAGTGTACAATTCTACCTTATCAAACTCACAAAGTGTCGCTGAACATTTTCATTTTCATTCGGTTCGCCTACTAAACCCGAGTTGTCACACCCACTCTCCATTCCATGCATCCTATGAATTGTTCAATCTGTGACGAGAATTGTTTGGCCACTTCACACTGAACGATGATCATGACATCAGAACCACTTGAATTTGAATTGCATTTCCTAATACTACTGATATCACCTAATGTATTCATCACACGCATGATTCGATTCACTCACATGAGACAGTTTCTTCGAAACCAATTCATATACGAATATACCGCACGACAAAGCTCATTGTTGAGAAAATTATCTCCCTTGAGTGACTTGTTTTCAGTTTAATTTGAATTCAGTAAAAATATACTATGGCGTCCATTGAGGTGGATGGGAACTGGCTGTTGTATTTCGAAGTATCTTCTTCTTAATGGGGTAGTGGATCTATTGGGAATGAGACTATTGTTTTGAAAAGTGCCTTCGTGTGTATTGTACGATTGCTTATTGAATGTGACCGATGTAGTAGTTTGATGTGTGAATGGATTGGTTGATATGTGTCAATGGAAAAAGATTGAACTTTCAATTCTTCTTTATTTACTCAAAACCAACTTCCCCATTTTTCGCGGAGGCATCAATACGACAGTCATCGTCTCATCGGTCGCTGTTCAGAAAGAAGAGTAAAACATCGTCAGAAGTAATCTTATGATATATTATTGTAATATTTATTCACAGACCTTAGTTCAGTTGTTATTTTTATATGTTGGTGTAACAATAAAGAAATCTCAAGCGGCCAATCGGTGTTTTGGTTTTTTCGTCCGTTATAACAAAGCGTTTCTGAAAACTTCATGGAACAGCGTGGGCCCGAGCGTAGCAAGAGCTGGGCATTAACGGTTTATGAGACGTGACTGACAGTTTCTGACGATGGAAACAGATCTGGCGGATTCGAACATTTGGTGAAAGTTTGGATAGTCGCCGTTCATTTTTCCTGGTGCCGGTCAAGTCCTCTTTGAGCAAGCAATATCTGGAACTTGTTTGGAATTGGGTCAAGTTCAACAATGCCTGGGTCAAAGAAGGGACAGAGTATCTTGGATGCAAACAGGAAAGTAAGTCTTTGTGACTTGTCTGTTAATTATAACGATGTGTCTGATGTTAAGCATGATATGGTTGATGTTACTGTTTCGCCATTCAGGGATAATAGGAACATCAAACCCCCTAAATTAGAACCACGGTGTTTTGATGGAAACCCGGCTGATTATTTACAATTTGTAAAGGAGTTTGAGATCATATTGAGTGGTTTTCTATTAAGTGATTAATTGAAGTTAATGTATTTGATGAGATATTGCACTGGAGATGCTGCAAGAGCTATACAGTGCTGTAAGTTTATGAAGCCAAAAGAGGGCTACGATGAGGCTATGAGCATATTACGTCAAAGGTTTGGAAGACCTTCAATGATTGTAAGGAACATATACGAAGCTGTCAAAGGTAATGGCAGCCAACTTCGAGATGACTCCAAGGCACTTACTGAGTTTTTAGATAATCTTATGACTTATAAGAATACCTTGATTTCTATGAATTGCATGAGTAATTGCGAGACGCCTACCTACTCGACTGCAAAGGAAGTGGGTGAAGATAAGCTCCCGTATGAAGGAAGAGGATATCGATCCAAAATTTGATGATATCCTGAAACTAGTAAAAGATAGTGTCTATCAATCGATGAGCAAGTTTGCCAGTATATTGAATCTCACCCCTAGAATAGAGAAGTCTGAGGGTAAAACGCAATCATTGATGACGAAAGGGCCTCAGAGAGGTGGATATCGAGAAGGCTCCATGATGTCCAGTAATGCATATAGACCTAGTGAGTGTAACAGGTTTCGTAGTACATCCTCAACAGATAAGTTACAAGATGCAAGACAAGCACGGTTGTGTTTTACACGTTTTCAAGAGGTGCATACAAAGGTGAACTGTGAACCAGTAAGCAAGTTCAGTGATAAGCTAAATGTAAACCCCAGGCCTGACTCCAAATTGTGTGACGATAACGGTGCGGTCAGGAAGTCTGTAGTTACAACTGGTAAGCCATTGTTGAATAGAGTGTCACAGAATAGAGTTGCTGCTTCAGAGTGCAGTTCTGACCCTACAAGTTTGCAAGGTATTACTAGTCAGAGTGAAGTTATAAAACCTTTTATGATTTGCGAGGAGGAACCAAAATTGTCTACTTCTGTTATTAAAGAGTTTGAAAATGATAAAGTTGACGGTAAAGTGAATATTCGTGATAATGATCATGATACTTCACAGTTGTCTTTGGTTGATCATGATGAGATGAGGGATATGCCTACTACTGCTAAGTTGAACAAAGGTTCTGTACAACTACAACGTGAAGTAGAAATAAATGCAGATTCATTTGCAGAAGGCACGCATACTTGTGAGACCGTCAGTGTGATTGATCAGCATGTTGCCCACCTATCATCAGATGCCAGTGCTTAGCCTGAGCTGATAGAAAAGACGGCAGTGGTGGTGGTCGTGCAGGTAGACAACTTTCTGAAAGTCGAGCAACAACAGCTTTTGATCCACCGCTAACTTCATCAACTGGTATCAATCAGTCGTCGTTGGTTCTGTCATCCACAATGAAAAAGACGCCCATCAACTCTAGTATCTTCTGCAATGACTACACTAGTATCAGTCCGTTTGAAGAGACGAAAGATATTGGTCAGTTTAGTGAGGATAAGCCAGGTGTAAACGAGAGAGTAATTGTTAAATTGACTTGCATGAACCAAGGCATTTCTAGTTTCAAGTTACTAATTGAATGTTATTATCTTTGGTGTAAATTACTCTGTTTCTACACTTGGTTGATGAGATATGTCGTGTGTTTGTTGGTCATCTATATTCTACGATACAATGACATGGGCGTGTTGCCGTTCAGATTTGAGGATATAGCTCATAGAAGGAAGTTAGGAAATGAACTCTGCGACGATTTTCCAACCTAGGGCGTCAACCTGAGAAGGGTTGTAGGTGTACTGATGTAAGTCCTGCGATTCTTCAAAGGAATTCCATCAAGATGTGATCCGCGAGTTTTTGTGAACAGCTTGTATATATGTGTGGTGTGTCATATCAATTGGTGTTGTTTGGATTCATTGTGTTTACTTGTTGTTTTCGTATCTTTTTGTTATTGCGTAATTTTGTTAAAATTTTCGTCGTAATTACTTCTGAAGCTGTTTCGAGTCTTCTACATCCATGAATGAATTGATTGATGCTAAGGACAGCAGATGGGGCGTATACGCCGGGGAGGCTATTGCTGAGAATAAAATGCACACGGAGATAATTGTTAGCTGCGGTCCGACACGCCGGGGAGAAAGAGTGTAAACAACTGAGGCTCGCATGCGTCACCGCTACTAGAACTGAGGCAGAATGAGTGACAAGCGATTGCAGTGGTAATTGGTAGTGAGTAGATAAGACGATGTGCGTAGAGTATCATGAAGTGCTGCTATGGTCACGTTGCATTCTGCAAGAGTCATTCTAGCAAGTGGCGATTGTGTTGCAAGATGTCAAGAGGAGGTCTCTGTCTGGAGGCGCAGGTCGTCAGCGATGTGTGAGATTGTGCTGTGTGTATGCTTGTGGTGTGTTGGCTTATCTGTTTGTTTTCCATTTCAGCTCTGTCCGTGTGACCCAGGTTCTCGCAATGGCATCCAAGTCAACGTGTATTGGTCGTGAAGGAAAAAAGGGTTGGATCCCGTTTTTGCCGGGAAGTGTCAATGGAGTTGAAGATTGAACGATCAAATTTCTTTATTTACTCAAAACCAACTTCCCCAATTTTCGCGGAGGCATCAATGCGACAGTCATCGTCTCATCGGTCGCTGTTCAGAAAGTAGAGTAAAACATCGTCAGAAGTAATCTTATGATTTATTATTGTAATATTTATTCACAGACCTTAGTTCAGTTGTTATTTTTATATGTTGGTGTAACAATAAAGAAATCTCAAGCGGCCAATCGGTGTTTTGGGTTTTCGTCCGTTATAACAAAGCGTTTCTGAAAATTTCAAGGAACAGCGTGGGCCCAAGCGTAGCAAGAGCTGGGCATTAACGGTTTATGAGACGTGACGGACAAGAGGTATGAAGTATAGGATTAAGCTACCAGTTTGGAAGAGCCATGTGTCAGTTGCAATGCCACCTCGTTCATGTGATTTTATCACGGTGACAATATGGTTAATCTAGTACGTGTTGAATAAACTAACGAAGGCAGTATGCTTTCGTCTTGTTCACGCTACTGAAGCTTGATCCAGTCAAGTGAAGGAACCTGATGAATGCATATAAAACGAGGTTATTCGGCCGCTTCCACTATCATAGTAATAACCTTGTGGCTTTCTACCCTCCCAATTCTAATTTGCTTCTTTGATCGTATTGACCACTGATATGATGAACTATGATTATGACAACTTATGACTATTTTACCAACATCTTTCGAGTAATACAAAATTGTGTATAAATGTGAATGTACATGTGAAGAAGAAAATGAATCCTCCGAGAAGTCCCACGAATGTTAACATGTTTCATTGCTTTTATGATTGTGTGAACGAAAATCACGTAATTGCCTATCACATTCACAAACTATGTAAGCAAACTATGTAAACTCAATGCAATAAACATGTCGGATGCTACCTGCTTTAAACCGATTGCATAATGTGACTGTCTCGTTTTGACAAATGCGAATTCAAGAAGAATGATATACCTCGTACTGAAATCAGTGATGCACTCAATATCTCAACAAAAAGAAACATTTCATGAATTTGAATGGTAATATTGTATAAACATTTATTAGAGGAGATCTAATCTAGAGAAAAGAGAAGAAGAATAATCGGAATTCAGAAGATCGAGCAGAGCGTTTGAAATAGCACACTTGAAATTATCCCTCAGTGATACCACAGTTACGATATCTGATTTGGTGGCAGCTTCAATTTCGTTTTGCACAATCAAAATTTAATGGCTTGTTGGTTGCATCATTTTACAATCCCTAGAAGGGAAGAAAGTGGGAGAAAAAGTTGAAATGAACACATGAATACTCATCAGAACCAGTTTTCTTATCTTCAGTGGCTAATTTCGGAAGGTACAATAGACGATGATCTGTTTCTCGAATCGGAAGCAATTGTGTAGTACTGATGGTAGTTATATTGTCTTTGAAAGAGGTGCTAATCGTCCACAGAAGTTCTTCCATCTGAAGCAGTGTCATTTCATTGAGAAAGAATTCCGGGAAAGTTAAAAGCAATATCCTGTCATTTCAAAAGAATGTCCGGAGGAGTGAATGTGATTTGAACACACACACACTTTATGGACACAGCCGAGTGAGACGACAAATCAGGCCATCACTCAAGAGCAGTCCGACTTGGAAACGATTTCTTGATTGTCTGCGATTGGCATGGAGTATATTATGTGCGCGTCTACGAGGAGGGGAGATGAGGGCCTGTTCGCGGTCGCACAGACAGCTGAATTGGACTTTTCAATACACTTGCTGATTCAGAAGTTCCCCAAGATCATTTCAGGGATTTATCTGTTCACGAGGTTATACATTTTCCTGCTCACACCTACATAGTTTATCACGGAATTTCTTCCGCTATGTCACTAGTACACATAAGGGAGAAAATTGCAAGTAGTAGAGAGGATTTCCGATGTCACATGAGATGCATTCAGCTAACTCCTTGCACGTTTTCAAGTGTCTATTAACAATAACATCAATCAGCTAAGGCAAATACAACACTCCAACAACGCATCTTACAGCCCTTGATGTCCTACCCGATAAAAATTAGTCTGATTTCAGATTTCCGTGCAAGAATACGCGAAGAGAACAATGAAGAAGACTTGGCGGAATATATGAAACGGCGAGAAGATGCCAGAGAAGATGTTGACATGGACCAGGAGAAATTTTCAACTGTCTCATGTGAAAAGTCAAACGAAATATTTCCTCAGAAATCGTCAAGAAATGAGACGACCAACAGGGATTCGAAGAAATTCTGATGGCGAGATAGGATATATTCCAATGACTCGCTTACACAGTGCTTATACATTCAGTATTAGAGCAATCTGTCTGCGCGAATCTTGTTCATAGCTGAAACTGAAATAAACAGACTGTATGACATTTTGATGGATTTCGTTTGGGAACATTTTGACTGAGACTATTTGTGAACTTCATAAAAGAATGTATTGCTTTGAGAATATTACAGCGCAAAGGATACT
Source organism: Trichobilharzia regenti (assembly GCA_944472135.2). Classification (NCBI taxonomy): domain Eukaryota; kingdom Metazoa; phylum Platyhelminthes; class Trematoda; order Strigeidida; family Schistosomatidae; genus Trichobilharzia; species Trichobilharzia regenti. Next base: position 108,953,336 of record OX235264.1, on the reverse strand, counting down.
GTGACGTTAGTCCGCAGATCATCGACATGTTGAGTGGAATAAGCCGAGATAAGACACATTCGATACGTTCACTTTCAGAGTACAGTCAACAATCAAGCAATCAGTTCGCATGTGTTTCGTTCACATGTGGAACTGAAATCAACAAAATGAATGACACCAAGATGGATTTGTGAGACTGTCTCAACTTCAGTTAGTACTTCAATCATATTAGAGGAATTCAATGAGGAGGAGTCTTCTCAGGTGTTGACTGTCATATATTCGGAAAATTCAGTGAAGTCAGCCTTTGGAGAATACAGATGATCGTGGAAACCTACCATGGACATTGAGAATGTGAAGCACTTCGAGGCACTCATGTTCTCATCAACAACGCAGTGAAGCGCTCTCAATTGAAAACATTATGTCGAAAACTGCAGTAGCGATTGAAATTACAAAAAACACATCTAGATTCATTCTACCACTACAGCTCATGTTATCAATATTATTAGCATTGTCACCTATTGTTTAAATTTGTTCACTGGAAATACATGAGACTGAAAACAAACTGGCCATTTCACGTGACACCACAAGTACGATACAGTACACATATGACAACAGCAACCTAAAAAGGCCTCATTTCTGCTATGGACGTGGGGGTTCATTGGAAAATGCATGTTGTATTCCCGAGAATACGCTGAGTGCATTTGCATCACCATTATCAGCAGATTTAGATGTAACGTTTATCGAAAACTTCAAATGTCGCATAATTCACACTTTAAAAAGACTCACTTTGAACCTAGACGCTTTCCACTTTTGGTTGCCAATTCCTCTTCGGTTAAGGATGTGCCAAATTGAACCTTGTAAGTGCATTTCACATCCTCAACTGTTAGGTTATGCTGTTTGTCCAAAGTGAAATTGATCTTATCAAATTTGACAGTTACTTCATCTTGAAATCAGCAAAAAGACATATGAATGGTTTAAAGGAAAGGATTGAAATCTCTGCAAGTAGACCTAGTTCATGAATGAAGCGAAATAACAATAATCTGCTGATCCGTTGAGTTTCAAAGGTTGCTTTGTAGAGATCGTCAATGTGGATTTCCAAGTCATTGATACATTTCACGAGGAATACAGAATTCTATTCCACTCACAATCGTCACTCATTTTGTGTCAGTAGCAGTCTGTCAGTCCATAACTTTCCCATGGACCTCGAATCACCATGAAAAGTAAATGAGGGATGTCAATCACTCTTCTTTTCGTATTAACAGGCAGAATGTACACTTAACACGGAACAATCAAACTATATTGGAGTGCCTAATTTCTGGGTCTCGAGAACAGCTTCATCGTATTTTCAGGCAGATAAGCAAAGCTCAATCACCGAAATTGGCATCCGCAGTGGCTGAATGGTTAACGAGCTGGCTTAAGATGAAACCTGAATTTCTGATTTTGAGCCGTTTTTGGTGATTCCCAAACTAGGCTGTCGAAACAGGTGCACGTGAGTGGTCGCTGCGTTTCACCCGTTCTCCAGAAACATGGTTATCCGTGGTGCCTCTTGCAAACTAGGTCTTAAAACGAAGTATTTAACAAATAATGTAACTGCGTATTTTTAGGAGGAAATTGTTTTAAAGACCTTGTGTGGATGGAATCATTTCAGAATCCAGTGGCAAATGTTTTCTCACATTCGCTAACCAGCAATATATAGCACCACCACCATCCACTCTCATCACTTGTGCGGATGTGTTCTCACTGTGACCACGAACTGTCACTGGAATTCCAGGTACTCGAGATGTCAGTCAGTCACCAGTGAGAAGCTTCAAGAATTTAGCGAAGCAATTTGTTTCCATAATTAGTCAGAGCGATATCAAACTCAATTGAGTCATTTACAAATATAAAAAAATTAAAAATTACCATTTGGTCCAAGTGTCATTGGGAGAAAGAAGCTTTGTGATTTAATCCTCATCATACTGAGGATGAACAGTCCGACGATCATGATGAGGTGTAGTTTTGACCTCTGAGACACCATCTCACTAAAATTATGTAGGAAAGGAAAAAAATGATGATGTAATTTGAAATGAATAACAGAGAGAGATTATCTCTTTTGCTTTCAGTTTCGAGTGTAGTATACGCGTGCAACAGCACATGACAATTATTACTATTCTAAGCAACTCAGTTTTGTTTGGCCACAAGATCGCCTTTTTTTTTTTTTTTTTTTTTTTTTTTTTTTTTTTTTTTTTTTTTTTTTTTTTTTTTTTTTTTTTTTTTTTTTTTTTTTTTTTTTTTTTTTTTTTTTTTTTTTTTTTTTTTTTTTTTTTTTTTTTTTTTTTTTTTTTTTTTTTTTTTTTTTTTTTTTTTTTTTTTTTTTTTTTTTTTTTTTTTTTTTTTTTTTTTTTTTTTTTTTTTTTTTTTTTTTTTTTTTTTTTTTTTTTTTTTTTTTTTTTTTTTTTTTTTTTTTTTTTTTTTTTTTTTTTTTTTTTTTTTTTTTTTTTTTTTTTTTTTTTTTTTTTTTTTTTTTTTTTTTTTTTTTTTTTTTTTTTTTTTTTTTTTTTTTTTTTTTTTTTTTTTTTTTTTTTTTTTTTTTTTTTTTTTTTTTTTTTTTTTTTTTTTTTTTTTTTTTTTTTTTTTTTTTTTTTTTTTTTTTTTTTTTTTTTTTTTTTTTTTTTGAGGGTGTTGTTGGATGGTATGTGCAGAATCTAATTCAGCATATAACAGATCTTCATTGAGTCTCGTGTCTTCGTTTTACAGATGAGATATCAAGAAAATTCTTGAAACAGACTTATCACAAATGATCACAGAATAAACAGAGACAGCTTTAAATCACGAAGACATTTAATACAGAACTTATGAACGACTGCAGCTATTCGCCTCTACTATTGCAAACAAATGTACAGATTGCCAATGTTTCCACTCTGCACAATACTAGATATGATGAATTGTAAATTACCAGTGGACTGTACAGACACACATATTTTGTTAACGAGAATGCGAAACTTCCTCAGACGGTAATTATATAGTACACAATATATCACATGAATATTCATACCACTGGAACTCACCTGAAATGTGTACTGAATAGTCACTAACTAACTCAACACTGACAGAATATTTTGTAGGACTATTTATACCACTAACACACGACACCATTCCGTTCATTGGTCACTTCTAGGGACCAATCAGAATTCGACTGAATCTGTTTGTCTTTGCTTGTGTGACAATCATCAATTCAGTTATAATTTGATTTAACTTGATTCCAGAAAAGGCCAATACAAAATACAGTGACGATATCAAGAAACAGAATCGAAACTGTAGATCATTGCTCAGATTACTGTTTCTATCTGGGCAGATATATGATGTGCGTTAGAAAATGTATATCACACGGAAAAATTCATTATATCATATAGGAAACTATATGCCCGCACTAGCAAGTACAAAAACCCATCCATACCCTACCTAGCTCGTGTTCTGTGGGATAAAGGAAGCATTATGCGTGAAACCTTTAACTTATTAAATAGTCAGTAGAACAAATGGATCTCGTCTTTCCAATTCACATCATTTACAGGTACAACGTTTTCTCTCTACCTTTTTTGTTATGTGTTGTTTTGTTTCTCTTTTCCTTGCAAACTCTACTGGAAACATTCTTGTTCGTTCTTTCACACTATGTATACCTCGACCATTTTGCTATCGCTTACGCCAGTAAATATGCTAGTAGTATCTACTTTTCTAACACTTTCAAACACTCTGTTTAAATTTGGCTTTGCTACCGACATGCTAATATGTTGTTGTCAAAACTGACTGAGATAACCTTAATCTATGTAGAAATATATTTATCGTTAATGTACTAACTGGATGCAATATTGTAGTAAAATGCTGAGAATTCCATTCTGTATCACAAGTGCTGATATGGAATAAAGCTTATCATATCTTATCTTATCATATCAAAAAACTGTTACAAGAAGTACGTACGTGGATGTAAACCAGCTTGGTAATAGACGATGTGCTTGATGCTCGTTGTACGAAAGTTGATGCATTTCATAATCCGGGTCTTCCTGTGGATGACTGCATTTGGAACAGCAACACACACTAACACATCAGACAGACGGGACATGAAACTCAATACATCTCAATAACTTCACATTCATCACCACACCTCGTTGTGGAATACTCACTGGAAGGCACCAACACGTGAAAAGAGGCTAAACATTTCGGTCCGCTTAGTTGGTGAGGAAACAAGAGGCATTGAAGCCTAACAGGCAGTCGAAAACCTAGATGACCAACTCGCTGTACAGTATTCTCAAATGCTATTCAACTGTTTTCTGATTGATATCACTCCATGAACCAACTTCAAGTACAAATCAATCCCTTAAACTCAACTTGTGCAAAGAACATCAAAATTGATTGAGAAACGAATGACATTTATAGGACAATCATTTTCCCATTGTATGAATTGTGAGTGACTGAATTTTGAAGCGCACTAATTAGACTCTCTATTATTTTTTTCTCGCGGCACTGATTCTGGACGCAAGCACTGACGTAAATTCTTGTCTAGGATTTTAGCTTGCAGCCACTACTCACCACAATATATTCAGCACTACTGAGGTGAATTCACTCACTACACAAGCGACAAGATCGTACAGCGGAGACAACGAATTCCTGAAAATTCGTGTGTAATTATTTCAGCAGTTAGGATCGATTCGGTCGATTCGAATGAAGAGACTCACTTCGAGTGACATTTTCTTATTCTTATTATGACAGTCAGACTACTCAACAAAAATAATTCCGATTGTCTACGTGAAAAAACATGATCAAGTTATTCGTTTGTGAGTGAATGGCTTCATTGGCTGTGGCTTCACCATATATCAGTTTGCATTCATCAATTCTTCCCTCTACGTACTCGAGGAATGTTTCGGTATTGATGTTATTTGTCATGACTGAGTATAATTCAAACATGTGTGAGAATATCATTGAATCTCGACCGATTTATCTGATGCACTATGCACGGACACTACCACTCATACTGACACTCACACTGACACTTACGTAGTGTTCACACACATGAAGAACTGACACAAATCTCCAATCTCGTGTTGTGAAAGCATCTGCAGTGAACTCATGGTGAGGCCAGACTGCAGGCCCACCAGGAGTCGAACTCCATTCGTTTTACATAAGCCATAGATATCTCAGTGTGATGCTCAATAGAAAGAAAACAGCCACCACAGGTGTCCGAAACTCGCGCAAACCTGATGCAAAGAAAGCTGAACAAGCCATGGTATTAGACAGAGAACGCAAATACAGTTAACCAAGTAGCCAGCTGAATAGGAACCCAGAAAATACCAAAAAAATGTAGACTTCTCGTCGAATTCCAATTTCTACTCACCAGTCAAACGAACAACACAATATATTGATTGATAACACAAAAGGTGAGAGACTGAGAGTAGTTATGCGCCACCACTCGAATGGTGAATGAACGACTTTACACTCACAGACAGCCTTTCAAAGCGAGAAATAACTAATTATTTCAATGAGTCTATTGACATTCACCTGTGTTAGTTCTTGATTTCGTTGAGTGACTCCATTGTCAATGGCACCTCACAAATGTACAAAATGCATGTGAGTAGATTTTCACTACACAAAATTCCATTCCTTCAACATTTCGTACTTTTCTGGTGAAATTGTCAGTGTGATTGCTCTGTTGCATGAGAGGTATCTGCTGACACGCACCTGCAGGATTACTAGTAAACAATTTCACACAGTTCATTTAATCGTAGGCATATCGGCTCAAAAATCAAACTAAAATCGAACGATTTTGGAAGGAAAGAAAGACACACTTTTGTTCCTCAGATTCGAATTGGTCACCTCCAATTCCACACACACACATTACAGAAAATGAGAAACCTCATAATTATCAAGCGATTTTGATTTATTTTTGACGAGTTAGTTTTCATTAATTTATGAGTATTCTCAGTTTGATCGCGGGATGATATCAATAGAGAAAGACATGGAAAATGATGGACAGTATTGGTCACCTGTTTTCAATATCTGTGAACGTTTAAAATCAGAATTTATCTATAGTAAAAATAAAGAGTGCAGTATCAACTTAGTTTTCATCAACTCCAACTAGATTATGTCAAGTCATATGAACTGCGAATGTATTTGTTATTTGTCATTATCATCATTTATACCATGTTGATATCATGAGTTCCAAGTGAGGCATCACGTATTCAACTTTTTCCACCTTGTTCAGTCCTCATTAGCTGGCGCCACGAATGCTCATAGTTTCTCATCTCTTCCACCTACGATCTGCACTATGTTATCATTGGGCGCTGGCGATATAACTCATCGGATGCCTTGTGATTGGGCCGCTTTTCATTTTTATTACCTCCACTTTATTTGTTGAATTGTACGTTCCCCGATTCTCTTATTTTCAACTGAGTGTTAATGGCAACTCTGTATTCACTATGTAGACACTGAAAACAGCTTCTGGTGGATGTGTCAAGCAGGCTGATGGAAATGCGTTTCTTGATGCGATACTCAGTCTTCGATATGATATAGCAGAACAAACAAAAGTCAAAGTTGTGAGTTTATTACATACCAACTTGCACAAGCCAAACTTTACACGGAAGCTGTGTCATAAATTGATCATTATACAGCCGCTTAAATATCTAACACGTGGAGACGTTTTCAGACAGACACCTGAAATCTGATAGGCGTATCGAGAAGCCTTCAATCACTACTGAACAGTGTCATGAAGTTATCAGGCTCATGACATGACTTCCGTATGCATAACCTGCGTGGTACGCTAAATATATCACTGTAAGCTGCAAGAATTCATATAGAGGTGGGTGTGAGTGCACTCGTATAATGGATGATTTACTGGAGAAGCCTGCATAATCTATTCACAGACATCTTCACTACAAGTTTACATATAAAATATGAACGTATATAAAAGCCTCAACAATTATGATGTAATTGATTCTCTTCACAACCGGTGGAGTAATAATACTTTAATTTTGATTAGCTCTGACAAACTTCACTCGAATTCTCAATTTATAGACAATCAGAGAATACGTATATACATTCACACTTGATAAATCTAGTAAAAGGGTTAATGAATGCGTCTGATATGCTCTGACTGATCCGACCACCAGAATTCAAACACGTCTCTGCCATTTCCGTGGTGCATTGACCCCTGGTTCTTCTCGATATCGTCGGCCTGTAATTCTTTCTCCTCTTCAATATTACTGCTTCTTTCCACTAGCAATGATCGTTAAAGGCTGAAATCGGTAGTAACCATCATTCGTGAAATCAACTTGAGAAAGCATCGTGTTAAATCAGGTTACGTTCATGCAGAAGACTTCATGTCAAATTGAACGTGACCGAAAATAACACGTCGCCTAAGTGTTCGTATCATCATAACAATCAAGAGATTAATCAACTAGCACTTTGATCACTGTCCACTTTGACACTGGCTGATTTCTGCTTCACACTCAACCGATTGACTCATGTGATGACCTTCTAAGTTGAAAGGTAACAGTGGACGTGATTTTCCGGAAGAGATTTATCAATTCACCTTTGAGAACACGAAAAGAGAAATATTGTGCATTAGTCGACTGATTGTGTAAAAGTGCGTGATTTGATGATGATGATGATGAATGTGATTGTTGAAATGTATTCAGGTCACTGTGTGCATGTACCAGTTAGCCATGTGAACATCTCCTTGGATGGAAAACCATTTAGAATTTCGTACGACTTGTTGTCTGTTTCATCTCAATTTGTCAGTTATAGACGGCGTCATGTAGACACGCTTGCTTTTGTGATGACTATTGATGAAATCTGACTAATCACATTATTCACTGTTAATACTTTACAAGGAAAATATTTTCGAGATTTCATCTCGTCGAACTGTGTTGAAATGCATCAAATTTCCACTTTCTGTTAAGTCGATGTTTATGCCGTTCGAAATGCGTGGATTTTGTTGTATTCATTCCACCTGTCATCTTCCTCACTTCTTTCTACGTTTTCGTTAACTGAACTACTGTCTAACGCTAAATTATCGATCGTGTTTTTGGGAGCATTAGGATGCAGTCTATGGATATCCTATCGAAACGTCATCTCAAGTAATAGATAGCAGCAGGTTAACAGTATTGAGAAACGAATAGACAGTTAGGATTTACACTGAATACGGAATAGCTCATTCCTGTTTCTCGCCAAATGTCACATCGTAGTTTGGTTCTGTTCAGGAATTCGCACTCATCAAAATTCAAGCCTTTGTGCAAATTTCAGTGAATGAAAAGACCACTTTCAAATTTATCAAGCTGGTCTGTGCTAGTCTGTGTTTGTTGTTGTCGTTAGTCCATCGGTCATCTTCGCAATCGCCATCTTATTTGTCTTCACTTGAGGTCCTGTATTCTCTGGCTGCTCCTCTTGAAATCCTTTTTGTTTGCAAGAGCTGAAACATAATATATTCACTTCGAATTCCAGATGTCCGAGAGTATTCTCATTTTTCTAGACTATTCCTGTCTTCTTGCACATCACATTCTCGCCTCTCGCATGAACAAGTCCATCACAAGGAGGAATATCATCGGTGAGAGCAGGCAAGTAGTCAAATCTTCGTGATGTTCACACTTCAATAACATGCTCCGCTCAGCTTCCCATTGTGGATCAAGTGACAGCTGGCATTTACAGTTAGCTGTTGACTGGGCGAACCACCACATCATTTAAAGTCAATTTCGCATGAAGAATGACACCTGAAACTTTCAGGTGACAAGATGATCCCAGTGACTAATCATACACTAGGACGAAATCCAGCGGAGTATGGATTCTCACTTTTTCTGATCAGCTATATATAGCACCATCACAACCCAAATGATCACCGGTGGTCACGAACTGTCACTGGAATTCTGGTGAACTTCATCCTTCAATCCATCAGTTAGTTAGTCTGTCTGTCTGTCAATTATTCGCCAGTGAGAATTTTCATGGATTTCATGAAGTGATTTGTCGCGCTACCTGGTCATATTCGTTCTGGTCAATTACCTACATACACACATACATTTTGAATTGTCGTCACATATGCTTCGACATCTATGTTCGTGGACACGTTCAGTTCTACATGGTTGTCTGTGTGATTATGGGTGTAGTGATGGGTGTGCCAGTGTATTGATATCCCTTGTTTGAGTGTTAGTCACTTGGATGAATATTTCTGAAATCCAAGCTTGGAGGTTGCGCTTATGACATTCTGCTGATATGTATGTAGTAAGTTAGTGAGTTACTCAACTAGCGGGCTAGCAAGCCCATTAGATTAGATTAGCAAATTAGTTTGTTAACGAGAGCGATGTGTACAGACGAGGGCTGAGTGTTTGATGTTATTCTTGTATAAGTAGTTGTAGTAGTAGTAGCACTGGCGCGTCAGTGTCTAGGGGCTCAGGACTCTTGCTGACCAAGCAAATGATATGTGATTCGATATCCCACCGGGGAAAACAAAAATCAGTTAACTGAACTGCGAACAGTTGCCTATTACAATCACTTGCTCAAAATAAAGTAATTGCAAAATCTATTTTTGTTTGTGAAGTTTTCATTAAGAAAAATGCGACTAGTCGGATATCACCAATAGTCATCACAAAAGCAAGCGTGTCTACATGACGCCGTCTATAACTGACAAATTGAGATGAAACAGACAACAAGTCGTACGAAATTCTAAATGGTTTTCCATCCAAGGAGATGTTCACATGGCTAACTGGTACATGCACACATTGACCTGAATACATTTCAACAATCACATTCATCATCATCATCATCATCAAATCACGCACTTTTACACAATCAGTCGACTAACGCACAATATTTCTCTTTTCGTGTTCTCAAAAGTGAATTGGTAAATCTCTTCCGGAAAATCACGTCCACTGTTACCTTTCAACTTAGAAGGTCATCACATGAGTCAATCGGTTGAGTGTGAAGCAGAAATCAGCCAGTGTCAAAGTGGACAGTGATCAAAGTGCTAGTTGATTAATCTCTTGATTGTTATGATGATACGAACACTTAGGCGACGTGTTATTTTCGGTCACGTTCAATTTGACATGAAGTCTTCTGCATGAACGTAACCTGATTTAACACGATGCTTTCTCAAGTTGATTTCACGAATGATGGTTACTACCGATTTCAGCCTTTAACGATCATTGCTAGTGGAAAGAAGCAGTAATATTGAAGAGGAGAAAGAATTACAGGCCGACGATATCGAGAAGAACCAGGGGGTTTCGATGCACCACGGAAATGGCAGAGACGTGTTTGAATTCTGGTGGTCAGATCAGTCAGAGCATATCAGACGCATTCAGTAATATTTTCATGAAATTTATCATGACTGAATCAATAAGCTGACTCTATGTTTGCTTATAAATTCAAAATTCGTGTGGAACATGTTCAAAGACATATAACATCACCTCTTATCGGAGAATATATTTATATCATGATTTTTAAGGATTTCTATGCTTTCAAATTTTATGTATAAACATGTTTGAAGATGTTTGGACTTCAATGCATATCATCCCTTGATCAAACTAAAAATACACATTTATTTCTGAAAGCTAAATTGTCATCAAAATCAAAATGGGTGGATTATAATGAGGTCAATCATTTTCTGTTATGTGTATGAAACTGAAGTTGAACAATTCGAAACTTATCAACTAAAAGTCTGTCTTTCTTTCGGTGCATATACTGCAGGCGTATCTTCTTTGAATTTGTGCATAATCACAAAGTTGTTTTTCCTCCACAATATATTACTGCTTCTTTCCACTAGCAATCATCCTTAAAGGCTGAAATCGGTAGTAACCATCATTCGTGAAATCAACTTGAGAAAGCATCGTGTTAAATCAGGTTACGTTCATGCAGAAGACTTCATGTCAAATTGAATGTGACCGAAAATAACACGTCGCCTAAGTGTTCGTATGATCGTAACAATCAAGAGATTAATCAACTAGCACTTTGATCGCTGCCCACTTTGACACTGGCTGATTTCTGCTTCACACTCAACCGATTGACTCATGTGATGACCTTCTAAGTTGAAAGGTAACAGTGGACGTGATTTTCCGGAAGAGATTTACCAATTCACTATTGAGAACACGAAAAGAGAAATATTGTGCATTAGTCGACTGATTGTGTAAAAGTGCGTGATTTGATGATGATGATGATGAATGTGATTGTTGAAATGTATTCAGGTCACTGTGTGCATGTACCAGTTAGCCATGTGAACATCTCCTCGGATGGAAAGCCATTTAGAATTTCGTACGACTTGTTTTCTGTTTCATCTCAATTTGTCAGTTATAGACGACGTCATGTAGACACGCTTGCTTTTGTGATGTCTACTTATGATATCTGAGAAATGATATATGTGATTGGGAAATCTCCATCAAACAAAGAATAGGGAAATTTCATCTCGTCGTTTTGTGCCAGAATGACTTGAAAATTGCGGTTCTGTTCAGCCTATGTTTACGGCATACGAGATTGAATTTGCATGCTTCTTTACGGAAAGGAACTAAGACGGAAATATATTCGACAAATTAGTATGCCTATTCCGATTATTCTATGAATAATTGATATGTTATTTTCATCCATGCCATCGCTAATTTGCTCCGCAAATTCTACATCTCGAGTGGTGCGTTGGTAATAAGACGTTATGTAGGAAATGATGTGAGTTTGGAGATGAGTAATAATGGGTGATTTGGTAGCCAAACTAAATAGTGTCGCTTAGCATGGTTATAGTTGTGATGTGGTGTTGCAGGCGTATATTAGACTTGCAACTCAAGGCAAAATAATAAGTCGCTCTCTTCTGTTCATTTCAAATTACATCAAATAACAAGTCATCGTGATTTGCCTTTCCTACATATTTTAGTGAAATGGTGTCTCAGAATTCAAAAATACACCTCATCCCGATCATCGTTCTGTGTATCCTCAATATGATGAGTATTTCATCTGATGACTTCACGCTCCCAATGAAATTTGGTCCAAATGGTAATTTTTATTTTTTTATATATGTAAATGACTCAGTTGAGTTTTATTTCGCTGTGCCTTACTATGTCAACAAGTGGGCCCGTAAAAATCATGAAGCTTCTCACTGGTGACTGATTGACATCCCGAGTGCCTGTGGGATGGAAAAAATTATGTTTAACCTCGGCTAATTTTACTCAACATGCCGATGATCTGGAGGCGAACGTCCCAGTATCTCATCACGCATTCTCAAATCTAAAAATCAGACTGAGTCTTATCACGTAGAACATCATAGGCGGTTAGTTGCGTTGTCCTAGTTTTGCATTCGACTTAGCTGATTGACGTTACTGTCAATAGGCACTTGAAAAATGATAAGCAATTGGCGGGACGTATCTCGTCTGACACCAGAAATTCTCTATACTGCTAGCAATGTTCTTTTTCATATGTGATAGTGAATTAGCGGAGGAAATTCCATGAGACATCGCGCTGGTGTGGGCAGGAAAATGTAAAACCTCAACCATACGATATTAATCATGGTTTCTGTGTGAAGAGATAAATGCCTGAAATGATCCTGTGAAACGTCTGAATCAGCAAATGAATTGAAAAGTCGCATTCAGCTGGATTAGCGAAGGCCCGCAGACTCTCATCTCCTCCACTCGTACACGCACACACACACACACACAATATCCTCCATGTGAATCACAGACAATCAAGTAATCATTTTCAAGTTTGACTGCTCTTGACTGATGGCCTGATGTGTCGTCTCACTCAGCAGTGTCCATTAAATGTGCTTTAGGCAAATTCACTCCCCCGGAGATACTTGTCGAGCAACAGGATTTCGGTGGTTAACTTCCAGAATTCTTCTTGACTGAAAATGACAGATGTCATGATCATCGTTCAGTGTGAAGTGGCCAAACAATTCTCGTCACAGATTGAACAATTCATAGGATGAATGGAATGGAGAGTGGGTGTGACAATCCGGGTTTATTTGGCGAACCGAATGAAAATGAAAATGTTCAGCGACACTTTGTGAGTTTGATAAGGTAGAATTGTACACTGTCAGGTTACAACAATCGCTTACGTATCACTTAATCTCCGCTTCTACAATGTTTTCAGTCTTGCATGTGTTCGGTCAATTTCTCTTACACGCTGAAAACACAAATGCTTCCATATTTGTTCCCACTTGTGTTATGTGCGACAGAGATGATGGTGAGCGTGGGACATATACGTTGATATGTGAATAGCAAAATCAATGCCTATTTAGTTCTCCCCTTCTTTTCGGAATAAGGGTGACATATTGCGATGAATTTATCACTGCTTTCCTTATGAGCACAAATTTCAGGTCATTATCGACCAAGATTATCTACTTGCATTTTCTATTATACTCAAATATATATTGTAATACTGGTGTAATCACTCTTCAAGAGACTTGGCTCCACGAGTCATATGACGATAATTTAGTCTGCTTAAGTGGGTTCACAATCTACAGACAAGAGCGATGCAGCTCAAAGAAGACGAGAGGTGGTGGTTTTGCCACTTTTATTAATTCCCAGTGGTCTACTGCAAACAACGTCTGCTTCAAATTCGCAAATGACAATATTGACTGTATAACTGTAAAATGTCGACCTAAACACTTATCTAAGTATAGCTTCATTTTTGTCACAAATATTTATATCACACCTTGTTGCAGTCCCTCAAAATTATCTATCTTCGCTGATGGATTCACTATTTTTGCTGCTGCTTCGTTTGGTAACTCCTTATCTATAGTGACTGGCGACTTCAACTCCTGTGACTGCAGTTTTATTACATTGCTGGGCCATGAAAATGTTGTTAATTTCCCAACTCGACAAAATACTTCACTTGATTTAGTATTTATAAATGATTCTGGAATATACGAAGCTCGTAAGAGACTCCTCTCTTGAATTCTGATCATTGTTTTGTACGAGTCTTACCCAAAATTTACGCAACGTTACACAGGAAATCCTTCTCAAACTTGTCTAAGAAAGTTGTTCACAGATATTACTCAAATGAGAACGTACATCATCTTAGAATCATGCTCAGTGACACAAGATGGGATCTGTTTAATGATGATTCACTTGATGACAATATCTCTAATATTACATCCTATCTGAAATTCTGTTTTGAAATCTGCTGTCCAAAAGAAACACTATTTGTCAAATTTGACCGTTTCTCCTCACCTCAACTTAAAAAGCTTCGTAGAGAGAAGGAAAAACCGTATAAGATGAAAGATAAAAGTGGTGTGAACAGAACTAACTTCTTAATTAAGTCTGAAATGCAGAGGTTGAATGTAATATATAACCACAAATTCATATCCTGCAAAAATCCTTCTAATATGTGGAAACTATTTAAGGAAATCACTGGTGGTAAGCAGATAAACAATATTCCATATTCCTTTGATGTATGTGCTCTTAACAAATCTTTTATTTACTCTCCCTTAAATGCCATGCTTCCCAGCATCACTTGTGTTAATAACAACCCCTTTCCAGGTTTTAACACAAATGATGTTCGAAAGTGCCTCAAGTCTCTAAACCCTTCCCAGAGCTCAGGTCCCGATTATATACCTAGTATTATCTTTAAAAAATGTTCTGATATTCTGTGTCACCCTCTCACTGATCTATTTAACAAATCTTTTTCCGATAATATTGTGCCTGCCGTTTGGAAGGACATTAAAGTTGCACCCATACCTAAATCTTCTACTGGAGCATGTGTCAAATTTAGACCCATTGCTATTACCTCTCCTTTTTTGAAAACTATGGAGAAATTACTTTTACTTAGTCTTGCACCTTCGCTTAAATCCTTTAATGACCCTAAGCAATTTGCCTATAAGCACAGTAGAAACACTTTAGATGCAGCTGCCGTCTTATATCATAACATTGCTTCCAGTCTAGATAAGGGGGCTAAATTTGTTCGTTGTGCCTTCCTAGACTATACATCTGCTTTTGACTCGGTCCCTAGGGACATCTTATTAACTAAACTTGCAGCTAGTCAAACAGAATGTTGGGCTGTTAACTGGTTACATTCCTATTTCTCAGAAAGAAAGCAGTACACTGTATATAAAGGGAAGTCTTCCACTTCATTGCCTACTCAAGCTGGTGTCCCTCAAGGCGCTGTCCTTTCTCCTTTTCTTTTTTCTTTCTTCTTACATGACTTGCCTCACTCTGATGAAATAAAATTTGTGAAGTACGCTGATGATTTAACGGTTTCAATGGCTGTTAACTCCCGGCTAGATTGTACCAAAATGAATAGCTTTGTATCAGCAGTCAGCAAATGGTCTGAGTCTAACGGTCTTAAACTGAATCCTTCTTAGTGTCATACTGTTGATTTCAGCTTAAGATGTAAACGACAGTTAAAACAAGTCATCGATTCTCATGACAGCTGTAAAATTGACGACAATGATATAGGAATCAAATCGGAAATTAAGTATCTTGGACTCATTCTCTCTTCTGATCTCTCCTGGTCTTCCCATGTCTTAGCAATCTCCAGTAAAATATTCCGCCTGACATTTAACATTAATAAGTTAAGACACTCGGGTATAACTCAACCCCTCCTCTTACAGTTCATAAACTCTTGCATCCTACCTATTCTTTTTTATTGTTCACCCTTATTCTTCCCTGGTTTGCTTAAAAAAGACTATGTCACAATTCGTAGATTACTGATGAAAATAGTGTCAGGCAAGTATTAACTAACCTTTTTTCGTTTAGTAAATAAACAAGTTCCTCCATCCATCCTTATACACATTCAAGTTTTACTTTTGTTATTTCTATTATATTTATGGTCCTGTTACTTCTCTGTTTTTTAATCTCAGAATTGCAAACACCAACTTATCTCTATGACTGCTGTAATCTTTGTTTTTCCCCTAACCATATCATGTAAAGAGAACATTACATTCAATATTTTTAAAAATGCTAGGATTTCTATACCGCATTGACAATACTGTGTGAAAAAAGCATACGGGAATTGTCACTTGTATTATTATTATAAGCTTGGTTTTATCATTATTATTGTTATTTCCATTTTAAATGCTGCATGTTTTTGACAATACCTCTATTGTAAATGTGGCAAATTTTCTGTGTGATTAATTTTTATTTAAAATTTGAGTAAACTAGATTCAATATTGTGCTTAATGCTGAAAATTCCATTTTGTATCACAAGTACACTATATGCAAGGAAGAAATTCATTATTAATATTAACACTAAAAATTATTTGGTTAATGCGAATGCGCAATTCTACGAAACGCTCTGCTTAATCACTCTTCTTCAGGTTCACTCATGTAGTGTCGTGTTCACACGTCAGCGGGAAATTCGACGAAACAACTGGTCACGTTTCTGTATGTTACATTTTATTTTCATCCACAAGTCAAGAAGATTCAGCTGAATTTTGATTTCATGCTCCATTGTGAACTTGATGTTGACGTTTGTGTGAATGTCAAAATATTCACTTGCTGAATGTCACCGCATTCAGAAAATACAGTATCTCTGACGATTATCTATTGCCTCTAATCTCCTCCATGTCACCCTCAAATCCCTGCGCAACTCGTCATTTCTCATTCGAATTCCGTCAGTGATAGATGAATGAAAGCCTTGCCTTACTCCTGAATTGAGCATCATGAATCACCTGACACTTATCATCGGGATTCAGTTGTTGAATGATTTCGAGGCCTTTTGCTGAAGTTGTTTGTGTTGGTCACCTAGGTAGTTTGCTTAGGCGAACTTCCTCCCAATCATTAGGTCACCCTTCCGCCCATCAAAAGTTTCCACTTGTAGAGTGAGAACTTTGACTTCACTCTCTACATCAGTGCCTCAGAATGAATTCTGTCTCGCACAACAGCATTCCTGGTGGCTCATAAAGCATTCGACTACTGGAACATAATCAAATGACTCGTAAACTCCGACTTCTGGCAGTTGTTGATGCATATGGCGCAACCACCAGCCAGTGTCATAGGCCAGTATGTGCACTCAGTCCCGACCTTGTGGAAATCACTGTTCACAACAGGACGAGGTTGCATAGATTTCCAGTGAGAAGTCCTGACCAGTGGGGTCCACCAGGTCAGGAGTAAGTACAAATAATTACCGATGGTATTGGCTGGGGCAAGTGGAGCTCAGGCCACGAGTTGGTAATGGCTGAATGGTCTTCGATCTATCCTTGCAATCGGAAGGTCTAGGATGAGGACTTCAGTGGGTTCATACTTCTGATGGGTCCCAAACTAGGATGAACTATCTGTCCAGCACCCTGTACTAGTTTTGAATACTTCTCTAAATAATATCATTCTGTGGTCAAGCTTAAAACAAATCAAATGTCTAGAACCTAACTCTAGAGAACTTATATTTTTTTAGTAATAAATACATAAACACAGAACTCAGATTGGAGTCTTATTTTATCTGAAACTACTAATCTTAAATATATGAATATTAATCCGTCTTCGATTTGTAATAAATCTTACAATTCAGAGGAGTTAGAATTCCTGAGCCATTGGATTCCATTCTCGTAATTTAAAGCTGTTTGGTCCAATTCTCCACATAGGGTCATGTACTAGTACTGTCAAGAGTCTCAAAGTGGGACGAAACAGCCTCTATCAATCTTTGATGAAACTTGAAACCAATGAAATCCCTTCAAACTAACACTAACTAAAATACGGTTTCTGATGTGATTTTAATTCTTCTTCACTGATTAATGCCTTGTAACATTTAATGATTTTATGACTGAAAAAGCAAGAAAACGTACTCGAGAGTTGATGAAGATTATCAAGCAAGGACGAAACAGCTATCTAATACTACCTGACGGTTTTCTAGTGATTCTCTAACTGATGTCAGCTTATGACGAAATCCAGTAACCAATCGATGGATTCCGCACAAAAACCATAATCGGATTATTTATATTGACACAGAATGTGCAATAATTGATTATTCAGTGATAGATTGTCTATCACAGAATTTGAAAGTAGTTTCTAAAGTCAGAGAGAAATTAGATGATAGTCAACGACTCACCGACTCAAGTGAAGTGACGGTTCGAAATTGAATATTGTGAAAATGAGGTATTCGAGAAAAGAAGCGAGGTGGTCGACAACGTCGACTTGACAAGTGGGCAGAAGGTCAGAACAAAGCATTGACTAGTAAAATATTATAAAATGACGACTGATAATAGTGAATAATTTGTTCAGTGAATCATACACGATCAAAAACAAACAGTTGACAAGTTTTAAGCACATGCACAGAGTGAGTATGTCATTTTCACATTTCTGTGTATTTAACAGTTGACAAGGGTATCTTTTCATTATAATAAATGTTTTCTTGTATTTCGCAATGGATGAAAAACAAAACGATATTGTCACTTTTACTGACGTTTAGCTATTTAACGCTGCTAATAGCTTTATCAAAGTATTATTAAACCTGAATTAAGGAAATCATGGCATAAATATAACAACGGAAGTCGTCAAAGTAATTCATCGTATCCCACCGAATCTTTCTAATAGAATTCGTATTCATCTATTGCATACAGTTGAGGCGTTAGACATTCAAACTATTAAACCTAAACTAGGCATTCAAAAGAAGTTCGTACAGGCATTATCCCTCCCTTGGCCTATTAGAACATAACCAACTAAAGAATTCTATACCACCTTATTTATATTTTCAACCCCCTTGTTATCATCACTTAATCTTATCTTCCATATAAACGTGTTACAAGGTCTTGCAGATAGAATACGTAGACTTACAACAAAACCAGAGGACCGGCGTAAAGAAATAAACGTCCTATCCAAAATGCTACTCGAAAACAACTACCCTAAAGAATTTATAAAAGATAATATAAAAAAGAGAATAAAGAGAGTAAAACCGGAGAATAACAAGAAGCTAGAATGGAAAAAAACAGTCTCAATACCGTATAAAAATGGTACATCAGAGGCAGTACAAAGAAACCTCAAAAATATCGGCCAACGAACAACGTTTAAACCGACGAATCTAATCAAAAATAAAGTCAATCCACTGAAAGATCTCATAAAAATGATGGATAAAAAACAAATGAATATTTGACATATCTTGTGCTGACTGTCCGACTAAATATGTGGGGCAAACGTCCAGATCACTCAAAATAAGAGTGAATGAACATAAACGCCAAACTAAAGGTCAACCAACAGGGACACAAGCCTACAAAAATCTTGAAAATAATTCATCCATAGCTGCACATGCATGGGACAAAAACCACAATATCGATTGGAACAATGTGTGTATTCTAAAAACTAACATGAACAAATGAAAAGAAAGACTCATAACAGAATCGATATTCATTAAAGTCACATCGGATGCATGTAACAATGGTGACTCAGTACAACTATCAACAACTTGGAATATAATTCTAAATACAAACACATGAATGAACGTGAAATATAACTCTGAACATACACACACACACATAAAACACTAATGAGCAAAATAAATTATAATAATGAACTATATATATGAGTAAAAATCATAAATGTGTTAATAAAACAATTCCAACAATGGTGTGAACACGGGCAGTAACTTTGCTCGGTCATTTGTCTGGTGCCATTTTTTGTTGTTAAGTTGGTGAATTGGTAAAGATGACAAGATCAAGAGCAGATTGTTGGATTTGATCAGTGTGTAAAATTATAAAAGTAGTGTGTGTTTACATAGTGAGGAAATAATCACGAATGTGATAAGCAAGTTCACTATGATAGCACACACTAATTTTATAATTTTACACACTGATCAAATCCAACAATCTACACTTGATTTTGTCATCTTTACCAATTCACCAACTTGACAACCAAAAATGACAATCAAAAATTCAATTCAATAATTAATATGACCCGTTGCACAAGAGATGGCTCTCGTGGCCGAAGTGGTCTAGTGGATAACGCTTTGGCGTTTGAAACTATGGGCACTCGGTTCGAGCCTTGGTGGGAACATCATCACTCACGTAGAAATGCAAGTGCATCCAGATGACGAGTCCCAATTTGTACGAAATACGCATCCTAGATTCCACTGCTAGCCACCATCCACCAATTGTATACGAACGATGATCAAGTTAGTAAACTTTATTTTAATACCATAACAGATGTACTATTGTGCCTTTGATATATAGTTTAGTGATCTTCACTGGTATTCTGTTTCTCAATATGACCTTTTAACTTGACCTATGTCTATTTTCTCACCTCTTAACTCTTTAGAACAACACATTTAAGCGAACAGTATTGTGGTTTCAATTAGATCTCATCGGGCTTAACTCTAATATGTATAAGTTTACAAACAAAATTCAAATATAAACCAATGATAGTGTTTTGTCTATAGGATAATACGATGGTGAATACAAATTGTGCAATCAGTCATAATAGTAGTAACGATAATAATAATAATAATCGTCTTATCAATAATAAGGATGAAAAAGTGAGGCAATCAGTGATAACACGAATGATGAGAAAAACAGTATGATTACACGAACAAACAAATGTTCAGATGGAAGTAGTCGATAAAGGCTAGTAAAAACAAATGAACCGATTAAGTAATGTTAGATTGTAAGGGGAGGAAATGAAACACAAATAAAGTATAATTATATTTCAATAGTTTACACACAATGATAAATTTTGTTATAGGTGATATTTCGAGCAAAGTTACTGCCCGTGTTCACACCACTGTTTGAATTGTTTTATTCACACATTTATGATTTTTACTCATATATATACTATGTATACTATATATATATATATATATATATATATATATACATATTTATACTAGTTTACTTGCCGAACACAGGCCTGGTTAATGTTGGAATTTTGGGTCGTGATCCTAGCAACTCCACATCTGTAAAACAACTAAATCGCTACAGAAACTTCAACGAATAAATATATTAAAAATTCTAAAACCATAAGCAATAGCCTTAATTTTCGCTGGAATCGGGGAAGTGAAATGACGCAGGCTGGTGAAAGCCTTCGGGAAGCCAGTCAGCCGATGTGCCTTCTTTCGATGAAAGCAAAAGTAAGGATGGGTACTTGGAATGTTCGCACAATGTACGAAACTGGAAATGCTGCCCAGATAGCCGCTGAAATGAGAAGGTACTGAATAGAAGTGTTGGGAATCTGCGAAAGCAGATGGAACGGAACTGGAAGGTGCCAACTGCCTACTGCAGAGACAGTAATCTATTCCGGCCACCTAGTGGACAACCATGAGCACACCGAGGGAGTGGCCATCATGATGTCACCAACAGCAACCAAAGCTCTCATGCAGAGGGAACCAATCTCCTCCAGGATAATGACAGCCAGGTTCAACTCAAAAGGAAGGAAAGTTACAGTCATTCAATGTTATGCGCCTACAAACGTCTCAGAACAAGAGAAGAAGGAGGCGTTCTACAGACAACTACAAGCAATAATGGACAACGTCCCAAATGGTGATATCAAAATCCTGATGGGCGACATGAATGCGAAGCTGGGAGGAGACAACACAGGAAGAGAACTCACCATGGGACGTGAGGCCCTCGGCGAAATGAACGACAATGGTGAACTCTTCTCAGACTTCTGCGCCTTCAATGATTTGGTGATTGGTGGCAGTGTGTTCCAACACAAGGATATACACAAGACGACATGGATTTCACCAGATGGAAACACCAAGAATCAAATAGACTTCATCTCAATTTCAAGAAAGTGGAGACGGAGCCTACTGGACACAAGGTCAAGGAGAGGAGCAGATGTGGGTTCAGACCACTATCTAGTAGAAGGGACTTTCAAGGTGAAGCTAAAAGCCTCGAGGATAGCTGGGGATAGGCCACAATGCAAGTTCAACACTCAATTACTGAAGGACACAACCACAAAAGACACCTTCACTGCAACTGTCAGAGCAAAGCAGGAAACACTACGCGACAGCACTGAAGAATCATGCGTGGAAGAACATTGGAAGTCTCTGAAGGCGATTCTCAAAGAAACGTGTTCAACGGTTCTAGGAAGAAAGAAGAGACAAGACAAGGAATGGCTCTCAACGGACACTTGGAAATTAATAGAAGAGAGGAGAACGGTGAAAGGGAAAATGATTCAATGCAAGGACGGACAGGAGAAAGAGACGATGAGCTCAACTTACAAAGCACTGGACAAAGAAGTGAAGAAAAGTGCTAGGAAGGACAAAAGACGATTCTACGACAATCTAGCTACTGAAGCTGAAAAGGCAGCAGGCAAAAGAGACCTGAGGACATTATATCAGATAACCGAATCCCTATTCGGGAAGAGACCAACACAAGTGAAACCCATAAACGACAGCCAAGGGAACCCAATTACCAAGGAAGAAAAACAGATTAAACAATGGGCGGATCACTTCAAAGGACTACTGAACCGACCATCACCTGCAACCCGTCCAGAAATACCAACATCAGCGCGCACACAACTGCATGTTGACACCAATCCTCCAACGAGAGCTGAAGTCTTGAACGCAATCAAGCTTCTGAAAGCTGGAAAAACAGCCGGACCAGATGGAATACCCCCTGAAGCACTGAAAGCGGACCCAGAGACTACACCAGACATGCTGACCCCATTATTGCAAAAGGTCTGGAAGGAGGGAAAGGTGCCTACTGACTGGAGGAAAGGTTACCTCGTGAAACTACCAAAGAAGGGCGACTTACGCCTCACTCTGCAAGAACTGGCGAGGAGTCATGCTCCTGTCGACGCCAAGTAAAATCCTGAGTCGCATCATCCTGGAGAGAATAAAGGACGCACTGGAGACAGAACTCCGACCAGAACAAGCTGGATTCCGGAAAGGCAAATCATGTACTGACCAAATTGCAACTCTTCGCATCATCGTCGAACAAAGCATGGAATGGCAATCAAACCTCTACCTCAACTTTATAGACTTTGAGAAGGCCTTCGACAGCGTTGATCGTGAAGTAGTTTGGAAATTACTCGAGTACTACGGAGTACCCCAAATATTCATCAACCTTATTCAACAGCAGTACGACAACAGCATCTGCCAAGTGATCCACAACGGAAGACTCAGCGAGGCGTTTGGAGTAAACACAGGAGTCAGACAAGGGTTCTTACTATCACCAATGATATTCCTAATTGTGGTGGACTGACTGGATTATGCGTCAGACAGTGGGAAACGAGAAGACAGGAATATCCTGGACCGAGCGACGTGAAGAACCTAGAAGACCTGGATTTCGCGCGTGGATGATTTATGTTTGATGTCACACACAATCGAAGACTTACAAGCGAAAACCGACAAACTGGTCGAAGAAGCAGCAAAGGCAGGACTCCAGGTAAACATAGACAAGACGGAGGTTATGAAAATAACCAACCAACAACAGCAACAACATCCAACGTCAATCACCATCAACGGGAGGGATTTGAAAGAGGTCACTTCATTCACTTATCTAGGGAGTATTGTCTCAACTACAGGAGGAGCGGACGAGGATGTCAAATCGAGCGAGAATCGGGAAGGGCGAGAAACACATTCATCAGCCTGAAATCAATCTGGAAATCTTCGTCACTCAGCATCACCAACAAAATTCAGTCGGATTTTCAATACAAACGTAATTTAGTCAGTTCTTCTATACGGATCAGAAACTTGGCGGGCGGGTCACAAAGAATATTTCCAACAGCCTGTTGCAGACCTTTATTAACAACTGTCTTCGCTGGCTCTATAGTGAAGATCAGATGGCCGGGCCGGAAAGAATCATCAACAAGAAAATATGGGAACAAACAAAGCAAGAACCAATCGCCCAACAAATATGCAGGAGAAAGTGGAGATGGATGGGACACTCGCTGAGGAGACCGCTGGGCGACATCGCGCGCCAAGCCCTCGAGTGGAACCCGAAAGGGAAGTGGCGTGTGGGGCGTCCAAAGTTGATATGGAGGAGATCGTGTGAAAAGGAGTTGAAAAAATATGGATTAACAGGGATGCAGGCGAAAAGTACAGCAGAAGACAGAAAAAAATGGAGACGTGCAGTTGAAGCCCTATGTTCCACTAGGAAACCAAGGGAGCAATAAAAATAATAATACTCATATATATACTTCATTATTATAATTTATTTTGCTCATTCGTGTTTGTGGTGTGTGTGTCTGTTCAGAGTTATATTTCACGTTCATTCATGCGTTTGTATTTAGAATTATATTCCAAGTTGTTGATAGTTGTACTGAGTCACCCTTGTTACATGCATCCGATGTGATTTTAATGAATATCGATTCTGTTATGAGTCTTTCTTTCCATTTGTTCATGTTACATTTTAGAATACACACATTGTTCCAATCGATATTGTGGTTTTTGTCCCATGCATGTGCAGCTATGGATGAATTCTTTTCAAGATTTTTGTAGGCTTGTGTCCCTGTTGGTTGACCTTTAGTTTGGCGTTTATGTTCATTCACTCTTATTTTGAGTGATCTGGACGTTTGCCCCACATATTTAGTCGGACAGTCAGCACAAGATATGTCAAATATTCATTTGTTTTTATCCATCATTTTTATGAGATCTTTCAGTGGATTGACTTTATTTTTGATTAGATTCGTCGGTTTAAACGTTGTTCGTTGGCCGATATTTTTGAGGTTTCTTTGTACTGCCTCTGATGTACCATTTTTATACGGTATTGAGACTGTTTTTTTCCATTCTAGCTTCTTGTTATTCTCCGGTTTTACTCTCTTTTCTCTTTTTTATATTATCTTTTATAAATTCTTTAGGGTAGTTGTTTTCGAGTAGCATTTTGGATAGGACGTTTATTTCTTTACGCCGGTCCTCTGGTTTTGTTGTAAGTCTACGTATTCTATCTGCAAGACCTTGTAACACGTTTATATGGAAGATAAGATTAAGGGATGATAACAAAGGGGTTGAAAATATAAATAAGGTGGTATAGAAGTCTTTAGTTGGTTATGTTCTAATAGGCCAAGGGAGGAATAATGGCTGTACGAACTTCTTTTGAATGCCTAGTCTAGGTTTAATAGTTTGAATGTCTAACGCCTCAACTGTATGCAATAGATGAATACGAATTCTATTAGAAAGATTCGGTGGGATACGATGAATTACTTTGACGACTTCCGTTGTTATATTTATGCCATGATTTCCTTAATTCAGGTTTAATAATACTTTGATAAAGCTATTAGCAGCGTTAAATAGCTAAACGTCAGTAAAAGTGACAATATCGTTTTGTTTTTCATCCATTGCGAAATACAAGAAAACATTTATTATAATGAAAAGATACCCTTGTCAACTGTTAAATACACAGAAATGTGAAAATGACATACTCACTCTGTGCATGTGCTTAAAACTTGTCAACTGTTTGTTTTTGATCGTGTATGATTCACTGAACAAATTATTCACTATTATCAGTCGTCATTTTATAATATTTTACTAGTCAATGCTTTGTTCTGACCTTCTGCCCACTTGTCAAGTCGACGTTGTCGACCACCTCGCTTCTTTTCTCGAATACCTCATTTTCACAATATTCAATTTCGAACCGTCACTTCACTTGAGTCGGTGAGTCGTTGACTATCATCTAATTTCTCTCTGACTTTAGAAACTACTTTCAAATTCTGTGATAGACAATCTATCACTGAATAATCAATTATTGCACATTCTGTGTCAATATAAATAATCCGATTATGGTTTTTGTGCGGAATTCATTGATTGGTTACTGGATTTCGTCATAAGCTGACATCAGTTAGAGAATCACTAGAAAACCGTCAGGTAGTATTAGATAGCTGTTTCGTCCTTGCTTGATAATCTTCATCAACTCTCGAGTACTTTTTCTTGCTTTTTCAGTCATAAAATCATTAAATGTTACAAGGCATTAATCAGTGAAGAAGAATTAAAATCACATCAGAAACCGTATTTTAGTTAGTGTTAGTTTGAAGGGATTTCATTGGTTTCAAGTTTCATCAAAGATTGATAGAGGCTGTTTCGTCCCACTTTGAGACTCTTGACAGTACTAGTACATGACCCTATCTGGAGAATTGGACCAAACAGCTTTAAATTACGAGAATGGAATCCAATGGCTCAGGAATTCTAACTCCTCTGAATTGTAAGATTTATTACAAATCGAAGACGGATTAATATTCATATATTTAAGATTAGTAGTTTCAGATAAAATAAGACTCCAATCTGAGTTCTGTGTTTATGTATTTATTACTAAAAAAATATAAGTTCTCTAGAGTTAGGTTCTAGACATTTGATTTGTTTTAAGCTTGACCACAGAATGATATTATTTAGAGAAGTATTCAAAACTAGTACAGGGTGCTGGACAGATAGTTCATCCTAGTTTGGGACCCATCAGAAGTATGAACCCACTGAAGTCGTCATCCTAGACCTTCCGATTGCAAGGATAGATCGAAGACCATTCAGCCATTACCAACTCGTGGCCTGAGCTCCACTTGCCCCAGCCAATACCATCGGTAATTATTTGTACTTACTCCTGACCTGGTGGACCCCACTGGTCAGGACTTCTCACTGGAAATCTATGCAACCTCGTCCTGTTTTGAACAGTGATTTCCACAAGGTCGGGACTGAGTGCACATACTGGCCTATGACACTGGCTGGTGGTTGCGCCATATGCATCAACAACTGCCAGAAGTCGGAGTTTACGAGTCATTTGATTATGTTCCAGTAGCCGAATGCTTTATGAGCCACCAGGATTGCTGTTGTGCGAGACAGAATTCATTCTGAGGCACTGATGTAGAGAGTGAAGTCAAAGTTCTCACTCTACAAGTGGAAACTTTTGATGGGCGGAAGGGTGACCTAATGATTGGGAGAAAGTTTGCCTAACCAAACTACCTAGGTGACCAACACAAACAACTTCATCAAAAGGCCTCGAAATCATTCAACAACTGAATCCCGATGATAAGTGTCAAGTGATTCATGATGCTCAATTCAGGAGTAAGGCAAGGCTTTCATTCATCTATCACTGACGGAATTCGAATGAGAAATGACGAGTTGCGCAGGGATTTGAGGGTGACATGGAGGAGATTAGAGGCAATAGATAATCGTCAGAGATACTGTATTTTCTGAATGCGGTGACATTCAGCAAGTGGATATTTTGACATTCACGCAAACGTCAACATCAAGTTGACAATGGAGCATGAAATCAAAATTCAGCTGAACTTTCTTGACTTGTGGATGAAAATAAAATGTAACATACAGAAACGTGACCAGTTGTTTCGTCGAATTTCCCGCTGGTGTGTGAACACGACACTACATGAGTGAACCTGAAGAAGAGTGATTAAGCAGAGCGTTTCGTAGAATTGCGCATTCACAGTAACAAAATAGTGTATCATAATGAAAGCAGTGATAAATTCATCGCAATATGTCACCCTTATTCCGAAAAGAAGGGGAGAACTAAATAGGCATTGATTTTGCTATTCACATATCAACGTATATGTCCTACGCTCACCATCATCTCTGTCGCACATAACACAAGTGGGAACAAATATGGAAGCATTTGTGTTTTCAGCGTGTAAGAGAAATTGACCGAACACATGCAAGACTGAAAACATTGTAGAAGCGGAGATTAAGTGATACGTAAGCGATTGTTGTAACCTGACAGTGTACAATTCTACCTTATCAAACTCACAAAGTGTCGCTGAACATTTTCATTTTCATTCGGTTCGCCTACTAAACCCGAGTTGTCACACCCACTCTCCATTCCATGCATCCTATGAATTGTTCAATCTGTGACGAGAATTGTTTGGCCACTTCACACTGAACGATGATCATGACATCAGAACCACTTGAATTTGAATTGCATTTCCTAATACTATTGATATCAGCTAATGTATTCATCACACGCATGATTCGATTCACTCACATGAGACAGTTTCTTCGAAACCAATTCATATACGAATATACCGCACGACAAAGCTCATTGTTGAGAAAATTATCTCCCTTGAGTGACTTGTTTTCAGTTTAATTTGAATTCAGTAAAAATATACTATGGCGTCCATTGAGGTGGATGGGAACTGGCTGTTGTAATTCGAAGTATCTTCTTCTTAATGGGGTAGTGGATCTATTGGGAATGAGACTATTGTTTTGAAAAGTGCCTTCTGTGTGTTTTACGATTGCATATTGAATGTGACAGATGTAGAAGTTTGATGTGTGAATGGATTGGTTGAGAGGTATGACGTATAGGATTAAGCTACCAGTTTGGAAGAGCCTTGTGTCAGTTGCAATGCCACCTCGTTCATGTGATTTTATCACGGTGACAATATGGTTAATCTGTTACTTGTTGAATAAACCAACGAAGCCAGTATGCTTTACTCTTGTTCAGGCTACTGAAGCTTAATCCAGTCAAGTGAACGAACATGATGAATGCATATAAAACGTATAAAGTATAAATATATTTTAATGGTTTCCACACAATGATAAGTTTTGCTATTGGTAATATTTCGAGCAAAATTACTGCCCGTGTTCACACCACTGTTGGAATTGTTTTATTCACACATTTATGATTTGTATTCACATATATAGTTCATTATTATTATTTTGTTCATTCATGTTTTGTGTGTGCATATGTGTGTTCAGAATTATACTCCACATTCATTCATGTGTTTGTATTTAGAATTATATTCCAAGTTGTTGATAGTTGTACTGAGTCACCCTTGTTACATGTATCCGGTGTGACTTTAATGAATATCGATTCTGTTATGAGTCTTTCTTTCCATTTGTTCATGTTACATTTTAGAATACACACATTGTTCCAATCGATATTGTGGTTTTTGTCCCATGCATGTGCAGCTATGGATGAATTATTTTCAAGATTTTTGTAGGCTTGTGTCCCTGTTGGTTGACCTTTAGTTAGGCGTTTATGTTCATTCACTCTTATTTTGAGTGATCTGGACGTTTGCCCCACATATTTAGTTGGACAGTCAGCACAAGATATTTTATAAATCAAATTGTTTTTATCCATCATTTTTATGGGATCTTTTAGTTGATTTATTTTATTTTTGATTAGATTTGTCGGTTTAAAGGTTGTTCGAATGCCTATATTTTTGAGGTTTCTTTGTATTGCCTCTGATGTACCATTTTTATATGGTATTGCGACTGTTTTTCTCCATTCTTCCTTCTTGTTATTCTCCGGTTTTACTCTCTTTATTCTCTTTTTTATATTATCTTTTATAAATTCTCTAGGGTAGTTGTTTTCGAGTAACATTTTGAATAGGACTTTTATTTCTTTACGCTGGTCCCCTGGTGCTGTTGTAAGTCTACGTATTCTATCTGCAAGACCCTGTATTAATCCTCGTTTTACCGAGAGTGGATGAGCTGAGTAATAATCAAGGAATCTTCCAGAATGTGTGGCTTTTCTATATATCGTTGTTTTTATGCTACCATCTGTCATTCTTTGTAGCTTGCAATCTAACATGGGCAGTCCTCCAATTTCATTCTCTAATTCCATAGTAAATTTTATTGAGTCGACGTGTTTGTTTATGTGTGATAAAAGTTTCTCAGTATCGTTTTTTTTCACTATTACTAGCGTGTCGTCTACATATCTCCACCAACATTTTAGTGATGATCTGAATGGTTTAAGGGCATTCTCCTCCCAATAATCCATGAAAATGTCAGCTATAATTGGTGAGATAGGCGATCCCATGGCTACTCCCTCATTTTGTTGGTATATTTTTCCTTCGAATGTGAAATATGTTGTTGTCAGACAGAATTCTACCCCTTTTATTATTTCTTCTACGGATAACTGTGTTCTGTCTTTCAGGCCATTATCTTCATTTAGTTTCTCTTTCAGTGCAATCATGGCCATTTGAATGGGTATTTTCGTATAAAGACTGTTTACATCAAAGCTAACTAGTATTTCTTCCTCCTCTATTTTAGTGGTTTTTATTCGCCTCACTAATTCAAATGAATCTACTATTCTAGCTTTTGAGTTGTCTCTTGTCGGTCTTAGTATTGTCGAGAGAAATCTGGATAGCATATACGTTGGTGTGTTTCTGAAGTCTACAATCGGTCTTATTGGATATCCCTCTTTATGCAATTTTATCTTACCATATATCCTAGGTACATTACAGGATTTTGGCATAATTTCAAACCATTTTGACTTACCGATTACTTCTTTCATTTGTCTAACTACCTTTGCTGTTTCTTTCATTGTTTTGTTGATGATCGTTTCAGCTGATTTAGTCATTATGGTATAGGGTCCAGATTGTAGATGTTCATTCATCTTTTGATTATATGTTGTTTTGTTAAGTAATACTGTTGTGTTTCCTTTGTCTGCTTGAGTAATGACAATGGATTTGTCTGCTTTTATGTCTTGAAGTGCTTTTAGTTCCTCTTTTGTTATATTTGGTTTTTCTGCTTTTTGCTTTTTTAATGTAAGTGCACATTGTGCTCGTACCAGTTCAGCTTTTTGCTTGTCATATCCTTCAAGTGCTGTTTCAATTACAGGTATGATGTCTTCAGGTTTTAATCTTTTGTTGCTGATATTGAAGTTCATCCCTTTCATCAATACACTTTCCTCTGCTTCTGTTAACTTTCTGTCTGACAAGTTTACAATCCAACTGGCTTTAGTTACTTGTCTGTCATTCGGAGTTTTCGCTATCATGAGTTTATTAAATTTTTTGATTTGTTTCTGCTTTGTTTTTTCATAAGTAGTTTCTTTTCGTTTTTGTGCAACTTGTAGTATGCTTTCATACTTTTCTTTTTCGATTACTTCTTTCAATTTTTCTTTTATTTCATTAATATCTTTCCTTATCGTGAATAGCTTTTGTATAATTCCACGTAGGTTTTCTTTGATGCATACTTTTGAGGCATGTGTGAGCGCTGCATTTGCTTTATCAGTAGATATTGGTGATTTTAATTTCATGTAAACAGGAATAATTCCATTTTTAAGGCATCTGATGTTGAAAATTCGATGGTTCATAAATCGAGATTCAGCTTGATATAAATGTGTGAGTTTGTTGGCCAGTCTTTTAATGGGAAGACCGTCAGTTGAATTAATATCAGTAAAAAGTTTGAGCATTGTGGATTAGATCAAATAAAGTATAATTATATTTTAATAGTTTACACACAATGATAAGTTTTGTTATTGGTAATATTTCGAGCAAAATTACTGCCCGTGTTCACACCACTGTTGGAATTGTTTTATTCACACATTTATGATTTGTATTCACATATATAGTTCATTATTATTATTTTGTTCATTCATGTTTTGTGTGTGCATATGTGTGTTCAGAATTATACTCCACATTCATTCATGTGTTTGTGTTTAGAATTATATTCCAAGTTGTTGATAGTTGTACTGAGTCACCCTTGTTACATGTATCCGGTGTGACTTTAATGAATATCGATTCTGTTATGAGTCTTTCTTTCCATTTGTTCATGTTACATTTTAGAATACACACATTGTTCCAATCGATATTGTGGTTTTTGTCCCATGCATGTGCAGCTATGGATGAATTATTTTCAAGATTTTTGTAGGCTTGTGTCCCTGTTGGTTGACCTTTAGTTAGGCGTTTATGTTCATTCACTCTTATTTTGAGTGATCTGGACGTTTGCCCCACATATTTAGTTGGACAGTCAGCACAAGATATTTTATAAATCAAATTGTTTTTATCCATCATTTTTATGGGATCTTTTAGTTGATTTATTTTATTTTTGATTAGATTTGTCGGTTTAAAGGTTGTTCGAATGCCTATATTTTTGAGGTTTCTTTGTATTGCCTCTGATGTACCATTTTTATATGGTATTGCGACTGTTTTTCTCCATTCTTCCTTCTTGTTATTCTCCGGTTTTACTCTCTTTATTCTCTTTTTTATATTATCTTTTATAAATTCTCTAGGGTAGTTGTTTTCGAGTAACATTTTGAATAGGACTTTTATTTCTTTACGCTGGTCCTCTGGTGCTGTTGTAAGTCTACGTATTCTATCTGCAAGACCCTGTATTAATCCTCGTTTTACCGAGAGTGGATGAGCTGAGTAATCATCAAGGAATCTTCCAGAACGTGTGGCTTTTCTATATATCGTTGTTTTTATGCTACCATCTGTCATTCTTTGTAGCTTGCAATCTAACATGGGCAGTCCTCCAATTTCATTCTCTAATTCCATAGTAAATTTTATTGAGTCGACGTGTTTGTTTATGTGTGATAAAAGTTTCTCAGTATCGTTTTTTTTCACTATTACTAGCGTGTCGTCTACATATCTCCACCAACATTTTAGTGATGATCTGAATGGTTTAAGGGCATTCTCCTCCCAATAATCCATGAAAATGTCAGCTATAATTGGTGAGATAGGCGATCCCATGGCTACTCCCTCATTTTGTTGGTATATTTTTCCTTCGAATGTGAAATATGTTGTTGTCAGACAGAATTCTACCCCTTTTATTATTTCTTCTACGGATAACTGTGTTCTGTCTTTCAGGCCATTATCTTCATTTAGTTTCTCTTTCAGTGCAATCATGGCCATTTGAATGGGTATTTTCGTATAAAGACTGTTTACATCAAAGCTAACTAGTATTTCTTCCTCCTCTATTTTAGTGGTTTTTATTCGCCTCACTAATTCAAATGAATCTACTATTCTAGCTTTTGAGTTGTCTCTTGTCGGTCTTAGTATTGTCGAGAGAAATCTGGATAGCATATACGTTGGTGTGTTTCTGAAGTCTACAATCGGTCTTATTGGATATCCCTCTTTATGCAATTTTATCTTACCATATATCCTAGGTACATTACAGGATTTTGGCATAATTTCAAACCATTTTGACTTACCGATTACTTCTTTCATTTGTCTAACTACCTTTGCTGTTTCTTTCATTGTTTTGTTGATGATCGTTTCAGCTGATTTAGTCATTATGGTATAGGGTCCAGATTGTAGATGTTCATTCATCTTTTGATTATATGTTGTTTTGTTAAGTAATACTGTTGTGTTTCCTTTGTCTGCTTGAGTAATGACAATGGATTTGTCTGCTTTTATGTCTTGAAGTGCTTTTAGTTCCTCTTTTGTTATATTTGGTTTTTCTGCTTTTTGCTTTTTTAATGTAAGTGCACATTGTGCTCGTACCAGTTCAGCTTTTTGCTTGTCATATCCTTCAAGTGCTGTTTCAATTACAGGTATGATGTCTTCAGGTTTTAATCTTTTGTTGCTGATATTGAAGTTCATCCCTTTCATCAATACACTTTCCTCTGCTTCTGTTAACTTTCTGTCTGACAAGTTTACAATCCAACTGGCTTTAGTTACTTGTCTGTCATTCGGAGTTTTCGCTATCATGAGTTTATTAAATTTTTTGATTTGTTTCTGCTTTGTTTTTTCATAAGTAGTTTCTTTTCGTTTTTGTGCAACTTGTAGTATGCTTTCATACTTTTCTTTTTCGATTACTTCTTTCAATTTTTCTTTTATTTCATTAATATCTTTCCTTATCGTGAATAGCTTTTGTATAATTCCACGTAGGTTTTCTTTGATGCATACTTTTGAGGCATGTGTGAGCGCTGCATTTGCTTTATCAGTAGATATTGGTGATTTTAATTTCATGTATACAGGAATAATTCCATTTTTAAGGCATCTGATGTTGAAAATTCGATGGTTCATAAATCGAGATTCAGCTTGATATAAATGTGTGAGTTTGTTGGCCAGTCTTTTAATGGGAAGACCGTCAGTTGAATTAATATCAGTAAAAAGTTTGAGCATTGTGGATTAGATCAAATAAAGTATAATTATATTTTAATAGTTTACACACAATGATAAGTTTTGTTATTGGTAATATTTCGAGCAAAATTACTGCCCGTGTTCACACCACTGTTGGAATTGTTTTATTCACACATTTATGATTTGTATTCACATATATAGTTCATTATTATTATTTTGTTCATTCATGTTTTGTGTGTGCATATGTGTGTTCAGAATTATACTCCACATTCATTCATGTGTTTGTGTTTAGAATTATATTCCAAGTTGTTGATAGTTGTACTGAGTCACCCTTGTTACATGTATCCGGTGTGACTTTAATGAATATCGATTCTGTTATGAGTCTTTCTTTCCATTTGTTCATGTTACATTTTAGAATACACACATTGTTCCAATCGATATTGTGGTTTTTGTCCCATGCATGTGCAGCTATGGATGAATTATTTTCAAGATTTTTGTAGGCTTGTGTCCCTGTTGGTTGACCTTTAGTTAGGCGTTTATGTTCATTCACTCTTATTTTGAGTGATCTGGACGTTTGCCCCACATATTTAGTTGGACAGTCAGCACGAGATATTTTATAAATCAAATTGTTTTTATCCATCAATTTTATGGGATATTTTAGTTGATTTATTTTATTTTTGATTAGATTTGTCGGTTTAAAGGTTGTTCGAATGCCTATATTTTTGAGGTTTCTTTGTATTGCCTCTGATGTACCATTTTTATATGGTATTGCGACTGTTTTTCTCCATTCTTCCTTCTTGTTATTCTCCGGTTTTACTCTCTTTATTCTCTTTTTTATATTATCTTTTATAAATTCTCTAGGGTAGTTGTTTTCGAGTAACATTTTGAATAGGACTTTTATTTCTTTACGCTGGTCCTCTGGTGCTGTTGTAAGTCTACGTATTCTATCTGCAAGACCCTGTATTAATCCTCGTTTTACCGAGAGTGGATGAGCTGAGTAATCATCAAGGAATCTTCCAGAACGTGTGGCTTTTCTATATATCGTTGTTTTTATGCTACCATCTGTCATTCTTTGTAGCTTGCAATCTAACATGGGCAGTCCTCCAATTTCATTCTCTAATTCCATAGTAAATTTTATTGAGTCGACGTGTTTGTTTATGTGTGATAAAAGTTTCTCAGTATCGTTTTTTTTCACTATTACTAGCGTGTCGTCTACATATCTCCACCAACATTTTAGTGATGATCTGAATGGTTTAAGGGCATTCTCCTCCCAATAATCCATGAAAATGTCAGCTATAATTGGTGAGATAGGCGATCCCATGGCTACTCCCTCATTTTGTTGGTATATTTTTCCTTCGAATGTGAAATATGTTGTTGTCAGACAGAATTCTACCCCTTTTATTATTTCTTCTACGGATAACTGTGTTCTGTCTTTCAGGCCATTATCTTCATTTAGTTTCTCTTTCAGTGCAATCATGGCCATTTGAGTGGGTATTTTGGAGGTTATTCTGCCGCTTCCACTATCATAATAATAACCTTTTGGCTTTCTACCCACCCATTTCTAATTTGCTTCTTTGATCATAATAACCACTAATATGACATGCAGCATTTAAAATGGAAATAACAATAATAATGATAAAACCATGCTTATAATAATGGTACAATTGACAATTCCCGTATGCTTTTTTCACACAGTATTTTCAATGCGGTATAGAAATCCAAGCATTTTAAAAAATATTGAATGTATTGTTCCCTTTACATGACATGGTTAGGGAAAAAACAAAGATTACTGCAGTCATAGAGATAAGTTGGTGTTTGCGATTCTGAGAGTAAAAAACAGAGAAGTAACAGGACCATAAATATAATAGAAATAACAAAAGTAAACATTGAAGGTATATAAGGATGGATAGAGGAAATTGTTTATTTACTAGACAAAAAAAGATTAGTTAATTCTTGCCTGACACTATTTTCATCATATAAAATACGTGCCAAGTATGGTATCATAGAATTTTTATAGTTAGACGTGGGAGTATACAATTTTCTGAAGTTACTCCTTGTTCTACCCGAGGAGATGCAAGGTGGAAGCTGAGCGTAAAGTGGATGCTCCAAGTCAGACAAAATCCCTCTAGCAAATTTATCGCACGAAGTCAAGTGCCTATCGACAACGACGTTAACTATGTGGTCCACTGGGACACCACTCACCCTATTGACAATCTTCAGTATTCTACGAATTGTGACATAGTCTTTTTTAAGCAAACCAGGGAAGAATAAGGGTGAACAATAAAAAAGAATAGGTAGGATGCAAGAGTTTATGAACTGTAAGAGGAGGGGTTGAGTTATACCCGAGTGTCCTAACTTATTAATGTTAAATGTCTGGCGGAATATTTTACTGGAGATTGCTAAGACATGGGAAGACCAGGAGAGATCAGAAGAGAGAATGAGTCCAAGATACTTAATTTCTGATTTGATTCCTATATGGTTGTCGTCAATTTTACAGCTGTCATGAGAATCGATGACTTGTTTTAACTGTCGTTTACATCTTAAGCTGAAATCAACAGTATGACACTAAGAAGGATTCAGTTTAAGACCGTTAGACTCAGACCATTTGCTGACTGCTGATACAAAGCTATTCATTTTGGTACAATCTAGCCGGGAGTTAACAGCCATTGAAACCGTTAAATCATCAGCGTACTTCACAAATTTTATTTCATCAGAGTGAGGCAAGTCATGTAAGAAGAAAGAAAAAAGAAAAGGAGAAAGGACAGCGCCTTGAGGGACACCAGCTTGAGTAGGCAATGAAGTGGAAGACTTCCCTTTATATACAGTGTACTGCTTTCTTTCTGAGAAATAGGAATGTAACCAGTTAACAGCCCAACATTCTGTTTGACTAGCTGCAAGTTTAGTTAATAAGATGTCCCTAGGGACCGAGTCAAAAGCAGATGTATAGTCTAGGAAGGCACAACGAACAAATTTAGCCCCCTTATCTAGACTGGAAGCAATGTTATGATATAAGACGGCAGCTGCATCTAAAGTGTTTCTACTGTGCTTATAGGCAAATTGCTTAGGGTCATTAAAGGATTTAAGCGAAGGTGCAAGACTAAGTAAAAGTAATTTCTCCATAGTTTTCAAAAAAGGAGAGGTAATAGCAATGGGTCTAAATTTGACACATGCTCCAGTAGAAGATTTAGGTATGGGTGCAACTTTAATGTCCTTCCAAACGGCAGGCACAATATTATCGGAAAAAGATTTGTTAAATAGATCAGTGAGAGGGTGACACAGAATATCAGAACATTTTTTAAAGATAATACTAGGTATATAATCGGGACCTGAGCTCTGGGAAGGGTTTGGAGACTTGAGGCACTTTCGAACATCATTTGTGTTAAAACCTGGAAAGGGGCTGTTATTAACACAAGTGATGCTGGGAAGCATGGCATTTAAGGGAGAGTAAATAAAAGATTTGTTAAGAGCACATACATCAAAGGAATATGGAATATTGTTTATCTGCTTACCACCAGTGATTTCCTTAAATAGTTTCCACATATTAGAAGGATTTTTGCAGGATATGAATTTGTGGTTATATATTACATTCAACCTCTGCATTTCAGACTTAATTAAGAAGTTAGTTCTGTTCACACCACTTTTATCTTTCATCTTATACGGTTTTTCCTTCTCTCTACGAAGCTTTTTAAGTTGAGGTGAGGAGAAACGGTCAAATTTGACAAATAGTGTTTCTTTTGGACAGCAGATTTCAAAACAGAATTTCAGATAGGATGTAATATTAGAGATATTGTCATCAAGTGAATCATCATTAAACAGATCCCATCTTGTGTCACTGAGCATGATTCTAAGATGATGTACGTTCTCATTTGAGTAATATCTGTGAACAACTTTCTTGGACAAGTTTAAGAAGGATTTCCTGTGTAACGTTGCGTAAATTTTTGGCAGGACTCGTACAAAACAATGATCAGAATTCAAGAGAGGAGTCTCTTACGAGCTTCGTATATTCCAGAATCATTTATAAATACTAAATCAAGTGAAGTATTTTGTCGAGTTGGGAAATTAACAACATTTTCATGGCCCAGCAATGTAATAAAACTGCAGTCACAGGAGTTGAAGTCGCCAGTCACTATAGATAAGGAGTTACCAAACGAAGCAGCAGCAAAAATAGTGAATCCATCAGCGAAGATAGATAATTTTGAGGGACTGCAACAAGGTGTGATATAGATATATGTGACAAAAATGAAGCTATACTGAGATAAGTGTTTAGGTCGACATTTGACAGTTATACAATCAATATTGTCATTTGTGAATTTGAAGCAGACGTTGTTGGCAGTAGACCACTGAGAATTAATAAAAGTGGCAAAACCACCACCACTCTTCTTCTTTGAGCTGTATCGGTCTTGTCTGTAATTTGTGAAACCACATAAGAAGACTAAATTATCGTCATATGAGTCGTGGAACCAAGTTTCTTGAAATGTTTTACGCCAGTATTACAATATATATTTGAGTATAATAGAGAATACAAGTAGATAAACTTGGTCGATAATGACATGAAATTTGTGCTCATAATGAAAGCAGTGATAAATTCATCGCAATATGTCACCCTTATTCCGAAAAGAAGGGGAGAACTAAATAGGCATTGATTTTGCTATTCACATATCAACGTATATGTCCTACGCTCACCATCATCTCTGTCGCACATAACACAAGTGGGAACAAATATGGAAGCATTTGTGTTTTCAGCGTGTAAGAGAAATTGACCGAACACATGCAAGACTGAAAACATTGTAGAAGCGGAGATTAAGTGATACGTAAGCGATTGTTGTAACCTGACAGTGTACAATTCTACCTTATCAAACTCACAAAGTGTCGCTGAACATTTTCATTTTCATTCGGTTCGCCTACTAAACCCGAGTTGTCACACCCACTCTCCATTCCATGCATCCTATGAATTGCTCAATCTGTGACGAGAATTGTTTGGCCACTTCACACTGAACGATGACATCAGAACCACTTGAATTTGAATTGCATTTCCTAATACTATTGATATCAGCTAATGTATTCATCACACGCATGATTCGATTCACTCACATGAGACAGTTTCTTCGAAACCAATTCATATACGAATATACCGCACGACAAAGCTCATTGTTGAGAAAATTATCTCCCTTGAGTGACTTGTTTTCAGTTTAATTTGAATTCAGTAAAAATATACTCTGGCGTCCATTGAGGTGGATGGGAACTGGCTGTTGTAATTCGAAGTATCTTCTTCTTAATGGGGTAGTGGATCTATTGGGAATGAGACTATTGTTTTGAAAAGTGCCTTCTTGTGTGTTTTACGATTGCATATTGAATGTGACCGATGTAGAAGTTTGATGTGTGAATGGATTGTTTGAGAGATATGACGTGTAGGATTAAGCTACCAGTTTGGAAGAGCCATGTGTCAGTTGCAATGCCACCTCGTTCATGTGATTTTATCACGGTGACAATATGGTTAATCTAGTACGTGTTGAATAAACCAACGAAAGCAGTATGCTTTCGTCTTGTTCAGGCTACTGAAGCTTGATCCAGTCAAGTGAAGGAACCTGATGAATGCATATAAAAGGAATTTATTCGGCCACAGTATGAAGTATTCCAAGGCAATATCTGTGGCATCATTTCTCTCTCACCCATTGACTACCACAACAACTGCTACTATTACTACTTGTGTTGAGTCACTAAATTCTGTGATTACGTCATCGTGTAACAACAAATTACTCTGCTAATTTGCCATCAATATTTTCTTCCAAGTCATGTCAACACACTATCAACAGTGTAAATATGTACATCCATGTTGTGGGTGTTAGCATAATTTTGTTCTGTATGCATGTGAAATAACTGTCCACATGGCAAATAATGAATAATATTTATATATGCTGAGATGAAAGTACACATATACTAGCAGCACGTTATTTAATAGGCGTTACGTAATCTTTAGTGGATATTAAAAATTATATTTCTAAAGCTGATAAGGTGACTGAAAAGAGTGGTTGTGAGAGGTGGAGTTGGAATGGAGGAGTTGAAGTAGTACGAGAAGGTCAGGGGTTATTATTATTTCTTATGTGAATATGTAACTCAGTATTATCTAATTGGTAATGGTGAAAGCTGAAATGGGGTGGTGATATCATCGATCCATATTATTATTTGTGCTCATTTGCGTATGATTGTGTCGATGGATCTTTGGTTTCTTAGACCGTAAGAGAATAATTTGAAATATTGATCAACAGTGGGAGAAAAGGTGGAAATGAAGACATAAATACTCATCAGAATCAGATTTCTTATCTACAGAGATCGATTACGGATTGTGTAGTAGACTGTGGTGCATTTCTCGAATCTAATACAGTTGTGTAGTGGTGATGCTAGTTGCATTGTCTTAAGCAGTGGTGTTTATCCTGCACAGAAGCTGTTCAATCGATGACACTGTCATTTTCAGTCCAGAAGAATTCTGGAATTTAATCACCGAAATCCTGTTGCTCGACAAGTAACTCCGGAGGAGTGAATTTGCCTATATTGCAACATTGTGACATATTGCGATGAATTTATCACTGCTTTCCTTATGATACACTATTTTGTTACTGTGAGTGCGCAATTCTACGAAACGCTCTGCTTAATAGCTCTTCTTCAAGGTCATTCATGTAGTGTCGTGTTCACACACCAGCGGGAAATTCGACGAAACAACTGGTCACGTTTCTGTATGTTTTATTTTATTTTCAAAATAAAGTAATTGCAAAATCTATTTTTCTTTGTAAAGTATTCATAATGAAAAATGCGAGTAGTCGGATTTAACCAAACGTCATCACAACAGCAAGCGACTCTACATGACGCCGTCTATAACTGACAAATTGAGATGAAACAGACAACAAGTCGTACGAAATTCTAAATGGTTTACCATCCGAGGAGATGCACATATGGCAAACTGGTACATGCACACATTGACCTGAATACATTTCAACAATCACATTTATCATCATCATCAAATCAAGCACTCTTAAACAATCAGTAGACTAATACACAATATTTCACTTTTCGTGTTCTCAAAGGTGGATTAATAAATCTCTTCCGCAAAATCACGTCGACTGGTACCTTTCAACTTAGAAGGTCGTCACATGAGTCAATCGGTTGAGTGTGAAGCTGCAATCAGCCAGTGTCAAAGTGGACAGTGATCAAAGTGCTAGTTGATTGATCTCTTGATTGTGATGATGATACGAACACTTAGGCGACGTGTCA
This sequence comes from Trichobilharzia regenti, assembly GCA_944472135.2. Taxonomy (NCBI): domain Eukaryota; kingdom Metazoa; phylum Platyhelminthes; class Trematoda; order Strigeidida; family Schistosomatidae; genus Trichobilharzia; species Trichobilharzia regenti. Next base: position 108,912,555 of record OX235264.1, on the reverse strand, counting down.
GACCTAGTCAAAATTAAAGTATTATTACTCCACCGGTTGTGAAGAGAATCAATTACATCATAATTGTTGAGGCTTTTATACACGCTCATATTTTATGTGAAATTTTGTTGTGTAGATGCCTGTGAATAGATTATGCAGGATTCTCCGGTAAATCATCCATTATACGAGTGCACTCACACCCACCTCTATATGAATTCTTGCAGCTTACACTGATATATTTAGCGTACCATCCAGGTTATGCATACGGAAGTCATGTCATGAGCCTGACAACTTCATGACACTGTTCAGTAGTGATTGAAGGCTTCTCGATACGCCTATCAGATTTCAGGTGTCTGTCTGGAAACGTCTCCACGTGTTAGATATTTAAGCGGCTGTATAATGATCAATTTATGACACAGCTTCCGTGCAAAGTTTGGCTTGTGCAAGTTGGTATGTAATAAACTCACAACTTTGACTTTTGTGTGTTCTGCTATATCATATCGAAGACTGAGTATCGCATCAAGAAACGCAGTTCCATCAGCTTGCTTCACACATCCACCAGAAGCTGTTTTCAGAGTCTACATGGTGAATACAGAGTTGCCATTAACACTCAGTTGAAAATAAGAGAATCGGGGAACGTACAATTCAACAAATAAAGTGGAGGTAATAAAAATGAAAAGCGGCCCAATCACAAGGCATCCGATGAGTTATATCGCCAGCGCCCAATGATAACTTAGTGGAGATCATAGGTGGAAGAGATGAGAAACTATGAGCATTCGTGGCGCCAGCTAATGAGGACTGAACAAGGTGGAAAAAATTGAATACGTGATGCCTCACTTGGAACTCATGATATGAACATGGTATAAATGATGATAATGACAAATAACAAATACCATTCGCAGTTCATATGACTTGACATAATCTAGTTGGAGTTGATGAAAACTAAGTTGACACTGCACTCTTTATTTTTACTATAGATAAATTCTGATTTTAAACGTTCACAGATATTGAAAACAGGTGACCAATACTGTCCATCATTTTCCATGTCTTTCTCTGTTGATATCATCCCGCGATCAAACTGAGAATACTCATAAATTAATGAAAACTAACTCGTCAAAAATAAATCAAAATCGCTTGATAATTATGAGGTTTCTCATTTTCTGTAATGTGTGTGTGTGGAATTGGAGGTGACCAATTCGAATCTGAGGAACAAAAGTGTGTCTTTCTTTCCTTCCCAAATCGTTCGATTTTAGTTTGATTTTTGAGCCGATATGCCTACGATTAAATGAACTGTGTGAAATTGTTTACTAGTAATCCTGCAGGTGCGTATCAGCAGATACCTCTCATGAAACTGAGCTCCGAGTTTCGATCCCCTGCCTATGCATACCTCATATCTACGGATGGTCTGCAACATTTGGGCTACCGATATCCATACTGCAGTGCGGAATCAAGCTGTAATAAAAAAAAATATTTCAATTCTTGCAGCTTACAGTGATATATTTAGCCTTCCAAGCAAGTTTTCCATACAGAAGTGTTATGTACTCGTCGACTAAATTATTGTTATGGACTGGTCGAGAAACTTATAGTCCTGACGAAAGAAGGCGAAAATCAGAAGACCACTAGGTTTGCGATGATACTTCTATTTTCCAAACACGAGGAGAATGCAAAAGTGGTATGACACCAAAAGTGGTAAGTAAGTGTAAGTCACAAGATTGTGATAACGAAATATATATATATATATATATATAAATATGAATGTTCAGACAAGGGTGTGAACAATCATTAGACAGTCTTAACATGAATAGCCAATTATAATGAAGTATCGATCCATATATACATAGCGAAATATATCAGACATGTCAACAACCACACATATAATATTGATATATGTCACTAAGCAACGGACTGTCGACAAACACTCATATTATATATAATATAAGGGGAATATACATTGTTAAAGGAGACAAGTTCATACAAGTGAAATGGTCACAGACTAAGCGAGCAAACAGAAAGAGAGACCAACATACACATACACACATGAATATATATATGTGGATACATATCACCTCCCCTTTTGAGAAGATGGATGATTAGTAGGATGTTTACCTGGGGGTTTATCTGGAACCTTTGAGCTTGTTGTTGACGTCTGTCGCTTCGTCTGCGTGTTGGGTTTGCGGCTTCGGCTTCGTCCGGAATTGTCTGACATTTTATGCTTCTTGACTGCATTGCATAGCGAATTTAGTGGGACATCAGCCAGATGCAAACGATCGAACCAATCAAGTCCCAAAAGATTTAAATCACTCTTGGTGACGTAGCAAATTCCTGTGAATTTGGTATTGCGGAAGGAAACGGAACATTTGAGTTCACCAATATGTTTCAGCTGCCCACCACAGGCGCTGACAGCAGTCTGAGAAGTATTTGCGATTGGTGGTCTGCCAATATTATTCCAAATTTTCTCTGATATAACAGTAATATCAGAGGCGGTATCTAGCTGCAGACGTGTATCATGACCATTCATCTGAAGATCAATATATTTCCGCATACCTGGTGTTGTGACTTGACAGGTTGCGCGTAGACTCAATGATCTTGGAGATTAAGGACCAACAGTTTGTCGAGCTTTTGCTGGATTTTGACATCTGGGTTTGCGTGGCTGACAAAAACCATTTTTATGACAGACGATGTTGCACTCGCTGCAACGATGATTTTTGTATGGGCAAGACTTTACAAAGTGCCACGCGCCACAATGCCAGCATGGTGATGGTGGGGTCTTCTTTGCCGTATTTTGTGAAGTTGGACGAGTATGTGTAGATTTCCGCGGAACATTAGAAGAAGTAGGTGGGTCACGACTGGATGATGAAGAGAGATTTTTGCTCTTTCGTAATGCATGAATATCAGAGCTTCTCGAAGGTGTTGATTCGACCAGGTGTGTGTCTTTCTGCAGATTAATCAGCCGTTGATACTCATCAGCTATGTCATGTAATGTTAACTTGGGATTTTGTTCTAGCTGATTGAGCAGTCGAGTTCGGATATCTGTGAAACGAGGAGATTGAAGACTGCATATGAGAACCAAGGCTTTGAACTGATCATCTGTTAAGGACCTGAGTCGAAATCTCTCACATTCTCGGTTGACCGTGCCAACGTGAGTAAGAAAATCATCATTTTCATTCATTGTCAGCTTGAGGCAACGATAACGTATGCTGAATAATGAGGAGTGGTCTCCAAAATGTTCACGAAGCAGCTTCATTGTATCATCGAAACACTTGTCACGTGGTTTCTGTGGTAAAATTAGGTTGCAGTAGCGTTCATATTCTGCGGGACCCAATTTACGTAATAACAATCGCACCTACCAGGCATCGTCTTGTGAGGCGAGATCAACAGTGAATAAATCCTCATAACGTTGATACCATGTGTCAAAAGTGACATTAGCCACTGGGTCATAATTGAACTGTGAGATACTGTTCACAATGCCGTCGACAGATGGTAGCATGGTATGGTTCGGATTGCTTGAAGGTGAAGCTGGACCAGTCTGTTGGTTGACCGACATTTCCATTAATTTCATTTGTTGTTCAAATACTAATACCAATTTAGAATGATCCATAGTTTTCCCCGTCGCCAAATTGTTATGAAATCGTCGACTAAATTATTGTTATGGACTGGTCGAGAAACTTATAGTCCTGACGAAAGAAGGCGAAAATCAGAAGACCACTAGGTTTGCGATGATACTTCTATTTTCCAAACACGAGGAGAATGCAAAAGTGGTATGACACCAAAAGTGGTAAGTAAGTGTAAGTCACAAGATTGTGATAACGAAATATATATATATATATATATATATATATATATAAATATGAATGTTCAGACAAGGGTGTGAACAATCATTAGACAGTCTTAACATGAATAGCCAATTATAATGAAGTATCGATCCATATATACATAGCGAAATATATCAGACATGTCAACAACCACACATATAATATTGATATATGTCACCAAGCAACGGACTGTCAACAAACACTCATATTATATATAATATAAGGGGAATATACATTGTTAAAGGAGACAAGTTCATACAAGTGAAAAGGTCACAGACTAAGCGAGCAAACAGGAAAAGGGACCAACAAACACACACACATAAATATAAATATATGGATATATATGAGGAAGTCATGTCATGATCCTGAAAACTTCATGACACTGTTCAGTAGTGATTGAAGGCTTCTCGATACGCCTATCAGATTTCAGGTGTCTGTCTGGAAACGTCTCCACGTGTTAGATATTTAAGCGGCTGTATAATGATCAATTTATGACACAGCTTCCGTGCAAAGTTTGGCTTGTGCAAGTTGGTATGTAATAAACTCACAACTTTGACTTTTGTGTGTTCTGCTATATCATATCGAAGACTGAGTATCGCATCAAGAAACGCAGTTCCATCAGCCTGCTTCACACATCCACCAGAAGCTGTTTTCAGAGTCTACATAGTGAATACAGAGTTGCCATTAACACTCAGTTGAAAATAAGAGAATCGGGGAACGTACAATTCAACAAATAAAGTGGAGGTAATAAAAATGAAAAGCGGCCCAATCACAAGGCATCCGATGAGTTATATCGCCAGCGCCCAATGATAACTTAGTGGAGATCGTAGGTGGAAGAGATGAGAAACTATGAGCATTCGTGGCGCCAGCTAATGAGGACTGAACAAGGTGGAAAAAATTGAATACGTGATGCCTCACTTGGAACTCATGATATCAACATTGTATAAATGATGATAATGACAAATAACAAATACCATTCGCAGTTCATATGACTTGACATAATCTAGTTGGAGTTGATGAAAACTAAGTTGATACTGCACTCTTTATTTTTACTATAGATAAATTCTGATTTTAAACGTTCACAGATATTGAAAACAGGTGACCAATACTGTCCATCATTTTCCATGTCTTTCTCTATTGATATCATCCCGCGATCAAACTGAGAATACTCATAAATTAATGAAAACTAACTCGTCAAAAATAAATCAAAATCGCTTGATAATTATGAGGTTTCTCATTTTCTGTAATGTGTGTGTGTGGAATTGGAGGTGACCAATTCGAATCTGAGGAACAAAAGTGTGTCTTTCTTTCCTTCCCAAATCGTTCGATTTTAGTTTGATTTTTGAGCCGATATGCCTACGATTAAATGAACTGTGTGAAATTGTTTACTAGTAATCCTGCAGGTGCGTGTCAGCAGATACCTCTCATGCAACAGAGCAATCACACTGACAATTTCACCAGAAAAGTACGAAATGTTGAAGGAATGGAATTTTGTGTAGTGAAAATCTACTCACATGCATTTTGTACATTTGTGAGGTGCCATTGACAATGGAGTCACTCAACGAAATCAAGAACTAACACAGGTGAATGTCAATAGACTCATTGAAATAATTAGTTATTTCTCGCTTTGAAAGGCTGTCTGTGAGTGTAAAGTCGTTCATTCACCATTCGAGTGGTGGCGCATAACCACTCTCAGTCTCTCACCTTTTGTGTTATCAATCAATATATTGTGTTGTTCGTTTGACTGGTGAGTAGAAATTGGAATTCGACTAGAAGGCTAGATTTTGATTGTATTTTCTGGGTTCCTATTCAGCTGGCTACTTGGTTAACTGTATTTGCGTTCTCTGTCTAATACCATGGCTTGTTCAGCTTTCTTTGCATCAGGTTTGCGCGAGTCTCGGACACCTGTGGTGGCTGTTTTCTTTCTATTGAGCATCACACTGAGATATCTATGGCTTATGTAAAAAGAATGGAGTTCGACTCCTGGTGGGCCTGCAGTCTGGCCTCACGTTGAGTTCACTGCAGATGCTTTCACAACACGAGATTGGAGATTTGTGTCAGTTCTTCATGTGTGTGAACACTACGTAAGCGTCAGTGTGAGTGTCAGTATGAGTGTTAGTGTCCGTGCATAGTGCATCAGATAAATCGGTCGAGATTCAATGATATTCTCACACATATTCGAATTATACTCAGTCATGACAAATAACATCAATACCGAAACATTCCTCGAGTACGTAGAGGGAAGAATTGATGAATGCAAACTGATATATGGTGAAGCCACAGCCAATGAAGCCATTCACTCACAAACGAATAACTTGATCATGTTTTTTCACGTAGACAATCGGAATTATTTTTGTTGAGTAGTCTGACTGTCATAATAAGAATAAGAAAATGTCACTCGAAGTGAGTCTCTTCATTCGAATCGACCGAATCGATCCTAACTGCTGAAATAATTACACACGAATTTTCAGGAATTCGTTGTCTCCGCTGTACGATCTTGTCGCTTGTGTAGTGAGCGAATTCACCTCAGTAGTGCTGAATATATTGTGGTGAGTAGTGGCTGCAAGCTAAAATCCTAGACAAGAATTTACGTCAGTGCTTGCGTCCAGAATCAGTGCCGCGAGAAAAAAATAATAGAGAGTCTAATTAGTGCGCTTCAAAATTCAGTCACTCACAATTCATACAATGGGAAAATGATTGTCCTATAAATGTCATTCGTTTCTCAATCAATTTTGATGTTCTTTGCACAAGTTGAGTTTAAGGGATTGATTTGTACTTGAAGTTGGTTCATGGAGTGATATCAATCAGAAAACAGTTGAATAGCATTTGAGAATACTGTACAGCGAGTTGGTCATCTAGGTTTTCGACTGCCTGTTAGGCTTCAATGCCTCTTGTTTCCTCACCAACTAAGCGGACCGAAATGTTTAGCCTCTTTTCACGTGTTGGTGCCTTCCAGTGAGTATTCCACAACGAGGTGTGGTGATGAATGTGAAGTTATTGAGATGTATTGAGTTTCATGTCCCGTCTGTCTGATGTGTTAGTGTGTGTTGCTGTTCTGAATGCAGTCATCCACAGGAAGACCCGGATTATGAAATGCATCAACTTTCGTACAACGAGCATCAAGCACATCGTCTATTACCAAGCTGGTTTACATCCACGTACGTACTTCTTGTAACAGTTTTTTGATATGATAAGATAAGATATGATAAGCTTTATTCCATATCAGCACTTGTGATACAGAATGGAATTCTCAGCATTTTACTACAATATTGCATCCAGTTAGTACATTAACGATAAATATATTTCTACATAGATTAAGGTTATCTCAGTCAGTTTTGACAACAACATATTAGCATGTCGGTAGCAAAGCCAAATTTAAACAGAGCATTGAAGGTGTTAGAAAAGTAGATACTACTAGCATATTTACTGGCGTAAGCGATAGCAAAATGGTCGAGGTATACATAGTGTGAAAGAACGAACAAGAATGTTTCCAGTAGAGTTTGCAAGGAAAAGAGAAACAAAACAACACATAGCAAAAAAGGTAGAGAGAAAACGTTGTACCTGTAAATGATGTGAATTGGAAAGACGAGATCCATTTGTTCTACTGACTATTTAATAAGTTAAAGGTTTCACGCATAATGCTTCCTTTATCCCACAGAACACGAGCTAGGTAGGGTATGGATGGGTTTTTGTACTTGCTAGTGCGGGCATATAGTTTCCTATATGATATAATGAATTTTTCCGTGTGATATACATTTTCTAACGCACATCATATATCTGCCCAGATAGAAACAGTAATCTGAGCAATGATCTACAGTTTCGATTCTGTTTCTTGATATCGTCACTGTATTTTGTATTGGCCTTTTCTGGAATCAAGTTAAATCAAATTATAACTGAATTGATGATTGTCACACAAGCAAAGACAAACAGATTCAGTCGAATTCTGATTGGTCCCTAGAAGTGACCAATGAACGGAATGGTGTCGTGTGTTAGTGGTATAAATAGTCCTACAAAATATTCTGTCAGTGTTGAGTTAGTTAGTGACTATTCAGTACACATTTCAGGTGAGTTCCAGTGGTATGAATATTCATGTGATATATTGTGTACTATATAATTACCGTCTGAGGAAGTTTCGCATTCTCGTTAACAAAATATGTGTGTCTGTACAGTCCACTGGTAATTTACAATTCATCATATCTAGTATTGTGCAGAGTGGAAACATTGGCAATCTGTACATTTGTTTGCAATAGTAGAAGCGAATAGCTGCAGTCGTTCATAAGTTCTGTATTAAATGTCTTCGTGATTTAAAGCTGTCTCTGTTTATTCTGTGATCATTTGTGATAAGTCTGTTTCAAGAATTTTCTTGATATCTCATCTGTAAAACGAAGACACGAGACTCAATGAAGATCTGTTATATGCTGAATTAGATTCTGCACATACCATCCAACAACACCCTCATCAACCGTTAACGTCACTTTGACTTCTCCTTGGATCGAAAAGCAATTAGAATTTCGTACAACTTCGTGGTTGGCTCATATCAATCAGTAGTAGTTTTTTTGCGTCATGTAGATACGCTTGCTTTCCTGATGATTATTGGTGATGTCAGATAGATCACATTTGTCATTGTGAATACTTTACAGACAAAATAGTGCTAAGATTTCATGTCGTCGAAGTATGTTTGAATTATTTAAAGATGTGACTTTCTGTTTAGCTAATGTTTACGGATTATTGAATCGTATTTGCATAGCACTTTTCGAAAAGGCACTTAGAGAGAATTACATTCAGACAAATTGGTTTGCTGAATCCGATTATTCCAGTATCTCTTGAGAAGTCAGTTTCGTCCACGCCATCGCTAAATTGCATCGCGATTCGTAAGTCTGGAGTGGTGCATTGGTGTGAAGACGGTATTGAGGCAAAGATATGAGTTTGGAAATGAGAGATAATCGGCGATCTTGTGGCCAAACAAAACTGAGTTGCTTAGAATAGTAATAATTGTGATGTGCTGTTGCACGCGTATACTACACTCGAAACTGAAAGCAAAAGCGATAATCTCTCTCTGTTATTCATTTCAAATTACATCATCATGTTTTTCCTTTCCTACATAATTTTAGTGAGATGGTGTCTCAGAGGTCAAAACTACACCTCATCATGATCGTCGGACTGTTCATCCTCAGTATGATGAGGATTAAATCACAAAGCTTCTTTCTCCCAATGACACTTGGACCAAATGGTAATTTTTAATTTTTTTATATTTGTAAATGACTCAATTGAGTTTGATATCGCTCTGACTAATTATGGAAACAATTGCTTCGCTAAATTCTTGAAGCTTCTCACTGGTGACTGACTGACATCTCGAGTACCTGGAATTCCAGTGACAGTTCGTGGTCACAGTGAGAACACATCCGCACAAGTGATGAGAGTGGATGGTGGTGGTGCTATATATTGCTGGTTAGCGAATGTGAGAATACATTTGCCACTGGATTCTGAAATGATTCCATCCACACAAGGTCTTTAAAACAATTTCCTCCTAAAAATACGCAGTTACATTATTTGTTAAATACTTCGTTTTAAGATCTAGTTTGCAAGAGGCACCACGGATAACCATGTTTCTGGAGAACGGGTGAAACGCAGCGACCACTCACGTGCACCTGTTTCGACAGCCTAGTTTGGGAATCACCAAAAACGGCTCAAAATCAGAAATTCAGGTTTCATCTTAAGCCAGCTCGTTAACCATTCAGCCACTGCGGATGCCAAATTCGGTGATTGAGCTTTGCTTATCTGCCTGGAAATACGATGAAGCTGTTCTCGAGACCCAGAAATTAGGCACTCCAATATAGTTTGATTGTTCCGTGTTAAGTGTACATTCTGCCTGTTAATACGAAAAGAAGAGTGATTGACATCCCTCATTTACTTTTCATGGTGATTCGAGGTCCATGGGAAAGTTATGGACTGACAGACTGCTACTGACACAAAATGAGTGACGATTGTGAGTGGAATAGAATTCTGTATTCCTCGTGAAATGTATCAATGACTTGGAAATCCACATTGACGATCTCTACAAACCAAACATTGAAACTCAACGGATCAGCAGATTATTGTTATTTCGCTTCATTCATGAACTAGGTCTACTTGCAGAGATTTCAATCCTTTCCTTTAAACCATTCATATGTCTTTTTGCTGATTTCAAGATGAAGTAACTGTCAAATTTGATAAGATCAATTTCACTTTGGACAAACAGCATAACCTAACAGTTGAGGATGTGAAATGCACTTACAAGGTTCAATTTGGCACATCCTTAACCGAAGAGGAATTGGCAACCAAAAGTGGAAAGCGTCTAGGTTCAAAGTGAGTCTTTTTAAAGTGTGAATTATGCGACATTTGAAGTTTTCGATAAACGTTACATCTAAATCTGCTGATAATGGTGATGCAAATGCACTCAGCGTATTCTCGGGAATACAACATGCATTTTCCAATGAACCCCCACGTCCATAGCAGAAATGAGGCCTTTTTAGGTTGCTGTTGTCATATGTGTACTGTATCGTACTTGTGGTGTCACGTGAAATGGCCAGTTTGTTTTCAGTCTCATGTATTTCCAGTGAACAAATTTAAACAATAGGTGACAATGCTAATAATATTGATAACATGAGCTGTAGTGGTAGAATGAATCTAGATGTGTTTTTTATAATTTCAATCGCTACTGCAGTTTTCGACATAATGTTTTCAATTGAGAGCGCTTCACTGCCTTGTTGATGAGAACATGAGTGCCTCGAAGCGCTTCACATTCTCAATGTCCATGGTAGGTTTCCACGATCATCTGTATTCTCCAAAGGCTGACTTCACTGAATTTTCCGAATATATGACAGTCAACACCTGAGAAGACTCCTCCTCATTGGATTCCTCTAATATGATTGAAGTACTAACTGAAGTTGAGACAGTCTCACAAATCCATCTCGGTGTCATTCATTTTGTTGATTTCAGTTCCACATGTGAACGAAACACATGCGAACTGATTGCTTGATTGTTGACTGTACTCTGAAAGTGAACGTATCGAATGTGTCTTATCTCGGCTTATTCCACTCAACATGTCGATGATCTGCGGACTAACGTCACAGTATCCTTTGCGCTGTAATATTCTCAAAGCAATACATTCTTTTATGAAGTTCACAAATAGTCTCAGTCAAAATGTTCCCAAACGAAATCCATCAAAATGTCATACAGTCTGTTTATTTCAGTTTCAGCTATGAACAAGATTCGCGCAGACAGATTGCTCTAATACTGAATGTATAAGCACTGTGTAAGCGAGTCATTGGAATATATCCTATCTCGCCATCAGAATTTCTTCGAATCCCTGTTGGTCGTCTCATTTCTTGACGATTTCTGAGGAAATATTTCGTTTGACTTTTCACATGAGACAGTTGAAAATTTCTCCTGGTCCATGTCAACATCTTCTCTGGCATCTTCTCGCCGTTTCATATATTCCGCCAAGTCTTCTTCATTGTTCTCTTCGCGTATTCTTGCACGGAAATCTGAAATCAGACTAATTTTTATCGGGTAGGACATCAAGGGCTGTAAGATGCGTTGTTGGAGTGTTGTATTTGCCTTAGCTGATTGATGTTATTGTTAATAGACACTTGAAAACGTGCAAGGAGTTAGCTGAATGCATCTCATGTGACATCGGAAATCCTCTCTACTACTTGCAATTTTCTCCCTTATGTGTACTAGTGACATAGCGGAAGAAATTCCGTGATAAACTATGTAGGTGTGAGCAGGAAAATGTATAACCTCGTGAACAGATAAATCCCTGAAATGATCTTGGGGAACTTCTGAATCAGCAAGTGTATTGAAAAGTCCAATTCAGCTGTCTGTGCGACCGCGAACAGGCCCTCATCTCCCCTCCTCGTAGACGCGCACATAATATACTCCATGTCAATCGCAGACAATCAAGAAATCGTTTCCAAGTCGGACTGCTCTTGAGTGATGGCCTGATTTGTCGTCTCACTCGGCTGTGTCCATAAAGTGTGTGTGTGTTCAAATCACATTCACTCCTCCGGACATTCTTTTGAAATGACAGGATATTGCTTTCAACTTTCCCGGAATTCTTTCTCAATGAAATGACACTGCTTCAGATGGAAGAACTTCTGTGGACGATTAGCACCTCTTTCAAAGACAATATAACTACCATCAGTACTACACAATTGCTTCCGATTCGAGAAACAGATCATCGTCTATTGTACCTTCCGAAATTAGCCACTGAAGATAAGAAAACTGGTTCTGATGAGTATTCATGTGTTCGTTTCAACTTTTTCTCCCACTTTCTTCCCTTCTAGGGATTGTAAAATGATGCAACCAACAAGCCATTAAATTTTGATTGTGCAAAACGAAATTGAAGCTGCCACCAAATCAGATATCGTAACTGTGGTATCACTGAGGGATAATTTCAAGTGTGCTATTTCAAACGCTCTGCTCGATCTTCTGAATTCCGATTATTCTTCTTCTCTTTTCTCTAGATTAGATCTCCTCTAATAAATGTTTATACAATATTACCATTCAAATTCATGAAATGTTTCTTTTTGTTGAGATATTGAGTGCATCACTGATTTCAGTACGAGGTATGTCATTCTTCTTGAATTCGCATTTGTCAAAACGAGACAGTCACATTATGAAATCGGTTTAAAGCAGGTAGCATCCGACATGTTTATTGCATTGAGTTTACATAGTTTGCTTACATAGTTTGTGAATGTGATAGGCAATTACGTGATTTTCGTTCACACAATCATAAAAGCAATGAAACATGTTAACATTCGTGGGACTTCTCGGAGGATTCATTTTCTTCTTCACATGTACATTCACATTTATACACAATTTTGTATTACTCGAAAGATGTTGGTAAAATAGTCATAAGTTGTCATAATCATAGTTCATCATATCAGTGGTCAATACGATCAAAGAAGCAAATTAGAATTGGGAGGGTAGAAAGCCACAAGGTTATTACTATGATAGTGGAAGCGGCCGAATAACCTCGTTTTATATGCATTCATCAGGTTCCTTCACTTGACTGGATCAAGCTTCAGTAGCGTGAACAAGACGAAAGCATACTGCCTTCGTTAGTTTATTCAACACGTACTAGATTAACCATATTGTCACCGTGATAAAATCACATGAACGAGGTGGCATTGCAACTGACACATGGCTCTTCCAAACTGGTAGCTTAATCCTATACTTCATACCTCTTGTCCGTCACGTCTCATAAACCGTTAATGCCCAGCTCTTGCTACGCTTGGGCCCACGCTGTTCCTTGAAATTTTCAGAAACGCTTTGTTATAACGGACGAAAACCCAAAACACCGATTGGCCGCTTGAGATTTCTTTATTGTTACACCAACATATAAAAATAACAACTGAACTAAGGTCTGTGAATAAATATTACAATAATAAATCATAAGATTACTTCTGACGATGTTTTACTCTACTTTCTGAACAGCGACCGATGAGACGATGACTGTCGCATTGATGCCTCCGCGAAAATTGGGGAAGTTGGTTTTGAGTAAATAAAGAAATTTGATCGTTCAATCTTCAACTCCATTGACACTTCCCGGCAAAAACGGGATCCAACCCTTTTTTCCTTCACGACCAATACACGTTGACTTGGATGCCATTGCGAGAACCTGGGTCACACGGACAGAGCTGAAATGGAAAACAAACAGATAAGCCAACACACCACAAGCATACACACAGCACAATCTCACACATCGCTGACGACCTGCGCCTCCAGACAGAGACCTCCTCTTGACATCTTGCAACACAATCGCCACTTGCTAGAATGACTCTTGCAGAATGCAACGTGACCATAGCAGCACTTCATGATACTCTACGCACATCGTCTTATCTACTCACTACCAATTACCACTGCAATCGCTTGTCACTCATTCTGCCTCAGTTCTAGTAGCGGTGACGCATGCGAGCCTCAGTTGTTTACACTCTTTCTCCCCGGCGTGTCGGACCGCAGCTAACAATTATCTCCGTGTGCATTTTATTCTCAGCAATAGCCTCCCCGGCGTATACGCCCCATCTGCTGTCCTTAGCATCAATCAATTCATTCATGGATGTAGAAGACTCGAAACAGCTTCAGAAGTAATTACGACGAAAATTTTAACAAAATTACGCAATAACAAAAAGATACGAAAACAACAAGTAAACACAATGAATCCAAACAACACCAATTGATATGACACACCACACATATATACAAGCTGTTCACAAAAACTCGCGGATCACATCTTGATGGAATTCCTTTGAAGAATCGCAGGACTTACATCAGTACACCTACAACCCTTCTCAGGTTGACGCCCTAGGTTGGAAAATCGTCGCAGAGTTCATTTCCTAACTTCCTTCTATGAGCTATATCCTCAAATCTGAACGGCAACACGCCCATGTCATTGTATCGTAGAATATAGATGACCAACAAACACACGACATATCTCATCAACCAAGTGTAGAAACAGAGTAATTTACACCAAAGATAATAACATTCAATTAGTAACTTGAAACTAGAAATGCCTTGGTTCATGCAAGTCAATTTAACAATTACTCTCTCGTTTACACCTGGCTTATCCTCACTAAACTGACCAATATCTTTCGTCTCTTCAAACGGACTGATACTAGTGTAGTCATTGCAGAAGATACTAGAGTTGATGGGCGTCTTTTTCATTGTGGATGACAGAACCAACGACGACTGATTGATACCAGTTGATGAAGTTAGCGGTGGATCAAAAGCTGTTGTTGCTCGACTTTCAGAAAGTTGTCTACCTGCACGACCACCACCACTGCCGTCTTTTCTATCAGCTCAGGCTAAGCACTGGCATCTGATGATAGGTGGGCAACATGCTGATCAATCACACTGACGGTCTCACAAGTATGCGTGCCTTCTGCAAATGAATCTGCATTTATTTCTACTTCACGTTGTAGTTGTACAGAACCTTTGTTCAACTTAGCAGTAGTAGGCATATCCCTCATCTCATCATGATCAACCAAAGACAACTGTGAAGTATCATGATCATTATCACGAATATTCACTTTACCGTCAACTTTATCATTTTCAAACTCTTTAATAACAGAAGTAGACAATTTTGGTTCCTCCTCGCAAATCATAAAAGGTTTTATAACTTCACTCTGACTAGTAATACCTTGCAAACTTGTAGGGTCAGAACTGCACTCTGAAGCAGCAACTCTATTCTGTGACACTCTATTCAACAATGGCTTACCAGTTGTAACTACAGACTTCCTGACCGCACCGTTATCGTCACACAATTTGGAGTCAGGCCTGGGGTTTACATTTAGCTTATCACTGAACTTGCTTACTGGTTCACAGTTCACCTTTGTATGCACCTCTTGAAAACGTGTAAAACACAACCGTGCTTGTCTTGCATCTTGTAACTTATCTGTTGAGGATGTACTACGAAACCTGTTACACTCACTAGGTCTATATGCATTACTGGACATCATGGAGCCTTCTCGATATCCACCTCTCTGAGGCCCTTTCGTCATCAATGATTGCGTTTTACCCTCAGACTTCTCTATTCTAGGGGTGAGATTCAATATACTGGCAAACTTGCTCATCGATTGATAGACACTATCTTTTACTAGTTTCAGGATATCATCAAATTTTGGATCGATATCCTCTTCCTTCATACGGGAGCTTATCTTCACCCACTTCCTTTGCAGTCGAGTAGGTAGGCGTCTCGCAATTACTCATGCAATTCATAGAAATCAAGGTATTCTTATAAGTCATAAGATTATCTAAAAACTCAGTAAGTGCCTTGGAGTCATCTCGAAGTTGGCTGCCATTACCTTTGACAGCTTCGTATATGTTCCTTACAATCATTGAAGGTCTTCCAAACCTTTGACGTAATATGCTCATAGCCTCATCGTAGCCCTCTTTTGGCTTCATAAACTTACAGCACTGTATAGCTCTTGCAGCATCTCCAGTGCAATATCTCATCAAATACATTAACTTCAATTAATCACTTAATAGAAAACCACTCAATATGATCTCAAACTCCTTTACAAATTGTAAATAATCAGCCGGGTTTCCATCAAAACACCGTGGTTCTAATTTAGGGGGTTTGATGTTCCTATTATCCCTGAATGGCGAAACAGTAACATCAACCATATCATGCTTAACATCAGACACATCGTTATAATTAACAGACAAGTCACAAAGACTTACTTTCCTGTTTGCATCCAAGATACTCTGTCCCTTCTTTGACCCAGGCATTGTTGAACTTGACCCAATTCCAAACAAGTTCCAGATATTGCTTGCTCAAAGAGGACTTGACCGGCACCAGGAAAAATGAACGGCGACTATCCAAACTTTCACCAAATGTTCGAATCCGCCAGATCTGTTTCCATCGTCAGAAACTGTCAGTCACGTCTCATAAACCGTTAATGCCCAGCTCTTGCTACGCTCGGGCCCACGCTGTTCCATGAAGTTTTCAGAAACGCTTTGTTATAACGGACGAAAAAACCAAAACACCGATTGGCCGCTTGAGATTTCTTTATTGTTACACCAACATATAAAAATAACAACTGAACTAAGGTCTGTGAATAAATATTACAATAATATATCATAAGATTACTTCTGACGATGTTTTACTCTTCTTTCTGAACAGCGACCGATGAGACGATGACTGTCGTATTGATGCCTCCGCGAAAAATGGGGAAGTTGGTTTTGAGTAAATAAAGAAGAATTGAAAGTTCAATCTTTTTCCATTGACACATATCAACCAATCCATTCACACATCAAACTTCTACATCGGTCACATTCAATATGCAATCGTACAATACACACGAAGGCACTTTTCAAAACAATAGTCTCATTCCCAATAGATCCACTACCCCATTAAGAAGAAGATACTTCGAATTACAACAGCCAGTTCCCATCCACCTCAATGGACGCCATAGTATATTTTTACTGAATTCAAATTAAACTGAAAACAAGTCACTCAAGGGAGATAATTTTCTCAACAATGAGCTTTGTCGTGCGGTATATTCGTATATGAATTGGTTTCGAAGAAACTGTCTCATGTGAGTGAATTGAATCATGCGTGTGATGAATACATTAGGTGATATCAGTAGTATTAGGAAATGCAATGCAAATTCAAGTGGTTCTGATGTCATGATCATCGTTCAGTGTGAAGTGGCCAAACAATTCTCGTCACAGATTGAACAATTCATAGGATGCATGGAATGGAGAGTGGGTGTGACAACTCGGGTTTAGTAGGCGAACCGAATGAAAATGAAAATGTTCAGCGACACTTTGTGAGTTTGATAAGGTAGAATTGTACACTGTCAGGTTACAACAATCGCTTACGTATCACTTAATCTCCGCTTCTACAATGTTTTCAGTCTTGCATGTGTTCGGTCAATTTCTCTTACACGCTGAAAACACAAATGCTTCCATATTTGTTCCCACTTGTGTTATGTGCGACAGAGATGATGGTGAGCGTAGGACATATACGTTGATATGTGAATAGCAAAATCAATGCCTATTTAGTTCTCCCCTTCTTTTCGGAATAAGGGTGACATATTGCGATGAATTTATCACTGCTTTCATTATGATACACTATTTTGTTACTGTGAATGCGCAATTCTACGAAACGCTCTGCTTAATCACTCTTCTTCAGGTTCACTCATGTAGTGTCGTGTTCACACACCAGCGGGAAATTCGACGAAACAACTGGTCACGTTTCTGTATGTTACATTTTATTTTCATCCACAAGTCAAGAAAGTTCAGCTGAATTTCGATTTCATGCTCCATTGTCAACTTGATGTTGACGTTTGCGTGAATGTCAAAATATCCACTTGCTGAATGTCACCGCATTCAAAAATACAGTATCTCTGACGATTATCTATTGCCTCTAATCTCCTCCATGTCACCGTCAAATCCCTGCGCAACTCGTCATTTCTCATTCGAATTCCGTCAGTGATAGATGAATGAAAGCCTTGCCTTACTCCTGAATTGAGCATCATGAATCACTTGACACTTATCATCGGGATTCAGTTGTTGAATGATTTCGAGGCCTTTTGCTGAAGTTGTTTGTGTTGGTCACCTAGGTAGTTTGGTTAGGCAAACTTTCTCCCAATCATTAGGTCACCCTTCCGCCCATCAAAAGTTTCCACTTGTAGAGTGAGAACTTTGACTTCACTCTCTACATCAGTGCCTCAGAATGAATTCTGTCTCGCAATACAGCATTCCTGGTGGCTCATAAAGCATTCGGCTACTGGAACATAATCAAATGACTCGTAAACTCCGACTTCTGGCAGTTGTTGATGCATATGGCGCAACCACCAGCCAGTGTCATAGGCCAGTATGTGCACTCAGTCCCGACCTTGTGGAAATCACTGTTCAAAACAGGACGAGGTTGCATAGATTTCCAGTGAGAAGTCCTGACCAGTGGGGTCCACCAGGTCAGGAGTAAGTACAAATAATTACCGATGGTATTGGCTGGGGCAAGTGGAGCTCAGGCCACGAGTTGGTAATGGCTGAATGGTCTTCGATCTATCCTTGCAATCGGAAGGTCTAGGATGAGGACTTCAGTGGGTTCATACTTCTGATGGGTCCCAAACTAGGATGACACATCTGTCCAGCACCCTGTACTAGTTTTGAATACTTCTCTAAATAATATCATTCTGTGGTCAAGCTTAAAACAAATCAAATGTCTAGAACCTAACTCTAGAGAACTTATATTTTTTTAGTAACAAATACATAAACACAGAACTCAGATTGGAGTCTTATTTTATCTGAAACTACTAATCTTAAATATATGAATATTAATCCGTCTTCGATTTGTAATAAATCTTACAATTCAGAGGAGTTAGAATTCCTGAGCCATTGGATTCTATTCTCGTAATTTAAAGCTGTTTGGTCCAATTCTCCAGATAGGGTCATGTACTAGTACTGTCAAGAGTCTCAAAGTGGGACGAAACAGCCTCTATCAATCTTTGATGAAACTTGAAACCAATGAAATCCCTTCAAACTAACACTAACTAAAATACGGTTTCTGATGTGATTTTAATTCTTCTTCACTGATCAATGCCTTGTAACATTTAATGATTTTATGACTGAAAAAGCAAGAAAAAGTACTCGAGAGTTGATGAAGATTATCAAGCAAGGACGAAACAGCTATCTAATACTACCTGACGGTTTTCTAGTGATTCTCTAACTGATGTCAGCTTATGACGAAATCCAGTAACCAATCAATGAATTCCGCACAAAAACCATAATCGGATTATTTATGTTGACACAGAATGTGCAATAATTGATTATTCAGTGATAGATTGTCTATCACAGAATTTGAAAGTAGTTTCTAAAGTCAGAGAGAAATTAGATGATAGTCAACGACTCACCGACTCAAGTGAAGTGACGGTTCGAAATTGAATATTGTGAAAATGAGGTATTCGAGAAAAGAAGCGAGGTGGTCGACAACGTCGACTTGACAAGTGGGCAGAAGGTCAGAACAAAGCATTGACTAGTAAAATATTATAAAATGACGACTGATAATAGTGAATAATTTGTTCAGTGAATCATACACGATCAAAAACAAACAGTTGACAAGTTTAAAGCACATACAGAGAGTGGGTGTGTCATATAATAGCAGCAGGTTATTCCAAACGCATTGCGTAATCTTTAGTGGATATTAAAAATTCTATTTCTAAAGCTGATAAGGTGACTGAAAAGAGTGGTTGTGAGGGGTGGAGTTGGAATGAAGGAGTTGAAGTAGTACGAGAAGCTCAGGGGTTATTATTATTTCTTATGTGAATATGTAACTCAGTATTATCTAATTGGTAATGGTGAAAGCTGAAATGGGGTGGTGATGTGTTCGATCCACATGAGTAGTGGTCATTTGTGTTCTTACATCACTAGTAAGCTATGTGATTGTGTCGATGAATCTTTGGTTTCTTAGACCGTAAGAGAATAATTTGAAATATTGATCAACAGTGGGAGAAAAGGTGGAAATGAAGACATGAATACTCATCAGAATCAGATTTCTTATCTACAGAGATCGATTACGGATTGTGTAGTAGACTGTGGTGCATTTCTCGAATCTAATGCAGTTGTGTAGTGGTGATGCTAGTTGCATTGTCTTAAGCAGTGGTGTTTATCCTGCACAGAAGCTGTTCAATCGCTGACACTGTCATTTTCAGTCAAGAAGAATTCTGGAAGTTAACCACCGAAATCCTGTTGCTCGACAAGTATCTCCGGGGGAGTGAATTTGCCTAAAGCACATTTAATGAACACTGCTGAGTGAGACGACACATCAGGCCATCAGTCAAGAGCAGTCAAACTTGAAAATGATTACTTGATTGTCTGTGATTCACATGGAGGATATTGTGTGTGTGTGTGTGTGCGTGTACGAGTGGAGGAGATGAGAGTCTGTGGGCCTTCGCTAATCCAGCTGAATGCGACTTTTCAATTCATTTGCTGATTCAGACGTTTCACAGGATCATTTCAGGCATTTATCTCTTCACACAGAAACCATGATTAATATCGTATGGTTGCGGTTTTACATTTTCCTGCCCACACCAGCGCGATGTCTCATGGAATTTCCTCCGCTAATTCACTATCACATATGAAAAAGAAAATTGCTAGTAGTAGAGAGGATTTCTGGTGTCAGACGAGATACGTTCCGCCAATTGCTTATCATTTTTCAAGTGCCTATTGACAGTAACGTCAATCAGCTAAGTCGAATGCAAAACTAGGACAACGCAACTAACCGCCTATGATGTTCTACGTGATAAGACTCAGTCTGATTTTTAGATTTGAGAATGCGTGATGAGATACTGGGACGTTCGCCTTCAGATCATCGGCATGTTGAGTAAAATTAGCCGAGGTTAAACATAATGTTTTCCATCCTACAGGCACTCGGGATGTCAATCAGCGTGAACGTATATAATAGCCTCAACAATTATGATGTTATTGATTCTCTTCACAACCGGTGGAGT
Organism: Trichobilharzia regenti; assembly: GCA_944472135.2. Classification (NCBI taxonomy): domain Eukaryota; kingdom Metazoa; phylum Platyhelminthes; class Trematoda; order Strigeidida; family Schistosomatidae; genus Trichobilharzia; species Trichobilharzia regenti. The sequence continues at coordinate 108,891,764 of OX235264.1, read as the reverse complement.
AATAATACTTTGATTTTGATTAGCTCTGACAAACTTCACTCGAATTCTAAATGTATAGACAATCAGAGAATACGTATATACATTCACACTTGATAAATCTAGTAAAAGGGTTAATGAATGCGTCTGATATGCTCTGACTGATCCGACCACCAGAATTCAAACACGTCTCTGCCATTTCCGTGGTGCGTCGAAATCCCCTGGTACTTCTCGATATCGTCGGCCTGTAATTCTTTCTCCTCTTCAATATTACTGCTTCTTTCCACTAGCAATGATCGTTAAAGGCTGAAATCGGTAGTAACCATCATTCGTGAAATCAACTTGAGAAAGCATCGTGTGAAATCAGGTTACGTTCATGCAGAAGACTTCATGTCAAATTGAACGTGACCGAAAATAACACGTCGCCTAAGTGTTCGTATCATCATCACAATCAAGAGATTAATCAACTAGCACTTTGATCACTGTCCACTTTGACACTGGCTGATTTCTGCTTCACACTCAACCGATTGACTCATGTGATGACCTTCTAAGTTGAAAGGTAACAGTGGACGTGATTTTCCGGTAGAGATGAATCAATTCACCTTTGAGAACACGAAAAGAGAAATATTGTGCGTTAGTCGACTGATTGTTTAAGAGTGCGTGATTTGATGATGATGATGATGATGATGATGATGAATGTGATTGTTGAAATGTATTCAGGTCAATGTGTGCATGTACCAGTTAGCCATGTGAACATCTCCTCGGATGGAAAACCATTTAGAATTTCGTACGACTTGTTGTCTGTTTCATCTCAATTTGTCAGTTATAAACGGCGTCATGTAGACACGCTTGCTTTTGTGATGTCTACTTATGATATCTGACAAATGATATATGTGATTGGGAAATCTCCATCAAACAAAGAATAGGGAAATTTCATCTCGTCGATTTGTGTCAGAATGACTTGAAAATTGCAGTTCTGTTCAGCCTATGTTTACGGCATACGAGATTGAATTTGCATGCTTCTTTACGGAAAGGAACTAAGACGGAAATATATTCGACAAATTATTTTTCCTATTCCGATTATTCTATGAATAATTGATATGTTATTTTCATCCATGCCATCGCTACTTTGCTCCGCAAATTCTACATCTCGAGTGGTGCGTTGGTAATAAGACGTTATGGAGGAAATGATGTGAGTTTGGAGATGAGTAATAATGGGTGATTTGGTAGCCAAACTAAATAGTGTCGCTTAGCATGGTTATAGTTGTGATGTGGTGTTGCAGGCGTATATTCGACTTGCAACTCAAGGCAAAATAATAAGTCGCTCTCTTCTGTTCATTTCAAATTACATCAAATAACAAGTCATCGTGGTTTTGCCTTTCCTACATATTTTAGTGAAATGGTGTCTCAGAGTTCAAAACTACACCTCATCCTGATCATCGTTCTGTGTATCCTCAATATGATGAGTATTTCATCTGATGACTTCACGCTCCCAATGAAATTTGGTCCAAATGGTAATTTTTATTTTTTTATATATGTAAATGACTCAGTTGAGTTTTATTTCGCTGTGCCTTACTATGTCAACAAGTGGGCCCGTAAAAATCATGAAGCTTCTCACTGGTGACTGATTGACATCCCGAGTGCCTGTGGGATGGAAAAAATTATGTTTAACCTCGGCTAATTTTACTCAACATGCCGATGATCTGAAGGCGAACGTCCCAGTATCTCATCACGCATTCTCAAATCTAAAAATCAGACTGAGTCTTATCACGTAGAACATCATAGGCGGTTAGTTGCGTTGTCCTAGTTTTGCATTCGACTTAGCTGATTGACGTTACTGTCAATAGGCACTTGAAAAATGATAAGCAATTGGCGGAACGTATCTCGTCTGACACCAGAAATCCTCTCTACTACTAGCAATTTTCTTTTTCATATGTGATAGTGAATTAGCGGAGGAAATTCCATGAGACATCGTGCTGGTGTGGGCAGGAAAATGTAAAACCGCAACCATACGATATTAATCATGGTTTCTGTGTGAAGAGATAAATGCCTGAAATGATCCTGTGAAACGTCTGAATCAGCAAATGAATTGAAAAGTCGCATTCAGCTGGATTAGCGAAGGCCCACAGACTCTCATCTCCTCCACTCGTACACACACACACACACACACAATATCCTCCATGTGAATCACAGACAATCAAGTAATCATTTTCAAGTTTGACTGCTCTTGACTGATGGCCTGATGTGTCGTCTCACTCAGCAGTGTCCATTAAATGTGCTTTAGGCAAATTCACTCCCCCGGAGATACTTGTCGAGCAACAGGATTTCGGTGATTAAATTCCAGAATTCTTCTTGACTGAAAATGACAGTGTCAGCGATTGAACAGCTTCTGTGCAGGATAAACACCACTGCTTAAGACAATGCAACTAGCATCACCACTACACAACTGCATTAGATTCGAGAAATGCACCACAGTCTACTACACAATCCGTAATCGATCTCTGTAGATAAGAAATCTGATTCTGATGAGTATTCATGTCTTCATTTCCACCTTTTCTCCCACTGTTGATCAATATTTCAAATTATTCTCTTACGGTCTAAGAAACCAAAGATTCATCGACACAATCACATAGCTTACTAGTGATGTAAGAACACAAATGACCACTACTAATGTGGATCGAACACATCACCACCCCATTTCAGCTTTCACCATTACCAATTAGATAATACTGAGTTACATATTCACATAAGAAATAATAATAACCCCTGAGCTTCTCGTACTACTTCAACTCCTCCATTCCAACTCCAACCCTCACAACCACTCTTTTCAGTCACCTTATCAGCTTAAGATATAGAATTTTTAATATCCACTAAAGATTACGCAATGAGTTTGGAATAACTTGCTGCTATTATATGACACACCCACTCTCTATATGTGCTTTAAACTTGTCAACTGTTTGTTTTTGATCGTGTATGATTCACTGAACAAATTATTCACTATTATCAGTCGTCATTTTATAATATTTTACTAGTCAATGCTTTGTTCTGACCTTCTGCCCACTTGTCAAGTCGACGTTGTCGACCACCTCGCTTCTTTTCTCGAATACCTCATTTTCACAATATTCAATTTCGAACCGTCACTTCACTTGAGTCGGTGAGTCGTTGACTATCATCTAATTTCTCTCTGACTTTAGAAACTACTTTCAAATTCTGTGATAGACAATCTATCACTGAATAATCAATTATTGCACATTCTGTGTCAACATAAATAATCCGATTATGGTTTTTGTGCGGAATTCATTGATTGGTTACTGGATTTCGTCATAAGCTGACATCAGTTAGAGAATCACTAGAAAACCGTCAGGTAGAATCAGATAGCTGTTTCGTCCTTGCTTGATAATCTTCATCAACTCTCGAGTACTTTTTCTTGCTTTTTCAGTCATAAAATCATTAAATGTTACAAGGCATTAATCAGTGAAGAAGAATTAAAATCACATCAGAAACCGTATTTTAGTTAGTGTTAGTTTGAAGGGATTTCATTGGTTTCAAGTTTCATCAAAGATTGATAGAGGCTGTTTCGTCCCACTTTGAGACTGTTGACAGTACTAGTACATGACCCTATCTGGAGAATTGGACCAAACAGCTTTAAATTACGAGAATGGAATCCAATGGCTCAGGAATTCTAACTCTCTGAATTGTAAGATTTATTACAAATCGAAGACGGATTAATATTCATATATTTCAGATTAGTAGTTTCAGATAAAATAAGACTCCAATCTGAGTTCTGTGTTTATGTATTTGTTACTAAAAAAATATAAGTTCTCTAGAGTTAGGTTCTAGACATTTGATTTGTTTTAAGCTTGACCACAGAATGATATTATTTAGAGAAGTATTCAAAACTAGCATAGGGTGCTGGACAGATGTGTCATCCTAGTTTGGGACCCATCAGAAGTATGAACCCACTGAAGTCCTCGTCCTAGACCTTCCGATTGCAAGGATAGATCGAAGACCATTCAGCCATTACCAACTCGTGGCCTGAGCTCCACTTGCCCCAGCCAATACCATCGGTAATTATTTGTACTTACTCCTGACCTGGTGGACCCCACTGGTCAGGACTTCTCACTGGAAATCTATGCAACCTCGTCCTGTTTTGAACAGTGATTTCCACAAGGTCGGGACTGAGTGCACATACTGGCCTATGACACTGGCTGGTGGTTGCGCCATATGCATCAACAACTGCCAGAAGTCGGAGTTTACGAGTCATTTGATTATGTTCCAGTAGCCGAATGCTTTATGAGCCACCAGGAATGCTGTTGTGCGAGACAGAATTCATTCTGAGGCACTGATGTAGAGAGTGAAGTCAAAGTTCTCACTCTACAAGTGGAAACTTTTGATGGGCGGAAGGGTGACCTAATGATTGGGAGAAAGTTTGCCTAACCAAACTACCTAGGTGACCAACACAAACAACTTCAGCAAAAGGCCTCGAAATCATTCAACAACTGAATCCCGATGATAAGTGTCAAGTGATTCATGATGCTCAATTCAGGAGTAAGGCAAGGCTTTCATTCATCTATCACTGACGGAATTCGAATGAGAAATGACGAGTTGCGCAGGGATTTGACGGTGACATGGAGGAGATTAGAGGCAATAGATAATCGTCAGAGATACTGTATTCTTTGAATGCGGTGACATTCAGCAAGTGGATATGTTGACATTCACGCAAACGTCAACATCAAGTTGACAATGGAGCATGAAATGAAAATTCAGCTGAACTTTCTTGACTTGTGGATGAAAATAAAATGTAACATACAGAAACGTGACCAGTTGTTTCGTCGAATTTCCCGCTGGTGTGTGAACACGACACTACATGAGTGAACCTGAAGAAGAGTGATTAAGCAGAGCGTTTCGTAGAATTGCGCATTCACAGTAACAAAATAGTGTATCATAATGAAAGCAGTGATAAATTCATCGCAATATGTCACCCTTATTCCGAAAAGAAGGGGAGAACTAAATAGGCATTGATTTTGCTATTCACATATCAACGTATATGTCCTACGCTCACCATCATCTCTGTCGCACATAACACAAGTGGGAACAAATATGGAAGCATTTGTGTTTTCAGCGTGTAAGAGAAATTGACCGAACACATGCAAGACTGAAAACATTGTAGAAGCGGAGATTAAGTGATACGTAAGCGATTGTTGTAACCTGACAGTGTACAATTCTACCTTATCAAACTCACAAAGTGTCGCTGAACATTTTCATTTTCATTCGGTTCGCCTACTAAACCCGAGTTGTCACACCCACTCTCCATTCCATGCATCCTATGAATTGTTCAATCTGTGACGAGAATTGTTATGCCACTTCACACTGAACGATGATCATGACATCAGAACCACTTGAATTTGCATTGCATTTCCTAATACTACTGATATCACCTAATGTATTCATCACACGCATGATTCAATTCACTCACATGAGACAGTTTCTTCGAAACCAATTCATATACGAATATACCGCACGACAAAGCTCATTGTTGAGAAAATTATCTCCCTTGAGTGACTTGTTTTCAGTTTAATTTGAATTTAGTAAAAATATACTCTGGCGTCCATTGAGGTGGATGGGAACTGGCTGTTGTAATTCGAAGTATCTTCTTCTTAATGGGGTAGTGGATCTATTGGGAATGAGACTATTGTTTTGAAAAGTGCCTTCTTGTGTCTTATACGATTGCATATTGAATGTGACCGATGTAGAAGTTTGATGTGTGTATGCATCGGTTGAGAGGTATGAAGTATAGGATTAAGCTACCAGTTTGGAAGAGCCTTGTGTCAGTTGCAATGCCACCTCGTTCATGTGATTTTATCACGGTGACAATATGGTTAATCTAGTACGTGTTGAATAAACTAACGAAGGCAGTATGCTTTCGTCTTGTTCACGCTACTGAAGCTTGATCCAGTCAAGTGAAGAAACCTGATGAATGCATATAAAAGGAGTTTATTCGGCCGCTTCCACTATCATAGTAATAACCTTGTGGCTTTCTCCTCACCTAATTCTAGTTCGCTTCTTTGATGGTATTGACCACTGATATGATGAACTATGATTATGACAACTTATGACTATTTTATCAACATCTTTCCAGGAATACAAAATTGTGTATAAATGTGAATGTACATGTGAAGAAGAAAATGAATCCTCCGAGAAGTCCCACGAATGTTAACATGTTTCATTGCTTTTATGATTGTGTGAACGAAAATCGCGTATTTGCCTATCACATTCACAAACTATGTAAGCAAACTATGTAGACTCAATGCAATAAACATGTCGGATGCTACCTGCTTTAAACCGATTCCATAATGTGACTGTCTCGTTTTGACAAATGCGAATTCAAGAAGAATGACAAACCTCGTACTGAAGTCAGTGATGCACTCAATATCTCATCAAAAAGAAACATTTCATGAATTTGAATGGTAATATTGTATAAACATTTATTAGAGGAGATATAATCTAGAGAATAGAGAAGAATAATAATCGGCACTCAGAAGGTCGAGCAGAGCGTTTGAAATAGCACACTTGAAATTATCCCTCAGTGATACCATAGTTACGATATCTGGTTTGGTGGCAGCTTCAATTTCGTTTTGCACAATCAAAATTTAATGGCTTGTTGGTTGCATCATTTCACAATCCCTAGAAGGGAAGAAAGTGGGAGAAAAAGGTGAAACGAACACATGAATACTCATCAGAACCAGTTGTCTTATCTTTACTGGCTAATTTCGGAAGGCACAATAGACGATGATCTGTTTCTCGAATCGGAAGCAATTGTGTAGTACTGATGGTAGTTATATTGTCTTTGAAAGAGGTGCTAATCGTCCACAGAAGTTCTTCCATCTGAAGCAGTGTCATTTCATTGAGAAAGAATTCCGGGAAAGTTAAAAGCAATATCCTGTCATTTCAAAAGTATGTCCGGAGGAGTGAATGTGATTTGAACACACACACACTTTATGGACACAGCCGAGTGAGACGACAAATCAGGCCATCACTCAAGAGCAGTCCGACTTGGAAACGATTTCTTGATCGTCTGCGATTGACATGGAGTATATTATGTGCGCGTCTACGAGGAGGGGAGATGAGGGCCTGTTCGCGGTCGCACAGACAGCTGAATTGGACTTTTCAATACACTTGCTGATTCAGAAGTTCCCCAAGATCATTTCAGGAATTTATCTGTTCACGAGGTTATACATTTTCCTGCTCACACCTACATAGTTTATCACGGAATTTCTTCCGCTATGTCACTAGTACACATAAGGGCGAAAATTGCAAGTAGTAGAGAGGATTTCCGATGTCACATGAGATGCATTCAGCTAACTCCTTGCACGTTTTCAAGTGTCTATTAACAATAACATCAATCAGCTTAGGCAAATACAACACTCCAACAACGCATCTTACAGCCCTTGATGTTCTACCTGATAAAAATTAGTCTGATTTCAGATTTCCGTGCAAGAATACGCGAAGAGAACAATGAAGAAGACTTGGCGGAATATATGGAACGGCGAGAAGATGCCAGAGAATATGTTGACATGGACCAGGAGAAATTTTCAACTGTCTCATGTGAAAAGTCAAACGAAATATTTCCTCAGAAATCGTCAAGAAATGAGACGACCAACAGGGATTCGAAGAAATTCTGATGGCGAGATAGGCTATATTCCAATGACTCGCTTACACAGTGCTTATACATTCAGTATTAGAGCAATCTGTCTGCGCGAATCTTGTTCATAGCTGAAACTGAAATAAACAGACTGTATGACATTTTGATGGATTTCGTTTGGGAACATTTTGACTGAGACTATTTGTGAACTTCATAAAAGAATGTATTACTTTGAGAAGATTACAGCGCAAAGGACACTGTGACGTTAGTCCGCAGATCATCGACATGTTGAGTGGAATAAGCCGAGATAAGACACATTCGATACGTTCACTTTCAGAGTACAGTCAACAATCAAGCAATCAGTTCGCATGTGTTTCGTTCACATGTGGAACTGAAATCAACAAAATGAATGACACCGAGATGGATTTGTGAGACTGTCTCAACTTCAGTTAGTACTTCAAACATATTAGAGGAATCCAATGAGGAGGAGTCTTCTCAGGTGTTGACTGTCATATATTCGGAAAATTCAGTGAAGTCAGCCTTTGGAGAATACAGATGATCGTGGAAACCTACCATGGACATTGAGAATGTGAAACGCTTCGATGCACTCACAGTTCACATTTCACCTTTATATGCACCTCTTGAAAACGTGTTAAACACATCCGTGCTTGTCTTGCATCTTGTAACTTATCTGTTGAGGATGTACTACGAAACCTGTTACACTCACTAGGTCTATATGCATTACTAGATATGATAGAGAAGATTTGTAGCTCAGGTGGATAATTTTGATGTGGTTTTGTTCTCTGAGCTGGATAGTTAGTTTGCGAAGCTTTCATCACCTTACTGGGTGAAGTATGCGCTGAAGATGTCACCCAGTAAGGTGATGAAAGCTTCGCAAACTAACTATCCAGCTCAGAGAACAAAACCACATCAAAATATGCATTACTGGACATCATGGAGCCTTCTCGCTATCCACCTCTCTGAGGCCCTTTCGTCATCAATGATTGCGTTTTACCCTCAGACTTCTCTATTCTATGGGTGAGATTCAATATACTGGCAAACTTGCTCATCGATTGATAGACACTATCTCTTACTAGTTTCAGGATATCACCAAATTTTGGATCGATATCCTCTTCCTTCATACGGGAGCTTATCTTCACCCACTTCCTTTGCAGTCGAGTAGGTAGGCGTCTCGCAATTACTCATGCAATTCATAGAAATCAAGGTATTCTTATAAGTCATAAGATTATCTAAAAACTCAGTAAGTGCCTTGGAGTCATCTCGAAGTTGGCTGCCATTACCTTTGACAGCTTCGTATATGTTCCTTACAATCATTGAAGGTCTTCCAAACCTTTGACGTAATATGCTCATAGCCTCATCGTAGCCCTCTTTTGGCTTCATAAACTTACAGCACTGTATAGCTCTTGCAGCATCTCCAGTGCAATATCTCATCAAATACATTAACTTCAATTAATCACTTAATAGAAAACCACTCAATATGATCTCAAACTCCTTTACAAATTGTAAATAATCGGCTGGGTTTCCATCAAAACACCGTGGTTCTAATTTAGGGAGTTTGATGTTCCTATTATCCCTGAACGGCGAAACAGTAACATCAACCATATCATGCTTAACATCAGACACATCGTTGTAATTAACGGACAAGTCACAATGACTTACTTTCCTGTTTGCATCCAAGATACTCTGTCCCTTCTTTGACCCAGGCATTGTTGAACTTGACCCAATTCCAGAAAAGTTCCAGATATTGCTTGCTCAAAGAGGACTTGACCGGCACCAGGAAAAATGAACGGCGACTATCCAAACTTTCACCAAATGTTCGAATCCGCCAGATCTGTTTCCATCGTCAGAAACTGTCAGTCACGTCTCATAAACCGTTAATGCCCAGCTCTTGCTACGCTCGGGCCCACGCTGTTCCTTGAAGTTTTCAGAAACGCTTAGTTATAACGGAGGAAAAAACCAAAACACCGATTGGCCGCTTGAGATTTCTTTATTGTTACACCAACATATAAAAATAATAACTGAACTAAGGTCTGTGAATAAATATTACAATAATAAATCATAAGATTACTTCTGACGATGTTTTACTCTTCTTTCTGAACAGCGACCGATGAGACGATGACTGTCGTATTGATGCCTCCACGAAAATTGGGGAAGTTGGTTTTCAGCAAACAAAGAAGAATTGATCGTTCAATCTTCCTCCATTGACACCTTTCAACCAATCCATTCACACATCAAACTTCTACATCGGTCACATTCAATATGCAATCGTAAAAGACACAAGAAGGCACTTTTCAAAACAATAGTCTCATTCCCAATAGATCCACTACCGCATTAGGAAGAAGATACTTCGAATTACAACAGCCAGTTCCCATCCACCTCAATGGACGCCAGAGTATATTTTTACTAAATTCAAATTAAACTGAAAACAAGTCACTCAAGGGAGATAATTTTCTCAACAATGAGCTTTGTCGTGCGGTATATTCGTATATGAATTGGTTTCGAAGAAACTGTCTCATGTGAGTGAATTGAATCATGCGTGTGATGAATACATTAGGTGATATCAGTAGTATTAGGAAATGCAATGCAAATTCAAGTGGTTCTGATGTCATGATCATCGTTCAGTGTGAAGTGGCCAAACAATTCTCGTCACAGATTGAACAATTCATAGGATGCATGGAATGGAGAGTGGGTGTGACAATTCGGGTTTAGTAGGCGAACCGAATGAAAATGAAAATGTTCAGCGACACTTTGTGAGTTTGATAAGGTAGAATTGTACACTGTCAGGTTACAACAATCGCTCACGTATCACTTAATCTCCGCTTCTACAATGTTTTCAGTCTTGCATGTGTTCGGTCAATTTTTCTTACACGCTGAAAACACAAATGCTTCCATATTTGTTCCCACTTGTGTTATGTGCGACAGAGATGATGGTGAGCGTAGGACATATACGTTGATATGTGAATAGCAAAATCAATGCCTATTTAGTTCTCCCCTTCTTTTCGGAATAAGGGTGACATATTGCGATGAATTTATCACTGCTTTCATTATGATACACTATTTTGTTACTGTGAATGCGCAATTCTACGAAACGCTCCGCTTAATCACTCTTCTTCAGGTTCACTCATGTAGTGTCGTTTTCACACACCAGCAGGAAATTCGACGAAACAACTGGTCACGTTTCTGTATGTTACATTTTATTTTCATCCACAAGTCAAGAAAGTTCAGCTGAATTTCGATTTCATGCTCCATTGTCAACTTGATGTTGACGTTTGCGTGAATGTCAACATATCCACTTGCTGAATGTCACCGCATTCAAAGAATACAGTATCTCTGACGATTATCTATTGCCTCTAATCTCCTCCATGTCACCGTCAAATCCCTGCGCAACTCGTCATTTCTCATTCGAATTCCGTCAGTGACAGATGAATGAAAGCCTTGCCTTACTCCTGAATTGAGCATCATGAATCACTTGACACTTATCATCGGGATTCAGTTGTTGAATGATTTCGAGGCCTTTTGCTGAAGTTGTTTGTGTTGGTCACCTAGGTAGTTTGGTTAGGCAAACTTTCTCCCAATCATTAGGTCACCCTTCCGCCCATCAAAAGTTTCCACTTGTAGAGTGAGAACTTTGACTTCACTCTCTACATCAGTGCCTCAGAATGAATTCTGTCTCGCACAACAGCATTCCTGGTGGCTCATAAAGCATTCGGCTACTGGAACATAATCAAATGACTCGTAAACTCCGACTTCTGGCAGTTGTTGATGCATATGGCGCAACCACCAGCCAGTGTCATAGGCCAGTATGTGCACTCAGTCCCGACCTTGTGGAAATCACTGTTCAAAACAGGACGAGGTTGCATAGATTTCCAGTGAGAAGTCCTGACCAGTGGGGTCCACCAGGTCAGGAGTAAGTACAAATAATTACCGATGGTATTGGCTGGGGCAAGTGGAGCTCAGGCCACGAGTTGGTAATGGCTGAATGGTCTTCGATCTATCCTTGCAATCGAAAGGTCTAGGACGAGGACTTCAGTGGGTTCATACTTCTGATGGGTCCCAAACTAGGATGACACATCTGTCCAGCACCCTGTGCTAGTTTTGAATACTTCTCTAAATAATATCATTCTGTGGTCAAGCTTAAAACAAATCAAATGTCTAGAACCTAACTCTAGAGAACTTATATTTTTTTAGTAACAAATACATAAACACAGAACTCAGATTTGAGTTTTATTTTATCTGAAACTACTAATCTTAAATATATGAATATTAATCCGTCTTCGATTTGTAATAAATCTTACAATTCAGAGAAGTTAGAATTCCTGAGCCATTGGATTCTATTCTCGTAATTTAAAGCTGTTTGGTCCAATTCTCCAGATAGGGTCATGTACTAGTACTGTCAACAGTCTCAAAGTGGGACGAAACAGCCTCTATCAATCTTTGATGAAACTTGAAACCAATGAAATCCCTTCAAACTAACACTAACTAAAATACGGTTTCTGATGTGATTTTAATTCTTCTTCACTGATCAATGCCTTGTAACATTTAATGATTTTATGACTGAAAAAGCAAGAAAAAGTACTCGAGAGTTGATGAAGATTATCAAGCAAGGACGAAACAGCTATCTAATACTACCTGACGGTTTTCTAGTGATTCTCTAACTGAAGTCAGCTTATGACCAAATCCAGTAACCAATCAATGAATTCCGCACAAAAACCACAATCGGATTATTTATGTTGACACAGAATGTGCAATAATTGATTATTCAGTGATAGATTGTCTATCACAGAATTTGAAAGTAGTTTCTAAAGTCAGAGAGAAATTAGATGATAGTCAACGACTCACCGACTCAAGTGAAGTGACGGTTCGAAATTGAATATTGTGAAAATGAGGTATTCGAGAAAAGAAGCGAGGTGGTCGACAACGTCGACTTGACAAGTGGGCAGAAGGTCAGAACAAAGCATTGACTAGTAAAATATTATAAAATGACGACTGATAATAGTGAATAATTTGTTCAGTGAATCATACACGATCAAAAACAAACAGTTGACAAGTTTTAAGCACATACAGAGAGTGGGTGTGTCATATAATAGCAGCAGGTTATTCCATACGCATTACGAAATCTTTAGTGGATATTAAAAATTATATTTCTAAAGTTGATAAGGTTATTGGAAAGAGTGGTTGTGAGGGGTGGAGTTGGAATGGAGGAGTTGAAGTAATACGAGAAGCTCAGGGGTTATTATTATTTCTTATGTGAATATGTAACTCAGTATTATCTAATTGGTAATGGTGAAAGCTGAAATGGGGTGGTGATGTGTTCGATCCACATGAGTAGTGGTCATTTGTGTTCTTACATCACTAGTAAGCTATGTGATTGTGTCGATGAATCTTTGGTTTCTTAGACCGTAAGAGAATAATTTGAAATATTGATCAACAGTGGGAGAAAAGGTGGAAATGAAGACATGAATACTCATCAGAATCAGATTTCTTATCTACAGAGATCGATTACGGATTGTGTAGTAGACTGTGGTCCATTTCTCGAATCTAATGCAGTTGTGTAGTGGTGATGCTAGTTGCATTGTCTTAAGCAGTGGTGTTTATCCTGCACAGAAGCTGTTCAATCGATGACACTGTCATTTTCAGTCAAGAAGAATTCTGGAAGTTAACCACCGAAATCCTGTTGCTCGACAAGTATCTCCGGGGGAGTGAATTTGCCTAAAGCACATTTAATGAACACTGCTGAGTGAGACGACACATCAGGCCATCAGTCAAGAGCAGTCAAACTTGAAAATGATTACTTGGTTGTCTGTGATTCACATGGAGGATATTGTGTGTGTGTGTGTGTGTGTGCGTGTACGAGTGGAGGAGATGAGAGTCTGTGGGCCTTCGCTAATCCAGCTGAATGCGACTTTTCAATTCATTTGCTGATTCAGACGTTTCACAGGATCATTTCAGGCATTTATCTCTTCACACAGAAACCATGATTAATATCGTATGGTTGCGGTTTTACATTTTCCTGCCCACACCAGCGCGATGTCTCATGGAATTTCCTCCGCTAATTCACTATCACATATGAAAAAGAAAATTGCTAGTAGTAGAGAGGATTTCTGGTGTCAGACGAGATACGTTCCGCCAATTGCTTATCATTTTTCAAGTGCCTATTGACAGTAACGTCAATCAGCTAAGTCGAATGCAAAACTAGGACAACGCAACTAACCGCCTATGATGTTCTACGTGATAAGACTTAGTCTGATTTTTAGATTTGAGAATGCGTGATGAGATACTGGGACGTTCGCCTTCAGATCATCGGCATGTTGAGTAAAATTAGCCGAGGTTAATGATAGGATCCCACATATTTTGGTATTGACTGTTTAAACTTGCATTTATGGTATGTTATCATTCTCACACATTTTGGTATTGACTGCTAATTTTGTATATTATCATTCTCACGCATTTTGGTAGTGACTGCTAATTTTGTATATATGGTATATTACCATTCCCACACATTTTGTTACTGACTGTCAATGTCGCACATATGGCATATTATCATTTCTCACACACTTTGTTATTGGCTATTAAGGTCAATTATTTCAAATGCTGTTAGCTGTCCATATTGTCGTAAAATGTATAAATACCATGGCTTTCTTTATCGTTGTTGCACCTCAATACACAGTCACAGTCCAGCCTTTGTCTTTTGATATTTGCGTGCTTTGCTAAGTCGGAAGGTACGACGAGCAGATAGACAGATTAGTTCAGGCGCAGACAGAATAAGGTGAAAACGTCTATCATTCAATTCCCTACAGTTTTTATTCTGTTCAGCGCAACTATATAACATATAAGTTCAGGCGCAGACAGAGCAAGATATAACAATTGGCGACGTGGATTTACTTTAATTCATCGCAGTTATAACAAGCAAACGACGACAGTTTTTATTCTGTTCAGCGCAACTATATAACATTTTTGACTGTGTTAATTACAACCCAATTATAATGTCTATCTCTCTGGACGATCTTCCGGTGACTGCAGTTGAGGTTGCCAGACACACACTGCGTGATCCAGTTTTACAGCAAGTATCAAAGTTCATCCGACTTGGCTGGCCTCCACATGTTCATTCAAATGTTTTAAAACAGTTTTATTAGCGACGCAAATCCCTATCCATCGTTAATGGATGCATAATGTTTGCTGATCGTGTTGTCGTTCCAGCTAATCTTCGTGACCATGTGCTTCGGCAGCTTCATATATCACATCCTGGTGTTGGGAGAATGAAGGCGATCGCTCGCAGTTACGTTTACTGGCCCAACATCGATGACCATATCGAAGACCTCGTTCGCAAGTGTAGTAAATGTGCTCAAGCATCAAAGTGCCCACGCAAGACAGAACTATGTTCCTGGCCACGACCGGACAAACCATGGTCCCGTGTTCATGTTGACTTCGCCGGACCGTTCAATAGTATGCATTTCTTAATATGTGTCGACGCGTTTTCCAAATGGCCAGAGATATTTCCTATGCATTCTGCCACATCAATTGCAACAGTGTCCCACCTACGTCAACTATTACTGAACGTTTCGTCGACACCTTTAAGCGTGCTTATGCAAAAGCGAAGGGGGAGGAAACAACAGAAAAAAATTTTGGATAAATTCTTGCTGCATTATCGTACGAATGAAAAAGGACAGTTATGTGGCAGACACACAGATCACGCTCTATCCAGTACCACGCAAAGGTCAACTCGACAAAGAAGAGCTCCGAAACCTTTTCAAATAGATCCAAAAAGCAAGTCCTACACTCTTTACGGGGGGAGGTGATAGGATCCCACATATTTTGGTATTGACTGTTTAAACTTGCATTTATGGTATGTTATCATTCTCACACATTTTGGTATTGACTGCTAATTTTGTATATTATCATTCTCACGCATTTTGGTAGTGACTGCTAATTTTGTATATATGGTATATTACCATTCCCACACATTTTGTTACTGACTGTCAATGTCGCACATATGGCATATTATCATTTCTCACACACTTTGTTATTGGCTATTAAGGTCAATTATTTCAAATGCTGTTAGCTGTCCATATTGTCGTAAAATGTATAAATACCATGGCTTTCTTTATCGTTGTTGCACCTCAATACACAGTCACAGTCCAGCCTTTGTCTTTTGATATTTGCGTGCTTTGCTAAGTCGGAAGGTACGACGAGCAGATAGACAGATTAGTTCAGGCGCAGACAGAATAAGGTGAAAACGTCCATCATTCAATTCCCCACCCCCCACAGTTATAACAATTGGCGACGGGGATTTATCTTAATTCATTACAGTTATAACAATTGGCGACGGGGATTTATCTTAATTCATTACAGTTATAACAGTTAAACATAATGTTTTCCATCCTACAGGCACTCGGGATGTCAATCAGTCACCAGTGAGAAGCTTCATGATTTTTACGGGCCCACTTGTTGACATAGTAAGGCAC
Organism: Trichobilharzia regenti; assembly: GCA_944472135.2. Taxonomy (NCBI): domain Eukaryota; kingdom Metazoa; phylum Platyhelminthes; class Trematoda; order Strigeidida; family Schistosomatidae; genus Trichobilharzia; species Trichobilharzia regenti. The sequence continues at coordinate 108,875,663 of OX235264.1, read as the reverse complement.
AGCGAAATAAAACTCAACTGAGTCATTTACATATATAAAAAAATAAAAATTACCATTTGGACCAAATTTCATTGGGAGCGTGAAGTCATCAGATGAAATACTCATCATATTGAGGATACACAGAACGATGATCGGGATGAGGTGTAGTTTTGAACTCTGAGACACCATTTCACTAAAATATGTGGGAAAGGCAAAACCACGATGACTTGTTATTTGATGTAATTTGAAATGAACAGAAGAGAGCGACTTATTATTTTGCCTTGAGTTGCAAGTCTAATATACGCCTGCAACACCACATCACAACTATAACCATGCTAAGCGACACTATTTAGTTTGGCTACCAAATCACCCATTATTACTCATCTCCAAACTCACATCATTTCCTCCATAACGTCTTATTACCAACGCACCACTCGAGATGTAGAATTTGCGGAGCAAAGTAGCGATGGCATGGATGAAAATAACATATCAATTATTCATAGAATAATCGGAATAGGAAAAATAATTTGTTGAATATATTTCCGTCTTAGTTCCTTTCCGTAAAGAAGCATGCAAATTCAATCTCGTATGCCGAAAACATAGGCTGAACAGAACTGCAATTTTCAAGTCATTCTGGCACAAAACGACGAGATGAAATTTCCCTATTCTTTGTTTGATGGAGATTTCCCAATCACATATATCATTTGTCAGATATCATAAGTAGACATCACAAAAGCAAGCGTGTCTACATGACGTCGTTTATAACTGACAAATTGAGATGAAACAGACAACAAGTCGTACGAAATTCTAAATGGTTTTCCATCCAAGGAGATGTTCACATGGCTAACTGGTACATGCACACATTGACCTGAATACATTTCAACAATCACATTCATCATCATCATCATCAAATCACGCACTTTTAAACAGTCAGTCGACTAACGCACAATATTTCTCTTTTCGTGTTCTCAAAGGTGAATCGATAAATCTCTTCCGGAAAATCACGTCCACTGTTACCTTTCAACTTAGAAGGTCGTCACATGAGTCAGCTTTTTTTTTTTTTTTTTTTTTTTTTTTTTTTCAGAGTGGACAGTGATCAAAGTGCTAGTTGATTAATCTCTTGATTGTGATGATGATACGAACACTTAGGCGACGTGTTAGTTTCGGTCACGTTCAATTTGACATGAAGTCTTCTGCATGAACGTAACCTGATTTCACACGATGCTTTCTCAAGTTGATTACACGAATGATGGTTACTACCGATTTCAGCCTTTAACGATCATTGCTAGTGGAAGGAAGCAGTAATATTGAAGAGGAGAAAGAATTACAGGCCGACGATATCGAGAAGAACCAGGGGATTTCGATGCACCACGGAAATGGCAGAGACGTGTTTGAATTATGGTGGTCAGATCAGTCAGAGCATGTCAGACGCATTCATTAACCCTTTTACTAGATTTATCAATTGTGAATGTATATACGTATTCTCTGATTGTCTATACATTTAGAATTCGAGTGAAGTTTGTCAGAGCTAATCAAAATTAAAGTATTATCACTCCACCGGTTGTGAAGAGAATCAATTACATCATAAATGTTGAGGCTTTTATATACGTTCATATTTTATGTGTAAACTTGTAGTGAAGATGTCTGTGAATAGATTATGCAGGCTTCTCCAGTAAATCATCCATTATACGAGTGCACTCACACCCACCTCTATATGAATTCTTGCAGCTTACACTGCTTTATTTAGCGTACCACGCAGGTTATGCATACGGAAGTCATGTCATGAGCCTGATAACTTCATGACACTGTTCAGTAGTGATTGAAGGCTTCTCGATACGCCTATCAGATTTCAGGTGTCTGTCTGAAATCGTCTCCACGTGTTAGATATTAAAGCGGCTGTATAATGATCAATTTATGACACAGCTTCCGTGTAAAGTTTGGCTTGTGCAAGTTGGCATGTAATAAACTCACAACTTTGACTTTAGTTTGTTCTGCTATATCATATCGAAAACTGAGTATCGCATCAAGAAACGCAGTTCCATCAGCCTGCTTCTCATATCCACCAGAAGCTGTTTTCTGCGTCTACATGGTGAATACAGAGTTGCCATTAACACTCAGTTGAATATAAGAGAATCGGGGAACGTACAATTCAACAAATAAAGTGGAGGTAATAAAAATGAAAAGCGGCCCAATCACAAGGCATCCGATGAGTTATATCGCCAGCGCCCAATGATAACATAGTGGAGATCGTAGGTGGAAGAGATGAGAAACTATGAGCATTCGTGGCGCCAGCTAATGAGGACTGAACAAGGTGGAAAATGTTGAATACGTGATGCCTCACTTGGAACTCATGATATCAACATGGTATAAATGATGATAATGACAAATAACAAATACCATTCGCAGTTCATATGACTTGACATAATCTAGTTGGAGTTGATGAAAACTAAGTTGACACTGCACTCTTTATTTTTACTATAGATAAATTCTGATTTTAAACGTTCACAGATATTGAAAACAGGTGACCAATACTGTCCATCATTTTCCATGTCTTTCTCTGTTGATATCATCATGCGATCAAACTGAGAATACTCATAGATTAATGAAAACTAACTCGTCAAAAATAAATCAAAATCGTTTGATAATTATGAGGTTACTCATTGTCTGTAATGTGTGTGTGTGGAATTGGAGGTGACCAATTCGAATCTGAGGAACAAAAGTGTGTCTTTCTTTCCTTACCAAATCGTTCGATTTTAGTTTGATTTTTGAGCCGATATGCCTACGATTAAATGAACTGTGTGAAATGGTTTACTAGTAATCCTGCAGGTGCGTGTCAGCAGATACCTCTCATGCAACAGAGCAATCACACTGACAATTTCACCAGAAAAGTACGAAATGTTGAAGGAATGGAATTTTGTGTAGTGAAAATCTACTCACATGCATTTTGTACATTTGTGAGGTGCCATTGACAATGGAGTCACTCAACGAAATCAAGAACTAACACAGGTGAATGTCAATAGACTCATTGAAATAAATAGTTATTTCTCGCTTTGAAAGGCTGTCTGTGAGTGTAAAGTCGTTCATTCACCATTCGACTGGTGGCGCATAACTACTCTCAGTCTCTCACCTTTTGTGTTATCAATCAATATATTGTGTTGTTCGTTTGACTGGTGAGTAGAAATTGGAATTCGACTAGAAGGCTAGATATTGTTTGTATTTTCTGGGTTCCTATTCAGCTGGCTACTTGGTTCACTGTATTTGCGTTCTCTGTCTAATACCATGGCTTGTTCAGCTTTCTTTGCATCAGGTTTGCGCGAGTTTCGGACACCTGTGGTGGCTGTTTCCTTTCTATTGAGCATCACACTGAGATATCTATGGCTTATGTAAAAAGAATGGAGTTCGACTCCTGGTGGAGCTGCAGTCTGGCCTCACGTTGAGTTCACTGCAGATGCTTTCACAACACGAGATTGGGGAATTGTGTCAGTTCTTCATGTGTGTGAGCACTACGTAAGCGGTCGAGATTCAATGATATTCTCACACATATTCGAATTATACTCAGTCATGACAAATAACATCAATACTGAAACATTCCTTGAGTACGTAGAGGGAAGAATTGATGAATGCAAACTGATATATGGTGAAGCCACAGCCAATGAAGCCATTCACTCACAAACGAATAACTTGATCATGTTTTTTCACGTAGACAATCGGAATTATTTTTGTTGAGTAGTCTGACTGTCATAATAAGAATAAGAAAATGTCACTCGAAGTGAGTCTCTTCATTCGAATCGACCGAATCGATCCTAACTGCTGAAATAATTACACACGAATTTTCAGGAATTCGTTGTCTCCGCTGTACGATCTTGTCGCTCGTGTAGTGAGTGAATTCACCTCAGTAGTGCTGAATATATTGTGGTGAGTAGTGGCTGCAAGCTAAAATCCTAGACAAGAATTTACGTCAGTGCTTGCGTCCAGAATCAGTGCCGCGAGAAAAAAATAATAGAGAGTCTAATTAGTGCGCTTCAAAATTCAGTCACTCACAATTCATACAATGGGAAAATGATTGTCCTATAAATGTCATTCGTTTCTCAATCAATTTTGATGTTCTTTGCACAAGTTGAGTTTGAGGGATTGATTTGTACTTGAAGTTGGTTTATGGAGTGATATCAATCAGAAAACAGTTGAATAGCATTTGAGAATACTGTACAGCGAGTTGGTCATCTAGGTGTTCGACTGCCTGTCAGGCTTCAATGCCTCTTGTTTCCTCACCAACTCAGCGGACCGAAATGTTTGGCCTCTTTTCACGTGTTGGTGCCTTCCAGTGAGTATTCCACAACGAGGTGTGGTGATGAATGTCAAGTTATTGAGATGTATTGAGTTTCTTGTCCCGTCTGTCTGATGCGTTAGTGTGTGTTGCAGTTCTGAATGCAGTCATCCACAGGAAGACCCGGATTATGAAATGCATCAACTTTCGTACAACGAGCATACAGCACATCGTCTATTTTGAAGCTGGTTTACATCCACGTACGTACTTCTTGTAACCGTTTTTTGATGCGAAGTACGTGCGTGAACGTATATCAAAGCCTCAACAATTATGATGTAATTGATTCTCTTCACAACCGGTGGAGTAATAATACTTTAATTTTGATTAGCTCTGACAAACTTCACTCGAATTCTAAATGTATAGACAATCAGAGAATACGTATATACATTCACAATTGATAAATCTAGTAAAAGGGTTAATGAATGCGTCTGACATGCTCTGACTGATCTGACCACCATAATTCAAACACGTCTCTGCCATTTCCGTGGTGCATCGAAATCCCCTGGTTCTTCTCGATATCGTCGGCCTGTAATTCTTTCTCCTCTTCAATATTACTGCTTCCTTCCACTAGCAATGATCGTTAAAGGCTGAAATCGGTAGTAACCATCATTCGTGTAATCAACTTAAGAAAGCATCGTGTGAAATCAGGTTACGTTCATGCAGAAGACTTCATGTCAAATTGAACGTGACCGAAACTAACACGTCGCCTAAGTGTTCGTATCATCATCACAATCAAGAGATTAATCAACTAGCACTTTGATCACTGTCCACTTTGACAGTGGTTGATTTCTGCTTCACACTCAACCATGTGACTCATGTGACGACCTTCTAAGTTGAAAGGTAACAGTGGACGTGATTTTCCGGAAGAGATTTATCGATTCACCTTTGAGAACACGAAAAGAGAAATATTGTGCGTTAGTCGACTGACTGTTTAAAAGTGCGTGATTTGATGATGATGATGATGAATGTGATTGTTGAAATGTATTCAGGTCAATGTGTGCATGTACCAGTTAGCCATGTGAACATCTCCTTGGATGGAAAACCATTTAGAATTTCGTACGACTTGTTGTCTGTTTCATCTCAATTTGTCAGTTATAAACGACGTCATGTAGACACGCTTGCTTTTGTGATGTCTACTTATGATATCTGACAAATGATATATGTGATTGGGAAATCTCCATCAAACAAAGAATAGGGAAATTTCATCTCGTCGTTTTGTGCCAGAATGACTTGAAAATTGCAGTTCTGTTCAGCCTATGTTTTCGGCATACGAGATTGAATTTGCATGCTTCTTTACGGAAAGGAACTAAGACGGAAATATATTCAACAAATTATTTTTCCTATTCCGATTATTCTATGAATAATTGATATGTTATTTTCATCCATGCCATCGCTACTTTGCTCCGCAAATTCTACATCTCGAGTGGTGCGTTGGTAATAAGACGTTATGGAGGAAATGATGTGAGTTTGGAGATGAGTAATAATGGGTGATTTGGTAGCCAAACTAAATAGTGTCGCTTAGCATGGTTATAGTTGTGATGTGGTGTTGCAGGCGTATATTAGACTTGCAACTCAAGGCAAAATAATAAGTCGCTCTCTTCTGTTCATTTCAAATTACATCAAATAACAAGTCATCGTGGTTTTGCCTTTCCCACATATTTTAGTGAAATGGTGTCTCAGAGTTCAAAACTACACCTCATCCCGATCATCGTTCTGTGTATCCTCAATATGATGAGTATTTCATCTGATGACTTCACGCTCCCAATGAAATTTGGTCCAAATGGTAATTTTTATTTTTTTATATATGTAAATGACTCAGTTGAGTTTTATTTCGCTGTGCCTTACTATGTCAACAAGTGGGCCCGTAAAAATCATGAAGCTTCTCACTGGTGACTGATTGACATCCCGAGTGCCTGTAGGATGGAAAACATTATGTTTAACTGTTATAACTGTAATGAATTAAGATAAATCCCCGTCGCCAATTGTTATAACTGTAATGAATTAAGATAAATCCCCGTCGCCAATTGTTATAACTGTGGGGGGTGGGGAATTGAATGATGGACGTTTTCACCTTATTCTGTCTGCGCCTGAACTAATCTGTCTATCTGCTCGTCGTACCTTCCGACTTAGCAAAGCACGCAAATATCAAAAGACAAAGGCTGGACTGTGACTGTGTATTGAGGTGCAACAACGATAAAGAAAGCCATGGTATTTATACATTTTACGACAATATGGACAGCTAACAGCATTTGAAATAATTGACCTTAATAGCCAATAACAAAGTGTGTGAGAAATGATAATATGCCATATGTGCGACATTGACAGTCAGTAACAAAATGTGTGGGAATGGTAATATACCATATATACAAAATTAGCAGTCACTACCAAAATGCGTGAGAATGATAATATACAAAATTAGCAGTCAATACCAAAATGTGTGAGAATGATAACATACCATAAATGCAAGTTTAAACAGTCAATACCAAAATATGTGGGATCCTATCACCTCCCCCCGTAAAGAGTGTAGGACTTGCTTTTTGGATCTATTTGAAAAGGTTTCGGAGCTCTTCTTTGTCGAGTTGACCTTTGCGTGGTACTGGATAGAGCGTGATCTGTGTGTCTGCCACATAACTGTCCTTTTTCATTCGTACGATAATGCAGCAAGAATTTATCCAAAATTTTTTTCTGTTGTTTCCTCCCCCTTCGCTTTTGCATAAGCATTCTTAAAGGTGTCGACGAAACGTTCAGTAATAGTTGACGTAGGTGGGACACTGTTGCAATTGATGTGGCAGAATGCATAGGAAATATCTCTGGCCATTTGGAAAACGCGTCGACACATATTAAGAAATGCATACTATTGAACGGTCCGGCGAAGTCAACATGAACACGGGACCATGGTTTGTCCGGTCGTGGCCAGGAACATAGTTCTGTCTTGCGTGGGCACTTTGATGCTTGAGCACATTTACTACACTTGCGAACGAGGTCTTCGATATGGTCATCGATGTTGGGCCAGTAAACGTAACTGCGAGCGATCGCCTTCATTCTCCCAACACCAGGATGTGATATATGAAGCTGCCGAAGCACATGGTCACGAAGATTAGCTGGAACGACAACACGATCAGCAAACATTATGCATCCATTAACGATGGATAGGGATTTGCGTCGCTAATAAAACTGTTTTAAAACATTTGAATGAACATGTGGAGGCCAGCCAAGTCGGATGAACTTTGATACTTGCTGTAAAACTGGATCACGCAGTGTGTGTCTGGCAACCTCAACTGCAGTCACCGGAAGATCGTCCAGAGAGATAGACATTATAATTGGGTTGTAATTAACACAGTCAAAAATGTTATATAGTTGCGCTGAACAGAATAAAAACTGTCGTCGTTTGCTTGTTATAACTGCGATGAATTAAAGTAAATCCACGTCGCCAATTGTTATATCTTGCTCTGTCTGCGCCTGAACTTATATGTTATATAGTTGCGCTGAACAGAATAAAAACTGTAGGGAATTGAATGATAGACGTTTTCACCTTATTCTGTCTGCGCCTGAACTAATCTGTCTATCTGCTCGTCGTACCTTCCGACTTAGCAAAGCACGCAAATATCAAAAGACAAAGGCTGGACTGTGACTGTGTATTGAGGTGCAACAACGATAAAGAAAGCCATGGTATTTATACATTTTACGACAATATGGACAGCTAACAGCATTTGAAATAATTGACCTTAATAGCCAATAACAAAGTGTGTGAGAAATGATAATATGCCATATGTGCGACATTGACAGTCAGTAACAAAATGTGTGGGAATGGTAATATACCATATATACAAAATTAGCAGTCACTACCAAAATGCGTGAGAATGATAATATACAAAATTAGCAGTCAATACCAAAATGTGTGAGAATGATAACATACCATAAATGCAAGTTTAAACAGTCAATACCAAAATATGTGGGATCCTATCATTAACCTCGGCTAATTTTACTCAACATGCCGATGATCTGAAGGCGAACATCCCAGTATCTCATCACGCATTCTCAAATCTAAAAATCAGACTAAGTCTTATCACGTAGAACATCATAGGCGGTTAGTTGCGTTGTCCTAGTTTTGCATTCGACTTAGCTGATTGACGTTACTGTCAATAGGCACTTGAAAAATGATAAGCAATTGGCTGAACGTATCTCGTCTGACACCAGAAATCCTCTCTACTACTAGCAATTTTCTTTTTCAGATGTGATAGTGAATTAGCGGAGGAAATTCCATGAGACATCGCGCTGGTGTGGGCAGGAAAATGTAAAACCGCAACCATACGATATTAATCATGGTTTCTGTGTGAAGAGATAAATGCCTGAAATGATCCTGTGAAACGTCTGAATCAGCAAATGAATTGAAAAGTCGCATTCAGCTGGATTAGCGAAGGCCCACAGACTCTCATCTCCTCCACTCGTACACGACACACACACACACACACACAATATCCTCCATGTGAATCACAGACAATCAAGTAATCATTTTCAAGTTTGACTGCTCTTGACTGATGGCCTGATGTGTCGTCTCACTCAGCAGTGTTCATTAAATGTGCTTTAGGCAAATTCACTCCCCCGGAGATACTTGTCGAGCAACAGGATTTCGGTGGTTAACTTCCAGAATTCTTCTTGACTGAAAATGACAGTGTCATCGATTGAACAGCTTCTGTGCAGGATAAACACCACTGCTTAAGACAATGCAACTAGCATCACCACTACACAACTGCATTAGATTCGAGAAATGGACCACAGTCTACTACACAATCCGTAATCGATCTCTGTAGATAAGAAATCTGATTCTGATGAGTATTCATGTCTTCATTTCCACCTTTTCTCCCACTGTTGATCGATATTTCAAATTATTCTCTTACGGTCTAAGAAACCAAAGATTCATCGACACAATCACATAGCTTACTAGTGATGTAAGAACACAAATGACCACTACTCATGTGGATCGAACACATCACCACCCCATTTCAGCTTTCACCATTACCAATTAGATAATACTGAGTTACATATTCACATAAGAAATAATAATAACCCCTGAGCTTCTCGTACTACTTCAACTCCTCCATTCCAACTCCACCCCTCACAACCACTCTTTTCAGTCACCTTATCAGCTTTAGAAATATAATTTTTAATATCCACTAAAGATTACGTAATGCGTATGGAATAACCTGCTGCTATTATATGACACACCCACTCTCTGTATGTGCTTTAAACTTGTCAACTGTTTGTTTTTGATCGTGTATGATTCACTGAACAAATTATTCACTATTATCAGTCGTCATTTTATAATATTTTACTAGTCAATGCTTTGTTCTGACCTTCTGCCCACTTGTCAAGTCGACGTTGTCGACCACCTCGCTTCTTTTCTCGAATACCTCATTTTCACAATATTCAATTTCGAACCGTCACTTCACTTGAGTCGGTGAGTCGTTGACTATCATCTAATTTCTCTCTGACTTTAGAAACTACTTTCAAATTCTGTGATAGACAATCTATCACTGAATAATCAATTATTGCACATTCTGTGTCAACATAAATAATCCGATTATGGTTTTTGTGCGGAATTCATTGATTGGTTACTGGATTTCGTCATAAGCTGACATCAGTTAGAGAATCACTAGAAAACCGTCAGGTAGTATTAGATAGCTGTTTCGTCCTTGCTTGATAATCTTCATCAACTCTCGAGTACTTTTTCTTGCTTTTTCAGTCATAAAATCATTAAATGTTACAAGGCATTGATCAGTGAAGAAGAATTAAAATCACATCAGAAACCGTATTTTAGTTAGTGTTAGTTTGAAGGGATTTCATTGGTTTCAAGTTTCATCAAAGATTGATAGAGGCTGTTTCGTCCCACTTTGAGACTCTTGACAGTACTAGTACATGACCCTATCTGGAGAATTGGACCAAACAGCTTTAAATTACGAGAATAGAATCCAATGGCTCAGGAATTCTAACTTCTCTGAATTGTAAGATTTATTACAAATCGAAGACGGATTAATATTCATATATTTAAGATTAGTAGTTTCAGATAAAATAAAACTCAAATCTGAGTTCTGTGTTTATGTATTTATTACTAAAAAAATATAAGTTCTCTAGAGTTAGGTTCTAGACATTTGATTTGTTTTAAGCTTGACCACAGAATGATATTATTTAGAGAAGTATTCAAAACTAGTACAGGGTGCTGGACAGATGTGTCATCCTAGTTTGGGACCCATCAGAAGTATGAACCCACTGAAGTCCTCGTCCTAGACCTTCCGATTGCAAGGATAGATCGAAGACCATTCAGCCATTACCAACTCGTGGCCTGAGCTCCACTTGCCCCAGCCAATACCATCGGTAATTATTTGTACTTACTCCTGACCTGGTGGACCCCACTGGTCAGGACTTCTCACTGGAAATCTATGCAACCTCGTCCTGTTTTGAACAGTGATTTCCACAAGGTCGGGACTGAGTGCACATACTGGCCTATGACACTGGCTGGTGGTTGCGCCATATGCATCAACAACTGCCAGAAGTCGGAGTTTACGAGTCATTTGATTATGTTCCAGTAGCCGAATGCTTTATGAGCCACCAGGAATGCTGTATTGCGAGACAGAATTCATTCTGAGGCACTGATGTAGAGAGTGAAGTCAAAGTTCTCACTCTACAAGTGGAAACTTTTGATGGGCGGAAGGGTGACCTAATGATTGGGAGAAAGTTTGCCTAACCAAACTACCTAGGTGACCAACACAAACAACTTCAGCAAAAGGCCTCGAAATCATTCAACAACTGAATCCCGATGATAAGTGTCAAGTGATTCATGATGCTCAATTCAGGAGTAAGGCAAGGCTTTCATTCATCTATCACTGACGGAATTCGAATGAGAAATGACGAGTTGCGCAGGGATTTGACGGTGACATGGAGGAGATTAGAGGCAATAGATAATCGTCAGAGATACTGTATTCTTTGAATGCGGTGACATTCAGCAAGTGGATATGTTGACATTCACGCAAACGTCAACATCAAGTTGACAATGGAGCATGAAATCAAAATTCAGCTGAACTTTCTTGACTTGTGGATGAAAATAAAATGTAACATACAGAAACGTGACCAGTTGTTTCGTCGAATTTCCCGCTGGTGTGTGAACACGACACTACATGAGTGAACCTGAAGAAGAGTGATTAAGCAGAGCGTTTCGTAGAATTGCGCATTCACAGTAACAAAATAGTGTATCATAATGAAAGCAGTGATAAATTCATCGCAATATGTCACCCTTATTCCGAAAAGAAGGGGAGAACTAAATAGGCATTGATTTTGCTATTCACATATCAACGTATATGTCCTACGCTCACCATCATCTCTGTCGCACATAACACAAGTGGGAACAAATATGGAAGCATTTGTGTTTTCAGCGTGTAAGAGAAATTGACCGAACACATGCAAGACTGAAAACATTGTAGAAGCGGAGATTAAGTGATACGTAAGCGATTGTTGTAACCTGACAGTGTACAATTCTACCTTATCAAACTCACAAAGTGTCGCTGAACATTTTCATTTTCATTCGGTTCGCCTACTAAACCCGAGTTGTCACACCCACTCTCCATTCCATGCATCCTATGAATTGTTCAATCTGTGACGAGAATTGTTTGGCCACTTCACACTGAACGATGATCATGACATCAGAACCACTTGAATTTGCATTGCATTTCCTAATACTACTGATATCACCTAATGTATTCATCACACGCATGATTCAATTCACTCACATGAGACAGTTTCTTCGAAACCAATTCATATACGAATATACCGCACGACAAAGCTCATTGTTGAGAAAATTATCTCCCTTGAGTGACTTGTTTTCAGTTTAATTTGAATTTAGTAAAAATATACTATGGCGTCCATTGAGGTGGATGGGAACTGGCTGTTGTAATTCGAAGTATCTTCTTCTTAATGGGGTAGTGGATCTATTGGGAATGAGACTATTGTTTTGAAAAGTGCCTTCTTGTGTCTTTTACGATTGCATATTGAATGTGACCGATGTAGAAGTTTGATGTGTGTATGCATCGGTTGAGAGGTATGAAGTATAGGATTAAGCTACCAGTTTGGAAGAGCCTTGTGTCAGTTGCAATGCCACCTCGTTCATGTGATTTTATCACGGTGACAATATGGTTAATCTAGTACGTGTTGAATAAACTAACGAAGGCAGTATGCTTTCGTCTTGTTCACGCTACTGAAGCTTGATCCAGTCAAGTGAAGGAACCTGATGAATGCATATAAAACGAGGTTATTCGGCCGCTTCCACTATCATAGTAATAACCTTGTGGCTTTCTCCTCACCTAATTCTAGTTCGCTTCTTTGATGGTATTGACCACTGATATGATGAACTATGATTATGACAACTTATGACTATTTTACCAACATCTTTCGAGTAATACAAAATTGTGTATAAATGTGAATGTACATGTGAAGAAGAAAATGAATCCTCCGAGAAGTCCCACGAATGTTAACATGTTTCATTGCTTTTATGATTGTGTGAACGAAAATCACGTATTTGCCTATCACATTCACAAACTATGTAAGCAAACTATGTAGACTCAATGCAATAAACATGTCGGATGCTACCTGCTTTAAACCGATTGCATAATGTGACTGTCTCGTTTTGACAAATGCGAATTCAAGAAGAATGACAAACCTCGTACTGAAATCAGTGATGCACTCAATATCTCAACAAAAAGAAACATTTCATGAATTTGAATGGTAATATTGTATAAACATTTATTAGAGGAGATCTAATCTAGAGAAAAGAGAAGAATAATAATCGGCATTCAGAAGATCGAGCAGAGCGTTTGAAATAGCACACTTGAAATTATCCCTCAGTGATACCATAGTTACGATATCTGATTTGGTGGCAGCTTCAATTTCGTTTTGCACAATCAAAATTTAATGGCTTGTTGGTTGCATCATTTTACAATCCCTAGAAGGGAAGAAAGTGGGAGAAAAAGTTGAAACGAACACATGAATACTCATCAGAACCAGTTGTCTTATCTTCAGTGGCTAATTTCGGAAGGTACAATAGACGATGATCTGTTTCTCGAATCGGAAGCAATTGTGTAGTACTGATGGTAGTTATATTGTCTTTGAAAGAGGTGCTAATCGTCCACAGAAGTTCTTCCATCTGAAGCAGTGTCATTTCATTGAGAAAGAATTCCGGGAAAGTTAAAAGCAATATCCTGTCATTTCAAAAGAATGTCCGGAGGAGTGAATGTGATTTGAACACACACACACTTTATGGACACAGCCGAGTGAGACGACAAATCAGGCCATCACTCAAGAGCAGTCCGACTTGGAAACGATTTCTTGATTGTCTGCGATTGACATGGAGTATATTATGTGCGCGTCTACGAGGAGGGGAGATGAGGGCCTGTTCGCGGTCGCACAGACAGCTGAATTGGACTTTTCAATACACTTGCTGATTCAGAAGTTCCCCAAGATCATTTCAGGGATTTATCTGTTCACGAGGTTATACATTTTCCTGCTCACACCTACATAGTTTATCACGGAATTTCTTCCGCTATGTCACTAGTACACATAAGGGAGAAAATTGCAAGTAGTAGAGAGGATTTCCGATGTCACATGAGATGCATTCAGCTAACTCCTTGCACGTTTTCAAGTGTCTATTAACAATAACATCAATCAGCTTAGGCAAATACAACACTCCAACAACGCATCTTACAGCCCTTGATGTTCTACCCGATAAAAATTAGTCTGATTTCAGATTTCCGTGCAAGAATACGCGAAGAGAACAATGAAGAAGACTTGGCGGAATATATGGAACGGCGAGAAGATGCCAGAGAAGATGTTGACATGGACCAGGAGAAATTTTCAACTGTCTCATGTGAAAAGTCAAACGAAATATTTCCTCAGAAATCGTCAAGAAATGAGACGACCAACAGGGATTCGAAGAAATTCTGATGGCGAGATAGGATATATTCCAATGACTCGCTTACACAGTGCTTATACATTCAGTATTAGAGCAATCTGTCTGCGCGAATCTTGTTCATAGCTGAAACTGAAATAAACAGACTGTATGACATTTTGATGGATTTCGTTTGGGAACATTTTGACTGAGACTATTTGTGAACTTCATAAAAGAATGTATTGCTTTGAGAAGATTACAGCGCAAAGGATACTGTGACGTTAGTCCGCAGATCATCGACATGTTGAGTGGAATAAGCCGAGATAAGACACATTCGATACGTTCACTTTCAGAGTACAGTCAACAATCAAGCAATCAGTTCGCATGTGTTTCGTTCACATGTGGAACTGAAATCAACAAAATGAATGACACCGAGATGGATTTGTGAGACTGTCTCAACTTCAGTTAGTACTTCAAACATATTAGAGGAATCCAATGAGGAGGAGTCTTCTCAGGTGTTGACTGTCATATATTCGGAAAATTCAGTGAAGTCAGCCTTTGGAGAATACAGATGATCGTGGAAACCTACCATGGACATTGAGAATGTGAAACGCTTCGATGCACTCACAGTTCACATTTCACCTTTATATGCACCTCTTGAAAACGTGTTAAACACATCCGTGCTTGTCTTGCATCTTGTAACTTATCTGTTGAGGATGTACTACGAAACCTGTTACACTCACTAGGTCTATATGCATTACTAGATATGATAGAGAAGATTTGTAGCTCAGGTGGATAATTTTGATGTGGTTTTGTTCTCTGAGCTGGATAGTTAGTTTGCGAAGCTTTCATCACCTTACTGGGTGAAGTATGCGCTGAAGATGTCACCCAGTAAGGTGATGAAAGCTTCGCAAACTAACTATCCAGCTCAGAGAACAAAACCACATCAAAATATGCATTACTGGACATCATGGAGCCTTCTCGCTATCCACCTCTCTGAGGCCCTTTCGTCATCAATGATTGCGTTTTACCCTCAGACTTCTCTATTCTATGGGTGAGATTCAATATACTGGCAAACTTGCTCATCGATTGATAGACACTATCTCTTACTAGTTTCAGGATATCACCAAATTTTGGATCGATATCCTCTTCCTTCATACGGGAGCTTATCTTCACCCACTTCCTTTGCAGTCGAGTAGGTAGGCGTCTCGCAATTACTCATGCAATTCATAGAAATCAAGGTATTCTTATAAGTCATAAGATTATCTAAAAACTCAGTAAGTGCCTTGGAGTCATCTCGAAGTTGGCTGCCATTACCTTTGACAGCTTCGTATATGTTCCTTACAATCATTGAAGGTCTTCCAAACCTTTGACGTAATATGCTCATAGCCTCATCGTAGCCCTCTTTTGGCTTCATAAACTTACAGCACTGTATAGCTCTTGCAGCATCTCCAGTGCAATATCTCATCAAATACATTAACTTCAATTAATCACTTAATAGAAAACCACTCAATATGATCTCAAACTCCTTTACAAATTGTAAATAATCGGCTGGGTTTCCATCAAAACACCGTGGTTCTAATTTAGGGGGTTTGATGTTCCTATTATCCCTGAACGGCGAAACAGTAACATCAACCATATCATGCTTAACATCAGACACATCGTTGTAATTAACGGACAAGTCACAATGACTTACTTTCCTGTTTGCATCCAAGATACTCTGTCCCTTCTTTGACCCAGGCATTGTTGAACTTGACCCAATTCCAGAAAAGTTCCAGATATTGCTTGCTCAAAGAGGACTTGACCGGCACCAGGAAAAATGAACGGCGACTATCCAAACTTTCACCAAATGTTCGAATCCGCCAGATCTGTTTCCATCGTCAGAAACTGTCAGTCACGTCTCATAAACCGTTAATGCCCAGCTCTTGCTACGCTCGGGCCCACGCTGTTCCTTGAAGTTTTCAGAAACGCTTAGTTATAACGGAGGAAAAAACCAAAACACCGATTGGCCGCTTGAGATTTCTTTATTGTTACACCAACATATAAAAATAATAACTGAACTAAGGTCTGTGAATAAATATTACAATAATAAATCATAAGATTACTTCTGACGATGTTTTACTCTTCTTTCTGAACAGCGACCGATGAGACGATGACTGTCGTATTGATGCCTCCACGAAAATTGGGGAAGTTGGTTTTCAGCAAACAAAGAAGAATTGATCGTTCAATCTTCCTCCATTGACACCTTTCAAACAATCCATTCACACATCAAACTTCTACATCGGTCACATTCAATATGCAATCGTAAAAGACACAAGAAGGCACTTTTCAAAACAATAGTCTCATTCCCAATAGATCCACTACCGCATTAGGAAGAAGATACTTCGAATTACAACAGCCAGTTCCCATCCACCTCAATGGACGCCAGAGTATATTTTTACTAAATTCAAATTAAACTGAAAACAAGTCACTCAAGGGAGATAATTTTCTCAACAATGAGCTTTGTCGTGCGGTATATTCGTATATGAATTGGTTTCGAAGAAACTGTCTCATGTGAGTGAATTGAATCATGCGTGTGATGAATACATTAGGTGATATCAGTAGTATTAGGAAATGCAATGCAAATTCAAGTGGTTCTGATGTCATGATCATCGTTCAGTGTGAAGTGGCCAAACAATTCTCGTCACAGATTGAACAATTCATAGGATGCATGGAATGGAGAGTGGGTGTGACAATTCGGGTTTAGTAGGCGAACCGAATGAAAATGAAAATGTTCAGCGACACTTTGTGAGTTTGATAAGGTAGAATTGTACACTGTCAGGTTACAACAATCGCTCACGTATCACTTAATCTCCGCTTCTACAATGTTTTCAGTCTTGCATGTGTTCGGTCAATTTCTCTTACACGCTGAAAACACAAATGCTTCCATATTTGTTCCCACTTGTGTTATGTGCGACAGAGATGATGGTGAGCGTAGGACATATACGTTGATATGTGAATAGCAAAATCAATGCCTATTTAGTTCTCCCCTTCTTTTCGGAATAAGGGTGACATATTGCGATGAATTTATCACTGCTTTCATTATGATACACTATTTTGTTACTGTGAATGCGCAATTCTACGAAACGCTCTGCTTAATCACTCTTCTTCAGGTTCACTCATGTAGTGTCGTTTTCACACACCAGCAGGAAATTCGACGAAACAACTGGTCACGTTTCTGTATGTTACATTTTATTTTCATCCACAAGTCAAGAAAGTTCAGCTGAATTTTGATTTCATGCTCCATTGTCAACTTGATGTTGACGTTTGCGTGAATGTCAACATATCCACTTGCTGAATGTCACCGCATTCAAAGAATACAGTATCTCTGACGATTATCTATTGCCTCTAATCTCCTCCATGTCACCGTCAAATCCCTGCGCAACTCGTCATTTCTCATTCGAATTCCGTCAGTGACAGATGAATGAAAGCCTTGCCTTACTCCTGAATTGAGCATCATGAATCACTTGACACTTATCATCGGGATTCAGTTGTTGAATGATTTCGAGGCCTTTTGCTGAAGTTGTTTGTGTTGGTCACCTAGGTAGTTTGGTTAGGCAAACTTTCTCCCAATCATTAGGTCACCCTTCCGCCCATCAAAAGTTTCCACTTGTAGAGTGAGAACTTTGACTTCACTCTCTACATCAGTGCCTCAGAATGAATTCTGTCTCGCAATACAGCATTCCTGGTGGCTCATAAAGCATTCGGCTACTGGAACATAATCAAATGACTCGTAAACTCCGACTTCTGGCAGTTGTTGATGCATATGGCGCAACCACCAGCCAGTGTCATAGGCCAGTATGTGCACTCAGTCCCGACCTTGTGGAAATCACTGTTCAAAACAGGACGAGGTTGCATAGATTTCCAGTGAGAAGTCCTGACCAGTGGGGTCCACCAGGTCAGGAGTAAGTACAAATAATTACCGATGGTATTGGCTGGGGCAAGTGGAGCTCAGGCCACGAGTTGGTAATGGCTGAATGGTCTTCGATCTATCCTTGCAATCGAAAGGTCTAGGACGAGGACTTCAGTGGGTTCATACTTCTGATGGGTCCCAAACTAGGATGACACATCTGTCCAGCACCCTGTGCTAGTTTTGAATACTTCTCTAAATAATATCATTCTGTGGTCAAGCTTAAAACAAATCAAATGTCTAGAACCTAACTCTAGAGAACTTATATTTTTTTAGTAATAAATACATAAACACAGAACTCAGATTTGAGTTTTATTTTATCTGAAACTACTAATCTTAAATATATGAATATTAATCCGTCTTCGATTTGTAATAAATCTTACAATTCAGAGAAGTTAGAATTCCTGAGCCATTGGATTCTATTCTCGTAATTTAAAGCTGTTTGGTCCAATTCTCCAGATAGGGTCATGTACTAGTACTGTCAACAGTCTCAAAGTGGGACGAAACAGCCTCTATCAATCTTTGATGAAACTTGAAACCAATGAAATCCCTTCAAACTAACACTAACTAAAATACGGTTTCTGATGTGATTTTAATTCTTCTTCACTGATCAATGCCTTGTAACATTTAATGATTTTATGACTGAAAAAGCAAGAAAAAGTACTCGAGAGTTGATGAAGATTATCAAGCAAGGACGAAACAGCTATCTGATTCTACCTGACGGTTTTCTAGTGATTCTCTAACTGATGTCAGCTTATGACGAAATCCAGTAACCAATCAATGAATTCCGCACAAAAACCACAATCGGATTATTTATGTTGACACAGAATGTGCAATAATTGATTATTCAGTGATAGATTGTCTATCACAGAATTTGAAAGTAGTTTCTAAAGTCAGAGAGAAATTAGATGATAGTCAACGACTCACCGACTCAAGTGAAGTGACGGTTCGAAATTGAATATTGTGAAAATGAGGTATTCGAGAAAAGAAGCGAGGTGGTCGACAACGTCGACTTGACAAGTGGGCAGAAGGTCAGAACAAAGCATTGACTAGTAAAATATTATAAAATGACGACTGATAATAGTGAATAATTTGTTCAGTGAATCATACACGATCAAAAACAAACAGTTGACAAGTTTAAAGCACATAGAGAGAGTGGGTGTGTCATATAATAGCAGCAGGTTATTCCATACGCATTACGAAATCTTTAGTGGATATTAAAAATTATATTTCTAAAGTTGATAAGGTTATTGGAAAGAGTGGTTGTGAGGGGTGGAGTTGGAATGGAGGAGTTGAAGTAATACGAGAAGCTCAGGGGTTATTATTATTTCTTATGTGAATATGTAACTCAGTATTATCTAATTGGTAATGGTGAAAGCTGAAATGGGGTGGTGATGTGTTCGATCCACATGAGTAGTGGTCATTTGTGTTCTTACATCACTAGTAAGCTATGTGATTGTGTCGATGAATCTTTGGTTTCTTAGACCGTAAGAGAATAATTTGAAATATCGATCAACAGTGGGAGAAAAGGTGGAAATGAAGACATGAATACTCATCAGAATCAGATTTCTTATCTACAGAGATCGATTACGGATTGTGTAGTAGACTGTGGTCCATTTCTCGAATCTAATGCAGTTGTGTAGTGGTGATGCTAGTTGCATTGTCTTAAGCAGTGGTGTTTATCCTGCACAGAAGCTGTTCAATCGATGACACTGTCATTTTCAGTCAAGAAGAATTCTGGAAGTTAACCACCGAAATCCTGTTGCTCGACAAGTATCTCCGGGGGAGTGAATTTGCCTAAAGCACATTTAATGAACACTGCTGAGTGAGACGACACATCAGGCCATCAGTCAAGAGCAGTCAAACTTGAAAATGATTACTTGATTGTCTGTGATTCACATGGAGGATATTGTGTGTGTGTGTGTGTGTGTGCGTGTACGAGTGGAGGAGATGAGAGTCTGTGGGCCTTCGCTAATCCAGCTGAATGCGACTTTTCAATTCATTTGCTGATTCAGACGTTTCACAGGATCATTTCAGGCATTTATCTGTTCACACAGAAACCATGATTAATATCGTATGGTTGCGGTTTTACATTTTCCTGCCCACACCAGCGCGATGTCTCATGGAATTTCCTCCGCTAATTCACTATCACATCTGAAAAAGAAAATTGCTAGTAGTAGAGAGGATTTCTGGTGTCAGACGAGATACGTTCAGCCAATTGCTTATCATTTTTCAAGTGCCTATTGACAGTAACGTCAATCAGCTAAGTCGAATGCAAAACTAGGACAACGCAACTAACCGCCTATGATGTTCTACGTGATAAGACTTAGTCTGATTTTTAGATTTGAGAATGCGTGATGAGATACTGGGACGTTCGCCTTCAGATCATCGGCATGTT
This sequence comes from Trichobilharzia regenti, assembly GCA_944472135.2. NCBI lineage: Eukaryota > Metazoa > Platyhelminthes > Trematoda > Strigeidida > Schistosomatidae > Trichobilharzia > Trichobilharzia regenti. Next base: position 108,855,082 of record OX235264.1, on the reverse strand, counting down.
GAGTAAAATTAGCCGAGGTTAATGATAGGATCCCACATATTTTGGTATTGACTGTTTAAACTTGCATTTATGGTATGTTATCATTCTCACACATTTTGGTATTGACTGCTAATTTTGTATATTATCATTCTCACGCATTTTGGTAGTGACTGCTAATTTTGTATATATGGTATATTACCATTCCCACACATTTTGTTACTGACTGTCAATGTCGCACATATGGCATATTATCATTTCTCACACACTTTGTTATTGGCTATTAAGGTCAATTATTTCAAATGCTGTTAGCTGTCCATATTGTCGTAAAATGTATAAATACCATGGCTTTCTTTATCGTTGTTGCACCTCAATACACAGTCACAGTCCAGCCTTTGTCTTTTGATATTTGCGTGCTTTGCTAAGTCGGAAGGTACGACGAGCAGATAGACAGATTAGTTCAGGCGCAGACAGAATAAGGTGAAAACGTCTATCATTCAATTCCCTACAGTTTTTATTCTGTTCAGCGCAACTATATAACATATAAGTTCAGGCGCAGACAGAGCAAGATATAACAATTGGCGACGTGGATTTACTTTAATTCATCGCAGTTATAACAAGCAAACGACGACAGTTTTTATTCTGTTCAGCGCAACTATATAACATTTTTGACTGTGTTAATTACAACCCAATTATAATGTCTATCTCTCTGGACGATCTTCCGGTGACTGCAGTTGAGGTTGCCAGACACACACTGCGTGATCCAGTTTTACAGCAAGTATCAAAGTTCATCCGACTTGGCTGGCCTCCACATGTTCATTCAAATGTTTTAAAACAGTTTTATTAGCGACGCAAATCCCTATCCATCGTTAATGGATGCATAATGTTTGCTGATCGTGTTGTCGTTCCAGCTAATCTTCGTGACCATGTGCTTCGGCAGCTTCATATATCACATCCTGGTGTTGGGAGAATGAAGGCGATCGCTCGCAGTTACGTTTACTGGCCCAACATCGATGACCATATCGAAGACCTCGTTCGCAAGTGTAGTAAATGTGCTCAAGCATCAAAGTGCCCACGCAAGACAGAACTATGTTCCTGGCCACGACCGGACAAACCATGGTCCCGTGTTCATGTTGACTTCGCCGGACCGTTCAATAGTATGCATTTCTTAATATGTGTCGACGCGTTTTCCAAATGGCCAGAGATATTTCCTATGCATTCTGCCACATCAATTGCAACAGTGTCCCACCTACGTCAACTATTACTGAACGTTTCGTCGACACCTTTAAGCGTGCTTATGCAAAAGCGAAGGGGGAGGAAACAACAGAAAAAAATTTTGGATAAATTCTTGCTGCATTATCGTACGAATGAAAAAGGACAGTTATGTGGCAGACACACAGATCACGCTCTATCCAGTACCACGCAAAGGTCAACTCGACAAAGAAGAGCTCCGAAACCTTTTCAAATAGATCCAAAAAGCAAGTCCTACACTCTTTACGGGGGGAGGTGATAGGATCCCACATATTTTGGTATTGACTGTTTAAACTTGCATTTATGGTATGTTATCATTCTCACACATTTTGGTATTGACTGCTAATTTTGTATATTATCATTCTCACGCATTTTGGTAGTGACTGCTAATTTTGTATATATGGTATATTACCATTCCCACACATTTTGTTACTGACTGTCAATGTCGCACATATGGCATATTATCATTTCTCACACACTTTGTTATTGGCTATTAAGGTCAATTATTTCAAATGCTGTTAGCTGTCCATATTGTCGTAAAATGTATAAATACCATGGCTTTCTTTATCGTTGTTGCACCTCAATACACAGTCACAGTCCAGCCTTTGTCTTTTGATATTTGCGTGCTTTGCTAAGTCGGAAGGTACGACGAGCAGATAGACAGATTAGTTCAGGCGCAGACAGAATAAGGTGAAAACGTCCATCATTCAATTCCCCACCCCCCACAGTTATAACAATTGGCGACGGGGATTTATCTTAATTCATTACAGTTATAACAATTGGCGACGGGGATTTATCTTAATTCATTACAGTTATAACAGTTAAACATAATGTTTTCCATCCTACAGGCACTCGGGATGTCAATCAGTCACCAGTGAGAAGCTTCATGATTTTTACGGGCCCACTTGTTGACATAGTAAGGCACAGCGAAATAAAACTCAACTGAGTCATTTACATATATAAAAAAATAAAAATTACCATTTGGACCAAATTTCATTGGGAGCGTGAAGTCATCAGATGAAATACTCATCATATTGAGGATACACAGAACGATGATCGGGATGAGGTGTAGTTTTGAACTCTGAGACACCATTTCACTAAAATATGTGGGAAAGGCAAAACCACGATGACTTGTTATTTGATGTAATTTGAAATGAACAGAAGAGAGCGACTTATTATTTTGCCTTGAGTTGCAAGTCTAATATACGCCTGCAACACCACATCACAACTATAACCATGCTAAGCGACACTATTTAGTTTGGCTACCAAATCACCCATTATTACTCATCTCCAAACTCACATCATTTCCTCCATAACGTCTTATTACCAACGCACCACTCGAGATGTAGAATTTGCGGAGAGAAGTAGCGATGGCATGGATGAAAATAACATATCAATTATTCATAGAATAATCGGAATAGGAAAAATAATTTGTTGAATATATTTCCGTCTTAGTTCCTTTCCGTAAAGAAGCATGCAAATTCAATCTCGTATGCCGAAAACATAGGCTGAACAGAACTGCAATTTTCAAGTCATTCTGGCACAAAACGACGAGATGAAATTTCCCTATTCTTTGTTTGATGGAGATTTCCCAATCACATATATCATTTGTCAGATATCATAAGTAGACATCACAAAAGCAAGCGTGTCTACATGACGTCGTTTATAACTGACAAATTGAGATGAAACAGACAACAAGTCGTACGAAATTCTAAATGGTTTTCCATCCAAGGAGATGTTCACATGGCTAACTGGTACATGCACACATTGACCTGAATACATTTCAACAATCACATTCATCATCATCATCATCAAATCACGCACTTTTACACAATCAGTCGACTAACGCACAATATTTCTCTTTTCGTGTTCTCAAAGGTGAATCGATAAATCTCTACCGGAAAATCACGTCCACTGTTACCTTTCAACTTAGAAGGTCATCACATGAGTCAATCGGTTGAGTGTGAAGCAGAAATCAGCCAGTGTCAAAGTGGACAGTGATCAAAGTGCTAGTTGATTAATCTCTTGATTGTGATGATGATACGAACACTTAGGCGACGTGTTAGTTTCGGTCACGTTCAATTTGACATGAAGTCTTCTGCATGAACGTAACCTGATTTCACACGATGCTTTCTTAAGTTGATTACACGAATGATGGTTACTACCGATTTCAGCCTTTAACGATCATTGCTAGTGGAAGGAAGCAGTAATATTGAAGAGGAGAAAGAATTACAGGCCGACGATATCGAGAAGAACCAGGGGATTTCGATGCACCACGGAAATGGCAGAGACGTGTTTGAATTCTGGTGGTCAGATCAGTCAGAGCATGTCAGACGCATTCATTAACCCTTTTACTAGATTTATCAATTGTGAATGTATATACGTATTCTCTGATTGTCTATACATTTAGAATTCGAGTGAAGTTTGTCAGAGCTAATCAAAATTAAAGTATTATTACTCCACCGGTTGTGAAGAGAATCAATTACATCATAATTGTTGAGGCTTTGATATACGTTCACGCACGTACTTCGCATCAAAAAACGGTTACAAGAAGTACGTACGTGGATGTAAACCAGCTTCAAAATAGACGATGTGCTGTATGCTCGTTGTACGAAAGTTGATGCATTTCATAATCCGGGTCTTCCTGTGGATGACTGCATTCAGAACTGCAACACACACTAACGCATCAGACAGACGGGACAAGAAACTCAATACATCTCAATAACTTGACATTCATCACCACACCTCGTTGTGGAATACTCACTGGAAGGCACCAACACGTGAAAAGAGGCCAAACATTTCGGTCCGCTGAGTTGGTGAGGAAACAAGAGGCATTGAAGCCTGACAGGTAGTCGAAAACCTAGATGACCAACTCGCTGTACAGTATTCTCAAATGCTATTCAACTGTTTTCTGATTGATATCACTCCATAAACCAACTTCAAGTACAAATCAATCCCTTAAACTCAACTTGTGCAAAGAACATCAAAATTGATTGAGAAACGAATGACATTTATAGGACAATCATTTTCCCATTGTATGAATTGTGAGTGACTGAATTTTGAAGCGCACTAATTAGACTCTCTATTATTTTTTTCTCGCGGCACTGATTCTGGACGCAAGCACTGACGTAAATTCTTGTCTAGGATTTTAGCTTGCAGCCACTACTCACCACAATATATTCAGCACTACTGAGGTGAATTCACTCACTACACGAGCGACAAGATCGTACAGCGGAGACAACGAATTCCTGAAAATTCGTGTGTAATTATTTCAGCAGTTAGGATCGATTCGGTCGATTCGAATGAAGAGACTCACTTCGAGTGACATTTTCTTATTCTTATTATGACAGTCAGACTACTCAACAAAAATAATTCCGATTGTCTACGTGAAAAAACATGATCAAGTTATTCGTTTGTGAGTGAATGGCTTCATTGGCTGTGGCTTCACCATATATCAGTTTGCATTCATCAATTCTTCCCTCTACGTACTCAAGGAATGTTTCAGTATTGATGTTATTTGTCATGACTGAGTATAATTCGAATATGTGTGAGAAAATCATTGAATCTCGACCGCTTACGTAGTGCTCACACACATGAAGAACTGACACAATTCCCCAATCTCGTGTTGTGAAAGCATCTGCAGTGAACTCAACGTGAGGCCAGACTGCAGGTCCACCAGGAGTCGAACTCCATTCTTTTTACATAAGCCATAGATATCTCAGTGTGATGCTCAATAGAAAGGAAACAGCCACCACAGGTGTCCGAAACTCGCGCAAACCTGATGCAAAGAAAGCTGAACAAGCCATGGTATTAGACAGAGAACGCAAATACAGTTAACCAAGTAGCCAGCTGAATAGGAACCCAGAAAATACAATCAATATCTAGCCTTCTAGTCGAATTCCAATTTCTACTCACCAGTCAAACGAACAACACAATATATTGATTGATAACACAAAAGGTGAGAGACTGAGAGTAGTTATGCGCCACCAGTCGAATGGTGAATGAACGACTTTACACTCACAGACAGCCTTTCAAAGCGAGAAATAACTAATTATTTCAATGAGTCTATTGACATTCACCTGTGTTAGTTCTTGATTTCGTTGAGTGACTCCATTGTCAATGGCACCTCACAAATGTACAAAATGCATGTGAGTAGATTTTCACTACACAAAATTCCATTCCTTCAACATTTCGTACTTTTCTGGTGAAATTGTCAGTGTGATTGCTCTGTTGCATGAGAGGTATCTGCTGACACGCACCTGCAGGATTACTAGTAAACCATTTCACACAGTTCATTTAATCGTAGGCATATCGGCTCAAAAATCAAACTAAAATCGAACGATTTGGTAAGGAAAGAAAGACACACTTTTGTTCCTCAGATTCGAATTGGTCACCTCCAATTCCACACACACACATTACAGACAATGAGTAACCTCATAATTATCAAACGATTTTGATTTATTTTTGACGAGTTAGTTTTCATTAATCTATGAGTATTCTCAGTTTGATCGCATGATGATATCAACAGAGAAAGACATGGAAAATGATGGACAGTATTGGTCACCTGTTTTCAATATCTGTGAACGTTTAAAATCAGAATTTATCTATAGTAAAAATAAAGAGTGCAGTGTCAACTTAGTTTTCATCAACTCCAACTAGATTATGTCAAGTCATATGAACTGCGAATGGTATTTGTTATTTGTCATTATCATCATTTATACCATGTTGATATCATGAGTTCCAAGTGAGGCATCACGTATTCAACTTTTTCCACCTTGTTCAGTCCTCATTAGCTGGCGCCACGAATGCTCATAGTTTCTCATCTCTTCCACCTACGATCTCCACTATGTTATCATTGGGCGCTGGCGATATAACTCATCGGATGCCTTGTGATTGGGCCGCTTTTCATTTTTATTACCTCCACTTTATTTGTTGAATTGTACGTTCCCCGATTCTCTTATATTCAACTGAGTGTTAATGGCAACTCTGTATTCACCATGTAGACGCAGAAAACAGCTTCTGGTGGATATGAGAAGCAGGCTGATGGAACTGCGTTTCTTGATGCGATACTCAGTTTTCGATATGATATAGCAGAACAAACTAAAGTCAAAGTTGTGAGTTTATTACATGCCAACTTGCACAAGCCAAACTTTACACGGAAGCTGTGTCATAAATTGATCATTATACAGCCGCTTTAATATCTAACACGTGGAGACGATTTCAGACAGACACCTGAAATCTGATAGGCGTATCGAGAAGCCTTCAATCACTACTGAACAGTGTCATGAAGTTATCAGGCTCATGACATGACTTCCGTATGCATAACCTGCGTGGTACGCTAAATAAAGCAGTGTAAGCTGCAAGAATTCATATAGAGGTGGGTGTGAGTGCACTCGTATAATGGATGATTTACTGGAGAAGCCTGCATAATCTATTCACAGACATCTTCACTACAAGTTTACACATAAAATATGAACGTATATAAAAGCCTCAACATTTATGATGTAATTGATTCTCTTCACAACCGGTGGAGTAATAATACTTTAATTTTGATTAGCTCTGACAAACTTCACTCGAATTCTAAATGTATAGACAATCAGAGAATACGTATATACATTCACAATTGATAAATCTAGTAAAAGGGTTAATGAATGCGTCTGACATGCTCTGACTGATCTGACCACCAGAATTCAAACACGTCTCTGCCATTTCCGTGGTGCATCGAAATCCCCTGGTTCTTCTCGATATCGTCGGCCTGTAATTCTTTCTCCTCTTCAATATTACTGCTTCCTTCCACTAGCAATGATCGTTAAAGGCTGAAATCGGTAGTAACCATCATTCGTGAAATCAACTTGAGAAAGCATCGTGTGAAATCAGGTTACGTTCATGCAGAAGACTTCATGTCAAATTGAACGTGACCGAAACTAACACGTCGCCTAAGTGTTCGTATCATCATCACAATCAAGAGATTAATCAACTAGCACTTTGATCACTGTCCACTTTGACACTGGCTGATTTCTGCTTCACACTCAACCGATTGACTCATGTGACGACCTTCTAAGTTGAAAGGTAACAGTGGACGTGATTTTCCGGAAGAGATTTATCGATTCACCTTTGAGAACACGAAAAGAGAAATATTGTGCGTTAGTCGACTGACTGTTTAAAAGTGCGTGATTTGATGATGATGATGATGAATGTGATTGTTGAAATGTATTCAGGTCAATGTGTGCATGTACCAGTTAGCCATGTGAACATCTCCTTGGATGGAAAACCATTTAGAATTTCGTACGACTTGTTGTCTGTTTCATCTCAATTTGTCAGTTATAAACGACGTCATGTAGACACGCTTGCTTTTGTGATGTCTACTTATGATATCTGACAAATGATATATGTGATTGGGAAATCTTCATCAAACAAAGAATAGGGAAATTTCATCTCGTCGTTTTGTGCCAGAATGACTTGAAAATTGCAGTTCTGTTCAGCCTATGTTTACGGCATACGAGATTGAATTTGCATGCTTCTTTACGGAAAGGAACTAAGACGGAAATATATTCAACAAATTATTTTTCCTATTCCGATTATTCTATGAATAATTGATATGTTATTTTCATCCATGCCATCGCTAATTTGCTCCGCAAATTCTACATCTCGAGTGGTGCGTTGGTAATAAGACGTTATGGAGGAAATGATGTGAGTTTGGAGATGAGTAATAATGGGTGATTTGGTAGCCAAACTAAATAGTGTCGCTTAGCATGGTTATAGTTGTGATGTGGTGTTGCAGGCGTATATTAGACTTGCAACTCAAGGCAAAATAATAAGTCGCTCTCTTCTGTTCATTTCAAATTACATCAAATAACAAGTCATCGTGGTTTTGCCTTTCCCACATATTTTAGTGAAATGGTGTCTCAGAGTTCAAAACTACACCTCATCCCGATCATCGTTCTGTGTATCCTCAATATGATGAGTATTTCATCTGATGACTTCACGCTCCCAATGAAATTTGGTCCAAATGGTAATTTTTATTTTTTTATATATGTAAATGACTCAGTTGAGTTTTATTTCGCTGTGCCTTACTATGTCAACAAGTGGGCCCGTAAAAATCATGAAGCTTCTCACTGGTGACTGATTGACATCCCGAGTGCCTGTAGGATGGAAAACATTATGTTTAACTGTTATAACTGTAATGAATTAAGATAAATCCCCGTCGCCAATTGTTATAACTGTAATGAATTAAGATAAATCCCCGTCGCCAATTGTTATAACTGTGGGGGGTGGGGAATTGAATGATGGACGTTTTCACCTTATTCTGTCTGCGCCTGAACTAATCTGTCTATCTGCTCGTCGTACCTTCCGACTTAGCAAAGCACGCAAATATCAAAAGACAAAGGCTGGACTGTGACTGTGTATTGAGGTGCAACAACGATAAAGAAAGCCATGGTATTTATACATTTTACGACAATATGGACAGCTAACAGCATTTGAAATAATTGACCTTAATAGCCAATAACAAAGTGTGTGAGAAATGATAATATGCCATATGTGCGACATTGACAGTCAGTAACAAAATGTGTGGGAATGGTAATATACCATATATACAAAATTAGCAGTCACTACCAAAATGCGTGAGAATGATAATATACAAAATTAGCAGTCAATACCAAAATGTGTGAGAATGATAACATACCATAAATGCAAGTTTAAACAGTCAATACCAAAATATGTGGGATCCTATCACCTCCCCCCGTAAAGAGTGTAGGACTTGCTTTTTGGATCTATTTGAAAAGGTTTCGGAGCTCTTCTTTGTCGAGTTGACCTTTGCGTGGTACTGGATAGAGCGTGATCTGTGTGTCTGCCACATAACTGTCCTTTTTCATTCGTACGATAATGCAGCAAGAATTTATCCAAAATTTTTTTCTGTTGTTTCCTCCCCCTTCGCTTTTGCATAAGCACGCTTAAAGGTGTCGACGAAACGTTCAGTAATAGTTGACGTAGGTGGGACACTGTTGCAATTGATGTGGCAGAATGCATAGGAAATATCTCTGGCCATTTGGAAAACGCGTCGACACATATTAAGAAATGCATACTATTGAACGGTCCGGCGAAGTCAACATGAACACGGGACCATGGTTTGTCCGGTCGTGGCCAGGAACATAGTTCTGTCTTGCGTGGGCACTTTGATGCTTGAGCACATTTACTACACTTGCGAACGAGGTCTTCGATATGGTCATCGATGTTGGGCCAGTAAACGTAACTGCGAGCGATCGCCTTCATTCTCCCAACACCAGGATGTGATATATGAAGCTGCCGAAGCACATGGTCACGAAGATTAGCTGGAACGACAACACGATCAGCAAACATTATGCATCCATTAACGATGGATAGGGATTTGCGTCGCTAATAAAACTGTTTTAAAACATTTGAATGAACATGTGGAGGCCAGCCAAGTCGGATGAACTTTGATACTTGCTGTAAAACTGGATCACGCAGTGTGTGTCTGGCAACCTCAACTGCAGTCACCGGAAGATCGTCCAGAGAGATAGACATTATAATTGGGTTGTAATTAACACAGTCAAAAATGTTATATAGTTGCGCTGAACAGAATAAAAACTGTCGTCGTTTGCTTGTTATAACTGCGATGAATTAAAGTAAATCCACGTCGCCAATTGTTATATCTTGCTCTGTCTGCGCCTGAACTTATATGTTATATAGTTGCGCTGAACAGAATAAAAACTGTAGGGAATTGAATGATAGACGTTTTCACCTTATTCTGTCTGCGCCTGAACTAATCTGTCTATCTGCTCGTCGTACCTTCCGACTTAGCAAAGCACGCAAATATCAAAAGACAAAGGCTGGACTGTGACTGTGTATTGAGGTGCAACAACGATAAAGAAAGCCATGGTATTTATACATTTTACGACAATATGGACAGCTAACAGCATTTGAAATAATTGACCTTAATAGCCAATAACAAAGTGTGTGAGAAATGATAATATGCCATATGTGCGACATTGACAGTCAGTAACAAAATGTGTGGGAATGGTAATATACCATATATACAAAATTAGCAGTCACTACCAAAATGCGTGAGAATGATAATATACAAAATTAGCAGTCAATACCAAAATGTGTGAGAATGATAACATACCATAAATGCAAGTTTAAACAGTCAATACCAAAATATGTGGGATCCTATCATTAACCTCGGCTAATTTTACTCAACATGCCGATGATCTGAAGGCGAACATCCCAGTATCTCATCACGCATTCTCAAATCTAAAAATCAGACTAAGTCTTATCACGTAGAACATCATAGGCGGTTAGTTGCGTTGTCCTAGTTTTGCATTCGACTTAGCTGATTGACGTTACTGTCAATAGGCACTTGAAAAATGATAAGCAATTGGCTGAACGTATCTCGTCTGACACCAGAAATCCTCTCTACTACTAGCAATTTTCTTTTTCAGATGTGATAGTGAATTAGCGGAGGAAATTCCATGAGACATCGCGCTGGTGTGGGCAGGAAAATGTAAAACCGCAACCATACGATATTAATCATGGTTTCTGTGTGAACAGATAAATGCCTGAAATGATCCTGTGAAACGTCTGAATCAGCAAATGAGTTGAAAAGTCGCATTCAGCTGGATTAGCGAAGGCCCACAGACTCTCATCTCCTCCACTCGTACACGCACACACACACACACACACACACAATATCCTCCATGTGAAACACAGACAATAATTTTCAAGTTTGACTGCTCTTGACTGATGGCCTGATGTGTCGTCTCACTCAGCAGTGTTCATTAAATGTGCTTTAGGCAAATTCACTCCCCCGGAGATACTTGTCGAGCAACAGGATTTCGGTGGTTAACTTCCAGAATTCTTCTTGACTGAAAATGACAGTGTCATCGATTGAACAGCTTCTGTGCAGGATAAACACCACTGCTTAAGACAATGCAACTAGCATCACCACTACACAACTGCATTAGATTCGAGAAATGGACCACAGTCTACTACACAATCCGTAATCGATCTCTGTAGATAAGAAATCTGATTCTGATGAGTATTCATGTCTTCATTTCCACCTTTTCTCCCACTGTTGATCAATATTTCAAATTATTCTCTTACGGTCTAAGAAACCAAAGATTCATCGACACAATCACATAGCTTACTAGTGATGTAAGAACACAAATGACCACTACTCATGTGGATCGAACACATCACCACCCCATTTCAGCTTTCACCATTACCAATTAGATAATACTGAGTTACATATTCACATAAGAAATAATAATAACCCCTGAGCTTCTCGTATTACTTCAACTCCTCCATTCCAACTCCACCCCTCACAACCACTCTTTCCAATAACCTTATCAACTTTAGAAATATAATTTTTAATATCCACTAAAGATTTCGTAATGCGTATGGAATAACCTGCTGCTATTTTATCATACACCCACTTTCTCTATGTGCTTTAAACTTGTCAACTGTTTGTTTTTGATCGTGTATGATTCACTGAACAAATTATTCACTATTATCAGTCGTCATTTTATAATATTTTACTAGTCAATGCTTTGTTCTGACCTTCTGCCCACTTGTCAAGTCGACGTTGTCGACCACCTCGCTTCATTTCTCGAATACCTCATTTTCACAATATTCAATTTCGAACCCTCACTTCACTTGAGTCGGTGAGTCGTTGACTATCATCTAATTTCTCTCTGACTTTAGAAACTACTTTCAAATTCTGTGATAGACAATCTATCACTGAAGAATCAATTATTGCACATTCTGTGTCAACATAAATAATCCGATTGTGGTTTTTGTGCGGAATTCATTGATTGGTTACTGGATTTCCTCATAAGCAGACATCAGTTAGTGAAACACTAGAAAACCGTCAGGTAGAATCAGATACCTGTTTCGTGCTTGCTTGATAATCTTCATCAACTCTCGAGTACTTTTTCTTGCTTTTTCAGTCATAAAATCATTAAATGTTACAAGGCATTGATCAGTGAAGAAGAATTAAAATCACATCAGAAACCGTATTTTAGTTAGTGTTAGGTTGAAGGGATTTCATTGGTTTCAAGTTTCATCAAAGATTGATAGAGGCTGTTTCGTCCCACTTTGAGACTGTTGACGAAAATCACGTAATTGCCTGTCACATTCACAAACTATGTAAGCAAACTATGTAGACTCAATGCAATAAACATGTCGGATGCTACCTGCTTTAAACCGATTTCATAATGTGACTGTCTCGTTTTGACAAATGCGAATTCAAGAAGAATGACATACCTCGTACTGAAATCAGTGATGCACTCAATATCTCAACAAAAAGAAACATTTCATGAATTTGAATGGTAATATTGTATAAACATTTATTAGAGGAGATCTAATCTAGAGAAAAGAGAAGAAGAATAATCGGCATTCAGAAGATCGAGCAGAGCGTTTGAAATAGCACACTTGAAATTATCCCTCAGTGATACCATAGTTACGATATCTGATTTGGTGGCAGCTTCAATTTCGTTTTGCACAATCAAAATTTAATGGCTTGTTGGTTGCATCATTTTACAATCCCTAGAAGGGAAGAAAGTGGGAGAAAAAGTTGAAACGAACACATGAATACTCATCAGAACCAGTTTTCTTATCTTCAGTGGCTAATTTCGGAAGGTACAATAGACGATGATCTGTTTCTCGAATCGGAAGCAATTGTGTAGTACTGATGGTAGTTATATTGTCTTTGAAAGAGGTGCTAATCGTCCACAGAAGTTCTTCCATCTGAAGCAGTGTCATTTCATTGAGAAAGAATTCCGGGAAAGTTGAAAGCAATATCCTGTCATTTCAAAAGAATGTCCGGAGGAGTGAATGTGATTTGAACACACACACACTTTATGGACACAGCCGAGTGAGACGACAAATCAGGCCATCACTCAAGAGCAGTCCGACTTGGAAACGATTTCTTGATTGTCTGCGATTGGCATGGAGTATATTATGTGCGCGTCTACGAGGAGGGGAGATGAGGGCCTGTTCGCGGTCGCACAGACAGCTGAATTGGACTTTTCAATACACTTGCTGATTCAGAAGTTCCCCAAGATCATTTCAGGGATTTATCTGTTCACGAGGTTATACATTTTCCTGCTCACACCTACATAGTTTATCACGGAATTTCTTCCGCTATGTCACTAGTACACATAAGGGGAAAATTGCAAGTAGTAGAGAGGATTTCCGATGTCACATGAGATGCATTCAGCTAACTCCTTGCACGTTTTCAAGTGTCTATTAACAATAACATCAATCAGCTAAGGCAAATACAACACTCCAACAACGCATCTTACAGCCCTTGATGTCCTACCCGATAAAAATTAGTCTGATTTCAGATTTCCGTGCAAGAATACGCGAAGAGAACAATGAAGAAGACTTGGCGGAATATATGAATCGGCGAGAAGATGCCAGAGAAGATGTTGACATGGACCAGGAGAAATTTTCAACTGTCTCATGTGAAAAGTCAAACGAAATATTTCCTCAGAAATCGTCAAGAAATGAGACGACCAACAGGGATTCGAAGAAATTCTGATGGCGAGATAGGATATATTCCAATGACTCGCTTACACAGTGCTTGTACATTCAGTATTAGAGCAATCTGTCTGCGCGAATCTTGTTCATAGCTGAAACTGAAATAAACAGACTGTATGACATTTTGATGGATTTCGTTTGGGAACATTTTGACTGAGACTATTTGTGAACTTCATAAAAGAATGTATTGCTTTGAGAATATTACAGCGCAAAGGATACTGTGACGTTAGTCCGCAGATCATCGACATGTTGAGTGGAATAAGCCGAGATAAGACACATTCGATACGTTCACTTTCAGAGTACAGTCAACAATCAAGCAATCAGTTCGCATGTGTTTCGTTCACATGTGGAACTGAAATCAACAAAATGAATGACACCAAGATGGATTTGTGAGACTGTCTCAACTTCAGTTAGTACTTCAATCATATTAGAGGAATCCAATGAGGAGGAGTCTTCTCAGGTGTTGACTGTCATATATTCGGAAAATTCAGTGAAGTCAGCCTTTGGAGAATACAGATGATCGTGGAAACCTACCATGGACATTGAGAATGTGAAGCGCTTCGAGGCACTCATGTTCTCATCAACAAGGCAGTGAAGCGCTCTCAATTGAAAACATTATGTCGAAAACTGCAGTAGCGATTGAAATTATAAAAAACACATCTAGATTCATTCTACCACTACAGCTCATGTTATCAATATTATTAGCATTGTCACCTATTGTTTAAATTTGTTCACTGGAAATACATGAGACTGAAAACAAACTGGCCATTTCACGTGACACCACAAGTACGATACAGTACACATATGACAACAGCAACCTAAAAAGGCCTCATTTCTGCTATGGACGTGGGGGTTCATTGGAAAATGCATGTTGTATTCCCGAGAATACGCTGAGTGCATTTGCATCACCATTATCAGCAGATTTAGATGTAAAGTTTATCGAAAACTTCAAATGTCGCATAATTCACACTTTAAAAAGACTCACTTTGAACCTAGACGCTTTCCACTTTTGGTTGCCAATTCCTCTTCGGTTAAGGATGTGCCAAATTGAACCTTGTAAGTGCATTTCACATCCTCAACTGTTAGGTTATGCTGTTTGTCCAAAGTGAAATTGATCTTATCAAATTTGACAGTTACTTCATCTTGAAATCAGCAAAAAGACATATGAATGGTTTAAAGGAAAGGATTGAAATCTCTGCAAGTAGACCTAGTTCATGAATGAAGCGAAATAACAATAATCTGCTGATCCGTTGAGTTTCAATGTTTGGTTTGTAGAGATCGTCAATGTGGATTTCCAAGTCATTGATACATTTCACGAGGAATACAGAATTCTATTCCACTCACAATCGTCACTCATTTTATGTCAGTAGCAGTCTGTCAGTCCATAACTTTCCCATGGACCTCGAATCACCATGAAAAGTAAATGAGGGATGTCAATCACTCTTCTTTTCGTATTAACAGGCAGAATGTACACTTAACACGGAACAATCAAACTATATTGGAGTGCCTAATTTCTGGGTCTCGAGAACAGCTTCATCGTGTTTTCAGGCAGATAAGCAAAGCTCAATCACCGAATTTGGCATCCGCAGTGGCTGAATGGTTAACGAGCTGGCTTAAGATGAAACCTGAATTTCTGATTTTGAGCCGTTTTTGGTGATTCCCAAACTAGGCTGTCGAAACAGGTGCACGTGAGTGGTCGCTGCGTTTCACCCGTTCTCCAGAAACATGGTTATCCGTGGTGCCTCTTGCAAACTAGGTCTTAAAACGAAGTATTTAACAAATAATGTAACTGCGTATTTTTAGGAGGAAATTGTTTTAAAGACCTTGTGTGGATGGAATCATTTCAGAATCCAGTGGCAAATGTTTTCTCACATTCGCTAACCAGCAATATATAGCACCACCACCATCCACTCTCATCACTTGTGCGGATGTGTTCTCACTGTGACCACGAACTGTCACTGGAATTCCAGGTACTCGAGATGTCAGTCAGTCACCAGTGAGAAGCTTCAAGAATTTAGCGAAGCAATTTTTTCCATAATTAGTCAGAGCGATATCAAACTCAATTGAGTCATTTACAAATATAAAAAAATTAAAAATTACCATTTGGTCCAAGTGTCATTGGGAGAAAGAAGCTTTGTGATTTAATCCTCATCATACTGAGGATGAACAGTCCGACGATCATGATGAGGTGTAGTTTTGACCTCTGAGACACCATCTCACTAAAATTATGTAGGAAAGGAAAAACATGATGATGTAATTTGAAATGAATAACAGAGAGAGATTATCGCTTTTGCTTTCAGTTTCGAGTGTAGTATACGCGTGCAACAGCACATCACAATTATTACTATTCTAAGCAACTCAGTTTTGTTTGGCCACAAGATCGCCGATTATCTCTCATTTCCAAACTCATATCTTTGCCTCAATACCGTCTTCACACCAATGCACCACTCCAGACTTACGAATCGCGATGCAATTTAGCGATGGCGTGGACGAAACTGACTTCTCAAGAGATACTGGAATAATCGGATTCAGCAAACCAATTTGTCTGAATGTAATTCTCTCTAAGTGCCTTTTCGAAAAGTGCTATGCAAATACGATTCAATAATCCGTAAACATTAGCTAAACAGAAAGTCACATCTTTAAATAATTCAAACATACTTCGACGACATGAAATCTTAGCACTATTTTGTCTGTAAAGTATTCACAATGACAAATGTGATCTATCTGACATCACCAATAATCATCAGGAAAGCAAGCGTATCTACATGACGCCGTATACTACTGACTGATTGATATGAGCCAACCACGAAGTTGTACGAAATTCTAATTGCTTTTCGATCCAAGGAGAAGTCAAAGTGACGTTAACGGTTGATGAGGGTGTTGTTGGATGGTATGTGCAGAATCTAATTCAGCATATAACAGATCTTCATTGAGTCTCGTGTCTTCGTTTTACAGATGAGATATCAAGAAAATTCTTGAAACAGACTTATCACAAATGATCACACAATAAACAGAGACAGCTTTAAATCACGAAGACATTTAATACAGAACTTATGAACGACTGCAGCTATTCGCCTCTACTATTGCAAACAAATGTACAGATTGCCAATGTTTCCACTCTGCACAATACTAGATATGATGAATTGTAAATTACCAGTGGACTGTACAGACACACATATTTTGTTAACGAGAATGCGAAACTTCCTCAGACGGTAATTATATAGTACACAATATATCACATGAATATTCATACCACTGGAACTCACCTGAAATGTGTACTGAATAGTCACTAACTAACTCAACACTGACAGAATATTTTGTAGGACTATTTATACCACTAACACACGACACCATTCCGTTCATTGGTCACTTCTAGGGACCAATCAGAATTCGACTGAATCTGTTTGTCTTTGCTTGTGTGACAATCATCAATTCAGTTATAATTTGATTTAACTTGATTCCAGAAAAGGCCAATACAAAATACAGTGACGATATCAAGAAACAGAATCGAAACTGTAGATCATTGCTCAGATTACTGTTTCTATCTGGGCAGATATATGATGTGCGTTAGAAAATGTATATCACACGGAAAAATTCATTATATCATATAGGAAACTATATGCCCGCACTAGCAAGTACAAAAACCCATCCATACCCTACCTAGCTCGTGTTCTGTGGGATAAAGGAAGCATTATGCGTGAAACCTTTAACTTATTAAATAGTCAGTAGAACAAATGGATCTCGTCTTTCCAATTCACATCATTTACAGGTACAACGTTTTCTCTCTACCTTTTTTGTTATGTGTTGTTTTGTTTCTCTTTTCCTTGCAAACTCTACTGGAAACATTCTTGTTCGTTCTTTCACACTATGTATACCTCGACCATTTTGCTATCGCTTACGCCAGTAAATATGCTAGTAGTATCTACTTTTCTAACACTTTCAAACACTCTGTTTAAATTTGGCTTTGCTACCGACATGCTAATATGTTGTTGTCAAAACTGACTGAGATAACCTTAATCTATGTAGAAATATATTTATCGTTAATGTACTAACTGGATGCAATATTGTAGTAAAATGCTGAGAATTCCATTCTGTATCACAAGTGCTGATATGGAATAAAGCTTATCATATCTTATCTTATCATATCAACAAACTGTTACAAGAAGTACGTACGTGGATGTAAACCAGCTTGGTAATAGACGATGTGCTTGATGCTCGTTGTACGAAAGTTGATGCATTTCATAATCCGGGTCTTCCTGTGGATGACTGCATTTGGAACAGCAACACACACTAACACATCAGACAGACGGGACATGAAACTCAATACATCTCAATAACTTCACATTCATCACCACACCTCGTTGTGGAATACTCACTGGAAGGCACCAACACGTGAAAAGAGGCTAAACATTTCGGTCCGCTGAGTTGGTGAGGAAACAAGAGGCATTGAAGCCTAACAGGCAGTCGAAAACCTAGATGACCAACTCGCTGTACAGTATTCTCAAATGCTATTCAACTGTTTTCTGATTGATATCACTCCATGAACCAACTTCAAGTACAAATCAATCCCTTAAACTCAACTTGTGCAAAGAACATCAAAATTGATTGAGAAACGAATGACATTTATAGGACAATCATTTTCCCATTGTATGAATTGTGAGTGACTGAATTTTGAAGCGCACTAATTAGACTCTCTATTATTTTTTTCTCGCGGCACTGATTCTGGACGCAAGCACTGACGTAAATTCTTGTCTAGGATTTTAGCTTGCAGCCACTACTCACCACAATATATTCAGCACTACTGAGGTGAATTCACTCACTACACAAGCGACAAGATCGTACAGCGGAGACAACGAATTCCTGAAAATTCGTGTGTAATTATTTCAGCAGTTAGGATCGATTCGGTCGATTCGAATGAAGAGACTCACTTCGAGTGACATTTTCTTATTCTTATTATGACAGTCAGACTACTCAACAAAAATAATTCCGATTGTCTACGTGAAAAAACATGATCAAGTTATTCGTTTGTGAGTGAATGGCTTCATTGGCTGTGGCTTCACCATATATCAGTTTGCATTCATCAATTCTTCCCTCTACGTACTCGAGGAATGTTTCGGTATTGATGTTATTTGTCATGACTGAGTATAATTCGAACATGTGTGAGAATATCATTGAATCTCGACCGATTTATCTGATGCACTATGCACGGACACTAACACTCATACTGACACTCACACTGACGCTTACGTAGCGTTCACACACATGAAGAACTGACACAAATCTCCAATCTCGTGTTGTGAAAGCATCTGCAGTGAACTCAACGTGAGGCCAGACTGCAGGCCCACCAGGAGTCGAACTCCATTCGTTTTACATAAGCCATAGATATCTCAGTGTGATGCTCAATAGAAAGAAAACAGCCACCACAGGTGTCCGAAACTCGCGCAAACCTGATGCAAAGAAAGCTGAACAAGCCATGGTATTAGACAGAGAACGCAAATACAGTTAACCAAGTAGCCAGCTGAATAGGAACCCAGAAAATACAAACAAAATCTAGACTTCTAGTCGAATTCCAATTTCTACTCACCAGTCAAACGAACAACACAATATATTGATTGATAACACAAAAGGTGAGAGACTGAGAGTAGTTATGCGCCACCAGTCGAATGGTGAATGAACGACTTTACACTCACAGACAGCCTTTCAAAGCGAGAAATAACTAATTATTTCAATGAGTCTATTGACATTCACCTGTGTTAGTTCTTGATTTCGTTGAGTGACTCCATTGTCAATGGCACCTCACAAATGTACAAAATGCATGTGAGTAGATTTTCACTACACAAAATTCCATTCCTTCAACATTTCGTACTTTTCTGGTGAAATTGTCAGTGTGATTGCTCTGTTGCATGAGAGGTATCTGCTGACACGCACCTGCAGGATTACTAGTAAACAATTTCACACAGTTCATTTAATCGTAGGCATATCGGCTCAAAAATCAAACTAAAATCGAACGATTTTGGAAGGAAAGAAAGACACACTTTTGTTCCTCAGATTCGAATTGGTCACCTCCAATTCCACACACACACATTACAGACAATGAGTAACCTCATAATTATCAAGCGATTTTGATTTATTTTTGACGAGTTAGTTTTCATTAATTTATGAGTATTCTCAGTTTGATCGCGGGATGATATCAATAGAGAAAGACATGGAAAATGATGGACAGTATTGGTCACCTGTTTTCAATATCTGTGAACGTTTAAAATCAGAATTTATCTATAGTAAAAATAAAGAGTGCAGTGTCAACTTAGTTTTCATCAACTCCAACTAGATTATGTCAAGTCATATGAACTGCGAATGTATTTGTTATTTGTCATTATCATCATTTATACCATGTTGATATCATGAGTTCCAAGTGAGGCATCACGTATTCAACATTTTCCACCTTGTTCAGTCCTCATTAGCTGGCGCCACGAATGCTCATAGTTTCTCATCTCTTCCACCTACGATCTCCACTATGTTATCATTGGGCGCTGGCGATATAACTCATCGGATGCCTTGTGATTGGGCCGCTTTTCATTTTTATTACCTCCACTTTATTTGTTGAATTGTACGTTCCCCGATTCTCTTATTTTCAACTGAGTGTTAATGGCAACTCTGTATTCACTATGTAGACACTGAAAACAGCTTCTGGTGGATGTGTCAAGCAGGCTGATGGAACTGCGTTTCTTGATGCGATACTCAGTCTTCGATATGATATAGCAGAACAAACAAAAGTCAAAGTTGTGAGTTTATTACATACCAACTTGCACAAGCCAAACTTTACACGGAAGCTGTGTCATAAATTGATCATTATACAGCCGCTTAAATATCTAACACGTGGAGACGTTTTCAGACAGACACCTGAAATCTGATAGGCGTATCGAGAAGCCTTCAATCACTACTGAACAGTGTCATGAAGTTATCAGGCTCATGACATGACTTCCGTATGCATAACCTGCGTGGTACGCTAAATATATCAGTGTAAGCTGCAAGAATTCATATAGAGGTGGGTGTGAGTGCACTCGTATAATGGATGATTTACTGGAGAAGCCTGCATAATCTATTCACAGACATCTTCACTACAAGTTTACATATAAAATATGAACGTATATAAAAGCCTCAACAATTATGATGTAATTGATTCTCTTCACAACCGGTGGAGTAATAATACTTTAATTTTGATTAGCTCTGACAAACTTCACTCGAATTCTAAATGTATAGACAATCAGAGAATACGTATATACATTCACACTTGATAAATCTAGTAAAAGGGTTAATGAATGCGTCTGATATGCTCTGACTGATCCGACAATCAGAATTCAAACACGTCTCTGCCATTTCCCTTTGTTCTTATCGACATCGTCGGCCTGTAATTCTTTCTCCTCTTCAATATTACTGCTTCTTTCCACTAGCAATGATCGTTAAAGGCTGAAATCGGTAGTAACCATCATTCGTGAAATCAACTTGAGAAAGCATCGTGTGAAATCAGGTTACGTTCATGCAGAAGACTTCATGTCAAATTGAACGTGACCGAAAATAACACGTCGCCTAAGTGTTCGTATCATCATCACAATCAAGAGATTAATCAACTAGCACTTTGATCACTGTCCACTTTGACACTGGCTGATTTCTGCTTCACACTCAACCGATTGACTCATGTGATGACCTTCTAAGTTGAAAGGTAACAGTGGACGTGATTTTCCGGAAGAGATTTATCGATTCACCTTTGAGAACACGAAAAGAGAAATATTGTGCGTTAGTCGACTGATTGTTTAAAAGTGCGTGATTTGATGATGATGATGATGAATGTGATTGTTGAAATGTATTCAGGTCAATGTGTGCATGTACCAGTTAGCCATGTGAACATCTCCTTGGATGGAAAACCATTTAGAATTTCGTACGACTTGTTGTCTGTTTCATCTCAATTTGTCAGTTATAGACGGCGTCATGTAGACACGCTTGCTTTTGTGATGACTATTGATGAAATCTGACTAATCACATTATTCACTGTTAATACTTTACAAGGAAAATATTTTCGAGATTTCATCTCGTCGAACTGTGTTGAAATGCATCAAAATTTCCACTTTCTGTTAAGTCGATGTTTATGCCGTTCGAAATGCGTGGATTTTGTTGTATTCATTCCACCTGTCATCTTCCTCACTTCTTTCTACGTTTTCGTTAACTGAACTACTGTCTAACGCTAAATTATCGATCGTGTTTTTGGGAGCATTAGGATGCAGTCTATGGATATCCTATCGAAACGTCATCTAAAGTAGTAGATAGCAGCAGGTTAACAGTATTGAGAAACGAATAGACAGTTAGGATTTACACTGAATACGGAATAGCTCATTCCTGTTTCTCGCCAAATGTCACATCGTAGTTTGGTTCTGTTCAGGAATTCGCACTCATCAAAATTCAAGCCTTTGTGCAAATTTCAGTGAATGAAAAGACCACTTTCAAATTTATCAAGCTGGTCTGTGCTAGTCTGTGTTTGTTGTTGTCGTTAGTCCATCGGTCATCTTCGCAATCGCCATCTTATTTGTCTTCACTTGAGGTCCTGTATTCTCTGGCTGCTCCTCTTGAAATCCTTTTTGTTTGCAAGAGCTGAAACATAATATATTCACTTCGAATTCCAGATGTCCGAGAGTATTCTCATTTTTCTAGACTATTCCTGTCTTCTTGCACATCACATTCTCGCCTCTCGCATGAACAAGTCCATCACAAGGAGGAATATCATTGGTGAGAGCAGGCAAGTAGTCAAATCTTCGTGATGTTCACACTTCAATAACATGCTCCGCTCAGCTTCCCATTGTGGATCAAGTGACAGCTGGCATTTACAGTTAGCTGTTGACTGGGCGAACCACCACATCATTTAAAGTCAATTTCGCATGAGGAATGACACCTGAAACTTTCAGGTGACGAGATGATCCCAGTGACTAATCATACACTAGGACGAAATCCAGCGGAGTATGGATTCTCACTTTTTCTGATCAGCTATATATAGCACCATCACAACCCAAATGATCACCGGTGGTCACGAACTGTCACTGGAATTCAGGTGAACTTCATCCTTCAATCCATCAGTTAGTTAGTCTGTCTGTCTGTCTGTCAATTATTTGCCAGTGAGAATTTTCATGGATTTCATGAAGTGATTTGTCGCGCTACCTGGTCATATTCGTTCTGGTCAATTACCTACATACACACATACATTTTGAATTGTCGTCACATATGCTTCGACATCTATGTTCGTGGACACGTTCAGTTCTACATGGTTGTCTGTGTGATTATGGGTGTAGTGATGGGTGTGCCAGTGTATTGATATCCCTTGTTTGAGTGTTAGTCACTTGGATGAATATTTCTGAAATCCAAGCTTGGATGTTGCGCTTATGACATTCTGCTGATATGTATGTAGTAAGTTAGTGAGTTACTCAACTAGCGGGCTAGCAAGCCCATTAGATTAGATTAGCAAATTAGTTTGTTAACGAGAGCGATGTGTACAGACGAGGGCTGAGTGTTTGATGTTATTCTTGTATAAGTAGTTGTAGTAGTAGCACTGGCGCGTCAGTGTCTAGGGGCTCAGGACTCTTGCTGACCAAGCAAATGATATGGGATTCGATATCCCACCGCGGAAAACAAAAATCAGTTAACTGACCTGCGAACTGTTGCCTAGTACAAACACTTGCTCAAAATAAAGTAATTGCAAAATCTATTTTTCTTTGTAATGTATTTATTATGAAAAATGTGACTAGTCAGATATCACCAATAGTCATCACAAAAGCAAGCGTGTCTACATGACGCCGTCTATAACTGACAAATTGAGATGAAACAGACAACAAGTCGTACGAAATTCTAAATGGTTTTCCATCCAAGGAGATGTTCACATGGCTAACTGGTACATGCACACATTGACCTGAATACATTTCAACAATCACATTCATCATCATCATCATCAAATCACGCACTTTTACACAATCAGTCGACTAACGCACAATATTTCTCTTTTCGTGTTCTCAAAGGTGGATTAATAAATCTCTTCCGGAAAATCACGTCCACTGTTACCTTTCAACTTAGAAGGTCATCACATGAGTCAATCGGTTGAGTGTGAAGCAGAAATCAGCCACTGTCAAAGTGGACAGTGATCAAAGTGCTAGTTGATTAATCTCTTGATTGTGATGATGATACGAACACTTAGGCGACGTGTTATTTTCGGTCACGTTCAATTTGACATGAAGTCTTCTGCATGAACGTAACCTGATTTCACACGATGCTTTCTTAAGTTGATTTCACGAATGATGGTTACTACCGATTTCAGCCTTTAACGATCATTGCTAGTGGAAAGAAGCAGTAATATTGAAGAGGAGAAAGAATTACAGGCCGACGATGTCGATAAGAACAAAGGGAAATGGCAGAGACGTGTTTGAATTCTGATTGTCGGATCAGTCAGAGCATGTCAGACGCATTCATTAACCCTTTTACTAGATTTATCAAGTGTGAATGTATATACGTATTCTCTGATTGTCTATACATTTAGAATTCGAGTGAAGTTTGTCAGAGCTAATCAAAATAAAAGTATTATTACTCCACCGGTTGTGAAGAGAATCAATTACATCATAATTGTTGAGGCTTTTATATACGTTCATATTTTATGTGTAAACTTGTAGTGAAGATGTCTGTGAATAGATTATGCAGGCTTCTCCAGTAAATCATCCATTATACGAGTGCACTCACACCCACCTCTATATGAATTCTTGCAGCTTACAGTGATATATTTAGCGTACCACGCAGGTTATGCATACGGAAGTCATGTCATGAGCCTGATAACTTCATGACACTGTTCAGTAGTGATTGAAGGCTTCTCGATACGCCTATCAGAATTCAGGTGTCTGTCTGAAAACGTCTCCACGTGTTAGATATTTAAGCGGCTGTATAATGATCAATTTATGACACAGCTTCCGTGTAAAGTTTGGCTTGTGCAAGTTGGTATGTAATAACCTCACAACTGTGGATTGGACGATAGTATTGAGGTAGCTATTTTCCGAAGTGATTCAGTTTATTCGCGTGTGGAGATGTTATTGTTCAACTAGTAAGAATAAAAATATGTTAAGTTGAAATTTTCCTCGTGGAAATTCTTCGTATTCGTTGAATATAATATATTTTCATCCTCCACTTCAATATCACTGCATCATTTCTCTAGCAAGGCCTATCGTAGGATGTAATCAGTACTCACGATCACTGGTGTACTCAACTCAAGGTTGCATTGTGTAAAATCACATAGCGTTCACGCATATGACTTCATGTCAAATTTAACGTGACCGAAAATAACACGTCGCCTAAGTGTTCGAATCATCATATTGTCCAACAGCAACTTTATTGCTGTAAACTTTGACAGTGGCTGATTTCTGCTTCACACTCAACCGATTGACTCATGTGATGACCTTCTAAGTTGAAAGGTAACAGTGGACGTGATTTTCCGGAAGAGATTTATTAATCCACCTTTGAGAACACGAAAAGAGAAATATTGTGCATTAGTCGACTGATTGTTTAAAATTGCGTGATTTGATGATGATGATGATGAATGTGATTGTTGAAATGTATTCAGGTCAATGTGTGCATGTACCAGTTAGCCATGAGAACATCTCCTTGGATGGAAAACCATTTAGAATTTCGTACGACTTGTTGTCTGTTTCATCTCAATTTGTCAGTTATAGACGGCGTCATGTAGACGCACTTGCTTTTGTGATGACTATTGGTGATATCCGACTAGTCTCATTTTTCTTAATGAATACTTTACAAACAAAAATAGATTTTCAATTACTTTATTTTGAGAAAGTGTATGTACTAGGCAACATTTCGCATGTCAGTTAACTGATTTTTGTTTCCCCCGGTGGGATGTCGAATCACATATCATTTGCTTGGTCAGCAAGACTCCTGAGCCCCTAGACACTGACGCGCCAGTGCTACAACTGCTACAACTACTACAACTACTTATACAAGAATAACATCAAACACTCAACCCTCGTCTGTACACATCGCTCTCGTTAACAAACTAATTTGCTAATCTAATCTAATGGGCTTGCTAGCCCGCTAGTTGAGTAACTCACTAACTTACTACATACATATCAGCGGAATGTCATAAGCGCAACCTCCAAGCTTGGATTTCAGAAATATTCATTCAAGTGACTAACACTCAAACAAGGGATATCAATACACTGGCACACCCATCACTACACCCATAATCACACAGACAACCATGTAGAACTGAACGTGTCCACGAACATAGATTACGCAATGCGTTTGGAATAACCTGCTGCTATTATATGACACACCCACACTCTGTATGTGCTTAAAACTTGTCAACTGTTTGTTTTTGATCGTGTATGATTCACTGAACAAATTATTCACTGTTATCAGTCGTCATTTTATAATATTTTACTAGTCAATGCTTTGTTCTGACCTTCTGCCCACTTGTCAAGTCGACGTTGTCGACCACCTCGCTTCTTTTCTCCAATAGCTCATTTTCACAATATTCAATTTCCAACCGTCACTTCACTTGAGTCGGTGAGTCGTTGACTATCATCTAATTTCTCTCTGACTTTAGAAACTACTTTCAAATTATGTGATAGACAATCTATCACTGAATAATCAATTATTGCACATTCTGTGTCAATATAAATAATCCGATTATGGTTTTTGTGCGGAATTCATTGATTGGTTACTGGATTTCGTCATAAGCTGACATCAGTTAGAGAATCACTAGAAAACCGTCAGGTAGTATTAGATAGCTGTTTCGTCCTTGCTTGATAATCTTCATCAACTCTCGAGTACTTTTTCTTGCTTTTTCAGTCATAAAATCATTAAATGTTACAAGGCATTAATCAGTGAAGAAGAATTAAAATCACATCAGAAACCGTATTTTAGTTAGTGTTAGTTTGAAGGGATTTCATTGGTTTCAAGTTTCATCAAAGACTGATTGTGTAAAAGTGCATGATTTGATGATGATGATAATGATGATGATGAATGTGATTGTTGAAATGTATTCAGGTCAATGTGTGCATGTACCAGTTAGCCATGTGAACATCTCCTTGGATGGAAAGCCATTTAGAATTTCGTACGACTTGTTGTCTGTTTCATCTCAATTTGTCAGTTATAGACGGCGTCATGTAGACACACTTCTTTTTGTGATGACTCTTGATGATATCTGAGAAATGATATATGTGATTGGGAAATCTCCAGAAACAAAGAATAGGGAAATTTCATCTCGTCGATATGTGTCAGAATGACTTGAAAATTGCAGTTCTGTTCAGCCTATGTTTACGGCATACGAGATTGAATTTGCATGCTTCTTTACGGAAAGGAACTAAGACGGAAATATATTCAACAAATTATTTTTCCTATTCCGATTATTCTATGAATAATTGATATGTTATTTTCATCCATGCCATCGCTAATTTGCTCCGCAAATTCTACATCTCGAGTGGTGCGTTGGTAATAAGACGTTATGGAGGAAATGATGTGAGTTTGGAGATGAGTAATAATGGGTGATTTGGTAGCCAAACTAAATAGTGTCGTTTAGCATGGTTATAGTTGTGATGGGCTGTTGCAAGCGTATATTAGACTTGCAACTCAAGGCAAAATAATAAGTCGCTCTCTTCTGTTCATTTCAAATTACATCAAATAACAAGTCATCGTGGTTTTGCCTTTCCCACATATTTTAGTGAAATGGTGTCTCAGAGTTCAAAACTACACCTCATCCCGATCATCGTTCTGTGTATCCTCAATATGATGAGTATTTCATCTGATGACTTCACGCTCCCAATGAAATTTGGTCCAAATGGTAATTTTTATTTTTTTATATATGTAAATGACTCAGTTGAGTTTTATTTCGCTGTGCCTTACTATGTCAACAAGTGGGCCCGTAAAAATCATGAAGCTTCTCACTGGTGACTGATTGACATCCCGAGTGCCTGTAGGATGGAAAAAATTATGTTTATCCTCGGCTAATTTTACTCAACATGCCGATGATCTGAAGGCGAACGTCCCAGTATCTCATCACGCATTCTCAAATCTAAAAATCAGACTAAGTCTTATCACGTAGAACATCATAGGCGGTTAGTTGCGTTGTCCTAGTTTTGCATTCGACTTAGCTGATTGACGTTACTGTCAATAGGCACTTGAAAAATGATAGGCAATTGGCTGAACGTATCTCGTCTGACACCAGAAATCCTCTCTACTACTAGCAATTTTCTTTTTCAGATGTGATAGTGAATTAGCGGAGGAAATTCCATGAGACATCGTGCTGGTGTGGGCAGGAAAATGTAAAACTGCAACCATACGATATTAATCATGGTTTCTGTGTGAAGAGATAAATGCCTGAAATGATCCTGTGAAACGTCTGAATCAGCAAATGAATTGAAAAGTCCCATTCAGCTGGATTAGCGAAGGCCCACAGACTCTCATCTCCTCCACTCGTACACGCACACACACACACACACACAATATCCTCCATGTGAATCACAGACAATCAAGTAATAATTTTCAAGTTTGACTGCTCTTGACTGATGGCCTGATGTGTCGTCTCACTCAGCAGTGTTCATTAAATGTGCTTTAGGCAAATTCACTCCCCCGGAGATACTTTTCGAGCAACAGGATTTCGGTGGTTAACTTCCAGAATTCTTCTTGACTGAAAATGACAGTGTCATCGATTGAACAGCTTCTGTGCAGGATAAACACCACTGCTTAAGACAATGCAACTAGCATCACCACTACACAACTGCATTAGATTCGAGAAATGGACCACAGTCTACTACACAATCCGTAATCGATCTCTGTAGATAAGAAATCTGATTCTGATGAGTATTCATGTCTTAATTTCCACCTTTTCTCCCACTGTTGATCAACATTTCAAATTATTCTCTTACAATCTAAGAAACCAAAGATTCATCGACACAATCACATAGCTTACTAGTGATGTAAGAACACAAATGACCACTACTCATGTGGATCGAACACATCACCACCCCATTTCAGCTTTCACCATTACCAACTAGATAATACTGAGTTACATATTCACATAAGAAATAATAATAACCCCTGACCTTCTCGTACTACTTCAACTCCCCCATTCCAACTCCACCCCTCACAACCACTCTTTTCAGTCACCTTATCAGCTTTAGAAATAGAATTTTTAATATCCACTAAAGATTACGCAATGCGTTTGGAATAACCTGCTGCTATTTTATGACACGCCCACTCTCTGTATGTGTTTTAAACTTGTCAACTGTTTGTTTTTGATCGTGTATGATTCACTGAACAAATTATTCACTATTATCAGTCGTCATTTTATAATATTTTACTAGTCAATGCTTTGTTCTGACCTTCTGCCCACTTGTCAAGTCGACGTTGTCGACCACCTCGCTTCTTTTCTCCAATAGCTCATTTTCACAATATTCAATTTCGAACCGTCAATTCACTTGAGTCGGTGAGTCGTTGACTATCATCTAATTTCTCTCTGACTTTAGAAACCACTTTCAAATTATGTGATAGACAATCTATCACTGAATAATCAATTATTGCACATTCTGTGTCAACATAAATAATCCGATTGTGGTTTTTGTGCGGAATTCATTGATTGGTTACTGGTTTTGGTCATAAGCTGACATCAGTTAGAGAATCACTAGAAAACCGTCAGGTAGTACTAGATACCTGTTTCGTGCTTGCTTGATAATCTTCATCCACTCTCGATAACATTTTCTTGATTTTTCAGTCTCTAACTACTGTCAGCTCATGATGAAATCCTGAGACCGATCTAATCCTTACATAACAACACTTGAATAATAATAACCCCTGAGCTTCTCGTACTACCTCAACTCCTCCATTCCAACTCCACCCCTCACAACCACCCTTTCAAATCAACTTTTCAGCTTTAGAAAAATAATTTTTAATATCCACTAAAGATTACGTAATGCCTATGATATAACCTTCTGCTAGTATATGTGTACTTTCATCTCAGAATGTATAAATATTATTCATTATTTGCCATGTGGAGAGTTATTTCACATGCATACAGAACAAAATTATGCTAAAACCCACAACATGGATGTACATATTTACACTATTGATAGTGTGCTGACATGACTTGGAAGAAAAAATTGATGACACATTAGCAAAGTAATTCGTCATTACACGATGACGTAATCACAGAATATAGTGACTCAACTCAAGTAGTAATAATAGCAGTTGTTGTGGTAGTCAATGGGGGAGAGAGAAATGAGGCCACAGATATTGCCTTGAAATACTTCATACTGTGGCCGAATAACCTCGTTTTATATGCATTCATCAGGTTCCTTCACTTGACTGGATCAAGATTCAGTAGCGTGAACAAGACGAAAGCATACTGCCTTCGTTAGTTTATTCAACACGTACTAGATTAACCATATTGTCACCGTGATAAAATCACATGAACGAGGTGGCATTGCAACTGACACAAGGCTCTCCGATAACTGGTAGCTTAATCCTATACGTCATACCTCTCAACCGATGCATACACACATCAAACTTCTACATCGGTCACATTCAATATGCAATCGTAAAACACACAAGAAGGCACTTTTCAAAACAATAGTCTCATTCCCAATAGATCCACTACCCCATTAAGAAGAAGATACTTCGAACTACAACAGCCAGTTCCCATCCACCTCAATGGACGCCAGAGTATAATTTTACTAAATTCAAATTAAACTGAAAACAAGTCACTCAAGGGAGATAATTTTCTCAACAATGAGCTTTGTCGTGCGGTATATTCGTATATGAATTGGTTTCGAAGAAACTGTCTCATGTGAGTGAATTGAATCATGCGTGTGATGAATACATTAGGTGATATCAGTAGTATTAGGAAATGCAATGCAAATTCAAGTGGTTCTGATGTCATGATCATCGTTCAGTGTGAAGTGGCCAAACAATTCTCGTCACAGATTGAACAATTCATAGGATGCATGGAATGGAGAGTGGGTGTGACAATTCGGGTTTAGTAGGCGAACCGAATGAAAATGGAAATGTTCAGCGACACTTTGTGAGTTTGATGAGGTAGAATTGTACACTGTCAGGTTACAACAATCGCTTACGTATCACTTAATCTCCGCTTCTACAATGTGTTCAGTCTTGCATGTGTTCGGTCAATTTCTCTTACACGCTGAAAACACAAATGCTTCCATATTTGTTCCCACTTGTGTTATGTGCGACAGAGATGATGGTGAGCGTAGGACATATACGTTGATATGTGAATAGCAAAATCAATGCCTATTTAGTTCTCCCCTTCTTTTCGGAATAAGGGTGACATATTGCGATGAATTTATCACTGCTTTCATTATGATACACTATTTTGTTACTGTGAGTGCGCAATTCTGCGAAACGCTCCGCTTAATCACTCTTCTTCAGGTTCACTCATGTAGTGTCGTGTTCACACACCAGCGGGAAATTCGACGAAACAACTGGTCACGTTTCTGTATGTTACATTTTATTTTCATCCACAAGTCAAGAAAGTTCAGCTGAATTTCGATTTCATGCTCCATTGTCAACTTGATGTTGACGTTTGCGTGAATGTCAACATATCCACCTGCTGAATGTCACCGCAATCAAAGAATACAGTATCTCTGACGATTATCTATTGCCTCTAATCTCCTCCATATCGCCGTCAAATCCCTGCGCAACTCGTCATTTCTTACTTTTTCAGTCATAAAATCACTAAATGTTACAAGGCATTAATCAGTGAAGAAGAATTAAAATCACATCAGAAACCGTATTTTAGTTAGTCTTAGTTTGAAGGGATTTCATTGGTTTCAAGTTTCATCAAAGATTGATAGAGGCTGTTTCGTCCCACTTTGAGACTGTTGACAGTACTAGTACATGACCCTATCTGGAGAATTGGACCAAACAGCTTTAAATTACGAGAATGGAATCCAATGGCTCAGGAATTCTAACTTCTCTGAATTGTAAGATTTATTACAAATCGAAGATGGATTAATATTCATTTATTTAAGATTAGTAGTTTCAGATAAAATAAGACTCAAATCTGAGTTCTGTGTTTATGTATTTATTACTAAAAAAATATAAGTTCTCTAGAGTTAGGTTCTAGACATTTGATTTGTTTTAAGCTTGACCACAGAATGATATTATTTAGAGAAGTATTCAAAACTAGTACAGGGTGCTGGACAGATGTGTCATCCTAGTTTGGGACCCATCAGAAGTATGAACCCACTGAAGTCCTCATCCTAGACCTTCCGATTGCAAGGATAGATCGAAGACCATTCAGCCATTACCAACTCGTGGCCTGAGCTCCACTTGCCCCAGCCAATACCATCGGTAATTATTTGTACTTACTCCTGACCTGGTGGACCCCACTGGTCAGGACTTCTCACTGGAAATCTATGCAACCTCGTCCTGTTTTGAACAGTGATTTCCACAAGGTCGGGACTGAGTGCACATACTGGCCTATGACACTGGCTGGTGGTTGCGCCATATGCATCAACAACTGCCAGAAGTCGGAGTTTACGAGTCATTTGATTATGTTCCAGTAGCCGAATGCTTTATGAGCCACCAGGAATGCTGTATTGCGAGACAGAATTCATTCTGAGGCACTGATGTAGAGAGTGAAGTCAAAGTTCTCACTCTACAAGTGGAAACTTTTGATGGGCGGAAGGGTGACCTAATGATTGGGAGAAAGTTTGCCTAACCAAACTACCTAGGTGACCAACACAAACAACTTCAGCAAAAGGCCTCGAAATCATTCAACAACTGAATCCCGATGATAAGTGTCAAGTGATTCATGATGCTCAATTCAGGAGTAAGGCAAGGCTTTCATTCATCTATCACTGACGGAATTCGAATGAGAAATGACGAGTTGCGCAGGGATTTGACGGTGACATGGAGGAGATTAGAGGCAATAGATAATCGTCAGAGATACTGTATTCTTTGAATGCGGTGACATTCAGCAAGTGGATATGTTGACATTCACGCAAACGTCAACATCAAGTTGACAATGGAGCATGAAATCAAAATTCAGCTGAACTTTCTTGACTTGTGGATGAAAATAAAATGTAACATACAGAAACGTGACCAGTTGTTTCGTCGAATTTCCCGCTGGTGTGTGAACACGACACTACATGAGTGAACCTGAAGAAGAGTGATTAAGCAGAGCGTTTCGTAGAATTGCGCATTCACAGTAACAAAATAGTGTATCATAATGAAAGCAGTGATAAATTCATCGCAATATGTCACCCTTATTCCGAAAAGAAGGGGAGAACTAAATAGGCATTGATTTTGCTATTCACATATCAACGTATATGTCCTACGCTCACCATCATCTCTGTCGCACATAACACAAGTGGGAACAAATATGGAAGCATTTGTGTTTTCAGCGTGTAAGAGAAATTGACCGAACACATGCAAGACTGAAAACATTGTAGAAGCGGAGATTAAGTGATACGTAAGCGATTGTTGTAACCTGACAGTGTACAATTCTACCTTATCAAACTCACAAAGTGTCGCTGAACATTTTCATTTTCATTCGGTTCGCCTACTAAACCCGAGTTGTCACACCCACTCTCCATTCCATGCATCCCATGAATTGTTCAATCTGTGACGAGAATTGTTTGGCCACTTCACACTGAACGATGATCATGACATCAGAACCACTTGAATTTGAATTGCATTTCCTAATACTACTGATATCACCTAATGTATTCATCACACGCATGATTCAATTCACTCACATGAGACAGTTTCTTCGAAACCAATTCATATACGAATATACCGCACGACAAAGCTCATTGTTGAGAAAATTATCTCCCTTGAGTGACTTGTTTTCAGTTTAATTTGAATTTAGTAAAAATATACTATGGCGTCCATTGAGGTGGATGGGAACTGGCTGTTGTAATTCGAAGTATCTTCTTCTTAATGGGGTAGTGGATCTATTGGGAATGAGACTATTGTTTTGAAAA
Organism: Trichobilharzia regenti; assembly: GCA_944472135.2. NCBI lineage: Eukaryota > Metazoa > Platyhelminthes > Trematoda > Strigeidida > Schistosomatidae > Trichobilharzia > Trichobilharzia regenti. Next base: position 108,821,261 of record OX235264.1, on the reverse strand, counting down.
GTGCCTTCTTGTGTCTTTTACGATTGCATATTGAATGTGACCGATGTAGAAGTTTGATGTGTGTATGCATCGGTTGAGAGGTATGAAGTATAGGATTAAGCTACCAGTTTGGAAGAGCCTTGTGTCAGTTGCAATGCCACCTCGTTCATGTGATTTTATCACGGTGACAATATGGTTAATCTAGTACGTGTTGAATAAACTAACGAAGGCAGTATGCTTTCGTCTTGTTCACGCTACTGAAGCTTGATCCAGTCAAGTGAAGGAACCTGATGAATGCATATAAAACGAGGTTATTCGGCCGCTTCCTCTATCATAGTAATAACCTTGTGGCTTTGTGCCCACCCAATTCTAATTTGCTTCTTTGATCGTATTGACCACTGATATGATGAACTATGATTATGACAACTTATGACTATTTTACCAACATCTTTCGAGTAATACAAAATTGTGTATAAATGTGAATGTACATGTGAAGAAGAAAATGAATCCTCCGAGAAGTCCCACGAATGTTAACATGTTTCATTGCTTTTATGATTGTGTGAACGAAAATCACGTAATTGCCTATCACATTCACAAACTATGTAAGCAAACTATGTAGACTCAATGCAATAAACATGTCGGATGCTACCTGCTTTAAACCGATTTCATAATGTGACTGTCTCGTTTTGACAAATGCGAATTCAAGAAGAATGACATACCTCGTACTGAAATCAGTGATGCACTCAATATCTCAACAAAAAGAAACATTTCATGAATTTGAATGGTAATATTGTATAAACATTTATTAGAGGAGATCTAATCTAGAGAAAAGAGAAGAAGAATAATCGGCATTCAGAAGATCGAGCAGAGCGTTTGAAATAGCACACTTGAAATTATCCCTCAGTGATACCATAGTTACGATATCTGATTTGGTGGCAGCTTCAATTTCGTTTTGCACAATCAAAATTTAATGGCTTGTTGGTTGCATCATTTTACAATCCCTAGAAGGGAAGAAAGTGGGAGAAAAAGTTGAAACGAACACATGAATACTCATCAGAACCAGTTTTCTTATCTTCAGTGGCTAATTTCGGAAGGTACAATAGACGATGATCTGTTTCTCGAATCGGAAGCAATTGTGTAGTACTGATGGTAGTTATATTGTCTTTGAAAGAGGTGCTAATCGTCCACAGAAGTTCTTCCATCTGAAGCAGTGTCATTTCATTGAGAAAGAATTCCGGGAAAGTTGAAAGCAATATCCTGTCATTTCAAAAGAATGTCCGGAGGAGTGAATGTGATTTGAACACACACACACTTTATGGACACAGCCGAGTGAGACGACAAATCAGGCCATCACTCAAGAGCAGTCCGACTTGGAAACGATTTCTTGATTGTCTGCGATTGGCATGGAGTATATTATGTGCGCGTCTACGAGGAGGGGAGATGAGGGCCTGTTCGCGGTCGCACAGACAGCTGAATTGGACTTTTCAATACACTTGCTGATTCAGAAGTTCCCCAAGATCATTTCAGGGATTTATCTGTTCACGAGGTTATACATTTTCCTGCTCACACCTACATAGTTTATCACGGAATTTCTTCCGCTATGTCACTAGTACACATAAGGGCGAAAATTGCAAGTAGTAGAGAGGATTTCCGATGTCACATGAGATGCATTCAGCTAACTCCTTGCACGTTTTCAAGTGTCTATTAACAATAACATCAATCAGCTAAGGCAAATACAACACTCCAACAACGCATCTTACAGCCCTTGATGTCCTACCCGATAAAAATTAGTCTGATTTCAGATTTCCGTGCAAGAATACGCGAAGAGAACAATGAAGAAGACTTGGCGGAATATATGAAACGGCGAGAAGATGCCAGAGAAGATGTTGACATGGACCAGGAGAAATTTTCAACTGTCTCATGTGAAAAGTCAAACGAAATATTTCCTCAGAAATCGTCAAGAAATGAGACGACCAACAGGGATTCGAAGAAATTCTGATGGCGAGATAGGATATATTCCAATGACTCGCTTACACAGTGCTTATACATTCAGTATTAGAGCAATCTGTCTGCGCGAATCTTGTTCATAGCTGAAACTGAAATAAACAGACTGTATGACATTTTGATGGATTTCGTTTGGGAACATTTTGACTGAGACTATTTGTGAACTTCATAAAAGAATGTATTGCTTTGAGAATATTACAGCGCAAAGGATACTGTGACGTTAGTCCGCAGATCATCGACATGTTGAGTGGAATAAGCCGAGATAAGACACATTCGATACGTTCACTTTCAGAGTACAGTCAACAATCAAGCAATCAGTTCGCATGTGTTTCGTTCACATGTGGAACTGAAATCAACAAAATGAATGACACCAAGATGGATTTGTGAGACTGTCTCAACTTCAGTTAGTACTTCAATCATATTAGAGGAATTCAATGAGGAGGAGTCTTCTCAGGTGTTGACTGTCATATATTCGGAAAATTCAGTGAAGTCAGCCTTTGGAGAATACAGATGATCGTGGAAACCTACCATGGACATTGAGAATGTGAAGCGCTTCGAGGCACTCATGTTCTCATCAACAAGGCAGTGAAGCGCTCTCAATTGAAAACATTATGTCGAAAACTGCAGTAGCGATTGAAATTATAAAAAACACATCTAGATTCATTCTACCACTACAGCTCATGTTATCAATATTATTAGCATTGTCACCTATTGTTTAAATTTGTTCACTGGAAATACATGAGACTGAAAACAAACTGGCCATTTCACGTGACACCACAAGTACGATACAGTACACATATGACAACAGCAACCTAAAAAGGCCTCATTTCTGCTATGGACGTGGGGGTTCATTGGAAAATGCATGTTGTATTCCCGAGAATACGCTGAGTGCATTTGCATCACCATTATCAGCAGATTTAGATGTAACGTTTATCGAAAACTTCAAATGTCGCATAATTCACACTTTAAAAAGACTCACTTTGAACCTAGACGCTTTCCACTTTTGGTTGCCAATTCCTCTTCGGTTAAGGATGTGCCAAATTGAACCTTGTAAGTGCATTTCACATCCTCAACTGTTAGGTTATGCTGTTTGTCCAAAGTGAAATTGATCTTATCAAATTTGACAGTTACTTCATCTTGAAATCAGCAAAAAGACATATGAATGGTTTAAAGGAAAGGATTGAAATCTCTGCAAGTAGACCTAGTTCATGAATGAAGCGAAATAACAATAATCTGCTGATCCGTTGAGTTTCAAAGGTTGCTTTGTAGAGATCGTCAATGTGGATTTCCAAGTCATTGATACATTTCACGAGGAATACAGAATTCTATTCCACTCACAATCGTCACTCATTTTATGTCAGTAGCAGTCTGTCAGTCCATAACTTTCCCATGGACCTCGAATCACCATGAAAAGTAAATGAGGGATGTCAATCACTCTTCTTTTCGTATTAACAGGCAGAATGTACACTTAACACGGAACAATCAAACTATATTGGAGTGCCTAATTTCTGGGTCTCGAGAACAGCTTCATCGTGTTTTCAGGCAGATAAGCAAAGCTCAATCACCGAATTTGGCATCCGCAGTGGCTGAATGGTTAACGAGCTGGCTTAAGATGAAACCTGAATTTCTGATTTTGAGCCGTTTTTGGTGATTCCCAAACTAGGCTGTCGAAACAGGTGCACGTGAGTGGTCGCTGCGTTTCACCCGTTCTCCAGAAACATGGTTATCCGTGGTGCCTCTTGCAAACTAGGTCTTAAAACGAAGTATTTAACAAATAATGTAACTGCGTATTTTTAGGAGGAAATTGTTTTAAAGACCTTGTGTGGATGGAATCATTTCAGAATCCAGTGGCAAATGTATTCTCACATTCGCTAACCAGCAATATATAGCACCACCACCATCCACTCTCATCACTTGTGCGGATGTGTTCTCACTGTGACCACGAACTGTCACTGGAATTCCAGGTACTCGAGATGTCAGTCAGTCACCAGTGAGAAGCTTCAAGAATTTAGCGAAGCAATTGTTTCCATAATTAGTCAGAGCGATATCAAACTCAATTGAGTCATTTACAAATATAAAAAAATTAAAAATTACCATTTGGTCCAAGTGTCATTGGGAGAAAGAAGCTTTGTGATCTAATCCTCATCATACTGAGGATGAACAGTCCGACGATCATGATGAGGTGTAGTTTTGACCTCTGAGACACCATCTCACTAAAATTATGTAGGAAAGGAAAAACATGATGATGTAATTTGAAATGAATAACAGAGAGAGATTATCGCTTTTGCTTTCAGTTTCGAGTGTAGTATACGCGTGCAACAGCACATCACAATTATTACTATTCTAAGCAACTCAGTTTTGTTTGGCCACAAGATCGCCGATTATCTCTCATTTCCAAACTCATATCTTTGCCTCAATACCGTCTTCACACCAATGCACCACTCCAGACTTACGAATCGCGATGCAATTTAGCGATGGCGTGGACGAAACTGACTTCTCAAGAGATACTGGAATAATCGGATTCAGCAAACCAATTTGTCTGAATGTAATTCTCTCTAAGTGCCTTTTCGAAAAGTGCTATGCAAATACGATTCAATAATCCGTAAACATTAGCTAAACAGAAAGTCACATCTTTAAATGATTTAAACATACTTCGACGACATGAAATCTTAGCACTATTTTGTCTGTAAAGTATTCACAATGACAAATGTGATCTATCTGACATCACCAATAATCATCAGGAAAGCAAGCGTATCTACATGACGCCGTATACTACTGACTGATTGATATGAGCCAACCACGAAGTTGTACGAAATTCTAATTGCTTTTCGATCCAAGGAGAAGTCAAAGTGACGTTAACGGTTGATGAGGGTGTTGTTGGATGGTATGTGCAGAATCTAATTCAGCATATAACAGATCTTCATTGAGTCTCGTGTCTTCGTTTTACAGATGAGATATCAAGAAAATTCTTGAAACAGACTTATCACAAATGATCACACAATAAACAGAGACAGCTTTAAATCACGAAGACATTTAATACAGAACTTATGAACGACTGCAGCTATTCGCTTCTACTATTGCAAACAAATGTACAGATTGCCAATGTTTCCACTCTGCACAATACTAGATATGATGAATTGTAAATTACCAGTGGACTGTACAGACACACATATTTTGTTAACGAGAATGCGAAACTTCCTCAGACGGTAATTATATAGTACACAATATATCACATGAATATTCATACCACTGGAACTCACCTGAAATGTGTACTGAATCGTCACTAACTAACTCAACACTGACAGAATATTTTGTAGGACTATTTATACCACTAACACACGACACCATTCCGTTCATTGGTCACTTCTAGGGACCAATCAGAATTCGACTGAATCTGTTTGTCTTTGCTTGTGTGACAATCATCAATTCAGTTATAATTTGATTTAACTTGATTCCAGAAAAGGCCAATACAAAATACAGTGACGATATCAAGAAACAGAATCGAAACTGTAGATCATTGCTCAGATTACTGTTTCTATCTGGGCAGATATATGATGTGCGTTAGAAAATGTATATCACACGGAAAAATTCATTATATCATATAGGAAACTATATGCCCGCACTAGCAAGTACAAAAACCCATCCATACCCTACCTAGCTCGTGTTCTGTGGGATAAAGGAAGCATTATGCGTGAAACCTTTAACTTATTAAATAGTCAGTAGAACAAATGGATCTCGTCTTTCCAATTCACATCATTTACAGGTACAACGTTTTCTCTCTACCTTTTTTTGTTATGTGTTGTTTTGTTTCTCTTTTCCTTGCAAACTCTACTGGAAACATTCTTGTTCGTTCTTTCACACTATGTATACCTCGACCATTTTGCTATCGCTTACGCCAGTAAATATGCTAGTAGTATCTACTTTTCTAACACTTTCAAACACTCTGTTTAAATTTGGCTTTGCTACCGACATGCTAATATGTTGTTGTCAAAACTGACTGAGATAACCTTAATCTATGTAGAAATATATTTATCGTTAATGTACTAACTGGATGCAATATTGTAGTAAAATGCTGAGAATTCCATTCTGTATCACAAGTGCTGATATGGAATAAAGCTTATCATATCTTATCTTATCATATCAACAAACTGTTACAAGAAGTACGTACGTGGATGTAAACCAGCTTGGTAATAGACGATGTGCTTGATGCTCGTTGTACGAAAGTTGATGCATTTCATAATCCGGGTCTTCCTGTGGATGACTGCATTCAGAACAGCAACACACACTAACACATCAGACAGACGGGACATGAAACTCAATACATCTCAATAACTTGACATTCATCACCACACCTCGTTGTGGAATACTCACTGGAAGGCACCAACACGTGAAAAGAGGCTAAACATTTCGGTCCGCTGAGTTGGTGAGGAAACAAGAGGCATTGAAGCCTAACAGGCAGTCGAAAACCTAGATGACCAACTCGCTGTACAGTATTCTCAAATGCTATTCAACTGTTTTCTGATTGATATCACTCCATGAACCAACTTCAAGTACAAATCAATCCCTTAAACTCAACTTGTGCAAAGAACATCAAAATTGATTGAGAAACGAATGACATTTATAGGACAATCATTTTCCCATTGTATGAATTGTGAGTGACTGAATTTTGAAGCGCACTAATTAGACTCTCTCTTATTTTTTTCTCGCGGCACTGATTCTGGACGCAAGCACTGACGTAAATTCTTGTCTAGGATTTTAGCTTGCAGCCACTACTCACCACAATATATTCAGCACTACTGAGGTGAATTCACTCACTACACAAGCGACAAGATCGTACAGCGGAGACAACGAATTCCTGAAAATTCGTGTGTAATTATTTCAGCAGTTAGGATCGATTCGGTCGATTCGAATGAAGAGACTCACTTCGAGTGACATTTTCTTATTCTTATTATGACAGTCAGACTACTCAACAAAAATAATTCCGATTGTCTACGTGAAAAAATATGATCAAGTTATTCGTTTGTGAGTGAATGGCTTCATTGGCTGTGGCTTCACCATATATCAGTTTGCATTCATCAATTCTTCCCTCTACGTACTCGAGGAATGTTTTGGTATTGATGTTATTTGTCATGACAGAGTATAATTCGAATATGTGTGAGAATATCATTGAATCTCGACCGATTTATCTGATACAGTACAGAAGAAGTCCCATCGGGTTGGTGTAAGTCTCTGATTATCCCCATATACAAGAAGGGACACAAGTCTTCATGTGATAATCACAGAGTGATTAGCTTGACTAATATAGTATCTAAAGTCTTAGGCTCAATAATCATGCGTAGACTGAGTGGTGCTCGGGAAGCACAAACACGAGAGAGCCAGGCAGGCTTTAGACCAGGAAGAGGGTGTATTGATCATATCTTCACCCTCCGACAGATTCTAGAACATAGGCATTCCTACCGGCGTCCAACAGTCATTATATTTCTTGACCTAAAGGCAGCATTCGACTCTGTCGATCGGGAAGTTCTCTGGAGATGCTTGGCTGTAAAGGGAATTCCAAGAAAATATATTGCACTGATTAAGGCACTCTATTCGTACTCATACAGCCAGGTGAGGGCTTACGGCGAGCTGTCATCTGAACTGATGACGACCAGTGGTGTCCGTCAAGGATGCCCATTATCCCCTTTTCTATTCAACTTCATCATAGATGTGTTAATGGACTTAACCCTAGGTGACTTCAGCGATTCAGGGATTGACTTGCTACCGGGGAGTAGTCTCGTTGACTTGGAATATGCAGACGATATAGTCCTTCTAGGCGAAGACGCTGACAAAATGCAGAGTCTTCTAAACACCTTGAACAGCAATCTACGAATGTTTGGCATGCGATTCGCTCCCGCCAAATGCAAGAAGATGTTACAGGACTGGACTACATCGACGCCTAGTTTAAAAATAGGAAGTGAAGTGGTAGAGCACGTTGACCGCTTCACTTATTTGGGAAGTACCATCAACCAGTGCCAACGGGTTGATCTCTGACGAAATCTCAGCACGAATACAAGGGGCTCGTTTCGCATTTGTTAGTTTACGCCGACTCTGGCGTAGACGAGATGTTCGACTATCGACCAAAGGGCGGGTGTACTGCTCATCAGTCCGCTCCGTCCTCCTTTATGGCTGTGAGTGAGACCTGGCCACTGAGAGTGGAAGACATGAAAAGACTAGCTGCCTTTGATCATAGGTGCCTGCGTTCTATTTCCCGTGTAAAGTGGCATAATAAGGTGAGCAACATGGAGGTTAGGCGTAGAGTTCTAGGTAAACAGGGGAAATCAATCGACGAAGTCGTGAAGCTACATCGACTGAGATGGTTAGGACATATGTTACGTATGCCAAGTCATCGCCTCCCTCGACGAGCTATGTCAGCGGATATAGGGTCAGGCTGGAATAAAGCTAGCGGCGGTCAAACAAAAACTTGGCATCAGTCAATGAAATCCACAGCAGTTGGTCTTAGCCACGTAGGAAGGTGTAGACTTCCAGGCTGGGGTCCTCGGGACGGCAAAAATCTATGGTTGGAAACAATTGGTGACATGGCTCAAAATCGTTCTCAGTGGCGCAGATGCATCCACTCCTTGTGACTTATGATCTTCAATGAAATTGTTTTGTATTTCTTTATTACTCCTTTGTCTCACACCTCATATCACTGTTTCTATTATGCTTTTCTTGTACTTTCTTCTCTTGCTTCGCATGCTACACGGAATGTGGCGACTTGAACTTCCGCACATTTGTGCAAAGTTCTATGTCGAAAACAGACAGACAAACAGTATGCACGGACACTAACACTCATACTGACACACACTGACGCTTACGTAGTGTTCACACACATGAAGAACTGACACAAATCCCTAATCTCGTGTTGTGAAAGCATCTGCAGTGAACTCATGGTGAGGCCAGACTGCAGGTCCACCAGGAGTCGAACTCCATTCTTTTTACATAAGCCATAGATATCTCAGTGTGATGCTCAATAGAAAGAAAACAGCCACCATAGGTGTCCGATACTCGCGCAAACCTGATGCAAAGAAAGCTGAACAAGCCATGGTATTAGACAGAGAACGCAAATACAGTGAACCAAGTAGCCAGCTGAATAGGAACCCAGAAAATACAAACAAAATGTAGACTTCTCGTCGAATTCCAATTTCTACTCACCAGTCATACGAACAACACAATATATTGATTGATAACACAAAAGGTGAGAGACTGAGAGTAGTTATGCGCCACCAGTCGAATGGTGAATGAACGACTTTACACTCACAGACAGCCTTTCAAAGCGAGAAATAACTAATTATTTCAATGAGTCTATTGACATTCACCTGTGTTAGTTCTTGATTTCGTTGAGTGACTCCATTGTCAATGGCACCTCACAAATGTACAAAATGCATGTGAGTAGATTTTCACTACACAAAATTCCATTCCTTCAACATTTCGTAATTTTCTGGTGAAATTGTCAGTGTGATTGCTCTGTTGCATGAGAGGTATCTGCTGACACGCACCTGCAGGATTACTAGTAAACCATTTCACACAGTTCATTTAATCGTAGGCATATCGGCTCGAAAATCAAACTAAAATCGAACGATTTGGGAAGGAAAGAAGGACACACTTTTATTCCTCAGATTCGAATTGGTCACCTCCAGTTCCACACACATTACAGACAATGAATAACCTCATAATTATCAAACGATTTTGATTTATTTTTGACGAGTTAGTTTTCATTAATTTATGAGTATTCTCAGTTTGATCGCGGGATGATATCAATAGAGAAAGACATGGAAAATGATGGACAGTATTGGTCACCTGTTTTCAATATCTGTGAACGTTTCAAATCAGAATTTATCTATAGTAAAAATAAAGAGTGCAGTGTCAACTTAGTTTTCATCAACTCCAACTAGATTATGTCAAGTCATATGAACTGCGAATGGTATTTGTTATTTGTCATTATCATCATTTATACCATGTTGATATCATGAGTTCCAAGTGAGGCATCATGTATTCAACTTTTTCCACCTTGTTCAGTCCTCATTAGCTGGCGCCACGAATGCTCATAGTTTCTCATCCCTTCCACCTACGATCTCCACTATGTTATCATTGGGCGCTGGCGATATAACTCATCGGATGCCTTGTGATTGGGCCGCTTTTCATTTTTATTACCTCCACTTTATTTGTTGAATTGTACGTTCCCCGATTCTCTTATTTTCAACTGAGTGTTAATGGCAACTCTGTATTCACTATGTAGACAATGAAAACAGCTTCTAGTGGATGTGTGAAGCAGGCTGATGGAACTGCGTTTCTTGATGAGACACAAAGTCCTCGCAATGATATAGTAATAAGTTGATGAATGCGTCTGATATGCTCTGATTGATCCGACCATCGGAATTCAAACACGTCTCTGCCATTTCCGTGGTGCGTCGAAATCCCTTGGTTCTTTTCGATATCGTCGGCCTGTAATTCTTTCTCCTCTTCAATATTACTGCGTCTTTCCACTAGCAATGACCGTTAAAGGCTGAAATCGGTAGTAACCATCATTAGTGAAATCAACTTAAGAAAGCATCGTGTGAAATCAGGTTACGTTCATGCAGAAGACTTCATGTCAAATTGAACGTGACCGAAAATAACACGTCGCCTAAGTGTTCGTATCATCATCACAATCAAGAGATTAATCAACTAGCACTTTGATCACTGTCCACATTGACACTGGCTGATTTCTGCTTCACACTCAACCGATTGACTCATGTGACGACCTTCTAAGTTGAAAGGTAACAGTGGACGTGATTTTCCGGAAGAGATTTATCGATTCACCTTTGAGAACACGAAAAGAGAAATATTGTGCGTTAGTCGACTGACTGTTTAAAAGTGCGTGATTTGATGATGATGATGGTGAATGTGATTGTTGAAATGTATTCAGGTCAATGTGTGCATGTACCAGTTAGCCATGTGAACATCTGCTTGGATGGAAAACCATTTAGAATTTCGTACGACTTGTTGTCTGTTTCATCTCAATTTGTCAGTTATAGACGGCGTCATGTAGACACGCTTGCTTTTTTGAGAATTATTTATGACATCAGAGAAATATTTTATTCGATTGTGATAAAATCAAAAAACAATGAATAAGGAAATTTTTTCTCGTCGATTTGTGTCAGAATGACTTGAAAATTGCAGTTCTGTTCAGCCTATGTTTTCGGCATACGAGATTGAATTTGCATGCTTCTTTACGGAAAGGAACTAAGACGGAAATATATTCGACAAATTATTTTTCCTATTCCGATTATTCTATGAATAATTGATATGTTATTTTCATCCATGCCATCGCTAATTTGCTCCGCAAATTCTACATCTCGAGTGGTGCGTTGGTAATAAGACGTTATGGAGGAAATGATGTGAGTTTGGAGATGAGTAATAATGGGTGATTTGGTAGCCAAACTAAATAGTGTCGCTTAGCATGGTTATAGTTGTGATGTGGTGTTGCAGGCGTATATTCGACTTGCAACTCAAGGCAAAATAATAAGTCGCTCTCTTCTGTTCATTTCAAATTACATCAAATAACAAGTCATCGTGATTTGCCTTTCCTACATATTTTAGTGAAATGGTGTCTCAGAGTTCAAAACTACACCTCATCATGATCATCGTTCAGTGTATCCTCAATATGATGAGTATTTCATCTGATGACTTCACGCTCCCAATGAAATTTGGTCCAAATGGTAATTTTTATTTTTTTATATATGTAAATGACTCAGTTGAGTTTTATTTCGCTGTGCCTTACTATGTCAACAAGTGGGCCCGTAAAAATCATGAAGCTTCTCACTGGTGACTGATTGACATCCCGAGTGCCTGTGGGATGGAAAACATTATGTTTAACCTCGGCTAATTTTACTCAACATGCCGATGATCTGGAGGCGAACGTCCCAGTATCTCATCACGCATTCTCAAATCTAAAAATCAGACTGAGTCTTATCACGTAGAACATCATAGGCGGTTAGTTGCGTTGTCCTAGTTTTGCATTCGACTTAGCTGATTGACGTTACTGTCAATAGGCACTTGAAAAATGATAAGCAATTGGCGGAACGTATCTCGTCTGACACCAGAAATCCTCTCTACTACTAGCAATTTTCTTTTTCATATGTGATAGTGAATTAGCGGAGGAAATTCCATGAGACATCGTGCTGGTGTGGGCAGGAAAATGTAAAACCGCAACCATACGATATTAATCATGGTTTCTGTGTGAAGAGATAAATGCCTGAAATGATCCTGTGAAACGTCTGAATCAGCAAATGAATTGAAAAGTCGCATTCAGCTGGATTAGCGAAGGCCCACAGACTCTCATCTCCTCCACTCGTACACGCACACACACACACACACAATATCCTCCATGTGAATCACAGACAATCAAGTAATAATTTTCAAGTTTGACTGCTCTTGACTGATGGCCTGATGTGTCGTCTCACTCAGCAGTGTTCATTAAATGTGCTTTAAGCAAATTCACTCCCCCGGAGATACTTGTCGAGCAACAGGATTTCGGTGATTAAATTCCAGAATTCTTCTTGACTGAAAATGACAGTGTCATCGATTGAACAGCTTCTGTGCAGGATAAACACCACTGCTTAAGACAATGCAACTAGCATCACCACTACACAACTGCATTAGATTCGAGAAATGCACCACAGTCTACTACACAATCCGTAATCGATCTCTGTAGATAAGAAATCTGATTCTGATGAGTATTCATGTCTTCATTTCCACCTTTTCTCCCACTGTTGATCAATATTTCAAATTATTCTCTTACGGTCTAAGAAACCAAAGATTCATCGACACAATCACATAGCTTACTAGTGATGTAAGAACACAAATGACCACTACTCATGTGGATCGAACACATCACCACCCCATTTCAGCTTTCACCATTACCAATTAGATAATACTGAGTTACATATTCACATAAGAAATAATAATAACCCCTGACCTTCTCGTACTACTTCAACTCCTCCATTCCAACTCCAACCCTCACAACCACTCTTTTCAATCACCTTATCAGCTTTAGAAATATAATTTTTAATATCCACTAAAGATTACGTAATGCGTATGAAATAACCTGCTGCTAGTATATGTGTACTTTCATCTCAGAATGTATGAATATTATTCATTATTTGCCATGTGGACAGTTATTTCACATGCATACAGAACAAAATTATGCTAACACCCACAACATGGATGTACATATTTACACTGTTGATAGTGTGTTGACATGACGTGGACGAAAATATTTATGGCAAATTAGCAAAGTAATTCGTTGTTACACGATGACGTAATCACAGAATATAGTGACTCAACAAAAGTAGTAATAGTAGCAGTTGTTGTGGTAGTCAATGGGTGAGAGAGAATTGAGGCCACAGATATTGCCTTGGAATACTTCATACTGTGGCCGAATAAATTCCTTTTATATGCATTCATCAGGTTCCTTCACTTGACTGGATCAAGCTTCAGTAGCGTGAACAAGACGAAAGCATACTGCCTTCGTTAGTTTATTCAACACGTACTAGATTAACCATATTGTCACCGTGATAAAATCACATGAACGAGGTGGCATTGCAACTGACACAAGGCTCTTCCAAACTGGTAGCTTAATCCTATACTTCATACCTCTCAACCGATGCATACACACATCAAACTTCTACATCGGTCACATTCAATATGCAATCGTAAAAGACACAAGAAGGCACTTTTCAAAACAATAGTCTCATTCCCAATAGATCCACTACCCCATTAAGAAGAAGATACTTCGAATTACAACAGCCAGTTCCCATCCACCTCAATGGACGCCAGAGTATATTTTTACTAAATTCAAATTAAACTGAAAACAAGTCACTCAAGGGAGATAATTTTCTCAACAATGAGCTTTGTCGTGCGGTATATTCGTATATGAATTGGTTTCGAAGAAACTGTCTCATGTGAGTGAATTGAATCATGCGTGTGATGAATACATTAGGTGATATCAGTAGTATTAGGAAATGCAATGCAAATTCAAGTGGTTCTGATGTCATGATCATCGTTCAGTGTGAAGTGGCCAAACAATTCTCGTCACAGATTGAACAATTCATAGGATGCATGGAATGGAGAGTGGGTGTGACAACTCGGGTTTAGTAGGCGAACCGAATGAAAATGAAAATGTTCAGCGACACTTTGTGAGTTTGATAAGGTAGAATTGTACACTGTCAGGTTACAACAATCGCTTACGTATCACTTAATCTCCGCTTCTACAATGTTTTCAGTCTTGCATGTGTTCGGTCAATTTTTCTTACACGCTGAAAACACAAATGCTTCCATATTTGTTCCCACTTGTGTTATGTGCGACAGAGATGATGGTGAGCGTAGGACATATACGTTGATATGTGAATAGCAAAATCAATGCCTATTTAGTTCTCCCCTTCTTTTCGGAATAAGGGTGACATATTGCGATGAATTTATCACTGCTTTCATTATGATACACTATTTTGTTACTGTGAATGCGCAATTCTACGAAACGCTCTGCTTAATCACTCTTCTTCAGGTTCACTCATGTAGTGTCGTGTTCACACACCAGCGGGAAATTCGACGAAACAACTGGTCACGTTTCTGTATGTTACATTTTATTTTCATCCACAAGTCAAGAAAGTTCAGCTGAATTTTGATTTCATGCTCCATTGTCAACTTGATGTTGACGTTTGCGTGAATGTCAACATATCCACCTGCTGAATGTCACCGCATTCAAAGAATACAGTATCTCTGACGATTATCTATTGCCTCTAATCTCCTCCATGTCACCGTCAAATCCCTGCGCAACTCGTCATTTCTCATTCGAATTCCGTCAGTGATAGATGAATGAAAGCCTTGCCTTACTCCTGAATTGAGCATCATGAATCACTTGACACTTATCATCGGGATTCAGTTGTTGAATGATTTCGAGGCCTTTTGCTGAAGTTGTTTGTGTTGGTCACCTAGGTAGTTTGGTTAGGCAAACTTTCTCCCAATCATTAGGTCACCCTTCCGCCCATCAAAAGTTTCCACTTGTAGAGTGAGAACTTTGACTTCACTCTCTACATCAGTGCCTCAGAATGAATTCTGTCTCGCAATACAGCATTCCTGGTGGCTCATAAAGCATTCGGCTACTGGAACATAATCAAATGACTCGTAAACTCCGACTTCTGGCAGTTGTTGATGCATATGGCGCAACCACCAGCCAGTGTCATAGGCCAGTATGTGCACTCAGTCCCGACCTTGTGGAAATCACTGTTCAAAACAGGACGAGGTTGCATAGATTTCCAGTGAGAAGTCCTGACCAGTGGGGTCCACCAGGTCAGGAGTAAGTACAAATAATTACCGATGGTATTGGCTGGGGCAAGTGGAGCTCAGGCGACGAGTTGGTAATGGCTGAATGGTCTTCGATCTATCCTTGCAATCGGAAGGTCTAGGATGAGGACTTCAGTGGGTTCATACTTCTGATGGGTCCCAAACTAGGATGACACATCTGTCCAGCACCCTGTACTAGTTTTGAATACTTCTCTAAATAATATCATTCTGTGGTCAAGCTTAAAACAAATCAAATGTCTAGAACCTAACTCTAGAGAACTTATATTTTTTTAGTAACAAATACATAAACACAGAACTCAGATTGGAGTCTTATTTTATCTGAAACTACTAATCTTGAATGAATGAATATTAATCAATCTTCGTTTTTGATATGTTTTCACATATATATATTTATGTGTGTGTATGTTGGTCTCTCTTTCTGTTTGCTCGCTTAGTCTGTTACCATTTCACTTCTATGAACTTGTCTCCTTTAACAATGTATTTTCTCCTTATATTGTATATAATATGAGTGTTTGTCGACAGTCCGTCGCTTAGTGACATATATCCATATATGGTGGTTGATATATCTGATATATATACATATATATATATTTCGTTCTCACAATATTGTGTAACTGACTTTACTTACTTACCACTTTGGTGTGAGACCATTTATTTTCGTCTCCTTGTGTTTGGACAATAGAAGTATCATCGCAAACCTAGTGGTCTTCTGATTTCCGCCTTCTCGCGTCAGGATTATTAGTTTCTCGACCAGACCATAACAACAATTTAGCGAGGAGTACATAGCAATTTTGCGACGGGGAAAACTAGTACATAACTATTTGGCAACGGGGAAAACTACTATTAACCACTCAGCAGCAGAAACATAACAATTTACGATGGATCCTTCTAAATTGGCATTATTGTTTGAACGACAAATGAAATTAATGGAAATGTTCGTCAACCAACAGACTGGTCCAGCTTCACCTTCAAGCAATCCGAACCATACCATGCTACCATCTGTCGACGGCATTGTGAACAGTATTTCACAGTTCAATTATGACCCAGTGGCTAATGTCACTTTTGACACATGGTATCAACGTTATGAGGATTTATTCACTGTTGATCTCGCCTCACAAGACGATGCCTGGTAGGTGCGATTGTTATTACGTAAATTGGGTCCCGCAGAATATGAACGCTACTGCAACCTAATTTTACCACAGAAACCACGTGACAAGTGTTTCGATGATACAATAAAGCTGCTCTGAACATTTTGGAGACCACTCCTCATTATTCAGCATACGTTATCGTTGCCTCAAGCTGACAATGAATGAAAATGATGATTTTCTTACTCACGTTGGCACGGTCAACCGAGAATGTGAGAGATTTCGACTCAGGCTTAACAGATGATCAGTTCAAAGCCTTGATTCTCATATGCAGTCTTCAATCTCCTCGTTTCACAGATATCCGAACTCGACTGCTCAATCAGCTAGAACAAAATCCCAAGTTAACATTACATGACATAGCTGATGAGTATCAACGGCTGATTAATCTGCAGAAAGACACACACCTGGTCGAATCAACACCTTCGAGAAGCTCTGATATTCATGCATTACGAAAGAGCAAAAATCTCTCTTCATCATCCAGTCGTGACCCACCTACTTCTTCTAATGTTCCGCGGAAATCTACACATACTCGTCCAACTTCACAAAATACGGCAAAGAAGACCCCACCATCACCATGCTGGCATTGTGGCGCGTGGCACTTTGTAAAGTCTTGCCCATACAAAAATCATCGTTGCAGCGAGTGCAACATCGTCTGTCATAAAAATGGTTTTTGTCAGCCACGCAAACCCAGATGTCAAAATCCAGCAAAAGCTCGACAAACTGTTGGTCCTTAATCTCCAAGATCATTGAGTCTACGCGCAACCTGTCAAGTCACAACACCAGGTATGCGGAAATATATTGATCTTCAGATGAATGGTCATGATACACGTCTGCAGCTAGATACCGCCTCTGATATTACTGTTATATCAGAGAAAATTTGGAATAATATTGGCAGACCACCAATCGCAAATACTTCTCAGACTGCTGTCAGCGCCTGTGGTGGGCAGCTGAAACATATTGGTGAACTCAAATGTTCCGTTTCCTTCCGCAATACCAAATTCACAGGAATTTGCTACGTCACCAAGAGTAATATAAATATTTTGGGACTTGATTGGTTCGATCGTTTGCATCTGGCTGATGTCCCACTAAATTCGCTATGCAATGCAGTCAAGAAGCATAAAATGTCAGACAATTCCGGACGAAGCCGAAGGCGCAGACGAAGCGACAGACGTCAACAACAAGCTCAAAGGTTCCAGATAAACCCCCAGGTAAACATCCTACTAATCATCCATCTTCTCAAAAAGGGAGGTGATATGTATCCACATATATATATTCATGTGTGTATGTGTATGTTGTTCTCTCTTTCTGTTTGCTCGCTTAGTCTGTTACAATTTCGCTTGTATGAACTTGTCTACTTTAACAATGAATATTCTCATTATATTGTATATAATATGAGTGTTTGTCGACAGTCCGTTGCTTAGTGACATATATCCATATATGGTGGTTGAAATGTGTGGAGTCCTCAAAAATAAACTTATCCAAATTTTACTACTATGTAAATAATGAACATATTGTACACCACTTTGTTTTAACCATAAACTCTGTACTTTGACTTTACCTCGGGTTTTGAATAAATATATAGTTCTGCCTTCGACTCTCTGTCTTCTCCACCATCTCAACTGCCGTCGATCAATTTTAATCACCTGCTTTCTATCTCAAATTTTTGCAGGAGCACCGTAGTTCTTCCTACGTACTTTGGTCGACCTCCGGCAACGTCAACATTGGAGAATTAATACTGGAGCAGTCTTCCCGCAGCACCTGGAGTCTATAACGTTTATTGTGGACTTTGGATCTTTGTAAACCCAAGTAACCAAACTTTAATACATTCTTCCCGTAACTAAACTGATTTGGCACCTTATTTTCTGTTTGAATTTGGGTAACTAAGCTAACAGAGTAAAAGGTCCACCACACATGTCTGCTATAATTTGATTTTATATATATATATATATATATTTTTACTTAGTTCTCACAATATTGTGTAACTGCTTTTCTTACTTACCACTTTGGTGTGAGACCATTTATTTTCGTCTCCTTGTGTTTGGACAAAAGAAGTATCATCGCAAACATAGTGGTCTTCTGATTTCCGCCTTCTCGCGTCAGGACTATTAGTTTCTCGACCAGACCATAACAACAATTTAGTGACGAGTACATAACAGATTTGTAATAAATCTTGCAATTCAGAGGAGTTACAATTCCTGAGCCATTGGATTCCATTCTCGTAATTTAAAGCTGTTTGGTCCAATTCTCCAGATAGGGTCATGTACTAGTACTGTCAAGAGTCTCAAAGTGGGACGAAACAGCCTCTATCAATCTTTGATGAAACTTGAAACCAATGAAATCCCTTCAAACTAACACTAACTAAAATACGGTTTCTGATGTGATTTTAATTCTTCTTCACTGATCAATGCCTTGTAACATTTAATGATTTTATGACTGAAAAGCAAGAAAAAGTACTCGAGAGTTGATGAAGATTATCAAGCAAGCACGAAACAGCTATCTAATACTACCTGACGGTTTTCTAGTGATTCTCTAACTGATGTCAGCTTATGACGAAATCCAGTAACCAATCAATGAATTCCGCACAGAAACCATAATCGGATTATTTATATTGACACAGAATGTGCAATAATTGATTATTCAGTGATAGATTGTCTATCACAGAATTTGAAAGTAGTTTCTAAAGTCAGAGAGAAAGTAGATGATAGTCAACGACTCACCGACTCAAGTGAAGTGACGGCTGGAAATTGAATATTGTGAAAATGAGGTATTCGAGAAAAGAAGCGAGGTGGTCGACAACGTCGACTGGACAAGTGGGCAGAAGGTCAGAACAAAGCATTGACTAGTAAAATATTATAAAATGACGACTGATAACAGTGAATAATTTGTTCAGTGAATCATACACGATCAAAAACAAACAGTTGACAAGTTTTAAGCACATACACAGAGTGAGTATGTCATTTTCACATTTCTGTGTATTTAACAGTTGACAAGGGTATCTTTTCATTATAATAAATGTTTTCTTGTATTTCCCAATGGATGAAAAACAAAACGATATTGTCACTTTTACTGACGTTTGGCTATTTAACGCTGCTAATAGCTTTATCAAAGTATTATTAAACCTGAATTAAGAAAATCATGGCATAAATATAACAACGGAAGTCGTCAAAGTAATTCATCGTATCCCACCGAATCTTTCTAATAGAATTCGTATTCGTCTATTGCATACAGCTGAGGCGTTAGACATTCGAACTATTAAACCTAAACTAGGCATTCAAAAGAAGTTCGTACAGGCATTATCCCTCCCTTGGCCTATTAGAAAATAACCAACTAAAGACTTCTATACCACCCGAACCTGATTCCTTAAAGAAACTTAGACGTTTTATTCTATCATGTGCCTCCACAGTTCAGCCACTGACCGACCTACTTAGATGCAATTCGAAGAAATTTCAGTGGTCTGAAGAAGCAAAAGCAGCATTTAATAATGCAAAAGATGACTTATCCAACGTTGTAATGTTATCTCATATCAACCCAGAAGCTTCACTCATTTTATGTACAGATGCATCGCAGGTAGCAGTGGGAGCAGTTTTACAACAAAAGTTCAATAATGACATCAATCCACTTGCTTTCTTCTCCAAGAAGTTGGAACCTGCGCAAACTCGTTACAGTACCTTTGGCAGAGAACTGTTAGCCATCTACCTAGCAGTGAAACATTTCAGCTTCTTACTACAAGGTCGACATTTTACTATCTTAACCGACCATAAGCCTCTTTGTTATGCTTTCACCACTTCGTTGGACAGACACTCTCCGAGAGAAGCCAGACAACTGGATTACATCTCACAATTCTCAACAGACATCCAGTTCATCAAAGGAGATTCCAATATCGTAGCCGACTCCTTATCTCGATGTGACGTTAATCACCTATCTTCGATAGATATTAGCTTAGACAATATTGCCAAGCTGCAGAAAAATGACGCCGAACTCCATACTTGTAGACGAAACTCCTCCCTACAGTTGCAGGATGTACCTATTCCCCTGTCTGATACAACTATCGTCTGCGACGTTTCAACGGGCGTTCATAGACCTTTTGTTCCACTAAGCTGTCGAAAAGCTTTGTTTGAAAATCTACATTCATTGTCTCATCCTGGAGTGCGTGCTACGGTCAAGTTAATCAGCGAGCGTTTTGTTTGGCCCAAGATGAACTCCGATATTCGGAAATGGGCCCGACAATGCTTGCAATGTCAAAGATCCAAGGTACATCATCATACCGTCACACCTCCAAAACAGTTCAATTTACCGGATAAACGATTTCAACACGTTCATATAGATATTATTGGACCATTACCGCCATCCAGAGGATTTACTCATATACTTACCGCGATTGATCGATTTACCCGATGGGCTATTGCTTGTCCACCCAACGATATATCTGCAGAAAATATCGCTTTGGTTTTCTTAGATCGCTGGGTGTCAAACTACGGAGTACCCACAACTATTACAACAGACCGAGGAGCTCAATTTCAATCAACTCTGTTTCGAGAGTTTACGAGACTCCTTGGAGTGAACCATATCTCCACTACAGCTTATCATCCTGCAGCGAATGGTCTGGTGGAACGTTTCCATCGACAACTGAAAAGCTCGCTTATGGCACAAGCTGACTCATCTAAGTGGAGTGAACACCTACCATTAGTTCTTCTCAGTATCCGATCAACTGTCAAAGAAGATTTGGGATGTACACCAGCTCAACTTGTGTATGGTACTACCCTCACATTGCCTGGTCAGTTAGTTCCGTCTAATGATTCAACTGAAGTAAATATCTCCGACTTCACCAACCGCCTTACCCAGCAAATGCTCCAGCTTCGACCAGTAGCCCCTCGCCAATCACTTCAGAAAGTTCAAGTAAATAAGAATCTACTCACTAGCAAATTTGTATTTGTTCGCGTCGATGCCATTAGAAAAGGTTTACAGCATCCATATGAAGGTCCTTTTCTAGTACTTAAACGCACCGATAAATACTTCACGCTGAACAAACATGGTAAACCGGAGACTGTTTCTATCGACCGTCTTAAACCAGCGTACACCGACAGCGAACATGAAACACTAGCAACGCCGACACCAATGAACAATCAGAAAGTCAATTCAACTCCAACTCTCCCTCTCTTCACTCTTCCCCCTGTACAGACACGCAGTGGACGGCAGATCTGTAAACCTGCCCGCTATGTTCATTTCATTGACTGACATAAACGTTAACCTCATTTAGACATTCTCATTACTATTGTTGTCGAGATTCATTTCATTATAACCATAAATATTTATTAGTATTATTATTTGCTGTTCGTCAACTGTACTGCAAGCACACGCATTCACCAAGTATATGTATATATCTATTTATATATGAATTTCACAAATGGTAACGAACATGTCATGGTTTATTATGTACATAAATTTTTTATTTAAAATTATAACAAGTTTTGATTTTTTTAAAATTCCTGTATGTGCTTGTATGTGCTAAACTTTATACGACACGGATGCATGCCATACATCCTGATCTAACTTTGTATCCTTATTGTTGTTATTGTTATTTTTTTGTTATCCTTATTGTTGACATTGTCCCTTATTTATATTGCTTATATTAATATAATCGTCCACGAGGACAGTACTGATGCTCCTCCGGACCTCTAAGAGGGGGAGCCCTGTGGAGTCCTCAAAAATAAACTTATCCAAATTTTACTACTATGTAAATAATGAACATATTGTACACCACTTTGTTTTAACCATAAACTCTGTACTTTGACTTTACCTCGGGTTTTGAATAAATATATAGTTCTGCCTTCGACTCTCTGTCTTCTCCACCATCTCAACTGCCGTCGATCAATTTTAATCACCTGCTTTCTATCTCAAATTTTTGCAGGAGCACCGTAGTTCTTCCTACGTACTTTGGTCGACCTCCGGCAACGTCAACATTGGAGAATTAATACTGGAGCAGTCTTCCCGCAGCACCTGGAGTCTATAACGTTTATTGTGGACTTTGGATCTTTGTAAACCCAAGTAACCAAACTTTAATACATTCTTCCCGTAACTAAACTGATTTGGCACCTTATTTTCTGTTTGAATTTGGGTAACTAAGCTAACAGAGTAAAAGGTCCACCACACATGTCTGCTATAATTTGATTTATATATATATATATATATTTACTTAGTTCTCACAATATTGTGTAACTGACTTTTCTTACTTACCACTTTGGTGTGAGACCATTTATTTTCGTCTCCTTGTGTTTGGACAAAAGAAGTATCATCGCAAACATAGTGGTCTTCTGATTTCCGCCTTCTCGCGTCAGGATTATTAGTTTCTCGACCAGACCATAACAACAATTTAGTGACGAGTACATAACAGATTTGTAATAAATCTTGCAATTCAGAGGAGTTACAATTCCTGAGCCATTGGATTCCATTCTCGTAATTTAAAGCTGTTTGGTCCAATTCTCCAGATAGGGTCATGTACTAGTACTGTCAAGAGTCTCAAAGTGGGACGAAACAGCCTCTATCAATCTTTGATGAAACTTGAAACCAATGAAATCCCTTCAAACTAACACTAACTAAAATACGGTTTCTGATGTGATTTTAATTCTTCTTCACTGATCAATGCCTTGTAACATTTAATGATTTTATGACTGAAAAAGCAAGAAAAAGTACTCGAGAGTTGATGAAGATTATCAAGCAAGCACGAAACAGCTATCTAATACTACCTGACGGTTTTCTAGTGATTCTCTAACTGATGTCAGCTTATGAAGAAATCCAGTAACCAATCAAAGAATTCCGCAAAACAACCGTAATCGGATTATTTATATTGACACCGAATATGCAATAATCTTTCTAAACCCAAGTAACCAAACTTTAATACATTCTTCCCGTAACTAAACTGATTTGGTACTTTATTTTCTGTTTGAATTTGGGTAACTAAGCTAACAGAGTAAAAGGTCCACCACAATAATTGGTTAGCCCGTTTCGAACCTTTTTGTTTCGATAGTTAACTCGTTTTGAACATTTTTGTTGCTATTTTGGCCTTTTAAACTCGCATTGCTTTAATTTTTGTTACCACAAGTTTTGCTATTTTGTATATCTCTATACTAAATTTTTTTTGACAATGGCTCCATATAAACGTGTCACTTTTCCCGAAGAACTTCATAAAGGCGAAGTGATACAGAACTCTCCTGTTACCGCCTTGCCGGATTCCACATCTATGAAGGACGCACCAACGTTTTGGTTATTTTCCCAGTTAACATCTCAAATGCAAGACTTACGACTGGAAGTGTCCGAGCTTCGAGCACAAAGGAACCAGTCACATACGGTATCCAAGCAACGGCAATCAAGATCTAGACGACGTTCTAGAACACCGTCCCAAAGCCGTAACATTTGTTGGTATCATAGGAGGTATGGGCATAATGCCCTGAAGTGTCTTCGACCGTGTATGTACAACAGTGGTAACACAATTCAGGGAAACTCCCCAGCCAGACAGTAATGGCGACGGCTGTTACTGGCAATCACCCCAGTCGCCTTTTCTATGTGAGGGATTTGACTACCGGCACATTATTCCTGGTAGATACAGGCGCCGAGGTCAGTGTTATTCCCCCCTCACTATCCAGGCGATCAGCCAAAATACCTGGAAAACTTTCACTCCGTGCTGCCAACCAAACCAACATACAGACGTATGGCGAACAGTCAATGATTTTAAACTTAGGACTACGCCGACGTTTCACATGGATCTTCATAGTAGCTGACGTACGTCACGCTATACTAGGTGCAGACTTCCTAAGTCACTTCAATCTGTTGGTTGATATCAGCAAGAAAAAACTGGTTGACAATTGCACCCAACTCAAGATCCACGGTATTACATGTGACTACTCTGTTCATAGCATCTGTATAGAAAAGCCGGAGAGTGAAATGTTCTCTGCTTTATTGCAACGATTTCCTAAAATCCTTAAACCATCATACAACGTCGAAGATATATCTCATACAGTTACGCATAAGATCATCACAACAGGACAACCTGTGAAGGCACGTCCACGACGGTTACCACCCGATAAACTAGCAGCAGCTAAGTCGGAATTCGAACATATGATGCAGCTAGGTATCATACGACCATCTAACAGTCCATGGTCTTCACCTTTGCATATGGTACCTAAAACTAATCATGACTGGCGACCATGTGGAGATTATCGCGCTTTGAATAACGCTACGGTCCCAGACCGTTATCCAATACCTCATCTCCACGACTTCTCCTTGACCTTACATGGAAAGACCATTTTTACTAAAGTTGACTTGGTCAGGGCATATCATCAAATACCAGTCGCTCCAGAAGACATTGCAAAAACAGCAATTATTACGCCTTTTGGATTATTCGAATTCTTGAGAATGCCTTTCGGACTAAAGAATGCTGCTCAAACATTTCAGCGTTTTATGGACCAAGTTACCCAAGGTCTTGATTTCGTCTTTGTATATATCGACGATGTCTTAATTGCCAGCTCATCGATGGAAGAACATATGCAACACTTAAGCCTGTTATTTCAAAGGTTTGAACAATTTGGAGTTGTTATCAATCCAAAGAAATGTATTTTTGGTTCCCCTTCCATTGAATTCTTAGGACATCGAATAACTGCCGAAGGCATCAGACCTACCGAAGATAAGATAGAAACTATTAAGAACTTTCCCGAACCTGATTCCTTAAAGAAACTTAGACGTTTTCTCGGGATGTTCAACTTCTACCGACGTTTTATTCCATCATGTGCCTCCATAGTTCAGCCACTGACCGACCTACTTAGATGCAATTCGAAGAAATTTCAGTGGTCTGAAGAAGCAAAAGCAGCATTTAATAATGCAAAAGATGCCTTATCCAACGTTGTAATGTTATCTCATATCAACCCAGAAGCTTCACTCATTTTATGTACAGATGCATCGCAGGTAGCAGTGGGAGCAGTTTTACAACAAAAGTTCAATAATGACATCAATCCACTTGCTTTCTTCTCCAAGAAATTGGAACCTGCGCAAACTCGTTACAGCACTTTTGGCAGAGAACTGTTAGCCATCTACCTAGCAGTGAAACATTTCAGCTTCTTACTACAAGGTCGACATTTTACTATCTTAACCGACCATAAGCCTCTTTGTTATGCTTTCACCACTTCGTTGGACAGACACTCTCCGAGAGAAGCCAGACAACTGGATTACATCTCACAATTCTCAACAGACATCCAGTTCATCAAAGGAGATTCCAATATCGTAGCCGACTCCTTATCTCGATGTGACGTTAATCACCTATCTTCGATAGATATTAGCTTAGACAATATTGCCAAGCTGCAGAAAAATGACGCCGAACTCCATACTTGTAGACGAAACTCCTCCCTACAGTTGCAGGATGTACCTATTCCCCTGTCTGATACAACTATCGTCTGCGACGTTTCAACGGGCGTTCATAGACCTTTTGTTCCACTAAGTTGTCGAAAAGCTTTGTTTGAAAATCTACATTCATTGTCTCATCCTGGAGTGCGTGCTACGGTCAAGTTAATCAGCGAGCGTTTTGTTTGGCCCAAGATGAACTCCGATATTCGGAAATGGGCCCGACAATGCTTGCAATGTCAAAGATCCAAGGTACATCATCATACCGTCACACCTCCAAAACAGTTCAATTTACCGGATAAACGATTTCAACACGTTCATATAGATATTATTGGACCATTACCGCCATCCAGAGGATTTACTCATATACTTACCGCGATTGATCGATTTACCCGATGGGCTATTGCTTGTCCACCCAACGATATATCTGCAGAAAATATCGCTTTGGTTTTCTTAGATCGCTGGGTGTCAAACTACGGAGTACCCACAA
Organism: Trichobilharzia regenti; assembly: GCA_944472135.2. NCBI lineage: Eukaryota > Metazoa > Platyhelminthes > Trematoda > Strigeidida > Schistosomatidae > Trichobilharzia > Trichobilharzia regenti. The sequence continues at coordinate 108,794,876 of OX235264.1, read as the reverse complement.
CTATTACAACAGACCGAGGAGCTCAATTTCAATCAACTCTGTTTCGAGAGTTTACGAGACTCCTTGGAGTGAACCATATCTCCACTACAGCTTATCATCCTGCAGCGAATGGTCTGGTGGAACGTTTCCATCGACAACTGAAAAGCTCGCTTATGGCACAAGCTGACTCATCTAAGTGGAGTGAACACCTACCATTAGTTCTTCTCAGTATCCGATCAACTGTCAAAGAAGATTTGGGATGCACACCAGCTCAACTTGTGTATGGTACTACCCTCACATTGCCTGGTCAGTTAGTTCCGTCTAATGATTCAACTGAAGTAAATATCTCCGACTTCACCAACCGCCTTACCCAGCAAATGCTCCAGCTTCGACCAGTAGCCCCTCGCCAATCACTTCAGAAAGTTCAAGTAAATAAGAATCTACTCACTAGCAAATTTGTATTTGTTCGCGTCGATGCCATTAGAAAAGGTTTACAGCATCCATATGAAGGTCCTTTTCTAGTACTTAAACGCACCGATAAATACTTTACGCTGAACAAACATGGTAAACCGGAGACTGTTTCTATCGACCGTCTTAAACCAGCGTACACCGACAGCGAATATGAAACACTAGCAACGCCGACACCAATGAACAATCAGAAAGTCAATTCAACTCCAACTCTCCCTCTCTTCACTCTTCCCCCTGTACAGACACGCAGTGGACGGCAGATCTGTAAACCTGCCCGCTATGTTCATTTCATTGACTGACATAAACGTTAACCTCATTTAGACATTCTCATTACTATTGTTGTCGAGATTCATTTCATTATAACCATAAATATTTATTAGTATTATTATTTGCTGTTCGTCAACTGTACTGCAAGCACACGCATTCACCAAGTATATGTATATATCTATTTATATATGAATTTCACAAATGGTAACGAACATGTCATGGTTTATTATGTACATAAATTTTTTATTTAAAATTATAACAAGTTTTGATTTTTTTAAAATTCCTGTATGTGCTTGTATGTGCTAAACTTTATACGACACGGATGCATGCCATACATCCTGATCTAACTTTGTATCCTTATTGTTGTTATTGTTATTTTTTTGTTATCCTTATTGTTGACATTGTCCCTTATTTATATTGCTTATATTAATATAATCGTCCACGAGGACAGTACTGATGGTCCTCCGGACCTCTAAGAGGGGGAGCCCTGTGGAGTCCTCAAAAATAAACTTATCCAAATTTTACTACTATGTAAATAATGAACATATTGTACACCACTTTGTTTTAACCATAAACTCTGTACTTTGACTTTACCTCGGGTTTTGAATAAATATATAGTTCTGCCTTCGACTCTCTGTCTTCTCCACCATCTCAACTGCCGTCGATCAATTTTAATCACCTGCTTTCTATCTCAAATTTTTGCAGGAGCACCGTAGTTCTTCCTACGTACTTTGGTCGACCTCCGGCAACGTCAACATTGGAGAATTAATACTGGAGCAGTCTTCCCGCAGCACCTGGAGTCTATAACGTTTATTGTGGACTTTGGATCTTTGTAAACCCAAGTAACCAAACTTTAATACATTCTTCCCGTAACTAAACTGATTTGGTACTTTATTTTCTGTTTGAATTTGGGTAACTAAGCTAACAGAGTAAAAGGTCCACCACACATGTCTGCTATAATTTGATTTATATATATATATATATATATTTCGTTCTCACAATATTGTGTAACTGACTTTACTTACTTACCACTTTGGTGTGAGACCATTTATTTTCGTCTCCTTGTGTTTGGACAATAGAAGTATCATCGCAAACCTAGTGGTCTTCTGATTTCCACCTTCTCGCGTCAGGACTATTAGTTTCTCGACCAGACCATAACAACAATTTAGTGACGAGTACATAACAGATTTTTAATAAATCTTGCAATTCAGAGGAGTTACAATTCCTGAGCCATTGGATTCCATTCTCGTAATTTAAAGCTGTTTGGTCCAATTCTCCAGATAGGGTCATGTACTAGTACTGTCAAGAGTCTCAAAGTGGGACGAAACAGCCTCTATCAATCTTTGATGAAACTTGAAACCAATGAAATCCCTTCAAACTAACACTAACTAAAATACGGTTTCTGATGTGATTTTAATTCTTCTTCACTGATTAATGCCTTGTAACATTTAATGATTTTATGACTGAAAAAGCAAGAAAAAGTACTCGAGAGTTGATGAAGATTATCAAGCAAGGACGAAACAGCTATCTAATACTACCTGACGGTTTTCTAGTGATTCTCTAACTGATGTCAGCTTATGACGAAATCCAGTAACCAATCAATGAATTCCGCACAAAAACCATAATCGGATTATTTATATTGACACAGAATGTGCAATAATTGATTATTCAGTGATAGATTGTCTATCACAGAATTTGAAAGTAGTTTCTAAAGTCAGAGAGAAATTAGATGATAGTCAACGACTCACCGACTCAAGTGAAGTGACGGTTCGAAATTGAATATTGTGAAAATGAGGTATTCGAGAAAAGAAGCGAGGTGGTCGACAACGTCGACTTGACAAGTGGGCAGAAGGTCAGAACAAAGCATTGACTAGTAAAATATTATAAAATGACGACTGATAATAGTGAATAATTTGTTCAGTGAATCATACACGATCAAAAACAAACAGTTGACAAGTTTTAAGCACATACAGAGTGTGGGTGTGTCATATAATAGCAGCAGGTTATTCCAAACGCATTGCGTAATCTATGTTCGTGGACACGTTCAGTTCTACATGGTTGTCTGTGTGATTATGGGTGTAGTGATGGGTGTGCCAGTGTATTGATATCCCTTGTTTGAGTGTTAGTCACTTGAATGAATATTTCTGAAATCCAAGCTTGGAGGTTGCGCTTATGACATTCCGCTGATATGTATGTAGTAAGTTAGTGAGTTACTCAACTAGCGGGCTAGCAAGCCCATTAGATTAGATTAGCAAATTAGTTTGTTAACGAGAGCGATGTGTACAGACGAGGGTTGAGTGTTTGATGTTATTCTTGTATAAGTAGTTGTAGTAGTTGTAGCACTGGCGCGTCAGTGTCTAGGGGCTCAGGAGTCTTGCTGACCAAGCAAATGATATGTGATTCGACATCCCACCGGGGGAAACAAAAATCAGTTAACTGACATGCGAAATGTTGCCTAGTACATACACTTTCTCAAAATAAAGTAATTGAAAATCTATTTTTGTTTGTAAAGTATTCATTAAGAAAAATGAGACTAGTCGGATATCACCAATAGTCATCACAAAAGCAAGCGTGTCTACATGACGCCGTCTATAACTGACAAATTGAGATGAAACAGACAACAAGTCGTACGAAATTCTAAATGGCTTTCCATCCAAGCAGATGTTCACATGGCTAACTGGTACATGCACACAGTGACCTGAATACATTTCAACAATCACATTCATCATCATCATCATCATCATCATCAAATCACGCACTTTTACACAATCAGTCGACTGATGCACAATATTTCTCTTTTCGTGTTCTCAAAGGTGAATTGATTCATCTCTACCGGAAAATCGCGTCCACTGTTACTTTTCAACTTAGAAGGTCATCACATGAGTCAATCGGTTGAGTGTGAAGCGGAAATCAGCCACTGTCAAAGTTTACAGTAATAAAGTTGCTGTTGGACAATATGATGATTCGAACACTTAGGCGACGTGTTATTTTCGGTCACGTTTAATTTGACATGAAGTGATATGCGTGAACGCTATGTGATTTTACACAATGTAACCTTGACTTGGTTACACCAGTGATCGTGAGTACTGATTTCAGCCTACGAAAGGCCTTGCTTGAGAAATGAGGCAGTGATATTGAAGTGGAGGATGAAAATATATTATATTCAACGAATACGAAGAATTTCCACGATGAAAAATTCAACTTAAAGTATTGTTATTCTTACTAGTTGAACAATAACATCTCCACACGGGAATAAACTGAATCATTTCGGAAAATAGCTAACTCAAGACTTTCGTCCAATACACAGTTGTAAGGTTATTACATACCAACTTGCACAAGCCAAACTTTACACGGAAGCTGTGTCATAAATTGATCATTATACAGCCGCTTAAATATCTAACACGTGGAGACTTTTTCAGACAGACACCTGAGTTCTGATAGGCGTATCGAGAAGCCTTCAATCACTACTGAACAGTGTCATGAAGTTATCAGGCTCATGACATGACTTCCGTATGCATAACCTGCATGGTACGCTAAATATATCAGTGTAGGCTGCAAGAATTCATATAGAGGTGGGTGTGAGTGCACTCGTATAATGGATGATTTACTGGAGAAGCCTGCATAATCTATTCACAGACATCTTCACTACAAGTTTACACATAAAATATGAACGTATATAAAAGCCTCAACAATTATGATGTAGTTGATTCTCTTCACAACCGGTGGAGTAATAATACTTTAATTTTGATTAGCTCTGACAAACTTCACTCGAATTCTAAATGTATAGACAATCAGTGAATACGTATATACAGTCACACTTGATAAATCTAGTAAAAGGGTTAATGAATGCGTCTGACATGCTCTGACTGATCCGACAATCAGAATTCAAACACGTCTCTGCCATTTCCCTTTGTTCTTATCGAAATCGTCGGCCTGTAATTCTTTCTCCTCTTCAATATTACTGCTTCTTTCCACTAGCAATGATCGTTAAAGGCTGAAATCGGTAGTAACCATCATTAGTGAAATCAACTTAAGAAAGCATCGTGTGAAATCAGGTAACGTTCATGCAGAAGACTTCATGTCAAATTGAACGTGACCGAAAATAACACGTCGCCTAAGTGTTCGTATCATCATCACAATCAAGAGGTTAATCAACTAGCACTTTGATCACTGTCCACTTTGACAGTGGCTGATTTCTGCTTCACACTCAACCGATTGACTCATGTGATGACCTTCTAAGTTGAAAGGTAACAGTGAACGTGATTTTCCGGAAGAGATTTATTAAACCACCTTTGAGAACACGAAAAGAGAAGTATTGTGTATTAGTCGACTGACTGTTTAAGAGTGCGTGATTTGATTATGATGATGATGAATGTGATTGTTGAAATGTATTCAGGTCAATGTGTGCATGTACCAGTTAGCCATGTGAACATCTGCTTGGATGGAAAGCCATTTAGAATTTCGTACGACTTGTTGTCTGTTTCATCTCAATTTGTCAGTTATAGACGGCGTCATGTAGACACGCTTGCTTTTGTGATGACTATTGGTGATATCCGACTAGTCTCATTTTTCTTAATGAATACTTTACAAACAAAAATAGATTTTCAATTACTTTATTTTGAGAAAGTGTATGTACTAGGCAACATTTCGCATGTCAGTTAACTGATTTTTGCTTCCCCCGGTGGGATGTCGAATCACATATCATTTGCTTGGTCAGCAAGACTCCTGAGCCCCTAGACACTGACGCGCCAGTGCTACAACTACTACAACTACTTATACAAGAATAACATCAAACACTCAACCCTCGTCTGTACACATCGCTCTCGTTAACAAACTAATTTGCTAATCTAATCTAATGGGCTTGCTAGCCCGCTAGTTGAGTAACTCACTAACTTACTACATACATATCAGCGGAATGTCATAAGCGCAACCTCCAAGCTTGGATTTCAGAAATATTCATCCAAGTGACTAACACTCAAACAAGGGATATCAATACACTGGCACACCCATCACTACACCCATAATCACACAGACAACCATGTAGAACTGAACGTGTCCACGAACATAGATGTCGAAGCATATGTGACGACAATTCAAAATGTATGTGTGTATGCAGGTAATTGACCAGAACGAATATGACCAGGTAGCGCGACAAATCACTTCATGAAATCCATGAAAATTCTCACTGGCAAATAATTGACAGACAGACAGACGGACTAACTAACTGATGGATTGAAGGATGAAGTTCACCTGAATTCCAGTGACAGTTCGTGACCACCGGTGATCATTTGGGTCGTGATGGTGCTATATATAGCTGATCAGAAAAAGTGAGAATCCATACTCCGCTGGATTTCGTCCTAGTGTATGATTAGTCACTGGGATCATCTCGTCACCTGAAACTTTCATGTGTCATTCTTCATGCGAAATTGACTTTAAATGATGTGGTGGTTCGCCCAGTCAACAGCTAACTGTAAATGCCAGCTGTCACTTGATCCACAATGGGAAGCTGAGCGGAGCATGCTATTGAAGTGTGAACATCACGAAGATTTGACTACTTGCCTGCTCTCACCGATGATATTCCTCCTTGTGATGGACTTGTTCATGCGAGAGGCGAGAATGTGATGTGCAAGAAGACAGGAATAGTCTAGAAAAATGAGAATACTCTCGGACATCTGGAATTCGAAGTGAATATATTATGTTTTAGCTCTTGCAAACAAAAAGGATTTCAAGAGGAGCAGCCAGAGAATACAGGACCTCAAGTGAAGACAAATAAGATGGCGATTGCGAAGATGACCGATGGACTAACGACTACAACAAACACAGACTAGCACAGACCAGCATGATAAATTTGAAAGTGGTCTTTTCATTCACTGAAATTCGCACAAAGGCTTGAATTGTGATGAGTGCGAATTCCTGAACAGAACCAAACTACGATGTGACATTTGGCGAGAAACAGGAATGAGCTATTCCGTATTCAGTGTAAATCCTAACTGTCTATTCGTTTCTCAATACTGTTAACCTGCTGCTATCTACCACTTTAGATAACGTTTCGATAGGATATCCATAGACTGCATCCTAATGCTCCCAAAAACACGATCGATAATTTAGCGTTAGACAGTAGTTCAGTTAACGAAAACGTAGAAAAAAGTGAGGAAGATGACAGGTGGAATAAATACAACAAAATCCACGCATTTTGAACGGCATAAACATCGACTTAACAGAAAGTGGAAATTTTGATGCATTTCAACACAGTTCGACGAGATGACATCTCGGAAATATTTTGAAGGTAAAGTATTAAAAGTGAATAATGTGATTAGTCAGATTTCATCAATAGTAATCACAAAAGCAAGTGGGTCTACATGATGCTGTTTATAACTGACAGATTGAGATGAAACAGACAACAGGTCGTACGAAATTCTAAATGGCTTTCCATCCAAGCAGATGTTCACATGGCTAACTGGTACATGCACACAGTGACCTGAATAAATTTCAACCATCACATTCATCAACATCATCATCATTATCATCATCATCATCATCAAATCACGCATTGTGAGTGCGCAATTCTACGAAACGCTCTGCTTAATCACTCTTCTCCAGGTTCACTCATGTAGTGTCGTGTTCACACACCAGCGGGAAATTCGACGAAACAACTGGTCACGTTTCTGTATGTTACATTTTATTTTCATCCACAAGTCAAGAAAGTTCAGCTGAATTTTGATTTCATGCTCCATTGTCAACTTGATGTTGACGTTTGCGTGAATGACAACATATCCACTTGCTGAATGTCACCGCATTCAAAGAATACAGTATCTCTGACGATTATCTATTGCCTCTAATCTCCTCCATGTCACCCTCAAATCCCTGTGCAACTCGTCATTTCTCATTCGAATTCCGTCAGTGATAGATGAATGAAAGCCTTGCCTTACTCCTGAATTGAGCATCATGAATCACTTGACACTTATCATCGGGATTCAGTTGTTGAATGATTTCGAGGCCTTTTGCTGAAGTTGTTTGTGTTGGTCACCTAGGTAGTTTGGTTAGGCAAACTTTCTCCCAATCATTAGGTCACCCTTCCGCCCATCAAAAGTTTCCACTTGTAGAGTGAGAACTTTGACTTCACTCTCTACATCAGTGCCTCAGAATGAATTCTGTCTCGCAATACAGCATTCCTGGTGGCTCATAAAGCATTCGGCTACTGGAACATAATCAAATGACTCGAAAACTCCGACTTCTGGCAGTTGTTGATGCATATGGCGCAACCACCAGCCAGTGTCATAGGCCAGTATGTGCACTCAGTCCCGACCTTGTGGAAATCACTGTTCAAAACAGGACGAGGTTGCATAGATTTCCAGTGTGAAGTCCTGACCAGTGGGGTCCACCAGGTCAGGAGTAAGTACAAATAATTACCGATGGTATTGGCTGGGGCAAGTGGAGCTCAGGCCACGAGTTGGTAATGGCTGAATGGTCTTCGATCTATCCTTGCAATCGGAAAGTCTAGGATGAGGACTTCAGTGGGTTCATACTTCTGATGGGTCCCAAACTAGGATGAAACATCTGTCCAGCACCCTATGCTAGTTTTGAATACTTCTCTAAATAATATCATTCTGTGGTCAAGCTTAAAACAAATCAAATGTCTAGAACCTAACTCTAGAGAACTTATATTTTTTTAGTAATATATACATAAACACAGAACTCAGATTTGAGTCTTATTTTATCTGAAACTACTAATCTTAAATATATGAATATTAATCCGTCTTCGATTTGTAATAAATCTTACAATTCAGAGAAGTTAGAATTCCTGAGCCATTGGATTCCATTCTCGTAATTTAATGCTGTTTGGTCCAATTCTCCACATAGGGTCATGTACTAGTACTGTCAAGAGTCTCAAAGTGGGACGAAACAGCCTCTATCAATCTTTGATGAAACTTGAAACCAATGAAATCCCTTCAAACTAACACTAACTAAAATACGGTTTCTGATGTGATTTTAATTCTTCTTCACTGATTAATGCCTTGTAACATTTAATGATTTTATGACTGAAAAGGCAAGAAAAAGTACTCGAGAGTTGATGAAGATTATCAAGCAAGGACGAAACAGCTATCTAATACTACCTGACGGTTTTCTAGTGATTCTCTAACTGATGTCAGCTTATGACGAAATCCAGTAACCAATCAATGAATTCCGCACAAAAACCATAATCGGATTATTTATATTGACACAGAATGTGCAATAATTGATTATTCAGTGATAGATTGTCTATCACATAATTTGAAAGTAGTTTCTAAAGTCAGAGAGAAATTAGATGATAGTCAACGACTCACCGACTCAAGTGAAGTGACGGTTCGAAATTGAATATTGTGAAAATGAGGTATTCGAGAAAAGAAGCGAGGTGGTCGACAACGTCGACTTGACAAGTGGGCAGAAGGTCAGAACAAAGCATTGACTAGTAAAATATTATAAAATGACGACTGATAATAGTGAATAATTTGTTCAGTGAATCATACACGATCAAAAACAAACAGTTGACAAGTTTTAAGCACATACACAGAGTGAGTATGTCATTTTCACATTTCTGTGTATTTAACAGTTGACAAGGGTATCTTTTCATTATAATAAATGTTTTCTTGTATTTCCCAATGGATGAAAAACAAAACGATATTGTCACTTTTACTGACGTTTAGCTATTTAACGCTGCTAATAGCTTCATCAAAGTATTATTAAACCTGAATTAAGAAAATCATGGCATAAATATAACAGCGGAAGTCGTCAAAGTAATTCATCATATCCCACCGAATCTTTCTAATAGAATTCGTATTCGTCTATTGCACACAGCTGAGGCGTTAGACATTCAAACTATTAAACCTAAACTAGGCATTCAAAAGAAGTTCGTACAGGCATTATCCCTCCCTTGGCCTATTAGAACATAACCAACTAAAGACTTCTATACCACCTTATTTATATTTTCAACCCCTTTGTTATCATCCCTTAATCTTATCTTCCATATAAACGTGTTACAAGGTCTTTCAGATAGAATCCGTAGACTTACAACAAAACCAGAGGAGCAGCGTAAAGAAATAAACGTCCTATCCAAAATGCCACTCGAAAACATCTACCCTATAGAATTTATGAGAGATAATATAAAAAAGAAAAAATAGGGTGAAACCGGAGAACAACAAGAAGGAAGAATGGAAAAGAACAGTCTTTTTTTTTTTTTTTTTTTTTTTTTTTTTTTTTTTTTTTTTTTTTTTTTTTTTTTTTTTTTTTTTTTTTTTTTTTTTTTTTTTTTTTTTTTTTTTTTTTTTTTTTTTTTTTTTTTTTTTTTTTTTTTTTTTTTTTTTTTTTTTTTTTTTTTTTTTTTTTTTTTTTTTTTTTTTTTTTTTTTTTTTTTTTTTTTTTTTTTTTTTTTTTTTTTTTTTTTTTTTTTTTTTTTTTTTTTTTTTTTTTTTTTTTTTTTTTTTTTTTTTTTTTTTTTTTTTTTTTTTTTTTTTTTTTTTTTTTTTTTTTTTTTTTTTTTTTTTTTTTTTTTTTTTTTTTTTTTTTTTTTTTTTTTTTTTTTTTTTTTTTTTTTTTTTTTTTTTTTTTTTTTTTTTTTTTTTTTTTTTTTTTTTTTTTTTTTTTTTTTTTTTTTTTTTTTCAAGGGTGACTCAGTACAACTATCAACAACTTGGAATATAATTCTAACTACAAACACATGAATGAACGTGAAATATAACTTTGAACATACACACACACACACAAAGCACGAATGAGCAAAATAAATTATAATAATGAACTATATATATGAGTACAAATCATAAATGTGTGAATAAAACAATTCCAACAATGGTGTGAACACGGGCAGTAGTAACTTTGCTCGAAATATTACCAATAACAAAACTTATCATTGTGTGTAAACTATTGAAATATAATTATACTTGATTTGTGTTTCATTTCCTCCCCTCACAATCTAAGATTACTTAATCGGTTCATTTGTTTTTACTAGCCTTTATCGACTACTTCCATCTGAACATTTGTTTGTTCGTGTAATCATACTGTTTTTCTCATCATTCGTGTTATCACTGATTGCCTCACTTTTTCATCCTTATTATTGATAAGACGATTATTGTTATTATTATTATCGTTACTACTATTATGACTGATTGCACAATTTGTATTCACCATCGTATTATCCTATAGACAAAACACCATGATTGGTCTATACTTGAATTTTGTTTGTAAACTTATACATATTAGAGCTAAGCCCGATGAGATCTAATTGAAACCACAATACTGTTCGCTTAAATGTGTTGTTCTAAAGAGTTAAGAGGTGAGAAAATAGACTTAGGTCAAGTTAAGAGGTCATATTGAGAAACAGAATAACAGTGAAGATGACTAAACTAAATATCAAAGGTACAATAGTACATCTGTTATGGTATCAAAATAAAGTTTACTAACTTGATCATCGTTCGTTAGTCTGGAGTCATTTTTGGTTGTCAAGTTGGTGAATTGGTAAAGATGACAAAATCAAGTGTAGATTGTTGGATTTGATCAGTGTGTAAAATTATAAAAGTAGTGTGTGCTAACATAGTGAACTTGCTTATCACATTCGTGATGATTTTCTCACTATGTAAACACACACTACTTTTATAATTTTACACACTGATCAAATCCAACAATCTGCACTTGATTTTGTCATCTTTACCAATTCACCAACTTGACAACCAAAAATGACTCCAGACTAACGAACGATGATCAAGTTAGTAAACTTTATTTTGATACCATAACAGATGTACTATTGTACCTTTGATATTTAGTTTAGTCATCTTCACTGTTATTCTGTTTCTCAATATGACCTCTTAACTTGACCTAAGTCTATTTTCTCACCTCTTAACTCTTTAGAACAACACATTTAAGCGAACAGTATTGTGGTTTCAATTAGATCTCATCGGGCTTAACTCTAATATGTATAAGTTTACAAACAAAATTCAAGTATAGACCAATCATGGTGCTTTGTCTATAGGATAATACGATGGTGAATACAAATTGTGCAATCAGTCATAATAGTAGTAATGATAATAATAATAATAATCGTCTTATCAATAATAAGGATGAAAAAGTGAGGCAATCAGTAGTAACACGAATGATGAAAAACACAGTATGATTACACGAACAAACAAATGTTCAGATGGAAGTAGTCGATAAAGGCTAGTAAAAACAAATGAACCGATTAAGTAATGTCAGATTGTGAGGGGAGGAAATGAAACACAAATAAAGTATAATTATATTTCAATAGTTTATACACAATGATAAGTTTTGTTTTTGGTAATATTTCGAGCAAAGTTACTGCCCGTGTTCACACCACTGTTGGAATTGTTTTATTCACACATTTATGATTTGTACTTATATATATACACTGTATACTATATATATACATATATATATATATATATATATATTTATATGTATACATATACACATTTATACTAGTGTACTTGCCGATCCCAGGCCTGGTTAATTTTGGAGTTTTGGGTCGTGTTCCTAGCAACTCCACATCTGTAGAACAACAAAATCGCTACAGAAACTTCAACGAATACATATATTATAGATTCCTAAATCATAAGCAATAGCCTTAATTTTCGCTGGAATCGGGGAAGTGAAATGACGCAGGCTGGTGAAAGCCTTCAGAAAGCCAGTCAGCCGATGTGCCTTCTTTCTTTGAAAGCAAAAGTAAGGATGGGTACTTGGAATGTTCGCACAATGTACGAAACTGGAAATGCTGCCCAGATAGCCGCTGAAATGAGAAGGTACAGAATAGAAGTGTTGGGAATCTGCGAAAGCAGATGGAACGGAACTGGAAGTTGCCAACTGCCTACTGGAGAGACAGTAATCTATTCCGACCACCTAGTGGACAACCATGAGCACACCGAGGGAGTGGCCATCATGATGTCACCAACAGCAACCAAAGCTCTCATGCAGAGGGAACCAATCTCCTCCAGGATAATGACAGCCAGGTTCAACTCAAAAGGAAGGAAAGTTACAGTCATTCAATGTTATGCGCCTACAAACGTCTCAGAACAAGAGAAGAAGTTTAGTTTAGTCATCTTCACTGTTATTTGTACTTTAATATATCCTTGATTGGTGGATTCTGACTAGCAGTGGTATACAGAATGCGCATTTCGTCCTATTTCTGACTCGTCAACTGGACGTAAATGCATTTCTCAGTGAATGAGTGATGATGTTCCCATCGAGGCTCGAACCCACTTCCCATAGTTTCAAACGGCAAAGCGTTATCCACTAGACCACTTGGGCGACGAGAGCCACCTCTTGTGCAACGGGTCATAATTATTATTGAATACAATTTTTGATTTTCCCGTCGATTATTTGGACCGAAGTGGGTCATTTTTGGTTGTTAAATTGGTCAATTGGTAAAGATGACAAAATCAAGTATAGATTGTTGGATTTGATCAGTGTGTAAAATTATAAAAAGAGTGTGTTTTTACATAGTGAGAAAATCATCACAAATGTGTTGATGATGATGATTTTCATTAGCTATGACAATGTTTGACACGAATTTAGAATTTATAAACAATCATAGAGTTAGCTTATTGATTCATACTGGAAAAATCTAGTGAAAAAGTGAATAAATACTTCTGATATGCTCTGACTGATCCGACCACCAGAATTCAAACACGTCTCTGCCATTTCCGTGGTGCGTCGAAATCCCCTGGTTCTTTTCGATATCGTCGGCCTGTAATTCTTTCTCCTCTTCAATATTACTGCTTCTTTCCACTAGCAATGATCGTTAAAGGCTGAAATCGGTAGTAACCATCATTCGTGAAATCAACTTGAGAAAGCATCGTGTGAAATCAGGTTACGTTCATGCAGAAGACTTCATGTCAAATTGAACGTGACCGAAAATAACACGTCGCCTAAGTGTTCGTATCATCATCACAATCAAGAGATTAATCAACTAGCACTTTGATCACTGTCCACTATGTCACTGGCTGATTTCTGCTTCACACTCAACCGATTGACTCATGTGACGACCTTCTAAGTTGAAAGGTAACAGTCGACGTGATTTTCCGGAAGAGATGAATCGATTCACCTTCGAGAACACGAAAAGTGAAATATTGTGCGTTAGTCGACTGATTGTGTAAAAGTGCGTGATTTGATGATGATGATGATGAATGTGATTGTTGAAATGTATTCAGGTCAATGTGTGCATGTACCAGTTAGCCATGTGAACATCTCCTTGGATGGAAAACCATTTAGAATTTCGTACGACTTGTTGTCTGTTTCATCTCAATTTGTCAGTTATAGACGGCGTCATGTAGACACGCTTGCTTTTGTGATGACTATTGATGAAATCTGACTAATCACATTATTCACTGTTAATACTTTACAAGCAAAATGTTTTCGAGATTTCATCTCGTCGAACTGTGTTGAAATGCATCAAATTTCCACTTTCTGTTAAGTCGATGTTTATGCCGTTCGAAATGCGTGGATTTTGTTGTATTCATTCCACCTGTCATCTTCCTCACTTCTTTCTACGTTTTCGTTAACTGAACTACTGTCTAACGCTAAATTATCGATCGTGTTTTTGGGAGCATTAGGATGCAGTCTATGGATATCCTATCGAAACGTTATCTAAAGTAGTAGATAGCAGCAGGTTAACAGTATTGAGAAACGAATAGACAGTTAGGATTTACACTGAATACGGAATAGCCCATTCCTGTTTCTCGCCAAATGTCACATCGTAGTTTGGTTCTGTTCAGGAATTCGCACTCATCAAAATTCAAGCCTTTGTGCAAATTTCAGTGAATGAAAAGACCACTTTCAAATTTATCAAGCTGGTCTGTGCTAGTCTGTGTTTGTTGTTGTCGTTAGTCCATCGGTCATCTTCGCAATCGCCATCTTATTTGTCTTCACTTGAGGTCCTGTATTCTCTGGCTGCTCCTCTTGAAATCCTTTTTGTTTGCAAGAGCTGAAACATAATATATTCACTTCGAATTCCAGATGTCCGAGAGTATTCTCATTTTTCTAGACTATTCCTGTCTTCTTGCACATCACATTCTCGCCTCTCGCATGAACAAGTCCATCACAAGGAGGAATATCATTGGGGAGAGCAGGCAAGTAGTCAAATCTTCGTGATGTTCACACTTCAATAACATGCTCCGCTCAGCTTCCCATTGTGGATCAAGTGACAGCTGGCATTTACAGTTAGCTGTTGACTGGGCGAACCACCACATCACTTAAAGTCAATTTCGCATGAAGAATGACACCTGAAACTTTCAGGTGACGAGATGATCCCAGTGACTAATCATACACTAGGACGAAATCCAGCGGAGTATGGATTCTCACTTTTTCTGATCAGCTATATATAGCACCATCACAACCCAAATGATCACCGGTGGTCACGAACTGTCACTGGAATTCTGGTGAACTTCATCCTTCAATCCATCAGTTAGTTAGTCTGTCTGTCTGTCTGTCAATTATTCGCCAGTGAGAATTTTCATGGATTTCATGAAGTGATTTGTCGCGCTACCTGGTCATATTCGTTCTGGTCAATTACCTACATACACACATACATTTTGAATTGTCGTCACATATGCTTCGACATCTATGTTCGTGGACACGTTCAGTTCTACATGGTTGTCTGTGTGATTATGGGTGTAGTGATGGGTGTGCCAGTGTATTGATATCCCTTGTTTGAGTGTTAGTCACTTGGATGAATATTTCTGAAATCCAAGCTTGGAGGTTGCGCTTATGACATTCTGCTGATATGTATGTAGTAAGTTAGTGAGTTACTCAACTAGCGGGCTAGCAAGCCCATTAGATTAGATTAGCAAATTAGTTTGTTAACGAGAGCGATGTGTACAGACGAGGGTTGAGTGTTTGATGTTATTCTTGTATAAGTAGTTGTAGTAGTAGTAGCACTGGCGCGTCAGTGTCTAGGGGCTCAGGACACATGCTGACCAAGCAAATGATATGGGATTCGATATCCCACCGGGGGAAACAAAAGTCAGTTAACTGACATGCGAAATGTAGCCTATTACAATCACTTGCTCAAAATAAAGTAATTGCAAAATATATTTTTGTTTGTGAAGTATTCATTAAGAAAAATGCGACTAGTCGGATATCACCAATAGTCATCACAAAAGCAAGCGTGTCTACATGACGCCGTCTATAACTGACAAATTGAGATGAAACAGACAACAAGTCGTACGAAATTCTAAATGGTTTTCCATCCAAGGAGATGTTCACATGGCTAACTGGTACATGCACACATTGACCTGAATACATTTCAACAATCACATTCATCATCATCATCATCAAATCACGCACTTTTACACAATCAGTCGACTAACGCACAATATTTCACTTTTCGTGTTCTCGAAGGTGGATTGATACATCTCTTCCGGAAAATCACGTCGACTGGTACCTTTCAACTTAGAAGGTCGTCACATGAGTCAATCGGTTGAGTGTGAAGCAGAAATCAGCCAGTGTCAAAGTGGACAGTGATCAAAGTGCTAGTTGATTAATCTCTTGATTGTGATGATGATACGAACACTTAGGCGACGTGTTATTTTCGGTCACGTTCAATTTGACATGAAGTCTTCTGCATGAACGTAACCTGATTTAACACGATGCTTTCTCAAGTTGATTTCACGAATGATGGTTACTACCGATTTCAGCCTTTAACGATCATTGCTAGTGGAAAGAAGCAGTAATATTGAAGAGGAGAAAGAATTACAGGCCGACGATATCGATAAGAACAAACGGAAATGGCAGAGACGTGTTTGAATTCTGGTGGTCGGATCAGTCAGAGCATATCAGACGCATTCATTAACCCTTTTACTAGATTCATCAAGTGTGAATGTATATACGTATTCTCTGATTGTCTATACATTTAGAATTCGATTGAAATTTGTCAGAGCTAATCACAATTATAGTATTATTACTCCACCGGTTGTGAAGAGAATCAATTACATCATAATTGTTGAGGCTTTTATATACGTTCATATTTTATATGCAAGCTTGTAGTGACGATGTCTGTGAATAGATTATGCAGGCTTCTCCAGTAAATCATCCATTATACGAGTGCACTCACACCCACCTCTATATGAATTCTTGCAGCTTACACTGATATATTTAGCGTACCACGCAGGTTATGCATACGGAAGTCATGTCATGAGCCTGATAACTTCATGACACTGTTCAGTAGTGATTGAAGGCTTCTCGATACGCCTACCAGATTTCAGGTGTCTGTCTGAAATCGTCTCCACGTGTTAGATATTTAGGCGGCTGTATAATGATCATTTTATGAATACCAGTTGGTGTGTAATAAACTCACAACTTTGACTTTTGTTTGTTCTGCTATATCATATCGAAGACTGAGTGTCACATCAAGAAACGCAGTTCCATCAGCCTGCTTCACACATCCACTAGAAGCTGTTTTCTGTGTCTACATAGTGAATACAGAGTTGCCATTAACACTCAGTTGAAAATAAGAGAATCGGGGAACGTACAATTCAACAAATAAAGTGGAGGTAATAAAAATGAAAAGCGGCCCAATCACAAGGCATCCGATGAGTTATATCGCCAGCGCCCAATGATAACATAGTGCAGATCGTAGGTGGAAGAGATGAGAAACTATGAGCATTCGTGGCGCCAGCTAATGAAGACTGAACAAAGTGGAAAAAGTTGAATACGTGATGCCTCACTTGGAACTCATGATATCAACATGGTATAAATGATGATAATGACAAATAACAAATACCATTCGCAGTTCATATGACTTGACATAATCTAGTTGGAGTTGATGAAAACTAAGTTGACACTGCACTCTTTATTTTTACTATAGATAAATTCTGATTTTAAACGTTCACAGATATTGAAAACAGGTGACCAATACTGTCCATCATTTTCCATGTCTTTCTCTATTGATATCATCCCGCGATCAAACTGAGAATACTCATAAATTAATGAAAACTAACTCGTCAAAAATAAATCAAAATCGCTTGATAATTATGAGGTTACTCATTGTCTGTAATGTGTGTGTGGAATTGGAGGTGACCAATTCGAATCTGAGGAAAAAAAGTGTGTCTTTCTTTCCTTCCAAAATCGTTCGATTTTAGTTTGATTTTTGAGCCGATATGCCTACGATTAAATGAACTGTGTGAAATTGTTTACTAGTAATCCTGCAGGTGCGTGTCAGCAGATACCTCTCATGCAACAGAGCAATCACACTGACAATTTCACCAGAAAAGTACGAAATGTTGAAGGAATGGAATTTTGTGTAGTGAAAATCTACTCACATGCATTTTGTACATTTGTGAGGTGCCATTGACAATGGAGTCACTCAACGAAATCAAGAACTAACACAGGTGAATGTCAATAGACTCATTGAAATAATTAGTTATTTCTCGCTTTGAAAGGCTGTCTGTGAGTGTAAAGTCGTTCATTCACCATTCGACTGGTGGCGCATAACCACTCTCAGTCTCTCACCTTTTGTGTTATCAATCAATATATTGTGTTGTTCGTTTGACTGCTGAGTAGAAATTGGAATTCGACTAGAAGTCTAGATTTTGATTGTATTTTCTGGGTTCCTATTCAGCTGGCTACTTGGTTAACTGTATTTGCGTTCTCTGTCTAATACCATGGCTTGTTCAGCTTTCTTTGCATCAGGTTTGCGCGAGTTTCGGACACCTGTGGTGGCTGTTTTCTTTCTATTGAGCATCACACTGAGATATCTATGGCTTATGTAAAAAGAATGGAGTTCGACTCCTGGTGGACCTGCAGTCTGGCCTCACAATGAGTTCACTGCAGATGCTTTCACAACACGAGATTGGAGATTTGTGTCAGTTCTTCATGTGTGTGAACACTACGTAAGCGTCAGTGTGAGTGTCAGTATGAGTGTTAGTGTCCGTGCATACTGCATCAGATAAATCGGTCGAGATTCAATGATATTCTCACACATAATCTAATCGGCGGCCTGCTTGAACATAAGGCTACCAAAAATTCCGCCTTACAACATTTTGCAAAATTGCTTTGGTTTGCTCTTTTAATTTTGTTTTAATTTATTATTAATGTGTCCTGATCATATTATATATAATCGCGCATTTTTAAAATCATTACAACCTACCGCGTTGTGTCATCCACAAAAATTGAGAAAAAAGCATCACTGTGGCTGGCAGCGTGCACTGAAACGTGCACAAATTAATCAAATGACTGTTCCTGAACTCGTTAGCACTAATTGTAGATCCCTGTCCAACAAAATGGATTATCTTCAATCCCTAATGTATTCCAATGTTTATCGAAATGCTGGCGTTTTAGCAATACAAGAGACTTGGCTGCACCAGCATTATGATGATAATCTAGTTTCGATAAATGGATACAAAGTACATCACCCTATCTGGAGAATTGGACCAAACAGCTTTAAATTACGAGAATAGAATCCAATGGCTCAGGAATTCTAACTCCTCTGAATTGTAAGATTTATTACAAATCGAAGACGGATTAATATTCATATATTTCAGATTAGTAGTTTCAGATAAAATAAAACTCAAATCTGAGTTCTGTGTTTATGTATTTATTACTAAAAACATATAAGTTCTCTAGAGTTAGGTTCTAGACATTTGATTTGTTTTAAGCTTGACCACAGAATGATATTATTTAGAGAAGTATTCAAAACTAGCACAGGGTGCTGGACAGATGTTTCATCCTAGTTTGGGACCCATCAGAAGTATGAACCCACTGAAGTCCTCATCCTAGACCTTCCGATTGCAAGGATAGATCGAAGACCATTCAGCCATTACCAACTCGTGGCCTGAGCTCCACTTGCCCCAGTCAATACCATCGGTAATTATTTGTACTTACTCCTGACCTGGTGGACCCCACTGGTCAGGACTTCTCACTGGAAATCTATGCAACCTCGTCCTGTTTTGAACAGTGATTTCCACAAGGTCGGGACTGAGTGCACATACTGGCCTATCACACTGGCCTCGAAATCATTCAACAACTGAATCCCGATGATAATTGTCAAGTGATTCATGATGCTCAATTCAGGAGTAAGGCAAGGCTTTCATTCATCTTTCACTGACGGAATTCGAATGAGAAATGACGAGTTGCACAGGGATTTGAGGGTGACATGGAGGAGATTAGAGGCAATAGATAATCGTCAGAGATACTGTATTCTTTGAATGCGGTGACATTCAGCAAGTGGATATGTTGACATTCACGCAAACGTCAACATCAAGTTGACAATGGAGCGTTTCGTAGAATTGCGCATTCACAGTAACAAAATGGTGTATCATAATGAAAGCAGTGATAAATTCATCGCAATATGTCACCCTTATTCCGAAAAGAAGAGGAGAACTAAATAGGCATTGATTTTGCTATTCACATATCAACGTATATGTCCTACGCTCACCACCATCTCTGTCGCACATAACACAAGTGGGAACAAATATGGAAGCATTTGTGTTTTCAGCGTGTAAGAGAAATTGACCGAACACATGCAAGACTGAAAACATTGTAGAAGCGGAGATTAAGTGATACGTAAGTGATTGTTCTAGGCTGACAGTGTACAATTCTACCTTATGATATGTATCCACACATATACTAATGTGTGTGTGTATGTTGGTCTCTGTTTGTGTTTGCTCGGTTAGTCTTTGACCACTTCACTGGTATGAACTTGTCTCCTTTATCAATGTCTATTCTCCTTATATTATTTTATATATAATATGAGTGTTTGTTGACGGTTCGTTGCTTGGTGACATATATCCATATATGGTTGTTCACATTTCTGCTATATTCGCTATGTATATTTGGATCGACACTCCATTATAATTAGCCATTCATGTTAAGACTGTCTAATGATTTTTCCCACGCTTTGTCTGGAACATTTATATATATTCGCATTCACAATTTGTGTGAACTACTTAACTACTTTACTTACATATCACTTTGGTGTGAGACCATTTATTTTCGTCTCCTTGATCATTGAGTCTACGCGCAACCTGTCAAGTCACAACACCAGGTATGCGGAAATATATTGATCTTCAGATGTATGGTCATGATACACGTCTGCAGCTAGATACTGCCTCTGATATTACTGTTATATCAGAGAAACTTTGGAATAATATTGGCAGACCACCTATCACCAATACTTCCCAGTCTCTTGTCAGCGCATGTGGTGGGCGGCTCAAACTAATTGGTGAACTCAAATGTTCTGTTTCCTTCCGCAATACCGAATTCACAGGAATTTGTTACGTCACCAAGAATGATTTAAATGTTTTGGGACTTGATTGGTTCGATCGTTTGCATCTGGCTGATGTCCCACTAAATTCGCTATGCAATGCAGCCAAGAAGCATAAAATGTCAGACAATTCCGGACGGAGCCGAAGCCGCAAACCCAACAGTCACACGAAACGACAGGCGTCAACAACAAGCCCAAAGCTTCCAGATAAACCCCCAGGTAAACATCCTACTAATCATCCATCTTCTCAAAAGGGGAAGTGATATGTATTCACATATATACTTATGTGTTTGTGTATGTTGGTCTCTGTTTGTGTTTGCTCGGTTAGTCTTTGACCACTTCACTGGTATGAACTTGTCTCCTTTATCAATGTCTATTCTCCTTATATTATATTATATATAATATGAGTGTTTGTTGACGGTTCGTTGCTTGGTGACATATATCCATATATGGTTGTTCACATTTCTGCTATATTCGCTATGTATATTTGGATCGACACTCCATTATAATTAGCCATTCATGTTAAGACTGTCTAATGATTTTTCCCACGCTTTGTCTGGAACATTTATATATATTCGCATTCACAATTTGTGTGAACTACTTAACTACTTTACTTACATATCACTTTGGTGTGAGACCATTTATTTTCGTCTCCTTGTGTTTGGATAATAGAAGTATCATCGCAAACCTAGTGGTCTCCTGATTTCCGCCTTCTGGCGTCAGGATTATTAGTTTCTCGACCAGAACATAACAATAAATTAGCGACGAGTACATAACACCTTATCAAACTTACAAAGTGTCGCTGAATTTTTTCATTTTCATTCGGTTCGCCTACTAATCCCGAATTGTCACACCCACTCTCCATTCCATGCATCCTATGAATTGTTCAATCTGTGACGAGAATTGTTTTGCCACTTCACACTGAACGATGATCATGACATCAGAACCACTTGAATTTGAATTGCATTTCCTAATACTACTGATATCACCTAATGTATTCATCACACGCATGATTCAATTCACTCACATGAGACAGTTTCTTCGAAACCAATTCATATACGAATATACCGCACGACAAAGCTCATTGTTGAGAAAATTATCTCCCTTGAGTGACTTGTTTTCAGTTTAATTTGAATTTAGTAAAAATATACTATGGCGTCCATTGAGGTGGATGGGAACTGGCTGTTGTAATTCGAAGTATCTTCTTCTTAATGGGGTAGTGGATCTATTGGGAATGAGACTATTGTTTTGAAAAGTGCCTTCTTGTGTCTTTTACGATTGCATATTGAATGTGACCGATGTAGAAGTTTGATGTGTGTATGCATCGGTTGAGAGGTATGAAGTATAGGATTAAGCTACCAGTTTCGAAGAGCCTTGTGTCAGTTGCAATGCCACCTCGTTCATGTGATTTTATCACGGTGACAATATGGTTAATCTAGTACGTGTTGAATAAACTAACGAAGGCAGTATGCTTTCGTCTTGTTCACGCTACTGAAGCTTGATCCAGTCAAGTGAAGGAACCTGATGAATGCATATAAAACGAGGTTATTCGGCCGCTTCTCTATCATAGTAATAACCTTGTGGCTTTCTACCCACCCAATTCTAATTTGCTTCTTTGATCGTATTGACCACTGATATGATGAACTATGATTATGACAACTTATGACTATTTTACCAACATCTTTCGAGTAATACAAAATTGTGTATAAATGTGAATGTACATGTGAAGAAGAAAATGAATCCTCCGAGAAGTCCCACGAATGTTAACATGTTTCATTGCTTTTATGATTGTGTGAACGAAAATCACGTAATTGCCTATCACATTCACAAACTATGTAAGCAAACTATGTAGACTCAATGCAATAAACATGTCGGATGCTACCTGCTTTAAACCGATTTCATAATGTGACTGTCTCGTTTTGACAAATGCGAATTCAAGAAGAATGATATACCTCGTACTGAAATCAGTGATGCACTCAATATCTCAACAAAAAGAAACATTTCATGAATTTGAATGGTAATATTGTATAAACATTTATTAGAGGAGATCTAATCTAGAGAAAAGAGAAGAAGAATAATCGGCATTCAGAAGATCGAGCAGAGCGTTTGAAATAGCACACTTGAAATTATCCCTCAGTGATACCACAGTTACGATATCTGATTTGGTGGCAGCTTCAATTTCGTTTTGCACAATCAAAATTTAATGGCTTGTTGGTTGCATCATTTTACAATCCCTAGAAGGGAAGAAAGTGGGAGAAAAAGTTGAAATGAACACATGAATACTCATCAGAACCAGTTTTCTTATCTTCAGTGGCTAATTTCGGAAGGTACAATAGACGATGATCTGTTTCTCGAATCGGAAGCAATTGTGTAGTACTGATGGTAGTTATATTGTCTTTGAAAGAGGTGCTAATCGTCCACAGAAGTTCTTCCATCTGAAGCAGTGTCATTTCATTGAGAAAGAATTCCGGGAAAGTTGAAAGCAATATCCTGTCATTTCAAAAGAATGTCCGGAGGAGTGAATGTGATTTGAACACACACACACTTTATGGACACAGCCGAGTGAGACGACAAATCAGGCCATCACTCAAGAGCAGTCCGACTTGGAAACGATTTCTTGATTGTCTGCGATTGGCATGGAGTATATTATGTGCGCGTCTACGAGGAGGGGAGATGAGGGCCTGTTCGCGGTCGCACAGACAGCTGAATTGGACTTTTCAATACACTTGCTGATTCAGAAGTTCCCCAAGATCATTTCAGGGATTTATCTGTTCACGAGGTTATACATTTTCCTGCTCACACCTACATAGTTTATCACGGAATTTCTTCCGCTATGTCACTAGTACACATAAGGGGAAAATTGCAAGTAGTAGAGAGGATTTCCGATGTCACATGAGATGCATTCAGCTAACTCCTTGCACGTTTTCAAGTGTCTATTAACAATAACATCAATCAGCTAAGGCAAATACAACACTCCAACAACGCATCTTACAGCCCTTGATGTCCTACCCGATAAAAATTAGTCTGATTTCAGATTTCCGTGCAAGAATACGCGAAGAGAACAATGAAGAAGACTTGGCGGAATATATGAAACGGCGAGAAGATGCCAGAGAAGATGTTGACATGGACCAGGAGAAATTTTCAACTGTCTCATGTGAAAAGTCAAACGAAATATTTCCTCAGAAATCGTCAAGAAATGAGACGACCAACAGGGATTCGAAGAAATTCTGATGGCGAGATAGGATATATTCCAATGACTCGCTTACACAGTGCTTATACATTCAGTATTAGAGCAATCTGTCTGCGCGAATCTTGTTCATAGCTGAAACTGAAATAAACAGACTGTATGACATTTTGATGGATTTCGTTTGGGAACATTTTGACTGAGACTATTTGTGAACTTCATAAAAGAATGTATTGCTTTGAGAATATTACAGCGCAAAGGATACTGTGACGTTAGTCCGCAGATCATCGACATGTTGAGTGGAATAAGCCGAGATAAGACACATTCGATACGTTCACTTTCAGAGTACAGTCAACAATCAAGCAATCAGTTCGCATGTGTTTCGTTCACATGTGGAACTGAAATCAACAAAATGAATGACACCAAGATGGATTTGTGAGACTGTCTCAACTTCAGTTAGTACTTCAATCATATTAGAGGAATCCAATGAGGAGGAGTCTTCTCAGGTGTTGACTGTCATATATTCGGAAAATTCAGTGAAGTCAGCCTTTGGAGAATACAGATGATCGTGGAAACCTACCATGGACATTGAGAATGTGAAACGCTTCGAGGCACTCATGTTCTCATCAACAAGGCAGTGAAGCGCTCTCAATTGAAAACATTATGTCGAAAACTGCAGTAGCGATTGAAATTATAAAAAACACATCTAGATTCATTCTACCACTACAGCTCATGTTATCAATATTATTAGCATTGTCACCTATTGTTTAAATTTGTTCACTGGAAATACATGAGACTGAAAACAAACTGGCCATTTCACGTGACACCACAAGTACGATACAGTACACATATGACAACAGCAACCTAAAAAGGCCTCATTTCTGCTATGGACGTGGGGGTTCATTGGAAAATGCATGTTGTATTCCCGAGAATACGCTGAGTGCATTTGCATCACCATTATCAGCAGATTTAGATGTAAAGTTTATCGAAAACTTCAAATGTCGCATAATTCACACTTTAAAAAGACTCACTTTGAACCTAGACGCTTTCCACTTTTGGTTGCCAATTCCTCTTCGGTTAAGGATGTGCCAAATTGAACCTTGTAAGTGCATTTCACATCCTCAACTGTTAGGTTATGCTGTTTGTCCAAAGTGAAATTGATCTTATCAAATTTGACAGTTACTTCATCTTGAAATCAGCAAAAAGACATATGAATGGTTTAAAGGAAAGGATTGAAATCTCTGCAAGTAGACCTAGTTCATGAATGAAGCGAAATAACAATAATCTGCTGATCCGTTGAGTTTCAAAGGTTGGTTTGTAGAGATCGTCAATGTGGATTTCCAAGTCATTGATACATTTCACGAGGAATACAGAATTCTATTCCACTCACAATCGTCACTCATTTTATGTCAGTAGCAGTCTGTCAGTCCATAACTTTCCCATGGACCTCGAATCACCATGAAAAGTAAATGAGGGATGTCAATCACTCTTCTTTTCGTATTAACAGGCAGAATGTACACTTAACACGGAACAATCAAACTATATTGGAGTGCCTAATTTCTGGGTCTCGAGAACAGCTTCATCGTGTTTTCAGGCAGATAAGCAAAGCTCAATCACCGAATTTGGCATCCGCAGTGGCTGAATGGTTAACGAGCTGGCTTAAGATGAAACCTGAATTTCTGATTTTGAGCCGTTTTTGGTGATTCCCAAACTAGGCTGTCGAAACAGGTGCACGTGAGTGGTCGCTGCGTTTCACCCGTTCTCCAGAAACATGGTTATCCGTGGTGCCTCTTGCAAACTAGGTCTTAAAACGAAGTATTTAACAAATAATGTAACTGCGTATTTTTAGGAGGAAATTGTTTTAAAGACCTTGTGTGGATGGAATCATTTCAGAATCCAGTGGCAAATGTTTTCTCACATTCGCTAACCAGCAATATATAGCACCACCACCATCCACTCTCATCACTTGTGCGGATGTGTTCTCACTGTGACCACGAACTGTCACTGGAATTCCAGGTACTCGAGATGTCAGTCAGTCACCAGTGAGAAGCTTCAAGAATTTAGCGAAGCAATTGTTTCCATAATTAGTCAGAGCGATATCAAACTCAATTGAGTCATTTACAAATATAAAAAAATTAAAAATTACCATTTGGTCCAAGTGTCATTGGGAGAAAGAAGCTTTGTGATCTAATCCTCATCATACTGAGGATGAACAGTCCGACGATCATGATGAGGTGTAGTTTTGACCTCTGAGACACCATCTCACTAAAATTATGTAGGAAAGGAAAAACATGATGATGTAATTTGAAATGAATAACAGAGAGAGATTATCGCTTTTGCTTTCAGTTTCGAGTGTAGTATACGCGTGCAACAGCACATCACAATTATTACTATTCTAAGCAACTCAGTTTTGTTTGGCCACAAGATCGCCGATTATCTCTCATTTCCAAACTCATATCTTTGCCTCAATACCGTCTTCACACCAATGCACCACTCCAGACTTACGAATCGCGATGCAATTTAGCGATGGCGTGGACGAAACTGACTTCTCAAGAGATACTGGAATAATCGGATTCAGCAAACCAATTTGTCTGAATGTAATTCTCTCTAAGTGCCTTTTCGAAAAGTGCTATGCAAATACGATTCAATAATCCGTAAACATTAGCTAAACAGAAAGTCACATCTTTAAATAATTTAAACATACTTCGACGACATGAAATCTTAGCACTATTTTGTCTGTAAAGTATTCACAATGACAAATGTGATCTATCTGACATCACCAATAATCATCAGGAAAGCAAGCGTATCTACATGACGCCGTATACTACTGACTGATTGATATGAGCCAACCACGAAGTTGTACGAAATTCTAATTGCTTTTCGATCCAAGGAGAAGTCAAAGTGACGTTAACGGTTGATGAGGGTGTTGTTGGATGGTATGTGCAGAATCTAATTCAGCATATAACAGATCTTCATTGAGTCTCGTGTCTTCGTTTTACAGATGAGATATCAAGAAAATTCTTGAAACAGACTTATCACAAATGATCACACAATAAACAGAGACAGCTTTAAATCACGAAGACATTTAATACAGAACTTATGAACGACTGCAGCTATTCGCTTCTACTATTGCAAACAAATGTACAGATTGCCAATGTTTCCACTCTGCACAATACTAGATATGATGAATTGTAAATTACCAGTGGACTGTACAGACACACATATTTTGTTAACGAGAATGCGAAACTTCCTCAGACGGTAATTATATAGTACACAATATATCACATGAATATTCATACCACTGGAACTCACCTGAAATGTGTACTGAATAGTCACTAACTAACTCAACACTGACAGAATATTTTGTAGGACTATTTATACCACTAACACACGACACCATTCCGTTCATTGGTCACTTCTAGGGACCAATCAGAATTCGACTGAATCTGTTTGTCTTTGCTTGTGTGACAATCATCAATTCAGTTATAATTTGATTTAACTTGATTCCAGAAAAGGCCAATACAAAATACAGTGACGATATCAAGAAACAGAATCGAAACTGTAGATCATTGCTCAGATTACTTTTTCTACCTATGCAGGTATAATCCGTGTCTTCCCGTGGATGACTGCATTCAGAACAGCAACACACACTAACACATCAAACAGACGGGACATGAAACTCAATACATCTCAATAACTTCACATTCATCACCACACCTCGTTGTGGAATACTCACTGGAAGGCACCAACACGTGAAAAGAGGCTAAACATTTCGGTCCGCTTAGTTGGTGAGGAAACAAGAGGCATTGAAGCCTGACAGGCAGTCGAAAACCTAGATGACCAACTCGCCGTACAGTATTCTCAAATGCCATTCAACTGTTTTCTGATTGATATTACTCCATGAACCAACTTCAAGTACAAATCAATCCCTTAAACTCAACTTGTGCAAAGAACATCAAAATTGATTGAGAAACGAATGACATTTATAGGACAATCATTTTCCCATTGTATGAATTGTGAGTGACTGAATTTTGATGCGCACTTATTAGACTCTCTATTATTTTTTTCTCGCGGCACTGATTCTGGACGCAAGCACTGACGTAAATTCTTGTCTAGGATTTTAGCTTGCAGCCACTACTCACCACAATATATTCAGCACTACTGAGGTGAATTCACTCACCACACAAGCGACAAGATCGTACAGCGGAGACAACGAATTCCTGAAAATTCGTGTGTAATTATTTCAGCAGTTAGGATCGATTCGGTCGATTCGAATGAAGAGACTCACTTCGAGTGACATTTTCTTATTCTTATTATGACAGTCAGACTACTCAACAAAAATAATTCCGATTGTCTACGTGAAAAAACATGATCAAGTTATTCGTTTGTGAGTGAATGGCTTCATTGGCTGTGGCTTCAGCATATATCAGTTTGCATTCATCAATTCTTCCTTCTAAGTACTCGAGGAATGTTTCGGTATTGATGTTATTTGTCATGACTGAGTATAATTCGAATAGAATAATAATAATAATCACTTTATTCCACAAGAATAACATTTTACAGCATGGAATTTTCTGCGTTTCTTTTACATGTTGCAATGCTTGAGCTCTGTTTATAATTATATAAATGTGTAAAATGTTAAAATATTGATAGTTAATGGGAAAAAATAAAAAAATTAAAGAAAACCCAACAAAATCACACCACTTCTAGGTCACAGTGAATAATAAGTAAATAATATAACAATTAACACATGCTTTAATATGCATCATTTCATTTTATAGTTTAGTTATTGATTCAATGTTGTAAAAGTTCTTTTCTGATATTTCTCTCTTCACACAATACTCGTGCCAAATATGGTACGGTCGAATTTTTATATTTTGTAGTACGAGCATAAATGTTTATGAAATTGCTTCTGGTCTTACCCGAAGAGATACAAGGAAACAATTGTGAATAAAGAGGATGTTCACTATCATATAAGATAACTTTAGCTAAGTGTTTTCAAGAATTCATATGCCTATTGACAACAGTGTCATTTAGTTCAGTCAAAGGGATAGCACTGACCCTACTTACAGCCCTCAATGTTCTTCGTAGTACTATATGGTCTTTTTTGAGTAGCCCAGGGAAGAATAGTGGAGAACAATAAAGAATTTCAGATTTTCAGATTTCAGATTTATTGGTTGATGAAGGAAGGCTTGCAGCCTATGTTAATCCTTTTCTAGTAGATTTCTGTGGTTGTCCAAACCCTTCTTGAACGAATCAATTGAGGTTGCAGACACCACTTCTTCTGGGAGTCGGTTCCAAGAGTTTATGACTCGATGTGAGAACCGGTACTCAACAGCAATATGATTTCTCCTTGGCTTTTGAACTCTCCTGCTATGTCCTCCAAGGTGTTCCGACCTGGTGGGAAGGAAAAGGGAGAATAGGTCAGGTCCGTTGTCATTATTTAAAATTTTAAACATTGTGATTAAATCTCCTCTCTGCCTACGGTATGACAGTGAGAAGAGATTTAAACTATCTAGTCTTTCCTCATAAGTTTGCTATGCCGTGAACCATACGTGTTGCCTTCCTTTGAACACTTTCTAGAATGTGTGAATCCCCTTTTAGACACGGACTGGCGGCCTGGATGCAGTTTACCAGTCTTGACCTAACCAGAGATGTGTATAAGGAGGTGAACATATCTCCGGTAATTCTTGTAAAGGCTCTGCGAATCGCCCATAAGGACCTGAAACTACGTGCAGCCACCGCGCGACAGTGTGCTGTAGTTTTTAAGTCGTGGCTAACTATGACACCTAAGTCCAAGTGAGTCTGAACTGATGGAAGTGTTATTCCCTCTAGTTCGTAGGAGCTCGTGCTTGCTTGTCCAATGCGCATGGTTGCACATTTTGCCACGTTGATCGGGAGCATCCATTCAACAGACCACTCCGACAGTTTGTTGAGGTCGTCTTGCAAGGTGGACGTATCACTGTTGCCCTTCAGCTCCCTCCAAATTTTTATGTCATCTGCGTATAGGACCATAGGGGAGTCGGTGAGCAGAGGTAACTCACTGATATACAGAATAAAAAGGAGAGGACCGAGAACCGTGCCTTGTGGCACTCCACTACTTACTGCTGCCCAGGAGGAGAGTTTTGAGTTGATCCTAACCCTCTGCCTCCTATCTATGAGGAATTCCCTGAGCCAGTCTAGTAGTCTGCCTTTGATACCAAGACTTTCCAATTTCATGAGTAGTCTTTTGTGAGGTACTTTATCAAAGGCTATACTGAAGTCTATGAAGACGACGTCAACAGGTCTTCTGTTGTCCTTTGATTTGACCCAGCTTTCTCTTGCAGTCAGGTGATTTGACAGGCATGAGAGGTTTCTCCGGAAGCCATCCTGTGCTCCAGAAAACAAGTTGCTATTTTCCAGATAAGCCATGATGCTTCTCTTGATAATTCTTTCCAGTGTCTTGATTAAAGTGCTGGTGAGACTGATAGGCCTGTAATTTGAAGGGCTTTGTCTTGATCCTCCTTTGTGTATGGGGGTTACTATGGCGTCTTTCCAATCACGTGGCAACACTCCATTTAGGAGAGATAGCTTGAAGATCGTGGTCAAGAGGATGAAGACTGTCAGGACCCATTGATTTTCCTGCATCTAGTTTCATTAAGAAGTTGAGCACGATGCCTTGGTCGATGTCAACGGAATCTATCCCATGTTCTTCTGATGCAGCCATAGCTGATCCTATAGGCAGTGATGACTCCTGAGTGAAGACTTGGGAGAAGTAGTTTGCCATTGCTTCTGCTTTTTCTTGATCTTCTTCGATTGTATCTTTGTCAATAATCAGGTTTGGGACACCATTGGGTGTTTTATTCCTGAAATTCAAGTACGAGAAAATTTTCTTAGGTTGTGCCTTTGCATTTTGGGGCAAGTGTGTCTCGAACTTCATCCTTGATTGGCGGATTTCTGCGATAGCTTTATTTCTAGCAGTAGTATATAATTCCCTGGTCTCAGAAGTCTCAAGTGTTGCAAACAGGTTCCAACATTTGCGTTTACGTCTGAGTAACTTACGAATCTCCCGGTTTATCCAAGGGGGGGAATGTTTCCGACCCTTTGGAACAGACCAAGGGATGAAGGGTAAAGTTACTTGGGCGTAAAGTTGCTTAAATTGGTTCCATGCGGCTTCTATTTGGGACTCTGGATTGATGTACCAGTTTACTGAGTTGGCTGCTGAGACGATCGCATTTATGTTAGCTTTCCAAACGTTTGGTCGAAGCTGGGGTTTTGGCCCTTGCTGCCGTTACTAGGAACTTGAAAGTGAGCACAGCATGATCACTTCTTCCTAACGGAGGAAGATGTTGTATGAGATCCACATCCTCACCGTGTGAGAACACTAGGTCCAGAGTTGATGAGGAGTGCTGTGAGTCATAGCGCGTGGGCTTAATAATATGTTCGACTAGGGCTAGCAATATACTAGATTCTAGCAGTTTATGGTCAAAGGAGTTGACTGAAGATGGAGTTGTTAGGCTCGACCAGTCAACTGTTGGGGCGTTGAAGTCACCGACTACGAGACGATGGGCAAAACACATGATTTAATAAATTGTATGATAAGAGATTGGGTTATACCTGAGTGTCTCAACTTCTTCATGTAATAAGTCAGCCGGAAGACTTTCTTAGAAACTATAAGAATATGAGACGACCAGCAAAGGTTTGAAGAGAAACTAATGCCAAGATAAGAAACACTTGACTTACTCTTTATCATGGTACCATCAATATTGCAACAATCATGAGATTGAATCAATCCATGCATGTCTTTTTCACTTCTCAAGCTGAAATCAACAGTGTTACATTTAGTTGGATTTAGTTTAAGACCATTTGAGCCAGACCAATCCTTAAATTCAGCGAAGAAGCCATTCATATGGGAACAATCCGATGTGGAAACTACAGGGACAGAAACGGTCAGATCATCAGCATACTTAATGAAGTTAACTTTGGGTGAGTTCGGAAGGTCATGCAAAAAGAAAGAGAAAAGAAATGGAGAAAGTACTGCACCTTGAGGCACACCACTTTCAGTTAGCTGAGAAGTGGAGAGCTTTCCAGCCAAAACAGTATGCTGTTTCCTATCCTTAAAATAAGAAGACAGCCATCCAGTTGCCCAGGTCTCTGTTTGTGCTGAATTCATCTTGCCTAATAAAAGTGTCCTAGGAACAGAGTCGAAAGCTGCAGTATAGTCTTAAAAAGCTGTTCGAACGAACTTAGCGCCCTTATCAAGGCAGGAAACAATATTGTGGTGTAGTACAATGGCTGCATCTAATGTACTTCTTCCACACTTATAAGCAAACTGCTTAGGGTCACTAAAAGCTTTTAAAGAAGGTTTAAGAATATTCAAAAGAAGTTTCTCCATAGTTTTCAAAAAAAAAGATGTTATAGCGACCGGTCTAAACTTTATAACTGCTCCAGAAGATGATTTCTGTACAGGTACAACCTTGATTTCTTTCCAGTCAGCAGGTACCGTTTCCCTGTTAAATGATGCGTTAAAGATTTGAGTAAGAGGATGACACAAGATGTCTGCACACTTTTGAAGAAGAATGCTTGGTACACCATCTGGACCAAGGCTGTGTGTTGGATTTAATGACTTCAAACATAATAGTACATCCTTTTCTTTAGAACCCTGAAAATGACCATTTTCTTGACTAGGTACATCAGGTACAACCATATCAATTTGTTTCTTGATAAATGATTTGTTTAAAGCATTTACATCAGAATAAGCATCAACGGACATTTGTTTTTTACTTGTAAGTTTATTGAAAAGTTTCCAAATGTTTGAAGGATGTTTACATGATAAAAAATTTCATTATATAGTCTGTTCAACCTTTCTATTTCAATTTTTATATGGGTGTTTATTTTACGGACACCAGTATTATCACAATTCTTATACAACTTCTCTTTTTGTCTTCTAAGTTTTTTCAGTTGCAAAGAAGAGATTCTGTCAAAGCTCGAAAACAGTGTTTCATATGGACAGCAAATTTCCAAACAAAACTTCATATAATCGGTTATATTAGAGACAGTAGCATCCAACTTATCGTCAGTAAATAGTTCCCAGTTGGTATCATGCAACATGCTTCTCAATTTTTTTTAATTTTTGATTTACAGCTTGATTCCACACTGTATTTTTGGTACAAGTATGGAATTTTCAGCATGGATATCGGTAGCCCAAATTTTACAGGCCGACCATAGATATCAGGTGTGCGTCGGTGCGGGCTCGAACCCCGTACTATGTGCATGGTCGGCGAGAGTCCTAACCACTCTGCCACCGACGCACGATGCTAGAATGCTGTCATGGGAATATGAACGTTCATGTATCTTCTTTGTTAAATGACTAAACAATTTTCGTTGTAATTTGCCGTACACTTTCGGTAAAATACGAATAATGCAGTGGTGAGAATTAAGCAAAGGAGCTCTCCTTCGGGTTTCATATACATCACGGTCATTTATGAAAACCAGGTCTAGTGATTTGTCCAGACGTGTATTAAACTTGACTAGATTCTCATGACCAAGTGAAGTAAGAAAGCTGTGATCACATGAATTAAAATCACCACAGACTATAGACAACGAGTTTCCGAATGCAGGAGCAGCGAATTCAGTAAACTCATCTGCAAACATAACTATATTAGAAAGGCTACAATTGGGTGTTATGTAAATATTTGTCATGTATATATAAGAATATTTACTTAAGTGTTTTGGGCGACACCTGACTGTTATGCAATCTATATTGTCATTAGAATAATTGAAGCAAACGTGATTTGATGTAGACCAACTTGTGTTCATAAATGTGGCTACCCCTCCTCCATATTTTTTCTTGGAACTTTTTCTATCTTGGCGAAAAACTTTGTATCCATTTATCGAAACTAGATTATCATCATAATGCTGGTGCAGCCAAGTCTCTTGTATTGCTAAAACGCCAGCATTTCGATAAACATTGGAATACATTAGGGATTGAAGATAATCCATTTTGTTGGACAGGGATCTACAATTAGTGCTAACGAGTTCAGGAACAGTCATTTGATTAATTTGTGCACGTTTCAGTGCACGCTGCCAGCCACAGTGATGCTTTTTTCTCAATTTTTGTGGATGACACAACGCGGTAGGTTGTAATGATTTTAAAAATGCGCGATTATATATAATATGATCAGGACACATTAATAATAAATTAAAACAAAATTAAAAGAGCAAACCAAAGCAATTTTGCAAAATGTTGTAAGGCGGAATTTTTGGTAGCCTTATGTTCAAGCAGGCCGCCGATTAGATTATGTGTGAGAATATCATTGAATCTCGACCGATTTATCTGATGCACTATGCACGGACACTAACACTCATACTGACACTCACACTGACGCTTACGTAGTGTTCACACACATGAAGAACTGACACAAATCTCCAATCTCGTGTTGTGAAAGCATCTGCAGTGAACTCATGGTGAGGCCAGACTGCAGGTCCACCAGGAGTCGAACTCCATTCTTTTTACATAAGCCATAGATATCTCAGTGTGATGCTCAATAGAAAGAAAACAGCCACCACAGGTGTCCGAAACTCGCGCAAA
The DNA here is from genome assembly GCA_944472135.2 of Trichobilharzia regenti. Lineage (NCBI taxonomy): Eukaryota > Metazoa > Platyhelminthes > Trematoda > Strigeidida > Schistosomatidae > Trichobilharzia > Trichobilharzia regenti. The sequence continues at coordinate 108,760,166 of OX235264.1, read as the reverse complement.
CCTGATGCAAAGAAAGCTGAACAAGCCATGGTATTAGACAGAGAACGCAAATACAGTTAACCAAGTAGCCAGCTGAATAGGAACCCAGAAAATACAAACAAAATCTAGACTTCTAGTCGAATTCCAATTTCTAATCACCAGTCAAACGAACAACACAATATATTGATTGATAACACAAAAGGTGAGAGACTGAGAGTAGTTATGCGCCACCAGTCGAATGGTGAATGAACGACTTTACACTCACAGACAGCCTTTCAAAGCGAGAAATAACTAATTATTTCAATGAGTCTATTGACATTCACCTGTGTTAGTTCTTGATTTCGTTGAGTGACTCCATTGTCAATGGCACCTCACAAATGTACAAAATGCATGTGAGTAGATTTTCACTACACAAAATTCCATTCCTTCAACATTTCGTACTTTTCTGGTGAAATTGTCAGTGTGATTGCTCTGTTGCATGAGAGGTATCTGCTGACACGCACCTGCAGGATTACTAGTAAACAATTTCACACAGTTCATTTAATCGTAGGCATATCGGCTCAAAAATCAAACTAAAATCGAACGATTTTGGAAGGAAAGAAAGACACACTTTTGTTCCTCAGATTCGAATTGGTCACCTCCAATTCCACACACACATTACAGACAATGAGTAACCTCATAATTATCAAGCGATTTTGATTTATTTTTGACGAGTTAGTTTTCATTAATTTATGAGTATTCTCAGTTTGATCGCGGGATGATATCAATAGAGAAAGACATGGAAAATGATGGACAGTATTGGTCACCTGTTTTCAATATCTGTGAACGTTTAAAATCAGAATTTATCTATAGTAAAAATAAAGAGTGCAGTATCAACTTAGTTTTCATCAACTCCAACTAGATTATGTCAAGTCATATGAACTGCGAATGGTATTTGTTATTTGTCATTATCATCATTTATACCATGTTGATATCATGAGTTCCAAGTGAGGCATCACGTATTCAACTTTTTCCACTTTGTTCAGTCCTCATTAGCTGGCGCCACGAATGCTCATAGTTTCTCATCTCTTCCACCTACGATCTGCACTATGTTATCATTGGGCGCTGGCGATATAACTCATCGGATGCCTTGTGATTGGGCCGCTTTTCATTTTTATTACCTCCACTTTATTTGTTGAATTGTACGTTCCCCGATTCTCTTATTTTCAACTGAGTGTTAATGGCAACTCTGTATTCACCATGTAGACACTGAAAACAGCTTCTGGTGGATGTCTGAAGTAGGCTAATGCTTTTTTTTTTTTTTTTTTGACACTCAGTCTTCGATATGATATAGCAGAACAAACAAAAGTCAAAATTGTGAGTTTATTACATACCAACTTGCACAAGCCAAACTTTACACGGAATCTGTGTCATAAATTGATCATTATACAGCCGCTTAAATATCTAACACGTGGAGACTTTTTCAGACAGACACCTGAAATCTGATAGGCGTATCGAGAAGCCTTCAATCACTACTGAACAGTGTCATGAAGTTATCAGGCTCATGACATGACTTCCGTATGCATAACCTGCATGGTACGCTAAATATATCAGTGTAAGCTGCAAGAATTCATATAGAGGTGGGTGTGAGTGCACTCGTATAATGGATGATTTACTGGAGAAGCCTGCATAATCTATTCACAGACATCTTCACTACAAGCTTGCATATAAAGTATGAACGTATATAAAAGCCTCAACAATTATGATGTAATTGATTCTCTTCACAACCGGTGGAGTAATAATACTTTAATTTTGATTAGCTCTGACAAACTTCACTCGAATTCTCAATTTATAGACAATCAGAGAATACGTATATACATTCACACTTGATAAATCTAGTAAAAGGGTTAATGAATGCGTCTGATATGCTCTGACTGATCCGACCACCAGAATTCAAACACGTCTCTGCCATTTCCGTGGTGCGTCGAATCCCCTGGTTCTTTTCGATATCGTCGGCCTGTAATTCTTTCTCCTCTTCAATATTACTGCTTCTTTCCACTAGCAATGATCGTTAAAGGCTGAAATCGGTAGTAACCATCATTCGTGAAATCAACTTAAGAAAGCATCGTGTGAAATCAGGTTACGTTCATGCAGAAGACTTCATGTCAAATTGAACGTGACCGAAAATAACACGTCGCCTAAGTGTTCGTATCATCATCACAATCAAGAGATTAATCAACTAGCACTTTGATCACTGTCCACTTTGACAGTGGCTGATTTCCGCTTCACACTCAACCGATTGACTCATGTGATGACCTTCTAAGTTGAAAGGTAACAGTGGACGTGATTTTCCGGAAGAGATTTATCAATTCACCTTTGAGAACACGAAAAGAGAAATATTGTGCGTTAGTCGACTGATTGTGTAAAAGTGCATGATTTGATGATGATGATAATGATGATGATGAATGTGATTGTTGAAATGTATTCAGGTCAATGTGTGCATGTACCAGTTAGCCATGTGAACATCTCCTTGGATGGAAAGCCATTTAGAATTTCGTACGACTTGTTGTCTGTTTCATCTCAATTTGTCAGTTATAGACGGCGTCATGTAGACACACTTCTTTTTGTGATGACTCTTGATGATATCTGAGAAATGATATATGTGATTGGGAAATCTCCAGAAACAAAGAATAGGGAAATTTCATCTCGTCGATATGTGTCAGAATGGCTTGAAAATTGCAGTTCTGTTCAGCCTATGTTTACGGCATACGAGATTGAATTTGCATGTTTCTTTACGGAAAGGAACTAAGACGGAAATATATTCGACAAATTAGTATGCCTATTCCGATTATTCTATGAATAATTGATATGTTATTTTCATCCATGCCATCGCTACTTTGCTCCGCAAATTCTACATCTCGAGTGGTGCGTTGGTAATAAGACGTTATGGAGGAAATGATGTGAGTTTGGAGATGAGTAATAATGGGTGATTTGGTAGCCAAACTAAATAGTGTCGCTTAGCATGGTTATAGTTGTGATGTGGTGTTGCAGGCGTATATTAGACTTGCAACTCAAGGCAAAATAATAAGTCGCTCTCTTCTGTTCATTTCAAATTACATCAAATAACAAATCATCGTATCATTAAGTCGTGCCAATATTGTTAAATTCCCTACTCGACTTGATAAAACCCTTGACCTAGTGTTCATTAATGATGAGGAAATATATGAAGTACGCCGACGTGCTCCTGTCATGAATTCAGATCATTGTATTATTCGGATATTACCTAAGATATACAGCAGATCTCACTTTAATATCTTCTCAAATCTGTCCAAGATAACACAAGAAATGTGTTACTCACAAGAAAATATGCTCAAACTAAGATGCATGCTAAATGACACTAACTGGGAACTTTTCAACGAACACAAACTGGATGATACTATTTCCAATTTGACTGACTATCTTAAATTCTGTCTTGACATATGCTGTCCAAAACAGATAATTTTCAAAAGAATGGATCGTTTCGCTTCCCCTCATCTCAAAAAACTTCGTAGAGAAAAAGAGAAGCTGTACAAGACAAAGAATAAATCTGGTCTTAAGAAGATAAACACCCAAATTAAATCTGAAATCAAGAGACTAAACAACATTTATAATCAAACAATACTATCTTGTAAAACCTCAGAAAACATATGGAAGCTTTTTAGAGAAATTACTGGTTGTGGTAAGCATAATAATTTTGCCTCTTCTATTGATGTAAATACTCTCAATAGATCTTTCATCCGCCCTCCAAATGTCCTTTCTGCCTTCAATTTAACTAATAACACGACCGGTGACTTTCATCGTTTCAATACTTCTGATGTTCTTAAATGTTTGAAATCTCTTAAACCTTCCCAGAGTTTAGGCCCTGATGGTATACCTGCCATTGTTTTAAAGAAATGTGCTGATATTTTAAGTAACCCACTTACAAGCATTTTCAATACTTCTTTTTCTAATAACAATGTACCTTCTCTGTGGAAAGATATTAAAATCATCCCTGTACCCAAGTCTGGTTCTGGAGATAGTGTTAAGTTTAGACCAATTGCCATTACCTCTCCTTTTTGAAACTGATGGAGAAATTACTGTTACAAAAACTCATTCCCTCCCTAAGCTTCTCAAACGATCCAAAGCAGTTTGCTTACAAACAGGGTAGAAGTACTTTGTATGCTGCTGCTGTGTTTCATCACAACATTGTATCCTCCTTAAACAAAGGAGCCAAGTATGTCCGTTGTACTTTCCTTGATTACACATCTGCTTTTGACTCTGTACCTAGAGGCCTTTTGCTAAACAAGCTTAGCCTTACACAAACTGAGTCCTGGGCTATCAACTGGCTGCACTCTTACTTCTCCAATAGGATGCAGTACACGGTGTATAATGGTGTAGCTTCCTCTCCTTTGCTTACTGAAGCTGGTGTTCCTCAGGGTGCTGTTCTCTCGCCGTTTCTCTTTTCCTTCTTCTTACATGACTTACCTCTCTCAGACGAAATCAACTTCGTCAAATATGCAGATGACCTGACTGTTTCGCTTCCCGTTAAGTCTCAGTCAGACTGCTTCAAATTAAATAGCTTCCTGTCGGACATCAGTCAGTGGTCTAAACTAAATGGCCTAACGCTGAATCCCTCAAAATGCCAGACTATTGACTTCTCCTTTAGGCATAAACGAGATCTACAAACACTAGTAAGCACTCATGAAGCCTGTAGCATTGAGGAGACTATAATTGAAACAAAGTCTAATGCAAAATACCTCGGATTAGTTATATCTTCTGACTTTACCTGGTCATCTCATATCCAAATGATTTCCAAGAATGTGTTTCGTCTAACCTACTACATTAAGAAACTCAAACTAACTGGAGTCCCTCAACCTCTGCTTACACAATTTGTCAACTCTCGTATCCTACCTATTCTACTTTACTGTTCCCCGTTAGTCTTTCCTGGGTTACTGAAAAAGGATTATACCATCCTGAGAAGGATGTTGAAGGTAGTTAGTAGGACTAGCGGTGTAAAACTCAGTAAGCTCGTCACAACATTAGTGGATAAGCATCTGAATACATGTGAGAAATGGTCTAAAACCATACTCTCTGACCCCCAACACCCCCTCCATTCCCAACTCTCTCCCTGCATCTCATCAGGTAGAACCAGAAATCAGTACAAAATAATATATGCTCGTACAACCAAGTATAGGAACTCAACGATACCATATTTGGCCCGTGTTCTAAGTGACAGAGTCAATGTTAAGCGTGAAACCTATGACTTGCTTTGTTGTTAGTAAAATAATTTTGGCCCTTGTTATTTCCCCCTTACACTCTCTTATTTGTACTCTATAGTGAACAACCTTCTTAAACATACTTAGCTGCTTAAAATTATTATCATTGGCTTACATTTTTATTCTTTATACTATTCCTTATTTTGTGTATCTACTGGGTCCGACTATATTATCACTATGATTATTAAAAAAAATTGTCCCGTTGTAACAACAGAAGACAAGGGCCAGGCAACAGATCGTTTTATTATGAAAATCAACACGTATTTATACATGTTTCACATACATTATTATAGCTTATGCAAGCAGACAAGCGCAGTCATCTGATTGGTTGTTTATCAGAAGTTAGGCAGACAAACGCAGGCTTCTGATTGGTTGTTTCGGGATTCCTCGACAAATAGAGTTCTCTATCTGCGAATCATATTTTGCTACGTTAACGTTGCTGTGATTGGTTGTTGAATCAGCCTTGCTCATATTTTCTCACGGCCTGCTCTCACCACACTCGTCCCCCCGTCAAATACGTGCGACTGAAGTCGGCTTGATCTACTTGGTGCAGGCGTCATCGTTGGCTTGTCTCGCTGTATCCATTTCTGGAGCTCGCTGACGTTCACGCGCCTCTCATTGTTCGTCATTGCGATTGTGTCCGCGTAATCCCTTCTCGAAGTGACCATATGTGGTCCTTCCCACTTTGGAAACTGTTTGCTTGACCCTGTCGAACATTCGTCAGTATTTCGTCTCACACTTTCATATGCTGCTTTCACCCGACCTCCCAGCAGCGTCCCAAGTAGCAGCTCCATCGCTGACAGATCTTGAACGCCACTCAACTTCGCAGAAGCCTTGAAGTCCTGCCCGAAGATCCATATGTTTCCATCAAAAACAGCAGGGCATAGGCTTTCCATTTGTCGGTAGGCAGCGACACCAAATGTAACAACAGAAGACAAGGGCCAGGCAACAGATCGTTTTATTATGAAAATCAACACGTATTTATACATATTTCACATACATTATTATAGCTTATGCAAGCAGACAAGCGCAGTCATCTGATTGGTTGTTTATCAGAAGTTAGGCAGACAAAACGCAGGCTTCTGATTGGTTGTTTCGGGATTCCTCGACAAATAGAGTTCTCTATCTGCGAATCATATTTTGCCACGTTAACGTAGCTGTGATTGGTTGTTGAATCAGCCTTGCTCATATTTTCTCACGGCCTGCTCTCACCACACCGTCATTAACCATCATGTAACATTAGTTTTGTGGTTGTTCTTTGTTCGGCACTATTTAACTGACAATCTTGTTTGTTATTGCCACTACCACCATCTTAAAAAAAAATCTTGTATTATGCATGATTCCTCACACTACCACTACAAACAAACGCATTAGTGCTGACAATAAAAAAAAACACAACCTGAAATGTTTATCTTATGATTGCTTAGTGTTGTTCAATCAAATTAACTGATCATCTTGGATATAAACATTTTTTAAGAACATCTCATAATTTCCCGTATGATTATAGCTGTTACTGTTCACCACGCATACACATATCGTAGCTTCCACTAACCAATACTGAAATATTTTTTCATTATTTGTGTTGATCTTCCTTTTTACTTGGTATTTTTATTTGCATTTTTGTTATATCTGTGTTTTTTTTTTGGTTTTTTGTTGTTTTTTTTATATATATTTTCTTTTTTTTATAATACTCCTTTTAAATGTACGATGAAATTAGATGCAATATTGTAGATATGTGCTGAAAATTCCACACTGTACCACAAATACTGTTTCTGGAATAAGGCGAAATGGTTATTGTTATTGGTTTTGCCTTTCCTACATATTTTAGTGAAATGGTGTCTCAGAGTTCAAAACTACACCTCATCCTGATCATCGTTCTGTGTATCCTCAATATGATGAGTATTTCATCTGATGACTTCACGCTCCCAATGAAATTTGGTCCAAATGGTAATTTTTATTTTTTTATATATGTAAATGACTCAGTTGAGTTTTATTTCGCTGTGCCTTACTATGTCAACAAGTGGGCCCGTAAAAATCATGAAGCTTCTAACTGGTGACTGATTGACATCCCGAGTGCCTGTGGGATGGAAAAAATTATGTTTAACCTCGGCTAATTTTACTCAACATGCCGATGATCTGAAGGCGAACGTCCCAGTATCTCATCACGCATTCTCAAATCTAAAAATCAGACTGAGTCTTATCACGTAGAACATCATAGGCGGTTAGTTGCGTCGTCCTAGTTTTGCATTTGACTTAGCTGATTGACGTTACTGTCAATAGGCACTTGAAAAATGATAAGCAATTGGCTGAACGTATCTCGTCTGACACCAGAAATCCTCTCTACTACTAGCAATTTTCTTTTTCATATGTGATAGTGAATTAGCGGAGGAAATTCCATGAGACATCGTGCTGGTGTGGGCAGGAAAATGTAAAACCGCAACCATACGATATTAATCATGGTTTCTGTGTGAAGAGATAAATGCCTGAAATGATCCTGTGAAACGTCTGAATCAGCAAATGAATTGAAAAGTCGCATTCAGCTGGATTAGCGAAGGCCCACAGACTCTCATCTCCTCCACTCGTACACGCACACACACACACACGCAATATCCTCCATGTGAATCACAGACAATCAAGTAATCATTTTCAAGTTTGACTGCTCTTGACTGATGGCCTGACGTGTCGTCTCACTCAGCAGTGTCCATTAAATGTGCTTTAGGCAAATTCACTCCCCCGGAGATACTTGTCGAGCAACAGGATTTCGGTGGTTAACTTCCAGAATTCTTCTTGACTGAAAATGACAGATGTCATGATCATCGTTCAGTGTGAAGTGGCAAAACAATTCTCGTCACAGATTGAACAATTCATGGGATGCATGGAATGGAGAGTGGGTGTGACAACTCGGGATTAGTAGGCGAACCGAATGAAAATGAAAATGTTCAGCGACACTTTGTGAGTTTGATAAGGTAGAATTGTACACTGTCAGGTTACAACAATCGCTTACGTATCACATAATCTGCGCTTCTACAATGTTTTCAGTCTTGCATGTTTTCAGTCAATTTTCCTATACCCTGAAAACACAAATGCTTCCATATTTGTTCCCACTTGTGTTATGTGCGACAGAGATGATGGTGAGCGTAGGACATATACGTTGATATGTGAATAGCAAAATCAATGCCTATTTAGTTCTCCCTTCTTTTCGGAATAAGGGTGACATATTGCGATGAATTTATCACTGCTTTCATTATGATACACTATTTTGTTACTGTAAACGAGCAGTTCTACGAAACGCTCTGCTTAATCACTCTTCTTCAGGTTCACTCATGTAGTGTCGTGTTCACACACCAGCGGGAAATTCGACGAAACAACTGGTCACGTTTCTGTATGTTACATTTTATTTTCATCCACAAGTCAAGAAAGTTCAGCTGAATTTCGATTTCATGCTCCATTGTGAACTTGATGTTGACGTTTGCGTGAATGTCAACATATCCACTTGCTGAATGTCACCGCATTCAAAGAATACAGTATCTCTGACGATTATCTATTGCCTCTAATCTCCTCCATGTCACCCTCAAATCCCTGCGCAACTCGTCATTTCTCATTCGAATTCCGTCAGTGATAGATGAATGAAAGCCTTGCCTTACTCCTGAATTGAGCATCATGAATCACTTGACACTTATCATCGGGATTCAGTTGTTGAATGATTTCGAGGCCTTTTGCTGAAGTTGTTTGTGTTGGTCACCTAGGTAGTTTGGTTAGGCAAACTTCCTCCCAATCATTAGGTCACCCTTCCGCCCATCAAAAGTTTCCACTTGTAGAGTGAGAACTTTGACTTCACTCTCTACATCAGTGCCTCAGAATGAATTCTGTCTCGCAATACAGCATTCCGGGTGGCTCATAAAGCATTCGGCTACTGGAACATAATCAAATGACTCGTAAACTCCGACTTCTGGCAGTTGTTGATGCATATGGCGCAACCACCAGCCAGTGTCATAGGCCAGTATGTGCACTCAGTCCCGACCTTGTGGAAATCACTGTTCAAAACAGGACGAGGTTGCATAGATTTCCAGTGAGAAGTCCTGACCAGTGGGGTCCACCAGGTCAGGAGTAAGTACAAATAATAACCGATGGTATTGGCTGGGGCAAGTGGAGCTCAGGCCACGAGTTGGTAATGGCTGAATGGTCTTCGATCTATCCTTGCAATCGGAATGTCTAGGATGAGGACTTCAGTGGGTTCATACTTCTGATGGGTCCCAAACTAGGATGACACATCTGTCCAGCACCCTGTACTAGTTTTGAATAATTCTCTAAATAATATCATTCTGTGGTCAAGCTTAAAACAAATCAAATGTCTAGAACCTAACTCTAGAGAACTTATATTTTTTTAGTAATAAATACGTAAACACAGAACTCAGATTTGAGTCTTATTTTATCTGAAACTACTAATCTTAAATAAATGAATATTAATCCATATTCGTTTTGTAATAAATCTTACAATTCAGAGGAGTTAGAATTCCTGAGCCATTGGATTCTATTCTCGTAATTTAAAGCTGTTTGGTCCAATTCTCCAGATAGGGTCATGTACTATTACTGTCAACAGTCTCAAAGTGGGACGAAACAGCCTCTATCAATCTTTGATGAAACTTGAAACCAATGAAATCCCTTCAAACTAACACTAAGGAAAATACGGTTTCTGATGTGATTTTAATTCTTCTTCACTGATTAATGCCTTGTAACATTTAATGATTTTATGACTGAAAAAGCAAGAAAAAGTACTCGAGAGTTGATGAAGATTATCAAGCAAGGACGAAACAGCTATCTAATACTACCTGTCGGTTTTCAAGTGATTCTGTAACTGACGTCAGCTTATGACCAAATCCAATAACCAATCAATGAATTCCGCACAAAATCCATAATCGGATTATTTATGTTGACACAGAATGTGCAATAATTGATTATTCAGTGATAGATTGTCTATCACAGAACTTGAAAGTAGTTTCTAAAGTTAGAGAGAAATTAGATGATAGTCAACGACTCACCGACTCAAGTGAAGTGACGGTTCGAAATTGAATATTGTGAAAATGAGCTATTCGAGAAAAGAAGCGAGGTGGTCGACAACGTCGACTTGACAAGTGGGCAGAAGGTCAGAACAAAGCATTGACTAGTAAAATATTATAAAATGACGACTGATAATAGTGAATAATTTCTTCAGTGAATCATACACGATCAAAAACAAACAGTTGACAAGTTTTAAGCACATGCATAGAGTGAGTATGTCATTTTCACATTTCTGTGTATTTAACAGTTGACAAGGGTATCTTTTCATTATAATAAATGTTTTCTTGTATTTCCCAATGGATGAAAAACAAAACGATATTGTCACTTTTACTGACGTTTAGCTATTTAACGCTGCTAATAGCTTCATCAAAGTATTATTAAACCTGAATTAAGAAAATCATGGCATAAATATAACAGCGGAAGTCGTCAAAGTAATTCATCGTATCCCGCCGAATCTTTCTAATAGAATTCGTATTCGTCTATTGCACACACCTGAGGCGTTAGACATTCAAACTATTAAACCTAAACTAGGCATTCAAAAGAAGTTCGTACAGGCATTATCCCTCCCTTGGCCTATTAGAACATAACCAACTAAAGACTTCTATACCACCTTATTTATATTTTCAACCCCTTTGTTATCATCCCTTAATCTTATCTTCCTTATAAACGTGTTACAAGGTCTTGCAGATAGAATGCGTAGACTTACAAGAAAACCAGAGGAGCAGCGTAAAGAAATAAACGTCCTATCCAAAATGCCACTCGAAAACAACTACCCTAAAGAATTTATAAAAGATAATATAAAAAAGAAAAAATAGGGTAAAACCGGAGAATAACAAGAAGGAAGAATGGAAAAAACAGTCTCAATACCATATAAAAATGGTACATCAGAGGCAGTACAAAGAAACCTCAAAAATATCGGCCAACGAACAACGTTTAAACCGACGAATCTAATCAAAAATAAAGTAAATCCACTGAAAGATCACATAAAAATAATGGATAAAAACAATTTAATTTATGAAATATCTTGTGCTGACTGTCCGACTAAATATGTGGGGCAAACGTCCAGATCACTCAAAATAAGAGTGAATGAACATAAACGCCTGACCAAAGGTCAACCGACAGGGACACAAGCTTACAAGAATCTTGAAAAGAATTCATCGATAGCTGCACATGCATGGGACAAAAACCACAATATCGATTGGAACAATGTGTGTATTCTATAAACTAACATGAACAAATGAAAAGAAAGACTCATAACAGAATCGATATTCATTAAAGTCACATCGGATGCATGTAACAATGGTGACTCAGTACAACTATCAACAACTTGGAATATAATTCTAAATACAACCGCATGAATGAACGTGAAATATAACTCTGAACATACACACACATAAAACACCTATGAGCAAAATAAATTATAATAATGAACTGTATATATGAGTATTATTATTTTTATTGCTCTTTTGGTTTCCTAGCGGAACATTGTGCTTCAACTGCACGTTTCCATCTTTTTCTGTCTTCTGCTGTACTTTTCGCCTGCATCCCTGTTAATCCATATTCTTTCAACTCCTTTTCACACGATCTCCTCCATATCAGCTTTGGATGCCCCACACGCCACTTCCCTTTCGGGTTCCACTCGAGGGCTTGGCGCGCGATGTCGCCCAGTGGTCTCCTCAGCGAGTGTCCGATCCATCTCCACTTTCTCCTGCATATTTGTTGGGCGATTGGTTCTTGCTTTGTTTGTTCCCATATTTTCTTGTTGATGATCCTTTCCGGCCCGGCCATCTGATCTTCACTATAGAGCCGGCGAAGACAGTTGTTAATAAAAGTCTGCAGCCTTTTGGAAATATTCTTTGTGACCCGCCCGCCAAGTTTCTGATCCGTATAGAAGAACTGACTGACTTTACGTTTGTATTGAAAATCCGACTGAATTTTGTTGGTGATGCTGAGTGACGAAGATTTCCAGATTGATTTCAGGCTGATGAATGTGTTTCTCGCCTTCCCGATTCTCGCTCGATTTGACATCCTCGTCCGCTCCTCCTGTAGTTGAGACAATACTCCCTAGATAAGTAAATGAAGTGACCTCTTTCAAATCCCTCCCGTTGATGGTGATTGACGTTGGATGTTGTTGCTGTTGTTGGTTGGTTATTTTCATAACCTCCGTCTTGTCTATGTTCACATGGAGTCCTGTCTTTGGCTGATTCTTCGACCAGTTTGTCGGTTTTCGCTTGTAAGTCTTCGATTGTGTGTGACATCAAACATAAATCATCCACGCGCGAAATCCAAGTCTTCTAGGTTCTTCACGTCGCTCGGTCCAGGATATTCCTGTCTTCTCGTTTTCCACTGTCTGACGCATAATCCAGTCCACCACAATTAGGAATATCATTGGTGATAGTAAGCACCCTTGTCTGACTCCTGTGTTTACTCCAAACGCCTCGCTGAGTCTTCCGTTGTGGATCACTTGGCAGATGCTGTTGTCGTACTGCTGTTAAATAAGGTTGATGAATATTTGGGGTACACCATAGTACTCGAGTAATTTCCAAACTACTTCACGATCAACGCTGTCGAAGGCCTTCTCAAAGTCTATAACGTTGAGGTAGAGGTTTGATTGCCATTCCATGCTTTGTTCTGTGATGAGGATGCGAAGAGTTGCAATTTGGTCAGTACATGATTTGCCTTTCCGGAATCCAGCTTGTTCTGGTCGGAGTTTTGTCTCCAGTGCGTCCTTTATTCTCTCCAGGATGATGCGACTCAGGATTTTACTTGGCGTCGACAGGAGCATGACTCCTCGCCAGTTCTTGCAGAGTGAGGCGTAAGTCGCCCTTCTTTGGTAGTTTCACGAGGTAACCTTTCCTCCAGTCAGTAGGCACCTTTCCCTCCTTCCAGACCTTTTGCAATAATGGGGTCAGCATGTCTGGTGTAGTCTCTGAGTCTGCTTTCAGTGCTTCAGGGGGTATTCCATCTGGTCCGGCTGTTTTTACAGCTTTCAGAAGCTTGATTGCGTTCAAGACTTCAGCTCTCGTTGGAGGATTGGTGTCAACATGCAGTTGTGTGCGCGCTGATGTTGGTATTTCTGGACGGGTTGCAGGTGATGGTCGGTTCAGTAGTCCTTTGAAGTGATCCGCCCATTGTTTAATCTGTTTTTCTTCCTTGGTAATTGGGTTCCCTTGGCTGTCGTTTATGGGTTTCACTTGTGTTGGTCATTTCCCGAATCGGGATTCGGTTATCTGATATTGTAACAACAGAAGACAAGGGCCAGGCAACAGATCGTTTTATTATGAAAATCAACACGTATTTATACATCTTTCAACTACATTATTATAGACAAGCGCAGTCATCTGATTGGTTGTTTAGGTAGACAAACGCAGGCTTCTGATTGGTTGTTTCGGGATTCCTTGACAAATAGAGTTCTCTCTGCGAATCATATTTTGCCACGTTAACTTTGCTGTGATTGGTTGTTGACTCAGGCTTGTTCATATTTTCTCACGGCCCATATTAGTGACCTAGACCTTAACGTAGATTAGTGCCAACCAATCGGCTAGCAGCCTGCTCTCACCACACTCGTCCCCCCGTCAAATACGTGCGACTGAATTCGGCTTGATCCACTTGGTGCAGGCGTCATCGTTGGCTTGTCTCGCTGTATCCATTTCTGGAGCTCGCTGACGTTCACGCGCCTCTCATTGTTCGCCATTGCGACTGTGTCTGCGTAACCCCATCTCGAAGTGACCATATATGGTCCTTCCCACTTTGGAAACTGTTTGCCTGACCCTGTCGAACATTCGTCCATACTTCGGCCCACACCTTCATATGCTGCTTTCGCCCGACCTCCCAGCAGCGTCTCAAGTAGCAGCTCCATCGCTGACAGATCTTGAACGCCACTCAACTGCGCAGAAGCCTTGAAGTCCTGCCCGAAGATCCATATGTCTCCATCAAAAACTGCAGGATATAGGCTTTTCATTTGTCGGTAGGCAGCGACACCAAATGTAACAACAGAAGACAAGGGCCAGGCAACAGATCGTTTTATTATGAAAATCAACACGTATTTATACATCTTTCAACTACATTATTATAGACAAGCGCAGTCATCTGATTGGTTGTTTAGGTAGACAAACGCAGGCTTCTGATTGGTTGTTTCGGGATTCCTTGACAAATAGAGTTCTCTCTGCGAATCATATTTTGCCACGTTAACTTTGCTGTGATTGGTTGTTGACTCAGGCTTGTTCATATTTTCTCACGGCCCATATTAGTGACCTAGACCTTAACGTAGATTAGTGCCAACCAATCGGCTAGCAGCCTGCTCTCACCACAATATAATGTCCTCAGGTCTCTTTTGCCTGCTGCCTTTTCAGCTTCAGTAGCTAGATTGTCGTAGAATCGTCTTTTGTCCTTCCTAGCACTTTTCTTCACTTCTTTGTCCAGTGCTTTGTAAGTTGAGCTTATCGTCTCCTTCTCCTGTCCGTCCTTGCATTGAATCATTTTCCCTTTCACCGTTCTCCTCTCTTCTATTAATTTCCAAGTGTCCGTTGTGAGCCATTCCTTGTCGTGTCTCTTCTTTATTCCTAACACCGTTGAACACGTTTCGTTGAGAATCGCCTTCAGAGACTTCCAGTGTTCTTCCACGCGTTATTCTTCAGTGATGTCGCGTAGTGTTTCCTGTTTTGCTCTGACAGTTGCAGTGAAGGTGTCTTTTGTGGTTGTGTCCTTCAGTTTCTGAGTGTTGCACTTGCATTGTGGCCTATCCCCAGCTATCCTCGAGGCTTTTAGCTTCACCTTGAAAGTCCCTTCTACTAGATAGTGGTCTGAACCCACATCTGCTCCTCTCCTTGACCTTGTGTCCAGTAGGCTCCGTCTCCACTTTCTTGAAATTGAGATGAAGTCTATTTGATTCTTGGTGTTCCCATCTGGTGAAATCCATGTCGTCTTGTGTATATCCTTGTGTTTGAACACACTGCCACCAATCACCAAATAATTGAAGGCGCAGAAGTCTGAGAAGAGTTCACCATTGTCGTTCATTTCGCCGAGGGCCTCACGTCCCATGGTGAGTTCTCTTCCTGTGTTGTCTCCTCCCAGCTTCGCATTCATGTCGCCCATCAGGATTTTGATATCACCATTTGGGACGTTGTCCATTATTGCTTGTAGTTGTCTGTAGAACGCCTCCTTCTTCTTCTCTTGTTCTGAGACGTTTGTAGGCGCATAACATTGAATGACTGTAACTTTCCTTCCTTTTGAGTTGAACCTGGCTGTCATTATCCTGGAGGAGATTGGTTCCCTCTGCATGAGAGAGTTTTGGTTGCTGTTGGTGACATCATGATGGCCACTCCCTCGGTGTGCTCATGGTTGTCCACTAGGTGGTCGGAATAGATTACTGTCTCTCCAGTAGGCAGTTGGCAACTTCCAGTTCCGTTCCATCTGCTTTCGCAGATTCCCAACACTTCTATTCTGTACCTTCTCATTTCAGCGGCTATCTGGGCAGCATTTCCAGTTTCGTACATTGTGCGAACATTCCAAGTACCCATCCTTACTTTTGCTTTCAAAGAAAGAAGGCACATCGGCTGACTGGCTTTCTGAAGGCTTTCACCAGCCTGCGTCATTTCACTTCCCCGATTCCAGCGAAAATTAAGGCTATTGCTTATGATTTAGGAATCTATAATATATGTATTCGTTGAAGTTTCTGTAGCGATTTTGTTGTTCTACAGATGTGGAGTTGCTAGGAACACGACCCAAAACTCCAAAATTAACCAGGCCTGGGATCGGCAAGTACACTAGTATAAATGTGTATATGTATACATATAAATATATATATATATATATATATATGTATATATATAGTATACAGTGTATATATATAAGTACAAATCATAAATGTGTGAATAAAACAATTCCAACAGTGGTGTGAACACGGGCAGTAACTTTGCTCGAAATATTACCAAAAACAAAACTTATCATTGTGTATAAACTATTGAAATATAATTATACTTTATTTGTGTTTCATTTCCTCCCCTCACAATCTGACATTACTTAATCGGTTCATTTGTTTTTACTAGCCTTTATCGACTACTTCCATCTGAACATTTGTTTGTTCGTGTAATCATACTGTTTTTCTCATCATTCGTGTTATCACTGATTGCCTCACTTTTTCATCCTTATTATTGATAAGACGATTATTATTATTATTATCATTACTACTATTATGACTGATTGCACAATTTGTATTCACCATCGTATTATCCTATAGACAAAGCACCATGATTGGTCTATACTTGAATTTTGTTTGTAAACTTATACATATTAGAGTTAAGCCCGATGAGATCTAATTGAAACCACAATACTGTTCGCTTAAATGTGTTGTTCTAAAGAGTTAAGAGGTGAGAAAATAGACTTAGGTCAAGTTAAGAGGTCATATTGAGAAACAGAATAACAGTGAAGATGACTAAACTAAATATCAAAGGTACAATAGTACATCTGTTATGGTATCAAAATAAAGTTTACTAACTTGATCATCGTTCGTTAGTCTGGAGTCATTTTTGGTTGTCAAGTTGGTGAATTGGTAAAGATGACAAAATCAAGTGTAGATTGTTGGATTTGATCAGTGTGTAAAATTATAAAAGTAGTGTGTGCTAACATAGTGAACTTGCTTATCACATTCGTGATGATTTTCTCACTATGTAAACACACACTACTTTTATAATTTTACACACTGATCAAATCCAACAATCTACACTTGATTTTGTCATCTTTACCAATTCACCAACTTGACAACCAAAAATGACTCCAGACTAACGAACGATGATCAAGTTAGTAAACTTTATTTTGATACCATAACAGATGTACTATTGTACCTTTGATATTTAGTTTAGTCATCTTCACTGTTATTCTGTTTCTCAATATGACCTCTTAACTTGACCTAAGTCTATTTTCTCACCTCTTAACTCTTTAGAACAACACATTTAAGCGAACAGTATTGTGGTTTCAATTAGATCTCATCGGGCTTAACTCTAATATGTATAAGTTTACAAACAAAATTCAAGTATAGACCAATCATGGTGCTTTGTCTATAGGATAATACGATGGTGAATACAAATTGTGCAATCAGTCATAATAGTAGTAATGATAATAATAATAATAATCGTCTTATCAATAATAAGGATGAAAAAGTGAGGCAATCAGTGATAACACGAATGATGAGAACAACAGTATGATTACACGAACAAACAAATGTTCAGATGGAAGTAGTCGATAAAGGCTAGTAAAAACAAATGAACCGATTAAGTAATGTCAGATTGTGAGGGGAGGAAATGAAACACAAATAAAGTATAATTATATTTCAATAGTTTACACACAATGATAAGTTTTGTTATTGGTAATATTTCGAGCAAAGTTACTGCCCGTGTTCACACCATTGTTGGAATTGTTTTATTCACACATTTATGATTTGTACTCATATATATAGTTCATTATTATAATTTATTTTGCTCATTCGTGCTTTGTGTGTGTGTGTGTATGTTCAAAGTTATATTTCACGTTCATTCATGTGTTTGTATTTAGAATTATTCGTCGGTTTAAACGTTGTTCGTTGGCCGATATTTTTGAGGTTTCTTTGTACTGCCTCTGATGTCTCATTTTTATACGGTATTGAGACTGTTCTTTTCCATTCTTCCTTCTTGTTGTTCTCCGGTTTTACCCTATTTTTTCTTTTTTATATTATCTTTTATAAATTCTTTAGGGTAGTTGTTTTCGAGTGGCATTTTGGATAGGACGTTTATTTCTTTACGCTGGTCCTCTGGTTTTGTTGTAAGTCTACGCATTCTATCTGCAAGACCTTGTAACACGTTTATATGGAAGATAAGATTAAGGGATGATAACAAAGGGGTTGAAAATATAAATAAGGTGGTATAGAAGTCTTTAGTTGGTTATGTTCTAATAGGCCAAGGGAGGGATAATGCCTGTACGAACTTCTTTTGAATGCCTAGTTTAGGTTTAATAGTTTGAATGTCTAACGCCTCAGCTGTATGCAATAGACGAATACGAATTCTATTAGAAAGATTCGGTGGGATACGATGAATTACTTTGACGACTTCCGCTGTTATATTTATGCCATGATTTTCTTAATTCAGGTTTAATAATACTTTGATGAAGCTATTAGCAGCGTTAAATAGCTAAACGTCAGTAAAAGTGACAATATCGTTTTGTTTTTCATCCATTGGGAAATACAAGAAAACATTTATTATAATGAAAAGATACCCTTGTCAACTGTTAAATACACAGAAATGTGAAAATGACATACTCACTCTGTGCATGTGCTTAAAACTTGTCAACTGTTTGTTTTTGATCGTGTATGATTCACTGAACAAATTATTCACTATTATCAGTCGTCATTTTATAATATTTTACTAGTCAATGCTTTGTTCTGACCTTCTGCCCACTTGTCAAGTCGACGTTGTCGACCACCTCGCTTCTTTTCTCGAATACCTCATTTTCACAATATTCAATTTCGAACCGTCACTTCACTTGAGTCGGTGAGTCGTTGACTATCATCTAATTTCTCTCTGACTTTAGAAACTACTTTCAAATTCTGTGATAGACAATCTATCACTGAATAATCAATTATTGCACATTCTGTGTCAATATAAATAATCCGATTATGGTTTTTGTGCGGAATTCATTGATTGGTTACTGGATTTCGTCATAAGCTGACGTCAGTTAGAGAATCACTAGAAAACCGTCAGGTAGTATTAGATAGCTGTTTCGTCCTTGCTTGATAATCTTCATCAACTCTCGAGTACTTTTTCTTGCTTTTTCAGTCATAAAATCATTAAATGTTACAAGGCATTAATCAGTGAAGAAGAATTAAAATCACATCAGAAACCGTATTTTAGTTAGTGTTAGTTTGAAGGGATTTCATTGGTTTCAAGTTTCATCAAAGATTGATAGAGGCTGTTTCGTCCCACTTTGAGACTCTTGACAGTACTAGTACATGACCCTATCTGGAGAATTGGACCAAACAGCTTTAAATTACGAGAATAGAATCCAATGGCTCAGGAATTCTAACTCCTCTGAATTGTAAGATTTATTACAAATCGAAGACGGATTAATATTCATATATTTCAGATTAGTAGTTTCAGATAAAATAAGACTCCAATCTGAGTTCTGTGTTTATGTATTTATTACTAAAAAAATATAAGTTCTCTAGAGTTAGGTTCTAGACATTTGATTTGTTTTAAGCTTGACCACAGAATGATATTATTTAGAGAAGTATTCAAAACTAGTACAGGGTGCTGGACAGATGTGTCATCCTAGTTTGGGACCCATCAGAAGTATGAACCCACTGAAGTCCTCATCCTAGACCTTCCGATTGCAAGGATAGATCGAAGACCATTCAGCCATTACCAACTCGTGGCCTGAGCTCCACTTGCCCCAGCCAATACCATCGGTAATTATTTGTACTTACTCCTGACCTGGTGGACCCCACTGGTCAGGACTTCTCACTGGAAATCTATGCAACCTCGTCCTGTTTTGAACAGTGATTTCCACAAGGTCGGGACTGAGTGCACATACTGGCCTATGACACTGGCTGGTGGTTGCGCCATATGCATCAACAACTGCCAGAAGTCGGAGTTTACGAGTCATTTGATTATGTTCCAGTAGCCGAATGCTTTATGAGCCACCAGGAATGCTGTATTGCGAGACAGAATTCATTCTGAGGCACTGATGTAGAGAGTGAAGTCAAAGTTCTCACTCTACAAGTGGAAACTTTTGATGGGCGGAAGGGTGACCTAATGATTGGGAGAAAGTTTGCCTAACCAAACTACCTAGGTGACCAACACAAACAACTTCAGCAAAAGGCCTCGAAATCATTCAACAACTGAATCCCGATGATAAGTGTCAAGTGATTCATGATGCTCAATTCAGGAGTAAGGCAAGGCTTTCATTCATCTATCACTGACGGAATTCGAATGAGAAATGACGAGTTGCGCAGGGATTTGACGGTGACATGGAGGAGATTAGAGGCAATAGATAATCGTCAGAGATACTGTATTCTTTGAATGCGGTGACATTCAGCAAGTGGATATGTTGACATTCACGCAAACGTCAACATCAAGTTGACAATGGAGCATGAAATCAAAATTCAGCTGAACTTTCTTGACTTGTGGATGAAAATAAAATGTAACATACAGAAACGTGACCAGTTGTTTCGTCGAATTTCCCGCTGGTGTGTGAACACGACACTACATGAGTGAACCTGAAGAAGAGTGATTAAGCAGAGCGTTTCGTAGAATTGCGCATTCACAGTAACAAAATAGTGTATCATAATGAAAGCAGTGATAAATTCATCGCAATATGTCACCCTTATTCCGAAAAGAAGGGGAGAACTAAATAGGCATTGATTTTGCTATTCACATATCAACGTATATGTCCTACGCTCACCATCATCTCTGTCGCACATAACACAAGTGGGAACAAATATGGAAGCATTTGTGTTTTCAGCGTGTAAGAGAAATTGACCGAACACATGCAAGACTGAAAACATTGTAGAAGCGGAGATTAAGTGATACGTAAGCGATTGTTGTAACCTGACAGTGTACAATTCTACCTTATCAAACTCACAAAGTGTCGCTGAACATTTTCATTTTCATTCGGTTCGCCTACTAAACCCGAGTTGTCACACCCACTCTCCATTCCATGCATCCTATGAATTGTTCAATCTGTGACGAGAATTGTTTGGCCACTTCACACTGAACGATGATCATGACATCAGAACCACTTGAATTTGAATTGCATTTCCTAATACTACTGATATCACCTAATGTATTCATCACACGCATGATTCAATTCACTCACATGAGACAGTTTCTTCGAAACCAATTCATATACGAATATACCGCACGACAAAGCTCATTGTTGAGAAAATTATCTCCCTTGAGTGACTTGTTTTCAGTTTAATTTGAATTTAGTAAAAATATACTATGGCGTCCATTGAGGTGGATGGGAACTGGCTGTTGTAATTCGAAGTATCTTCTTCTTAATGGGGTAGTGGATCTATTGGGAATGAGACTATTGTTTTGAAAAGTGCCTTCTTGTGTCTTTTACGATTGCATATTGAATGTGACCGATGTAGAAGTTTGATGTGTGTATGCATTGGTTGAGAGGTATGAAGTATAGGATTAAGCTACCAGTTTGGAAGAGCCTTGTGTCAGTTGCAATGCCACCTCGTTCATGTGATTTTATCACGGTGACAATATGGTTAATCTAGTACGTGTTGAATAAACTAACGAAGGCAGTATGCTTTCGTCTTGTTCACGCTACTGAAGCTTGATCCAGTCAAGTGAAGGAACCTGATGAATGCATATAAAACGAGGTTATTCGGCCGCTTCCACTATCATAGTAATAACCTTGTGGCTTTCTCCCCACCCAATTCTAATTTGCTTCTTTGATCGTATTGACCACTGATATGATGAACTATGATTATGACAACTTATGACTATTTTACCAACATCTTTCGAGTAATACAAAATTGTGTATAAATGTGAATGTACATGTGAAGAAGAAAATGAATCCTCCGAGAAGTCCCACGAATGTTAACATGTTTCATTGCTTTTATGATTGTGTGAACGAAAATCACGTAATTGCCTATCACATTCACAAACTATGTAAGCAAACTATGTAGACTCAATGCAATAAACATGTCGGATGCTACCTGCTTTAAACCGATTGCATAATGTGACTGTCTCGTTTTGACAAATGCGAATTCAAGAAGAATGACATACCTCGTACTGAAATCAGTGATGCACTCAATATCTCAACAAAAAGAAACATTTCATGAATTTGAATGGTAATATTGTATAAACATTTATTAGAGGAGATCTAATCTAGAGAAAAGAGAAGAAGAATAATCGGAATTCAGAAGATCGAGCAGAGCGTTTGAAATAGCACACTTGAAATTATCCCTCAGTGATACCACAGTTACGATATCTGATTTGGTGGCAGCTTCAATTTCGTTTTGCACAATCAAAATTTAATGGCTTGTTGGTTGCATCATTTTACAATCCCTAGAAGGGAAGAAAGTGGGAGAAAAAGTTGAAATGAACACATGAATACTCATCAGAACCAGTTTTCTTATCTTCAGTGGCTAATTTCGGAAGGTACAATAGACGATGATCTGTTTCTCGAATCGGAAGCAATTGTGTAGTACTGATGGTAGTTATATTGTCTTTGAAAGAGGTGCTAATCGTCCACAGAAGTTCTTCCATCTGAAGCAGTGTCATTTCATTGAGAAAGAATTCCGGGAAAGTTGAAAGCAATATCCTGTCATTTCAAAAGAATGTCCGGAGGAGTGAATGTGATTTGAACACACACACACTTTATGGACACAGCCGAGTGAGACGACAAATCAGGCCATCACTCAAGAGCAGTCCGACTTGGAAACGATTTCTTGATTGTCTGCGATTGGCATGGAGTATATTATGTGCGCGTCTACGAGGAGGGGAGATGAGGGCCTGTTCGCGGTCGCACAGACAGCTGAATTGGACTTTTCAATACACTTGCTGATTCAGAAGTTCCCCAAGATCATTTCAGGGATTTATCTGTTCACGAGGTTATACATTTTCCTGCTCACACCTACATAGTTTATCACGGAATTTCTTCCGCTATGTCACTAGTACACATAAGGGAGAAAATTGCAAGTAGTAGAGAGGATTTCCGATGTCACATGAGATGCATTCAGCTAACTCCTTGCACGTTTTCAAGTGTCTATTAACAATAACATCAATCAGCTAAGGCAAATACAACACTCCAACAACGCATCTTACAGCCCTTGATGTCCTACCCGATAAAAATTAGTCTGATTTCAGATTTCCGTGCAAGAATACGCGAAGAGAACAATGAAGAAGACTTGGCGGAATATATGAAACGGCGAGAAGATGCCAGAGAAGATGTTGACATGGACCAGGAGAAATTTTCAACTGTCTCATGTGAAAAGTCAAACGAAATATTTCCTCAGAAATCGTCAAGAAATGAGACGACCAACAGGGATTCGAAGAAATTCTGATGGCGAGATAGGATATATTCCAATGACTCGCTTACACAGTGCTTATACATTCAGTATTAGAGCAATCTGTCTGCGCGAATCTTGTTCATAGCTGAAACTGAAATAAACAGACTGTATGACATTTTGATGGATTTCGTTTGGGAACATTTTGACTGAGACTATTTGTGAACTTCATAAAAGAATGTATTGCTTTGAGAATATTACAGCGCAAAGGATACTGTGACGTTAGTCCGCAGATCATCGACATGTTGAGTGGAATAAGCCGAGATAAGACACATTCGATACGTTCACTTTCAGAGTACAGTCAACAATCAAGCAATCAGTTCGCATGTGTTTCGTTCACATGTGGAACTGAAATCAACAAAATGAATGACACCAAGATGGATTTGTGAGACTGTGTCAACTTCAGTTAGTACTTCAATCATATTAGAGGAATCCAATGAGGAGGAGTCTTCTCAGGTGTTGACTGTCATATATTCGGAAAATTCAGTGAAGTCAGCCTTTGGAGAATACAGATGATCGTGGAAACCTACCATGGACATTGAGAATGTGAAACGCTTCGAGGCACTCATGTTCTCATCAACAAGGCAGTGAAGCGCTCTCAATTGAAAACATTATGTCGAAAACTGCAGTAGCGATTGAAATTATAAAAAACACATCTAGATTCATTCTACCACTACAGCTCATGTTATCAATATTATTAGCATTGTCACCTATTGTTTAAATTTGTTCACTGGAAATACATGAGACTGAAAACAAACTGGCCATTTCACGTGACACCACAAGTACGATACAGTACACATATGACAACAGCAACCTAAAAAGGCCTCATTTCTGCTATGGACGTGGGGTTCATTGGAAAATGCATGTTGTATTCCCGAGAATACGCTGAGTGCATTTGCATCACCATTATCAGCAGATTTAGATGTAACGTTTATCGAAAACTTCAAATGTCGCATAATTCACACTTTAAAAAGACTCACTTTGAACCTAGACGCTTTCCACTTTTGGTTGCCAATTCCTCTTCGGTTAAGGATGTGCCAAATTGAACCTTGTAAGTGCATTTCACATCCTCAACTGTTAGGTTATGCTGTTTGTCCAAAGTGAAATTGATCTTATCAAATTTGACAGTTACTTCATCTTGAAATCAGCAAAAAGACATATGAATGGTTTAAAGGAAAGGATTGAAATCTCTGCAAGTAGACCTAGTTCATGAATGAAGCGAAATAACAATAATCTGCTGATCCGTTGAGTTTCAAAGGTTGCTTTGTAGAGATCGTCAATGTGGATTTCCAAGTCATTGATACATTTCACGAGGAATACAGAATTCTATTCCACTCACAATCGTCACTCATTTTATGTCAGTAGCAGTCTGTCAGTCCATAACTTTCCCATGGACCTCGAATCACCATGAAAAGTAAATGAGGGATGTCAATCACTCTTCTTTTCGTATTAACAGGCAGAATGTACACTTAACACGGAACAATCAAACTATATTGGAGTGCCTAATTTCTGGGTCTCGAGAACAGCTTCATCGTATTTTCAGGCAGATAAGCAAAGCTCAATCACCGAATTGGCATCCGCAGTGGCTGAATGGTTAACGAGCTGGCTTAAGATGAAACCTGAATTTCTGATTTTGAGCCGTTTTTGGTGATTCCCAAACTAGGCTGTCGAAACAGGTGCACGTGAGTGGTCGCTGCGTTTCACCCGTTCTCCAGAAACATGGTTATCCGTGGTGCCTCTTGCAAACTAGATCTTAAAACGAAGTATTTAACAAATAATGTAACTGCGTATTTTTAGGAGGAAATTGTTTTAAAGACCTTGTGTGGATGGAATCATTTCAGAATCCAGTGGCAAATGTATTCTCACATTCGCTAACCAGCAATATATAGCACCACCACCATCCACTCTCATCACTTGTGCGGATGTGTTCTCACTGTGACCACGAACTGTCACTGGAATTCCAGGTACTCGAGATGTCAGTCAGTCACCAGTGAGAAGCTTCAAGAATTTAGCGAAGCAATTGTTTCCATAATTAGTCAGAGCGATATCAAACTCAATTGAGTCATTTACAAATATAAAAAAATTAAAAATTACCATTTGGTCCAAGTGTCATTGGGAGAAAGAAGCTTTGTGATTTAATCCTCATCATACTGAGGATGAACAGTCCGACGATCATGATGAGGTGTAGTTTTGACCTCTGAGACACCATCTCACTAAAATTATGTAGGAAAGGAAAAACATGATGATGTAATTTGAAATGAATAACAGAGAGAGATTATCGCTTTTGCTTTCAGTTTCGAGTGTAGTATACGCGTGCAACAGCACATCACAATTATTACTATTCTAAGCAACTCAGTTTTGTTTGGCCACAAGATCGCCGATTATCTCTCATTTCCAAACTCATATCTTTGCCTCAATACCGTCTTCACACCAATGCACCACTCCAGACTTACGAATCGCGATGCAATTTAGCGATGGCGTGGACGAAACTGACTTCTCAAGAGATACTGGAATAATCGGATTCAGCAAACCAATTTGTCTGAATGTAATTCTCTCTAAGTGCCTTTTCGAAAAGTGCTATGCAAATACGATTCAATAATCCGTAAACATTAGCTAAACAGAAAGTCACATCTTTAAATAATTTAAACATACTTCGACGACATGAAATCTTAGCACTATTTTGTCTGTAAAGTATTCACAATGACAAATGTGATCTATCTGACATCACCAATAATCATCAGGAAAGCAAGCGTATCTACATGACGCCGTATACTACTGACTGATTGATATGAGCCAACCACGAAGTTGTACGAAATTCTAATTGCTTTTCGATCCAAGGAGAAGTCAAAGTGACGTTAACGGTTGATGAGGGTGTTGTTGGATGGTATGTGCAGAATCTAATTCAGCATATAACAGATCTTCATTGAGTCTCGTGTCTTCGTTTTACAGATGAGATATCAAGAAAATTCTTGAAACAGACTTATCACAAATGATCACACAATAAACAGAGACAGCTTTAAATCACGAAGACATTTAATACAGAACTTATGAACGACTGCAGCTATTCGCTTCTACTATTGCAAACAAATGTACAGATTGCCAATGTTTCCACTCTGCACAATACTAGATATGATGAATTGTAAATTACCAGTGGACTGTACAGACACACATATTTTGTTAACGAGAATGCGAAACTTCCTCAGACGGTAATTATATAGTACACAATATATCACATGAATATTCATACCACTGGAACTCACCTGAAATGTGTACTGAATAGTCACTAACTAACTCAACACTGACAGAATATTTTGTAGGACTATTTATACCACTAACACACGACACCATTCCGTTCATTGGTCACTTCTAGGGACCAATCAGAATTCGACTGAATCTGTTTGTCTTTGCTTGTGTGACAATCATCAATTCAGTTATAATTTGATTTAACTTGATTCCAGAAAAGGCCAATACAAAATACAGTGACGATATCAAGAAACAGAATCGAAACTGTAGATCATTGCTCAGATTACTGTTTCTATCTGGGCAGATATATGATGTGCGTTAGAAAATGTATATCACACGGGAAAATTGATTATATCACATCAACAAACTGTTACAAGAAGTACGTACGTGGATGTAAACCAGCTTGGTAATAGACGATGTGCTTGATGCTCGTTGTACGAAAGTTGATGCATTTCATAATCCGGGTCTTCCTGTGGATGACTGCATTTGGAACAGCAACACACACTAACACATCAGACAGACGGGACATGAAACTCAATACATCTCAATAACTTCACATTCATCACCACACCTCGTTGTGGAATACTCACTGGAAGGCACCAACACGTGAAAAGAGGCTAAACATTTCGGTCCGCTTAGTTGGTGAGGCAACAAGAGGCATTGAAGCCTAACAGGCAGTCGAAAACCTAGATGACCAACTCGCTGTACAGTATTCTCAAATGCTATTCAACTGTTTTCTGATTGATATCACTCCATGAACCAACTTCAAGTACAAATCAATCCCTTAAACTCAACTTGTGCAAAGAACATCAAAATTGATTGAGAAACGAATGACATTTATAGGACAATCATTTTCCCATTGTATGAATTGTGAGTGACTGAATTTTGAAGCGCACTAATTAGACTCTCTATTATTTTTTTCTCGCGGCACTGATTCTGGACGCAAGCACTGACGTAAATTCTTGTCTAGGATTTTAGCTTGCAGCCACTACTCACCACAATATATTCAGCACTACTGAGGTGAATTCACTCACTACACAAGCGACAAGATCGTACAGCGGAGACAACGAATTCCTGAAAATTCGTGTGTAATTATTTCAGCAGTTAGGATCGATTCGGTCGATTCGAATGAAGAGACTCACTTCGAGTGACATTTTCTTATTCTTATTATGACAGTCAGACTACTCAACAAAAATAATTCCGATTGTCTACGTGAAAAAACATGATCAAGTTATTCGTTTGTGAGTGAATGGCTTCATTGGCTGTGGCTTCACCATATATCAGTTTGCTTTCATCAATTCTTCCCTCTACGTACTCGAGGAATGTTTCGGTATTGATGTTATTTGTCATGACTGAGTATAATTCGAATATGTGTGAGAATATCATTGAATCTCGACCGATTTATCTGATGCACTATGCACGGACACTAACACTCATACTGACACTCACACTGACGCTTACGTAGTGTTCACACACATGAAGAACTGACACAAATCTCCAATCTCGTGTTGTGAAAGCATCTGCAGTGAACTCATGGTGAGGCCAGACTGCAGGTCCACCAGGAGTCGAACTCCATTCTTTTTACATAAGCCATAGATATCTCAGTGTGATGCTCAATAGAAAGAAAACAGCCACCACAGGTGTCCGAAACTCGCGCAAACCTGATGCAAAGAAAGCTGAACAAGCCATGGTATTAGACAGAGAACGCAAATACAGTTAACCAAGTAGCCAGCTGAATAGGAACCCAGAAAATACAATCAAAATCTAGCCTTCTAGTCGAATTCCAATTTCTACTCACCAGTCAAACGAACAACACAATATATTGATTGATAACACAAAAGGTGAGAGACTGAGAGTGGTTATGCGCCACCAGTCGAATGGTGAATGAACGACTTTACACTCACAGACAGCCTTTCAAAGCGAGAAATAACTAATTATTTCAATGAGTCTATTGACATTCACCTGTGTTAGTTCTTGATTTCGTTGAGTGACTCCATTGTCAATGGCACCTCACAAATGTACAAAATGCATGTGAGTAGATTTTCACTACACAAAATTCCATTCCTTCAACATTTCGTACTTTTCTGGTGAAATTGTCAGTGTGATTGCTCTGTTGCATGAGAGGTATCTGCTGACACGCACCTGCAGGATTACTAGTAAACAATTTCACACAGTTCATTTAATCGTAGGCATATCGGCTCAAAAATCAAACTAAAATCGAACGATTTGGGAAGGAAAGAAAGACACACTTTTGTTCCTCAGATTCGAATTGGTCACCTCCAATTCCACACACACACATTACAGAAAATGAGTAACCTCATAATTATCAAGCGATTTTGATTTATTTTTGACGAGTTAGTTTTCATTAATTTATGAGTATTCTCAGTTTGATCGCGGGATGATATCAATAGAGAAAGACATGGAAAATGATGGACAGTATTGGTCACCTGTTTTCAATATCTGTGAACGTTTAAAATCAGAATTTATCTATAGTAAAAATAAAGAGTGCAGTGTCAACTTAGTTTTCATCAACTCCAACTAGATTATGTCAAGTCATATGAACTGCGAATGGTATTTGTTATTTGTCATTATCATCATTTATACCATGTTGATATCATGAGTTCCAAGTGAGGCATCACGTATTCAACTTTTTCCACCTTGTTCAGTCCTCATTAGCTGGCGCCACGAATGCTCATAGTTTCTCATCTCTTCCACCTACGATCTCCACTATGTTATCATTGGGCGCTGGCGATATAACTCATCGGATGCCTTGTGATTGGGCCGCTTTTCATTTTTATTACCTCCACTTTATTTGTTGAATTGTACGTTCCCCGATTCTCTTATTTTCAACTGAGTGTTAATGGCAACTCTGTATTCACTATGTAGACACAGAAAACAGCTTCTGGTGGATGTGTGAAGCAGGCTGATGGAACTGCGTTTCTTGATGCGATACTCAGTCTTCGATATGATATAGCAGAACAAACAAAAGTCAAAGTTGTGAGTTTATTACATACCAACTTGCACAAGCCAAACTTTACACGGAAGCTGTGTCATAAATTGATCATTATACAGCCGCTTAAATATCTAACACGTGGAGACGTTTTCAGACAGACACCTGAAATCTGATAGGCGTATCGAGAAGCCTTCAATCACTACTGAACAGTGTCATGAAGTTATCAGGCTCATGACATGACTTCCGTATGCATAACCTGCGTGGTACGCTAAATATATCAGTGTAAGCTGCAAGAATTCATATAGAGGTGGGTGTGAGTGCACTCGTATAATGGATGATTTACTGGAGAAGCCTGCATAATCTATTCACAGACATCTTCACTACAAGTTTACATATAAAATATGAACGTATATAAAAGCCTCAACAATTATGATGTAATTGATTCTCTTCACAACCGGTGGAGTAATAATACTTTAATTTTGATTAGCTCTGACAAACTTCACTCGAATTCTAAATGTATAGACAATCAGAGAATACGTATATACATTCACACTTGATAAATCTAGTAAAAGGGTTAATGAATGCGTCTGATATGCTCTGACTGATCCGACCACCAGAATTCAAACACGTCTCTGCCATTTCCGTGGTGCTCGAAATCCCCTGGTTCTTATCGATATCGTCGGCCTGTAATTCTTTCTCCTCTTCAATATTACTGCTTCTTTCCACTAGCAATGATCGTTAAAGGCTGAAATCGGTAGTAACCATCATTCGTGAAATCAACTTGAGAAAGCATCGTGTGAAATCAGGTTACGTTCATGCAGAAGACTTCATGTCAAATTGAACGTGACCGAAAATAACACGTCGCCTAAGTGTTCGTATCATCATAACAATCAAGAGATTAATCAACTAGCACTTTGATCACTGTCCACTTTGACAGTGGCTGATTTCTGCTTCACACTCAACCGATTGACTCATGTGATGACCTTCTAAGTTGAAAGGTAACAGTGGACGTGATTTTCCGGTAGAGATGAATCAATTCACCTTTGAGAACACGAAAAGAGAAATATTGTGCGTTAGTCGACTGATTGTGTAAAAGTGCGTGATTTGATGATGATGATATGATGATGATGAATGTGATTGTTGAAATGTATTCAGGTCAATGTGTGCATGTACCAGTTAGCCATGTGAACATCTCCTTGGATGGAAAACCATTTAGAATTTCGTACGACTTGTTGTCTGTTTCATCTCAATTTGTCAGTTATAGACGGCGTCATGTAGACACGCTTGCTTTTGTGATGTCTACTTATGATATCTGACAAATGATATACGTGATTGGGAAATCTCCATCAAACAAAGAATAAGGAAATTTCATCTCGTCGATTTGTGTCAGAATGACTTGAAAATTGCAGTTCTGTTCAGCCTATGTTTTCGGCATACGAGATTGAATTTGCATGCTTCTTTACGGAAAGGAACTAAGACGGAAATATATTCGACAAATTATTTTTCCTATTCCGATTATTCTATGAATAATTGATATGTTATTTTCATCCATGCCATCGCTACTTTGCTCCGCAAATTCTACATCTCGAGTGGTGCGTTGGTAATAAGACGTTATGGAGGAAATGATGTGAGTTTGGAGATGAGTAATAATGGGTGATTTGGTAGCCAAACTAAATAGTGTCGCTTAGCATGGTTATAGTTGTGATGTGGTGTTGCAGGCGTATATTCGACTTGCAACTCAAGGCAAAATAATAAGTCGCTCTCTTCTGTTCATTTCAAATTACATCAAATAACAAGTCATCGTGGTTTGCCTTTCCTACATATTTTAGTGAAATGGTGTCTCAGAGTTCAAAACTACACCTCATCCTGATCATCGTTCTGTGTATCCTCAATATGATGAGTATTTCATCTGATGACTTCACGCTCCCAATGAAATTTGGTCCAAATGGTAATTTTTATTTTTTTATATATGTAAATGACTCAGTTGAGTTTTATTTCGCTGTGCCTTACTATGTCAACAAGTGGGCCCGTAAAAATCATGAAGCTTCTCACTGGTGACTGATTGACATCCCGAGTGCCTGTGGGATGGAAAAAATTATGTTTAACCTCGGCTAATTTTACTCAACATGCCGATGATCTGAAGGCGAACGTCCCAGTATCTCATCACGCATTCTCAAATCTAAAAATCAGACTGAGTCTTATCACGTAGAACATCATAGGCGGTTAGTTGCGTTGTCCTAGTTTTGCATTCGACTTAGCTGATTGACGTTACTGTCAATAGGCACTTGAAAAATGATAAGCAATTGGCTGAACGTATCTCGTCTGACACCAGAAATCCTCTCTACTACTAGCAATTTTCTTTTTCATATGTGATAGTGAATTAGCGGAGGAAATTCCATGAGACATCGTGCTGGTGTGGGCAGGAAAATGTAAAACCGCAACCATACGATATTAATCATGGTTTCTGTGTGAAGAGATAAATGCCTGAAATGATCCTGTGAAACGTCTGAATCAGCAAATGAATTGAAAAGTCGCATTCAGCTGGATTAGCGAAGGCCCACAGACTCTCATCTCCTCCACTCGTACACGCACACACACACACACACAATATCCTCCATGTGAATCACAGACAATCAAGTAATCATTTTCAAGTTTGACTGCTCTTGACTGATGGCCTGATGTGTCGTCTCACTCAGCAGTGTCCATTAAATGTGCTTTAGGCAAATTCACTCCCCCGGAGATACTTGTCGAGCAACAGGATTTCGGTGGTTAACTTCCAGAATTCTTCTTGACTGAAAATGACAGTGTCATCGATTGAACAGCTTCTGTGCAGGATAAACACCACTGCTTAAGACAATGCAACTAGCATCACCACTACACAACTGCATTAGATTCGAGAAATGGACCACAGTCTACTACACAATCCGTAATCGATCTCTGTAGATAAGAAATCTGATTCTGATGAGTATTCATGTCTTCATTTCCACCTTTTCTCCCACTGTTGATCAATATTTCAAATTATTCTCTTACGGTCTAAGAAACCAAAGATTCATCGACACAATCACATAGCTTACTAGTGATGTAAGAACACAAATGACCACTACTCATGTGGATCGAACACATCACCACCCCATTTCAGCTTTCACCATTACCAATTAGATAATACTGAGTTACATATTCACATAAGAAATAATAATAACCCCTGACCTTCTCGTACTACTTCAACTCCTCCATTCCAACTCCAACCCTCACAACCACTCTTTTCAATCAACTTATCAGCTTTAGAAATATAATTTTTAATATCCACTAAAGATTACGTAATGCGTATGAAATAACCTGCTGCTAGTATATGTGTACTTTCATCTCAGAATGTATGAATATTATTCATTATTTGCCATGTGGACAGTTATTTCACATGCATACAGAACAAAATTATGCTAACACCCACAACATGGATGTACATATTTACACTGTTGATAGTGTGTTGACATGACGTGGACGAAAATATTTATGGCAAATTAGCAGAGTAATTCGTTGTTACACGATGACGTAATCACAGAATATAGTGACTCAACACAAGTAGTAATAGTAGCAGTTGTTGTGGTAGTCAATGGGTGAGAGAGAATTGAGGCCACAGATATTGCCTTGGAATACTTCATACTGTGGCCGAATAAATTCCTTTTATATGCATTCATCAGGTTCCTTCACTTGACTGGATCAAGCTTCAGTAGCGTGAACAAGACGAAAGCATACTGCCTTCGTTAGTTTATTCAACACGTACTAGATTAACCATATTGTCACCGTGATAAAATCACATGAACGAGGTGGCATTGCAACTGACACAAGGCTCTTCCAAACTGGTAGCTTAATCCTATACTTCATACCTCTCAACCGATGCATACACACATCAAACTTCTACATCGGTCACATTCAATATGCAATCGTAAAACACACAAGAAGGCACTTTTCAAAACAATAGTCTCATTCCCAATAGATCCACTACCCCATTAAGAAGAAGATACTTCGAATTACAACAGCCAGTTCCCATCCACCTCAATGGACGCCAGAGTATATTTTTACTAAATTCAAATTAAACTGAAAACAAGTCACTCAAGGGAGATAATTTTCTCAACAATGAGCTTTGTCGTGCGGTATATTCGTATATGAATTGGTTTCGAAGAAACTGTCTCATGTGAGTGAATTGAATCATGCGTGTGATGAATACATTAGGTGATATCAGTAGTATTAGGAAATGCAATTCAAATTCAAGTGGTTCTGATGTCATGATCATCGTTCAGTGTGAAGTGGCCAAACAATTCTCGTCACAGATTGAACAATTCATAGGATGCATGGAATGGAGAGTGGGTGTGACAACTCGGGATTAGTAGGCGAACCGAATGAAAATGAAAATGTTCAGCGACACTTTGTGAGTTTGATAAGGTAGAATTGTACACTGTCAGGTTACAACAATCGCTTACGTATCACTTAATCTCCGCTTCTACAATGTTTTCAGTCTTGCATGTGTTCGGTCAATTTCTCTTACACGCTGAAAACACAAATGCTTCCATATTTGTTCCCACTTGTGTTATGTGCGACAGAGATGATGGTGAGCGTAGGACATATACGTTGATATGTGAATAGCAAAATCAATGCCTATTTAGTTCTCCCCTTCTTTTCGGAATAAGGGTGACATATTGCGATGAATTTATCACTGCTTTCATTATGATACACTATATTGTTACTGTGAATGCGCAATTCTACGAAACGCTCTGCTTAATCACTCTTCTTCAGGTTCACTCATGTAGTGTCGTGTTCACACACCAGCGGGAAATTCGACGAAACAACTGGTCCCGTTTCTGTATGTTACATTTTATTTTCATCCACAAGTCAAGAAAGTTCAGCTGAATTTCGATTTCATGCTCCATTGTCAACTTGATGTTGACGTTTGCGTGAATGTCAACATATCCACTTGCTGAATGTCACCGCATTCAAAGAATACAGTATCTCTGACGATTATCTATTGCCTCTAATCTCCTCCATGTCACCGTCAAATCCCTGCGCAACTCGTCATTTCTCATTCGAATTCCGTCAGTGATAGATGAATGAAAGCCTTGCCTTACTCCTGAATTGAGCATCATGAATCACTTGACACTTATCATCGGGATTCAGTTGTTGAATGATTTCGAGGCCTTTTGCTGAAGTTGTTTGTGTTGGTCACCTAGGTAGTTTGGTTAGGCAAACTTTCTCCCAATCATTAGGTCACCCTTCCGCCCATCAAAAGTTTCCACTTGTAGAGTGAGAACTTTGACTTCACTCTCTACATCAGTGCCTCAGAATGAATTCTGTCTCGCACAACAGCATTCCTGGTGGCTCATAAAGCATTCGGCTACTGGAACATAATCAAATGACTCGTAAACTCCGACTTCTGGCAGTTGTTGATGCATATGGCGCAACCACCAGCCAGTGTCATAGGCCAGTATGTGCACTCAGTCCCGACCTTGTGGAAATCACTGTTCAAAACAGGACGAGGTTGCATAGATTTCCAGTGAGAAGTCCTGACCAGTGGGGTCCACCAGGTCAGGAGTAAGTACAAATAATTACCGATGGTATTGGCTGGGGCAAGTGGAGCTCAGGCCACGAGTTGGTAATGGCTGAATGGTCTTCGATCTATCCTTGCAATCGGAAGGTCTAGGATGAGGACTTCAGTGGGTTCATACTTCTGATGGGTCCCAAACTAGGATGAAACATCTGTCCAGCACCCTATGCTAGTTTTGAATACTTCTCTAAATAATATCATTCTGTGGTCAAGCTTAAAACAAATCAAATGTCTAGAACCTAACTCTAGAGAACTTATATTTTTTTAGTAATAAATACATAAACACAGAACTCAGATTGGAGTCTTATTTTATCTGAAACTACTAATCATAAATATATGAATATTAATCCGTCTTCGATTTGTAATAAATCTTACAATTCAGAGGAGTTAGAATTCCTGAGCCATTGGATTCTATTCTCGTAATTTGAAGCTTTTTGGTCCAATTCTCCAGATAGGGTCATGTACTAGTACTGTCAAGAGTCTCAAAGTGGGACGAAACAGCCTCTATCAATCTTTGATGAAACTTGAAACCAATGAAATCCCTTCAAACTAACACTAACTAAAATACGGTTTCTGATGTGATTTTAATTCTTCTTCACTGATTAATGCCTTGTAACATTTAATGATTTTATGACTGAAAAGCAAGAAAAAGTACTCGAAAGTTGATGAAGAATATCAAGCAAGCACGAAACAGCTATCTAATACTACCTGACGGTTTTCTAGTGATTCTCTAACTGATGTCAGCTTATGACGAAATCCAGTAACCAATCAATGGATTCCGCACAAAAACCATAATCGGATTATTTATATTGACACAGAATGTGCAATAATTGATTATTCAGTGATAGATTGTCTATCACAGAACTTGAAAGTAGTTTCTAAAGTCAGAGAGAAATTAGATGATATTCAACGACTCAAGTGTATTATTTTTTGGGCAACGAGATCCAACTCTTGTGCAACGGGTCATATTAATTACTGTATTGAATTTTTGATTTTTCCGTCGATTGATTGGACCGAATTGCTCGGTCTCAGATTGACACGTCGGCTTCTTGTGCGGATGCTTCGACGATATCTAGGCATTTAATTAGTATTTAATTGGTGGATGGTAGATTCCACTGCTGATCACTAATCAAAAATAAAAAAATCATTTAAATTAGTATGATCCGTTGCAGAAGAAGTGACTCTTGTGGCCTAAGTGGTCTAGTGGATAATGCTTTGGCGTTTGAAACTATGGGAACTGGGTTTGAATCTCAGTGGAAACATCATCACTCACTGATAAGTGCAGGCACATGCAGTTGACGAGTCCCGTACATGAAGAAATGCGCATCCTGGATTCGACTGCTAGTCACCATCCACCAATTAATAACTGATTCAATCCCCAGACATACTCGAAGCATGTGCACAAGAAGTTGACATGTCCACCTGAGAACAAGAATATCGGTCCAATCAATCGACCGGAAAAAAAAATCAATTCAATTTCAATATGTTATTTTAAATTCACCTCGGTCTATTTACTCACACCTTAATTCTTTGTGATATTTATGCCATGATTTTCTTAATTCAGGTTTAATAATACTTTGATAAAGCTATTAGCAGCGTTAAATAGCTAAACGTCAGTAAAAGTGACAATATCGTTTTGTTTTTCATCCATTGGGAAATACAAGAAAACATTTATTATAATGAAAAGATACCCTTGTCAACTGTTAAATACACAGAAATGTGAAAATGACATACTCACTCTGTGCATGTGCTTAAAACTTGTCAACTGTTTGTTTTTGATCGTGTATGATTCACTGAAGAAATTATTCACTATTGTCAGTCGTCATTTTATAATATTTTACTAGTCAATGCTTTGTTCTGACCTTCTGCCCACTTGTCAAGTCGACGTTGTCGACCACCTCGCTTCTTTTCTCGAATAGCTCATTTTCACAATATTCAATTTCGAACCGTCACTTCACTTGAGTCGGTGAGTCGTTGACTATCATCTAATTTCTCTCTGACTTTAGAAACTACTTTCAAGTTCTGTGATAGACAATCTATCACTGAATAATCAATTATTGCACATTCTGTGTCAATATAAATAATCCGATTATGGTTTTTGTGCGGAATCCATTGATTGGTTACTGGATTTCGTCATAAGCTGACATCAGTTAGAGAATCACTAGAAAACCGTCAGGTAGTATTAGATAGCTGTTTCGTGCTTGCTTGATAATCTTCATCAACTCTCGAGTACTTTTTCTTGCTTTTCAGTCATAAAATCATTAACTGTTACAAGGCATTAATCAGTGAAGAAGAATTAAAATCACATCAGAAACCGTATTTTCCAGTGTTAGTTTGAAGGGATTTCATTGGTTTCAAGTTTCATCAAAGATTGATAGAGGCTGTTTCGTCCCACTTTGAGACTCTTGACAGTACTAGTACATGACCCTATCTGGAGAATTGGACCAAAAAGCTTCAAATTACGAGAATAGAATCCAATGGCTCAGGAATTCTAACTCCTCTGAATTGTAAGATTTATTACAAAACGAATATGGATTAATATTCATTTATTTAAAATTAGTAGTTTCAGATCAAAATAAGACTCAAATCTGAGTTCTGTGTTTACGTATTTATTACTAAAAAAATATAAGTTCTCTAGAGTTAGGTTCTAGACATTTGATTTGTTTTAAGCTTGACCACAGAATGATATTATTTAGAGAAGTATTCAAAACTAGCATAGGGTGCTGGACAGATGTTTCATCCTAGTTTGGGACCCATCAGAAGTATGAACCCACTGAAGTCCTCATCCTACACCTTCCGATTGCAAGGATAGATCGAAGACCATTCAGCCATTACCAACTCGTGGCCTGAGCTCCACTTGCCCCAGCCAATACCATCGGTAATTATTTGTACTTACTCCTGACCTGGTGGACCCCACTGGTCAGGACTTCTCACTGGAAATCTATGCAACCTCGTCCTGTTTTGAACAGTGATTTCCACAAGGTCGGGACTGAGTGCACATACTGGCCTATGACACTGGCTGGTGGTTGCGCCATATGCATCAACAACTGCCAGAAGTCGGAGTTTACGAGTCATTTGATTATGTTCCAGTAGCCGAATGGTTTATGAGCCACCAGGAATGCTGTTGTGCGAGACAGAATTCATTCTGAGGCACTGATGTAGAGAGTGAAGTCAAAGTTCTCACTCTACAAGTGGAAACTTTTGATGGGCGGAAGGGTGACCTAATGATTGGGAGGAAGTTTGCCTAACCAAACTACCTAGGTGACCAACACAAACGACTTCAGCAAAAGGCCTCGAAATCATTCAACAACTGAATCCCGATGATAAGTGTCAAGTGATTCATGATGCTCAATTCAGGAGTAAGGCAAGGCTTTCATTCATCTATCACTGACGGAATTCGAATGAGAAATGACGAGTTGCGCAGGGATTTCACGGCGATATGGAGGAGATTGGAGGCAATAGATAATCGTCAGAGATACTGTTGTAACAACAGAAGACAAGGGCCAGGCAACAGATCGTTTTATTATGAAAATCAACACGTATTTATACATCTTTCAACTACATTATTATAGACAAGCGCAGTCATCTGATTGGTTGTTTAGGTAGATAAACGCAGGCTTCTGATTGGTTGTTTCGGGATTCCTTGACAAATAGAGTTCTCTCTGCGAATCATATTCTGCCACGTTAACTTTGCTGTGATTGGTTGTTGACTCAGGCTTGTTCATATCTTCTCACGGCCCATATTAGTGACCTAGACCTTAACGTAGATTAGTGCCAACCAATCGGCTAGCAGCCTGCTCTCACCACACTCGTCCCCCGTCAAATACGTGCGACTGAAGTCGGCTTGATCTACTTGGTGCAGGCGTCATCGTTGGCTTGTCTCGCTGTATCCATTTCTGGAGCTCGCTGACGTTCACGCGCCTCTCATTGTTCGCCATTGCGACTGTGTCTGCGTAACCCCATCTCGAAGTGACCATATATGGTCCTTCCCACTTTGGAAACTGTTTGCCTGACCCTGTCGAACATTCGTCCATACTTCGGCCCACACCTTCATATGCTGCTTTCGCCCGACCTCCCAGCAGCGTCTCAAGTAGCAGCTCCATCGCTGACAGATCTTGAACGCCACTCAACTGCGCAGAAGCCTTGAAGTCCTGCCCGAAGATCCATATGTCTCCATCAAAAACTGCAGGGTATAGGCTTTTCATTTGTCGGTAGGCAGCGACACCAAATGTAACAACAGAAGACAAGGGCCAGGCAACAGATCGTTTTATTATGAAAATCAACACGTATTTATACATCTTTCAACTACATTATTATAGACAAGCGCAGTCATCTGATTGGTTGTTTAGGTAGATAAACGCAGGCTTCTGATTGGTTGTTTCGGGATTCCTTGACAAATAGAGTTCTCTCTGCGAATCATATTCTGCCACGTTAACTTTGCTGTGATTGGTTGTTGACTCAGGCTTGTTCATATCTTCTCACGGCCCATATTAGTGACCTAGACCTTAACGTAGATTAGTGCCAACCAATCGGCTAGCAGCCTGCTCTCACCACACTGTATTCTTTGAATGCGGTGACATTCAGCAAGTGGATATGTTGACATTCACGCAAACGTCAACATCAAGTTGACAATGGAGCATGAAATCGAAATTCAGCTGAACTTTCTTGACTTGTGGATGAAAATAAAATGTAACATACAGAAACGTGACCAGTTGTTTCGTTGAATTTCCCGCTGGTGTGTGAACACGACACTACATGAGTGAACCTGAAGAAGAGTGATTAAGCAGAGCGTTTCGTAGAATTGCTCATTCACAGTAACAAAAGCGTTTATAATGATAATATATATAATGAATTTCTTTATTCCCGAATGACTACTTGTAATGCAGAATTGAATTTTCATCATTGGTCATTATTTTGCTTCTCATTTTCTCAAATTATAAAAATAATTTATCACACATAAGATTATACATTTACAATAAAGGTGGTCTCTATTACCTGCGGCATATAATATGGAATTTACATTAATAATTATAACTGTCAAGCTAATAGTTATAATAAAATTGACAATTCCCGTAGGCATATTTTACACAATATTGTCGATGCGGTATAGAAATCCTACCATGTTTAAAAATATTGAATACAATTTTCTCTTTACATGATATGGTGAGGGGAAGAACAAAGATTACAACAGTCATAGATATAAGTTGGTGTTTGCAATTCTGAGAGTAAAACGCAGAGAAGTAACAGGACCATAAATATAATAGGAATAATAAAAGTAAAACTTGAAGGCATATAAGGATTGATGGAGGAAACTGCTTATTTACTAGATGAAAAAAGTTTAGTTAATTCTTGCCTGACACTATTTTCATCACATAAAATACGTGCCAAGTATGGTATCATAGAATTCTTATACTTAGACGTGCGAGCATACACTTTTCTGAAGTTACTCCTTGTTCTACCAGGGGAGGAGATGCAAGGTGAGAGCTGAAGGTAAAGCGGATGCGCCAAGTCAGACAAAATCCCTCTAGCAAATTTATTGCACGAAGTCAAGTGCCTATCGACAACGACGTTAACTATGTGGTCTACTGGGACACCACTCACCCTACTGACAATCTTCAGCATTCTACGAATTGTGACATAGTCTTTTTCAAGCAAACCAGGAAAGAATAAGCGTGAACAATAAAGAAGAATAGGTAGGATGCAAGAGTTTACGAACTGTAAGATGAGGGGTTGAGTTATACCCGAGTGTCTTAACTTATTAATGTTAAATGTCAGGCGGAATATTTTACTGGAGATTGCTAAGACATGGGAAGACCAGGAGAGATCAGAAGAGAGAATGAGTCCAAGATACTTAATTTCTGATTTGATTCCTATATCATTGTCGTCAATTTTACAGCTGTCATGAGAATCGATGACTTCTTTTAACTGTCGTTTACATCTTAAGCTGAAATCAACAATATGACACTTAGAAGGATTCAGTTTAAGACCGTTAGACTCAGACCATTTGCTGACTGCCGATACGAAGCTATTTATTTTGGTACAATCTAGCCGGGAGTTAACAGCCATTGAAACCGTTAAATCATCAGCGTACTTCACAAAGTTTATTTCATCAGAGTGAGGCAAGTCATGTAAGAAGAAAGAAAAAAGAATAGGAGAAAGGACAGCGCCTTGAGGGACACCAGCTTGAGTAGGCAATGAAGTGGAAGACTTCCCTTTATATACAGTGTACTGCTTTCTTTCTGAGAAATAGGAATGTAACCAGTTAACAGCCCAACATTCTGTTTGACTAGCTGCAAGTTTAGTTAATAAGATGTCCCTAGGGACCGAGTCGAAAGCAGATGTATAGTCTAGGAAGGCACAACGAACAAATTTAGCCCCCTTGTCTAGACTGGAAGCAATGTTATGATATAAGACGGCAGCTGCATCTAAAGTGCTTCTACTGTGCTTATAGGCAAATTGCTTAGGGTCATTAAAGGATTTAAGCGAAGGTTCAAGACTAAGTAAAAGTAATTTCTCCATAGTTTTCAAAAAAGGAGAGGTAATAGCAATGGGTCTAAATTTGACACATGCTCCAGTAGAAGATTTAGGTATGAGTGCAACTTTAATGTCCTTCCAAACGGCAGGCACAATATTATCGGAAAAAGATTTGTTAAATAGATCAGTGAGAGAGTGACACAGAATATCAGAACATTTTTTAAAAATAATACTAGGTACATAATCGGGACCTAAGCTCTGGGAAGGGTTTAGAGACTTGAGGCACTTTCGAACATCATTTGTGTTAAAACCTGGAAAGGGGCTACTATTAAC
The DNA here is from genome assembly GCA_944472135.2 of Trichobilharzia regenti. Classification (NCBI taxonomy): domain Eukaryota; kingdom Metazoa; phylum Platyhelminthes; class Trematoda; order Strigeidida; family Schistosomatidae; genus Trichobilharzia; species Trichobilharzia regenti. The sequence goes on along the minus strand of OX235264.1, from coordinate 108,718,206 downwards.
ACAAGTGATGCTGGGAAGCATGGCATTTAAGGGAGAGTAAATAAAAGATTTGTTAAGAGCACATACATCAAAAGAATATGGAATATTGTTTATCTGCTTACCACCAGTGATTTCCTTAAATAGTTTCCACATATTAGAAGGATTTTTGCAGGACATGAATTTATGGTTATATATTACATTCAACCTCTGCATTTCAGACTTAATTAAGAAGTTAGTTCTTTTTACACCACTTTTATCTTTCATCTTATACAGTTTTTCCTTCTCTCTACGAAGCTTTTTAAGTTGAGGCGAGGAGAAACGGTCAAATTTGACAAATATTGTTTCTTTTGGACAGTAGATTTCAAAACAGAATTTCAGATAGGATGTAATATTAGAGATATTGTCATCAAGTGAATCATCATTAAACAGATCCCATCTTGTGTCACTGAGCATGATTCTAAGATGATGTACGTTCTCATTTGAGTAATATCTGTGAACAACTTTCTTAGACAAGTTTGAGAAGGATTTCCTGTGTAACGTTGCGTAAATTTTGGGTAAGACTCGTACAAAACAATGATCAGAATTGAACAGTGGGGCTCTTTTACGAGCTTCGTATATTCCAGAATCATTTATAAATACTAAATCAAGTGAAGTATTTTGTCGAGTTGGGAAATTAACAACATTTTCATGGCCCAGCAATATTATAAAATTGTAGTCACAGGAGTTGAAGCCCCAGTAACTATAGATAAGGAGTTACCAAACGAAGCAGCAGCAAAAATAGTGAATCCATCAGCGAAGATAGATAATTTTGAGGGACTGCAACAAGGTGTGATATAAATATTCGTGACAAAAATGAAGCTATACTTAGAAAAGTGTTTAGGTCGACATTTGACAATTATACAATCAATATTGTCATTTGCGAATTTGAAGCAGACGTTGTTGGCAGTAGACCACTGAGAATTAATAAAAGTGGCAAAACCACCACCTCTCTTCTTCCTTGAGCTGTATCGGTCTTGTCTGTAATTTGTGAAACCACATAAGAAGACTAAATTATCGTCATATGAGTCGTGGAGCCAAGTTTCTTGTAATGCTTTTACACCAGTATAAAAATATATATTTGAGTAGAATAGAGAATGCAAGTAGATAATCTTGGTCGAGAATGACCTGAAATTTGTGCTCATCATGCAAGCAGTGATAAATTCATCGCAATATGTCACCCTTATTCCGAAAAGAAGGGGAGAACTAAATAGGCATTGATTTTGCTATTCACATATCAACGTATATGTCCTACGCTCACCATCATCTCTGTCGCACATAACACAAGTGAGAACAAATATGGAAGCATTTGTGTTTTCAGCGTGTAAGAGAAATTGACCGAACACATGCGAGACTGAAAACATTGTAGAAGCGCAGATTATGTGATACGTAAGCGATTGTTGTAACCTGACAGTGTACAATTCTACCTCATCAAACTCACAAAGTGTCGCTGAACATTTTCATTTTCATTCGGTTCGCCTACTAATCCCGAATTGTCACACCCACTCTCCATTCCATGCATCCTATGAATTGTTCAATCTGTGACAAGAATTGTTTGGCCACTTCACACTGAACGAAGATCATGACATCAGAACCACTTGAATTTGAATTGCATTTCCTAATACTATTGATATCACCTAATGTATTCATCGCACGCATGATTCAATTCACTCACATGAGACAGTTTCTTCGAAACCAATTCATATACTGATTATGCTTATTAATATTATATGTAACTTATCGAATTGATGATGCCTGTAAACTGGCGTCCCTCATGTAAAAAATGAGAATATATATTATTATTATTATTATTATTATTATTATACGAATATACCGCACGACAAAGCTCATTGTTGAGAAAATTATCTCCCTTGAGTGACTTGTTTTCAGTTTAATTGGAATTTAGTAAAAATATACTATGGCGTCCATTGAGGTGGATGGGAACTGGCTGTTGTAATTCGAAGTATCTTCTTCTTAATGGGGTAGTGGATCTATCGAATTGATGATGCCTGTAAACTGGCGTCCCTCATGTAAAAAATGAGAATATATATTATTATTATTATTATTATTATTATACGAATATACCGCACGACAAAGCTCATTGTTGAGAAAATTATCTACCTTGAGTGACTTGTTTTCAGTTTAATTGGAATTTAGTAAAAATATACTATGGCGTCCATTGAGGTGGATGGGAACTGGCTGTTGTAATTCGAAGTATCTTCTTCTTAATAGGGTAGTGGATCTATTGGGAATGAGACTATTGTTTTGAAAAGTGCCTTCTTGTGTGTTTCACGATTGCATATTGAATGTGACCGATGTAGAAGTTTGATGTGTGTATGCATCGGTTGAGAGGTATGACGTATAGGATTAAGCTACCAGTTTGGAAGAGCCTTGTGTCAATTGCAACGCCACCTCGTTTATGTGATTTTATCACGGTGACAATATGGTTAATCTAGTACGTGTTGAATAAACTAACGAAGGCAGTATGCTTTCGTCTTGTTCACGCTACTGAAGATTGATCCAGTCAAGTGAAGGAACCTGATGAATGCATGTAAAACGAGGTTATTCGGCCACAGTATGAAGTATTCCAGGGCAATATCTGTGGCCTCATTTCTGTCTCACCCATTGACTACCACAACAACTACTACTATTACTACTTGTGTTGAGTCGCTATATTCTGTGATTACGTCATCCTGTAATAACGAATTACTCTGCTAATTTGTCATCAATATTTTCTTCCACGTCATGTAAACACACTATCAACCGTGTAAATATGTACATCCATATTGTGGGTGTCAGCATAATTTTGTTCTGTATGCATGTGAAGTAACTGTCCTCATGGCAAATACTAAATAATATTTAAACATGCTGAGATGAAAGTACACATATACTCGCAGCAGGTTATTTCATACGCATTACGTAATCTTTAGTGGATATTAAAAATTATATTTCCAAAGCTGATAAGTTGATTGAAAAGAGTGGTTGTGAGGGGTGGAGTTGGAATGGAGGAGTTGAAGTAGTACGAGAAGGTCAGGGGTTATTATTATTTCTTATGTGTATATGTAACTCAGTATTATCTAATTAGCAATGGTGAAAGCTGAAATGGGGTGGTGATGTGTTCGATCCACATGAGTAGTGGTCATTTGTGTTCTTACATCACTAGTAAGCTATGTGATTGTGTCGATGAATCTTTGGTTTTTAGACCTTAATTGAATTCTTTGAAAATTTTCTCAGAATACAGTTCCATATAACATAATTTTATTTGACATAATCAACACTTATGCAGGATATGTTACCAGGTGATATGTGAAACAAAATCTATTGGTTCTAACCATATCATAATATGTCTGCTTGACTGTTTGACTTTAAACAAAGTATTCTAAATCCGTCTCTCCTTGGAAACGCATTCACTCAGTGAGATAGAGAATGCTTTTGCTGGCGAGTCACTTTTGATTTGTATGTACCATTAATTATCAAGTTTCATCATATTGGAATTAAAACATCCATATCAACAGCTGACGGATCCGCAAATTAGATGCAGGAAAACAAAGAATCAGAAACTCAAGAGACGTCGTAACACTTTTACACTCCTGAAGCAGATATTCATACTCATATCAACTGACTAATATTTTCTTAGCAGTGGCGATGTTTGTTTTATAGGCAAATGTAATTACATGGTGGCTACACAATTAGTAAACTCCCCGTTGTTTTTTACCCGTCAACTGGTTACATGCTGAGATATTTATCGGGGTTGTGTTAGGGAGTAAAGAATGATATTAATCTAAAAGTGAAGATTGCGAAACGAAGAAATGGCATATACTGGATTTCAACAACACAAAAATTCAAATGACTGCGTTCTTTCTGAAGGCAGCTCAGAGAATAACTACTTTATTCTTCTGGTGAATCAATGTGTCATTTTCTGATTGAAGGTTTTAGAAGGGACAGATTAATAAATCTCAATTCAGTGAATAACCGATGTTTCTGTGCACATTATGCTATCAAGATCGAATTATCATTAGATCGTGGGAGGTTACTTCTGAACGGTTCCACGTTGAGAAGAGTTAACTATCCAGTAGTTGGTGGTATTCACTAGTTCACCAGTTGATGTTCTTTGGTGACAGCAAAAATGTAATCACCTTGATCAGGCTTCCATGTACGCGTCTGTAGGCCATATCTTTTGTGTGAGTGCTGAAGTAAATATCGATTTGTCCAGGTTGTAATAGGTGAGGCAAGACGTGAATACGTTTACCATTTCATATCGGATAAGTCTACTTTACATGGTACACACGTTGCATTCTTATTGATTGGATGACGTTTCGAGCACAATTTATCGCTCATAATCATATGAATGTATGCACAACTTCCCAGATTACTTGTTATGGTCTTGCATCATCCTGATTTCTGTAACTCAGTTCTTCATAATTTCCAGGATAGTTGTTGGAAAATTTCAACTGAACGAGTTCGCTGTTGACTCAGTTAACATGATTAGGTAATCAATTCTCCACTTAACTACAAATCGTTTTATTAATTTTACCTTATCCCAAACTATTGTTTGATTATATGCAAGTGAATGCATTGCAGAAATTGGGCTTTTTGCTGGTTTATTTGACTTAGCCGGGTCAGTCATTCCAGATCTAGCTGATTCCCTATGTTACAATAATCCACTTGACAATGATCTACAGTTATTCCCAATGTAATTGACTTCACAGTAAATATATGGTATTCGCTCGATTATATTACTTTTCCAATTTGGTGCATCTATTCCCTACCTGAAGGCGTTTATCTCAAAAAGAGAATGAGCTGGTAAGCTTCAATTTTACACATATTGCAGGATTCTTGAGAATCAAACATAAGGCCGCCGATGTTTCTTTATATATGACAGCAGTTTCACGGCTTTTAGTGCCTTATGATTAATACTGTTCTAATTACTAACGTCACTACTCCTAATTTTAGGATGGATTATAATGCACCTCTGAATAAAATCTGTTTGGTAGTTATGCATAGTGCTGAAATTGCACTCTTACACCTCTGAACTACCGACCGAATTTTGAGTGCTTATTTATGGTTGGTCATATTTCTAAGCTGATGACATTTCCCTCGTACTCATCACTATTCATTGGTACCATTAGGTGTTCTTCTGTAAATTTGACTATAGTCTGAGTTGAGGTTTAATTTTGGTAAAACACTTCGATGACATCTAGATGTCGTAGTGACTGCCATCATCTGACGAAATGATCAACTTATAGGTACGCTCAAATGATTATTCAGATTGAAAAGGAAGCGCAAACCTTATTCGATATTTAATTCTTTGGCTACTTGAACACAAAGATCTCTTGTATTAATTATTGATCCACTTGTCAACGTGGTACTTGCATCTTCGTTCACTGTTAATCATTGGTTTGAGCATTGATTAATGTATTCTTCAATTTAATTTGATACACACAAATCAATATAAATGAAGTATATCGTAGCAAATATTAAAATGTTGGTTACTTTGTCTCCATCCTTCTCTATGCCTTAGTATTGTATACATTTATGGATATAAATGATTTGAGACATTTTCAATAAGTCAGACTAGATACGTGTAAGTATTCATATGAGTTGCGATCAAGATTTACCGAATATTTGCAAAAAAAAAATTGAGCGCCGAGTGAGAAGTAGACATTTGTGAAAAGTTAAATTTGTAAGCTCTCAGCGAAACTGGAATGAATAATTTCTACGTTTCGTTCAGCATTCTGTTCCGGACTTCTTCAGGTTTATATATAAAATAGGAACATCTCTTGTTTTTAAAAACTTTGTCCAGTCAGGAGTCATGAAACAGGTATAAAGATGTATAATAAAAAACTGTGTGAACTGTGATCAGAATTTGACCCCAGACTTCCAGCCTTAGTCTACTTTTGTTCAAATGTATGTGCATATGCATTATAATAAAGGTTATGATATTTACCAATGAATGAAAAACAAAACGGTGCTCTTGTTTTCACTAAGGTTTCGTAATTTACGTCTTCCGCTAATAGCTTTATCAAAGTATTAATAAACCGGAATTTACAAAATACACTCAGCATATATATATATATAACAAAGAGTTAAGAGGTGATAAAATAGACTTAGGTCAAGACAAAAATGACACACTGACATTCGAAATAACAATGAAGATCACTACACCAAATATCAAAGGTAATAGTACATCTGTTATGATATCGTCAGTCTGGGGTCATTTTTCGTTGTCTAGTTGGCCAACTAATAAAGATAACAAAACCCGGTGTTGTTGGTTGGATTTGATAAGTGTGTAAAATCATAGAAAAGAGTGTGTCTTTTTTTTTAATGATATTGCTTATCACATTTGTGCTGAATTTGTCACATCCTGAGGGAGGGGGCTGTTGTTATCAGGTCAGATTCTCTTTTAGTCGATCTCTTCTATTCAGGGAATTTGGATTCCACTTGAAATGAAGTGATTCTGATATTAGACGTTCTTTGTGATTTCTGAAGATTTCCTGGATTATTTCAATGATTTTTAAATTAAGGCACTTAGAAGACAAATTTCTCGAGATGATATCATTTCATAGTTTCTTTACAACCGCCTTACAACTAAAATAGTTAACAGTAATTAAATAAGTTCATCACTCAATTATATAAAAAAAAGTAAATACTAATGACCAGTCATTTTTAAATAGGTCATATAGTAAATACATGGTAGGCGAATGTTGAAGTCTATCGTCTCTTTGTTTTTTTTTGGGTTATATAGTCCCCGGCTGTATGGTCTTTCAAATATCCACAAAATTGGGAACCCATTGAGACCCATCGTAGATATGTCGAATTCTCCATACCATAAAATTGAAAAATGGATTACATAGATCCTTACGCTTGTAAGATATTAATTATCAAATCACTCTGTATAAACTTCATTTGATATCATCGACATGCTAGACACCTTGAACATTGAGGAGACTATTGTGTGCTCAATCGACAAAGAATCTTTATTCACCAATGTTTCTCCTCATGAAACTGATTTTTTCAGTTGCGACAATATCACAAGCAATGGGAGAAACATAACTATTCCTGTCAATCAAATCAGAGAAATGTTAATATGTACAGAAAATATCAGATTTACCATCCAAGCAAACGTGTAAAGACAAATTGACGGTGTTGCGATGAGGAGCCCTCTTGGGCCCCTGTTCGCAAATACAGTCATGTTGAAATTGAAGAAAACAAAATTAAATGTATGCTTGGAGAATTTATGCTGTATAAGAGTTGTTTAGGTGATACACTCATTATTGGCAATAATATTAAATACACTGAAAACGTTATTACTCTATTCAATCATATTCATCCGAATATCCGAGTGACTTCCGAACTAGAATCGAATAACAAACTCGGTTTCCTGGATATTACATTGACCAGGAGAGATGATGGAAATATTCAGCGATCTACTTTTCGTAAACAGACATGGAGTGGACTATATCTTCCTTTCACGAGTTATGTTCCTATTCAGTATAAACGTTCCCTAGTGAAATGTTTGTTCTCATGGGCCCGAAAAATATGCACGAGTGACAAAGTGATGGATGAGCTTCAACATGCGCATGAAGTTTTATTAGCTAATGGTTATCCTGTGGACTTCATCACTTGTCACAGTAAGAGTAGACCACATCTAGAAAAGAGAGCTCCTGTACCAAAGAAAGCTATCTTTATTAACTTACTATTCAAAGGTGACCACATTATGCAGTTGACAGCTCAAAGATTTCGGTCAGCCATCAAACGCACATTTTACACCGCATCTCTTTTCTCAAATGCCGAAAATTTTCGATCCCCGTACCTACGATTGTAGGAAGAAATTCTGTGGACTCTACTTCATACGTTATCTACAAGGACACCTGCAGGTATATAGGTGACACCTATATAGGTAGAACCAACAGGATGTTCCAATGTCGTCGAAAAGAAAAAGTTCAAATATTGTTACTCAAACATAAAGAAACTCTTAATACAATTAATCTGCATAGAAATCCATCATCATCTATTGCAAAACAACTAGTGACGTCAGGTCACAAAAACCAATATTAATGACTGTTTCACAATTGTTTCGCATAGCTCTAACTGAATGTTATTAAACGTGGTAGAAGCACTTTGGATTAATCGCATACAGCCTAATCTGTGTATACAAAACAGCACAATAGACTTCAACCTTCACCTAGCACGTACTATTCGACCTATTTAAATATGATAGGTGATTAGTATGTACTTTTATTTTTCATATAACTTATACTTATTGTTAACCGTGTTAAATGTAAAGCAGCTGTGAAGAAACTACGAAATGACGATGTCATCTCGCGAAATTTGCCTTCTATATGCCTTATTCAAATTTGTCGTGACTTCATTTTTTCTTCAATAAATGAATGGGAAGATCGCAATGATTCTCTTGAGAGTGGCAAATAATAACCATATATATATATATATATCCTTTTATATAGTTTGTGAAGTTTGATCTGTACAACGATGCGTTGTTGGCACTACGCCAGAATGCTCGCTGACCACAGAGCATGTTGTCCGGGTTTCGATAATTAGCCGAAAAACTCCTAAAATATCGCTAATCCAGCAGTAGGACTGGCAAAGAGTGAAGGTTGGACATGCGGCTAGCAACCCCATACTCACTGCTGTCAAAAATCCAAAGCCCAACAAGCTTAACGCCCTATATTCCACTGAGAACGTAAAGAAATAAAAAAACGAAGCTATTGCGTCAAATAATGATTACAAGAATTCATAGTGAGACTATCTTGAATAATTTTCGATTGGAATTCTACGAGTCATATGATAGGTAATGGCTAAAAGTTTAAATAAAATGCTGGATAGAAGGAGGAATAACACCAATACCAGCTAATCCTTTACTCCATCATATCAGTTAGTCAGCTAAATTTGTGACCATGTCATTATTTCACCAATTCAAATAAACTAAAAAGTTGTCATATTTCTCAGGAGCAGAGCTAAGAGTACTAGGAATACATTAAAAACTTGAAGTGGCTTGAATGATCAACTATCAACGAACTTCGAACAGTTATTCGATGAAGCATGCAAGTTAGAGTTTCAAGTGTCGATTTTCAGGAATTCGGGCATTTTAGACTCCCTGACTTCGAATCCCTCCATAACTGAGTTCTGCTCTCTTCTGTTTGCAATCACTCTTAAAGTAAAAGCTATGATTGGTTAAGCCACACAGTTAAACTATTGATGAATAAGACAGTTTTCAAGTGTTGGTTTGTAGAGATTTGATTGGTTTCAGGATTTCACCATGAGCTGACATTAGTCAGAGAACCATTGGAAAACCTGGGAGTACTGGACAGCTGTTTCGTCCTAGTTTGGGACTCTTCAGCAGTACGCACCCACCGGGTTTCGAACCCAGGACCTTCCGGTTACAAGGCGAGCTCGTATACCATTAAGCCACTGGGACCCGATCCAATGGTCCTTGAATTCTAACTTCTGCCAATTCACGACATAGCGCGATCGCCAGCCAGGTAGGTAGTTACCCGGGTTCCAGTGGGAAGTCGTGACCAGTAGGGTGCAGCTGGTCGGGTGTGAGGACAAATACTCGCCGAAGACATTGGCTGGCGATCGCGCTATGTCGTGAATTGGCAGAAGTTAGAATTCAAGGACCATTGGATCGGGTCCCAGTGGCTTAATGGTATACGAGCTCGCCTTGTAACCGGAAGGTCCTGGGTTCGAATCCCGGTGGGTGCGTACTGCTGAAGAATCCCAAACTAGGACGAAACAGCTGTCCAGTACTCCCAGGTTTTCCAATGGTTCTCTAACTAATGTCAGCTCATGATGGAATCCTGAAATAAGACAGTCCCTAAATTGTATTTATATTAAATTTGTATTCAATTCTCAAACAGTGAATTGAACAGCGTTGATGAAAATCCACTTACACCTTCTTTGGATTTGCTTGACACAGTAAAAGGCGATTGACAAAGCTAGAATCAATATATTTTCAATTACCTTCTTATCTATTCTCATTTGTTTCCAAATATATACTACTTATTACTGGTAAGTAGTACTAGTCTGTATTTCGTTTCTTCGTTAAACCCAGTTATCGAGTTCCGTAGTTTAAACATTTGAATCTGTTTCACTCTCTGCTGAACATTGTGTATTCGAATCTCGTTATTCTTGATCTGTACATTAAATATTTCCCAACATTCGATGCAACCTTTTCGTTCCGGATTGCTTGAGAGTAATCTACAGCATGTTGGTACCCAATATACTGCTTGATATAAGAGACTGGAAGCTACTCACATCAACTAGTAACGCCTTATTAACAATATGATATTTTCATTTATTGGGACTGATCAACAGGAGGTGTCTACCACACTGAAGGGATAAAAATCCCCTCAAAGATTTGGATGCCTTTCACTCAGTGCTGCAGTCTATGGTGTTACCACTAAGCTCCTTGGGCTTACAACTAACTATTATATGTAAAAATATATATATATTCATCCGCCATTGTGGCATAACTACTATGATCTTTTCAGTTACTAATGTTAATACTAACTGAATTTCATCTGTCAGGTTTGTTTTGTCATGGACACCTGATAAACAGAAATGACTGGGGTCTAAACTCCTACGAAAGATTTCTGCTAAGATACTTCCGGGAATGTATATCAGTTTCACTAAATGAAGAAGCGCAATGGTTTTCAAACCAAGAGATTCAACTTGAAATCCATCTAAAATAAAGGACTTATAGATTTCTGATACATATCTGCTTATCTCGGAAAATTACTTACAGAAGCAGTGAAATATAACAATAATACATTGTGATTTGCTTCTTTCGTTTTTATTTGACTCTTAACCAACTATCAGCTCTGGTGAACACTGAAACGCTTTCTTTTTCATCGAACTAGTCTCCATATTACCGGGAGACAAGAAGATTGTTAGTGCTTAACCGTGCATAGATTGACGGAAGATTTAAGGAATACGATCAAAAGCATTGTTGTGCTTTATTTCAACGTTTATATTTATAGACTTTGGCATTGACCATTGTCAACCTGTGTCATTACCGCCCGAAGAATAAACAGTCGTGTTGTCCAACAGTTTACTGTTGTTTTGTGTCAATTACAGTTTATCGTGTTCTACGTATTAGGCTTAGTCTTCTGAAACCAGAGATTGTTTTGCGATCTGGATATCTGATATCAACCTTACCAAACTTGATATTGTCTTTTACTTGATCAGTAGCTTATCGAACCTGTGAGTACTGATGGCGAAAAAATAGATTCAAAATGACCAAATTATTCACGAATATGATATTGAAACAATTTATTTTAATAAAATGAACCTTGAATTGATTTTAAGGAGAGGGTAAATCAACATATTTTGTCAATAAACACTTGAGCAGCTTACACTTATAATTTCAGGGTCTATAACTCAAACGAAATGCCAGAGGATGATGAATTTCTCTCCTATCCATATATGATAAAACAAAACTTAAAACAACTTAAGCGGCTAGCGATAAGCTAAGATAGATAACTCTTACAAACAAAACTACTGAAGACAAGGTAGGAGTTTATTTGTACAGGAAGGTAGACTGCATACGCATGTTACAGTTTAAAGTTAGATTTTGAGCTATGCGTTTGGAAATGAACTCTTTATAATTCTGTTCGGAAGTTAAGAGGAGAGGAAAGATCCATTAATATTCTAACAGTCACTAAATGCCAATGTATTCCAAACACAGAGAAGTTAAACCATAGTGGCTAAGGTAGGATTTATTCTAAAGTAGCTTTTGGTGTTGTTAAGTTCTATAAGCTGGATGGCTTAACTGCAAAGGCTTCACATCCATCTGAGGTAGAAATCCTCTCTATTTTATCAAAACTCTTAGCAACCGACTACGCTTCCATCTTTTCCAAACAGAACAAAGGATGCTGAATATGTTTTCATTCCTGGCGTTTCTAGTGGTACACAAAGCTTTAAAAAGAGGACGTTTCAGTTATAGTCGTGATGCATTCAGACAATGGAGATGCCATTTACACCCTTCCATTTACCAACGTCTATAAGAAAATTAGAAGTATGTTCCTAAAACTGCAGTTTTTATAAGAATTTCAATTAGTCTTAAGCTCTCAGTAAATGAAATAAAACTGTTAAGTAAAATGAACTCCCTTTCTATCCTACATGGATAATCATTATTGCTTTGATCGAAGCAATCAAGAGAACCAAGTGTACAAACACGATTCTTCCTTTTCAGTTCGATATATGTTTTCCTTATAGCAATTCACCTATTATGGATAAAATTTTATTTTGATAAATCACACAGTTTTGTGCAGTAATATTTACTGATGACAACGTTTTCGAGCACAAACTATTGCCACTCATAATCATATCAAGGCACTACTCACAAAACTTTCTTGCTTCATTTGTATTCATGAGTAAAAATTAATGATTAGACAATTGAACTGAATCAGTATAAGATAAAGTACATTGAGAAATAATGTAAGTGTTATCAATCAAATACAATCAGATGGGAAATAGAATTTTAATATTATTTATTATCCTCCTCTTAATTGACTGACTGGTGGTAATAATATCTTCCACGAATATTTCTGGTATTTGCATTGAGTCATTTCTATTGCATGTATTGTGTTGGGTGTAGACTCGATGAACCAGTCAGGATTCAGTAATCTCTCTCTCTCACTGTCCACCTACATAGATTACTTCTTAGAAATAAGTAACTTGTTATAATGTGAAGTAAATGACTTTCAACATTAGTTATTATTCTCCGATTTGACTGGTAATAATATCTTCCAAGCATATCTCTGGTATTTGCGTTGAGTCATTTCCGTTGCATGTGTCGGGTGTAGACTCGATGAACCCAGATTCAGTAATCAATCTCTCTCCAAGCACCTATATTACTTCTTAGAATTTTAACCCTTTTCCACCCTATTGCGTGGTTGTGTGTTAATGCATGCAGTATGACTGCTAAGTTGTTTTCTAAATTGCTTATCTTCGTGTGGTCAATCATTCTAACCTAAGCTAAATGCTTATGTTCCAACAATCTTACGGCAATCTTACTACTCTTCATCTACTACTCTGACCTATGTAGATGACTTAACTCACAGTCATTACACGTTATTTTGTAAATTATATTATTTTGTTTAGTTGGGGCACAAACTTATTCTCTCTTTTTGTGAACTCTCGGATTTATGAAATCCTTATCATTCTACATTTGGTTATTCAATCTGTTTTAGTTCCTTAGCATTCCTTTCATTTTAACTCAACCTGATATGTTCTCCAAATTCGAAGTGATCTTCATCAATCAATACTACTAAGAAAAAACTTCTATGTAAGAAAAATACAATAACCCTCATATTCGAGCATTTTCACTAACATGCGGAATCAGTCCACATTCAGTTAACTTACCTAATCCTTTACGAATAGTAACGTTTCGAGCTTCTTGCGAAAATACATTACGAAAACCATCAGATAAAGTGAATTCATTTGGTTAAATGTGGAGAAAGACAATAATGGACAAAATGTAAATTATTATATGTGTAAAACTTGATCACTGCAAAAGTATGTAAATCTACATTAATTTGTTTATTTAATACAGTGAAACAGTATTATTTATTAGATGACGAAGTTTCGAACACGATTTATTACTGTTCATAATCATACCAATTATAATCACACAATGTCGAAACTTTCGTTTCATAGTTATCTTTATTCTTTCCTATTTGTCGTAGGTGTAGTAGAATTTCCTAGATGTTCGCCTGGGCATGGGTTGAATCATTCCAATTACATGCATTTTCATTTGGTTCAGTGATTTACGTTTCCACTGGCAATGTCTTCCTCCACGCTGTTGGATTATATTTTAAAGCAGTCGTGAGTGATATAGCTGAACTATTCTCCAGATTTCTTATCTTATTCAGGTCAACTAATCTAGATTTTTCTAGATTTTTGTGCACCGCTAGTCTAACTGACTGACGCCCTTCTAATACTCTGACCTTCGTACTATTTGACCTGACAATCATTGCACGAGGGGTTTAGATAAACTAAATTGTTTTGTTCAGCTGGCTCCACAGGTTTCTTTAACCGACAAAGCCTGTTTTTAGTCTAGTTTGTCGGTTTGAATGAAAGCTGAAAGTGTAATTAATTTCGAGTTGTTTTTTTGTGATGGGCTGACATTTACAATATGGAAGTGCCGAAAACCAGGAAGAATCTGACATCCGAACTGAATTGATTAGTCACGTACAGAATTTGTGGATATGGCAGCAAATTCTATGTGGCTGATATTCATGAATAATCGTAATGCAGACATGCTAATGGAATAAGAACACATAGTTCAGAGTAGTGGCACAGATTTCCCCAACTGAGTGCATACAGATTGCGTAAAGCAAAGGAGACGAAAGTGTACTGCCTTCGTCAGGGTATTCTTCACTTTTTAGATAACTGATATTGTCTTGGCGATTGTTTCCTCCGGTGTACTTTGAAACCAATATCCCCAACCCCACTAGCTACAACTATCACCGTCATGCGTCTAGTCAGGTAGGACTGGAATTAATTACAGAAGAGTGTGTTAGCACACACTCATATGAACGAATTCTTTCATAACAACATTTTCTCATTCTGATTACCACAGTTGGACTGCTTGACAAAATAATTCAGATGGTCGAATAACTCACAAGAAGACTGAGGTGAATACTTTGTGAAGATGTTCTTTTGTGAATAATTCGCTGTAGTGGCCAACGGTACACAATATCTCAGATTTCATGAGTTCTCTGTACCTACGCGAAGAATGTGTCAGAATCGATCTTATTTGTCGTGAAGTGGCAGGACTTCGAATGTGCGTGAGAATATTATACAATCTTAGGCTATTGGTTTGATGCAGTATACACTGACACTCACAATCATACTGACAAACACACAAACACACTATCACAGTATCCCTATACAGAGACGCATACAGTCTCTTGTTGTATTACAATTTTCAGTATATTAGTGGAGAAGTCAGAGAGCAAGTGCATCAGACAAATTGGCTAAGACTGTATGATATTCTCATGCACATTCGAAGTCCTGCCACTTCACGACAAATAAGATCAATTCTGATACGTTCATCGAGTAGGTACAGCGAAGTCATGAAGAATGAAATCTGAGATATAGTGTACCGTTGGCCAATACAGCGAATTATTCACAAAAGAATATCTTCAAAAAGTATTCACTCTAGTCTTCGTGTGAGTTATTCGAATTCGACAATCCGAATTATTTTGTCAAACAGTCTAGCAGTGGTATTCAGAATGAGAAAATGTTGTTAAGAGAGAATTCGTCCATGTGAATTGACCAAATAGACTACATCTCTACAAATAATGATACATGAAGTTCCAGGAATTCGTTGTCACCCTTTTACAATAGTATTGCTTGTGTAATGAATGAAGGTTATTGTTACATAGAAACACCTCTCATCTTCTTGTTATATATATATACTGAGATTTTGTAAATTCTGTTTTGATATAACTTTGTTAAACCTACTCGCATTAAATAGCGTAACGTCAGAAAATCCAGAGTCGTTTTGTTTTTTATTCATTGGGAAATACGAAAACCCTTATTATTATGCATATACACATATATTTTAACAAAAGTAGACTAAGGTTGAAAGTCTGAGGTCGAATTTTTATCACAACTCATACAATTTTGTTTATTATACATGTTGACGCCTGTTTCATGAACCATGATTGCACAAGGTTTTTAAAAAAGAGGTGTTAGTTTTATATAAACCTCTGTTAAGTTGATTTCGATTGATTTCCCTGAGGAAGTTCGGACCAGATTTCCGAATGAAACGTTTGAATTGATCATTTCAATTTCGCTGAGATTTTACAAATATGATTTTTTACAAATGTCTACTTCTCACTCGGCGCCCGATTATGATGCAACTATTCGATCAAATCTTGATCGCAGTTCATATGAATACTTATAAGTAGCTAGTTTGACTTGTAGTAAATGTCTCAAATCATTTATATTCATAAATGAATGTATACATTACCAAGACATACAGAAGGATGGAGACACTGAAACCAATACTTTGATATTTGCCACGATATACTTCATTTATATTGATTTGTGTGTATTACGTAAAATTACAAAAGAATAGATAACTCAAACAACTGATTAACCGTGAAAGTAGATAGGAGTATCACGTTGATAGTCGGATCAATAAATCTGATAAGCGATTCCTTTAGTCGATTATTCAAAGAAATATCGGATAAGGTTTGCATTTCCAATTTTCAATTTGAATAATCACCTGAGCTTACCTATAAGTTGATTATTTAGTCAGATGGTGGTAGTCACTACGACATTTAGATGCTATCGAAGTATTTTACCAAAATGAAACCTCAAATCAGACTATAGTCAAATTTACAGACAAATACCTCATGGTGGAAATTAACAGTGATGATTACGAGGAGATTCTCATCAGCTTAAAAATATGTTCCATCGTATTAAGTACTCAACAATCCGTCGAAAGTTCAGCACTATGAATAACTACGTGCCTATGTCTCTGGCTGATGCTTCCGCTATATGCATCAACATCTACCAGAAGTCGGAATTTATGGGTCATTCGATTATGAGCTTGCCTTGTAACCTGAAGATTATACATATGAACCTTAGTGGGAACGTAGTGCTAAAGACTCGAAAACTGGGATGAGACATCTTTCTAATACTTCTTGTAGGTATTATTGGTTCTGTAATTGATAGCAATCTGTGCTTAAGTCTAGAAGATATATATATATATTTGAAGAAATGAGTTGTCTTCCTATCACAGTACCTTTTTGGTATGATTTTATTTAGCCTTTGCTTTCTTATTAATATATATATATATATATATATATATATATATATATATATCGATAATCATGGATTATTAACGAATTGTATGGAATAAAGCAGAAATTAGTAAAGACAATTGTTGTTCGATCCAATTTATTGTTGTCTTTTTTTAATACAAATAGATTGTACAGTCTTTGAAGATTTTCTCCACTTAGCCAGTTTCAAATCATATAGTTCATATAGTATATTTAATATCGATCTCTTGGGTGAACGAAAATATTAAGCTCATAATCATATGATCTCTTAGGTGGCATAATTGGCAAGTATGATTGCTAAACAGTATATAAGTAGTTGGAGGTCCATCACAGATACTACCCATATGAATTAGTAGTGTATATCATAGCGTGAATGGTAATTTAGCACTCTGGTAAAACGAAATATTACTTTCATGAATATAATCGTGTGCATGAGTTGAAATTGCTACCAAGTGTCTGTACGCCAGAATACAAAGTCTTGGTCATACTACCGACTACCTTCAACCACCAAGCATCCTTTCAAAGGGTCATCAAGATTGATGACTACATTGATAGAATACCATCGCCTTTAAAGTCTAGGCATTTGATGCTGTTTACATCTGAGTAATCGATTAATTTGTTCATTACAGTTTTTTCCAGAGTGTAGCCACACTGGAAGTAACTCAGGGGGATCATCTGTAACAGCAACACTGTGTGACACGCATTCAGCACTTCATGTGGACAAGTATCACGAAGCATGTAAGTTAAGTTTAAGACTTCATGTCGATCGCTTTCAACCATCATACATCATAATAGTTTTTTTATCTCAGTGTTTTTCTAGTAATTGAAGTCACCCTTGATTTACAACAAACAAAGCTTCTCCATGTATATACTTCAGATGGCTACACAACACGAGACTGAATATTTTTAGAAGATACTCGTGTGTGTATGCGCATGTGTGTGGAAACACTTTCATTGTGTGTCAGTGTATACAGTGTTAAATGAATTCGTTAAGATTGAAACATATTCTCCCACAGATTCAAATTTGAAATATAATACAAGAGATTCGAGATCTATCGGTTGCTTGATACGATTAATTTTATTCCCTAATGCAAATAGGAATTAAGAGTAATAATGATATTAAATAAGTGGAGGTCAAATATTAGGAGTAGGTGTTCTTTTGAATCCAGATTTGAAGTACTACAGCTTCACATGATTAACACTGAAACATTTTTCGAGAAAGTACAGAAAATAATTGATGGTTGCAAACTGAAATCTAGTGTCACGCTAGCCAATACAACGATTCACTCACAAACTAGTAGGTCGACTAAATATCTCACCTCAAACTGCATGTGTTTTATTCGACAAACCGAATGAATTTGTTGAACAGTCTCACTGAAATAATCACAATGAGAAAATTTCAAGTCTGTATATCTGAAGTGACGTCTCTGTGAATATTTATACATGAAGTTCCAGGAATTTGTTGTCTTGCTTGTGCGGCAGTATTTCGAATGTGGTGAATGAACATCCTTGCTGTTGAATCCTAACTCAAATATAAGTACATTCACACGACTGTCTTGTATTCTGATGTCATCATATTCGTATTGTATATCATCAGGTTACACTGATAAACGATAAAGACATGGCTGTGTTTAGGAGTATAGTTACATAAAAGTATGTTTCATTGTGAGGTATCAATGAGAAAGAATTTGATCAACAGTGTGGAAGATGAAAACATGCGGACACTGATACATTTGTTGAAATAATCAGGTATTCAGCCTTTCAACCAATCAAGTATCTAATTTTGATGCTTTATTTCAAAAGCAGTTTATAAAGTGTACAGTCCTACACTAAACAGTTGAGTGTTAGCGGATGATTACTGTCAGTTCATTACTTTCTATTTTAGCAGGTGTTATTCTCTATACGTTTTGCGCAAATGGAAGAAGTGACTCACTTCAATTTGCTGTTGAAAACCCGAAGCTGGGTGTTCAAAATCGAGGGGGAAAGCAAATGATTTCTTAAAGGATTTGGAGTGATCAATGTGTGTCTGGTATTTCTAATTCAGGTTGGATTTGATGTTCTCTTCCATGCTGGTGCGTGTAGTTGAAATTATTATTCGTTATAAGAGAATGAAGTGACCACTTTCAATTCGCAAATAAAACTAATACTCTGGTTTATTTTGCTAGGTGTCTGGTTTACTAGCGTATAACAAGTTCGAGAATGGACGGATGGTTGAGCGGTTGGAAAGCGACTTCAGTCAACAAGATGTGGCATTCTATCATCATGACAAACCTTCCAATACCGTAAAAGATCAAGTGTAATATGTCGTCTAACTCTTTGAAGGCGCTCGCGTTTCTTGCTGATATACCACATGCCTTTGTGTACAATATAGCTATAAGCAGGTGTCAAAACATTCGACACATCATCATTAAGAGAATACACTAAAAGATACTTAGATTTGAATTGATCTTATTAGTTAATTTTAATTAGAAATTGACTGAAGATCCAAAACAGAAACGCTATTAGGTGTTCGCCTATCTTGCTTTAGTGCAACAGGAAACAGATGAGTTGGTGACAAATTAAGAAGTTGTCAGGAATCCACTGTTCTTCCAATAGCATCATTATAATTTTTTCTAACATCCTCTAAAATGTGGACTCTGTATTTATTCACCTGAAATGCTTCACTTATTCCACATATCCAGCCTGTATTCATTTCAGTTGAGTTACAACATCTGCATCACACTGATTACCAAATTTCTTCATCCTGTAGCTTATATGCAGACGATATGAGCCAATGAAATCAATAGAATTTATTTCATCTTATCAAGGCTGTCATCACACGAAAAGAAGAGCATGGACACTAATTTCCGTATTACCCTCGTATATACGACACACTGGCAGCTGAAAAAGAACAGGCATATCACCGGTAGGGTAGACCTTAGAACACTGAATCAGTGCCCATCTGGGAAGAGTTCAACACAGATTAAATCAATGAAAGGTGTACAAAAGGACCTACTTACTAAAGAGGAGAGATAAATAAGAGAATGCATCGATCACTTCAAATTGTATTTGGATTGACCATCACACGCAACTCGTTCAGAAATATATACACCACCAGCAACATGCACAAAGCGAGAATACACGAATTCGTTGGACCGATGAAAATATTATAGAAGGTCCGAACTGTGCCCATGTCTCACGTCAGCTGTAACGCAAGCTGGAAGGTTTATAGATGAAAACCAACATACTGACAGAAAAGGCTGACAGCGGAGACTGGGCTTCAAGTAAACATGGTGACGATTCAGGTTGTGGAGAACAGACTAGCAACAACCACAACAAAAACCAATATCTATAAACTGAATAAATTTGAAGTAGGTCACTCACCCAGAAAGCACCGTTTCAATTATAGACAGTCGGTTCTGACGAGAATATGGAAGCCTAAGAATCAGAAGTGTGAGGCAAAACATACGTACACTTCCAACATTTCCGAAAAGCAGCTGCAGACTTTGATCGACAGCTGCTCTCACATTTTAGCTGCTCAGAAGTGATTTTCGGTGAGCAACCCAGGTACCCTATCAATTAAGATCCTATTATTTATCAGACGATGGCATGCTTCAGGTCATCGCTGGAATGATACTCGGCTGAGAAGTGAGGTTGACATGGAGGCGATCGTGTGAGTTGGAGGAGGAGCTAATGTGCAAATGTGGAACCAGCTTGAGATGAAGGCAGAGAATTGGACACTATAGAAATGTGTTGTTTCTTTTGAAATCCAAAGAAACAATACTATGCAACAGTATAAATATGAACAGGTGCATGAAAGTTTTATCTTCTAACTTCATGTCTGCCGAAGAAAAATGAATGACTTATGACATTAAGCGACGAGACAAAATGGTGGATCACTGTGATAGGCAATCAACAATGTGAAGTGAGATGAAGTGGGTAATTATCTAAGCTGAACAACATCAATACTAACTTTGACGTGGCGGCCTGTTCGAATTTGTGGGCCAGATATTCGTCTATCTACATATTGCATCCAATCTACAGTTTACGCACATTTATTAATCACCTAAATATGAAATCTAAAAGGATAATTTACTCTCGTAACTTTATCATTCATTTAAGACCAAACACTTCCATATCCCCCAGAAATCAGAGAGAAAGCATTGTAGTGGTTAGCAAAGAGCTCTCAAACTCAAACTCATACATTTAACTACGGTTCCTGTCATAATGAACACAAACTGCCGCTCTCTGTCCAACAAGATAATGTACCTTCAATCTGTGATGTCCACTGACATTTATCATAATACTGCTATAATCACATTACAGGAGGCGCGGTTTCATGAACTTTATGATGACAACCTTATCTCATTGTGAGATTACTGAGAATACCCATCATCCATGTAGAATTTTATTTATTGTTAATGTACAAACTGGATGCAATATTGTAGTAAAATGCTGAGAATTTCATTCTGTATCACAAGTAGTGTTTTGGAATAAAGCAAATTATTATTACTATATTGTTAATAATGTTATTATCATATATGGGAAATAAGATAATATCAATAATTTTCTATTCTGAACAATTATTACCTAACAGCAAAAATAATGAAAACAAAATAACAGTTGAATATAACGCAAATGAAAATTGTGCACGAAATATAACAACAGCATGAGGTAGCGTGAATCCATCACGTGCGTATTTTCGCAGTATACTGAGTGGAAAAGTATGAACTTCTGATCAGCTTGTTCCCATTCAAATATCAATAATAAATCACCAATAATCGAACAGCGATATTGCGAATACTGAAGTGAAACTTTGTGTTGGCTGCATAACACCGAGACAATGCTAATTATGTTGTCAATCTTTGATACACAAAACAGGGTTACGAGGATGGCTTTTAGGAATACAGGAGAACACTTGTCAGAGAAGAGTGAAGTGTTGGATAGCATCAAAGGGTTTGAATAGGAGGACTAACCAGGAAAAAAGGCACTCGTCGGGGCGCTGGAGTGAGTCAAAATAGGAAACGGATCCCTTATGCATCCTAAAATGAACTGAAACATAAATGATGAACCTGCCTAGCCCTGGCGTTTGCGTAGCACAAATGGCCTAAGTAAAAAATACAAATATAGGGTATTCTGTTTCTGCCTACGGCTTGTTTCCATTTCCAAAATGTTGATCATTGACTAGTGTGAAAGTGAGAATCTCTTGGAGAAATACCGTTTGTCTACACGATTCATCACGTATTCGATTTCTTCAAAAGAATAGAAAATTACAACATATCTAATCTATAAATGTCATCGTGTTACATACCATTCGTATAAACGAACCAGCATACTCAGAAAACAACGAAATATTTCTAATTGGACACTAGTCAGTATCTACTTTATTGTTTGTGTCTTGTCTTGTCTTCCTTTCAGACGAAAATTGATCAATCAAGTTTGCAAAGTAGCCACCGCTTAAGATGGCTTGCTGTCACGAAGCACTGATAATTGTTGGTATAAGATGGTTGGAAACAATCAGCAGGAGGATTTATAACAAGGTTTCGTCCTAGTTAACACGGATGATAAGACTAGACCCACACCCATTTCACCAGAAATTGACTGGCGTCTGATCAAAAATGCCCTAATATCTATGGCTGAAGTGAAGCGTCATCTGATCAGTTGATATTAAGAAATTGGTTGTATTGCCAATTCGGTAGAGTAGATATGTGAGGTCCTCAACCTTCAATGACCGTTGATAACTGTATGTACCATCGGGAAATATGCTGCATTGTAATCTGAAATCCCCTACAAGACAAGCAATGTCGGATGCTAGTGACATATTAAGTAATAATTTCCACGCTGAGCACCATCTCTGAAGTAGAGAACACAGGCAGGACAAATAGGGCGTCATTCGGTTTCCGTACTCAACTGTGTGAGCGTATAATCTTCTTTGATTACTTCTGGTCTTACGTGATGAGATGCAAGACGTACACAGTTGTAAGTAGATGTGGTGAAAATTTTGGAGTCAGACGATTTGGATTCAGAATATTTCTCACATAGTTTCGAGTGCCTGTTGACGGCAGAGTTATTGAGGTAACGTAGTGTTGTCACATCTAATGCCTTCCAAACAACCTTAAATACTTTCTAATCAGACCAGAAAATACTGATTCCACGGGTGACATAATGAAAAGTCAGTCGTTCATAAATTGTAGAAGAAGAGTCTGGGTGACTCCTACCAGATTGTCTTAAGGTGTTAGTACAGTGAATGAGAAGGAAGGTTTACTTAGATATCGACAATGTATGTGATGATAGAGGAACGTCAGAGGAAAGAACCATCACGAGGTATTTAACTTAATAATTTATCAGTGAAATCTTTTATGGTCTGCAAGCATCATATGAAGAGAGCAGTCCTTCTAGATCACGTTTATTCCTTCTGGTGAAGTAAACTGCCTGTCATTTGCATGGATTTAATGGAAGACCACTTGGCTTGGATCACTGACAAATATTCACTCGGAAGCTATTCATTTTGAAACAGCCAGACATAATGACATTAGTGGCAGTAAGGCAGTCATGTCATCGGTGTATCAAGCGAAAATGGTTTTCTAGTAAAAGCTTCAAGTTATGTTAGATGGAAGATGCAATATGAAGCACGTTGCTATCCGCCCAACAAGAAAAATGATCTGTTTAACCACATATTTCAAACTTGACCAACATCAAACCCTCAGTGATTTCCGTTGCGTTGATGAATTCACTCACATGCATTATTGTGAGCGAATAACAAATACAGCGGAACGATTGTCAATGACGACTCCTGAATACCTGTGTGAGAGTATATGTGTAAGAGGTTCAACTAAGACCCTCAGGGTTACGTCTTGGCACGTTGATGAAACTAAACACAATGTCAGCATACTGAGATGTCTTATGGTTATAATGAACAGACAAACCTCTTCACGATTACTTCAAATTCTTGCGGCTGCTGTCTTTCTAAGAATGAGGTATGAAATGTCCAGACAAAAGGAGACTGTTATCTGCCTATCACTACCTATATAACTAATACCAGTGCTAGTATAAGTAGCAGTTACAGCTCAACCGAATCACAATCAGTGCCAACGCGAAATATTGAACGTTTGAAGCCTGCGTTACTAAATTCACCTTCAACAAAGTGTATGTGAACAATTCTATAGTAGGAAATTCAGTCGGAACAAAGCACGCTGTGTGGTAGTGACGTTTCTCAAATAAATTGTGGCAGATTATGGACAGAAAAATGAAAAGTTATATTGTCGAATTTCACACAATTACAATCAACGTTTTTGTTTTCTTTCTATTTGTCTACTAATCCCATAATTTTCACACCTCTTTCAACTTCATTATGCCCTATAAACTATTATTTTCGTGTTAGGTTTTTGCCATTTCACACTAAATAATTATTATGACATGACAATCATTTGAATTTGAATTGCATTTCACGCCATTATGGTTATCACATTATCAATTCACACGGATGATTGAATTCCGTCATTGAATCACTTGGTTTGAGTTATATTTTAAATGAGTATATACACCACACTGCAAATGGTATTCAGGTGGATGAGAATTGATTGTTACATGAAAAGGTAGGATTTCATGAGGAGTTGATATTCATTCGATCGATATTAGACAGAAAGTTGCACTGCATGATTGTTCGAAACCTTTTGACGACAAACACTGATAATCGGACTATAGGTTGAACGCACAATCCTTAGGTTATCTGGTGAGTGCGTAACGATGCATTTTCTAGACAAACGTCAACTAGGTAAAAAGAGTTGTCCAGGTCAACATCGTTTTCAGGGGTCCTATGTTGTACAGTTGGTTATTGTTAAATTGTCTTTGAAATGATCAAAAAAATCCTCTTTGGAGATAATCGAATTTTCAGTGTAGATTGCCTTGTATTAAGCAGTAGATTTACGATAGACAAGACATCTTATTGTGTTTCGTTGTGTAGTATTGTTGTTTGTTTGTTATACGTTCGGATATTGAGTATGATTGGTGTGGAGATGCGATGTGCTTATGGTTTCGTCTGGTCATCTGCTGTATTGGTTTAAGGTAGCAGTCCGAAAGCGGGTCGGTTGAAATGCCACCGCCACTGTGTGATTTCAAGGTACACCGGAGAAATTATCGTCAAGACAATATCAGTAACCAATAGAGTTAAGAATAACCTTAAAAAAGGCAGTATTCTTTCGTGTCCTTGGCGCTATTGGAGCTTTTAAGGGAGGGCTCGAGTTTAAGAAGTACTAGTTTTTTCATGAGCTTTAGAAACGGGGAAGTGCTGGCAATGGGTCTGAACTTTACGTTCTTGCTATTGATAGGTTTAGGGACAGGGACTATTTTAATGTCTTTCCATGGAACAGGTACAACGTTTTCGGAGAAAGAAGCATTTAGGATATTAGTTAGAGGCGAACATAAAGCATCTGCGCAATGTTTTAGAACATATGCAGGTATACCATCAGGCTCAAGACTACATGAGGCCTTAAGAGTTTTAAGACATTTTAAAACATCAAGAGTGTTAAAGTCCTGGAAGTTATCCGCTACAAGATTAGTAGCGTTAGAAGTGGTTATATAAGAAGGAGAGCGTATAACAGACTGATTAAGAGCATTAACATCAAAAGAGGGAAAAACATTACATCGCTTACTTTTGCCAGTAATTTCATTGAAAAGTTTCCACATGCTGATAGGAGATTTGCATGATAAAAGTGTTTGGTTATAGATAGCGTTAAGATTTCTAATTTTAGATTTGATTTGAGCATTAATCTTTTTAAGTCCTCACTTATCTTTGCGTTTATATAACATTTCTTTTTGTTGTTTGAGATGGAGAGACGAGAAGCGGTCGAGGCGTTTGAACAGTGTTTGTTTGGGACAGCATATATCGAGACAGAACTTGAGATAATCCATTATATTGGTGATTGAGTCATCTAATGTACTTCCATAGAATAAATTCCAGTTAGTATTTTTTAACATGCCTCTTGGATTGAGTAGGTTATCAGATGTGTATCATCTTTGTTGTGCTTTCTTACACAGGTGTGAGAAGACTTTAATATGTGTTTTGCTGTATATTTTTGGTAAAACACGGACAATACAGTGATCTGAGTTTAGTATCGGTGAACATCTACGTGTTTCATATACTACTTCGTCATTAGTAAAAACTAGATCAAGTGTTTTGTCAAGTCGAGTGGGAAATTTGACTATGTTTGTGTGACCAGGAGCTTCAAGAAAGGAACAATCTGAGGAGTTGAAGTCCCCAGTAATAAGTGATAGAGAGTTGTCGAAGTTGGAAGCAGCAAACATGGTGAATTCATCAGCGAAATTACATAGATCAGATGGAGAGCAACTAGGAGAAATGTACATGTTTGTAATATAGATTCGTTTATATTTCAGGAGATGTTTGAGGCGACATTTGACAGTAATACAGTCAACGAAGTCATTTGAAAAGGTGGAGCAGACGTTATTAGAGACAGACCATTTGAAGTGAATAAAAGTTGCAACGCCACCACCATTTTTCTTATTACAACAGCGACGGTCTTGACGAAATAAAATAAAGTCCTTTAGTGAGATAAGATTATCATCATACAGTTCATGCAACCCGTTTCTCGTAATGTGATTATGACAGTATTATGATAAGTATCAGTAGACATCAAGGATTGTAGGTACATTATCTTGTTTGCCAGAGAGCGGCAGTTTGTGTTCAACACCCTACACAGTCTATTCATTCAACTGAAGTCAAAGTCAAGTCAAGTGATTCAGCGGAGAAGCCATTGTCGACATCAAGTTAACTAGTAAACCAGCTGTACAATCATGTGTGATACAGATTGAAAGAGACTCTATTTAGTGAAGCGATTCAATCAGGCGACTCCACATATACGATAACAAAAATAAAATAAGATAATCACAATTGTGTTGTGAAACTCAACTGAAAATCAAATGATTTTCATGTCATGAGAATCCCTCCGTCTGAAGCGAAAAACAAGAATTGATGTCACGAATACAATAATCATGTTCATGCATTAGTTTGTTTTGATGAAAGAGAATAGTTATGGAAGTGATCAGCTGTCACACTGATATTTGTGGATGTAGATCCATACATGAGAGAATGAGGAGGACGAGGAGGATGAGAAAGTGAATGGTGACACGCTCTGTGTGGAGGTCAACAGCACTCAGCATCAAATATAAGATGCGTATTTGCAACTCCAATGTGAAGTCAGTGCGACTATACGGATCAGAGACTTAGCGCGTCATAAAGAGCATCTCAAACAAACTTCAGATCTTCATTAACAGTTGTCTTTGCTCAATACTCAAGATCAGATGACCAGAAAAGATCAGCAACAGGGACCTCTGGGAGCGAACCAACCAGGAACCGATTGTGAAACAAATAGGCAGAAAGAAATGGAGATGGACTGAACATACTCTGAGGAGACCATCCAGCAGATTGAGCACTCGCGTTGAGAAATCCTCCATTGATTCCCTTCCCATAGAACACACCTTAGGTTTGCAATGAAATATTGATTCATATACCCTTGAAATTAGCTTGAGAAGCATTGATAAGTCGGTCACCAGAAGACGTATTGTCTTCGGTTTTCGATCCACTTTGTCTAGCATCACATTATTTTGCTTATTGCACGAAAACTATTTCAGGTGACTTGTAAAACGGAATTACAGTGGGATGATTTCTTGAGTGAAGGAATTGCTGAAAATTGGGAAAGGTGGGTCATTAAGACAGTATCTCGTCACACGTCCTCTGAGGCAATCGAGGGATTATAAGATTGTGGATTTTCACGTATTCTTTGATGCCTCTGAAGATGGTTACGGAGCTGCCGTTTACGTAAGAGCTGCCTTTGAAAATAATAAGGATGTTCGCCTTGTGGTCAGGAAAACCACAGTTGCACCCATAAAGGTTGTTTCCATCCCAAGGTTGGAGCCAATGGCAGCTTTGTTAGCGGTTCAGCTGTTTACGACGGTGAGTACTGAACTGAACTGTCCCACTTCTTGAGTAACGTTTTGGACAGACTCCATGACAGTTATGTATTACTTACGCAACAATTCAGCTAGATATACTAGCTTTATAGCTAATCGGGTATCACGAGTTCGCGAAGCTACAGGCGATGAGCAGCGGAGGTATGTACCATCTAAGGAAAATCCTACCGATGTAGCATCAAGGGATACGGCCGATATAAATGTAATTAAAAATAAGTGATGGAGTAGTCCTGAGTTCTCAAGACAAGCAGACTGCGTATGGTCGAGTAAAGAGGAGGAACCACCGATATGTGACTAGGTTAAACGTAAATTATGAACACAATTTTCAGCGAAGAGACTCTTTTCAACGAATTTATTATCAAGCTGTACAATCGTATATATATGGTTTTATAAAGAAATTATATCCGTTGGGGGAATTAGGTCAAAGGTGTAAATACATGAAATAATAATAGTATGAAATAAATTTAAAATATTTGTGATTATATTCATAGTTTAAGTCAAGTGGAACAATAATTAATGTCATATATAAGATAATACATCAGGTGTATAGATTTTGGGGAGAGGAATATAATTGTAAGATTAATAGACGAATATGAAATGTTACGTAAGATGGTGTGCAATTTGATAGCATAGAATTTAATATTGTAAAAATAAAGATAAAAAGTATACACATGAATACTTTTTGGTTTAAAATACGTTTCTTGTGTCATCGGAAAACAATCCCAGTCTCCTAACTTCAAGCATCTTGACAGTCTCAAGCAGGTATTAGCAGAAAAGAGATTCCCGACTGACCCCAATAAATGTGTTTTTAATTATTCCTCCTTTACTCTTTCTGAAATTCAACTACAAGCCCTATCACTGGGCTCCAAATTCTGCAACAGTTCATCCAAAGTCAACAGACTGCATACTCAAGTGCAATTCGAAAATCTTATTAATCAGACCAACGATCTTACACCCACATCACCTGAGGAATTCCAATACTTTAAATCCACAGTTCTTGATTGCTGTCATCAGTATACTAGTTCAAAACCTAGCTCGAATAATCTTCTGACTAAAGAGCATATAGACCAACTGAAAGAGCTAGAGAAGAATGATGATATTATCATATGCCGTCCAGACAAAGGTGGGGGTGTCGTAGTTATGAATCGCCAAGATTATAATGATAAAATCTCAGCGATCCTTTCTGACCAAACGAAATTCGCCAAACCCGACGGTGAAAAGAACAAGACACATTTAATTGAAAATCAACTGACTGATGTCTTAAAGAATATGAGGAATAAGTCAGCAATATCGTCAGAAATATACGAACGCATCAGACCAGTAGGCTCCATTATACCACGTTTGTATGGACTACCCAAAATACATAAGACAGGATTACCCCTCCGTCCAATCCTCGATATGGCGGGCTCTCCTTATCACGGAATCGCTCAATGGCTAGCCGAAATATTGGAACCAGTCAGAAGGCAAGTATCTAAGTTTTCCATTGATGATACGTTTAAATTTATTGATAGTATTAAAGATTTTAATGTCTCAGAAAAAGTCCTGTTCTCATTAGATGTCACGTCGCTATTTACCAATGTTCCTCTCATGGAAACTGTTAGCTATTTATGTGAGTATATTGATACACATGGTTTGGAAATAGGTTTACCGACAATCCACCTCAAAGAACTTTTATTGAGATGCACGTTGAATGTTCAGTTCACCTTCAACAATGAGATCTATAGACAGAGAGATGGCATTGCCATGGGATCACCACTGGGTCCTTTGTTAGCTGATTGTTTTATGGCAAAGCTGGAAAATTCTCAACTTAGTCAAACCATCGGGCATTTTGACATTTATAAAAGATACGTAGACGACACTTTCGTCATCTGCGATAAGAACGTAGTTCTTGATGATGTCTTGTTCGCCTTCAACAACTGCCATCCTTCTTTACAATTCACCATAGAAAAGGAATCGGAACTAAGTATTCCGTTTCTTGATGTGTGCCTTAGCAGACGGAATGACGGATCTCTCAAAAGATCGATCCACCGAAAACGTACATGGAACGGACAACTAACTAATTTTTACAGTTGGGTGCCTATTTCCAGGAAAAGGAATTTAATCCATTCACTCTGCTTTAGGATAAGGAAAATTTGTAGTTCTGATTGCGTCGACTCAGAACTTGACTTCCTGAAAGCCACACTCGCAGAAAACGGTTACCCTAACCGATTTATTGACAGCAACATGAAAGATAAGCAGTCTAAACTGGTCACTGACTCAGTTCCAAAGAAAACCCTATTCGTGAACTTGGAATTCAAAGGAGATCAAGCTTCTGATATGCTCAAAAATCGTCTTTCTAAATCAGTTAGTAAAACGTTCCCTGCAGCTAGATTACATATGACGTTCACGAGCCGCAAACTGTTCTCTACCTCTGTAAAAGATAAGCTCCCCCGTCTGACCGCCTCCATGTGCATCTACCAGTTCACCTGCTTTTGTGGAGCAAGGTACATTGGCCGTAGTCAGAGAATGCTCTCCACACGGATACGAGAACATATTCCAGCTTGGTTTTACAAGAAAGAACACCTCATCGACTTCGGTCCCTTGGTCAACCATGACCATGATTCCAAGGTCATATATAGAATTCATGCTAACTTCCCGCGTTTCCTTCGTTACAGACTTCTACAGACAGTTGAGGCCTTGGCAATTCATGACTTTAAGCCAGACCTTTGTGAACAAAAGAAGTATGTACAATCCCTACTGCTGCCTTGGCCGTAGAGGGATAGACATTTATTTATTTTATTTATTTAGTTATTCTATGTACTTTTCCCTTATTACTTCGATTATTTTTATTATTATCATTATCATTATTACGACTCTCATTCTGAATCTTTTCCACTTCACTTACTTGACATTTTAAACCAAAAAGTATTCATGTGTATACTTTTTATCTTTATTTTTACAATATTAAATTCTATGCTATCAAATTGCACACCATCTTACGTAACATTTCATATTCGTCTATTAATCTTACAATTATATTCCTCTCCCCAAAATCTATACACCTGATGTATTATCTTATATATGACATTAATTATTGTTCCACTTGACTTAAACTATGAATATAATCACAAATATTTTAAATTTATTTCATACTATTATTATTTCATGTATTTACACCTTTGACCTAATTCCCCCAACGGATATAATTTCTTTATAAAACCATATATATACGATTGTACAGCTTGATAATAAATTCGTTGAAAAGAGTCTCTTCACTGAAAATTGTGTTCTTAATGCTACAATGGGAATTATTAAATTATTAAACGTAAATGCCAAAGTGACGTATTCACAAACAAGGTATTCGAGCTTACATGCATTCTTCATTTATAGTTCCTCTTGGCGCAAATTAACGAAATCTGTCCCGTGGTTGACCCGGTATGTTGCATATTTGAAGGTTATGTACCTACGACGCAGTGATATCCAGAATATAAGACTACTAACTGTTGAAGATATAAACCATGCTGAAGGCTATTCAATGGAAAGCATGGGGAGAAATCGCTAATGAGAACAGTTCTGACTTCGCGAACTTCAAAGTGTGAATTTCTCCCGAAAGAAATCCGAGACGATAATCCAAACGATAAATTTAACCACACGTAGAGTGACATGTAAAGGCCGAAATACTGGATATTCTGCAATACGGTACTTTATTACATAGAAATAGATATATAATATACAAACCTCAAAATGTGAGGTGTCTGTGGCTAAATGCCGTCAAATGCACAACCTCTGTGCAGTCAATAAGTAAAAACAGCAATGCTGTGTCAAGGTCGATCCACGTGTCGGTTCAAACGGCCCGCGAATGCCAAGCAAAGAATAAACAAATATGAACAAACAACTTTCAATAGTAAAGTATACACTATAGGGTAAATGCAGCAAATAATGTTTAAGGAGAAGAAAAATAAGAACTATACATTAATAGAATGATAATAAAACAAGTAATTTAACTGCAGTTGTAAGCAAATGTCATTGTTATAAATTAACATACAAACATCATACTACTTACTAATGGCAAGTAGTATGATGTTGAACAAAGGAAGGATTGAGAATGAACAGGTAGGAAAGGAATTAACACCGCCCACTCAAAACCAGCCTGGTTTTCCCTACTCTACCTGCTAGTAAGACACAGAAATGGTACAATTTACTCTCGCCACATCTGCATCCACTATCCAACTATATATCCTACAAAGTGCTTATCTCTCCTCAATACTTTCTAATAGGCAAACCTTACGCACATCTCGGTTGACTATACCCATCACAGCTTGCCTTAACACCTGTAATTATTCCTATTGACCAACGATTGCGAGGTGAAGGCTCTGCAGTCACTAATACTAGGTCTCCCACTTGTAAGTTTCGATGTCGTTTTGCACGCGATTGTAAGGTCGTCAAGTATTCCCGCTTCCACCGTCTCCAAAACGTATCGGCAAGGAGTTGCCCTTGTTTCCATCGTCGTGTGGCTCGTTTTAAAGCATAGGCTGCACAAAAAGGTGATGAGGTAGCACCGAAGGGATGTACGTTTAATTCATACAGGCTCGGTGGTAAGTCCAGTCTACCCTCAGAATACCATAAGAAACTAAAGGCACTTTTATCCTTGACAGGTAAGTGAACCTGAAGAAACATCTCCTCAATATCTGCTGACAAGGCTATCCGATGTTTTTAAATCTCAATAGTACCCCAGCCAAGTCATTCATCAGATCAGGTCCCGAATACAGACAATCGTTCAAGGATATTCCCTTACATTTAAAGGCACAATCGAAAACCACTCTAATTTTACCAGGCTTGCGGGGATTTATAACTGGGTGGTGAGGGATAAATCTACGTTTCTTGGAGAAGTCGTCAGGAACGCGACTAATATAACCCTTCAACTCATGGTCTGTTAGTATTTGATTGTAGGACTTTAATAGGCTTTCGTCCTTTTTTAGTTTCTTCTGAAGACTGTCCAGCCTGCGTTCTGCCTCAAACCTATTAGGCGGTAATCTACGCCAGTCCTCTTTCCAAGTCAATGGAACTTCATAATGTCCGTTCCGCAATCTTATCTTCCTATCGGTTGCCTTCAGAACCTCTTTATCTATTTCAGAACTGGACCTTTCGCATGAGTGCTTGTCCTGAAATTCAGCTTCAATCATTCGCAAAGGCTTGTTCTCTACTGATTCACTTTCCTCTAAGCAGAAGATAGAGGTTGCTTCTTTATATTCGTTTCCTGAACCCAATAAATACCAACCAAAAACTGACAAAGATGCAAACGGTTGGTTGGATTTCCCTATACGCTGCTCCAGCACCCAGTGTGCTTCAGGTACATTAGTCCCAATTAGTAGACTGACCTGTTTACATTCGACGTCTAGAAAGGGAATTTCTGCCAGGTGAGGCCATTTTTTCATCTGTTCGTTTGAAGGAGTCTTAGGTCTCTTTACAGGTAAGCTTTCCACGGTGTAGGCACTCTTGACCCTCGTCTTGTAATCTCCCGTTAAGGATTCAACTTCGAAATCAACCTTAGATGAATTCTGAGAAGTAGTTCCACAGAAAGATGTTACCTGCATCAATGTATTAACCCCTTCCAGTCCTATTTGGCGGGCAACATGACTCAGCAGTAGTGTAGCATCTGAACCATTGTCAAAGAAGGCATAGGTATCTAGAAATCCTTTAGGACCTAAGATACGAATCGGCACATATCCTAAAAAGGAAGTTCCGGATTCCGTGCTAGAGTAGTTGACAGTCTTGCATGCTGAATTATCTTCATTGTGTAGAAGTTTGTGATGACGTCTAGTGCATCCTACTATATCGCAACCTCTTGCTGCACGACAAGTGTCAGCTCGGTGATTAAGTTTCAAACAGTTGAAGCACACCTTATGCCGCATTGACACTGCTAGTCTCTCTTTGTGACTCATCGACAAAAAGCGTTGACATTCCCATAAGTCGTGGTCTGTGAAGCAAACTATGCACGACTTCTGGGCTCGTGACTTCACGACATTAACACTGTGCGAAGGCATAGCTCTGGACATTTTATCATTGGACCCTACTTCGTTGTTGTTCCTATTCCCATTAGCTATCTGGCCGTAACAGCTTGTAGCCAATGACAGTTGCCTTTCGAGGAATTCTTTGAGGTAACGAAAGCTAGGTTCAGCAAACTGTAAACCATCGTGTACCAGTTCTGCCCACTTCCTACCTACGACGTAGTGATATCCAGAATATAAGACTACTAACTGTTGAAGATATAAACCATGCTGAAGGCTATTCAATGTAAAGCATGAGGAGAAATCGCTAATGAGAACAGTTCTGACTTCGCGAACTTCAAGTTATGAATGGACAGGTTAAATTCTATGATCTTATGTGGTGTCGCTAGAGTTGGAGGACGCCTACAAATGTAAGAGGCGCCACCCATCTTTATTGCCTAACTACCACCCAGTCACTACGCTTATAATAAGACACGACCACGAACTAGAGGGTCAACTGGGCACATCCGTAGAATTGTCAAGCATCCGATGAAAGCATTGTATAATAAAAGGAGGTGCGGCTGTGCGGAAGGTAATCAATAAGTGCGTTGTCTGTAAACGTCAGAACGCTAGTACGATTCAAAAGATAATGGCCGCACTTACAACGTGGCAGGGGTCTGAGGCTAACTATCCGTTTGACTATGTAGGGGTGGATTTGTTTGAATGCATGATCAGAAGATGGAAACAAGCTAAGCATCTGAAGAATATGTTTTGGAAGAGATGGTTCAAAGAGTATATACTAACACTGCAGTCAAGGGATAAATGGATGAATACGTATCGAGACATGCAGGTTGGTGATGTGGTCTGAGTTGCGGATAAGACCTCTATAGGGAAATGTCCTCTAGGAGCAATAGAAGAAGCAATATGCAGTAACGATGGGTTGGTGAGGACAGTGGAATTGAGGACAAAATATGGCTTGTTGACGTGAGATATTCGTGGATTATGCTTGCTTGAAGTGTTAGAGGACAGATCAGAGATTAAACAATCCGACGATTTTCCAACCTAGGGCGTCAACCTGAGAAGAGTTGTAGGCGTACTGCTGTAATTCATACAATTCTTCAAGGGTACTACGTCGAAGCTCAGTCCATCTACTTAGTGTGTTATTTTGTACAAATGTTCATGTTGAATATACCGAATTGGTATCACCTCTCATCTATCTGTTGGTTAATTTTATTCGTGTCCGGACGTCTTTCCACTTGGATCGTTGACCTGAGAAGGAATGTAGGCTTACTGCTGTAAGTCCTACAGTTCTTCACGAGCAGTTCGTCAATGCAGAATCCACAAAATTTGATGTATTGATTGTACATATATTTCTGTTAAATGATTGTGTGGGTTTCAATTAATGTAATTGTTGGTGAATCATGTATGTGTCCGGATATTCTTCAACTTACAATCGTCAACCTGAGAAGGGTTGCAGGCGTACTGGTGTAGGTCCTGCAATTTTTCAAAGGAATCACATCGATACATGATCGGCGAGGTTATTTGTACTGTTTGTATATACGTGTGGTGTGTCATATCAATTTGTGTTTGGATTAATTGTGTTTATTTGTTGTCTTTATATCTTGTTGTTATTGCATAATTTTGTTAAATTTTTCGTCGTGCTTACTTCTGAAGTTGTTTCTGATCTTCCACATCCGTGAATGAATTGATTGATGTTTAAGACAGCAGATGGGTCGTATACGCCGGGGAGGCTGGGCTATTGCTGAGAATGACATGCACACAGCGATAATTGTTAGCTGTAGTCCCACACGCCGGGGAGTAAAAGTGTAGATTACTGAGGCTCGCATACGTCACCGTTACTAGAACTGAGGCAGAATGAGTGACAACCGATCGCAGCGGTAATTAGTAGTGAATAGATAAGAGGATGTGCAACTAGTATCATGAGGTGGCGCTATGATCACGTTGCGTTCTGCAAGAGTCATTCTAACGATTGTGTTGCGAGATGTCAAGAGGATGCCTTTAACTGGAAGACGTAGGTCATCATCGATGATTTTGATTGTGCTGTGGGTATGCCTGTGATGTGTTGGCTTTTCTGTTTGTTGTCCCTGTCAGCCTTGTCCGTGTGACCCAGGTTCTTGCAATGGCATTCAAGTCAACGTGTATTGGTCATGATGGAAAAAAAGGATGGACCCTTTTATGTCGGGGAGTGTCGATGTAGTTGAAGATTAAACGATCAATTCATGGTTGTTTGCTCAAACCCAACTTCCCCATATATCTCCCGGGATTCATAGATACTGCAGTCATCGTCTCATCGTTCGCTGTCCAGGGAAGATAGAAGAACTATCATAAGTATTATCATGAATAACTGTTATAAGATTTATTCTTAAACCTTGTGTGTAATAACGTTATTTTCGGTTATATGTTGGCGTAAAAATAATGGATTCTTGAGTCGCCAATCTGTGTTCCATTTTTCGCGTTGATTAATATGAAGCGTTGCTGAAAGTCTTCGAGGGACAGCGTGAGTTCCAGTGTAGTAAGAGCTAGAAATTGAAAGTTAATGAGACCTGGCTCACAGATAGTGTCAATCATGGTATGAGCAGGTTTGCCATTATATTGCTTGCAACTTGGAGAATAGAGCAGTCTGAGAGCAAAAGGCAATGATTTATGACGAAAGGGCCTCAGAAAGTGAATATCGAGAAAGCTTTATGGTGTCTAGTAATCCACATAATCTGAGTGTATGTAACAGCCTTCATGGGACGTCTTCATCAGATAAGTTACAAGCTGCAAGATCGTGTTTCGTCCGTTTCCAAGAAGTGCATAAAAAAGCGAACTGTGAAGCAATTAGAAAGTATAGGGATTAGCTTAATGTGAAGTCAGGCTTATCATGGTCCAACTACTAACTGCGTGACGATACTGGTGTAGCCTGGAAGTAGCCTGTAGTTGCAAACGGTAAGCCATTGTTGAATAGAATGTCATGGACGACAGCGCAGTTAATGCAGAAAAAGAGACACAGTTTCAGATTCAAGTTCTGACTCCATAATTTTACAAGGTATTACTAGTCAGAGTGAAGGTATTAAACCTGTAACGATTTATGAAGAAGAAAACAAGTCATCTACTGCTGTTATCAAAGAGTTTGAAAATGGTGAAGTCGATCATACAGACGGCGATAAAGTGGATATTTGTGATAGTGATCATTATAGTGCAGATTAGTGCAGTAATCGAATTCCAATCGTGTCGTATTCAGAGTCAATATGGAATATTGAACGTGTGAAACCTGCGTTACTTATTTCACCCTGAACAAATTTCCTGTAAACAATTTTAGCTGTAGCACATGATGCAGTCAGACCCACGCATGCAGTTTGAATGGATTTATCGACGTTCCACTAATGACTTGCGGCAGATTATCGACAGAAATTGATTGAAACAGTGATACTTGTCATTCCTTATCATTTTTATTATACAACGTGACATTTCGTTATACCGAATCCCACTCAACGACAATAAACCACTTTGTTTTCGTTCCGTTTGCCTACTGATCCCATAATTGCACACCTCTTCCAACTTCCTTATGTCCTATAAACTGTTCTTTTCGTGTCACAAAGAGTTTTGCCACTTGACACCGAACGATGACTATGACATGACAATCATTTGAATTCGAATTGCATTTCACGCCATTATTGTTATAACATTATCAATTCACACGGATGGTTGAAATCCGTCACCGCGTACAGTATATTTAAACTTCATCATATCTGGTTTAGCATCTGGTTAAAAATTCGTTGTTGAAAAAAGTCTCTTCGCTGAGTCACTTCTTTTGAGTTATATTTCAAGTGAGTAAATACACCACACTAAAATACTATACAGGTAGATGGGAACTGATTGTTAAATGTGGAAGGTGAATTTCATGAGGAGTTGATATTCAATATATCGATATTAAACTGGATGTCACACTCCATGGTTATCCAAAACGTTTCTACAACAAACACTCATAATCGGACAATAGTTTGAACTCACAACCCTGAGGTTGAGTGGTGATCGCTTAACAATGCATTTTCTCAAAAAAACTTCAGCTAGGCAGAAAAAGTTGTCCAGGTCAACCTAGCTTTTAGCGCTTTTATGTTTTACAGTTGGTTATTGTTCAATTGTCCCTGGAATCATCAGAAATGTCCACATCGCAGATAATAAAATTTGTAGTGTAGACTGCCCTGAGTTGAGCAGTAGATTTACAATAAACAAGACACCTTGTTGTGTTTTATTGCGTAATGTGTCTGTTCGTTTGTCGTACGATCGGATATTGAATATGATTGGTATAGAAGTGCGATGTGCTCATGGTTTGGTAAAGTCATCTGCTGTATTGGTCTAAGATACAAGTTCAAAAAGGTCTTGGTTGAAATGCCACGCCCATCATGTGAATCAAACCTACACTGGGGAATAGTACAATATCAGTATTAAACAAAGTGAAGAATAACCTAAGAAAAAGACAGTACGCTATCGTCTCCTTTGCGATACTGAAGCTGCAACCATTCAGTTGAAGAGGCCAGAGCAATACACACAAAACGGGTTTATTCCAGCCCTCCTAATATCATGAGAATAAACTTGTTGCTTCCTCTCAATCTGATTCTCTTTATGTTTGTTTGTCTGTTTTCTCTTTTACCTCTCGTATTTCGTTGCTACTCATTCAAATGTCATTTCATATTTGCCTTCATTTATGTGTGCATCGTGATCTCAACTTAAACGTAGAATTATTCATTTGGATTAGTAACTGTAATAGACATAATCAGCTCCTCTTATGCATTGACTAATATCAACAACTGTGATAGTGACAACTCGTAACGTCTGTTATTGTAACTGTTCAAGGAAAACAATTGTGCTTCACTGCATTCACTAATAACAACATCTATGATTGTGATGGTTGACCACTTTTGTCAGTACCCTCTTTCATTAATACAAAATTGTGGTATCAACTTGGTTCTACATCAAAAGTGGAAAATAAATTCTCCAAGAAGTGACATTACTCTGAACTACGTGTCCTGTCTCCATTTGCATGTGTGAATGGAGATTTTTCGTGAATATCACCAACATCGGATTCTTCGACATACTCACAAATTTTGTACGCGACTGCTCAATTCAATATGGATGCCGGATTTTTCCAGTTTGTCAGCGTTTTTCATATCATGAACGTCTGTCCATCACAAAAGCAAACGCCACATAAACAACACACTCTGCAATGCGATTAATCATTTAGGGACTCTTAGAGCACGCGAGAACTCTTCATGTTTGTTGAAACCACGAAAGGAGTTTATGAATAATTGTCAGGTTGTTTTCTGTTCAGCGATATTAAGTGAAAATCTCGATGTTGAACGCCCTTATCACCATCTTACAAAATTTTGTTTTATGCAGGATTACTCACATTATTACTACAACTACCGTATTAGAACTGACAATAAAAAAAGCAAACTGAACTGTTTAATTTATGATTGCTTAGTGTTGTTCAATCAAATTAACTGATCATCTTAGGGCGATAAACATTCTGAAATATCATTTCATAACCTCTAGGATGACTATAGCTTTACTGTCACCACTCATACACATAGCATAGCTTCCACTACCAAATACTGAAATATTATTTATTATTGTTGTTTATTTTCCTTTCAACTTCTTGGTATTTCTTTCGCATATTTTTATGTGTTTCATTTGTTTTTGTTGTTATTATTATTTTTTTTGAAATACTCCTTCTAAATGTTTGATTAAAATTAGATGAAATATTGTAAATATGTGCTGAAAATTCCACACTGTACCACTACTGTACTGTTTCTGGAATAAAGCAAAATTATTATTATCATTATATTATTGTAATAATAAACATGCATTCAAGAAGATCCAATCCACAAAAAAAAGAAAGAAAAATATTTAGTTTTCAAAAAATAAAGCGCATTCAGTTTTAATAACTTCTGAGCAGAGCATTCGAATTGGCACAGTTGAAGGTATTATTTTGTTATTTTACTTTTTAATCTGCATCTCCAACACTGTTCTGCACAGGCATAGTCTATCTTCTCCTGTTTGGAACTATTACTGTAGGTAATGGCATGTTTTCTGTATTCTCTTCCCAGCCTGTGCACCACCTGGAGAAAGAGAGAAGGAAAGAGAGATGAGAATCAAGTTATGAATATACACATCAAAAGCAGTTTAGACAAATCCAGTGTTCAAAAATGCATTGTATAATGGTTAGAGTGAGTTACATTTGTAGAATCAGACGCAATTGTGTAAGTGCCTGTAGATAAAGTACCAATTCTACTGATGTTTATGCTGCACAAAAGAGAATGCGTCTGGGAGAGATAGAAAAATGTTGACAAACGAGTGTGCAGAAAGAAACAGAGGTGGATTTGATATGCGCAGTGCAGAATGTTGAGTGCTATTACATGCAAGGTTAACGTCAATTGGTGCTTGTATGCGCACTCGTGTGCTAGATAACTGTGGGTTGAGTGAACGTTATTGCGTATTCATGTGTTTGTTTGAATGAAATTAGAATCTATGGCCAATCTTGCAGCCAGTTGAAGAGGATTTTGCAATTTCATTGACTGGCTTAGACGTTTCTTGACTTTTTACTGACATTTGTCTCTTCACAG
The DNA here is from genome assembly GCA_944472135.2 of Trichobilharzia regenti. NCBI lineage: Eukaryota > Metazoa > Platyhelminthes > Trematoda > Strigeidida > Schistosomatidae > Trichobilharzia > Trichobilharzia regenti. The sequence goes on along the minus strand of OX235264.1, from coordinate 108,677,814 downwards.
AAATACCACGTTGAATATTTTATCAATGAGGTTACACATCTTCCTGCCCATACCAGCATAATTTCTGTTGGGAATTCTTCTGCTTCCACACTGGAATATATAAAAATATGGGAGTTGCGAATAGTTACGAGTATTTTCGGTATCATATGAGAAACGTTTAACCAACTTCCTGCGAGTAATCTTGTGCCTTTTTGACAACTATGTCAGTTAGCTTTGTCTAAGGCAGCACACCATCAATCCTACTTTCAGCTTCCAATGTTCTACAGGATCTGACTCAGCCTGATTTTGAGATGTCCGTGGAAGCACATATAAGGCAAACAATGGGGGAGGATAAGAATGGAAAAGTCTCTTTTCGGCGAATTCATTTTCATAACTGTACAATCGATAATATATATGGTTATTTTTGTTTGTGTGTGTATACAATAAATTTGTCAAAAGAAAATACAATTAGTAAGTTCGGATGAATTGGATGTTCATATAAGAGGATAGTAACAAAAGTGATGAGTTGTCATAAATGATTGTTAAATAAGAGTTACGTAATGGCATGAATAGTTTGATGAATGAGTTGTGCTCAGGGTGAACATGGAAACAAAATAATATACAGAATTACACAAAGGTTTCAAGTTAGAAAAATAAGCATTCAAACAGAAGTAAGGTCAAATCAAACAAACAAGCAAAAGTTAGGTCAAATCAACGGAGTTGTTACCATGCGAGTAGAAGTAGTTGGATACTTTTCTTTTGTATGTAGAGTTCTCGTTCCACCAACTGAATGGCAAAGGCTTCTGCGATACAAAGAAGACGGAATCGTACTGTCTTTGGAAGGTTGTTTTTCACTTTGTAGATTACTTTGCAGGAGGCTTTTCTTGAGATGGAATGACCAGTGTTGACGAGATGTTCGATTATTGCACTCCTTGTTACTATCCTCTTACCAACATCCAATTCATCTGAACTTACTAATTGTATTTTCGTTTGACAAATTTATTGTATACACACACACACACACAAAAATAACCATATATATTAGCGATTTTTCAGCTATGAAAATGAATTCACCGAAAAGAGACTCTTCGCTGAACTAATTTTCTTTTGTCTATTAATTTTCGGATGGGAATTATTCATGAAAGAATGGAAAAGATAAACTGTAAGAAAAGAGGTTGACTTAGACGAGCATGTTATCAGTCAAACGAAATACTTCCTTAAAAATCCACAAGAAATACGGCGGCCAACAGAGATTGCAAGAGATCTTGATGCTGAGACAGGAGTTATTTGATTTACTCATTTTCACTGTGCCATCAACATCAAAACCATAAGTCTACTAGAGTATTGTTCATAGATGAAACTGAAATCAACAAACTTTATGTTATAAGGATGGATTTAGTTATAATGGTTTATATACCACTTTGATGAAGACTACGTGTTGATTTCAGGTGAGCGTATATATTCATATGGGACGAATATAATGCGGAGCCTATTGTAATGGAGGTCTTCAGTTCATCGGGCTAGTGGGTGAGATTAGCCTCGTGAGACTACGGAAGACCATGCGAAACGAAGACAGAAATTTTAGAATTTACAGAGCTTCGAGGCGTATCAGTTCATGTCAATTACGGATATGAGTGTTGTTGAACCAACGCAATGTTTCGTTTTCAACCGAATACACTGAGCTTTGCAGGAGTAAGTGAATTCATAAAAACACATTACAATTATTTCCACCGCTACTGCTATTGTTATTATTGTTATTAATATTATTTTTATTGTCAACCATAGCATGAATATGACCACATGAATGAAAAGAGGTATGCAATCACTGCATGTGATACGATACTGTACACAAAAGACAACCAAAACTACAAAAAGACCTCAACCTTCTATAGAATCGAAGGCTCTTTTGAAAATGTGCGTTGCATTCTTGATAATTCGGTGGGCATATTTATAAGAACATTGTCAAGTAATTTAGATGTAATTGACATTATATATAATCGAAGACTCACAGATCAAGTTTACGAGTTCCTCCTCCCTTTGTCTTCTCATATTCGGTTGGTTGCTTCATGTCAACTTTCCATGTACAGTCTGTACCTTTAACAGAAACTTCGTATTCATTAGTCATAGTAAATTTAACCCCTCCAATCTCTATATCCTGTGTACCTTTAAATAAAATGAACAGAGAAACATTTTAATGAGTTACAGAAAAGACTTGAAATCTTTACAAGTAGCGTTAGTTCGTGATTGACGTGATATAGTAATCATCTAATGATCAGTTGGTTGAGATCAGGAATGAGAATTGGTATGTCACAGTTTAATATCTCGCAGCAATACAAAATTACATTCCACCTACATTCGTAGCCAGTTTTGTGTCAGTAGTAGTGTGTAAGTCTATGGCCACCCATGAATATCTAAACATCATGCAATGTCAACGATACCATGGTAAAATGTCATTCTTATCTAGAGATATACGCTGGTGAGAAGAGATTAGGCATTCAGAACAATCAACTGTTTTGGGGTTACTCCAATCAGGGAGTATCCGCCGAGATGAAACCTACGACTTTCAAGTGAGGAAGCAGGCTCATTCACTCTTCAGCCACTATGAAAACATCTAATAAATTTTCAGTTCCAACTCATTTTTCAGTTGACTACAGATGGCATGACTTCTAGACAATATCCCCGGTGAGAATCTGCCATTATCCTGGATTTCGTGAACACTAGTGGTCAAGACTTCGCCTCAGGACTTGAGACAGAAATTTACAACTCAACTTTGTTGATCATCAAACTCAAAATCCCTCAAGTCACTGCAAATCTGCACCTGGAGATTCACATAGTTTAAGTAATCGTACGATTTCCAACTGCACTACTGTCAGCGTCCTTCCGTTCCTGAGAAACTTTGATTTCGCTACACTTTTCCCTGTATAAATTAGCCAGACTCTACTAAATAACTAACTTACTAACTTTTATAACGACTCATCAACACACACTTTCACTACAGCTAATTTTAATGTGACGTTTGTTTCTTCACTGAATCAAAGTATCAAGTTTGAACATGAATTGATTTCACTTCGAGGATAATGAGAAACAAGCAAGGCGTACTGAACAGCCAGCTTCTTCGTCGTTGTTTGATGACTATCAGCAGTGCGTACTCAGTTGAATTTGAAACTAGGCGGAGATAAGTTATGAGTTGCGGTTGACTGAGTCAGGCCACATTGGCTGAACGATCTACGAGCTAGCTGCCTAGTAGCCAAAACGTTTTGATTTCGAGCTGCTATAGTGGGCGCATGCTGTTGAGGAATTCGAAATTGAGCTGCCAAAACAACTGTTCAGTATTTCTTCCTGTATTCCACCAGCTCTATGGAGTCATGTTGATTTGTAGTTCCACTAACTAAATCTTGAAAATCAACGTATTTCAGAATCTGAAGGCTCTGTATATTTTTTTATAAATTTGTCCGTATACAGCTTGTGAGCATGACATCCACGTCGCTGAGTCTTGTTTTCTCTTTCACCAGCTGATAGTGAGTGCTCTCTAGTAGATACTGACAATATTCAGGTAAACAAGTTAGTGACGAAATAATAGAGTCTCAACTTATCATGCTCCACGTACCGGATAATACATATTTAAAGAATCATTGCTCAAAGATTTGTAGCAATGTTTTGAATTCGCTTTCATATTATTCAGAAGGCCTACTGAAAACGAAATATGAAACATTTGAAATAAATTGATTGTGTGAGTTCGATTGTTCTCAGTTCAAGCAAGAGACCAAGAATTGAATTTTCGGTCAATATGCTCTACAACAAATCAAGGCAAATTCAGTTAGTGGATTGTAGTTTGAGAGGAAGTCAGTTATTTTGTTCATTATGTGAATTGACAAACAGCGATATATCCATACTCTAACTGTTTACTACTGAGGAGGCGATCATGAAATGTTTTGTCGCCGACATTGCCTGAATGGATATAAGAGCTTGTATAATACAGTGCACTAGACATTGAGAGAAAGGAATTCGTTACTGTCATGTTGAAAACTTGTGTACAGCGATCACTGTTATAATTATGATTGCGAGTAGAAGATATGCCTTGAACAGCACATCTCGTAATTGTCCTATTAGATATCTTCTTCATCGGCATGTTCTGGTGATTATCTGTGATCTGTCATCTTCTGAACTCACCCCACCACTCTCACTTATTTCAACCCATGACATATAAAGAACCGTTAGAATACGTGAACTACGTGACAAACACTCCGACGTAGTCTGAGGCACTTCTCTTGTATGCACACATCATTCCATCAGGAATGAGATCAAAAGATTCCAGGTGATGAGATTATCTGAGTCACTGTTCACTCCGCAGAACAGAATCCAGTCGACAATGAATTCTTAATTCTTCTAATCTGCAATAAAGAGCATCACTGCTATCTAATCTTATCATCGGTGAGGATTTGTTTTCACAGTCGTCATATATCCTCACTGAAATTTGTGAAATTCAACCTGAAATGTATCAGTCAGTCGTCAGTGTAAAGTATCATGAATTGCAAGGAGTGATTCATTTAGAAGTGATATAAGCGGTAAAACAATAATTAATTCAGTAATTTACACATATATATAGAATAAATTTGAATTACCTGATTCATCAACCTCTATGAAATAATTAACTTTAAATGATTCAGTCTCTCTAAAAATTACTATGCACAGACTGATGAATATGATGAGTTTCAATTTTGTCTTCTGGAACACCATTTTACTGAAAACAGATAACAAAGCGAAGAACCATGACATTCAATTTAAAGTAATTTGAAATGAATAACAGTGAGTGACTTTTACAGTTGCTTCGGATTCCTAGTGGAACATACGGAATGGAAAACACACCTCACAATTTCTTCTGCTCTACGGTCTCTAGCCATTCAGCCACTGCTGATTATCCCCATTTCTCTCCTACATATCATCGTCAGGCCCACACACAACTCGTCGTTTCTGTTTTAGCTGGCAAGAAGACAAGCATATTCTGCATGAACCGTGTAATAATGACTTATTGAGGTGGACAGTCGTATGGAACAAAAACAGTCAGACCATACATACAAACATCAATCATTAGTGCTTGCCAGCTAGCCAGCTGGACGAAGACGTCATTCATCCATTTGAACCTAAAATTATCAGCGACGAACCTGTTCCAACTCGATTCAGGCAGAATTGTTAATTCAGACATTCCAGTTTCTAGCTTGACTGTTCAATTGAGTCAACCCTCTGTACAAAGCTGACGATCCTCGCTCCAAATGAGCAAAACACTTATCTCGAGGAGAGCTACTTTGAACAAGCTTGCCAGTCAGCCAGGCATCCAGCTTACCAACATCACTAGCATACAGTTACACCTATCCACAAATACGTAGTACAATTCATCATGCATCCATGTGTGGCTACAAAATCCTAGCTACATATGATGTACACGGCAAGTTTTAACACATAAGCATAGAAGGAAGGTCAAAATTACATTGTGGTATGCAAAATGCTTCAAACAGCATGGAATCAGAGGAGAGGAAGTAAGATTTTGCACACGACTACAAACAGTAGTGTACAACATTACGAATAGTAGCATGGAATTTCGCATGAGCGACGTGAATGTCAAACTGGCAGCAGACAATATAGGAAGAGAACCTGTCTGAGTCGAGAGTCTCTGGATCGGACAATGACTGGGAACTCCATGCAGACATCTGTGCTTTTAGTGATCTTAATACAAGAAGAGAGAGGAGGATGATGGGGCAGCGAAAACAGGACTGCAGGTGAACACAGGGAGGACAGAGGTGATGAAGATAACCAACGAGCAGCAGCAGCAGCATTCAGCACCACGCACCACCAACAGGAGAGATTAAATAGATAGTAGCTCCTTTACTTATCTGGAAGCATCATTTCAGCTAAGGGTGGATGGCACGGATGATGATGTCAAAACCAGTCAGGATCGGAGACGAAATCAGTTTGGAAATCTTCTGTACTCACTATAAGAAACGAGATTCGTTTTTTCAACACGATTGTAAAGTTGATCTTTCTATTCAAGTCAGAAACTTAGTCAACGTGAAAAAAAAAGGATTTTCAGCAGGCTTCATACTTTTGTCAATAGCTGCCTTCTCTGCCTACATACTGGAGATCAACTGTATAGGGTGACCAGAAAGAGTAGGTAAGAAGCAAATCTGAAAATCTGCCGATCGTTCAGCATGTATGCACGAGAAAATAGAAATAAATCCGGCATAGTTCCATTATGGGTGAAATTTATTTTTAAAGAGTGGCGCAGGGGAGTGGAATCCAGATGAGGAGCGACGAATGAATCGTCCTACAGTGACATTGAGGAGGTCATGTGAGTAAGAGATGAGATTAAAAGTTCTTTGAACTGACTTTCTTAATTTCTTCGTAATTATCTCACCTGGTATATATCGCCCTTGAATCATGGCCGTATATAAAGTGGCTTCTTGTTTACATATAGTGAGTAGTCCTTTTCCGCTTACTTTGTCATGTGTTTTTTTGACAATTTTTTCGGGATCGCTATTTTCGATTGAAGTATCATATACAATGTTTGATTCATCTTCAATTACTTCTTTTGAGCATATAGCTATAACTGACTCTGTGGCTGAGGGTCTTCACTAAATTTTTTTTATTTTTTAAATTTTTTTTTGGCACAGTGTTTAGGACTCTCACCGACCATGCACATGGTTTGGGGTTCGAGCCCACGCCGGCGCACACCTGATATCTATGGTCGGCCTGCAAAATTTGGGCTACCGATATCCATGCTGAAAATTCCATACTAGTACCAAAAATACAGTGTGGAATCAAGCTGTAAATAAAAAAAAAATGTGATTATGGGCAATCGTGGATCCAGCTTCATAGGACGGCTGAAGACAAAGTGTAGATGTGATGTTCAAGCTCCATGTTCTATTCGGAAATCAAAAGAATAAAAATTATTGGTCTATCAGTTGAGTCTGAAGCAGAAATCAGCCGATGTCAAAATGCACTGTGATCAAAGATCTAGTTGATTATTATTTTGCTTTGAGAGATGATGATGATATGAACATAGTGTTTTGTTTTTTTCCACATTCAATTTGACACTCAGATATCTACGTGAACATAAGCTTATTTTAAACAACATCATTACAAACAGTCACTTCTTTGACTGATGACAACTATCGATTTCAGCTTACACCGATCATTTCGAGGGGTTAAGGCAGGGGAATGGAAGTCGAAAAATATATATGAGCAAAAATATTGAAAAAGTGAGAATTCGAAACACGAAAAGAGTCGTGGAGACTTCTAGAAATTCTAGTGGACCGATGGGCACACCCCAGATTGAAAGTCTCATGCATTGAAATATAGATGAATTTTAACAAGTCTAAAAGAGTAAGCTAGATTTCTTCAAAAAGATGCAGTCAAATTCTGAGACGAAAATGCTCAGTGCTGTTGTTTAGTATGTGTTAGACATATTAGACACGTGGCTGAGATTGTGACAAACAAAAACCTTCACATTGGCACAGGAATCAGCCAGCGAATTTAGGACTTCAAGTGAACAAAGAGAAGATGGAGTTGACGGGTTTAACCAGACAACAATAAAGACAAGTAACCAACTTTCTACCCATGCCACCTGCGAACACCAATAGCAAGCACCAATCACTTTCAGAGAAATAATTTGGGTGAATTTCACTTAGTTTACTTATCTAAACACCATCATTTCAGCTACAGGCAGTTGTAACGGATGAGAATTTCATAGTCAAGTCGAAGTGCAAAGCTATGATAGTCACTCATCCTCACACTAAAATTCGGAAGTTATTCACATTCTTTGTAAATGCACAAGGCTGTTTAGAAGTCCATCTGCAACATTATTAGCTCATCTACATATTAGCACTGACTCATTGTCGAAGTTCGCCTGGGTTGAAATGTGAGACTGGAACGTCATTGCCCATGTATACATATACATTTTTTTGGCGGGCTGACGTTCTTGACTGAATCAAGAAAACTGATGAATTGTATCTCAACAGCTTCTGCTTCGCTAGTCCAACCGTCTCTATCAGGCCACTTGGTGACTGAGTGATTTGAAGAATTCATCACATCTAGTATTGAGTGGAGTTGAACATCTTCTTCAGACGAAAGCATATATCTTGCTACCCAACTGACCCACAATCTCAGCCACATCAATGTATCCCATTGTCGACTAACTGAAATCGAAGACAGTATCCCACACAGCGGTTTAAATTCCTTACGGCTTATCCAGGGATGAATAAACACCACTGGAGAGGAATGCGACTACTGTCACTAGCAAGAGGATAATTGATTTCATTACGAAGTCAAATAAAAGTCAAAAGACAACAAATAAGGAAAGAGATTTTCACTATGGCTCACAAAATATTTGATTGCAATTCTTTCATCGGATTACCACAACTAGGAGAAATTCGAATATCTTCACTCAGGGCAATGTTCAGATACGTAATGTCAATGCTTGATAAGACTTAAGGAGAATTTGAACTGGATAATCTAACTGAGCCAAAAACTGAACTACATTCTTTTTCGTCTCCTCCTAACCTAGACGGACCATTTGAATTTCGTAATGATTTTGTTAAGAGAGCATCAAACTCACTCCCATCAACTAGGAAGATGGAATATTTACCGATGACACACTCGTTTGAAGTTTCTATAATATCCCCACTGGACGAATCAATTATACTACATTGAAAAAATCCACTTTGAATGCATACAATAGCAACATTATTTACTTGAGATTCTACTCTGCCCAATACCACATATGATAAATTGTAACTTACGGATGGGCCGATTAAGGTGTTTGGACCAATGAACTAGAGACTATCCAGACACTGATGTAAGAATAAAACTTGTGCACTGTGGTAGAGTGTAAATCCATTAAAGGTAAATTTTGTTTTGATAAGGTCTCACAGTGTTATACAGTAATGTTTACTGATGACGTTTCAAGTACAATTTATTGCTCATAATCATATCAAGGTAATCACACGACTTCCTAAATTCATTTATATAGTTCCATTGTTTTTCACTTGATTTGATAGGTAATAATATTTTCTATATTTCAGGTATGAGTGATGACTCATTCCTATTGCATGTGTTGGGTGTAGACTCGATGAACATGGATTCAGTAATCAACCTCTCTCTCCATCTACCTAGATTACTTTTTAGAATTTTAACCCTCTCCCACCCTATTGCGTGGTTGTATGTTAGCACATGCATTGCAATTGCTGAGCTTTTTTCTAAATTACTTATCTTATTGGGGTCAATCATTCTTACCTTACTTATCCAGACACAATCTCTGCAACATTCAAACTTATATGGTGTGTCTTGAAAACGAGAATGTGAATCTTTCTCAAGCGTTAATTAAACATTACATAGTATATCAAATGAATATATATACCACTGGAACTCACCCGCAATGTGTGCTGAGTTGTCACCAGCTAACTTAATGCTGGTAGAATATTTCGTCCCATTATTTATACCCTTAAAGCATGACAACATTGCATTCATTGGTTACTTCCATCAACCAATTTGTTTGAATCCGTTTGTCTATGCTTGTGTGAACACCATAATTATAGTTATAATTCAATTGAACTTGATAGAGGAAAAGGTATGATCACAAAACAGTGATGATGTTTTGCAATGAAATGTAAATTTTAGATCACGAATGAGATTAATGCTTCGTTTTGGGAAGAGATGTGGTGTAGGTTGATAAACGTATTTTACACAGGCACATCCAATATTTCACATCAACTAGATAATACAAGAATTATTATAATAGAGGTTTTTTGTATTTCCCAATGAATGAAAAAACAAAACGAGATTGTTTTTACTGACGTTTCGCTATTTAATGCTAATAGCTTTCTCAAAGTATTATTAAACCGGAATTTACAAAATCTCAGCATATATATAACAAAGAATTAGGGGGTGAGAAAAATATAGACTTAGTTCAACTTAAAAGGACATATTGAAAGTCAAAATAACAATGAAGATCGTTCAAACCAAATATCAAAGGTAATAGTATATCTGTTATTATATCAAAATAAAGTTTACTAACTTGATCATCGTTCGTTAATCTGGGGTCATTTTTGGTTGTCAAGTTCGAGAATAGGTAAAGGTAACCAAACTAAGTGTAGAATGTGAAATACTTGATTATCGTTCGTCAGTATGAGGTCATTTTGGTTGTCATGTTGGGGAGTAGGTAAAGGTAACTAAATTAAGTGTAGAATGTGAAATACTTGATCATCATTCATCAGTCTGGGTCGTTTTTTTGTTGTCAAGTTAGCGAACTGGTAAAGATAGTAAAACCAAGTGTAGATTGTTGGATTTTGTCAGTGTGTAGAATTATGAAAGTAGTGTGCGTTTACATAGTGAACTTGCTCACCACATTTGCGTTGATTTTGTTACTTCATGGGGGAGGGTGTTGTAGCCAGGTTAGATTCTGTTTCAGTCCATCATTCCTATTCAGGCAATTTGGATTCCACTTGATATGAAGTGCTTCTGATATTAGACGTTCTTTGTGGTTTCTGAAGTTTTTCTGGATTATTTCAATATTGTCAAAATCAATTTTGTGGCCTGATTCTATAGCATGTAGACCTATGGCTGATGATTTTTGAAGTTTTTCCAGTTCAACTGGATTTCTTGGTGGTCTAAGAGAAGCTCTACGGTGTTCATTTCTTCTGATTTTGATTTCTCGAAATGTTTATCCAATGTAGATCGCATCACATTCCGAGCATTTTATTTTGTAGACGCAATTAGATAGAGAATCTTTCGAGATTTGGTCTTTTATATGGACAAGGTTGTTTTGAAGTGTGTTCGATGTTTTGAAGAAAACTCTTATGTCGAGTTGATTAAGTACTCTCCTGATATCGTCTGACGTCTCTGCTCTATATGGAATGACGACTGTTGAAGTCCATGTTTTCGGAATGCATTTTCGGCTATACTTAATGTCTGTGTTGATTTTGTTGATGAAGTTCATTGGATAGTTGTTTTGCTTGAGAGTTTTAGTGATGTTTGAAATTTCTTCTTCTTTTTCTTGCTCATCTGTTATCAGGGAGTGTGCTCGTCTAAGAAGACTTGAAACAACTGAAATCTTTGCGCTGATGGGGTGTGATGATTTGAAGTCTAAATATTTGTTGGAGTGGGTTTTCTTCCTGAAAATGGATATACTAAAATGTCCATTTTCCTTTCTCTTAACTAGGCAGTCTAGAAATGGAAGTTCACCGATGTCTGATTCTGCTTCCGAAGTGAACTGGATTTTGGGAGATACACAGTTTATTTTCTCCAGGAATGAATTGTGTAGATCTCTATCTAATTGTGTCTACAAAACAAAATGCTCGGAATGTGATGCGATCTACATTGGACAAACATTTCGAGAAATCAAAATCAGAAGAAATGAACACCGTAGAGCTTCTCTTAGACCACCAAGAAATCCAGTTGAACTGGAAAAACTTCAAAAATCATCAGCCATAGGTCTACATGCTATAGAATCAGGCCACAAAATTGATTTTGACAATATTGAAATAATCCAGAAAAACTTCAGAAACCACAAAGAACGTCTAATATCAGAAGCACTTCATATCAAGTGGAATCCAAATTGCCTGAATAGGAATGATGGACTGAAACAGAATCTAACCTGGCTACAACACCCTCCCCCATGAAGTAACAAAATCAACGCAAATGTGGTGAGCAAGTTCACTATGTAAACGCACACTACTTTCATAATTCTACACACTGACAAAATCCAACAATCTACACTTGGTTTTACTATCTTTACCAGTTCGCTAACTTGACAACAAAAAAAAACGACCCAGATTGATGAATGATGATCAAGTATTTCACATTCTACACTTAATTTAGTTACCTTTACCTACTCCCCAACATGACAACCAAAATGACCTCATACTGACGAACGATAATCAAGTATTTCACATTCTACACTTAGTTTGGTTACCTTTACCTATTCTCGAACTTGACAACCAAAAATGACCCCAGATTAACGAACGATGATCAAGTTAGTAAACTTTATTTTGATATAATAACAGATATACTATTACCTTTGATATTTGGTTTGAACGATCTTCATTGTTATTTTGACTTTCAATATGTCCTTTTAAGTTGAACTAAGTCTATATTTTTCTCACCCCCTAATTCTTTGTTATATATATGCTGAGATTTTGTAAATTCCGGTTTAATAATACTTTGAGAAAGCTATTAGCATTAAATAGCGAAACGTCAGTAAAAACAATCTCGTTTTGTTTTTTCATTCATTGGGAAATACAAAAAACCTCCATTATAATGAATGTCATATACCTAATGCCCAAATTTTTTCAAACCGTTAAAAGTGAACTTGGTTTGGATATATATAATACAAGAATTAATTTGGTTTTCGTAGCACTCACTTTGAAAGGACAGGTTATATGTTTGAACTCTCCATTGAGACAGCACTACAAACTGGTATATACAGCCTATGAGTCCCGAGAATGCAAAATCGCACATGGCGGATACGATTTCAAAAGCAGTGTGCATTCCCTGTGTACAGTTGCAGCTGGAAATCACGAGTAATAGGCCATTGAGTCGGATCTCACAGGCTGAAGATTCTACAAGCAAGCTTTACTTGTAACCGGAGGACTCTAGTTCAAAACCCCAGTGTCGGCTCTGCACTACCTTTCAGTCGAAAACAGAGGTGACTAAACATTGGCCGAATATTCGAAGAGGATTTTGACTGCTTTACAATTCAATTCGCTCCATGATTCAACTGCGAATACAAATCAGTCCAGAAAAAACATGCTTGTTCAAAATAATCAGAATTGACTGAAAAAAATGCAGAAAATTATAAGCTAATACATCATCTGGCATATGTGTGGGACTGGAGGTTACCAGTTCAAATCGTACGTGCTTCAATTCAGCCTACATAATTATTATTATTGTTCCCGTGGGTTCCCAGTGGAACATCGGGCTTCAACTGCACGTCTCCACTTGCTTCTGTCTTTTGCTCTGCTTTTCACCTGCATCCATTTTAGTTCATACTCCTTCAACTCCTCTTCACACGATCTCCTCCATGTCACCCTTGCACTGACGTCCCACTCGCCGCTTCCCTTTCGTGTTCCACTTGAGGGCCTGACGCGTGATGTCAGTCAGTGGCCTCCTCAGCGAGTGTCCAATCCATCTCCATTTTCTCCTGCATATTTCTTAGACGATTGGTTCTTGTTTTGTTTGTTCCCATAGCTTCTTGTTGGTGGTTCTTCTGGCCATGTGATCTTCAGTATGGAGCAAAGACAACGCATTAGAGTTTCTGTGGCGGTTTGGTTAAGTTTTGGGGGTGGAGGTACTAGCACCACGCCCCAGCCCTCCCTGGCAAGCTAGTAGTCTCGGGACACATGCTCTCCTCCAACGGTCGATCATAGCTTGATCTGAAGACTGGCACGTCTCCGATGAATGCATTGTACAGGAAAGGTTACCGCTTAGTTATTTGGTAGACTGCAGTCTGAATCCGTTTAGTACTAATTTTGTATTACAGCAGTTAACCACAGTTCGCTATTTTAATTCCGTCACTTACCAGAAGACAGACAATATATTCCAATAGTAGACCTTCAGAAAGTGAGACTCTGCCACGAAGAGATTATTGACAAAGTCTCTCCCTGCAGCACTGAGTCAGACGGCTGACGTCGGCTGACCCGAAATAATCGACAATTGAAGGTGTAACATAATTCTGTATTGCTACCAAATGAACTTCAAAACTCCACTGACCATCAGATCATCATAATTTTACTTCATTCATGAACTAGGTCTACTTGTGTAGAGAATTCAAACCTTTCCTGTATACCACTAAATTGTCTCTTTGTTGATTTTATTTTAAGGAAAACAGGTTATACCTTTTGGAGGGGCCAAATTTACTTTCGATATCACATCTCAAGCAATAGTTAAAGGTTCTAACTGTACATGGAAAGTTGACATGAAGAGACCAACTTCATATGAGATATAAAAGGGAGGAGGAACTCGTAGAGCTAATCTGTGAGTCTTCGTTTATATATGATTTATATGTTCATTTAAACTATATAATGCAAATTATATCCTAAATACTTTACAATGCTATTATAAATATGCCCACCTAATTATCAAGAATGCGACTTATATTTTCGAAAGGGCCTTTGATTCTTTAAAACATTTAGTCCTCTTTGTGCCGTTGTTGCCTTGTGTGTACAGTATCGTACGTGTGGTGTAACCTGCAGTGACTTCATACCTCATTTAATTCCTGTGAACAAATTTATGTTTTGGGTGACAATAATAACAGTAATAACAATAGCATTATTGGTGGAAATAGTTGAGACGTGTGTTTATGAATTCACTTGCTCCTGCAGACCTCAGTGTATTCGGTTGAAAACGAAATATTGCGTTGATTCAACAGCACTCAAATCCGGTGTTAACATTAACTGTACATTCTGTACATTCGAAAATATCTGTTTCCGCTTTGCATGATCATCCGTATTCTCACGAGGCTAATCGCTGTGAATGTGCCGACGATGTGGGGACCTCAATTCCAATGGGCTGTGCATTACATTCTTTTCTTATGAATATATTCTGATTTCAAGGTAACAAATAGTCGAAATAAAAATGGTCTATAACCAAATCCACCTTAATGCCATATAGTTTGTTGGTTTCAGTTTCACCTATGAACAGCCGATTTATTACTTTGATATTGGCGGCACGGTGAAAAGCAGTAAATCAAATAACTTTCTTTTCTCGATATCAGTGTGTCTTTCAATCTCTGCTGGTCGTCTTATATCTTGTCGATTTCATAAGAAATATTTTGTTCGACTGATTATATAGAGCAGTTAAGTCTTTCTGCTGATCAAAGTCAACCCTTTTTTATCATAATTTACTTTTTCATCTATTCTCCCCTTCGTATTGACCTCCATTTTTCGCCCTACTCATCCTTCCATGGGCATCTAAAAGCAGGCTGAGTAATATCATGTACAACAGTTTAGCTTGAAATTACGGTTGGTGATGTGCCACTTTAGACTTAGCTAACTGATATAATTGCCAGTAGGCACATGATGTCCATCGGATATGTGTGCATCGGTCGCATAGCGGTTAGGACGCTTG
The DNA here is from genome assembly GCA_944472135.2 of Trichobilharzia regenti. Lineage (NCBI taxonomy): Eukaryota > Metazoa > Platyhelminthes > Trematoda > Strigeidida > Schistosomatidae > Trichobilharzia > Trichobilharzia regenti. The sequence continues at coordinate 108,662,721 of OX235264.1, read as the reverse complement.
CCGACCATGCACATGGTCTGAGGTTCGATCCCCGGCCGACGCACCCCTTTACCTCGCTGAGCCAGAAATAATGCTGGTAAAGAGGAAAGGTTGGGCATGAGGCTAGCAACCCCATCCTGTAAAATAAACGTTACTACAGAAATATCAAGCCATTAGCTTGGAGCCCTATGTTCCACTGGGGAATGTGAAGGAGAAATTATTTATTAATATTATGAGCTCCTCAATTGAGAATGAGTGATGTAGAGAATTGATTATTTCCAGTATCGAGTAAAGTTGAAGTATATCGGTGGATGTTAACCAGGCCTGGAACATTCTAAGTGATGGGTCACTGTTGCATGAAAATTGTGTTGGACCTCCAGTCAAAATTTATAAAATGAATAACTCTTATGTCATGCTCTGACCCAAGTAATACATCAGACTCACATTACACTGCAGTTCAAAGTCCGAATCACATTCTTTAGGCTGACGTCGAGTGCAGACGAATTGCGACCTGACTTCAGACTGATGAAGTTATACTTTGCCTTTCCCATTCTCGGCGATTTTAGCAACTTGTGATATGATTTCGCACACCTAAGAGGATAATGAAATTATGATTCCTGGGAAGGAGAACGAAGTGACCTACTTCAAATTTCATATAACAGCAATAACCTGGTCGCGTCAGCTAATTCGACACCATTCAAGCCGATCCTAAAACTGCTACTATTCTACCATGGTCACAATTCCATTTTACTTGAAGATGAAGTGTGATCGGTCATCTGAGTCTTCGAGAGGTATTCGCTTTTCCCACTGATATAACGCATGCATTCAGATTCAATAGGACAATAAGTGTGTGTCAAAACATCCAATAAATTATCATCAGGAGAAGATATTGGAACATACTCAGATTTGAATTGATTATACTAGTTTCACTAAGATAGATACTGACTCAGCCATCAAAAACGAAATGCTGAAGCGTGTTAGCCTATCTTGCTTCAATGAAACAAGAGTGAGACAAGACGATTGCATACGAATTCATGGTTGACTTCATCATCCTACCTATGCGTAGAAGATATATCACCATGCACATAATACAAGAATTACTGGGACTCGGTGAATCACATCACTACCGATGAACTAATTGAAGCATATGATTATTATTATTATTATTATTGTATCCTTTAGTTCCTAGAGGAACATAGGGCTTCAGCTGCGCACCTCCATTGACTTCGGTTTTCTGACAACTTTTTCACCCTGCTCCAGGTCTGCCCACATGCTTTCATCTCCTCTTCACATGACCTCCTCCAAGTCACCCTTGGACGACCAACTCGCCGCCTCCCTTTCGGGTTCCACTCGAGGGCTTGTCTAGTGATGTCACTTGATGGTTTCCTCAGCGTATGGCCAATCCATCTCCATTTCTTTCTGCCTATTTGTTTCACAATCGGTTCCTGATTGGTTCGCTCCCAGAGATCCCTGTTGCTGATCTTTTCTGGCCATCTGATCTTGAGTATTGAGCGGAGACAGTTGTTAATGAAGGTTTGAAGTTTGTTTGAGATGCTCTTTATGACTCGCCAAGTCTCTGATCCGTATAGTAGCACTGACTTCACATTGGAGTTGAAAATCCGGATCTTATTTTTGATGCTGATTGCTGTTGACCTCCACACAGATTTGAGAGTAATGAAAGCTTGTCTTGCTTTTCCGATTCTGGCTTTGATGTCTTCGTCAGTTCCGCCTGTAGTTGAGACGATGCTTCCCAGGTAGGTGAAGGAGGTTGTTTCTTTCAGGTTCTTCCCATTTATGCTTATTGTGGTCTGTTGTTGCTGTTGATGTTGGCAAGGAATCTTCATCATCTCTGTTTTATCTATGTTCACGTGAAGTCCTATCTTTGATGCTTCTTCTGCCAACTTGTTACTTTTCATTTGCATATCTTCCAGTTTATGGGAAATCAGACATATATCATCGGCGAAATCCAGATCCTCCAAGTCTTTTGTGTCAGTCCATTTTATGCCTGTTCCCTCGTTGGTTGCCGTTGTCTGTCGCATTATCCAATCAATTGCAATCAGGAAGATCATTGGTGATAGTAGACAGCCTTGCCTCACTCCCGTCCTCACTTCGAAGGCTTCCGTAAGTTTCCCGTTGTGGATTACTTGGCATGCAGCATTGTCGTATAACTGTTGGATGAGGTGTATAATTGTCGATGGGACCCCGTAGTAGCGAAGTAGTTTCCAAATGACCTCTCGATCGACGCTGTCGAAGGCCTTTTCAAAGTCGATGAAGTTGAGATAGAGAGGTGACTGCCATTCCAAGCTTTGTTCAATGATGATCCGTAGAGTGGCGATTTGATCAATACATGATTTGTTTCTCCTGAATCCAGCCTGTTCCGGACGAAGTTTTTCATCTAGGGCTTGTTTGATTCTCTCCAGGATGATGCGACTTAGTATCTTGCTTGGAATGGACAGAAGCATAATTCCCCGCCAGTTTTTACATTGACTTAAGTCTCCTTTCTTTGGAAGTTTGAATAAGTAACTGTTCTTCCAATCCTCGGGTACTTTGCCCTCTTTCCACACCTTCTCCAGTAGTGGTGTCATCAAGTCCGCTGTTGTCTCTGGGTCTATTTTCAAAGCCTCTGCTGGGATTCCATCTGGTCCCGGTGTTTTCCCAGTTTTAAGCATCTTGATTGCATTCAGGACTTCTGATTTCGTCGGGGGGTCAGTGTTCACTGGTAGTTCTGCTTCCGTTGTTGGTATTGCTGGACGTGTTGTAGGTGGCGGACGATTTAGAAGTCTTTTGAAGTGTTCAACCCAGTGCTTTCTCTGTTCCACCTCTTTGGTGATTGACTTTCCATTGTCGTCCTTTATTGGCTTAATCTGTGTCGAACGTTTGCCCGAAAGGTGCCTAGTTGTTTGGTAGAGTGTGGCGAGGTCTCCTTTGCCTGCAGCTTGTTCTGCTTCGTTTGCCATGGTTTCATAATATTTTCTTTTGTCTTCCCTGGCGCTTTTCTTCACTCTTTTGTTCAGTGTATTGTAGCTTGCATTCAGCTCCTGTTTTTGTTGCTCGTCCGTGCACTGGATAATCTTTTGCTTCACTGTCCTTCTCTCTTCTATTAGTTTCCAAGTGTCCGTAGTGAGCCACTGTTTGTCCTGTCTCTTTTTTCTGCCTAGAATTTCTATGCAGGTTTGGCTCCACACCGTTTTCAAGTTGTTCCAGTGCTTTTCAACGCCGACCTCTTCGCTAGTGTTGATTTGTGTCTCGACTTTGTCCTTTATGCTTGCAATGAAGATGTCCTTTGTAGCCTGGTCCTTCAGCTTTTGAGTGTTGAACTTGGCTTGTGGTCTATCTGCAGCTCCTGATTCCCTGAAAGCTTTTAATTTGATTTGGATTGTCCCTTGTACGAGATAGTGGTCTGAGCCAACGTCTGCTCCTCTTCTTGCTTTTGTGTCCAGTAGGCTGCGCCTCCACTTCCTTGAGATTGAGATGAAGTCGATTTGGTTTTTGGTTTGCCCGTCTGGTGACACCCATGTAGCCTTGTGGATATCTTTGTGCTTGTATACACTGCCACCAATCACCAGTTCGTTGAAGGCGCAGAAGTCGGCGAAGAGTTCTCCGTTTTCATTCATTTCTCCTAGAGCTTCTCTACCCATGATGAGTTCCCTTCCCGTATTGTCTGGTCCCAGTTTGGCGTTCATGTCTCCCATTAGTATTTTCATGTCGCCAGCTGGAGTATTGTCCATTGTTGCCTGTAGTTGCCTGTAGAATTCTTCTTTCTTCTCGAGGTCTGCGTTGTTTGTGGGTGCATAACATTGTATGATTGACACTTTCCTTCCTTTGGAGTTGAACCTGGCGGTCATTATCCTGGACGAAATCGCCTCCCATTGTATCAGGGCTTTCGTTGCCGTTGGTGACATCATGATAGCCACGCCCTCGGTGTGCGTGTGGTTATCTTCTGGGTGACCGGAGTAGATCACTGACTCACCTGTTGACAATTTGGTGAGTCCACTCCCATTCCATCTGCTCTCACATATTCCCAGCACTTGTATTCCGTATCTTTTCATCTCGTTGGCGATCTGGGCAGCTTTTCCAGTCTCGTACATAGTTCGAACGTTCCATGTTCCTACACAGACTTTTTCTTTTGGTGCAAGGAGGTTCAGCATACTGAAGATTCTGTAGCAATTTTTGTTTACAGGGTGGGGTTGCTAGCCTCACGCCTGAGAAAAGAATGATTACATTAAGTAAAAGTTTAGAGAGAAGCAACTTTTTGGGTTGCTCCCCTCAAAATCAAAAAATAACGGACAAACAATGAGAACAACGTCAACAAAGGAAACAGTTCACACAAAAAAGGGCAAAAAGCGACGACAACTATACAATAAGACAACATGCAATATAGTTCAGTATATGTAACTAAAATGATATCTTAACCATAAACTCACTGACTTGGAGCAACTTGAACATATAAATCCAACAATATATACAATTATAGATGTGTTTATGTTTAAAAATTCCACAAATCCAAACAGTGAGTTATGTGTATTATCTGTCAATAAGATTGTATTTTTTGGATTCAGTGTTCGAAAGGTTAATAATTGTGATAATTTCCGCAAACACTTTGCATAAAATTTTAGAGTAATAAGATATTTTATTTATGACCAAAATGTAGCGTAATAGTCGAAAAGCGCGCGCTCTGTCGAAGCATATGATAGTAGGTGTATTTGTCAATTGAACAGAATCATTCAGCTGGTTATAAAATTGTTCCAAATTCTAAATGGTTTTCCATTCCAGGATACCTTTAAGTGGCAAACTGGCAAATGTACGCATTGACCTGAATACATTTCAACAATCAGCTCCATCAAATCACACACTATTACACACTCAGTCGACTGATTGTCAATATTTGTATGTTATTCTTCTCAATGATAAATGGAGACATTTCTTTCGAAAAATCAAGTTCATTGGTATTTTTGACCTCTGATTGTTATCATGTGTGTGCGTCGGTGGCACAGTGGTTAGGAATGTCGCCGACCATGCACATGGTCCGTGGTTCGAGCCCACGCCGACGCACACCTGATATCTATGGTCGGCCTGCAAAATTTAGGATACCGATATCCGTGCTGAAAATTCCATACTCGTACCAAAAATACGGTGTGGAATCAAGCTATAATCAAATAAAAAAAAAATCATGTGAGTGAATTGGTTGCGTGTGGAGCGGAAATCAGCCACTGTCAAAGTTGACAGTGAGTGTTGAAAATGCCTTGTTGATTAATCTGTCAATTTTATTGATGACGATGATGACACGTTCATAGTGTGTTTTTTCCGACACTTCTGATTTAACATGCAGCCTTCTGCGTCAACACGGGCCAAGAAACCTACTCTCGTTATTCTCAGTTGATTATCTAACTGATTGCGATTATCGACATTAGGTAACGGTGATCATTACGAATTGGAAGAGGCAAAAAATGAATTTCTATACAAAGATATTGAAAAGAGAGATAATCGAAGCATCACATATAGAACAGAGGGAATTGTTCATGGTTCAGTGGTTTCTTGAACTTTAGATGAATTTTACCATCTATGAAAGAATGAGCTAGCTGTATTACAGAAGATATAGTCAAAATCGGTATGGAAAATCTTCAATACACTTTTACATTGACGACTTACCACAACACCCGTTGTCAAGATATCTCATTATTTCTTCATTCATGCATGATTGACATAGCTTCACCACTCACATTTACGCCTGCAGTGGAGATGCTTGAAAATAGACTGTGGAAGCTTCTCAAGTAAAACACTCACTTCACGGAATCAAATGACAACCGTCCAAACTAAAAATCTTCCCTATAATTCTTATGTGCATATCATAGAGGACAGGTCATGTATATGGAAGCCAGATCATCAACCTGAAAACTTGATAATATTTCGCTAAGTAGTGATTAAAAAACTGTTGTCGACACGTCTGTCAGCCTTCACTTGTGTCTCCGGAAAGTTTGATACGTGTGAGACACTGATAAACAGGTATATATGAACAGTTTGTATACTCTAAGTACTCCTGCTTCTCTCTCATTATTTCTCGAATTGACACCATATTGCCCAACTTAATATATAATAATAATTTTTCCTTCACGTTCCCAGTGGAACATAGGGCTCCAAGCTAGTGGCTTGAAGTTTCTGTAGCAGTGTTTAATTTTTACAGGATGAGGTTGCCAGCCTCATGCCCAACCTTTCCTCTTAACCAGGATTATTTCTGCCTTAGTGAGGTAAAGGATTGCGCCGGCTGGGGATCGAACCCCGGACCATATGCACGGTCGGCGAGCGTGCTAACCGCTATACCACCGACGCTATTGCCCAACTTAGTATCTGTTATACTCACAATTTCAATTTTGGTATAACATTCGTTCACAGATGAGATGGACAGCATCGATGCTGTGATTAAATATGTCCACATACATTTGATAACGTTTAGACGATTTGTTATCGTCAGTAGAATCATGAAGCAGACGAGTTGATTGAAAAACGAACAACATGAATTACAAGACAGGAATGAGTTAGATGGATGAGGAGACTATAGGATATTTGGACTTCTCAGACGCTTTGTGCGAAATCTCACATCCTATCGTCAAATTAAAGGCGAAGTCTATTGACCTGGCAAAAGAATCAGGCAGATATGAGATACGTGATAAAATCTATTTTACACAGGCATATCGACATATCCACAGTCATAACGCCAAATAATACAGGAAGTGTTTTGGGGGATTTTAACTAAACGTAAAATTCACGATGTGCTTGATGCTCGTTACACGATAGCTGGTGAATCTCGTCGCATGACTGTTCTAATGGATAAAGCGTTCACGTTTGAAAGAGTAGGTACTGATTTCGAGTATCTCTGAGGACAGAGCCTCATACTGGTATATACAGACGATTGGTCTCGTATCAAGCGAGTTGTGCATTGTGGATTCGATTTCACTGTTAGTCACCAATCGTCAGAATTATTTCACGTTCATCACCAGACCTACTTGAGGCGTCTGTTATAGAAACTGCAAATATGTCAACAGAGAATGTTGATTTTGGTCCACTCAGTTGACGGGAGAATGAGAATCGTCGAAAACTGACTGGAAGTAGTTGATAACTGTGTCATTATGACTTTGTACGCATCTGAGGTTTGCATACGCTGTGTGAAGTTGAAGCTAGAGTTCATGAATAATGGGCCACTCAGTTGGATCTCACTGGTTGAGTGCCCTAAGGGCAAGTGCGTCGGTGACACAGTGGTTAGGACTGTCGCCGACCATCCCTATGGTCCGAGGTTCGATCCCCTGCCGACACGCACCTGCTATAAATGGTCGGCCTGCAAAATTTGGGATACCGATATCTATGTTGACAATTCCATACTCGTACCAAAAATACAGTGTGCAATCAAGTAGTAATCAGAAATAATAAAAAAATAAAATCTGTTCTATGGACCAGGAAGTACTAGTTAAGAACCTCGTTGGTAGCTGCATACGTGATCTAAGTCAAAATTTAAGATGACGATACAGCAGTTCAATATTCTCATGTATTTTTGACTGCTTCACAATTCACTCCACTCCGTCATCCAACTACAAATAGAAATCAATCTCTGAGAAAAAACTCATGTGAGCAAAACAGCATTGATTGAGAGACTACTGTAATTATATGATTATACATTTTCTACTACATGTATGGGACTGAAAGTGGCGAATTCGAATCGTATGAAGAAAACTTTGGCATGCTTTCTCTCAGTAGATGATTGGTCATAGCTTGACATGTAGACTTGCGTGCCTTCGATTAGTGCGTTGTACAGGAGTGTTTACCGTTAGGATATTAGACAAACTTCATTATGAGCTCATTACGCGTTGCAGATGCGTCTCATTGATGGGATGAATGAAGCGCTGCGAGACAGGATGCCTCCCATTTGCCTTTAATTGTCTCAAACATGAAACAATTTTCTTTCACTGGAAATCTGTAGATAAACAACACTTGTCTGTGTCAGTGTAAAATGCAGTTCACTCTCCATCGGAATACTCATCAACTCGGTGATTACTTCTATCATCAATAGTATAACAGGGTCACACATACATAATACACCACTTAACAGAGAGAAGCGATTGCAGAATGTAGTGGATGAGATGCAAATTGAGAAATAGTGTAGCGGTGGCCAGTAAAGCGATTCATTCACGAAAAAATATCCCGAAGGGAAATTTCACCTCAAACCACATGTGTGTTATTGACCAAACCGAACCACTTTTGCATGCGGTCTCACTGAGATAATCAGAATAAGAAAATGTCATTCGAAATGAGTTTGTTGATTCTTGATTATGAACGAATCGAAGATATCTGTGGAAATAATGATGGTATTGAGAATCTAGTGAATGCACCACTGTATTGGTGGATGCTTTATCAAATCAAAGTACATTCACTCGACTGTCTCCATTTCCGATATCCTCGGTTTCATGTGAAATCTGATCTTATTCTGCGAATCAGCAAATTATTTGGAAATCATTGTGCTTGTGAGCATAGATACCTCACGAAACGGATCAATCACAATGACAATTTCACCAACAAAATACAATTTGTTCTGAGAATGGGATTTCGGGTAGTGACGATCTATTCACATGCATTCTGTGAAATTGTGAGGTGTCGTTGACAATGAAGTCACTCAACGATATCGTGGAGTAAGATTGGTGAACTTTAATAGATTGATTCGAATGAACAGGTATTTTTCCGTTTGACAGGCTGTCAGTCAGTGTAACGTCGTTCATTAGGCCACTGAGTGGTAGCGGTCAGCTGCTTTTAGTCTCTTACATTCCGTGTTATCAATAAATAGATTATGTTCTTCATTTTGTTCCTGAATAGAAAATTGGAATCGGACAACAAGTCTACGTTTATTCAGCACTTCTCTTCAGGTGGCTCAAAGTTGTCTGTATTTGTGTTCTCTGTCTAATACAATATCCTCTTTAGCTCTTTTGTAACAGGTTAGCGCAAGTTTCGAACACCTGTGGTGGCTGTTTTCTTCCAATAAGCATCATGCTGAGATGATGAGATTTCTATCCAATTCTATCAAGCGCTTTTCAAATGCTCTCCCTTTATCATCATTCGGCAATTCAATGTGAAAATCAAATCAATCCTAAAAAGAACTCGTAAAATATCAAAACTGATTCAGAAATAAATGATTATTATGCAGTTATGCATTTAGTGATAAATGTCCCGACCGAAAGCTGCTACCTTGACGTGGTGGTCGGGCTTGAACACCACAACGATCTATTCAAGCTATACTGGCTGAGACTTATGTCTCTTCAGGTCCTACCATGCCAGGCAGGTTGTTTGGATAGCGGTTAAACAAAAAGCAGCTACCCAATCCAACATCATGATAAATACAAAATCACAAAATATCATGCCGGATCGGCCGTGGCCCGGATTAACAACAACCGCGCTTCCCGCTGCCGTGTCACAGGGCAGGAGTGATAAATATGCTACTGAGGCACATCAAACAAAAAAGAACGAACAAAAACAGGCCGCATGTGACTGGCCTCAAGCAGTTGTCCCCTGGGCTCTGCGGTCACACAACCAAATTCCACGGTGTGGGCAGTCGGGAAGTAACAATCGCCCTCACAATCCGAAATGCACGTGGGTCATCGCTCGAACACCAGTGTAGTCTGTGGGTTTGACGATGATTTGAAAGATAAAGTGTGTGCTGTATTAGATGAGAGATTTTGAGGAATCGTGTAGCTGCAGAGGACACTGTAGAGGAGGAAGAAATCAACGAAGAATTTTTTGTTCAAGAAATATGCAGAGGGAAACAATGTTTGATCCGACACATGTTGTGTACGCTTGCCGTGATATGAAGATTTTCGCATGTGTCAGGGGTTGAGATAAGTGAGACAGAGTGTGTTCAGAAGATGAGATATTAAAGACAATTGTGGAGGCGTGCCGAAGAGAACAGCATCTAATAGGACAATTTGCAGATGTGTCGTCCAATGCATTTCTTGTACTCGTAACATTAGAATGTAATAATAATTATAAAAGTGTTCGCTAGACGCAAGTTTTCAACGTGACAACAACGAATCGCTTACTTTCAATGTCTAGCATACTGTCTGGTGCAAGCTGTTATACACGTTAAGGCAATGTCATCAATGATACCTTTCTCTTCATCTTCGCCCAACCAAAGTTTATTTTGTTGTGTATCTTCAGCAGTACACAGTTGAAGTAGAGATTTATCGTTCTTTGTCAGCTAACATTTAATTGACGAACTAATTGACTTACTGTCAAACTACCAGCCATTAACTCTTTTTGGGTAAATTTCTAGTCAAGCATATTGGCCAACCATTCAGTTCTCAGTCTCTCGTCTGAACTGGAAGTAACTGACCAGTCAATCTGTGAAATCCGAATATTTCGTATTTCTACTTAAATAAGCTGTAAGAATAATATGAAAGCACATATCCTGCATTGCTACAAATCCCTGAGCACTGATTCTTTGAATACGAAATATCCTTCACGCGGAGCATGATCAGTTGAGACTCAGTTATTTTGTCAGAAACTTGTAAACTGGAAATTGTCAGTACTACCTAGGAAATGCTAACCATCAGGACATTAAGATGAAGAGACAATAAAGCACAGAAAGGATGATTTCACTACACCACCTGTATAAGAATATATTTACATAAAAGTATACAGTCCTTTGATTACCAAGAGAAACTCGTTGGCATCATGGATTGACACAACCAGGGAGAGCTGGTGGAAAATAAAGGGAAAAATCCTCTGCCTCCGTATCGACAGCTTAATTTGAATTCATCGGAAGCACACGCGAAAAAATTGGATCGAAATCAGGATGTTCCGTTTACAAGGTGAGATAGCCCAAGGAAAAAACACAAAATGTCATAGAAGAAAACAACAGAGAAATTCAAAACAATTTCACATAGATGTAAAATATCCTCGAACACAGATTGCAAAAGAGGCGATAGAATCACACCTGTGAATTCACGCTATAATAAAAAATTTACACAATTATATTTGTGATGTGATAGGCAATTCAAAATCAAATGATTGTCATGTCATGAGAATCCCTCCGTCTGAAGCAAAAAAATAAAACAATTGATGTCACGTATACAAAAATCATCTCTATGCATAAGTTTGTTTTGATGAAAGCGCACAGCATAGGAAGTGATTAGCTGTCACACTGATACTTGTGGATGTATATCCATACATGAGAGGAGTAGGTCGACGGGAAATAGGACGAGAAAATGGATTGTGACATGCTGACCAGGTATTGTACCTCACAGCTCTGATCTTATACCAATGAAATGTATTAATTTATAATACAACATTACGATTTTAATTTGTAACATAACTGATCGATTCTGTAAATGTAGCTTTGTTTTCTTGAAAACCCCTGTGTATATGTTAATATATACTATCATTAATAATATTCGATTTTGATTTGAATTCACTCGTGATGTTACTATGAAAATCCTGACAAATTTATACAAGTGTATCACTTATTTTAATTATTACCAAATTCGGATATAAATCAAAAATAATATTCGGTTTTGTACACACCTAATTTATATTGGGGAATTAATTCAAGCTTTATTTTTTCCCAAGTATTTGTAATCCTTCCGAAACATTCTTGGGTTTTTTTGTTAATGCAAAGTCAAGATTTCTATATTTCTTGATGTGCTCCATTGAATGACTAATTATCATATTGTTCCCACAAACCAAAGACAAAAACGTCAGCAACCATATATTTTAACCAAAATCCAAATTTTTGAAATTTAAATAATGCTTATCCATGTCTGTAGTATTTGGTGTATCCTACATAGGTAGGAAAAAAATATGTATTTTATTAAAACATTACCTATAAGTATGACTGCTAATCGTATATGTAAGTTATAATATTGATGATGCCTGTAAACTGGTGTCCCTCATGTACAAAATGAGAATATATTATTATTGTCTAATTTTTACTACTATATAAGAAATGAACATATTGTACATTACTTTGTTTTATTCAAAATCTCTGTACTTTGAACATTACCTCGCCGTTTGAATGAAAATGAAGTTTTGCCGACAACTCCCCGTATTTTCCGCCATCTCAGCTGCTTTTGGCCAACTCTAATTACCTACCTGTTATTTCAAACTTTCGAAGGGATGCCGTATTTTCTCCCTGCGTTAACTTGGTCGACCTCTGGCAATATTGATATTGAAGAATAAATATTGAAGCAGTCTTCTCAAAATACTTCTAGAGTTTAAAACGTTGATTGTGGATTTGAATCTTTTAAAAACCCATATAACAAATTTTGATATATTATTGCAATAAATTTACGGATTTAGGATATTTTCCATTCGAATTTAGAATATTAGGCCATCGGAGTCAAAGGACCGCTACACACTCAAACAAGTTAATGTACGTCCATACATGAGAGGAGGAGGAGAAAGTGAATGGTGACACGCTCAACAGGCATTGTGCGTCAGACCTGTGGTCCAGTTTCGCCTATTTACTATCAACCACTTTCAAATAATCACTCAGTGCCACATCATTCCCACCTAACATCCATTGAATGAATGTCAACTCGTGAAGAGAACCAACTCTCAAATACAACAATCGATTCAAAACAACCTGAACGCCCTTCACAGTCTATTCATTCAACTGAAGTAAAACTGAAGGCAAGTGATTCAGAGGAGAGGCCATTCTCGACATCAAGTTAACTAGTGAAGGCGCTGTACAATCATGTGTGATACAGATTGAAAGAGACTCTATTCAATGAGGCAATTGAATCATACTTTTAGTACATGATATATCCATATTCGTCGACAGTGAACGTTTGTTTATTCGACATGGTGGCCATTGTTGGACAAATCGAAGTCGCGAATGGTTCAGTCGTCTACAATTTTGAAGACGACGAAAGACTACATTTAAATGTGCATTATATTTTCTATAAAACATTTGCTGATAGACTTGTACTTATTCAGACTTTATTTGCAAAACAATAAAGCTTTACTGGCATACTGGTGTTTTGGACTTAATGTCGAAAAAGTCATAGTAATTATCGGTACAAGGGGGCTTCGTAAAAATAAGAACTTAGTGAAAAGTTCCGGAACAGTTTTTTATCTGTTCGCTTTCTGGAACGCCTTCTGGAAATTCCGGGATTACTTACTGGGTCTGCAGCCCGCATCTCCTTGTACAGGATTATCAAGGCAATTTGGATTCTTTGGTGACGTTGGATAATGCCTGGGCCAAAGAAGGGACGTGGCATTGTGGAAGCAGACAAAAAAGAAAGTGACGATGATTCGCCTGTTAATTGTAATGATATGCATGATGCTCAGCATGATGAGTCTGATGTTCATCGCTCGCCGCTTGGTGATAGTAAGGGTTTAAAGCTCCCTAAGTTCGAGCCTCGGTACTTTGATGGAAACCCAGCCGACTATACACAGTTTATCAAGGAGTTTGAGGTCATGTTGAGTGGTTTTGTATTACATGGCGAAATGAAGTTGATGTATTTATTGAGGTACTGCACTGGTGTTGCTGCAAGAGCCATAAAAAGCTGCAAACTTATGCCCTCAAATGAAGGATATATAGAGGCCATGAGGATATGATGTCAAAGCTTTGGAAAGCCTTGTATGATATCCCGTAACGTTTTCGAGACCGGTAAAGATAAGGGTTCACAGTTAAACGATAGTTCGGAGGAAGTCTCAGATTCATTGAACAGTTTAATGGTACTTAGAAATAACCTCGTGTCTCTTGATTGCCTAGACGAATTGAATTCAAGTTCCGTGCCTGAGACTTTTTCCAAGAAATTACCAGATCGTCTTCAAGGAAGGTTCACAAAAGTTAGTTTTGGCTAGAACGAGATGGTTGGGAGCGTCATCAAGCGACAGCCGAATTCGCCAGCATTTTACATTCTAAGGTAGAACCTAAGGAATTGGTGAATGTAAAGAAGGCTTTTGTAGTGAAGGCTCAAGGCGCAACGAGAAGGGATGAGTGTATTGTTTGCCATAACACGCATCAATTGAGTAGTTTCAATCGGTTCATTGCTATGTCTTCTGTGAAATGGTTAAAAATTGCAAAGCAGTAGTGGTTGTGTCTCAGTTGTTTAAAGGTGGGGCATACAAAGTTGAATTGTAAGGAGACAGACAGGAGGAGTAGTGGTTCAACCGATATGCGCCCACTTTTGAGGACAGTGAACGAACCGGGGAATTCGGTTAATTGTAATAGTATCCTTATACCTCTTGGCAACCCATAAGTTCATTTAGGGGTATCACCAGTTAAAGCGAGAGGGACGAAATCTTCGGTAGATACTTGTGCACTGTTGGATAACTGGTCAGACGTCACGTTGTTAGATGCTCAGCTAGCTGACCAGTTGGTTATCAAGGGTGTTAAAGAACCCTTAGTAATGAATACTTTCAATTCATCGAACAGGTTAACGTGCGAACGAGTCTCCTTTTGGTTAGACGCCTTGGTGACGGAGGATCGTTTAAGGTTGCATCTGCGTATATCACCTCCCACCTGAAACTTGGAGAAACCAAAGTGCCCGATCGTGAAGTGGTCGTTAATAGACGACATCTGTCTGATATAACGTTCCCTGTTGTGCAAGATGAAGTGAAATTTCTTGTTAGATGTAGTGTGCTGTCTGCACATAAGGTACTAGAGCAAAGGTATGGCAATAAAGAGAATCTATATGCCACTAAACCTTCTCTGGGGTGAACTACAAGGGGACCTGTGTCGAACACCTGAGTGTTGTCCCTGGTTTCTGACAACGAAGTGAGTATAGAGCGTACGGTTCGGGAGATGTATGACAAAAAAGTCCACGACAATAGTTTTGGGGAAAGAGGGCGGTCTGTCGAAGATAGGAAGGCGGCAAAATTGGTTGATGAAGCCTGTACTCATGAGAAAGGACCATTCATCGTGGAATCACCGTGGATGTCCGAGGTTAAACGGACGGTTTGTAACACAGAAGTGGCTATGAAGAGACTTCTGAGTTTAGGAAAGAAATTCCTGGTAAATTCAGATCTGTGGACCAAGTATAAAGAGGTCATCGATAAGCACATAACTAAAGGGGTAACATGGAAAGACTGGTTGATCAGAATGAACCGGGTAAATGGTATCTACCTCATCATCCGGTCACTAACCCCAAGAAACCCAGCAAACTTCGCGTAGTCTTTGATTGCTATGCGAAACACAAAGGTGTTTCCTTGAATGAAAGTTTGTATAATAATAACAGCTTTTTTCCAAACAGTATTTGTGGTATATAGTATAGTGGTATAGTGGCCTGGATTGCGTGAGATCACCAGTAGGATTGCTGCTGAGATTCAGAATGTCTTCGGTTGCCAATGCAGCAGACACAGAAGAGACGTTTTTACAAGTAAAGGTGCCAGAATTTGACAGAGACCGTTTGAATTTCTTGTGGTTCAACGGTGACCCTCACAGTAGAGTATCCGAATATAGGATGACTGTTCACCCGTTTGACGCTACATCATCTCCGTTTTGTGCTTACTTCGGTCTACGTAAAGCAATGCCCATGTTTGGTCCCTCTGAATTGCTAGATGTTGTTGAGCGTTATTTCTATGTAGATGACTGTTTTGAATCCTTTGATGATACTGTGTCTGCGATCAGCTTTGCAGAGACCCTTAGCAATGCACTAGCCAAGGCTGGGTTTCGTTTGACAAAGTGGGTCTTAACCAACTTGAAAGTCTTGGAGCAAATAATTCCAAAAGATAGAGCACCCACGGTGAGAGATCTCTCCGTTGATGCACTACTCATAGAACTCGCCTTAGGTTTGCAATGAAATATCGACTCAGATACCTTTGAATTTAGCGTGCGAAACATTGATAAGCCGGTCACCAGAAGAGGTATATTATCCGTATTGTCGTTGGTTTTCGATCCACTTGGTCCAATAGCACCTTATTTGCTTTCTGCACGAAAACTATTTCAAGAGACTTGTAAAAGGGAGTTACAGTGGAATCACCTCTTGAGTGAAGGAATTGCTGAAAATTGGGAAAGGTGGTGAATTAAGACAGTATCGCATCGCTCGTCCTCTGAATTAATAAATCAATTTTCTGTGTGTCGGTGGCACAGTGGTTAGGATTCTCACCAACAATGCACACGGTCCGAGGTTCCAGCCAACGCCGACGCACACCTGGTATCTATGGTTGGCCTGCAAATTTTGGGCTGCCGATATCCACGCTGAAAATTCCATAATTGTATCAAAAATACGGTGTGGAGTCAACCTGTAATCAAAAAAAATTATAGGATTGTGGATTTTCACGTATTCTCTGATGCCTCTGAAGTTAATAAATATATATGTTCGTGTTCATGCAGGAACATACCAATTGTACAGGCATGGATAAGTTATTATATAAATTACACATAATTTGATGTATGATGAATTTACAGTTTGGTTGCTCTTTCTCACATTAGAGTCAGTCGTAACAGTCTGCTATAAATTCTATTTGTGTAGCACATAAAGAGATATAGAAATATTGTCTTCGCATTAACAAAAAACCCAGACATCACATGAATATAATACAGATATTTGGGAAAAATAGCTTGAAGTCAATTCTCCTATATATATATATATATATATATAAAATGTAACGTCAGCTCATGATGAAATCCTGAAACCAATCAAATCCCCACAAACCATCACTTGAGTACTATATAACATTGTTGCGAGCAGCACCCTTGGCTTAAAGTTTATTGATGTATTATGTTTTAGGCCATCTGCAAAGATGAGTGGTTTCCCGTGCGTGAAGCAAGCGCATATGTCATTGATGTTTAGTGTAAATAGGAGGGGTCCAATGACACTACCTTGTACTACACCACAAATGATAGGGCTAGGTTTGGATTTTACAGACCCGAGTTTAACTATTTGGGACCTGTTGTTAAGGAATGATTTAAGCCATCCTAATAATGGGTCACGTATTCCTAAGGAGTTCAGCTTATTTGTTAGCAGTAAATGGTCAACATGGCCAAATGCTTTGGAAATATCAAAGTACTAGTTTCCGTCTGTCGCGACTGCTGGTCACAAAATTGAAGAAGTCTAGGTGACATGATCTGGATTTCAGGAATCCATGTTGGTTCGGACTTATAATATTGCAGCTAAGCATATGTTTGATTAAGTTATCTTTGACCAGTCTCTCCATGATTCTAGATGCTATAGGTGTGATATTGATCGGCCGGTAGTTACTGACTCCAGTTTTCGAGCCAGATTTGTGTTTAGGCATAATGAATGTTGTCTTCCATATGTCAGGATAAGTTTGGGTTTCTAGGGACATTGTGAGTATTTCAAGAAGCAGTAGAGGAATGTCAGGGCCACCATATTTATAGAAATAAGATGGTATACCGTCAGTACCGAATCCTTTGGAACTTTTGAGGGTTCTTATAGTTTGATTAATATTAGCGCAAGTGAATTCAACAGTGCTAATTTGGTTCGGTGTGAATGGAGATGGAGTTTGTGCCATATTAGTAACAGGGTGTATATCGAGTATCTGGACTGAATAGTTCACATATGTCTGCAGAGTTAGTGCATAGCCCACTGTCAGCCACGTCTCGTAAACCGCTAATTCCCAGCTTTGCTACGCTGGGACTCACGCTGTTCCCCAAAGCTTTTCAGAAACGCTTAGTACGAACAGACGCAAAAACCAGAAGCCAGTTTGGCGACTCGAGAATTATCTATTGTAACACCATAATGTGGTCAATATAAAACTAAGGTCTATGAACAAATACTACAATAATAAATCCCAATATTACTTCTGACGCTTTTCTCCTGACTTTTTCTGAACAGCGACCGATGAGACGATGGCTGGCCGATTGATGCCTCCGCGAAAATCGGGGAAGTTGGGTTTGAGCAAACAACCATGAATTGATCGTTCAACCTTCAACTACATTGACATCAACCTTTGTCTACGAGGAGAGAAATGCTGTGATTTTTGCGATTCATTCGCTTCCTTAAGATTTCTGTGAGTGCATACACTCTAGCAGGACTGGCTACTGCGATGCGTTCTTCGCTTCTCATACGGAGATTCCGAGCATGTGAGATGGAGCTAAGGGTGTCAAGTATTAGAGCTAGAGTGCCAAAGTCGTGGTGTTTGAAGTAACTTGTTGAGAGTCTCTTCAGTTTCGTACGATCCTTTGGTTTTATGAATGACTTTCCATGTGGGGAAACCTTTAGTGTTTGGAGTGGAATGACAGCATCTAAGCATGTGTTTGAGTTATGGTAGAAGATGGTTAGAGCTCTCGATAGGTCATCAGTAGTGAAGTATTCATCCCGTTCGGAGGATCTTAGCATTGATTCAACTAAGGCCCAGTTTGCCTTACCATAGTTCCTATATATTACTTGTTGTGAAGTGGAGGTATGAGATGCATTGCTACTCAGCGGAACTGGCAGTGCACACACACTGTTTTGTGGTCGCTCCCTGGAAACTCAGAACCTACTAGCGTTGAAAGGGGGCTTATATTGTGGCAGAAGATTAAGTCTAGTACGTTATTACCTCTTGTGGGAGTAGTGACAGTTTGTTTCCAGCCAAGTATATCCAGTGTGCCTAAGAACTTATCAAATTTAGTTGGGCCTGTGGGTATATCCCAGTTGATTTCAGGTAAGTTAAAGTCCCCACATAGGATCTTATGATCGTATTGTAAGTCGGATAATTGCTCCAGAACATTATTAAGTTGGGTCTCGTAATTACTAAAGGTGCCAGGTGCTCTGTAGGTGCATCCAATTAATGCTGTTACGTTATTTAAGTGTACATTAACCCATAGAGTCTCAGGCATGTTAAGTGTACTACTTTCTAGCTGTGATACAGTAAGTGCATTCAGAAAGTACATGAGACAACCCCCACCCTTACCACCTTCCCTGTCACACCGAAAGTGTGTGTAGTTATCTAAGCTTATTTCTTCATCCAGGATGTTCGAATGACACCAAGATTCAGTGATGACAATTACAGGGGGTTTGTATATTACTGTGAGTGCTCTGAGCATCGGCAATTTATTTAGAACAGATCTAGCATTTATGAGGATTAGGTAAAGATGAGAGTTGAAGTAGCATTTGAAGTATTTAAGTTCGTTAGTCAGCCCCGAATATGGTTCAGCACCCAGTAGTTCTGCTGGACATGACGATCCTATGTTAAGAGGAGTTTCAGCATCATGCTCACCTATGTCTATCGAGTTTGTGTGTGCTGTTTTTGGTGAAGAATTAGGAGTTTGAGTAAGGGATTTGCTATAGACTAAGGAATTTTTATTTTTAGTTCGGCTGCAGAAATGGGTGGGATTCTTTATTTGACCTATGCTTGTGCAAGTGTCAAGTGTGCTTAATGGATACGGGTGCACTAGACAGTTCCTGTGTTCTTACCTTATCTTTACCAATGGAGTTATGGCTAGGAGAGGACAATGTCGAATTTCGGGGGGTTTTGACCATGTTTCTGGGGTTATTTAGTGGCATTTTAGATTCTGCGGTGATAGGTGGTATGGTTCTATTATTTATTTAGTTACAGTCTAGTGGCCTTTCGGCTGGTGTTGCACTCTGATGGGATAATTCTGTGTGTTTTGAGAGGGGTGATGTGGTGGGGTCTACTGTATCTTTCACGGGGTTGGGAATAGTGGCTGCTTGCAATGTCCTATTACTCATTTCACAATTAGGCTTAGCGAGATAATTGTATGCGCGCCTTTCTATGACTGTTTTGTCCACCCCGACCTTTATATGTTTGTAGTTTCTGGCTTGCGATAGGGTGTGTTGGGAGTGGATGAATTTTCTGGTCTCTGCCGGTGTTTCGAACTGAAAACGAATAGGACAACACTTTGCATGTTGACTCTTCTTCAGCCTGTAGCACTTAGTCTTGGAGTTAGGCATTTTCGCTTCACTAAGTAATATGCGCTGTACCTTTTTAGTGCCTCATTGTCCGGAACGTTGTAGACAATAGCACTCAATTTTGCACCGAGTCGTTTTGTTACTTATGTGGTAACAAAGTTAATGAGGTTATCTACCTTAGTTACCGATTCTGTGTCAAGCTTGTTAAGGTTTTCAGTTTTCGTGAGGATAGTAAGAGGTGTCAGTTCATAGAACTGCGATCTGATATCGCTGATCCGATCTGATAATTTGGATATCTCGGTATTGGTTTCAATGTTTCCAGCATTTACTGACTTATTGTTTTTTATTTCACTTAACTCAGCCTTAAGTTTTCCTACAGACAACTTTAGAAGTTCTATTTCTGAAGATAGTACTGAAAAACGCGTGATTGCTGGAGTTTTTCGATAAGCACATAAGGTGAAGGGAGGGGTTCTGTTTGACCAGAGGGTACTGAATTTTTGGGAGTAGTGCTTATACCAGCTGTCAGTACAGTTTTATTCTCAGTTCCAGCTCGACGCTTACGGCATACAAGTGGGTTATGTGACTCACTATAGCCGTTTGTAGGGGGATGTTGCTTGATGTAGCAATCAAGGACGTTAAATTAGACACCGGTTTTAAAGGGGATTGGGTTCGTTGCTTTTTACTTTGATTAACCATAACTATTAGAAATGGTAGTTAATGGTTACAAGTATGGAAGTGGTATAGTACTTGTGCAAGTACTACAACAAGATCAATTTTATGAAACGAATCACGCAAAAATGTAACGCAAACGTAAAACGTACCGTGATACAGATAGGAGATGTTTGGGAGCCTGGTTTCGATTATATTGTGAGGCTGGTGAAAAACAGCGTCATCAAGCGACACCCGAATTCGCCAGCATTTTACATTCTAAGGTAGAACCTAAGGAATTGGTGAATGGAAAGAAGGCATTTGTAGTGAAGGCTCAAGGCGCAACGAGAAGGGATGAGTGTATTGTTTGCCATAACACGCTGCTCTGTCTCCTGAATCCTGCCATTTCCGCTCGAAATGTTTCTCCTGGGCCTTTTTTCTTTTTCTCGATATTGATGCGGCTTATTATTTACCTTTTGATCGCTGGAAGCATAACGCCACGTCAGCTCTTGCATCGACTTCTGTCCTTTTTCTTTGGCAGTTTGATTATCTGTCGTTGTTGACTAGTAGTGTCATCAAATCCGCTGTCGTCTCCGAATCCGATATATCGCCCGGTACGTTCGAATTAGGTGACGCTTTTTCACGTGTTTTCATTTATATTCATTTATTGGCAACTAATAATTGGTCTTTAATAACGACGGTTCAAAATTCTAAAAAGCGTGTTCGTGTGAACACTAGTAATTTAGAAACCAGCACCAGCTCGTCTAATAACACATTGCCACCCCATATTATCAGTAGTTCACCCAACATAAAAGACTCGAACATAACTCTGACCCCTGTAATACAGGTGGAAGATGTTCTGTCTGAAAAAGTAGAGCTCTTTTACTTAGCGTGCGTAATTAAACAGATGCAGCTACAGATAGATGAATTAAAAACGAAATTAGGTTCCCTAGAATGTACACCCGAAACTATCTCACGTATGAAAAAGGAACCGCAGGATCCTACAATCCTAAAGCTCTTTAATATGAATTCTAGAATGACTCATACTGACTCGAAAAGTGTGAATGAGTTGGAAAACGCCATGGACTTTCTATCCAACTAAGTTGTTAAAAGGCTGGCTTCAAAACAAAACGCAATAGTGTATAATGTACATGATAGCGAGCCCATAAAGTCACTCCAGCACTCATTGCTGAAGGCTGCAAATCTCTTGAATGCACCTTGTCAGTGCATTCGCCTAGGTAAAAAAGACCTAAAGCATCCTTGTCCCATACTCTTTAGGTTCAACAGGTACATAATAGCTGAGCGATTTAAGATGGCCGAAGATCTGGCTACTGCCACTAAATTCAAGATTATTAAAGTTGTCAGTCACGTCTCGTAAACCGTCAATGCCCAGCTCTTGCTACGCTGGGACTCACGCTGTTCCTTGACGTTTCTCAGAAACGCTTAGTAATAACGGACGCAAAAACCAAAAAACCAATCGGCCACTCGAGAATTCTTTATTGTAACACCAACATATAGCCAACTTTAAAACTAAGCTTTAAAACTAAGGTCTATGAACAAATACTACAATAATAAATCACAATATTACTTCTGACGCTTTTCTCCTGACTGTTTTCTGAACAGCGACCGATGAGACGATGGCTGGCCGATTGATGCCTCCGCGAAAATCGGGGAAGTTGGGTTTGAGCAAACAACCATGAATTGATCGTTCAATCTTCAACTGCATTGACACTCCCCAGCGAAAAAGGATCCATCCGTTTTTTCCATCAGATAAAACACGAAACCAAAGGCAAGCAACCAAGAACACCTTTGATACAAAGTTGACAACACTGAGAAATACACATCTGGTATGAGTGCTAAAATGCCGACGGACACTGAAGCACAGGAAGTAACGTGTATAGTGCTGGGAGAATAAACGGCAAGTAAAAGCAACCCGAAACTCAGTAAGAGCAGTGTCACTGGGTGCAATCTTAGAGTACAAGAGAGCAAATGTCGAAAACCTGCTGACCTACATGAGGTTGACATAGACGCACAAACTATGGCTGACCTGGTATGTCTGGTATGGCTGATTTAAAGGGGTGTTAATGCGTTACTCGATAAGCTTAAGCTATTTTCTAAGTTACTAGTGTTCCTAAGAACCCGTTTTTTTTATAGCTTTTGCCCATTGTTATTGGTGATAATAAAGCAGAACAGAAAAATGAATATCAGCGAAAACACGTGCAAAAGTTTCACCAGATTCGAACGAACCGCGTTGATATGATTGTTGTTGATCAAGTATTCCTCACAGTCAGAACTTCTCAACAGATCTGATAGGAATTCCCAATTAGCATTCTTATGGTCCCTGCATTGATACTGCACCGGGGAATTTTTAGGTGTGTATTTAGTTGTTAGTCGGAGGGGTAGCATGCACCATTTTCATTCATTTCTCCGAGAGCTCCTCTACCCATGATGAGTTCCCTTCCTGTGTTTTCTGGTCTCAGTTTAGCGTTCATGTCTCCCATTAGTATTTTAATGTTGCCAGCTGGAGTACTGTCCATTGTTGCCTGTAGTTGTCTATAAAATTCTTCTTTCTTGTCGAGGTCTGCGTTGTTCGTTGGTGCATAACATAATAATTGACACTTTCCTTCCTTTGGAGTTGAATCTGGCGGTCATTATTCTGGACGAGATCGCCTCCCTTTGCATCAGTGCCTTTGTTGCCGTTGGTGACATCATGATAGCCACGCCTTCGGTATGCGTGTGGTTATATTCCAAGTGACTGGAATAGATCACTGACTCACCCGTTGACAATTTGGTGAGTCCATTCCCGTTCCATCTGATTTCGCATATTCTCAGTACTTGAATTCCATGTCTTTTCATCTCGTTTGCTGTCTGGTCAGATTTGACAATCTCGTATATAGTTCGGACGTCCCATGTTCCCACACGGACTTTTTCTTTTGGTGCAAAGAGGTTCATCGTGCTGAAGTTTCTGTAGCGATTTGTTTACAGGGTGATGTTACTAGCCTAACGCCTGAGAAAAGAGAATTGTTACATTAAGATTAAATTAAGGAAGAAGCGACGCTTTGCGTTGCTCCTCTTAAAATCGGAAAACAAGGGAGGAAACAACCAGAACAACACCAGCGAAAGCGAAATAATTCACTGCGAAAAGGGAAAAAAGCGACAACAACAATACAATACAATAACATGCAATACGGTTAAGCACACTTAACTAAAATGATACCAAAACCATGGACTCACTGACTTGGGCCATTTTGAACGTATAAATCCAACAATATACACAATTATAGACGTGTTAGTGTTAAAAGGTCACAAAATGTCAAACTCTTTGTTAAAGGTATAAGTAGTCAATTGTATTATATCCACAAGTTTAGTTCGAAAGAAAACGGATTGCAATAAATTGCAGAACTTCGTGGTGAGATACAACAAAGAAATGACAGTTTTACGTATCTAAGCAAAATGTGACGCACTAATTCACGCACCGCCTCTGTAGCCATATTCATTGGTATTCGTGTATTTAACCTGACAAAGACAATACTAGACCTTGATCTTTGACTATTCAGCCATTGAGATCCGACTAAATGGCTAAGTACACATGAATTATAACGGGTGCATCACACAAGAAACGCGTACTGTTGATAGGCACAAAGTTATGACGACACAAGTGTTTACCACTCCCTGTTAGTTTTCAACGCTTCTGATATTCCTGCCAACCGAGTGAGGCGAAATGGTCATCTACTGTTGACATGTTGCCGCCTTCTATTACGGAAGCTTCAACGAGGTCTCGTGATGAACGTGAAGTAATTATGTATCCGAGACCTTCTAGCGAGCTCAAGAACTTAACAAATATGCGAATAAAAATCCAAGTCATTGAGATGATAGCTTTACAATATGTTATCAAAAATACAATAATGAGTTATATTAATGAAAAGGTCACTTGGATATACTGTTAACGTTCACTGTTGCAAATTATAATTATAATCCACAAAAGCGTTCACTTTTGGAATCGGATCTACTGGTGGAAGCTGTGTGCCGGTTGTACGATTGTCTTCGAATGAGGATAATAGACTACTGCAATGAATCCAAAGTATACCTCACGGTATGAGTCGAGTAAGTGGACAGTAATGACCAGTGCGAAGGCGAAGCTACCAGCAGTACGCTGTATTTCAAATTGTACTCGGAAGTTATATGTATTTGAACATGAATCGTCCTCAACAAAAATCATGTACAGTGTCTCTAATTTCTACATCTAACAAAAAGTGTAAAATCGTATTTTTGCGTACTCCACATATGATGGATGGTGACTAGCAGTGGAATCGAATTCTCGATGCACAACTCGCATGCTTCGAGACTCATCGTCATGATATGCCACTCTTTTATTGTTTCCTTAACCCATCCTTTCAAATTTGAACGAGTTATCCACTAGAACACATAGACCATGACAGCCACCAGCATTCGTATAACGAGCATGAAGCACATCGTGAATTCCACGGTTAGTCATCATCCACCGAAATACTTCGTGCAATATTTGTTTTGTGCCTGTGGAATAGTCAATATACCTAGGTAGAAAACATTTTATCATGTATCTCATATCTGTCTGATTCCTGTGCCAGGTTGGCGAAGTTCAAGTTAAGATGTGACATTATGTAGAAATCGTCTGAGAAGTCCAAATCTCGCATAGTCTGCTTAGCTAACTACCGAATTCCTCTCTTATGAATAAGCTAATTGATTTTTGAATCAACTCGTCTGTTCAAGTCATTCCATTACAGTCTGTAAAATACGTACGTGAATAAGTTCATGATTCTACTGACTATATAAAATAGTCTGAAAATTATCAAATGTAAATAGACCTATCAAATCATAGCACAAATGCTGTCCATCACACCGAATGAATGGTATATCAAAGGCACAATTGTGAAAGGAACAAACAATAACTTGTATGAACTGGTTATTATGTTGGAAATGAGGGAAAAGCAGCACATTTATACAAAGTATATGAAGCCTGTGTCATACGTTGCTGAAAAA
The DNA here is from genome assembly GCA_944472135.2 of Trichobilharzia regenti. NCBI lineage: Eukaryota > Metazoa > Platyhelminthes > Trematoda > Strigeidida > Schistosomatidae > Trichobilharzia > Trichobilharzia regenti. The sequence continues at coordinate 108,637,276 of OX235264.1, read as the reverse complement.
CATAAATTTACAACTATCTAACACCTTGAAGACTTTCCAGAGACACAAGCGTAAGAGAACAGGTGCATTGACAGCCTTCATGTAATCAGGATTAAGGAATGTTGTCAAGTTATCATGGTCACGACTATGCTTCCATAGGCATGGCCTGTCCTCTGTGCTAACGACACAACGATAACAAAGAAGACTTGAAGTTGAAGTGTATGTGACTGCACTCCGTCAAGCGGATGGTTTAATCGAGTATATTTCATAGTCTATCTCCAGACATCTTGACTGCAGTATTGAGTGTAAATCGTTAACCCATGTCAATCATGCATGAATAATGGTATAAATGTATCACTTGTCAGTAGGTGTTGTGATGAGTCATCTATGCAAAATTGAATTGAGGATTTGTAACTCATAGTTCGACTTCATCTTTATTCATGTAGCTAGCTCCTTATTTCACAGATGGTAAAATGTTTCAGTACTTCAATGTTTGGTGACTTCATCACGAGTCTTTTACTGACTATTTTGTGATGTTTGCAATTTTCTTTGCTCTTTTCAATATTATTTCATAACAACTCATTTCCGGCCTCAATTCCCTTAAATCATTACAGCCGTATTGATCGTTATATTCTGACATCAGTAGTCGCCATCAGTGAGATAATCAACTACGAGTAACGATAATATGTTGTGTAAGCTTGAGCTGACAAAGAAGGCTGCATTTCAAATTGAACGTGTCGAGAAATAACACACTATGCACGTGTCATCATCATCCTCATCGTCAATGAAAGTGACCAATGAATCAACTAGGATTTTTTCATCACTCACTCTCAACTGTGACATTAGCTGATTTCCGCTTCACATGCAACTGATTGACTCACATGATAACAATGAGAGGTCAAAATTAACAATGAGCTTGAATTGTATGGAGAATTTTATCAGTACATTATTCAGAATAATAATCGGTAAATACTGACAATCAGTCGCCTGAGTTGTACGATCTGTGATTTGATGGATTTGGTTGCTAAAATGTATTCAGGTCAGTGATTGAATGTGTCAGTTCGGCACGTTATCGTCTGTTCGAACGGAAGTCTATTTCGAATTTCGAACAATCTTATAGCAACCTGAATAATACTGGTTGATTATGAAATACCGTACACTGTCGTATGCTTCCATGAGTTTATTGGTATTGATGTGATTCACTGTTCCTTGAACCTCTTTTATCTTGTGCATTGAATCGTATCCATCACGCTTCGGTAAGATTTCGCAGTCAACCATGAATTCATGATGTGATCCACTACTTCTCTATTGACATCTGTCAGGCCAGTAGTCTTTCAAAGTTTTCTAAACAAGAGAGGCGTTTTGGTAGCATATCTCACCAGTTTTCTGCTGGGTTTGACTCAGCTTAAAAAAGCTAGTAAGACAGAAACTGATTTGCTCGAATGGACTTGTCTCTCTAAGTGAAGGTTAAGCAGGTACACCGCTGATGGGCACACACACCAATGAGCGAAACAGAATTTGTGTGTTAAGATCATATCAGTATATCCAGGTAGCCATCGAGCACTACTGGTTGATGTTTGTCTTTGTGTGTGGTATTCAACCAAGTATGTCAATCAGTCCGTGGTAAACCGTGTGATGCACAATTTAATTGCTTTCTGATAAGCATGTAGGGTATCTAACAGATCACATATCACACTGTGAATATGTTTGGTTTCTGAAGGTTATCATAATGAATGTATCACCTCGTCAAACTGTGTAGAATTGACTTGAAAATTTGATGAACTAAACAGTGAAGTTGCTCAGCATCTGACGAGTGATTCGCATACTTCATTTCATAGTGTCACCTAGCTTGGAGAATCTTCAACACATTGGAATCATGAATGACTGATGCCGTCTTTGGTTTGATCTGGATAGATGATTCGTCTTTTTTCAGAATTACTTTTCAGATACATTACTACACGCACAGCATGTAAATTAGGGATGGTGTATCCTACCTGTTCTCAGGTGTGAGTGTTTACTTGCAAAAATTTCCGAACCCTCATTCAGTGCATCTTCTAATCTAGGATCAACTTTATGAGTATACCAGTTAGTTCGTGTCTACTAGAATACTATTTATAGTTTGGTGTATTTATTCACCTACAGACAGAAATTGAAATCAGGTGACTCAGTGGGGAAACTCTTTTCAGCAAGAGTTTATGATCGAGTCTTAACGTCAAATATGATGTGTATAAAAAAGCTTTCTTCGGTGATGGAATTCAAGCATACATGTGCATACACGCAATAATTATATTAGTATGGTATGAATGCATTTCAAACTTTGATTTTTGTTACGTCATAATCATCGGTCAGTGTGCAGTGGCAAAGCAATTCATGTCACTAATAGATGAATTTCTAGGTTATATGGAAGTTGGAAAGGGAGTGAGGCTATGGGATTAGTAGGCAAAAAGGATGAAAACAAATGAGGCAATTAGCAATGTTAAACAGTTCTACTGATACAATTGGGATAAGAAAATGTTATTGGAAGTGAGTATGTACATGAGAAATGGTCGAATCGATCATGTCTATAAGAATGATGACAATCAAAGTTCCAGGAATTCGTTGACTTCCAGGTATTATTTTATTGCGGGTGTAGTCAGTGCACGTCTCAGTAGAGCTGAATACTACTTTGGTGAGAGCTGCCAGCAAGCCCATTTTAAGACCACAAATTACCTCAATGTTGACGTCCAGATTCAGTGTCCTGAGGAAAAAAATTTAAAGGCTGAAATTTTCTGCACGCAATTCAAATTGGCCACCGTACATAATACAGAAAATTCATAACCTCATAATAATCATTTGTTTTCAGGTCAATTTCGGTTTCTTAAACACGAGTTTGTTTCATAAGTTGATTCGTTATTCATCATTCTGCTTACTCTTAGACCATCGATCCACTGGGGTCCGACTCAATGACACATAAATTCTAAGTGTGGGTCCACACAGGTCAAGCGAACTGCCGAAAAGTTGAAAGTCACCTCAACACAGCTACCCAGTACCACCGGTTGGTTTTCAATGCATCTATTTTTCTAGTTGACTGACTGGAACGAAATGTTTAGCCTCTGTTCACGTGTCAGGAAGTACGCCAAAAAGAGGTCGGGTGATGAAGGTGAACTGACTGCGATGTCTCTTGAGGAACAGTGAATTCGAATCCACGATGCGAATTTCGCTCTATCTGGAACTCATGATTTGATGGTGTCTTCAATGAGACTCAAACTCAATGCCTGTCGTCAAGGCGTGCGGGCCATGACAGCCGTTGACATTCGTGCAGCAGGCATCAAGTACACCGTCTATACCTAAGCTAGTTGCCATCAATCTAATTACCTCTTGTATTAATAAGTGAGATAATGCATATCCCTGTGTAAAATAGATTTTCTAACGTATACCATACATCTTCACAGATAAAAACAGTAATCACAGCAATGATCCGCAATTTCGTTTTTGATTTTCTAAATATCGTCACTGTTTTGTGTAATGGCTTTTCCTCCAATCATGTTAAATCGATTATAACTGAATTATTGGTTTTCAAACAAGCAGTCGAATTCTGATTGGTTGGCGGAAGTAACCAATGAAGGGAATAGTGTCATGCGTTATGGGTATAAATAGTCGAACGAAATATTCTGTCAATATCAAATTAGTTGGTGACTATTCAGTGCACATTGCTGGTGAGTTCCTGTGGTATAAATATTCATATTATATGCTATATAATTAAGTAAAATCTCTTCATTCTCTTCACCAAAATGTGTTTGTATGAGTGTTACAGAGACGACATGCATCTCCAATCATGTTCATTCATCTATAGATAAGCCATGAAGAGTTTCGTCCACTGTGTGGGACACTCTCTTCAATTTTACTTAGTTGAGAAGAGATGACATTGATGTGGCAGAGGTTTGTGAGTACGTGTGTAGCACAATTTGTGGTTTCGTCTGAAGAACATGTTCAACTCCACTGAATACTGCATGTGATAAATTCTTCATGTAGCTCAGTAGTCAAGTTGCTGCTGAAGATTTATGGAGTAGTGAAGCACAAGCTGTTGAGATTAGATTCCTATTTTACTTGATTTAGTCAAGAATGTTAGCTTTCTGATCATAAATATATATACATATACATATATGGGCAGTGACATTCCAGTCACAACCATTCTGTCCCGGTGAATTTCAATAAAGACCGTATCTTTTATATTCAGACAAGTTTTTAACATTGTAGATGGAATTCTGAACAGCCTTGAGCATTCACATAGCACGTGAATAACACCGTAATGAGCCGTAGATCGAATCAAATCCAACCTACTAAGCGTGATAAAATTATGGTTGTAACTATTCCCAGGGGTTCTAAGTGCTGATAAAGGTTCGCGGTTGACTGTTTGAAGTGATATTGGTGGTTCCCTGGCACAGTTTCAGGCTCTCATACAAGGACCGACTAACTGACCCACTTAATATTGATGTTGAAATTTTACACCTCAATCACAATGCTCAGGTGTAGTTCGGATGACTTCAAAAGAAACTATCTTATTCTGTCATTTCTTTCAAATTACATCAAAGTAAAGCTTAATTCTGTTTTCTCTTTCCTATACATTTTCAGTAAAATGGTGTCTCAGAGGTCAAAACTAAACATCATCGTGATCGTTGGTCTGTGCATGATCAATTTAATGGGAATCAAAACAGATGAATACATGCTCCCAATGTCACTTGGTGGAGACGGTAATTAATATTTATTCTATGTATGTAAATGACTGAAATGAATGTGATATCACGATAGCGACAGATGATTTCATGGTAATCCTGAATCTTTCCATTGGTGACTGAGTGAACGACTGGCTCAATGACTGCAGGTTTAAAATATCTTGTATTCTAGTGACAGTTCGTGACAACTTCGAAAACATATCCTCACAGAGGTTGAGATTGAATAGTGGTGTTGTTGTATATTGCCTCCGGTCACCTGGACGTTTCTGTTTCCATTGCTCATGAGATGAAAGGTTCATCTGGTGTGGTAGTTTTACCAATCAACAGCAACGTATTAATGCCACACATCTCTTTATCCACAATGGAAAGCTGAGTGAAGGTTACTTTTGAAGTGGAATTAGCCGCCAGAAAGCACGGCCTGCCTGCTTTCATCCATGGTATTCCTCAATGTAATGGGCTGGTTTACGCGAGAGTCGTCAGTGTGGTGTGCGAGAATACAAGAATAGGCTGGACGAGTAAGAACACTCCGGGTAATATAACTGTACAACACGGCGTGATTTATCAAAATAAAATCTTATCCATAATGAAATTATGCTCTACCAGAGTGCCCAAGCTTTATCCATATATCAAAGTCATCGTATGGTTTAGATCGACTTGATAGAGCTTTCTTCAAATAATTCGAAAGCTAATTCACTGCGTTGCTTCTAATTCATGTGAAATATTTTTACAAACCGCTCATCCTGCACAAGGCGCAGGATAATATGGAAACCCGCATATGTTTTCATTCAATTGTCGACGCGGACATTAAATGTATGCACTCACCATCAATATATCGAATGGAAATGAACACGAACCTCAGTAGGGATGAATTTATCCGCTCAAGGTCCTGAAACAAATATACTCATATAAATATACAGCTCCCTTATTTGTTAAACACTCTGAGTTGTATATGTTATAATGTAAGGACTTGAATTTACTCAAGTGGCACCACATATAACCATAGTTCTGGAAACCGGCGATACACAGCGCCAATGTCGATCAGCTGTTTTGACAGCCTAGTTTCAGACTCATCGGCAGTATCGTTTGAAAATCAGGACGTGTGTGACACAGTGACTTGAATCAATCGCCTATGACTGCCAGACTACGTTGACCTTCGTTCGAATTTCAGTAGGTATGCACTGCTTATCGGCCTCAAAACTACGATGAAACAGTTGAAGGAACCCAGAAATCGGCCACTCCAATACAGTGTGATTGTTCTGTATTCAAAGTAAACTATGCCGGTTTCCTCTCGCCTCAGTACTGTTATCTCGATGATAAGGAAGACAATTTTACGTGTCATCCTTCACTTACTTCGCACGATGTTTGGATGAATTAACTGATTGCTATTGACATAAAATGTGCAACGATTACGTGGAGAACAAAATTCGGTATTGTTGCGTGATATGAATCAATGACTTGAAAATTATCTTTCATGATCTCTAACAAGCGAACTTTGAAACCTATTGGATCATCATATTATTATTTGACCTCATTCATTACCTGTGTCTACTTGTAAAGATTTCAAACCTTTGTTGTTAACCAAAAAATGTTATTTTTGTTTGTTTTAAGGAGCAAGAATTGTCGACTTTAAGGGGATCATATTCCCTTTGGACTCTGACTTCCAACTAACAGTTCAAGATGCGGACTGTACATATCAGGTTCAATACGATCCATTTGAACGCGATGATAAAAGACAAAGAAAGACAAGGCGTAACGGTACAAAGTGAGTCCTCTTTAATATAATAATTATGTGATTTTTGAAGCTTGAAGACAAATCGTTACATGTAAATCACCTGATAATTTTGATATAAATATGTTCACCGTATTCCCAAGAATACCAGATGCATTTTCGAAATAACCTCTCCTTCCATTGAAACATGAGGCCTTTTTTGTCGCTCTAGTCTTGTATCTACAGCATCAGACTTGTGGTGGCACATGTTATGACCAGTTTTTTTTCATTTATATCATACATCATGCAGCTTCTGTGATCAAATTTATACACAGGGGTGAGAATAATGATACTGAAAACAAGAGCAGTCATGGTAGAATAAATTGCAATATATGTGTTCATAAATTCTCTCACTACCGTGAAGCTTGTAATTTTTTCAATAGAAATCAACGTACCCTTTTAAAATGCGGGAGCCGCACACCAATGCTCACAGGAACTGATGTGCCTCAAAGAGCTTCACTAGGTCCATTGCTAACTTCGTTTTCCACGATCTTCCGTTTTCTGAGAGCAGAATAAATTCTAAGAGAAATTATGCCAGTGTGTGTGCAGGAAAATGTGAAACCTCAACCATACGACATTCGGCATGGTTCTCGCGTGAAGAGACAAATATCAGAAATGTGATTTCGAAGCTTCTGAATCAGCAGCTGAATTGCCGATTTCTATTCAGCTTGCTCTGCAACTGCTCACACCCTCTCATTTACTCCACTCGTACTGGCACACACAATATCCTCCATGTCAACCGCAGACAAGCAACTCATCTGGAGTGTCGGCCTAATGAGTGATATCACTCGACGGTGTCCAAAACGAGTGTTCGAGTCACTTTCTCTCCTCCAGACAAACTTGACCGACGACATGAATTTGGTTGTTGCTTTGCTGAAATTCGTTCCGACTAAAGATGACACTGTAACAGATTTAACAACTTCTGTGCAGGATAAGCACCACTTGTAAAGACATTATAAACACCAAAAATTACACAATTGCTTTCGATTCTAAAAATAGACCGTCTTCTATTATACAATCCATACTCGATCGTTGTATCTAAGAAACCGATTCCGACGAGTATTCATTACTTCATTTACACCTTTCCTCTCATCGTCCTTCCTTCTAGGAATTGTAAAAGTCAGCAATCCACAAGCCGTTAGATTATGGTTGTGTGAAATACGAAATTGAAGTTGCAGCGAAGTCGAACTTCACAGTCATTGTGTACCTGACAAAGACTTTCAACTGTATTTTTTCAAATGCGCTGTTTACCTGTTAGTAAAATGAACACGCTTCATCTTCTGAATATCAATTATTATTCTTCCTCTTCCTGTAGATTAGATATTCTCCAATAAATGCATGTTCAAAACCGTTTTTCTTATTTATGGAATGTTTTTTGTGTTGAGATAGTGGGTTAATGAATCGATTACAGTTCGTAGTGTGGCTTTCTTGTTAAGTTTCCATCTCTTAATAAGAGACACCTACATCATGGAATCGGTATCAAGCAGGTAGAATCCGACATGTTTATTGTATTGAGTTGTTGCATACACAGTTTGTATATGTGACAGGCAATTGCGTAGTCTTCGTTCAACGCTCATAAAAGCAGTGAAACATGTTAACAGTCGCGGCTCTTCTCGTAGGATTGATTTTCCCTGTCAGATGTACATTGGAATTTATACACATTTTTATATTTCATGAAAGAGGCTTGTGACATAAGTGATCAGCTGCTATAATCATAGTTGTTGATACGAGTTAATGCGTAAGAGGAGCAGATTAAGTGTATTTGAGTTACATGATAAGATGAATAATTCAGTGACTGGGGTGTGATCACAATGTACATAGAAGCAAAGGCAATTGTGGAATGATGTGAGAGTTAGTTGATAGAGTCAAAAGATTTGGAAGAGCTAGCAAAGAAACGAGAGTGAGATTGATAGAAAGCACTAAGATTATTCTCAAGATAGTGGAATTGGTGAAATAAATCGGTTTTCTTTGCATAGCCCAGGTCTCAATTTGAGTGGAGAACGCTTCAGTAAAGCAAAGGAAACTGCAAACTATTTTCTTCAGGTTATTCTTCACTTCATCGAGTTCTGATGTTGTCATTGTTATAATCTCTCATGTGAACGTTAAAATTACTTGGTGGAGGTGTAATTTGAACAGAAATGAATTTTGAACTGGTGCCACATTCCAGACCCCTCCACCAATCCTCACATACATCACACTTATACAGAAATTATATTCAATATCCAATCGTACAACACAAACGATATCCAATCCACAAAATGCATCTCGCCGAAACATTCAGTTAAATTTTCGTGTTCATTTCAAGTTCAGTGTTATCAGTAACCGGGTGCAAAACAATCAACGACTCAACATTAGTTTCGTCTGAACAGCTGTTTCGTCATTCTTTGTGATCGTTTAAATAGTGAATTCCTTATTTCTCACAAAGTAGTATCAAAACGGCGCGATCAACCTATGATGCAGTTTCTGGTGTTTGCCATCAGAAGCTTGTAAATAGTCATGCTGTGCAACAAACCCTCTAATATTGATTAAACGAATATCAATTCCTCAAGTAAATCACACTCCCAAGTGTATTTACTCAATCTAAATAACACTGAAAACAAGTGATTCAGCAGAGAGACTCTTCTCAACAAAGAATTTATTTTCGACCTGTACAATCGTTTTTCATGTGGTTTGGAAGAAACTGTATGCGGTTAGGGATTTCACTTATTTGTGTGAATACATTAGGTGGTAACAATATTCTTAGGAAGTACATTTCAAATTCAAATGATTGTCGTATCCTAAGAATCCTTCAGCGTAGATTGGCGAAACAATCCATGTCCAATATGGAACAATTCATATGATGCACAGAAGCTGGAATAGGTGTAAAAATTCAGGGTTATTGGGCAAAAAGAATGAAAATCAAAATATTGCATAACAATTTGTAAGATATGATAACATAGAATTGAAAACTATCAGGTTATGACAGTCAGTTACGTGTCACTTAACCTTTGCTTCTAAAATGTGTTCGGTCCTGCAATTGACCTATTCATTTTCCATCCCCAGATTAGTCCATTTTATGTGAAGAGGAAGATGAAAGTCATAACGGCGATCATACTAAGAGCTCTATAGAAGTTCAAATTAAAGTTCTACATAGATTAAAGTTATCTCAGTCAGTTTCGACAACAACATATTACCATATCGGTAGCATAGCCAAAATTAAAACAGTGTTTGAAGGTGTTAGAAAAGTAGATACTACTAGCATATTTGTTGGCGTAACCGATAGCAAAATGGTCAAGATATACAGAGTGTGAAAGAACGAACAAGAATGTTTTAAGTAGAGTTTGTAAGGAAGAGAGAAACAAAACAGCACATAACAGAAATAAATACAGAAAAAAGGTAGAGAGAAAAACGTCGTGCCAGAAAATGATGTGCTTTGGAAAGACGAGATCCAATTGTTCTACTGACTATTTAATAAGTTAAAGGTTTCATGCCTGATGCATTCTTTATCGCACAGAACACGGGCTAGGTAGGGTGTGGATGAGTTTTGTACTTACTAGTGCGTGCATATAGTTTCCTATATAGGCTTCTGGCTTTCCCTGAAGAGATACATGGGGAGAGCTGTGAATGTAGAGGGTGTTGTGAGTCAGATAAAATGGATTTCGACCATTTTTTACATGAGTCCATGTGCCTGTCCACCAGAATATTAACAAGCTGGCAAAGTGGAACGTTGCTTACCCTGCTGACAACCTTTAACATCCTACGTAATAAGGTATAGTCTTTCTTCAATAGCCCAGGAAAGACTAAGGGGGAACAATAGAGAATAATAGGCAGAATACGGAAGTAAACAAATGGTAGGAGTAAGGGTTGGGTTACACGAGAATGTCCTAACTTCTTGATGTAGAACGTAAGACGGAATATTTTCTTAGAAATCGTCAAGATATGAGTCGACCAGGAAAGATCAGAAGATAGAGTGGCGCCTAGGTACTTGATTTCCGACTTGGTTTCAATTTCAGTGCCATCTATGTTGCACACCTCGTGAGTGCTAACCAGTTTGTTTAAGTCAGATTTGCTCCTAAAGGTGAAATTAACTGTTTGGCATTTTGAGGGGTTTGAGGTGAGACCGTTTTCCTTGGACCATTGGCTGATTTCTGATAAGAAGCCATTTAGTTTAGAGCAGTCACTTTGACATTTGACAGGTAAAGATACAGTTAGGTCATCAGCATATTTGATGGTAGGTCATGTAGGAAGAAGGAAAAGAGAAGTGGGGAAAGTACGGCACCTTGAGAAGCAATCAGGATATTAGTTAGAGGAGAACATAAAGCATCGGCACATTGTTTTAAAACATATGTAGGTATGCCATCAGGGCCAAGACTACATGAGGCCTTAAGAGTTTTAAGACATTTTGAAACATCAAGAGTGTTAAAGTCCTGGAAGTTATCAGCTACAAGATTAGTAACGTTAGAAGTGGTTCTCTGTCTGTCTGGATTCAACATAGAACTTGGCACCGAAGTGCAGTTCGAGTTGCCACGTTCCAAATAGCACACAGAGGTAGACAAGAAGATGAGTGAAGAGAATCAATAGAGTTTGACAAGTATAAGAGTGAAACAGAATGGGTAATGGTAGAAAGGAATATGAAAGATTACAGAGACTGAATACATCTGCGCTGGCCATTGACAACGATTTTGAGCCATGTCACCTATTGTCTCCAGCCATTGATTCCTAGAGTCCCGAGGGCCCCAACCCGGGAGTCTGCATCTCCCTACCTGACTCAGTTTAACTGTCAAGGATTTCATGGATTGATGATGCCATGTTTTTGTTTGGCCACCACTGGCTCTTTTCCAACCTGAACCTATATCAGCTAGCAATGCCCGTCGGGGGAGGCGGTGGTTAGGCATGCGCAGCACGTGACCTAGCCATCTTAGTCTATGTAACTTTATAGCCTCGTCGATTGATTTTCCCTCTTTGCCCAACACTCTACGCCTAACGTCAACATTACTTATCTTGTGAAACCACCTAACGTGAGACAGAGATCGCAGACATCTATGATCGAAAGCAGTCAACCTTTTCATGTCTTCAACGCGTATTGGCCATGTTTCAGAGCCATAGAGAAGGACGGAGCGAACTGATGAGCAGTACACACGTCCCTTGGTTGATAACCGGATGTCACGCCTACGCCAGAGATGGTGTAAGTCAGCGAAAGCAGCTCGAGCTTTTCGGATCCGTGCTGAGATTTCATCGCCAATCAGTCCGTTGGTGCTAATACAACTTCCCAAGTAGGTGAAGTGGTCAACATGTTCTATCACTTCACTCCCTATCACTAAGTTAGGGTTGACGTGGTCCAGTCCTGTAGCAGCATCTTACATTTTGCAGGGGCGAATCGCATGCCAAACATACGAAGATTGCTGCTCAAGGTGTTCAGAAGACTCTGCATTTTGTCAGCATCCTCCCCTAACAGGACTATGTCATCTGCATATTCTAAGTCCATAAGATTATTCCCTGGTAACAAGTCGATTCCTAAGTCACTACGTTCAGTTAAGGATACTTCCATTAGCATATCTATGATGAAGTTAAACAGAAATGGGGAAAGTGGACATCCCTGTCGGACACCACTGGTTGTTACCAATTCAGATGACAATTCCCCATAAGCCCTTACACGACTACGTGAGTTTGAATAGAGTGCCTTGATTAGTGCAATGTACTTTCTTGGCACTCCCTTCACAGTCAGACATTGCCATAGTACCTTTCGATCCACGGAGTCGAAGGCCGCCTTCAAGTCAAGAAATATGACAATTGTTGGACGCCGAAAAGTGTGTCTATGTTCTAGAATCTGTCGAAGAGTGAAGATATGATCTATGCACCCTCTACCTGGTCTAAAGCCTGCTTGATTTTCCCTTGTCTGTTCCTCCCGAGTTCTGCTTAGTCTATGCATGATTACTGAGCCTAGGATTTTAGAGACTATGTTCGTTAGGCTGATCCCCCTATGATTATCACACGAGGACTTGTTTCCCTTCTTGAATATCGGTATAATAAGTGACTTACCCCAGTCTGATGGTACTGTCTCTGATTCCCAGACTTTGCCTAGTACCTCAGTTAATCTACAAACTAGTATGTCACCCCCATATTTAAACACCTCCGGAATAATTCCGTCGGGTCCTGCCGCTTTGCCTCGTTTCAAATTACTGATAGCTTTTGTAACCTCACCTACAGACGGCGGACCAGTGTCTATATCCCATTCGGGTGTGTGGTGGATGTGGGGAGGTTCAGTGTGGCTGTAGGCAAGTTAAATTGTTCCTCAAAGTGTTCTTTCCAGCGTTCAAGGCGTCTATCCTGAGAGCTAATTAAGGAGCCATTTTTCTCAGAAATAGTCTCACTTATGAATTGCCTTCTCCCCCCGATTCCTGATGAGTCTAAAGAGTTGCCTAGTGTTGCCTATCGCCGATGCTTTTTCCATCTCTTTCGCCTTTGTCACCCACCACTGTTCACGGTCCTTGCGGAGACTTTTAGTAAGTTTCCTTTTGTGCAGCTTTCGCTCCTCATTGAATTCGGAGCTCGCCGGAATAAGTCTTCTAGCATCTATCAGTTCGGATGAGGCAGTCGAAATCCAGTGGTTTTTACTCACCTTTGGATTTCTTATTCACAGCTTTTACAGCTGTATCTATAGCTGACTGAATATTCTTCCAGGCTTCTCCAGGGTGAGCACAGCTGTCGAATTCAGATATGCGTTTAGCTAGTTCTTCCTCAAATAGGGATTTAGTTTCCTGATCGAGCTGGGGACGTGATGGTTTTACCGCCAGCTGTTTCCTACGTCCGTTCAGTCGTAAGCACACACGAGCCCGGACCAGTGCGTGATCGGTATCTACACACGTGTTCCAGAAGGAGCGACAATCTCCTACCGACCCACGCCAACGATAGCTTATTGCTATGTGGTCTATTTGTGTCCAGCGTTGGTTTGATGATGGGGGTCGCCAGTGTCTCTCCTTGTGTTTAAAGTTAGTGCTTACAAGAAACAAATGATTATCTGAACAGAACTGTAGGAGACGGTCACCGTTGTCGGTTCGCTGGCACGGAACTCCATAGGTGCCACCGACATCCTTCTCAGATTGACACAATTTCCCTACTTGAGCGTTAAAGTCACCAGCTAGAACGACTATATCTGAGCGTTTAGCCTTTCTCACCAAACTAGACAGCTTTTGGTAGAACTCATCCTTCGTTTCATCCGAACTGCAGTCAGTGGGGGCGTAGGCGGAGATTACGAAAAGGCATCGGCGAGTAGTGCAGTCCTTTCTCCTTCTTACTGATCCGTTCAGACGGACAGCACACATTCGGCTATCTACCGGGATCCAGTCAAGCAATGTCTTTTCTGCCCTAGTACTCAGAGCTATCCCTACGCCAGCTAATCCTCGTGAACTAGCTGTGGCATCTCCTGACACCCTCAAGGTGAATTTTGAAGATTCATCCTGTTGGCCAGGTGGGGTTAGGTGAATAACCACACTTGGGTCTTGTATGCGTGTTTCTGAAACACAACATACATCAATGGCTCGAGATGCCAGGGTCTTAGCTAGTGATGCTTGTTGTCCTATTTGGCAAAGTGTCCTAACATTAAATGCTCCTATATGAAATTGGTGGCGTGGCTTTAGGAGACTATCCGTGGTGGTTTTTTGGCTTTCGTCGTTTTTAGTGGACACAGAGTGAAGAGGGAGTGAGGAGCCATCAAGTAGAGGAGTTGCATCAGTGGAAGGAAGGCAAGGTAATAGAGATGAAGATGAAGACAAAGATAAGTGAGGATTAGAGAGGTTTTGTGTGCGTTTCGGATTGTGAGGGCGATTGTTACTTCCCGGCTGCCCACACCGTGGAAGTTGGTTGCGTGACCGCAGAGCCCAGGGGACAACTGCTTGAGGCCGGTCACACGCGGCCTGTTTTTGTTTGTTCTCTTTTGTTTGGTGTGCCTCAGTAGCATACTTATCACTCCCCCTGTGACACGGCAGCAGGAAGCGCGGTCGTTGTTAATCCGGGCCACGGCCGATCCGGCATGAAATTTTGTGAATTTCTTTGAATCATGGTATTGGATGGGGTTAAAGTAGAAGGAGAGCGTATAAAAGACTGATTAACAGCATTTCGATCACAAGCGGGGAAAAACATTACATCGCTTACCATTGCCAGTAATTTCATTGAAAAATTTCCGCATGCTGATAAGAAACTTGCATGATGAAAGTGTTTGGTTATAGATAGAATTAAGATTTTTGATTTCAGATTTGATTTGAGCATTAATCTTTTTAAGTCCTATCTTATCTTTGCGTTTATATAACATTTCTTTTTACCTGCGAAGTTGTGGTTTAAAAGTCATCAGTTGGTTATGTTGATGGTTTGAACGTGCGCAGTTATTTTTCTCGAGAAGTGACCAAGAACAAGACTTATCCTTGTGTTTAAACCCTTGGACTATAACTGAAATTTGTTTGATCTATTTCACAATGCTCAAGCGTTTTACTGAATTTAAGTAATAATAATAATCTCATTGGAAAGGAACGTTTTTTTCTTATGGAGATAGTTGGGTGCACATTTCATGCATTACATTCCCCAGTACTTCTTTCCACTCATCATAAGTCTTATCTAATATGCTCAGGACGCTCAGCTCATAACTTCTCTGTAGTTTGAAAACGCGTCACTCACTGTTGCAATCACAGACGGTACCACTCATCTATTCTTACTCACAATTTCAGCAAATAAATGGATTGAGATTGAATATTATTCTTCCACAAATTCGAAGTCCTTTCACTTCACAACAAATCACATCAGTACTCAAACGGTCTTCGAGTGGTTACAAAAAAGGTAGATTCAAGCAAACTGAGAATAAGTGCAGGAGGTTACTGCGATTCGATGTCTTTTTGTCTGGCAGTATTTCGAATGTAGTGAATGCACCTCCGTACAGTTGAATACTAATTAAAATCAAAGCAGCTTCCGACGGCTTAACGATGCTTATTGCGAGGGCTTCTGAAGTACAACGAAGTCGGAAACATAATGCTTTTGGTAGGATTCTGCTGACTTTGTAAATCACTTTGAAAGAATCAGTTGAGATGATGTGGGAGGTGTTGACCAGATGTTCAATAATGGTGTTATGTTGCTGCTGCTGAGTGGTTTATAATAGTTTTCCCCGTCGTCAAATTGTTATATTGCTCGTCGTCAAATTATTGCTATGTACTGGTCGAGAATTTAATAGTCCTGACGCAAGAAGGCGGAAATCAGAAGACCACTAGGTTTGCGATGATACTTCTATTTTCCAAACACAAGGAGAATGCAAAAGAGGTATCACACTAAAGGTGTCACACAAGATTGTGAGAGCGAAATATATATCTGAATGTCCAGACAAGTGTGTGAACAAATTAATAGACAGTATTAGCATGAATGGCTAATTATAATGAAGTATCGATCCATATATACATAGCGAAATATAGCAGACATGTCAACAACCACACATATAATATGGATATATGTCACCAAGCAACGGACTGTCAACAAACACTCATATTAAATATAATATAAGGGGAATATACATTGTTAAAGGAGACAGGTTCATCAAAGTGAAATGGTCACAGCCTATATATATATATATATATATATATGGATACATATGGCACTATTGTTTGAACTGGTGCCTCCACTTTGCAGTCACGCTGGGTAATGTTCTCTAACACGTTTTCAAAAGATGCGCATACAACGACCTATGTACCTGGCTCCGCACGAGCAAGTGAACTGGTATATGCACACTGAATGGGTCTTATGCGAAGGTTTTCCCAAGGTGTTGGTTCCAAGTATTGGACGTCTAGGGAATGTCACTCTTAGTGTCGCTGCAGCGAAGATCTTCTTTAATGAGCTAGATATTATCCTCCTCAGGATAATAGCTGCGAATTTCCCTTGAAATCCAGATTTAGATACGCCGTTTTCTTTGGCGCTACCGCATCATCTCAACTGATTCTTTCAAAGTGATTTACAAAGTCAGCACAAACCTACCAAAAGCATTATGTTTCCGACTTCGTTGTACTGCAGAAGCCCTCGCAATATGCATCGATAAGCTGGAGCTGTGTGTCCAAAAGAAATTAGCTCAACCTCTAAAACTACCATGGACCTAGTTTGGTATGTTCCATTTGCTTCCGTCTTTTTCTCTTCTTCGTCTGTTTTGTTCTCTCTTTTCCTTTTGAGCACCATTTTCGTTCGCCGTGTATTTGATCCTTATTCTCTCAGTCTTCGTTAAATTCACCTAACTTTTTTCAGTTTTCAAAACAGTTATTCTAAGTTTGTTTTCACGCTCCCCCTGATAACACTTTTGATCCGTTTAGAATAACAATTTTGCAATTATATTCTAATCCTGTGTAATTTTCTGGATTCTACACCCCTTATAATCTATATTTACACCCACTAAAACAGAATTATCGGCGCTTTTTTGATAAGCAGCAAACACTCAAATGTCTGTGTTGTGTTAGCAATGTGATCTTTGGATTATTCGTGATATGTATTATTAAAATTTCAATAGGAACAAGCTATTCAGAAGTCCATTATTTTCCACTCATTATACTGCGAAACTGAACTCGTGATGAATTCATACTACTTCCTCATGTTGTTGTCGTGTTATGTATACAATTTTCATTCGAGTCATCTTATAAAGTTGCTTTGTTTTCATTATTTTGTTTCAAACATATCTCATCGACATCCGGATACATGTGGAAGCTAATTTACTGTTCAGCAATTGATATTTTCACTCCCAATCATAAAATGTCAATCACCCTAAATCATTGTATTACGTCGTCAAATTAGCATATCATTCATTCTATTTTTACTGACATGAAGTGAGACGACACTATGTCCGAATAATCGGTGGTATATATATATATATATATATATATATATAACTATATAGGCATATTCCGTTGTTGTATTCCGAGTGAAACAACACATTTCCATGTTGTTCTGTTCTCCGCAGTCATATTTAGCTTGTCCAACGATTACACATAAATTCTCATCTCCAACATGTCACCTTCTGATCCAAAGCCAGTTCATCACCTCTCGGGTAGAGACCATCCGAGTGATAGCCTGTTGTAAGATTTCATCGATGATTTTCACAGTGTGTGTCTGATACACCTCTACTTCACTTGGTGTTATTCCTTAGCAATGTGATCTCCACTGGTTCATCAGCTGAGTTTCTCCAGTATGGAGGCCGTGATTGTAACTGCCGACCGGAATCTGCAGAAGCCTTCCAATAATGCTGGAAATGTGCGAATGTCTTCTTTTTTCGAAAACTTCTCTCAACATCCTCGTCACTACTCACTAATTATATTTTAACCCACGCGTACTGGCTGGAAAAGTGAAGCAAGTGATCTCTTTCAAATGTGTCCGCTTGACAGAGATCGGTTGGTTTTGTTATTGTTGTTTGTCGGTTGTTCGGTTATCACTCTCACCTCCATCTTCTCTATGTTTACTTCAAATCATGTCCCTACAGTCTGCTTTTTATTCCTTTATGTTAGTTTTGCCTAGTGAGTCGAACAGATTGCGTTTCCGTGGAAATAAACCGTGTGCGTTTTCTAGATATTTCAGAATCCTGTTTTCGTCCAACTTATTCGTGTCTTCTCGCTTCCCAGTGACAGTCTTCCGCATAATCTAGTTCACCGCAATAGCCAGTATAACCAGTCGCAATAGGCTGAAAGCCGTATCTAACTTGTTATCAGCTTCTCCATAAAGGCTTCGTCGAGTCTACTACCATGGATCAATTGACACATGGCACTGCTGTTCATCTGTTAAATAATTCAAAATCGTTTCTTCAAACGGCCTAGGTAGCCCTCCTGTGTAATCTTTCGAGGCATGTCTGTTCTTTTTCAGCTGCCAGTGAATTGTTTGAACAAGTGTAATATGGAATTTAGTGTCCATACTATTGTCTTCCCTTCGTGTGATGATAGCTTTGATAAGATGAAATAAATTCTCGTAATTTCATACGGTTGGCATAACCTGCATACAAGCTTCATGATGAAGTACATTGATGATCGCTGTGAGACCAGATGTTGCAACTCTACTGAAATGATCACAGGCTGGAAATGTGGAATCAGTGAAGCATCTCAGGTGAATGAATACAAATTCCAGAATATTCACGAGGTTAGAGTAACAAAATGAGGAAAGTCATTTGGAAAGAAGATGAGTGAGACGAATTGAAGTGAAGCCATCGAAGGAACGGTGGCTTTCTGTACATTGAGTAGTATGCAATCACCTGGTCTCCTTATTTTGTCATTAAAGCGAGGTGAGATTACAGCAGTCAGCGTTTTTGTTTCGGTAGATGAGTTGTTGTCCACCTTAATGAAACTGATATGATTAATTAAAAGCTAAGTATGTTCAAATGTCTTCTCCTGTTGATAATTTGTCAGACGTTTAAAAACATGATTATTGTTCTGTTGAACATGAATGTATGTGTTATATCATCAGGAAATGCGAGTACATCTCGAAGAGTCAGATGACCGATTACACGTCAGCTTCAACGAGAACGGAATTGTGATCATGCAAGTATAATGTCGTGTATCGTGGAATTGACGATTATCTTCTTCCCTCTAAGGGTTAAGGATCGGCAAACCATTAAACTACGGTTGTTATTACACTTATCTGAAGTTATAAAGTAGATCGCTTCATTCATCTTCCTGAGAAGCATCACTTCAAAATCCTTTTTAGTATGCGAAAGCTCACAAGACGGCATCAGCGTCATCCTGAATCTGAAAGTCAGGAAATACTTTCATCACTCTAAGTTTCGTCTGATGCCCAACTCAGAGTACAGAAAGTGACTCGGATATTGGACACCTAATTATGTTGGTCGGATCTGTTACATACGTTAGAAGTTTGTTTATAGAGTCACAGAAAGATATTCAAATCAACCTTAGATATTCGTCTACCACTTTTAAGTCTGAATCCAGATCTGATGACCAGCGAGAAATATATTGCAACATGTAACTCTGTAAACCAACCAACAAATAAGGAGATTTATAATGAATATGCGGAGATGACAAGTACAGACAACCATGGAGCAAACTGAAGAGAACCACAGAAAATTAAAAAAAATGTAGACTTGTTGTTGAATTCCAATTTTCTACCCAGCAACAAAATGAACAACAGAATCTATTGATTGATAACACAGAAGATAAATGACTGAGAGTTATTATGCGCTACCCCACAAGTGCCTAAAGAACAACTGTGTGCTCACTAACAGCCTTCCAAACAGAAAAATAACTAATTAGTATACAATTGGTGGATGGTGGCTAATAAGTAATTATTTGAATGAATCAATCAAGGTTCATCTGTGTTAGCACCCGATTTAAGTAGAGAGACTTCATTGTCAATGAATCATTGAAAATTTATAAAATGCATGTGAATAGATTGTCACTGCACAAAATTCCAATCTCTGAACGAATCGTATCTTCCTGGTGACATTTTCAGTGTGAATGCTACATTTCTTGGGGTTGCTGTGCTCACACGCACCATCACGTCTTCAAAATACTCTGTTTCTCTGCAAAATATGATCAGATTTCATATTAAACAGATGACATCGGAGATGCAGGCAGTCATGTGAATGTACTTTGAATTGAGTTATTTTTCAACAGTGCGACGATGAAATCACTTCATCAACAATACTACCGGAAGAAAAGAAAAACTAATTTCAGTAACTTCGTGTGTAACTATTTCCTCAGACGTGTTCGATTCAATCAATCTGGGTGAACGGAATCACTTCGAATGATATTTTCTTATTCTGGTTATCTCAGTGAGACTATTTGACAAAATAATTCGTTTAGTCCAATAGCACACATGATGTTTGAGGTGAAATTTCCAGTGAGGATGTTTGCTTTTGAGTGAGCCTCAGCATTGCCTACCGCTACTTTTTTTCACAGTTTGCATTTGCTAACCATTTTCAGAACCTTCTTGAAGGATGTTTGAGTATTGAGGTGATTTTCCGTGAGGCTGTAGGACTCCGAATCTCAACTATTAATAACATCTACTCTGAATATCTCACTGTTAATTACCAACAATAATGGGAAATTAAATGTATCGCATCAAACACGCGGTAGATCAAGTATCTCTTCTGCCAGATTCTTTATTCGCTTTCAACCATGAAGTGGTGTGATATCAATGTTTTGCACTGATTTATACTAGTGGGGACAGACGTTATCACTGGAATACTCAATACTCCGATGGAGAATGAAGTGGATTTTCCACTGCCTCTGCCTCATGTTGTTTATCTACAGATTTCCAGTTGTAGTATCCTGTGTTTATCATTTCATATAGTTAGAGGCACTTGGCAGGCATCCGATCTCCTAGTGCTTCTTGCCGCTCATTATTTAAGATATATCTGCGACGCTCAATGAACTCATAACGTCTTTGAAGTTTGAAAACGCGTGAGTCAGTGTTGCAGTCAGAGACGGTACCATTCATCCATTCTCGCTCTTGATTCACTTCCTGAAAGGTAGAGTTTGAAATGTGTTTTCTGACTGCTGGGGAGTGAGATGATTCAGCTAGTCGTCTTCAGTTCAGTGTCGTGATATGCACATACTGTTATACAAATTCAGACTGTAGACTGCTTGCAATTTCACCTAATGTATTGCAGTAGAACACTCTTGTACAATTCAGTAAACGAAGGCATATAAGCCTATATATCAAACTATGATCAACCATTTACGGAGAGCAAGCATGCAGAATTTTCGCTAATATTGTTCGAATAGGCATTTTTCAGTCCGATGTACACTCGTTTCTCAATTAATTTGAATTTTTTCTTACGAGTTGGTTTTCAGAGATTGATGTGTATGTGAAGTCTGATGACGGGGTGAAATGAATTGTGAAGCATTCCAAAAACACTTGAGAATTTCGGATACCCGTATCGACATCTTAGATTTAGACTGAAAGCAAGTACGCAGCCATCACCAAGGTTCTGAGCTAGGCTGTTTCAATTTCAAGTAGAACCTGCTCTAAGTTAAGTCAACCGGTGAGATCTAACTCAAATATATTATTATTTCACTTCTAGGGAGTGACATGATTCAAGGAGGAGTCTTCTTTCACTGTTATAATATACAAATGCTATTATGAGGTTTCAGACTGTAGACTGTCTTCTCCTTTTCTTCTAATGTCTTAACAGAAAACACCATTGTACAATGCACTAATCGAAAACACACAAGCCTACATATCAAACTATGATCAACCCTTTTGCTGACAGGAAGCATGACAAATTTTTGTACATACGATTCGTCACTTTCAGTCCCCCAAATGTAGTGGAAAATTTATAACCTCACAACTACAGTCGTCCTTCAATCAAGTTTGATTTGTTCACATAAGTTTGTTTTCAGAGATTGCTTTTTATTTGACGTTTGATGACGGAGTGAAATGAATTGTGAAGCAGTCAAAATACACTTGAGAATATTGGACATCTGTTTTTTTCTAATCTCAGATTTATACTCAACGAAAGTACACAGTGACCACGGGAATTCGGAACTAGAAGCTTGCTCTTAGAGCAAGTGAGATACGTTTCAGTGGTCCATTACTCATGATATATAACTGAGGCTTCACACAGAGGATAGAAACGCACTGTGTGCACAGTTGTCCACTACTTCCTGTTAGTTTTTAATTCTTCTGATTCTCCTGTCAACTGACTTGAAAGAAATGTCCATCCTCTCTGGACATGTTTCCAGCTGCTAGTACGGACGCCTTGGCGTTATGCCTGTGCATATGTCAATATTCCTGTGCTGAATACATTTTATTCCGTATATCATACGCGTCTGATTCTTCAGCCAGTTTGATAAACTTCTCCTTAAATTTCACGATAACATTTTATATGATAAGTCCAAGTATGCCATAGTCAGCTTAGCTAACAACCTCATTCGCGTCTTTTGATTTATGTGATACATGTTTGAATCAATCCGTCTGTTCAACTCATTGCTATACAGTCTGTTAAATAAGTACGTGAAATATGTTCATGATTCTATTGACGATACAAAATATTCTAATCCTTATCAAATGTTTATGGCCATGTTTATTCACAGCATCAATGACGAATATCTCACCTCTGAACAAGCGGTTTGTCAAAGACAAATTCTAAGTAAAACAAATACTAACTTGCACAAACTGGTGTCAACTTGAGAAATATTGTGTGAGAAGCTAAAATATGCAGAGTATACAAACTCTGTGTGATAGACTGACATGTTTTTTTCAGTGAATGACAAGCCTATAACTTTCCAGAGACACAAGTGAAGGCTGACAGATATTTCGACAACAGTTTTCTCCTCACTAATGAGGAATGCTAACAAGTTCTCAGGTTCACGGTAGGGCTTTCGTAAACATGACCTCTACTCTATACTAACCACGCAACGCAAACAGAGATGATTTGAAGTTGAGCCGGATATGATTGCACTCCGTGAAGTGAGTGGTTTAATTGGAAAGCATCCCCAGTCTATCTGAAGACATCTCACTGCAGACTCAATTGTGATTCGTGGAGCTATGTGAATCATGTATGAATAATGAAATAATTAGATATCCTGACAACGGGTGTTGTGATAACGCATCAATGCAAAGTTGTACTGGGGATTCTCGATTCAGATTTTGACCATATCTTGTGTCATGTAGCTAGCTCATTCTTCCGCGACTGGTAAAATTCGTCTTTATTTCAATGTACTAAAGACCTAGAATATGTCTCCGCTATTTTCGTGACGTTTGGATTTCCCTTCTCTAATTTGCGAAACCGATGCACACAGATTCATTTTCCACACCAAATTTACTGCCTATTTACACTCGAATTAATCGTGGTAAGCTAAAATAGATAGTCGCCGTCAGTGAGACAATCAACTGAGAGTAACGATACTGTGTTAATTAAACTTGAGTTGACACAGAAAGCTGCATTTCAAATTGAACGTTTCAAGAAATACCACACTATGTACGTATCATCATCATCATCAACAATGAAAGTGGCACATTAGTCAACTGGAATTTTTTTATCACTCACTGTCCACTCTGACATTAGCTGATTTCAGCTCCACACGCAATCAATCGACTCACATGATAATATTGAGTGGTCAAAATTAACAATGAGCTTGAATTTGTGGAGGAAATTTATCAATTCATTAGTGAGAGCACTGAAGACAAAATTGACAATCAGTCGACTGATTGTGTAATATAGTGTGATTTGATGGCGCTGATTGTTGAAATGTATGCAGATCAATGTATGCATGCACCAGTTTGCAATTTTACTATCTCATTGGT
Organism: Trichobilharzia regenti; assembly: GCA_944472135.2. NCBI lineage: Eukaryota > Metazoa > Platyhelminthes > Trematoda > Strigeidida > Schistosomatidae > Trichobilharzia > Trichobilharzia regenti. Next base: position 108,613,579 of record OX235264.1, on the reverse strand, counting down.
TGGAAAACCCATTAGAATGTTGAACAACTATATGACCAGCTGAATAATTCTTCACATTTGATAAATTCCATGGAGTGTTGTATGTTTCGAGTAGTTAATTAACAGTGATGTGATTAACTGTGTCCTAGAATGTTTTGTAATGGTCGCATGGTATTATATCCATCACATGTAGGTGGGATTGTGCAGTCAACCATGAGTTCAAGACGCAACCTAGTACTTCTTTATTGAGATGAATAGTTGTATGCCAGTGATTTTTGTTGTAGTCTAATCACCTGACGAGTGTTTTACTCGACTTCCTCATAATTCTACTGGTTGAAATGCAGCTGGAACAGCCCTATATGCTAGAAACTGGTGTGTTCTAATTTACTCGTCTCTCAGACTTGGGTCATCGACGTACCCAGTCGTCAGTGATGAGTTAATTCCGAAATGAGGGAGACATATGTTCACTTTAATTTAGCTGGCTAACTGGCAAGCATTACTGCTTGACTTTTGTATGCGTGTGTCTGGATGTTCGTGCGTCATACAACTACCCGTCTCTGTCAGTCAGAAAAATACGGTTGGGTGAATATATGCTTTTCTTTTTTATTACAATGTAGCGTATCGAGCAGATCACATATTTCACTGTGTTTGTAAATCAAACCTTGTTATATTTGCACACCGTAAACTGTGAAGAATTGAATTGTAAATTTCATTCACTAGACAGCCAAGTTGATCAGCATCTGACAAGTAATCCGCATACTTGTTTTCATAGTGCCAACTAGCCTGAAGAATGTTAAACAAATTACAATCATGAATCCTATTTATTCATCATTCATAGCTGATGGCGTCTTTTGTGTGCTAGGCCATCGTTCGAGTGCCAGCCGAGTTTCGAAAGGACGTGTTATGCGTTTATCCAACGATGGTGGGGAGGAGATATTGTATTACACGTAAGTGAATTACAATAAGAAAAGATATTACTGAAGCAAAAGAAAAATTGAAAGGAGCGATTGAAAAAGAAATGTGAGAAAGCACACTAGAATTTGCATAAAAACGAAAAGAACCTACATATGAAGAAACAAAGAACAAACAAATCCAAAAAAATTAACTAATCTGAATGACAGACAAATAAACAAAACTATTTGGCTTGGTAATATGTCAGACAGAAAGCTAACAGAAACACAAGAAGGCATACTGATGAAACGGATGAACTTCAATATTAGCAAAAAAAAGATTGAAACCTGAAGATATCATACCTGTAATTAAAACAGCACTTGAAGGACATGACAAGCAAAAAGCAGAATGGGTATGGGCGTAATGTGGATTAACCTCAAGAGGGCAAAAACCGGAAACGCTAAATGTAACAAAGGAGAAACTAAAAGCACTTCAAGACATAAAAGCAGAAAAACCCATAATCATTAATTCAGCGGAAAAAGAAAATACAGCAGTACTGCACAAGAAAACAACGTATAATGATAAGGTGAATGAACATTTTCCATCTGGACTCTAAACCCTAATGACGAAACCATCAGAAACAACCAGAAACAAAACAATGAAGTATAGAGCGAAAGTAGTTAGTAGTGGAAGAAATGGTGAAATGGGTGGAATTGTCTATGGCAACATCACATTTCACATTTGAAGGAAAAATATGCCAACAAAATGAAGGATTAACTATGGCGTCACACATCTCACCAATTATAGCTGTCATATTCACAGATTTTCAGGAATAGAATGCACTTAAACCATTCACATCATCAATAAAATGTTAGTGGAGACATGTAGACGACACATTATTAATAATGAAGAAAAATACAATGTTGAGAAATTCTTCTAGCACATTAACAGACATGTTGACTCAATAAAATTCAATATGCAATGGATAATGAAATTGGGGAACTGCCTACATCAGACTGCAAAATAGAAAGAGCAACTGATGATAGCATGAAAACGATGCTGTATCGAAAATCAGCACACTCTGGGAGATTCCTTGTGTATCCCTCAGCTCATCCAATCACGATAAAGCAAGGATCGATACAAGGTCTTGCAGACAGAATACGTAGACTAATAGGAACACCAGACCAGAGCGTAAAGGAACAAGCATATTATTCAAAGTGCTAATCGACAACAAATACCCGAAAGAATTTATCAAAGATAATATAAAAATGAGAAAAACAGGGAGAAGCTGGAGAATGACAAGATCGAATAATGCAGACGACTGTCGCGATTGCATGGGAAAAAATGGTACATCAGAGCACATCAGGTTCAATAAATAACCTCAATAACATTGGGAATCCCTCAAAGTTTAAACCGACAAATCTAACTAAAAATGAAATAAATGAACTGAATGATACTATGGGAAAGATGGATAGAAACAATGTGATTTACAAAGTATCTTGTGCTGAGTGTGCGACCAAACATGAAGGTAAAACATTCAAGTAACTGAACATGAACGCCTAAATGAAGGTCCACCAAGGGGAACACAAGCTTCCAAGAATATAGAAAGAAATTCATCTATAGCTGCACAATATCGATTGGAACAATGTTTGCATTCTGAAGACAAATGTGAACAAATGGAACAAGAGACACAAAACATAATCCATATTCAATCATGTCTCGCCGGATACATGTAACAAGGGTGATTCAGTAAAACTGTCAACAGCCTGGAGTTCAATTATGAATAGTTTGGTTTCAAAGGATGAGTTTTGTATTTTAGCAGCCTTTCAAAGATTAATATCAGTAAGAGAAACGTTGATAACCAGGAAGTACTATTCAGATGTTACATCCTAATGTGGAAATCATCAGAAGTAAGCACCAACTGGGGTTAAAAACAAGGACCAACCTGTTAAAGACAATGAAATTCAGACAATGAGACAGGATTCAATGGCTCATGAATTCCAACCTCTACCAATTCGTGTTGATGTATGAGCTCAACACAAAAGTGATATGATATGATCGATTCAAATCTCAGTATTTTCAAATGTCGTCCCCTGATGATAATTTGTTGGAGATTTTGACACATGCTTACCGTTTAATATATCATGAATGCATGTGTTATATCAGAGGGGAATGCGAGTACCTCTCGAAGAGTCAGATGACCGATCACACGTCATCTTCAACGATTATGGAATTGCGATCATGGAGAATTATTGTCATGCATTGTGAATTGACGCTCCGGTATCAGTTTGATTGCTTATCGAGGTAGGGATTCTAGCTACATGCCATTCTCCACCTCTCTCTCAAGGTTTGAGATCGGCCAGAAATGTAGCAGACTAGTGAACAAGCGAGGTTATCACTCTCTTTTGAATTCTGAAGTCCATCACTTGGTTCGCTTTTATAGGAAGCGTCATCTCAACGTCATCTGTTGTGTGCGAAAGCACGAAAGAGGGTGTCAAATTCATCCACAGTCGGCAGTCAAGAAAGTCCGTTTCACTCTAGAACCAGTCTGCGAATCGTCTGCATGCCACCTCAGGTAAAAGATAGACAGTCGAATTTTGAGTACCTATGTTAATTCATTCATGTATGCTACATAGGTGAGAAGCTTGTTCAGAGAGCTAGCCATCTACTATATACATTCAACACGGTTTCCCCAGGCTCCTGATTGGAAATCTGATGGCCAAGCAGAAACAATTCTCAAGAGAGCAGCTTGGAAACCATTCAATTACTGAGGAATTTTATAATTAATATTCGGAAGAAAATGACGATGGATTAAACACACATTGAGAAGACAGTCAAGGGACATCTAGAGCCAGGCCGTCACTAGAATGTGTCATCGACGATTTATGCCTGAGCGCGAGGCTGTTTCATCTTTGCGGTAAAACATTCAATGTGCATGTGCCAGTTTGTGAGATGGGCAAAACTGAATTCTCATGTTCAAATATATTTATATCAATGTGACTTTCGTAGAAGCGTACTTTTTCACCAGATCCGTTGTTTACAGAGTCAGGACATATGAGAATATTTCTTGCGATAGCATATGTCTTCGCGTTTCAGATCTACGATCACACTCTTCGTAGACTTACAACAACACTAGAGGACCAGAGTCAAGAAATAAAAATCTTATTCAAAATGCTTTTGGACAACAATACCTGTAAGAATTTATCAAAGATAATATAAAAATGGGATTAAATAGGGCGAAACCGGATGATGACAAGATGGAAGAACTCAAAAAAAGGCACAATTCCTTAGAAAAAATGGCACATCAGAGGCAGTTCGCAGAAACCACAAAAAGGTTAGGATTCGCACAACGTTTAAACCGATGAATCTAATTAAAATTAAAATGAATGAACTGAAAGATAACATAAAAATCATGGATAAAATCAATGTGATTTACAAAGTATTTTGTGCTGAGTGAGAAACCAAATATATGGGTCAAACGTCCAGATAACTCAAAATGAGAGTGACTGAAAATGAACGTCTAACTAAAGGTCAACCTATAGATACACAAACTTTCAATTATCTCGGAAAAATTCATCTATGCCTGCACATGCATGAGACAGAAACCCCTATACCGATTGGAACAATGTTTGCATTTTAAAAACGAATATGAACATATGGAGAAAGAGACTTTATACAGAATCCATATTCAATAAAGTCACCCGGGTTGCATGTAGCATAGGTGACTCAATACATCTGTCAACAACCTGGTTTGTAAGAGTATGCTTTGTTTTTTACGAGTTGATAAAGAAGAACCATTCAAATACCAGCAAGTACTGTACAGTGGTTTCAGCCCAGTTCGTGAATCATCAGCAGCACGCACCTACTGGGGTTCGGATCCAGGACCCTCTGGTAACAAGTCAAGCTTGTATACAATTCAACCACTTAGACACGATTCAATTGCTCATGAATTCCAACCTCTACCTATTCGTTATTCTGCCTGACCATAACATAAAATAGTACTACATATAAAAGTTCAAATCTCAAAGGTGCGGACCAAACAATTGCTAGAGTTGGTGTGAACAGGGGCAGTGATTTTGCTGGAATCTAACCGAGAGTAAAACTCATCATTAAGTGTGAGCCCTTGAAATATAATTGTAATTTATTTGATCTATTCCACAATGCTCAAACGTTTCACTGAAATTAAGTAATAACAATGTCTCTTTCAGTAATGAGGTTGAAAATGTGAGGCATTCTGTGATGTAAAGTGTAACGGGTAGCAGCAATAATATACAAACAATTTTTTTCAGTAGACATGGTATTTGATTAAGGCTAAGAAAAACACATGAATCGATAATGTTGTGCTGGATTGTGAGGGAAGTAGATGAAGAGGGTTTTAATTCAAATATGACAAGATTGAGGGATGATAAGAAAACGGCTGAGAATTCAAGTAACATAAGATAAGGTAAGATAATAGCTTTACTCCAAATCAGTACTTGTGATACAGATGGAATTCTCAGCATTTTACTACAATATTGCATCCAGTTAGTACGATAACAATAAATAAAGTTCTAAATAGATTAAAGTTATCTCAGTCAGTTTCGACAACAACATATTACCATATGGTTAGCATAGCCAAAATTAAAACAGAGTGTTTGAAGGTGTTAGAAAAGTAGATACTACTAGCATATTTACTGGCGTAAGCGATAGCAAAATGGTCGAGATATACAGAGTGGGAAAGAACGAACAAGAATGTTTTAAGTAGAGTTTGTAAGGAGGAGAGAAACAAAACAGCACATAACAGAAATAAATACAGAAAAAAGGTAGAGAGAAAAACGTCGTACCAGAAAATGATGTGAGTTGGAAAGACGAGATCCATTTGTTCTACTGACTATTTAATAAGTTAAAAGTTTCACGCCTAATGCTTTCTTTATCGCACAGAACACGAGCTAAGTAGGGTATGGATGCGTTTTTGTACTGACTGGTGCGGGCATATAGTTTCCTATATAGGCTTCTGGTTTTCCCTGAAGAGATACAAGAGGAGAGTTGTGAGTGTAGAGGGTGTTATGAGTCAGATAAAATGGATTTCGACCATTTTTCACATGAGTCCATGTGCCTGTCCACCAGAATATTGACAAGCTGGCAAAGTGGCACGTTGCTTACCCTGCTGACAACTTTTAACATCCTACGTAATAAGGTATAGTCTTTCTTCAATAGCCCAGGAAAGACTAAGGGGGAACAATAGAGAATAATAGGCAGAATACAGAAGCAAACAAATGGTAGGAGTAAGGGTTGGGTTACACGAGAATGTCCTAACTTCTTGATGTAGAAGGTAAGACGGAATATTTTCTTAGAAATCGTCAAGATATGAGTCGACCAGGAAAGATCAGAAGATAGAGTGGCGCCTAGGTACTTGATTTCCGACTTGGTTTCAATTTCAGTGCCATCTATGTTGCACACCTCGTGAGTGCTAACCAGTTTGTTTAAGTCAGATTTGTGCCTAAAGGTGAAATTGACTGTTTGGCATTTGGAGGGGTTTGAGGTGAGACCGTTTTCCTTGGACCATTGGCTGATTTCTGATAAGAAGCCATTTAGTTTAGAGCAGTCACTTTGACATTTGACAGGTAAAGATACAGTTAGGTCATCAGCATATTTGACAAAGTTAATTTCATTTGAAGATGGTAGGTCATGTAGGAAGAAGGAAAAGAGAAGTGGGGAAAGTACGCCACGTTGAGGGACACCAGCTTCAGTGAGCTTCAGTGAGGAGATTAGTTTTAGGAGAACATAAAGCATCTGCACATTGTTTTAGAACATATGTAGGTATGCCATCAGGGCCAAGACTGCATGAGGGCTTAAGTGTTTTGAGACATTTTAAAACATCAAGAGTGTTAAAGTCCTGGAAGTTATCAGCTACAAGATTAGTAACGTTAGAAGTGGTTACAGTAGAAGGAGAGCGTATAAAAGACTGATTAAGAGCATTTCGATCACAAGAGGGAAAAACATTACATCGCTTACCATTGCCAGTAATTTCATTGAAAAATTTCCGCATGCTGATAGGAGATTTGCGTGATAAAAGTGTTTGGTTATAGATAGAATTAAGATTTTTGATTTCAGATTTGATTTGAGCATTAATCTGTTTAAGTCCTATCTTATCTTTGCGTTTATATAACATTTCTTTTTGCCTGCGAAGTTGTGGTTTAGAAGTCATCAGTTCGTTATGTTGATGGTTTGAACGTGCGCAGTTATTTTTCTCGAGATGTGACGAAGAAGATGACTTATCCTTGTGTTTAAACCCTTGGATCATAACTGAAATTTGTTTGATCTATTTCACAATGCTCAAGCGTTTTACTGAATTTAAGTAATAATAATAATCTCATTGGAAAGGAACGTCTTTTTCTTATGGAGATAGTTGGGTGTACATTTCATGCATTACATTCCCCAGTGCTTCTTTCCACACATCATAAGTCTTACCTAATACGCTCAAGACGCTCAGCTCCTAACTTCTCGGTAGTTTGAAAACGCGTCACTCACTGTTGCAATCACAGACGGTACCACTCATCTATTCGTACTCACAATTCATTTCCTGAAGGAAGATATATTTTCTGACTGGTTGGAGTGACATGAATAAAACGTGCATCGTCATTTCAGTGTGGTGATATGCACATACTATTATGAAGATTCAAGCTGTAGACTGGCTGTCATTTTGCCCAATGAACTAACAGTAAACACTTTTGTACAATTCACTTATCTAAGGCATACAAGCCTACAGATAGAAATTTGATCAGCCGTTTGCAAAATATATGTCTGAATATACGATGCGATTTAGGAATCTTTAATCGTAATCCGGGAAATAGTTAGCTCGATGATAGTCATATCTTTTAAAATCAACTTCGATTGTTTTACACGTGTTCGGTTTTAGGGGATTGAGTTTCACTTGAATTTGGATCACAGTGTGAAATGAATTGTTCTGCAATCGAAAAGGACTTGAGAGTAAAGGAGAGCTGCAGCGTCATGCTAGTATTGAAGTCAATGGACGTACTTGGGCGCCACCGAGGTTCTGATCTAAGGCCTTCATGTTACAGCAAAGCTTACCTCTACAACATTTAACCAGTGAGATCCGACTCTATGACCTATTACTCATGACTTCTAATTGCCACCGCACACATAGGAATCGTATCAACATTACGCATTTTGTTCTGTTCAGGATTCATAGCCTGGATATACCAGTTTCTGGGGCTATATCAACAGAGAGCACGAACCAATTACCTATCGTTTCAAACGTGAATGCGTTATCCACTAGAACACTGAGGCCACGACCACCACCAACTTTCTTGCAAAGTGTATCAAGCACATCACCGATTCTACGACTTGTTATCATCCAGCAAGTAACTTCTTTTAATATCTAGTTGATGTGAAATCATGGGTGTGCCTGTATAAAATACATTTGATAACGTGAATCATACATATGTTCAGATCTAAAGAATGATTTCAGTGGTGATCTAAAATTTACATTTCGTTCCTAAATATCGTCACTGTTTTGTATTTAGCCTCTTTTAAACAAAATGTAACTGAATAATGACGCATCACACAAACATAAACAAACAGATGCTGTCAATTTTTTGATTGGTTAGTGGAATTAGCCAATGATTGAAATGGTGTCATGTTTCCGGAGTATATATAGTCGACCGAAATATTCTATCAGCATGAAGTTAGCTAGTGACTTCTCAGTATACATAGCGGGTGAGTTCCAGTGTTATAATTATTCATATAATATACTACGAAATGTTAAGTTGACGATTGACAAAGATTCACATTCTCGTTTCGAAAATCAACCATATATGCAAGAATAATTTAGCGATTGTCTCTGGACAGCTTCTCCTCAACGGATTCAAGCATCTAGACCAGCCTATTTATCAGAGAAGAACTCCAATTAAGAAAATCCTTGTCTGTACATTCGCGAGAACCGCATACGTTTTCTGGTTATTATCTTTGTAATTTGCTGCTCTGCCAGTTCCTTGTGGTATCCCTTTTTGATAAGTCTTTTTTGAAAATAATGTTGATATTCTTTGCAGTTCATGAGAGTTTGTTTAATAAAGTTTGATGGATTTGTCAAGTGATGCTGTTCTTTAAACGTCGATCGAGTTTGTCATCAGTGAGTATTTCATCCCAATAATTCATGCGAGTGATTTTGATGTTCTGTGGAAAATGCAATTACGGAATACAGAGAATTTTTCTATCTTATAAAGTGACGAAACGGAGTGTAGATCAGCTTTCTGCTGAATTATATTCTCCAATTCACTGTCTTTAATGTACTCACCAACTGTTACGTCGCATAGCCAGGTTTACATCAGAGTGATGATATTCGCATTTCCGTTAGTTGTAGTAATCCTGTTCCACTATTAGTTGTCATCTGTCTATTATTTAACGCCGAGTTCAGTTAGTCGACAACGGATTGCATCGATGTGGCTGACTTTATGCGTCTGAGGGCATCAAGCTGTGTGGTTTCTACTGAAGAAGAATATTTTAAATATATATATATACAGCTTAGCTAAATTCCTAAGTTACAACAATCTGACTTCCTCCGATCTACTAGTTTGACCTATGCAGTTGAGCTTACAGTCATTGCAATATATTTTGTGAACTATATTATTTTTTCTAATGGGGTCAACCGAGAGGGTCCTTTTACCTACACAGCTTGTCTCTGAGTGAGTTTGTAGGTTTAAATGCCAGCTGTTTTATTAGGAAGCCTACTGCGTAGGGTCTCGGATGTCCTCTCGTTATATGGAATAACAGTAAACGGATAATATTCTCTCTCATTTATCTTATCGCTACTATATTCACAATTATTTTTGGTTTGCTTTCGACCTCTTCTGACTCTCTAAAGAATTTAATAGGATGGCTATTTGATACCAGCGCTCCTTCTATCTGTTGTATTCGTCACTCAGGTCCTCACTTGTGCTATTTAGTGCTACTGCATAGTTCTTTAGACACTTAACTAAGGCAACCCTCACAGGGAGACAACGGATGACATGAATTAAGGTATAAATACCTATTGAAATGCGTTGTCTTTTAATAAACTATAGTGTCCAGTTTACCTTATTCTGTTCGTTATTATTTTTCAATCTAACACCGTAGCTAATTCTCCATGTTCATTTTCTGATTCAAATGTGAATTTTGTTTCCTTTACCAGTGAATTTGTTCGTGTGTGTGCCAAGAAGCTGGACATCGATATGTTCTGTTTTCAACGATGTGAAAGTGTCACATTCACATATCTCCACTGTATTTTCATGGTAGCCTACAACCTGTCCTGCTTCATTTGCCAATCACTGTTTTGTAGAATTGTCAGTTGTCGTTCCTGACACACTTCTTCAATGATCTATTCATCTCAGTGCACATTGAACTCAGTTTTTCATCATGATGCCCATCTTTATATTGAGTCATCTTCTCTTTCACCATTCTCATCTCCTCTCTTGTATTAACTTCCAGGTGTCCGTTGAAAGCCTTTCCTTGTCTTCTCGATACCCTCTTCCTAGAATAATTGTCCACATTTCCTTGAATATCGCTTAAAGCGAGTTAGTAGCAATGTTCTTCCACGCAGGTTTCCTCATTGTTACTACGGAGTTTAAGACTTTGCTTTGACATAACGTGATCTGCATTGAGTGCATCCTTTGTGGTTTTGCTGTTCAGTTTCTGAGAGTTAACGTTTTTTTCAGTGGCCTACTTTCTACTTCACCTCTGAAGGTTCCTTTAACTAGCAAGATAATAGTCTAAGCGCAAATTTGCTCTCATTCTCGAGCAGATCATTGCAAGCGCAGAAGTTTGCGAATAATTCCAGTTCTCATTCACTAGGCTGCGTCAAAGCCTCGCAACCCTTGATAAGTTCTCTTCCTGAATTATCTGCTACCAGTTTGGCTAATTAGCATTTTGATATCACCATCAGGAATGTTTCACAACACTGTTTGCACTTGTGTGTTGAATTCCTCCTTCTTCTCTACTAGTTTCACGTTGTTTGTAGCATTGTGCCTAGCATTATATCATTATGACATTCATTTCATGCTTGTGATTTGAATCTTGCTACTATCATATGCACCATCTGTAGTAAGGATTGTGTGGGAATTCACGAGTGAACATGAGCGATGTTATCATTTTGCATATTTATTGATACGGCTGGCTCAAAGGTCAGCATGATCGAAGTGACCAAAAATGCAAATAATTGTTTTGCTCATTTGGTGCGAAGATAGTCAGTTTTGTGCAGCGTTTGACTCAACTGAAACAGTCAAACAAGCTAGAAACTGGAAAGTTTGAATTATCAGGTCCCGCCAGAGTCGAGTATGACCAGGTTCACCGCTGATGATTTGAGGTCCGAATAAGAATGACCGCTTCTGCGTACGAGGATCATATCAATTCAGCTCTTTAGGTAGCAAGCACTAATTTTTGACCCTTATATTTGTCTCAATCAGTCAGTAGTACATTGTGTGATGGACATATGCTTGTCTGTTTTCTACTAGTGAGCGAAACTGGCATAATAATTTCGCCTTCCGAATCCAACAGTGGTTTCATTTCACCTCTTCAGATTGTGAAGAACTGACTTGTAAATTTCATTCATTAGACAGCCAAGTTGATCATCATTCCACAAGTAATCCGGATACTTGATTTCAGATTGCCACCTAGCCTGAAGAATGTTGAACAAATTACAATCATTAGTGTTATTCATGCATTTATAATTACTGATCCCGTCTCTTGCGCACCAACCAATCTTTCGATTGCCAGATAAAAGGGAAACAACTAGATGTATGTGGGACTGATGGTGAAATTTGGGAAATGGTGTAGTCTGGGGATGATGAGCAGTGGTCATATTGCAAAAGACCCTAGAGAAGAGCAAACTGTGAGATGTGCTTTCCATTCCGAATGTTCCGAAGCAACTATAAAAGTCACTTGCTGTTATTCATTTCAAATGACATCAAATTGAATGTCATTGTTCTTCCTTTTGTTATCTATTTTCAGTGAAATGGTGTTTCAGATGACAAAACTGAACCTCATCATATACATCAGTCTGTGCATAGTCAATTTTGAAGCGATTGAATCAGATGAAATTCCCTATAACATAGAGGTTGATAATTCAGGTAATTCGAATTAATTCTGTGTGTAATGACTGAATCAATTTATTGTTTCACCGCTTATACCACATCTAAATAAATCACTCCTTGGAATTCAGGATACCTCATACTGGTGAGTGACTAACACACTCCAAGATGAAATTATCCTACATTCCAGTGAGGATTACTGACCTCTGTGAGGACACATCCTCATCGATGATAAGATTGGGTAGTAGTGGTGCTATATTTCGCCGATTAGACGAATGGAGAATGCATTGACAACTGGATTCTCCTCTGGAGAATGAACAGTGACTGAGGTCATCTTTTCATCCGCAATCCTTTGGTCTCATTCCTGATGAGATGATATGTGCATACTAGTGAAGGGTCTCAGACTGCGTCCAAGTGTTTGTCACGTAGTTCAGTCAGTCACATCTTCTAAATGGGTCATAAACTTGGCGCACGCGTATTGGGAAGTCTTTGAAACAATCAGCTGCAGACTGTTTTCATCAGCTGTCTTCCCTAACCCCTCATATAACCTCAAAAAGTGCTGCACCTCTCATTGGAAAAAACGAATTTGTGGGAAGAAACCAACGAAGAAACTATTGTTCAAGAAATATCCAGAAGGAAACAAAGTTTGATCCGTGAAATGCAGATTCGTACATATGTCAGGGATTGACATAAGGGAAATGGGGTGAGGTGAAGAGATGAGAGGTTGCCAACATTCTATGAGACGTGTCGAAGAGAACATCATCTGATGGGACAATTTGGAGATGAATTATTGAAATCATCTTCCACTTCCAACACTAAAGAACATCATAATTATAAGTGTGTTTGCTCTACGCAAGCTTTTAACATGACAGTAACGAATCGCTCTATTGTAATGTCTGGCATAATGTCTTGTCCATGCTCATATATCTATTCAGCCAATTACCTTGATAATAAATTTCGCTTCATGATCATCTAAATGATATTTGTTTCGCTTCGTATCTTCAGCAGTATACAGTTGAGGAGATGACATATTGCTCTTTGTCAATTCAGATTAAACTAATTCACTAACCCTGAAACTGCCATCCTTTACCTTTACTTGCCTAAATTTGGTGTCGAGCATATTGACCAACGATTCAGTGTCTCGTATGAACTGATAACAGTCGAAATCAGTCAATCTATAAATTCCGCATAATTCGTATTTCGACTTCAGAGAGTGCGATAAATAGTGTGAAAGTACAAACACTGCATTTCTACAAATCTCTGAGCACTGATTCTTCGAAAAGGAAATATCCTGCACGCGGAGCAAGATAAGTTAGGACTCTCTTATTTTGACAGTAACATGTCAACCTGGATATTGTATGTCCAAGAAAGCACTCACTATAACGATATTATGGTGAAGAGAAAGGAAAGCTCAGCAAGGATGATTTCATGTCACAAGCTGTACAAGCACACATTCACACAAAAAATATGCAGTTCCTCGAGATTCTGAAATACGCTGATTATCAAATGTTAACGAGTAGTACCACGGATTGACATAATTCTGGAGAGCTGGTGGAATAAAGGGAGAAATATCGTGCCTCAGATTGACGGCTCAGTTTCGAACGCATCGGCAGCACGCGCCCACTACAGCAGCTTGAAATCAGTACCTTCCGGTTACAAGGCAGGCTAGTTCACATGCTATTTAGCCAATGTAACTCGACTCAATCAACAATGAATTCTAACTTGTATCCACCTGGTTTAAAATTCCTCTGAGTGCAAAACGATGATTACACTCAAAATACGATGAAACAGCTGATTGCCAATTATGTAAGTTATTTAGCGAAGTATGGATAATTTATACAAGAAAAAGTTAAGTGAAGTCAAATCTTCTCAGCAAGCGAAGAACGCTGGCTGGACTAGAGTTAGGAATCTGAGGATCACTTGAGTTGTATGAGTCCTCAGGTGTAGTTATGCAGTCAATTGATTTGTTACGACTTTGATGTTCAACAGAATTTCTGTCTGCAGTCCTAGTGCCAAGTCTTGTTGATTAATGTTCATGAAAATCAGCATAATGGCAGATTCTGGTTGACAATATTGACTAGCAGTTATGATTTGAAAAATGAATTAGAACTGATGATTTATTGTATTGCCGGTGGCTAAAGAGTGAATGAGCATGCTGCTTAATTTGAAATTCGGTGGTTTCATCTCATCGGATGTTCTCTGGATTGATCCACTCCAAAACAGTTTATTGGTCAGTATTCAGGACGACGTTTGAGTGTTTCATCTCTTCTCACCACAGTAAACTTGGAAATAAGAATGACATTTTGCAGTGACATCCTTTAATTTGCAAGATGTTTAGATATTCATGGAATAGCCATGGACTGACGAAATACCACTGACATAGAATTTGCTATGAATATAGGTGGAACATAATTCACTATTGCTGCGCGATTTGAATCAATGACTTAAAAATTCTTATTCTTGATCTCTATCAACTGCAAATGGCAACTGATCACGAGAACATTATTATTATTTCACATCAGTCACGAACTAAGTCTACTTGTAGATAATTCAAACATTTCCTCAAAACCAAAAAGATGTGTCTTTGTTTATTTTATTTCAAGGTAAAAAACAAGTTATAACATTTGCGAGAGCTACGTTCAATTTGAATAGTGATTGTCAAGGGTTCTAACTGCACATGGACAGTTGACATGAAGCCAGCAACAGATGTTGAGGAAGTAAAAGGAGGAGGAACTCGTGACGGTTCTCTGTGAGTTTTCTTCTTTTTGCGATTTATATGTTCAATTATATTTTAATTACCTGACAATGGTTTCATAAATATGCCAACCTTATTATCAAGAATGCTGCCTACATTTTCGAAAGAGCTTTCTATCGCCTAGAAAGCTGAGGCCTCTTTGCACCGTTATTGTATTGTGTGTGCGGTATCGTTCTTGTGGTGTCAAATACAATGGCTTCATACCACATGTAATTCTTGTGAAGAAATTTATACACTGTGTGGGTATGGTATTATAAAGAACATTAATACCAACAACAGTAGTGTTACAATTAATTGAGATATGCGGTTGTTGATCGACTCATATTTTTGGCTGATTCTTCTGAATTGTTTAGCCCACTCTTACCTCCATGGACTCCTCAAAATCAGGCTGAGTCATATTACGTAGAGCAATTTAGGCTGAAAGTAAAGTTGTAGGTGTGCTGCTTTTGACTTAGATAACTGACATGATTACTCGCAAGCAGTTGGCCAAACAGTTTTCATCTAATACTGAACACGCTCATCAATATTCGCAACCTTCTAGTTACACATAAACCAGTGTAAAAGCAGATTGAATACCATCAGACGTTATGCTGGTTTGGAGAGAAAGGTGTGTGACCTCAACTTTAAGATATTCAGCATGGATTTCGTGTGAAGAGACAAACGTCAGAAGGAACTCATGAAATGTCTTAATTGGTATATGAATTGCAAAATCCTCCTCATGTGGCTGAACGATCGTCCATAGGTTCTTTTTTCCTAAAAACACACAGGTATGCATAGGTGATAGCCTCAACCTAACTGGCACCCGTCCAATTCAGGATGGCCCATGCAAGCACTAGTCGGTAATAACCAGCATAATGGCAGATTCTGGTTGACAACATTGACTAGCAGTTATGATTTGAAAAATGAATTAGAACTGATGACTTGTTGTATTGCCGGCGGCTAAAGAGTGGATGAGCCTGCTGCTTCATTTGAAATACCGTGGTTTCATCTCACTAGATGTTCTCTGGATTGATCCACTCCAAATCAGTTTATTGATCAATATTACGGTTAAATCCTCACAATATATTCTCTTGTCACTACTGTAAGGTTGCAGATAAGAATGACATGTTCCAGTGGTCTCCTTTACTTTGCAAGATGTTAAGATATTCATGGAATGGTCATGGACTGACAGAATACCACTTGCATAAAATTTGCTACGAATATAGGTGAAACAAATTCACTATTGCTGCGGATACGAATGGGTGACATAAAATTCTCATTCCTGATCTCTACCGACTGAAATTCAAATCTTAACTGACCATTGGATAATTAGTTATTTCACGTGAATCAAGAACTTAATCAACGTGTAGAAAATTCAAACGTTACCTGTAAGTCACTAAAATGTGTCTGTGTTTATTTTATTTCAAGGTAAAAAACAGGTTATAGAATTACCGGGGGGCACATTCACTTTGAATGATGAATACGAAGTTATTGTGCAAGGTTCTAGCTGTACATGGAGAGTTGACATGAAGAAAGCAACCCAGGTTGAGGAAGTAAAACGAGGAGGAACTCGTAACGGTTCTCTGTGAGTCTTCTTTTATTTATGATATATATGTTCAATTATATTTTAATTACCTGACAATGGTTTCATAAATATGCCAACCTTATTATCAAGAATGCTGCCTACATTTTCGAAAGAGCTTTCTATCGCCTAGAAAGCTGAGGCCTCTTTGTGCCGTTATTGTATTGTGTGTGCGGTATCGTTCTTGTGGTGTCAAATACAATGGCTTCATACCACATGTAATTCCTGCGAAGAAATGTATACAATGTGTGACAATAGTATTATAAATAGCATTAATAACCACAACAGTAATGTCAGAATTAACTGAGATGATTAGTTGTTGATCGACTCATATTCTTGGCTCATTCTTCTTCATTGTTCGCCCCACTCTTACCTCCATGGACTCCTCAAAATCAGGCTGAGTCATATTACGTAGAGCAATTTAGGCTGAAAGTAAAGTTGTAGGTGTGCTGCTTTTGACTTAGATAACTGACATGATTACTCGCAAGCAGTTGGCCAAACAGTTTTCATCTAATACTGAACACGCTCATCAATATTCGCAACCTTCTAGTTACACATAAACCAGTGTAAAAGCAGATTGAATACCATCAGACGTTATGCTGGTTTGGAGAGAAAGGTGTGTGACCTCAACTTTAAGATATTCAGCATGGATTTCGTGTGAAGAGACAAACGTCAGAAGGAACTCATGAAATGTCTTAATTGGTATATGAATTGCAAAATCCTCCTCATGTGGCTGAACGATCGTCCATAGGTTCTTTTTTCCTAAAAACACACAGGTATGCATAGGTGATAGCCTCAACCTAACTGGCACCCGTCCAATTCAGGATGGCCCATGCAAGCACTAGTCGGTAATAACCTTGTGTGTGATATCAATCAACGGTCTCCACTGCTTATATCCAACCACCTCGTTTCTTTTGTGCACAATCGTTTGGCGACATGTTCGTCTCTGTCCCAGACGCATTCACTTCTGTGCGGAACAAACAACACTAGAAGTGATAATATATCTACAGTCACGTACACAAATGCCTCTGATTCTAGAAATGTGGTTTTATCTTCTCTACAATGCATTTATGAACATTGGATTTAACACAACTGATTCTGATGTGTACTCATGACTTAATTCTCATCTCTCATTCTCTCCCTCTTTCTCCAGGATGTGTAATGGCTGGAGTATTCATCAACCCAACACGCCAATACCTGATATAATAATAACTAAAAAGAGCACATAGAGTACGCCGTGCAAAACAGTATCGGAGATGCGAGAAAATGGCAAAATTACAAATAATATCTACGGTAGAACTCAACAAATGTTTCAAATGTGTTTATTCAAAAACTCTTCTCATATGTTAGTAAAACTGGATACGCTTTGTTTTCTGAATACTGAGTATTTGTCTTCCTCTTTCTGTAGATTAGATCTTCTTCAATAAATGTTTATTCATAAATTTCTTTCGTGTTATGAACAAATATGAAGTGTTCCAGTATGCTTGGTTATCACTGAATGGTTGATATCCGTACGCTGTGTGTCGTTTATGTGGCGCTTGTTTTCATTCTGAAAAGACAATTACAATATGGAACCACCGAAATCTCGGGGGAATGCGACATGCACACTGGATTGATTATTCCCGTACAAAACTAGTGTGTGTCGGCAAATTCGAATAATCCCCATGCAGACATCGAATAGAGACAGAGCACATAGTTCAGATCATTGACACTTCTGGTTGAAGCTATTTTCCGCTTTTTATGTACAATCACATTTATACACAAATTCGTTTTCATGAAAGAGGATGACAGCATAAGTGATCAGCCCCTTCATACTGCATGCGTGGGTCTGACGACTTTGAGTGCTATAGCTAACATTGTTCACATGCATTTTGTTCAAGGTGGATTTAGTAACGCACGGTTTACGTGTTCGATTTTGCGAATTGACACTGGCTAAGATACTGATGGACTGCCACTGATAATAATACTTTTACCATGTTTGCTTATAAAGGTAGCGATAAGCACATAACAGTCTCGTATAGTGCGGACATTTTATGCTTCATTCCTAAAAAGACGACAGCTGCGAGATTTTGAAATAATCGTGAAGTGATTTGTCTGTGCGTTGGTGGCATAGTGGTTAGGACTCTTGCCGACCATGTACATGGTCCGGGGTTCGATCCCCTGCTAACGCACACCTGATATCTATGGTTGGCCTGGAAAATTTGCGCTACTGATATCCATGCTGAAAATTGCACAGTGGTACCAAAAATACAGTGTGGAATCAAGCTGTAAATCAAAATAAACCCACACCTATCAATATGTTGACATTGTGTTTACTTTCAGCAATGTGCTGAGACGTGCCGCTGATGGTCTGAGTTGAATCTCTTACATGTAGACTGTAATAAAGATATTCAGGAATCCTCACTGACAATCGTTCCGCTGTATTTCTTATTCGCTTGCAATATTAAATGCGAGTGAATTCATTAACAAAACTGGAATCACTGAGAATCTGATTATGGTCTAGTTGTGAACATGTGGTTGAACAGATCACTTTTGCTATTGGGTGGATGCTAAATATTTCATCTTTCGACATACATGAGTTGACCTTTTCACAACGAATCAACTCCACTTGATATGCTGATGGCCTAACTGTCTCACTGCCAGTAACGGCTTGGCAGTGGTCGTAGCTAAGCGGTCTCACAGTAAATCCCTCCAAACGACCGACAGTTTACTTCAACAGAATGCACAAACGTGATCTTCGGGGACTGGTTTCCTCAAAAGATGCTTGAAGATTAGCATGGATTTAAGTGATAAATTGTTAAGTTAATACCTAGATATGGTCCTTTTCTCTTACGTTCCTTCATCATCACATGCATTGTCGATTTCTAAGTAAACCTTAAATCTCACCGATTGTACTAATCAGATACGAAAATCCGGTAGGAATCACTCAACCTCTAAATTCTGAATTTATGCACTGTCGCAGCCCGCTGACCGTTCTTTATTACACACAGCAAATTCATATTTTCTGTACTGATTAGGAAGAACCAAGCCATAATGTCATTAGTATTCACGGCTGTGTGGAAGGCAAGTGATTTGACCACAGTCACTTGAAACCATGTGAGAAATTTTCTGAATCCAAACTCCTAAACCTCCTTATTCACAACTATCCTCGTCTTGCATCTTGTCGCTTAGGACCAGAGTAATATATGGACGATAACTTTGCTCATGCAGCTGATTACGAAGCCTTAATGACGCTCTATTTGTACAAGCTGTGTTCAATGCTTCACGGTTGGTGTCAAGATTGGAAATAATAATCTAATTTCTGATAAGCATCCGGGATTCCATTCTTTTTAGGAGGTCGCAGATTACAAAGTAGCATATTTCTCGGTGTTACACACAGTTATCGACGGTCATTGGGGGCTAAGGATCGCACATACACACTTCATCGAATTGACAATGCAAAAAATTTCGTAATTTCAACTGATTCGATGACGCCTTAACTCAGTCATCGATATTGCGTTATATTCTACTGGACACTAGTTAATGTCTAGTGAGATGGGTGTGTGTCAAGTTCTATCCTTGATGACGAAACCGAGATACAAGTCTTCCCGCCGATCGCCTCCAACCATGTCATACCAACAACTATCAGCGTTTCTTGATGGTACGTCTACTAAACTGGTGGTCACTGTGCAAACTTGATTGAAGGCTTTCAGTCTGCATGGAAAATAAAACAAGTCACAAACAACGCAGCAGATACTTACTAGTGTCCAATCAAAAATATTTGTTGCTTCCTGATTATGATGGTTTGTTTACACGGTTTGTAAGAAATATGATGGCATATACTGGTTAGATGCGCTAACATTTTCTCTTCTTTCGAAGAAATTGAATAAGTGATGAATCGTGCAGACAAGCAACATGTCCACGAGCGATTATTACTTTCAAACCAGCAAATGATGGACATTTAGGAAATGTAAACAAGGTGTACGCAGACACAGAATACCGTATATTTGTATTTTGTATGCAGGCGATTTGCGCTACGCCAATATCAGTGTTAGGCAGGTTCACCACTTATGTCTGAGTTTATTGTAGGATGGAACATCAATCAATTTCTTCTTATCCCTTACTCCAGCCTCCCGAATCATGTGTTTGCTTTTCTGGGTTGATCCCCCAGCTCAAACCATGTGATGCTCTCCACTACTTCACTCTACTCAGGCAGGCAGCATTCTATGTCAAACTCTATTTTATGTGCATCAACAAGCAACTACATAATTATCAATACTGGGATTATAAGTCATTTGATTGCCAGTATTTCAATAGGAACACGCTTTTCAAAAGTGCACACTTTTCTGCTCATTATACTCCAAAACGTCAGTCGTGATGCATTCACAATCCATCCTGGTGTTGTTGTTTCACTCTGTGCACAATTTTTATGTGCGTCATATTCAACAGTCATCTTGTTTTCATAATATTCTCTGCTGACTATTTCATTGTTCAGCTTAGATAATTACCTACATTATCTCACTTCATATCGTTGATTGCCTATCATAGTGATTCATTGTTTTCCTCATCACCTAATGACATATGTCATTCATTATTCTTCGCCTGACATGAAATGTGGTGGTAAAATGTCCATACCCCTGTTCATATTTATGCTGTTGCATAATATTGCTGCGTTGACTTCCGAGTGAAATAACACAACTTCATGTTGTCCTGTTCTCTGCATTCATCTCCAGCTGGCTCCACGATTGCTCATACGCTCTCATCCCCTCCAACTCACACGATCGCCTCCATATCAACCTTTGATCCATGCTCTAATCTTCACTTCTCAGTAGGGTACCACTGAGTTGCCTTGAAATTCTTCTTGAGTCAATGGATCTCAACTGGTTCATTTCCTGAGATTCTTGTTCAGAATGACTTCTGGGCAGCTGGCCATCCGAACTTCAGAATGGAAGTGGCGATCAAAGTCTGTAACTGCCTTTCTTATAGGTTAGAAGTGCACGTATGGTTTGTCTCACGCCACCAGTTCATACGTTTCACATCCCGTCAGAACCGACTGTCTATAATTGAAACGATGGTTCCTGAGTGAGTAAATTAAGTGACCTATCCTAAATTTGTTCGGTAGATAGAGATTAGTTTTTGTTTTGATTGTCGCTAGTTGTCACTATGTTTTCTTAAGCTCCCTTCTCGAGTGTCAGTTTGTCCTGCCAGAATGTTGTATTTTACTTAAAAGCCTTTCATCTTTCGTGATGGTTGCCATGAATCATGTGTGCTGTAAAGACCTTCTATTATATTTTATCGGATCCACGTATTCGTGTATTCTCACCATGTACGTGTTGTTTTAATTTTGAACGAGTTGCGTGTGATGGTCAATCCAACCATTAATTGAAGTGATCGACGCATTCCTCAAAATTTCTCATTCAGTTACTTTAGCAGAAGTATTTCAACTACTTGCAACGACGCGGATGAGGATACGAAGACAAACCATTATCGAAAATGAAAGACACATTCATCACTCCAAATCACCTAGGAAATCGTCTGCACTCTCCTCAATCAGAACAACAGGTTTCGCGTTTTCCGCATAAGTCATTCACTTCTTCACCATGCGTCAGTCGCATGGTCAACAATTTCAGTAAACAGGAGAGGCACATGCCAAGCCAGGCCGATGCTCAACTGCATCCTGAATAGTTAGCGGCGATTCGATCCTGAGTTCGACGATGACATGTGGAAATCATGTCAAGATTGGAGAAGGCACTATACATACTGGTGGAGCCAGCTGAATAGCAACACAGAGAAAATGACAAATGGAGACGTTTTGCCAACAGACAACATTATCTACTGATAAAACGGAAATCAACAAACTAAGAGATGTTACAGGCTACTACTAAACTGTCTAATGAAAGACTGTACACTTTATAAACTGCTTTTGAAATAAGGCATCAAAAGCAGGTGCTTGATTTGTTGAACAGGCAGAATATCTGATCATTTC
This sequence comes from Trichobilharzia regenti, assembly GCA_944472135.2. Classification (NCBI taxonomy): domain Eukaryota; kingdom Metazoa; phylum Platyhelminthes; class Trematoda; order Strigeidida; family Schistosomatidae; genus Trichobilharzia; species Trichobilharzia regenti. Next base: position 108,591,365 of record OX235264.1, on the reverse strand, counting down.
AATAAATGTGTCAATGACTACATGTTTTCATCTTCCACTCCGTTGATCGACTTCTTTCTCATTGATACCTGTCAATCAAACGTACCCTACTGAAACTATGCTCATAAACATGGTCGCGTCTTTGAAATACCCCGTTTATCAATGTAACTTGATGATAAACTATATGAATAAGATGACATTGTAGAAGCAGCAAGTCGCTTGAATGCACTTTGATTTGAATTAGTATTCAGCAGCACGGAGGTGTACTCAATATATCCGAAATAGTGCCGTACAAGCAAGGCCATAAATTCCAGTAAATTTGCGTATAATTATTTCCACAGACGTGGTTGATTTGGCCAGTTAGGATGAACAGACTTCTTATTAATTCCAGTTTCTCATTGTGATTATTTCTGTGAGACAGTTCAACAAAACGATTAGCTTCCCTTAATAAAACGTCTGATCCTACCTGCTTTTTAGCAGTTCCATGTTGTAAATGTTTGTTAATGACAAAATTAAACTCTACAGGAACGGCACACTTCGCACTGTAATCAATCATTCACTTGCTGTGTCAACATACCAGAACATCTCGATTTGTATATAACACCACAGGTATTTATGAATATTCGTTTACTGGGAGAAACGTTATCAATAACAAGAGCGTCGGTGCGCACAGTGGTTAGGACTCTCGCCGACCAAGCACATGGTTCGGGGTTCGACCCTTCGCCAACGCACACTTGATATCTATGGTCGGCCTGCGAATTTTGGGCTACCGATATCCACGCTGAAAATGCCATACTTGTACCAAAAATACAGTGTGGAATCAAGCTGTAATCAAAAATAAAAAAATAACAAAAATAATATTTGTTTTGCTAACATCTAAGCAGAGCAGTTCTATAAACACAGTTATTCAAACAGTGAGTAGAAAGCCTAATTCTGCCATCTTCGGTGCAGCTGGGGTAGTATTTTGCACAGAGATACTCCCAAGTTTACTGTCTTCACTTAATATCTTGACTCGTCTACTCCCATCTGAATATATCCAGTTGTCTGTAGGCAAACGTTTACACAAGCTAGTGGAATAGATGTAGAGAGAAAGGTGAAAACGAAGTCATGAATACGCATCACAACACATTGCTCACTTACTGATAGTAAAAAGGATGCAGTTGTGTTTTAAGAACTGAAAGAAAATGTGGGAATATCGAAAGCTTAAGCCGCCTCACTAGCGTTCATGTTACATTCAAGTGATTAGGTTTGTTTCGGAGTCGTTTTCATTCAGATGAATTTCGGGCAAAAGAAACTACTAAGACATAGTCACTGTAGACTAAGGTTCTTAAGACGGAATGTTGACCAGACACACGGTGAGGGGATCGCCGATGGATACCACACATCAGGACACCACTGCAGAGTAGTCGAACTCGGAAATGGTGAGGTGCTCTCTGGCGGTTGACATGGAGGATATCGTATGTGAATATACGAGCGAAGCAGACGAGATCCCATAGGCCGTCGTGGAATCAACAGAAGATACGTTTTCAATTCAACTGTAGATTCAGACGTTTTTGAGCTTCCTTTCTGACATATGTCTCGTCACACAAAACCTGTGCGTTGAAGGTTTCAAATTTGAATGCCAACACAAGCATGAATTATCATGGAATTTGTTCTGCTTTCACAAGATACGGAAGAACAACAAAACTGAGAAAGAAATTTAAAATGTAGAGCGTTTTAAAGCACACTAGTTTCCATTATCGATGGAGTGAAGCGCTCTCAATTCAAAAGAATGTGTTGGTTTATACACAGCTTAACTAGTTCTGCAGGAGCAAGTAAATTTAAAGACACGCATCTCAATTTATTCTATGACTACTGCGCTTGTTGTTATCAAAATTGTTGCCTATTTTATTAATTCGCTAACGGAAATTACATGGTGTATAATGAAGCTGAAAGTAAGATGGCCATCTCATGCGACACTCAAAGTACGACACGGAACACACAAGACAACGTCGACACAAAGAGGACTCAGTTTTGTATGGAGGAACAGGTCGTTCCGGAAATGCTCGTAGTGTTCTTGAGAATAAGGTTACCACACCGACACTAACATTAGGAAACAATTAAGGCGTAAATCTGCTTGTACAGCTCGAGAAGGCACATAGGTCATTTATGAAAGAAAACATACAGAAAACCTGGAAGATATACTTTTCTGCTTTTCTGTTTTACTGTTTTAGTAATGTCAAGTCTTCTGTCCTTGAACAGTCATAATCGTGGGCTGTTTCTTTCAAGTAAACAGTCAAAGTAAATTTCATTTCATCAAAATCGACAGTTATATCTCCCGAAAATCATAGAAGGAAAAGTACAGTTCAATGGTGTGAATACTGATATTTGTATTCACTACACGAAGACTCACTTCATGGATGAAGTAAACTAATAATATTCCATCTATCAAATTAGATTGAAAATGGAACTGGAAAATGTCATTATTATCTACAGGCTTACAGAACTAGGGAGAGATTAAATAGTCAGACACTATTTTGAATAAAGACGAATCAAAGTGTTTCGGAGTGGATTTGTCCAGGGATGAGGCGGAAGTAGCTCAAAATAACTTTGACTTACGAGGCAAACTCATTGACGACTCAGTCACTTACAGAAGATCTAATGACCCACCAATGCTAACTCATTCCGATTTGTGATGGTAAGCTTGACTGCTAGCAAATATCACCAGTGAAAATCTTCTGTCATGCTTACTTCGGTGAACACTGAGAGCTAAAACCTCCTGATAGAACTTCAGACAGAAGTTCACAACTGAAGTGTGTTGGTCTTCAAATCAATAAAGTGACTGTAAACCAGCACATGAGGATTCAAATAACTTAAGTAGACATATAAGCTCCGATAGAATTACCGCTAGCATGCTTCACACTTTTAAAATACTTAGACTACTTAAAGTTGAATAGTGTGATAATTAGTTATACTTCAATGAACCGCAGTGTGAAAGATGAACGTAGTTAGACGTCATTTAAGGAAGCATCGAAAACTACAAGGGAGTACTTGACAGCCAGCTGTTTTATCAATTTTGGGACCAATCAGCATTGCCCACTCAAAGAAATTTGAGCCCAGGTTGAATCAAGTTGCAGTTTATGTTTGATTGATTCCGTCCACATAGTCTGAATAGTCAAAGGGCTAGCTTGTCTTGAATTCGAAAGGTCCTGATTTCGACCTGCTCTAGTAGGTGAGTGCTGCAGATGAATTTGAAGCTGAGCTGATGAAATAGCCGCCAAGTAATTCTCCTTGTATTACAGCAGCTCCCCAGAATTGTGTTGATCTGTGGTGCCACTAACTAACTTATCAGAATCATAGAACTTAACAATCAAAAGTGCTGTATATATATATATATATAAGTGCTTGTACAGCACTTGAGCATGAAATCATCCTTGCTGAGCTTTGATTTCTCTCCACAGAAATGTTAAGATTTTGAGTATTTCCTAGAACATACTGATAATACGCAGGTCCACAGGTTACCGACAAAATAAGAGTTTTAATTTTATCATACTTCGAGTACAGCTGATTTCGTATTCGAGTATTTAGTGCTCAGGGTTTTGTAGAAAATTCAGTCTATAGGCTTTCACATTATGTAAAACGCTTTCCGAAGTTGAAATATGAAGTATGCGGTCCTCATGGATTGAGTAAGTTCGGTTGTTCTCAGTTCATACGTGAGACTAAGAACTGAATGGATGGTCAATAGGCTCGACATCACATTTAAGCAGACACAGTTAGAGGATGGTAGTTTCAAAGTAAGTCAGTTAGTTTGACCATTATATATGAATTGACAAAGAGCTATAAATCCCCTCTCCAATGATGACATCGCCTTAACGTATATAAGAGCTTGTACAATGCAGTATGCTAGACATTGAAAAAATGCAATTCGTTACCGTCACGTTGAAAACTTGCACAAATCTCCATTTCACAACAAGCCTACACATGAAGTGTCGCAGCTAGTTGTTCGAAGTATTTCTGGGGGTTCGTCTGTCAAGTTTCTCACCCATATTGAAAAGCTGACTGAATGACTGACTAACGGACAGACTTCACATTGGTATTCAAAATCTGTATCTTGTGTTTTGTGCTGAGGTGTGCGCAGACGATTTTCTTACTGATTTTAGAGTGAGAATAAAGGCCAGTGTCGGCCTTCCTGCTCTTTTCCTCACATCCTCAAATGTTTCGAAAGTCAGGAAACGGCTAAATTAATTAAATGAATAAAGTGACCTCAGCTAGAGAACCGTTGGAAAACGAGAATTCCAAGATAATCACTTGGTTGTAGAATGACGCTGTTCAGCAGTATAAACCCATTATCCTATGGCGAGTGGCACCAGAAGCGTTCATGTGATGGGATGATGTCATTGACTAATCGGTCAATAGAACGGATTCAAGCGGCCTTTGATTTCTCACGTTTGCTAATCGGCAATATATCACCACCAATATTCCACCATCCAATCCTCATAGTGGTCACGAATTGTCTCTGGAATTCCAAGTAACTTCGTTCTCCATTCCGTCAGTCAGACAGTCACCAGTGGAAATCAGAATGACTCTCAGGAAGCGATTTATCGAGAAGCGTAATCAGAGGTGAAACAATATTTATTTCAGTCAATGACATGCATAGAAAATTTGTCAATTACCTGAATCAATGATTGTTAAGTAAAACGGATATCCACCTGAGTTAACCTTGTTCGATATTGTAATGCATATACCTGCGAATATGACGTGTGTTAATTTTTTCATCTGAGACACCATTTTACAAAAAATGGATAATGAATGGGAAAACCGATGACTTCCAACTTAGTGTAATTTCAAGTGATTGAAAGTGAAAGGATTCCACGGAAGAGCGGGATTCCGAGTAGGAAATAGTGATTTGGAGGCACATCTCAGAAATTCCTCTTTCACAGGTTCACTTGCTACACCTGCCACACGATTGCCCATATTCTCTCCTCTCATCCAGCCCACACCATCATAAACATATCATCGTCAGACACACAAACACAACAGGTCGTTTAAGCCGATATAACACTCGAACGATGACAAGGTGCGCGAAAGACGGCTTCAAAAATTACACATGCATGAATGGGAGTTTTGATAGTTATTTGTGGAAAATTATTCGCGCTAGGTGGCACTATGAAAGTAAGCATGCGAATTTCTTGGTGGATCATGAACGACTTGACTCATTAGTAAGAGAGATTTTCACTCAGGAGCCAGGAGAAACCGTGTTGAATGTATATAGTAGATGGCTAGCTCTCTGAAAAAGCTTCTCACCTATGTAGTATACATGAATGAATTAACATAGGTACTCGAAATTCGATTGTCTATCTTTAAGCTGAGGTGGCATGCAAACGAATCGCAAACTGGTTCTAGAGTGAAACGGTCTTTCTTGACTGCCGACTGTGGATGAATTTGACACCCTTTTTCGTGTTTTCGCACACAACAGATGACGTTGAGATGACGCTTCCTATAAAAGCGAACCAAGTGATGGACTTCAGAATTCAAAAGAGAGTGATAACCTCGCTTGTTCCCTAGTTTGCTACATTTCTGGCCGATCTCAAAGCTTAGGAGAGAGGTGGAGAATTGCTTGTAGCTAGAATCCCTACCTCGATAAACAATCAAACTGATAACGAAGGGTCAATCCACAATACATGACAATAATCGACCATGATCACAATTCCATAATCGTTAAAGATGACATGTGATCGGTCATCTGACTATTCGGGAGGTACTCGCATTTCCTGCTGATATAACACATGCATTCATGTTAAATTAAACGTTAAGCATGTGTCAAAATCTCCAACAAATTATCATCGGGGGACGACATTTGAAAAAACTAAGATTTGAATTTATCATATCATATCATTTTTGTGTTGAGGTCATGCATAAACACGAGTTGGTAGAGGTTGGAATTCATGAGCCATTGAATCCTGTCTCATTGTCTGAATTTCATTGTCTTTAACAGGTTGGTCCTTGTTTTTAACCCCAGTTGGTGCTTACTTCTGATGATTTCCACATTAGGATGTAACATCTGAATAGTACTTCCTGGTTATCAACGTTTCTCTTACTGATATTAATCTTTGAAAGGCTGCTAAAATACAAAACTCATCCTTTGAAACCAAACTATTCATAATTGAATTCCAGGCTGTTGACCGTTTTACTGAATCACCCTTGTTACATGTATCCGGCGAGACATGATTGAATATGGATTATGTTTTGTGTCTCTTGTTCCATTTGTTCACATTTGTCTTCAGAATGCAAACATTGTTCCAATCGATATTGTGCAGCTATAGATGAATTTCTTTCTAAATTCTTGGAAGCTTGTGTTCCCCTTGGTGAACCTTTATTTAGGCGTTCATGTTCAGTTACTTGAATGTTTGACCTTCATGTTTGGTCGCACACTCAGCACAAGATACTTTGTAAATCACATTGTTTCTATCCATCTTTCTCATAGTATCATTCAGTTCATTTATTTCATTTTTAGTTAGATTTGTCGGTTTAAACTTTCAGGGATTCCCAATGTTATTGAGGTTATTTATTGAACCTGATGTGCTCTGATGTACCATTTTTTCCCATGCAATCGTGACAGTCGTCTGCATTATTCGATCTTGTCATTCTCCAGCTTCTCCCTGTTTTTCTCATTTTTATATTATCTTTGATAAATTCTTTCGGGTATTTGTTGTCGATTAGCACTTTGAATAATATGCTTGTTCCTTTACGCTCTGGTCTGGTGTTCCTATTAGTCTACGTATTCTGTCTGCAAGACCTTGTATCGATCCTTGCTTTATCGTGATTGGATGAGCTGAGGGATACACAAGGAATCTCCCAGAGGGTGCTGATTTTCGATACAGCATCGTTTTCATGCTATCATCAGTTGCTCTTTCTATTTTGCAGTCTGACGTAGGCAGTTCCCCAATTTCATTATCCATTGCATATTGAATTTTATTGAGTCAACATGTCTGTTAATGTGCTAGAAGAATTTCTCAACATTGTATTTTTCTTCATTATTAATAATGTGTCGTCTACATGTCTCCACTAACATTTTATTGATGATGTGAATGGTTTAAGTGCATTCTATTCCTGAAAATCTGTGAATATGACAGCTATAATTGGTGAGATGTGTGACGCCATAGTTAATCCTTCATTTTGTTGGCATATTTTTCCTTCAAATGTGAAATGTGATGTTGCCATAGACAATTCCACCCATTTCACCATTTCTTCCACTACTAACTACTTTCGCTCTATACTTCATTGTTTTGTTTCTGGTTGTTTCTGATGGTTTCGTCATTAGGGTTTAGAGTCCAGATGGAAAATGTTCATTCACCTTATCATTATATGTTGTTTTGTTGTGTAGTACTGCTGTATTTTCTTTTTCCGCTTAATTAATGATTATGGGTTTTTCTGCTTTTATGTCTTGAAGTGCTTTCAGTTTCTCCTTTGTTACATTTTTGCCCTTTTGAGCTGACATGAGTTAGAGAACCACTGGAAAACCTGGGAGTACTGGACAGCCGTTTCGTCCTAGTTTGGGACTCCTCAGCAGTACGCACCCACAGGGATTCGAACCCAGCACCTTCTGGTTACAAGGCGAGCTCGTAGACCATTGAGCCACTGGGACTCGATCCAATAGTCCTTGAATTCTAACTTCTGCCAGTTCACGACATAGCGCTCATGATTAAATCCTCCATGCAATCAAACAAAATCCCTACAAAAACCAATACTTGAAAATTCATCTGATGCTCTCTAGTGACTGGCCCTATTCAGGCAGTTAACCTGGGGTTCTAGTGGGAAGCCGTGACCAGTAGGGTACAGCAGGTCGAAGATGAGGCAGTAACTCATCGAAGAAGACATTGCGAAGTGGTCGCGCTATGTCGTGAACTGGCAGAAGTTAGAATTCAAGGACCATTGGATCGGGTCCCAGTGGCTCAATGGTCTACGAGCTCGCCTTGTAACCAGAAGGTCCTGGGTTCGAACCCCGGTGGGTGCGTACTGCTGAGGAGTCCCAAACTAGGACGAAACGGCTGTCCAGTACTCCCAGGTTTTCCAGTGGTTCTCTAACTGATGTCAGCTCATGATTAAATCCTCCATGCAATCAAACAAAATCCCTACAAAAACCAATACTTGAAAATCTAATTATTTCATTATTCATGCATGATTCACATAGCTCCACGAATCACAATTGAGTCTACAGTGAGATGTCTTCAGATAGACTGTGGTTGCTTTTCAATTAAACCACTCACTTCACGGAGTGCAATCATATCCGGCTCAACTTCAAATCATCTCTGTTTTCGTTGCGTGGTTAGTATAGAGTAGAGGTGATGTTAACGAAAGCCCTACCGTGAACCTGAGAACTTGTTAACATTGCTCATTAGTGAAGAGAAAACTGTTGTCGAAATATCTGTCAGCCTTCACTTGTATCTCTGGAACGTTTTAGGCTTGTCATTCACTGAAAAAACATGTCAGTCTATCACACAGAGTTTGTATACTCTGTATATTTTAGCTTCTCACACAACATTTCTCAAGTTGACACCAGTTTGTGCAAGTTAGTATTTGTTTTACTTAGAATTTGTCTTTGACAAACCGCTTGTTCAGAGGTGAGATATTCGTCATTGATGCTGGGAATAAACATGGCCATAAACATTTGATAAGGATTAGAATATTTTGTATCGTTAATAGAATCATGAACATATTTCACGTACGTATTTAACAGACTGTATAGCAATGAGTTGAACAGACGGGTTGATTCAAACATGTATCACATAAATCAAAAGACACGAATGAGGTTGTTACCTAAGCTGACTATGGCATACTTGGACTTATCATATAAAATGTTATCGTGAAATTTAAGGAGAAGTTTATCAAACTGGCTGAAGAATCAGACGCGTATGATATACGGAATAAAATGTATTCAGCACAGGAATATTGACATATGCACAGGCATAACGCCAAGGCGTCCGTACTAGCAGCTGGAAACATGTCAAGAGAGGATGGACATTCCTTTCAAGTCAGTTGACAGGAGAATCAGAAGAATTAAAAACTAACAGGAAGTAGTGGACAACTGTGCACACAGTGCGTTTCTATCCTCTGTGTGAAGCCTCAGTTATATATCATGAGTAATGGACCACTGAAACGTATCTTACTTGCTCTAAGAGCAAGCTTCTAGTTCCGAATCCCCGTGGTCACTGTGTACTTCGTTGAGTATAAATATGAGATGAGAAAAAAACAGATGTCCAATACTCTCAAGTGTTTTTGACTGCTTCACAATTCATTTCACTCCGTCATCAAACGTCAAATAAAAAGCAATCTCTGAAAACAAACTTATGTGAACAAATCAAACTTGATTGAAGGACGACTGTAGTTGTGAGGTTATAAATTTTCCACTACATTTGGGGGACTGAAAGTGACGAATCGTATGTACAAAAATTTGTCATGCTTCCTGTCAGCAAAAGGGTTGATCATAGTTTGATATGTAGGCTTGTGTGTTTTCGATTAGTGCATTGTACAATGGTGTTTTCTGTTAAGACATTAGAAGAAAAGGAGAAGACAGTCTACAGTCTGAAACCTCATAATAGCATTTGTATATTATAACAGTGAAAGAAGACTCCTCCTTGAATCATGTCACTCCCTAGAAGTGAAATAATAATATATTTGAGTTAGATCTCACCGGTTGACTTAACTTAGAGCAGGTTCTACTTGAAATTGAAACAGCCTAGCTCAGAACCTTGGTGATGGCTGCGTACTTGCTTTCAGTCTAAATCTAAGATGTCGATACGGGTATCCGAAATTCTCAAGTGTTTTTGGAATGCTTCACAATTCATTTCACCCCGTCAGCAGACTTCACATACACATCAATCTCTGAAAACCAACTCGTAAGAAAAAATTCAAATTAATTGAGAAACGAGTGTACATCGGACTGAAAAATGCCTATTCGAACAATATTAGTGAAAATTCTACATGCTTGCTCTCCGTAAATGGTTGATCATAGTTTGATATGTAGGCTTATATGCCTTCGTTTACTGAATTGTACAAGAGTGTTCTACTGCAATACATTAGGTGAAATTGCAAGCAGTCTACAGTCTGAATTTGTATAACAGTATGTGCATATCACGACACTGAACTGAAGACGACTAGCTAAATCATCTCACTACCCTGCAGTCAGAAAACACATTTCAAACGCTATCTTTCAGGAAGTGAATCAAGAACGAGAATGGATGAGTGGTACCGTCTCTGACTGCAACACTGACTCACGCGTTTTCAAACTTCAAAGACGTTATGAGTTCATTGAGTGTCGCAGATATGTCTTATTGATGAGTGGAAAGAAGCACTAGGAGATCGGATGCCTGCCAAGCGAATACAGAATCTGGCAGAAGAGATACTTGATCTACCGCGTGTTTGATGCGATACATTTAATTTCCCATTATTGTTGGTAATCAACAGTGGGATATTCAGAGTAGAGGTTATTAAGAGTTGAGATTCGGAGTCCTACAGCTTCACGGAAAATCACCTCAATACTCAAACATCCTTCGAGAAGGTTCTGAAAATGGTTAGCAAATGCAAACTATGAAATAAAGTAGCGGTAGGCAATGCTGAGGCTCACTCAAAAGCAAACATCCTCACTGGAAATTTCACCTCAAACATCATGTGTGCTATTGGACTAAACGAATTATTTTGTCAAGTAGTCTCACTGAGATAACCAGAATGAGAAAATATCATTCGAAGTGATTCCGTTCACCCAGATTGATTGAATCGAACACGTTTGAGGAAATAGTTACACACGAAGTTACTGAAATTAGTTTTTCTTTTCTTCCGGTAGTATTGTTGATGAAGTGATTTCATCGTCACACTGTTGAAAAATAACTCAATTCAAAGTACATTCACACGACTGTCTGCATCTCTGATGTCATCTGTTTAATATGAAATCTGATCATATTTTGCAGAGAAACAGAGTATTTTGAAGACGTGATGGTGTGTGTGAGCACAGCAACCCCAAGAAATGTAGCATTCACACTGACACTGTCACCAGGAAGATACGATTCGTTCAGAGATTGGAATTTTGTGCAGTGACAATCCATTCACATGCATTTTATAAATTTTCAATGATTCATTGACAATGAAGTCTCTCAACTTGAATCGAGTACTAACACAGATGAATCTTGATTGATTCATTCAAATAATTAGTTATTTGCATGGAGGATTTAATCATGAGCTGACATCAGTTAGAGAACCACTGGAAAACCTGGGAGTACTGGACAGCCGTTTCGTCCTAGTTTGGGACTCTTCAGCAGTACGCACCCACCGGGATTCGAACCCAGGACCTTCTGGTTACAAGGCGAGCTCGTAGACCATTGAGCCACTGGGACCCGATCCAATGGTCCTTGAATTCTAACTTCTGCCAGTTCACGACATAGCGCGACCACTTCGCAATGTCTTCTTCGATGAGTTACTGCCTCATCTTCGACCTGCTGTACCCTACTGGTCACGGCTTCCCACTAGAACCCCAGGTTAACTGCCTGAATGGGGCCAGTCACTAGAGAGCATCAGATGAATTTTCAAGTATTGGTTTTTGTAGGGATTTTGTTTGATTGCATGGAGGATTTAATCATGAGCTGACATCAGTTAGAGAACCACTGGAAAACCTGGGAGTACTGGACAGCCGTTTCGTCCTAGTTTGGGACTCCTCAGCAGTACGCACCCACCGGGGTTCGAACCCAGGACCTTCTGGTTACAAGGCGAGCTCGTAGACCATTGAGCCACTGGGACCCGATCCGATGGTCCTTGAATTCTAACTTCTGCCAGTTCACGACATAGCGCGACCACTTCGCAATGTCTTCTTCGATGAGTTACTGCCTCATCTTCGACCTGCTGTACCCTACTGGTCACGGCTTCCCACTAGAACCCCAGGTTAACTGCCTGAATAGGGCCAGTCACTAGTGAGCATCAGATGAATTTTCAAGTATTGGTTTTTGTAGGGATTTTGTTTGATTGCATGGAGGATTTAATCATGAGCTGACATCAGTTAGAGAACCACTGGAAAACCTGGGAGTACTGGACAGCCGTTTCGTCCTAGTTTGGGACTCCTCAGCAGTACGCACCCACCGGGGTTCGAACCCAGGACCTTCTGGTTACAAGGCGAGCTCGCAGACCATTGAGCCACTGGGACCCGATCCAATTGTCCTTGAATTCTAACTTAACGTTATAAAATTTTTTGGAGTACATATCTACAATGATTTGTCAATAATCCGATTGTTCATGTACACAATGGTTTTCATGAATTTCCATCATCTGATGAAGAAGGTTTACTTGGCTTTAAAGTAGACGGGAACCATGAAGGTCTAGATCCAGAGACATTAACATCTACATTGTTAGTTGTTGCTTCACCGACAGATGATTTATCGCTATCATATACAAATCGAATCTCTCGATCACTTGGCAGTTGACCGGTCAGAAGAGAACGTAAAAAGTTAGTTTCTTCGCGTACTTTACTGTAACAGTTTGTGCAAAGAAAATTCCGAGGATTTAAGTAAACACAGAATTTACACGGAGTCAAGTCTTCTCTAGGATCATAAGAACCGGAACGTAAAGAGAGATGTTTTCGAATGCGGCGCACTTCGATTGTCCTACGCTTTTTCGGTACTGCAAAGTATATGAAATCTTCCCAATGATTTAATGGTCCCAAAGTCAATGAGGGGTGTATTAGTAGTCCGTTTGTGGTGCAGATTAAAGGTTCTCGACATATGAAATTGAAAACGGCAAGCTTTAAGGCACGGAAAATAGAAGCCATGACCTTGTAACCAGAAGGTCCTGGGTTCGAATCCCGGTGGGTGCGTACTGCTGAGGAGTCCCAAACTAGGACGAAACGGCTGTCCAGTACTCCCAGGTTTTCCAGTGGTTCTCTAACTGATGTCAGCTCATGATTAAATCCTCCATGCAATCAAACAAAATCCCTACAAAAACCAATACTTGAAAATTAGTTATTTTTCTGTTTGGAAGGCTGTTAGTGAGCACACAGTTGTTCTTTAGGCACTTGTGGGGTAGCGCATAATAACTCTCAGTCATTTATCTTCTGTGTTATCAATCAATAGATTCTGTTGTTCATTTTGTTGCTGGGTAGAAAATTGGAATTCAACAACAAGTCTACATTTTTTTTAATTTTCTGAGGTTCTCTTCAGTTTGCTCCATGGCTGTCTGTACTTGTCATCTCCAAAAATTCATTATAAATCTCCTTATTTTTTGGTTGGTTTACAGAATTACATGTTGCAATATATTTCTCGCTGGTCATCAGATCTATAATCGGACCCAGACTTAAAAGTGCTAGACGAATATCAAAGCTTGATTTGAATATCTTTCTGTGACTCTATAAACAAACTTCTAACGTATGTAACAGATCCGACCAACATAATTAGGTGTCCAATATCCGAGTCACTTTCTGTACTCTGTGTTGGGCATCAGACGAAACTTAGAGTGATGAAAGTATTTCCTGACTTTCAGATTCAGGATGGTGCTGATACCATCTTATAAGCTTTCGCATACTAAAAAGGATTTTGAAGCAATGCTTCTCAGGAAGGTGAATGAAGCGATCTACTTATAACTTCAGATAAGTGTAATAACTACCCTAGTTTAATGGTTTGCCGATCCTTAACCCTAGAGGGAAGAAGATAATCGTCAATTCCACGATACACGACATTACACTTACATGATCACAATTCCGTTTTCGTTGAAGCTGACGTGTGATCGGTCATCTGACTCTTCGAGATGTACTCGAATTTCCTGATGATATTACACATTCATTCATGTTCAACAGAACAATAATCATGTGTCAAAATCCCCAAAAAAGTATCACCAGGAGAAGACATTTGAACATACTTAGCTTTTAATTAATCATATCAGTTTCATTAAGGTGGACAACAACTCACCTACCAAAACAAAAACGCTGACTGCTGTAATCTCACCTCGCTTTAATGACAAAATGAGGAGACCAGGTGATTGCATTCTACTCAAAGTACAGAAAGACACTGTTCCTACGATGGCTTCACTTCAATTCTTCTCCCTCATCTTCTTTCCAAATGGCTTTCCTCATTTTGTTACTCTAACCTCGTGAATTTTGTGGAATTCGTATTCTTTCACCTGAGATGCTTCACTGATTCCACATTTCCAGCCTGTGATCATTTCAGTGGAGTTACAACATCTGGTCTCACGGCGATCATCAATGTTCTTCATCATGAAGCTTGTATGCAGGTTATGCCAACCGTATGAAATTACGAGAATTTATTTCATCTTATCAAAGCTATCATCACATGAACGGAAGACAATAGTATGGACACTAAATTCCATATTACACGTTTTCAAACAACTCACTGGCAGCTGAAAGAGAACAAGCTTGCCTCGAAAGATTACACAGGAGGACCACCTAGGCCCTTTGAAGAAACGATTTTGAATTATTTAACAGATGAACAGCAGTGCCATGTGTCAATTGATCCATGTTAGTAGACTCAACGAAGCCTTTATGTGGAAGCTGATAACAAGTGAGATACGGCTTTCAGCCTATTGTGACTGATTATATTGGCTATTGCGGTGAACTAGATTATGCGGAAGACTGTCACTGGGAAGCGAGAAGACACATATACGTTGGACAAAAATAGGATTCTGGAATATCTAGAAATCGCACACGATTTATTTCTACGGAAACGCAATCTGTTCGACTCACTAGGGAAAACTAACATAAAGGAAGAAAAGCAGACTGTAGAGACATAATTTGAAGTAAACATAGAGAAGATGGAGGTGAGGGTGATAACCGAACAACCGACAAACAACAATAACAAAACCAACCGATCTCTGTCAAGCGGACACATTTGAGAGGGATCACTTGCTTCACTTTTCCAGCCAGTACGCATGGGTTTAAATATAATTAGTGAGTAGTGACGAGGATGTTGAGAGAAGTTTTCGAAAAAAGAAGACATTCGCACATTTCCAGCATTATTGGAAGGCTTCTGCAGATTCCGGTCGGCAGTTACAATCACGGCCTCCATACTGGAGAAACTCAGCTGATGAACCAGTGGAGATCACATTGCTAAGGAATAACACCAAGTGAAGTAGAGGTGTATCAGACACACACTGTGAAAATCATCGATGAAATCTTACAACAGGCTATCACTCGGATGGTCTCTACCCGAGAGGTGATGAATTGGCTTTGGAACAGAAGGTGACATGTTGGAGATGAGAATTTATGTGCAATCGTGGAACAAGCTAAATATGACTGCGGAGAACAGAACAACATGGGGATGTGTTGTTTCACTCGGAATACAACAACGGAATATTCCCATCTAGTAATATACACACCACCGATTATTTGGACATGATGTCGTCTCACTTCATGTCAGTAAAAATAGAATGAATCATAGGCTAATTTGACGACGCAATACAATGATTTAGGGTGATTGACATTTTATGATTGGGAGTGTAAATATCAACTGCTGAACAGTAAATTAGCTTCCAGATGTATCCGGATGTCGATGAGATATGTTTGAAACAAAATAATGAAAACAAAACAACTTTATAAGATGACTCGAATGAAAATTGTATACATAACACGACAACAGCATGAGGAAGTAGTATGAATTCATCACAAGTTCAGTTTCGCAGTATAATGAGTGGAAAAAAATGGACTTCTGAATAGCTTGTTCCTATTGAAATTTCAATAATACATATCACGAATAATCCAAAGATCACATTGCTAACACAACACAGACATTTGAGTGTTTGCTGCTTATCAAAAAAGCGCCGATAATTCTGTTTTAGTAGGTGTAAATATAGATTACAAGGGGTGTAGAATCCAGAAAATTACACAGGATTAGAATATAATTGCAAAAATGTTATTCTAAACGGATCAAAACTGTTATCAGGAGGAGCGTGAAAACAGACTTAGAATAACTGTTTTGAAAACTGAAAAAGTTAAGTAAATTTAATGAAGACTAAGAGAATAAAGGTCAAATACACGGCGAACGAAAATGGTGCTCAAAAGGAAAAGAGAGAACAAAACAGACGAAGAAGAGAAAAAAACGGAAGCAAATGGAACATGCCAAACTAGGTCCACGGTAGTTGTAGAGGTTGGGCTAATTTTTTTGAACACACAGCTCCAGCTTATCGATGCATATTGCGAGGGCTTCTGAAGTACAAAGAAGTCGGAAACATAATGCTTTTGGTAGGTTTCTGGTGACTTTTCAAATCACTTTGAAAGAATCAGTTGAGATGATGTGGGAGCGCCAAAGAAAACGGCGTATCTAAATCTGGATTTCAAGGGAAATTTGCAGCTATTATCCTGAAGAGGAGAATATCTAGCTCAATAAAGAAGACCTTCCCTGCAGCAACACTAAGAGTGACATTCCCTAGACGTCCAATACTTGGAAACAGTACCATGGGAAAACCTTCGCATATGACCACTTCAGTGTGCATATACCAGTTCACTTGCTCGTGCGGAGCCAGGTACATAGGTCGTTGTATGCGCATCTTTTGAAAACGTGTTAGAGAACATTACCCAGCGTGACTGCAAAGTGGAGGCACCAGTTCAAACAATAGTGCCATATGTATCCATATATATATATATATATATATATATAGGCTGTGACCATTTCACTTTGATGAACCTGTCTCCTTTAACAATGTATATTCCCCTTATATTATATTTAATATCAGTGTTTGTTGATAGTCCGTTGCTTGGTGACATATATCCATATTATATGTGTGGCTGTTGACATGTCTGCTATATTTTGCTATGTATATATGGATCGATAATACATTATAATTAGCCATTCATGTTAAGACTGTCCATTGATTTGTTCACTCACTTGTCTGGACATTCAGATATATATTTCGCTCTCACAATCTTGTGTGACACCTTTAGTGTGATACCTCTTTTGCATTCTCCTTGTGTTTGGAAAATAGAAGTATCATCGCAAACCTAGCGGTCTTCTGATTTCCGCCTTCTTGCGTCAGGACTATTAAATTCTCGACCAGTACATAGCAATAATTTGGCGACGAGCAATATAACAATTTGACGATGGGGAAAACTATTATTAACCACTCAGCAGCAGCAACATAACACCATTATTGAACATCTGGTCAACACCTCCCACATCATCTCAACTGATTCTTTCAAAGTGATTTACAAAGTCAGCAGAATCCTACCAAAAGCATTATGTTTCCGACTTCGTTGTACTTCAGAAGCCCTCGCAATAAGCATCGATAAGCCGTCAGAAACTACTTTGATTTGAATTAGTATTCAACTGTACGGAGGTGCATTCACTACATTCGAAATACTACCGGACAAAAAGACATCGAATCGCAGTAACCTCCTGCACTATTCTTTTCATATACGTGCTTGACTTGGTCAATCTGAGTGAACGGAATCAATTTGAATGACATTTTCTTATTCTGGTTATCTCAATGAGACTATTTGACAAAATAATGCGTTTAGTCAAAAAACACACATGATGATTGAGTTGAAATTCCTCGTGAGGATAATTTTTGTTTGTGAGTCTCTGTATTGCCTTTCGCCACACTCTTTCTCAGTTTGTTTGAATCTACCTTTTTTTGTAACCACTCGGAGACCATTTGAGTACTGATTTGATTTGTCGTGCTGCGATAGGACTTCGAATGTGTGGAAGAATAGTATTCAATCTCAATCCAGTTATTTGCTGAAATTGTGAGTACGAATAGATGAGTGGTACCGCCTGTGATTGCAACAGTGAGTGACGCGTTTTCAAACTACAGAGAAGTTATGAACTGAGCGTCTTGAGCATATTAGATTAGACTTATGATGAGTGGAAAGAAGCACTGGGGAATGTAATACATGAAATGTGCACCCAACTATCTCCATAAGAAAAAACCGTACATTTCCAATGACATTATTATCATTACTTAAATTCAGTAAAACGTTTGAGCATCGTAAAATAGACCAAATAAATTTCAGTTATATTTCAAAGGTTTATACACAAAGATAAGTCTTGTTCTTGATCACATCTCGAGAAAAATAACTTCGCACGTTCAAACCATCAACATAACCAACTGATGACTTCTAAACCACAACTACGCAGGCAAAGAGAAATGTTGTATAAACGCAAAGATAAGTTAGGACTTAAAAAGATTACTGCTCAAATCAAATCTGAAATCAAAAATCTTAATGCTATCTATAACCAAACACTTACATCATGCAAATCTCCTATCAGCATGTGGAAATTTTTCAATGAAATTACTGGCAATAGTAAGCGATGTAATGTTTTTCCCTCTTGTGATCGAAATGCTCCTAATCAGTCTTTTATACGCTCTCCTTCTACTGTAACCACTTCTAACGTTACTAATCTTGTAGCTGATAACTTCCAGGACTTTAAAACTCTTGACGTTTTAAAATGTTTTAAAAGACTTAAGCCCTCATGTAGTCTTGGCCCTGATGGCATACTTACATATGTTTTAAAACAACGTGCAGATGATTTATGTTCACCTCTTACTAATATCCGAAATGCTTCTTTCTCCAAAAACGTTGTACCTGTTCCATGGAGAGACAATAAAATAGTCCCTGTCCCTAAACCTGACAATAGCAAGAACGTAAAAATCAGACCCATTGCCATCACTTCCCCGTTTCTAAAGCTCATGGAAAAACTAGTACTTCTTAAACTCGAACCCTCCCTTAAAAGCTTCGAAGACCCCAAACAATATGCCTACAGACAGGGTAGGAGTACTTTAGACGCTGCAGCCGTCTTACACAACAGTATTATCTCATCATTAGACAAAGGTGCCAAATATGTCCGCTGCACGTTTCTTGACTTTACTTCTGCTTTCGACTCTGTACCTAGAAGTCTCTTGCTAAATAAGCTCTCCATGACACAAACCGAGTCCTGGGTCACTAACTGGTTGCATTCCTACTTTTCAAACAGAATGCAGTACACCGTATACAAAGGCGAATCCTCCTCTGCTGTGCTCACTGAAGCTGGTGTCCCCCAAGGCGCTGTACTCGCGCACCTCTCTTTTCTTTCTTTCTACAATACCTACCATCTTCAAATGACATTAACTTTGTCAAATATGCTGATGACCTAACTGTATCTTTACCTGTCAAATGTCAAAGTGACTGCTCTAAACTAAATGGCTCCTTATCAGAAATCAGCCAATGGTCCAAGGAAAACGGTTCCACCTTAAACCCCTCCAAATGCCAAACAGGTAATTTCACCTTTAGGCACAAATCTGACCTAAACAAACTGGTTAGCACTCACGAGGTGTGCAACATAGATGGCATTGAAATTGAAACCAAGTCGGAAATTAAATACCTAGGCGTCACTTTATCTTCTGATCTTTCCTGGTCGTCTCATATCTTGACGATTTCTAAGAAAATATTCCGTCTTACCTTCTACATCAAGGAGTTAAGACAT
Organism: Trichobilharzia regenti; assembly: GCA_944472135.2. Taxonomy (NCBI): domain Eukaryota; kingdom Metazoa; phylum Platyhelminthes; class Trematoda; order Strigeidida; family Schistosomatidae; genus Trichobilharzia; species Trichobilharzia regenti. The sequence continues at coordinate 108,571,965 of OX235264.1, read as the reverse complement.
TCTGGTGTAACCCAACCCTTACTACTACAATTTGTTAACTCCCGTATTCTGCCTATTATTCTCTATTGCTCCCCCTTAGTCTTTTCTGGGCTATTGAAGAAAGACTATACCTTATTACGTAGGATGTTAAAGGTTGTCAGCAGAGTAAGCAGTTTGCCACTTAGCCAGCTTGTTAATATTCTGGTGGACAGGCACATGGACTCATGTGAAAAATGGGCGAAATCCATTTTATCTGACTCACAACACCCTCCACATTCACAACTCTCCCCATGTATATCATCAATCCAGACCAGACTAGAAGCCTATATAGGAAACTATATGCTCGCACTAGTCAGTACAAAAACTCATCCATACCCTACTTAGCCCGTGTTCTGTGCGATAAAGAAAGCATTAGGCGTGAAACCTTTAACTTATTAAATAGTCAGTAGAACAATGGATCTCGTCTTTCCAACTCACATCATTTTCTGGTACAACGTTTTTCTCTCTACCTTTTTTCTGTATTAATTTCTGTTATGTGCTGTTTTGTTTCTCTCCTCCTTACAAACTCTACTTAAAACATACTTGTTCGTTCTTTCACACTCTGTATATCTCGACCATTTTGCTATCGCTTACGCCAGTAAATATGCTAGTAGTATCTACTTTTCTAAAACCTTCAAACACTCTGTTTTCATTTTGGCTATGCTACCGATATGGTAACATGTTGTTGTCAAAACTGACTGAAATAACTTTAATCTATTTAGAACTTTATTTAGAACTTCCATAGAGCTCTTAGTATGATCGCCAATATGACTTTCATCTTCCTCATCACATAAAAAAGACTAATCTGGGGATGGAAGATGAAAATTTCAATGGCAAGACCGAACACACTTTAGAAGCAAAGGTTAAGTGATACGTAACTGACTGTCATAACCTGACAGTTTTCAATTCTATGTTATCATGTCTTACAAAATATTGTGCAACATTTTGATTTTCATTCTTTTTGCCCGATAATCCTGAATTCTCACACCTATTCCAGCTTCTGTGCATCATATGAATTGTTCCATATTTGACATGGATTGTTTCGCCAATCTACGCTGAAGGTTTCTTAGGATACGACAATCATTTGAATTTGAAATGCATTTCCTAAGAATATTTTTACCACCTAATGTATTCACACGAATGAGTAAACTCCCTAACCACATACAGTTTCTTCCAAACCACATCAAAAACGATTGTACAGATCGAAAATAAATTCTTTGTTGAGAAAAGTCTCTCTGCTGAATCACTTGATTTCAGTGTTATTTAAATTGAGTAAATACACTAGGGAGAGTATTCAGCTAGGTGGAAACTAGCTGTTATAATCGAAGTGTGATTTTTTTTGAGGAATTGATATTCATTTAGTCGATATTAGAGGGTATGTCGCACAGCATGATTAGTTACAAGCTTCTGATAGCAAACACTAGAAGCTGTACCATAAGTTGATCGCGCCGTTTTGATACTTCCTAGTGAGAAATAAGGAATTCACTATTTAAACGATCACACAGAACGACGAAACAGCTGTTCAGACCAAACTCATGTTGAGTCGTTGATTGTTTTGCACCCGGTTACTGATAACACTGAACTTGAAATGAACACGAAAATTTAACTGAATGTTTCGACGAGATGCATTTGGTTGATTGGATATCGTTTGTGTTTAACGTTTGGATATTGAATATAATTTCTGTATAAGTGTGATGTATGTGAGGATCGGTGGAGGGGTCTAAGTTAGTGGAATGTGGCACCAGTTCAAAATTCATTTCTGTTCGAATTACACCTGCACCAAGTAATTTTAACGTTCACATGAGAGATTATAACAATGACAACATCAGTAATCAATAAAGTGAAGAATAACCTGAAGAAAATAGTTTGCAGTTTCCTTCGCTTTACTGAAGCGTAATCCACTCAAGTGGAGAACTGGGCTATGCAAACAAAACCAATTTATCTCACCAATTCCACTATCTTGAGAATAATCTTAGTGCTTTCTACCAACTTCATTCTCGTTTCTTTGCTAGCTCTTCCAAATCTTTCGACTCTATCAACTCACTCTCACATCATTCCACAATTGCCTTTGCTTCTATGTTCATTGTGATCACCCCTCAGTCACTGAATTACTCATCTTATCAAGCAACTCAAATACACTTAGTCTGCTCTTATTACGCATTGACTCGTATCAACAACTATGACAATCGTAGCTGATCACTTATGTCACAAGCCTCTTTCATGAAATATAAAAATGTGTATAAATGCCAATGTACATCTGACAGGGAAAATCAATCCTACGAGAAGAGCCGCGACTGTTAACATGTTTCACTGCTTTTATGAGCGTGTGAACGAAGACTACGCAATTGCCTGTCACATATACAAACTGTGTATGCAACAACTCAATACAATAAACATGTCGGATTCTACCTGCTTGATACCGATTCCATGATGTGGATGTCTCTTATTCAGAAATGGAAACTCAACAAGAAAGGCACACTGTGAACTGTAATCGAATCATTAACCCACTATCTCAACACAAAAACATTCCATAAATAAGAAAAACGGTCTTGAATATGCATTTATTGAAGAAGATCTAATCTACAGAAAGAGGAAGAATAATAATCAATATTCAGAAGATGAAGCGTGTTCAATTTACAGAGCATTTGAAAAAATACAGTTGAAAGTCTTTGTCAGGTACACAATGACTGTGAAGTCCGACTTCGCTGCAACTCCAATTTCGTATTTCACACAACCATACTCTAACGGCTTGTGGATTGCTGACTTTTACAATTCCTAGAAGGAAGGACAATGAGAGGAAAGATGTAAATGAAGTAATGAATACTCGTCGGAATCGGTTTCTTAGATACAACGATCAAGTATGGATTGTATAATAGAAGACGGTCTATTTTTAGAATCGAAAGCAATTGTGTAATTTTTGGTGGTTATATTGTCTTTACAAGTGGTGCTTATCCTGCACAGAAGTTGTTAAATCTGTTACAGTGTCATCTTCAGTCGGAACGAATTTCAGCAAAGCAACAACCAAATTCATGTCGTCGGTCAAGTTTGTCTGGAGGAGTGAAAGTGATTCGAACACTCGTTATGGACACCGGTGAGTGATACCACTCATTAGGCCATCACTCCAGATAAGTCCCACTTGGAAATGATGAGTTGCTTGTCTGCGGTTGACATGGAGGATATTGTGTGTGCCAGTACGGGTGGAGTAAATGAGAGGGTGTGGGCAGTTGCGGAGCAAGCTGAATAGAAATTTGCCATTCAGCTGCTGATTTAGAAGTTCCGAAATCACATTTCTGATATTTGTCTCTTCACGCGAGAACCATGCCGAATGTCGTATGGTTGAGGTTTCACATTTTTCTGCACACACACTAGCATAATTTCTCTTAGAATTTATTCTGCCCTCATCGAACGGAAGATCGTGGAAAACGAAGTTAGCAATGGACCTAGTGAAGCTCTTTGAGGCACATCAGTTCCTGTGAGCATTGGTGTGCGGCTCCCTCATTTCAAAAGGGTGCGTTGATTTCTACTGAAAATATAACTAGCTTCACGTTATTGAGAGAATTAATAAACATATATCGCAATTTATTCTACCATGACTCCTCTTGTTTATAGTATTATTATTCTCACCCCTGTATATAAATTTGCTCACAGAAGCTGCATGATGTATGATATAAATGAAAACAAACTGTTCATAACATGTGCCACCACAAGTCTGATGCTGTAGGTACAAGACTAGAGCGACAAAAAAGGTCTCATGTTTCGAAGGAAGGAGAGGTTATTTCGAAAATGCATCTGGTATTCTTGGGAATACGGTGAACACATTTACATCACAATTTTCAGGTGATTTACATGTAATGATTTGTCTTAAAGCTTCAAAAATCACATAATTATTATAGTAAAGAGGACTCACTTTGAACCGTTACGCTTTGTCTTTCCTTTGCCTGCACCTTTGTTTTCAAATGAATTGTATTTAACCTTGTACGTACAGTCTGCATCTTGAACTGTGAGCTGGAGATCAGAGTCCAAAGTGAATATGACCCCTTTAAAGTTGACAATTCTTGCTCCTTAAAATAAACAAAAATAACATTTTATTGGTGAGCACTAAAGGTTGAAATCTTAACAAGTAGACGTAGTTCATGAATGAAGTCAAATAATAATATGATGATGATCCGTTAGTTTCAAAGTTCGCTTGTTAGAGATCATGAAAGAGAATTTTCAAGTCATTGATTGATTCATATCACGCAACAATGCTGAATTTTGTTCTCCACGTAATCGTTGCACATTTTATGTCAGTAGCAATCAGTAAATTCATCCAAACATCGTGCGAAGTATGTGAAGGATGACACGTAAAATTGTCTTCCTTATCATCGAGTTACCGGCCTGAGGAGAGAGTAAACCGGCATAGTTTACTTTGAATACAGAATAATCACACTGTATTGGAGTGAGCGATTTCTGGGTTCCTTCAACTGTTTTATCGTAGTTTGTAGCCGATAAGCAGTGCGTACCTACTGAAATTCGAACGAAGGTCAACGTAGTCTGGCAGTCATAGGCGATTGATTCAAGTCACAGTGTCTCAATGGCCTACATGACAGACAACCAAGTAACTTGAACATCTTGATTTTCAAACGATACTGCCGATGAGTCTGAAACTAGGCTGTCGAAACAGCTGATCGACATTGGTTATATGTGGTACCACTTAAGTCAATTCAAGTCCTTACATAATAACATATGCAACTCAGAGTGTTCAACAAATAGGGGAGCTGTATATTTATATGAGTATATTTGTTTCAGGACCTTGAGCGGATAAATTCATCCCTACTGAGGTTCGTGTTCATTTCCATTCGATATATTGATGGTGAGTGCATACATTTAATGTCCGCGTCGACAATTGAATGAAAACATATGCGGGTTTCCATATTATCCTGTGCCTTGTGCAGGATGAGCGGTTTGTAAAAATATTTTACATGAATTAGAAGCAACGCAGTGAATTTGCTTTCGAATTATTTGAAGAAAGCTCTATCAAGTCGATCTAAACTATACGGTGACTTTAATATAAGGATAAAGCTTGGGCACTCTGGTAGAGCATAATTTCATTATGGATAAGTTTTTATTTTGATAAATCACGCCGTGTTGTACAGTTATATTACCCGGAGTGTTCTTATTCGTCCAGCCTATTCTTGTATTCTCGCACACCACACTCACGACTCTCGCGTGAACCAGCCCAATACATTGAGGAATACCATGGATGAAAGCAGGCAGGCCGTGCTTTCTGGTGGCTAATTCCACTTCAAAAGTAACCTTCACTTAGCTTTCCATTGTGGATAAAGAGATGTGTGGCAATAATACGTTGCTGTTGACTGGGAAAACTACCACACCAGATGAACCTTTCATCTCATGAGCAATGGGAACAGAAACGTCCAGGTGACCGGAGGCAATATACAACAACACCACTATCCAATCTCAACCTCTGTGAGGATATGATTTCGAAGTTGTCACGAAATGTCACTAGAATACAAGATATCTTCAATCTGCAGTCATTGAGCCAGTCGTTCACTCAGTCACCAACGGAAAGATAAGGGATTACCATGTAATCATTTGTCGCTATCGTGATATCACATTCATTTGTCATTTACATACATAGAATAAATATTAATTACCGTCTCCACCAAGTGACATTGGGAGCATGTATTCATCTGATTTGATTCCCATTAAATTGACCATGCACAGACCAACGATCACGATGATGTTTAGTTTTGACCTCTGAGACACCATTTTACTGAAAATGTATAGGAAAGATAAATAAGAATTAAGCTTCACTTTGATGTAATTTGAAAGAAATGACAGAATAAGATAGTTTCTTTTGAAGTCATCCGAACTACACCTGAGCATTGTGATTGAGGTGTAAAATTTCAACATCAATATTAAGTCGGCCAGTTAGTCGGTCCTTCTATGAGAGCCTGAAACTGTGCCAGGGAACCACCAATAGCACTTCAAACAGTCAACCGCGAACCTTCATCAGCACTTAGAACCCCTGAAATAGTTACAACCATAATTTTATCAAGCTTAGTAGGTTGGATTTGATTCGATCTACGGCTCATTACGGTGTTATTCACGTGCTATGTGAATGCTCAAGGCTGTTCAGAATTCCATCTACAATGTTAAAAACTTGTCTGAATATAAAAGATACGGTCATTATTGAAATTCACAAGGACAGAATGGTTGTGACCGGAATGTCACTGCCCATATATGTATATATATATGGTCATAAATCTGACATTCTTGACTAAATCAAGGTAAAACCGGAATCGAATCTCAACAGCTTGTGCTTCACTACTCCATAAATCTTCAGCAGCAACTTGACTACTGAGCGACATGAAGAATTTATCACATGCAGTATTCAGGGAAGTTGAACATGTTCTTCAGACGAAACCACAAATTGTGCTACACACGTACTCACAAACCTCTGCCACATCGATGCCATCTCTTCTCAACTAGATAAAATCGAAGAGAGTGTCCCACACAGTGGACGAAATTCTTCATGGCTTATCTATAGATGAATGAACATCATTGGAGATGCATGCCATCTCTGTAACACTCATATAAACATTTTTGGTGATGAGAATGAAACGATTTTACTTATTTACATAGCATATAATATGAATATTTATACCACTGGAACTCACCAGCAATGTGTACTGAATAGTCACCAACTAATTTGATAGTGATAGAATATTTCGTTCGACTATTTATACCCATAACGCATGACACCATTCCCTCATTGGTTACTTCCGCCAACCAATCAGAATTCGACCGCTTGTGTGAAAACCAATAATTCAGTTATAATTCGATTTAAATGATTGGAGAAAAGCTATTACACAAAACAGTGACGATATTTAGAAAATCAAAAACAAAATTGCGGATCATTGATGTAATTACTGTTTTTATCTGTGCAGATGTATGGTATACGTTAGAAAATCTATTTTTCACAGGGATATCCATTATCTCACTTATTAATACAAGGGTAATTAGATTGATGGCAAATAGCTTAGGTATAGACGGTGTACTTGATGCCTGCTGCACGAATGTCAACGGCTGTCATGGCCCGAACGCCTTGACGACAGGCATTGAGTTTGAGTCTCAGTGAAGACACCATCAAATCATGAGTTCCGAATAGATTGAAATCCACATCGTGGATTCGATTTCAGTGCTCCTCAAGAGACATCGCAATCAGTTCACCTTCATCACCCGAACTCTTTTTGGCGTACTCAGTGACACGTGAACAGAGGCTAAACATTTCGTTCCGGTCAGTCAACTAGAAAAATAGATGCATTGAAAACTAACCGGTGGTACTGGATAGCTGTGTTGAGGTGACTTTCAACTTTTCGGCAGTTCGCTTGACCTGTGTGGCCCCACAGTTAGAATTTATGTGTCATTGAGTCGGACCTCAGTGGATGGATGGTTTAAGAGTAAGCAGCATGATAAATAACGAATCAACCCATGAAAACAAACTCGTGTTTAAGAAACCGAAATTGACCTGAAAACAAATGATCATTATGAGGTAATCCATTTTCTGTAATATGTACAGTGGCCAATTAGAATTGTGTGCAGAAAAATTCAGTCTTGAAAATTTTTCCTCAGGACACTGAATCTGGACGTCAACATTGATGTACTTTGTGGTCTTAAAATTGGCTTACATGCAGCACTCACCAAAGTAGTATTCAGCTCTACTGAGAGGTGCATTCACTACACCCGCAATAAAATAATACATGGAAGTCAACGAATTCCTGGAACTTTGGTTGTCATCATTCTTATAGACATGATCGATTCGACCATTTTTCATGTACATACTCACTCTCAATAACATTTTCTTATCCCAATTATATCAGTAGGACTGTTAAACATTTGTTTTCATTCTTTTTGCCTGCTAATCCAATAGCCTCACTCCCTTTCCAACTTCCATATAACCAATAAATTCATCTATTTGTGACATGGATTGCTTTGCTACTGCACACTGACCGATGATTATGACGTAACAAAAATCAAAGTTTGAAATGCATTCATACCATACTAACATAATTATTGCGTGTATGCACATGTATGCTTGAATTCCCTCACCGAAGTAAGCTCTTTTATACACATCATATTTGACGTTAAGACTCGATCATAAACTCTTGCTGAAAAGAGGTTCCCCACTGAGTCACCTGATTTCAGTTTCTGTCTTTAGGTTATTAAATACACCAAACTATAAATAGTATTCTAGTAGACACGAACTAACTGGTGTACTCGTAAATTTGATCCTAGATTAGGAGATGCACTTAATGAGGGTTCGGAAATTTTTGCAAGTAAATACTCACACCCGAAAAACAGGTAAGATACACCATCCCTAATTTACATGCTGTGCGTGTAGCAATGTATCTGAAAAGTAATTCTGAAAAAGGACGAATCATCTATCCAGATCAAACCAAAGACGGCATCAGTCATTCATGATTACAGTGTGTTGAAGATTCTCCAAGCTAGGTGACACTATGAAATGAAGTATACGAATCACTCGTCAGATGCTTAGCAACTTCACTGTTTAGTTCATCAAATTTTCAAGTCAATTCTACACAGTTTGACGAGGTGATCCTTATTTCACGATAGCTTTGAGAAATCAAATATATTCACAGTGTGATATGTGATCTGCCAGATACCCTACATGCTTATCAGTAAGCTACTAAATTGTGCATCACACGGTTTACCACTGACTGATTGACATAGTTGGTTGAATACCACACACACAGACAAACATCAACCAGTAGTACTCGATGGCTACCTGTTTATAGTGATATGATCTTAACACACAAATGCTGTTTCGCTCAATGGTGAGTGTGGCCATCAGCGGTGTACCTGCTTAACCTTCACTGAGAGAGACAAGTCCATTCGAGCAAATCAGTTTCTAACTTACTAGCTTTTTTAGGCTGAGTCAAACCCAGCAGAAAACTGGTGAGATATGCTACCAAAACGCCTCTCTTGTTTAGAAAACTTTGAAAGACTACTGGCCTGACAGATCTCAATAGAGAAGTAGTGGATCACATCATGAATTCATGGTTGACTGCGAAATCTTACCGAAGCGTGATGCATACGATTCAATGCACAAGATAAAAGAGGTTCAAGAAACAGTGAATCACCTCAATACCAATGAACTCATGGAAGCATACGACAGTGTACGGTATTTCATAATCAGGCAGTATTATTCAGCTTGCTGTAAGATGTTCGAAATTCGAAATAGACTTCCGTTCGAAGAAACGATAACGTGCCGAACTGACATATGCAATCACTGACCTGAATACATTTCAACAGTCAGCACCATCAAATCACACATCATCATACTCAGTCGACTGATTAACAATATTATTTTTCTTCTGAGGTTCTCAATAATGCACTGATAAATTTCTCCATACAAATCAAGCTCATTGTTAATTTTGACCTCTCATTGTTATCATGTGAGTCAATCAGTTGCATGTGAAGCGGTAATCAGCTAATGTCACAGTTGAGAGTGAGTGATGAAAAAATTCCTAGTTGATTCATCGGTCACTTTCATTGACGATGAGAATGATGATGACACGTACACAATGTGTCATTTCTCGACACGTTCAATTTGAAATGCAGCCTTCTTTGTCAGCTCAAGCTTACACAACATATTATCGTTACTCGTAGTTGATTATCTCACTGATGTCGACTTCTGATGTCAGTATATAACGATCGATACGGCCGTAATGATTTAAGGGAATTGAGGCCGGAAATGAGTTGTTATGAAATAATATTTAAAAGAGCAAAGAAAATTGCAAACACCACAAAATAGTCAGAAAGAGACTCGTGATGAAGTCACCAAACATTGAAGTACTAAAACATTTTACCATCTGTGAAATAAGGAGCTAGCTCCATGAATAAAGATGAAGTCAAACTCTGAGTTGCAAATACTCAATTCAATTTTGCATAGATGACTCATCACAACACCTGCTGACAAGTGATATATTTATACCATTATTCATTCATGATTGACATGGGTTAACGACTTACACTCAAGACTGCAGTCAAGATGTCTGGAGATAGACTATGAAAGATACTCGATTAAACCATCCGCTTGACGGAGTGCAGTCACATACACCTCAACTTCAAGTCTTCTCAGTTATCGTTGTGTCGTTAGCACAGAGGGCAGGCCATGCCTATGGAAGCATAGTCGTGACCATGATAACTCGACAACATTCCTTAGTTCTGATTACATGAACGCTGTCAATGCACCTGTTCTCTTACGCTTGTGTCTCTGGAAAGTTTTCAAGGTGTTAGATAGTTGAAAATTTATGTTTTTCAGCAACGTATGACACAGGCTTCATATACTTTGTATAAATGTGCTGCTTTTCCCTCATTTCCAACATAATAACCAGTTTATACAAGTTAGTGTTTGTTCCTTTCACAATTGTGCCTTTGATATACCATTCATTCAGATGTGTGATGGACAGCATTTGTGCCATGATTTGATAGGTCTATTTACATTTGATAATGTTCAGACTATTTCATATAGTCAGTAGAATCATGAACATATTCACGTACGTATTTTCCAGACTGTAATGGAATGACCTGAACAGACGAGTTGATTCAAAAATGAATCAGCTTATTCACAAGAGAGGAATTAGGTAGTTAGCTAAGCAGACTATGCGAGATTTGGACTTCTCAGACGATTTCTACATAATGTCACATCTTATCTTGAACTCGCCAACCTAGCAGAGCAATCAGACAGATATGAGATACATGATAAAATGTATTCTACCCAGGTATATTGACTATTCCACAGGCACAAAACAAATATTGAACGAGGTATTTCGGTTGATGGTGACTAACCGTGGAATTCACGATGTGCTTAATGTTTGTTACACGAATGCTGGTGGCTGTCATGGTCTATGTGTTCTAGTGGATAACTCGTTCAAATTTGAAAGGATGGGTTAAGAAAACAATAAAAGAGTGGCATATCATGACGATGAGTCTGGAAGCATGCGAGTTGTGCATCGAGAATTCGATTCCACTGCTAGTCACCATCCATCTTATGTGGAGTGCGCAACAATATGATTTTACACTTTTTGTTAGACGTCGAAATTAGAGACACTGTACATGATTTTTGTTGAGGGCGATTCATGTTCAAATACATATAACTTCCGAGTACAATTTGAAATACAGCGTACTGTTGGTAGCTTCGCCTTCGCACTGGTCATCACTGTCCACTTGCTCGACTCATACCGTGAGGTATACTTTGGATTCATTGCAGTAGTCTATTATCCTCATCCGAAGACAACTGTACAACCGGCACACAGCTTCCACCAGTAGATCCGATTCCAACAGTGAACGCTTTTGTGGATTATAATTATAATTTGCAGCAGTGGACTTTAACAGTATATCCAAGTGACCTCTTCATTAATATAACTCATTATTGTTTTTTTGATAACATATTGTTACACTATCATCTTATTGACTTGGATTTTTATTCGCATATTTGTTAAGTTCTTGAGCTCGCTAGAAAGTCTCGGATACATAATTACTTCACGTTCATCACGAGACCTCGTTGAAGCTTCCGTAATAGAAGGCGACAACATGTCAACAGTAGATGACCGTTTCGCCTCACTCGGTTGGCAGGAATATCAGAAGCGTTGAAAACTAACAGGGAGTGGTAAACACTTGTGTCGTTATAACTTTGTGCCTATCAACAGTACGCGTTTCTTGTGTGATGCACCAGTTATAATTCATGTGTACTTAGCCATTTAGTCGGATCTCAATGGCTGAATAGTCAGAGAGCAAGGTCTACTTGCAACAGGGAGGCCCTGAATCTCGTTGATGATTGCCTCATTCCGTTGAGGCTAAACCTAATATATCGCCGCACATGTCACTGCTCTCAAGTTTTTTCCACTGCTTTGAAATTCATTTGTCTTCGTGGTACAACATCAGATGCCAATCAATCCCTAAAATCAAACTTGAGTGGGTGCCTATTATCTGCGACTGTAGGTGACCGATTCGAATTGTATGTACACAACTTGGTCTCGCTTGATCTCCGTAAACAGTTCATTATTGATTGATTTGTGGGCTGATTCGCCTTCGAGTAATTCTTTGAACGGGTGAGTTAACTGGGAGAGAATTAGGTAAAAAGACTAATAGTCTACTGATAAAATATCTAAATATTTTGCTGTGGCATTATATCGCCTTAGTTACATAATAACTAATAATGGTTAGTATTGTCTTTGTAAGGTTGAATACACGAATAACAATGAATATGGCTATAGAGGCGGTGCGTGAATTAGTGCGTCACATTTTGCTCAGATATGTAAAACTCTCATTTCTTTGTTGTATCTCACCACGAAGTTCTGCAATTTATTGCAATCCGTTTTCTTTCGAACTAAACTTGTGGATATAATACAATTGACTACTTATACCTTTAACAAAGAGTTTGACATTGTTTGACCTTTTAACACTAACACGTCTATAATTGTATATATTGTTGGATTTATATGTTCAAGTTGGCCCAAGTCAGTGAGTCCATGGTTTTCGTATCATTTTAGTTAAGTGTGCTTAACTGTATTGCATGTTATTATATTGTATTGTAGCTGTCGCTTTATTCCCTTTTCGCAGTGACTTATTTCGCTTTTGCTGGTGTTGTTCTGGTTGTTTCATCTCTTGTTTTCCGATTTTAGGAAGAGCAACCCAAAACGTCGTTTCTTTCTTAATTTTATCTTGATGTAACAATTCTCTTTTCTCAGGCGTGAGGCTGACAACCCCATGCTGTAAACACAATTGCTACAGAAACTTCAGCACGATGAACTTCTTTGCACCAAAACAAAAAGTCTGTGTGGGAACATGGAACGTTTGCTCTATGTACGAGATTGTCAAAGCTGACCAAACAGCAAACGAGATGAAAAGACACGGAAATCAAGTACTGGGAATATGTGAAAGCAGATGGAATGGGAATGGACTCACCAAATTGTATACGGGTGAGTTAGTGATCTACTCCGGTCACCCAGAAGATAACCACACGCACACCGAGGGCGTGGCTGCCATGATCTCACCAACGGCAACAAAGGCACTGATGCAAAGAGAGGTGATCTCGTCCAGGATAATGACCACCAGATTCAACTCCAAAGGAAGGAAATTGTCAGTTCTACAATGTTATGCACCAAAAAATAACGCAAACCTCGACAAGAAAGAAGAATTCTATAGACAACTACAGGCGACAATGGACAATACTCCAGCTGGTGACATTAAAATACTAATGGGAGACATGATCGCAAAACTGGGACCAGAAAACACAGTGTCATCCTTCACATACTTCGCACGATGTTTGGATGAATTTACTGATTGCTACTGACATAAAATGTGCAACGATTACGTGGAGAACAAAATTCAGCATTGTTGCGTGATATGAATCAATCAATGACTTGAAAATTCTCTTTCATGATCTCTAACAAGCGAACTTTGAAACTAACGGATCATCATCATATTATTATTTGACTTCATTCATGAACTACGTCTACTTGTTAAGATTTCAACCTTTAGTGCTCACCAATAAAATGTTATTTTTGTTTATTTTAAGGAGCAAGAATTGTCGATTTTAAAGTGATCGTATTCACTTTTGACTCAGGAAGGGAACTCATCATGGATAGAGAAGCTATTGGAGAAATGAATGAAAATGGTGAACTCTTCGCCGATTTCTGCGCCTTCAACGAACTAGTGATTGGTGGCTGCGTATACAAACACAAAGATGTCCACAAGGCTACATGGGTGTCGCCAGACGGGCAAACCAAAAACCAAATGGACTTCATCTCGATGGTGCTCAAGGAAGTGGAGGCGCGGCCCACTGGACACATAAGTGAGAAGAGGAGCAGGCGTTGGCTCAGACCACTATCTCGTACAAGGGACAATCCAAATCAAATTAAAAGCTTTCAGAGAAGGAGGAGCTTCAGACAGACCGCAAGCCAAGTTCAACACTCGAAAACTGAAGGGCCAAGATACAAAGGACATCTTCATTGCAAGCATAAAAGACAAAGCTGAGACACAAATCAGCACAGGCGAAGAGGTCGGCGTCGAAAAGCACTGGAACAACTTGAAAACGGTGTGGATTCAAACCTGCATGAAAGTTCTAGGCAGAAATAAGAGACAGGACAAACAGTGGCTCACTGCAGACACTTGGAAACTAATAGAGGAGAGAAGGACAGTGAAACAAAAGATTATCTAGTGCACCGACGAGCAACAAAAACGGCAGTTAAATGCAAACTACAATGCGCTGAACAAAAGAGCAAGGAAGAGTGCCAAAGAAGAAAAAAGGAAACATTATGAAGCAATGGAAAGTGGAGCAGAACAAGCTGCAGGCAAAGGAGACCCCGCCACACTCTACCAAACAATCAGGCACCTATCAGAAAAGCTCGACACAGATTAAGTCAGTCAAGGATGACAATGAAAAGTCAATCACCAAAGAGGCGAAGCAAAGAAAACACTGGGCTGAAAACTTCAAAGGACTTCTAAATCGAACGCCACCTACATACAACGCGCCCAACAATACCAACGACGGAAGCGGAACTACCAGTGAAAATCGACCCCTTGACGACATCAGAAGTCCCGAATGCAATCAAGATGCTGAAAGCTGGAAAAGTAGCAGGACCAGATGGATTCCCAGCAGAAGCATTGAAAATGGACCCAGAGATAACGGCGGATATGATGATGCGATTGCTAGAGAAGGTATGAAAAGAGGGCAAGGTACCTGAGGATTGGAAGAAGGGACACTTATTCAATCTACGAAAGAAAAGAGACTTAAGTCAAAGCAAAAACTGGCGCGGAATCATGCTCCATCCGTCCCAAGCAAAATACTAAGTCGCATCATCCTGGAGAGAATCAAACAAGCCCTAGATGAAAACCTCTGACCGGATCAAGCTGCATTCAGGAGATACAAATCGTGTATTGATCAAGTCGCCACACTACGGATCATCATTGAACAAAGCTTGGAATGGCTGTCACCTCTCTATCTCAACATCATCGACTTTGAAAAGGCCTTCGACGGCGTCATTTGACAACTACTTCCTTACTACTGGGTACCACCGACAGTTATAATCTCATCCAACAGTTGTACGACATTGTCCAACTTCTCATGTATTTCAATTACAAAGTAAAATGCACAAGTAACTGAGGAATTCGCTATGGGGTCAGCAATATTACGGGTTGTCACAGGTATATACTTGGAAAGGTGAGAAAAAATAGCGATTTGAACGTTCAACACACCCCGATTGTTTGCTGGAGGTATGCTGATGACAGCTTCATTGTACTTAGAAGTCATCAACTCAAAGCTGGAGGCAGTGAAACTGAAGAAAAAGAGCTCCAAATGTTACATTGTGATGTAAAGCGACAATAAAAATGGGATATCAAACACAAGATTTAGAAATTAAATTAGAGCATACCAATACAGAGTCAATCTCTGTCAAAATATATCAATAATAACCTATCAAACATAGATAGCATTCATCTTATCAGGACTAAGGAATGTTGTCGAGTTATCATGGTCACGACTATGCTTCCATAGGCATGGCCTGACATCTGTGCTAACGACACAACGATAACTGAGAAGACTTGAAGTTGAGGTGTATGTGACTGCACTCCGTCAAGCGGATGGTTTAATCGAGTATCTTTCATAGTCTATCTCCAGACATCTTGACTGCAGTCTTGAGTGTAAGTCGTTAACCCATGTCAATCATGAATGAATAATGGTATAAATATATCACTTGTCAGCAGGTGTTGTGATGAGTCATCTATGCAAAATTGAATTGAGTATTTGCAACTCAGAGTTTGACTTCATCTTTATTCATGGAGCTAGCTCCTTATTTCACAGATGGTAAAATGTTTTAGTACTTCAATGTTTGGTGACTTCATCACGAGTCTCTTTCTGACTATTTTGTGGTGTTTGCAATTTTCTTTGCTCTTTTAAATATTATTTCATAACAACTCATTTCCGGCCTCAATTCCCTTAAATCATTACGGCCGTATCGATCGTTATATACTGACATCAGAAGTCGACATCAGTGAGATAATCAACTACGAGTAACGATAATATGTTGTGTAAGCTTGAGCTGACAAAGAAGGCTGCATTTCAAATTGAACGTGTCGAGAAATGACACATTGTGTACGTGTCATCATCATTCTCATCGTCAATGAAAGTGACCGATGAATCAACTAGGAATTTTTTCATCACTCACTCTCAACTGTGACATTAGCTGATTACCGCTTCACATGCAACTGATTGACTCACATGATAACAATGAGAGGTCAAAATTAACAATGAGCTTGATTTGTATGGAGAAATTTATCAGTGCATTATTGAGAACCTCAGAAGAAAAATAATATTGTTAATCAGTCGACTGAGTATGATGATGTGTGATTTGATGGTGCTGACTGTTGAAATGTATTCAGGTCAGTGATTGCATATGTCAGTTCGGCACGTTATCGTTTCTTCGAATGGCAGTCTATTTCGAATTTCGGACAATTTTATAGCCACCTGAATAACACTATTTCTTACTCGGAATCCCGCTCTTCCGTGGAAGTCTTTCACTTTCAATCACTTGATATTACATCATGTTGGAAATCATCGGTTTTCCCATTCGTTATCCATTTTTTGTAAAATGTTGTCTCAGATGACAAAATTAAATCACGTCATATTCGCAGGTATATGCATTACAATATCGAAGAAGTTGACTCAGGTGGATATCCGTTTGACTTCACAATCATTGATTCAGGTAATTGACAAATGTTCTATGTATGTCATTGACTAAAATAAATATTGTTTCACCTCTCATTACGCTTCTCGATAAATCACTTCCCTGGGAGTCATTCTGATTCCCACTTGTGACTGTCTGACTGACGGAATGGAGGATGACGTTACTTGGAATTCCAGAGACAATTCGTGACCACTATGAGGATTTGATGGTGGAATATTGGTGGTGATATATTGCCGATTAGCAAACGTGAGAAATCAAAGGCCACTTGAATCCGTTCTATTGACCGATTAGTCAATGACATCATCCCATCACATGTACGCTTCTGGTGCCACTCGCCATAGGATAATGGGTTTATACTGCTGAACAGCGTCATTCTACAACCAAGTGATTATCCTGGAATTCTCGTTTTCCAACGGTTCTCTAGCTGAGGTCACTTTATTCATTTAATTAATTTAGCCGTTTCCTGACATTCGAAACATTTGAGGATGTGAGGAAAAGAGCAGGAAGGCCGACACTGGCCTTTATTCTCACTCTAAAATCAGTAAGAAAATCGTCTGCGCACACCTCAGCACAAAACACAAGATACAGATTTTGAATACCAATGTGAAGTCTGTCCGTTAGTCAGTCATTCAGTCAGCTTTTCAATATGGGTGAGAAACTTGACAGACGAACCCCCAGAAATACTTCGAACAACTAGCTGCGACACTTTATGTGTAGGCTTGTTGTGAAATGGAGATTTGTGCAAGTTTTCAACGTGACGGTAACGAATTGCATTTTTTCAATGTCTAGCATACTGCATTGTACAAGCTCTTATATACGTTAAGGCGATGTCATCATTGGAGAGGGGATTTATAGCTCTTTGTCAATTCATATATAATGGTCAAACTAACTGACTTACTTTGAAATTACCATCCTTTAACTGTGTCTGCTTAAATGTGATGTCGAGCCTATTGACCATCCATTCAGTACTTAGTCTCACGTTTGAACTGAGAACAACCAAGCTTACTCAATCCATGAGGACCGCATACTTCATATTTCAGCTTTGGAAAGCGTTTTACATAATGTGAAAGCCTATTGACTGAATTTTCTACAAAACCCTGAGCACTAAATACTCGAATACGAAATATCCTGTACTCGAAGTATAATAAAAAATTAAGACTCTTATTTTGTCGGTAACCTGTGGACCTGCGTATTTTCAGTATGTCCTAGGAAATACTCACAATCTTAACATTTCTATGAAGAGAAATCAAAGCTCAGCAAGGATGATTTCATGCTCAAAAGCTGTACAAGCACTTATATATATATATATATATATACAGCACTTTTGATTGTTAAGTTCTATGATTCTGATAAGTTAGTTAGTGGCACCACAGATCAACACAATTCTGGGGAGCTGCTGTAATACAAGGAGAATTACTTGGCGGCTATTTCATCAGCTCAGCTTCAAATTCATCTGCAGCACTCACCTACTAGAGCAGGTCGAAATCAGGACCTTTCGAATTCAAGACAAGCTAGCCCTTTGACTATTCAGACTATGTGGACGGAATCAATCAAATATAAACTGCAACTTGATTCAACCTGGGTTCAAATTTCTTTGAGTGAGCGATGCTGAGTGGTCCCAAAATTGACAAACAGCTTGCTGTCAAGTACTCCCTCGTAGTTTACGATGCTTACTTAAATGACGTCTAACTACGTTCATCTTTCACACTGCTGTTCATTGAAGTATAACTGATTGTCACACTATTCAACTTTAAGTAGTCTAAGTATTTTAAAAGTGTGAAGCATGCTAGTGATAATTCTATCGGAGCTTATATGTCTACTTAAAATATTTGAATCCTCATGTGCTGGTTTACAGTCACAAGATTATGACTGTTCGAGGACAGAAGACTTGACATTAGTAAACAGTAAAACAGAAAAGCAGAAAAGTATATCTTCCAGGTTTTCTGTATGTTTTCTTTCATAAATGACCTATGTCCCTTCTCGAGCTGTACAAAGAGAATTAGGTCTAATTTGCTTCCTAATGTTAGTATTGGTGTGGTAACCTTATTCTCAAGAACACTACGAACATTTCCGGAACGACCTGTTCCTTCATACAAAACTGAGTCCTCTTTGTGTCGACGTTGTCTTGTGTGTTCCGTGTCGTACTTTGAGTGTCGCATGAGATGGCCAGTTTATTTTTAGCTTCATTATACATCAGGTAATTTCTGTTAGCGAATTAATAAAATAGCCAGCAATTATGATAACAACAAGCGCAGTAGTCATAGAATAAATTGAGATGAGTGTCTTTAAATTTACTTGCTCCTGCAGAACTAGTTAGGCTGTGTAGAAATCAACATATTCTTTTTGAATTAAGAGCGCTTCACGCCATCGCCAATGGAAACTAGTGTGCTTCAAAACGCTCTACATTTTAAATTTCTTTCTCAGTTTTGTTGTTCTTCCGTATCTTGTGAAGGCAGAAGAAATTCCATGATAATTCATGCTTTTGTCGGCATTCAAATTTCAAACCTTCAACACACAGGTTTTGTGTGAAGAGACATATGTCAGAAAGGAAGCTCAAAAACTTCTGAATCTACAGTTGAATTGAAAACGTATCTTCTTTTGATTCCACGATGGCCCATGGGATCTCGTCTGCTCCGCTCTGACCATAGATATCAAGTGTGCATCGGCGACGGCTCGAACCCTGGACCATGTGCTTGGTCGGCGAGAGTCCTAACCACTGTGCGCACCGACGCTCTTGTTATTGATAACGTTTCTCCCAGTAAACGAATATTCATAAATACCTATGGTGTTGTCAACAAATAGAAGTGTTCTTGTGTGTTGACACAGCAAGTGAATGACTGATTACAGTGCGAAGTGTGTCTTTCCTGTAGAGTTTAATTTTGTCATGAACAAACATTTACAACATGGAACCGCTAAAAGCAGAGAGGATCAGACGTTTTATTGGGCAAAGCTAATTATTTTGTTGAACTGTCTCACAGAAATAATCACAATGAGAAACTGGAATTCATGAGGAGTCTGTTCATCTTAACTGACCAAATCAACTACGTCTCTGGGAATAATTATACGCAAATTTATTGGAATTCGTTGTCTTGCTTATACGGTAGTATTTCGGATATATTGAGTACACCTCCATGCTGCTGAATACTAATTCAAATCAAAGTGCATTCAAGCGACTTGCTGCTTCTACAATGTCATCTTATTCATATAGTTTATCATCAAGTTACTTTGATAAACGGGGTATTTCAAAGACGCGACTATGTTCATGAGCATAGTTTCAGTAAGGTACGTTTGATTGACAGGTATCAATGAGAAAGAAGTCGATCAACGGAGTGCAAGATGAAGACATGTAGTCATTGACACATTTATTGAAATGATCAGATATTCTGCCTGTTCAACAAATCAAGCACCTGATTTTGATGCCTTATTTCAAAAGCAGTTTATAAAGTGTACAGTCTTTCATTAAACAGTTGAGCAGTAGCCTGTAACATCTCTTAGTTTGTT
The DNA here is from genome assembly GCA_944472135.2 of Trichobilharzia regenti. Classification (NCBI taxonomy): domain Eukaryota; kingdom Metazoa; phylum Platyhelminthes; class Trematoda; order Strigeidida; family Schistosomatidae; genus Trichobilharzia; species Trichobilharzia regenti. The sequence goes on along the minus strand of OX235264.1, from coordinate 108,551,674 downwards.
GATTTCTGTTTCATCGGCAGATAATGTTGTCTGTTGGCAAAACGTCTCCATTTGTCATTTTCTCTGTGTTGCTATTCAGCTGGCTCCACCAGTATGTATAGTGCCCTCTCCAATCTTGACATGATTTCCACATGTCATCGTCGAACTCACGATCAAATCGCCGTTAACTGTTCAAGATACAGTTGAGCATCGGCCTGGCTTGCGATGTGCCTCTCTCACTTACTGAACGTGTTGACCATGCGGCTGACGCATGGTGAAGAAGTGAATGACCTAATGTTTATGCGGAAAACGCGAAACTTGTTGTTCAGATTGAGGCGAGTGCAGACGATTTCCTAAGTGATTTGAGGTGATGAATGTGTGTCTTTCATTTTCGATTATGGCTTGTCTTCTTATCCTCATCCATGTTGTTGCAAGTAGTTGAAATACTTCTGCTAAAGTAACTGAATGAAGACAAACTGACGGAATGCGTCGATTACTTCAAATAATGGTTGGATTGACCATCACACGCAACTCGTTCAAAATTAAAACAACACGTACATGGCGAGAATACACGAATACGTGGATCCGATAAAATATAAAGAAGGTCTTTACAGCACACATGATTCATGGCAACCATCACGAAAGATGAAAGGCTTTTAAGTAAAATACAACAATCTGGCAGGACAAACTGACACTCGAGAAGGGAGCTTAAGAAAACATCGTGAATACTCAGGTTGTGGAGAACCAACTAGCAACAAACAAAACAAAATCCAATCCCTATCAACCGAACAAATTTGAGATAGGTCACTTAATTTACTCACTCAGGAACCATCGTTTCAATTATAGACAGTCGGTTCTGATGGGATGTGGAAACGTATGAACTGGTGGCGTGAGACAAACCATACGTACACTTCTAACCAATTAGAAAGGCAGTTGCAGACTTTGATCGCCACTTCCATTCTGAAGTTCGGATGGCCAGCTGCCCAGAAGTCGATCTCAACAAGAATCTCAGGAAATGAATCAATTGAGAGACGTTGGCTCAAGAAGGATTTCAAGGCAACTGAGTGGTACCCTACAGAGAAGTGAAGATTAGAGCATGGATCAAAGGTTGATATGGAGGCGATCGTGTGAGTTGGAGGGGATGAGAGCGTATGAGCAATTGTGGAGCCAGCTGGAGATGAATGCAGAGAACAGGACAACATGAAGATGTGTTATTTCACTCGGAATTCAACGCAACAATACTAAGCAACAGCATAAATATGAACAGGGGTATGGACATTCAGCCATCACATTTCATGTCAGGCGAAGAATAATGAATGACATATGACATTAGGGGATGAGGAAAACAATGAATCACTATGATAGGCAATCAACGATATGAAGTGAGATAATGTAGGTAATTATCTAAGCTGAACAATGAAATAGTCAGCAGAGAATATTATGAAAACAAGATGACTGTTGAATATGACGCACATAAAAATTGTGCACAGAGTGAAACAACAACACCAGGAGGGAGTGTGAATGCATCACGAGTGAAGTTTCGCAGTATAATGAGCAGAAAAGTGTGAACTTTCGAAAATCGTGTTCCTATTGAAATACTGGCAATCGAATGACTTATAATTCCAGCATTGATAATTATGTAGTTGCTTGTTGATGCACATAAAATAAAGTTTGACATAGAATACTGCCTGCCTGAGAAGAGTGAAGTAGTGGAGAGCATCACATGGTTTGAGTTAGGGGATCAACCCGGAAAAGCAAAGGCATCAATCGGGAGGCTGGAGTAAGGCATAAGGAGAAATTGATTGATGTTCCATCCTACAATAAACTCAGACATAAGTGGTGAACCTGCCTAACACTGATATTGGCGTAGCGCAAATCGCCTGCATACAAAATACAAATATACGGTATTCTGTGTCTGCCTACACCTTGTTTACATTTCCTAAATGTCCATGATTTGCTGGTGTGAAAGTAATAATCGCTCGTGGACATGTTGCTTGTCTGCACGATTCATCACTTATTCAATTTCTTCGAAAGAAGAGAAAATGTTAGCGCATCTCACCAATATATGGCATCATATTTCCTACAAACCGTGTAAACAAACCATCATAATCAGGAAACAACAAATATTTTTGATTGGACACTAGTAAGTATCTGCTGCGTTGTATTTGTCTTGATTTATTTTTCATGCAAACTGAAAGCTTTCAATCAAGTTTGCACAGTGACCACCAATTTAGTAGACATACCATCAAGAAACGCTGATAGTTGTTGGTATGAGACGGTTGGAGGCGATCGGCAGGAAGACTTGTATCTCGGTTTCGTCATCAAGGATAGAACTGGACACACACCCATCTCACCAGACATTAACTAGTGTCCAGTAGAATATAACGCAATATCGATGACTGAGTTACGGCCTCATCGGATCAGTTGATTTACGAAATTTTTGCATTGTCAATTCGATGTAGTGTGTATGTGCGGTCCTTAGCCCCCAATGACCGTTGATAACTGTGTGTAACACCAAGAAATATGCTACTTTGTAATCCTCGACCTCCTAGAAAGCATGGAATCCCGGATGCTTATCAGAAATTAGATTATTATTTCCAATCTTGACACCAACCCTGAAGCATAGAACACAGGTTGTACAAATAGAGCGTCATTAAGGCTTCGTAATCAGCTGCATGAACAAAGTTATCGTCCATATATTCATCTGGTCCTAAGTGACAAGATACAAGACGAGGATAGTTGTGAATAAGGAGGGTTAGGAGTTTGGAATTCCGTTATGGTTAAATTTTGTTTTGATAAAGTCTCACAGTGTTATACAGTAATGTTTACTGATGACCACGTTTCGAGCACAATTTATTGCTCATAATCATATCAAGGTAATCACACGACTTCCTAAATTCATTTATATAGTTCCATTGTTTTTCTCTTGATTTTCACTTGATTTGATTGGTAATAGTATTTTCCATATTTCAGGTATGAGTGACGAGTCATTCCTATTGCATGTGTTGGGTGTAGACTAGATGAACAAGGATTCAGTAATCAACCTCTCTCTCCACCTACCTAGATTACTTTTTAGAATTTTAACCCTCTCCCACCCTATTGTGTGGTTGTGTGTTAGCGCATGCATTGCAATTGCTGAGCTTTTTTCTAAATTACTTATCTTCTCGGGGTCAACCATTCTTACCTTAGCTAAATTTTTATGCTCTGACAATCTGACTACTTCTGACCTACTAGTTTGACCTATGTAGTTGACCTCACAGTCATTGCATGGTATTTTGTAAATAATATTATTTTGTCTAATTGGGTCAACCATGCAATGACTGTGAGGTCAACTACATAGGTCAAACTAGTAGGTCAGAAGTAGTCAGATTGTCAGAGCATAAAAATTTAGCTAAGGTAAGAATGGTTGACCCCGAGAAGATAAGTAATTTAGAAAAAAGCTCAGCAATTGCAATGCATGCGCTAACACACAACCACACAATAGGGTGGGAGAGGGTTAAAATTCTAAAAAGTAATCTAGGTAGGTGGAGAGAGAGGTTGATTACTGAATCCTTGTTCATCTAGTCTACACCCAACACATGCAATAGGAATGACTCGTCACTCATACCTGAAATATGGAAAATACTATTACCAATCAAATCAAGTGAAAATCAAGAGAAAAACAATGGAACTATATAAATGAATTTAGGAAGTCGTGTGATTACCTTGATATGATTATGAGCAATAAATTGTGCTCGAAACGTGGTCATCAGTAAACATTACTGTATAACACTGTGAGACTTTATCAAAACAAAATTTAACCATAACGGAATTCCAAACTCCTAAACCTCCTTATTCACAAGTTTTGCACAAGTTTTATTCTTATATCAATTAGGAGTTTGGATTTAGAAAATTTCTCACATGGTTTCAAGTGACTGTGGTCAAATCACTTGCTTTCCACACAGCCGTGAATACTAATGACAGTATGGCTTGGTTCTTCCTAATCAGTACAGAAAATATGAATTTGCTGTGTGTAATAAAGAACGGTCAGCGGGCTGCGACAGTGTATAAATTCAGAATTTAGAGGTTGAGTGATTGCTACCGGATTTTCGTATCTGGTTAGTACAATCGGTGAGATTTAAGGTTTACTTATAAATCGACAATGCATGTGATGATGGAGGAACGTAAAAGAAAAGGACCATATCAACGTATTTCACTTAATAATTTATCACTAAAATCCATGCTAGTCTACCAGCATCTTTTGAAGCGACCAGTCCCCGAAGATCACGTTTGTGCATTCTGTTGAAGTAAACTGCCGGTCGTTTGGAGGGATTTACTGTGAGACCACTTAGCTACGACCACTGACAAGCCGTTACTGACAGTGAGACAGTTAGGCCATCAGCATATCAAGTGGAGTTGATTCGTTGTGAAAAGGTCAACTCATGTATGTCGAAAGATGCAATATTTAGCATTCGCCCAATAGCAAAAGTGATCTGTTTAACCACATGTTCACAACAAGACCATAATGAGATTCTCAGTGATTCCAGTTTTGTTAATGAATTCACTCGCATTTAATATTGCAAGCGAATAAGAAATACAGCGGAACGATTGTCAGTGAGGATTCTTGAATATCTTTGTTACAGTCTACATGTAGGAGATTCAACTCAGATCATCAGCGGCACGTCTCAGCACATTACTGAAACTAAACACAATGTCGACATATTGATAGGTGTGGGTTTTTTTGATTTACAGCTTGATTCCACACTGTATTTTTGGTACCAGTATGGAATTTACAGCATGGAAATCAGTAGCGCAAATTTTCCAGGCCAACCATAGATATCAGGTGTGAGTCGGCAGGGGATCGAACCCCAGACCATGTACATGGTCGGCAAGAGTCCTAACCACTATGCCACCAACGCACAGACAAATCACTTCACGATTATTTCAAATTCTCGCAGCTGTCGTCTTTTTAGGAATGAGGCATAAAATGTCCGCACTATAGGAGACTGTTATGTGCTTATCGCTACCTTTACAAGCAAACATGGTAAAAGTATTATTATCAGTGGCAGTCCATCAGTATCTTAGCCAGTGTCAATTCGTAAAATCGAACGTGTAAACCGTGCGTTACTAAATCCACCTTGAACAAAATGCATGTGAACAATGTAAGCTATAGCACTCAAAGTCGTCAGACCCACGCATGCAGTATGAAGGGGCTGATCACTTATGCTGTCATCCTCTTTCATGAAACGAATTTGTGTATAAATGTGATTGTACATAAAAAGTGGAAAATAGCTTCACCCGGAAGTGTCAATACTCTGAACTATGTGCTCTGTCTCTATTCGATGTCTGCATGGGGATTATTCGAATTCGCCGACACACACTTGTTTTGTACGGGAATAATCAATCCAATGTGCATGTCGCATTCCCCCGAGATTTCGGCGGTTCCATATTGTAATTGTCTTTTCAGAATGAAAACAAACGCCACATAAACGACACACAGCGTACTGATATCAACCATTCAGTGATAACCAAGCATACTAGAACACTTCATATTTGTTCATAACACGAAAGAAATTTATGAATAAACATTTATTGAAGAAGATCTAATCTACAGAAAGAGGAAGACAAATACTCAGTATTCAGAAAACAAAGCGTATCCAGTTTTACTAACATATGAGAAGAGTTTTTGAATAAACACATTTGAAACTTTTGTTGAGTTCTACTATAGTTATTATTTGTAATTTTGCCATTTTCTCTGCATCTCCGATACTGTTTTGCACGGTCATACTCCATGTGCTGACTCTAGTATTATCGTATCAGGTATTGGCATGTTGGGGTGATGAATATCCCAGCCATTACACATCCTGGAGAAAGAGGGAGAGAATGAGAGATGAGAATTAAGTCATGAGTACACATCAGAATCAGTTGTGTTAAATCCAATGTTCATGAATGCATTGTAGAGAATATAGAACCACATTTCTAGAATCAGAGGCATTTGTGTTAGTGACTATAGATATATTATCACTTCTAGTGTTGTTTGTTCCGCACAGAAGTGAATGCGTCTGGGACAGAGACTAACATGTGGCGAAACGATTGTGCACAAAAGAAACGAGGTTGGTTGGATATAAGCAGTGGAGACCGTTGATTGATATCACACACAAGGTTATTACCGACTAGTGCTTGCATAGGCCATCCTGAAGTGGATGGGTGCCAGTTAGGTTGAGGCTATCACCTATGCATACCTGTGTGTTTTGAGGAAAAAAGAACCTATGGACGATCGTCCAGCCACATGAGGAGGATTTTGCAATTGATATGCCAATTGAGACATTTCATGAGTTCCTTCTGATATTTGTCTCATCACACGAAATCCATGCTGAATATCTTAAAGTTGACGTCACACACCTTTCTCTCCAAACCAGCATAACATCTGATGGTATTCAATCTGCTTTTACACTGGTTTATGTGTAACTAGAAGGTTGCGAAAATTGATGAGCGTGTTCAGTATCAGATGAGAACTGTTTGGCCGACTGCTTGCGAGTAATCATGTGCCTATGGACAATTATGTCAGTTAGCTAAGTCAAAAGCAGCACACCTACAGCTTTACTTTCAGCTTAAATTGCTCTACGTAATATGACTCAGCCTGATTTTGAGGAAACCATGGAAGCATGAGTGGGGCGAAAAATGAAGAAGAATGAGCCAAAATATGAGTAGATCAACAACCAATCATCTCAATTAATTCTAACACTACTGTTGTTGTTAATAATGTTATTTATAATACTATTGTCACACATTATATACATTTCTTCACAGGAATTACATGTGGTATGAAGCCATTGTATTTGACACCACAAGAACGATACCGCACACAATACAATAACGGCACAAAGAGGCCTCAGCTTTCTAGGCGATAGAAAGCTCTTTCGAAAATGTACGCAGCATTCTTGATAATAAGGTTGGCATATTTATGAAACCATTGTCAGGTAATTAAAATATAACTGAACATATATATTACAAATAAAAGAAGACTCACAGAGAACCATTACGAGTTCCTCCTCGTTTTACTTCCTCAACCTGAGTTGCTTTCTTCATGTCAACTCTCCATGTACAGCTAGAACCTTGCACAATAACTTCGTATTCATCATTCAAAGTGAATGTGCCCCCCTCTAATTCTATAACCTGTTTTTTACCTTGAAATAAAAGAAACACAGACACATTTTAGTGACTTACAGGTAACGTTTGAATTTTCTACACGTTGATTAAGTTCTTGATTCACGTGAAATAACTAATTATCCAATGGTCAGTTAAGTTTTGAATTTCAGTCGTTAGAGATCAGGAATGAGAATTTTTATGTCACCGATTCGTATCCGCAGCAATAGTGAATTTTGTTTCACCTATATTCGTAGCACATTTTATGCAAGTGGTATTCTGTCAGTCCATGACCATTCCATGAATATCTTAACATCTTGCAAAGTAAAGGAGACCACTGGAACATGTCATTCTTATCTGCAAGCTTACAGTAGTGACAAGAGAATATATTTTGAGGATTTACCCGTAATATTGATCAATAAACTGATATGGAGTGGGACATCCAGTGAGATAAAACCACCGAATTTCAAATGAAGCAGCAGGCTCATCCACTCTATAGCCACCGGCTATACAACAAGTCATCAGTTCTAATTCATTTTTCAAATCATAACTGCTAGTCAATATTGTCAACCGGAATCTGCCATTATGCTGATTTTCATGAATATTAATCAACAAGACTTGGCACTAGGACTGCAGACAGAAATTCTGTTGAATATCAAAGTCGAAAGAAATCAATTCACTGCATAACTACACCTGAGGACTTATATAACTCAAGTGATCCTTAGATTTCTAACTCTAGTCCAGCCAGCGTTCTTTGCTTGCTGAGAAGATTTAACTTCACTTGACTTTTTCTTGTATAAATTATCCATACTTCACTAAATAACTTACATAATTGGCAATCAGCTGTTTCATCGTATTTTGAGTGTAATCATCATTTCGCACTCAGAGGAATTTTAAACAATGTGGATACAAGTTAGAATTCATTGTTGATTGAGTCGAGTTACATTGGCTAAATAGCGTGTGAACTAGCCTGCCTTGTAACCGAAAGGTCCTGATTTCGAGCTGCTGTAGTGGGCGCGTGCTGCCGATGCGTTTTAAACTGAGCTGCCAATCTGAGGCACGATATTTCTCCCTTTATTCCACCAGCTCTCCAAAATCATGTCAATCCGTGGTACTACTCGCTAACTCTTGAGAATCAGCGTTTTTCAAAATCTCAAGGAACTGTATATTTTTTTTTATGTGAATATGTGCTTGTACAGCTTGTGACATGAAATCATCCTTGCTGAGCTTTCTTTTCTCTTCACCATAATATCGTGATAGTGAGTGCTTTCTAGTACGTACAATATCCAGGTTGACATGTTACTGTCAAAATAAGAGAGTCCTAACTTATCTTGCTCCGCGTGCAGGATATTTCCTATTCGAAGAATCAGTGCCCAGAGATTTGTAGAAATGCAGTGTTTGTACTTTCACACTATTTATCTCACTCTCTGAAGTCAAAATACGAATTATGCGGAATTTATAGATTGACTGATTTCGACTGTTATCAGTTCATACGAGAGACTCAATCGTTGGTCAATATGCTCGACACCAAATCTAGGCTAATACAGGTAGAGGATGGTAGTTTCAGGGTAAGCGAAATGGTTAAATGTGAGTTAACAAAGAGCAATATATCATCTACTCAAATGTATACTGCTGAAGATACGAAGCAAAACAAATACCATTTGGATGATCATGAAGCGAAATGTATTACCACGTTAATTGGCCGAATAGATATATGAGCTTGGACAAGACATTATGCCAGACATTAAAATAAAGCGATTCGTTACTGTCACGTTAAAAACGTGCGTAGAGCAAACCCACTTATAATTATGATGTTATCTAGTGTTAAGATTGGAAGATGCTTTCAACAAGACCTCTCCACATTACCCCTGTAGATGATGTTCTCTTCGGCACGATTGTCGACAACCTCTCATCTCCCCACCGCATCCTATCTCACTTATTTCTACCCCTGACAAATGCACGAATCTCCGTTTCACGGATCAAACTTTGTTTCCTTCTGCGTATTTCTTGAACAATAGGTTCTTCACTGGTTTCTTCCCGCAATTTCGTTTTTTCCAATGAGAGTTGGAGCACTTTCTGAGGTTCGATGAGGGGTTACGGAAGACAGCTGTTGAAAACAGTCTGCAGCTGATTGTTCCAAGTACTCCTCAATAATCGTGCACCAAGTTTATTACCCATAAAAGAATGTGCCTGACTGAAATGCGTCAACTACATGATAAACACTTCGACTCAGTCTGAGGCTCTTCACCAGTATGCACATATCATCCCATCACGAATGAGACCAAAGGATTGCAGATGAAAAGATGACCTCAGTCACTATTCATTCTCCAGAGGAGAATCCATTTGTCAGTGCATTGTCCATTCTTCTAATCGGCGAAATATAGCACCACTACTACCCAATCTTATCATCGATGAGGATGTGTTCTCACAGAGGTCGGTAATCCTCATTGGAATGTAGAATAATTTCATCTTGGAGTGTGTTAGTCAGTCACCGGTATGGGGTCTCCCGAATTCCAAGGAGTGATTTGTTTAGATGTGGTATAAGCGGTGAAACAATAAATTGATTCAGTCATTACACACATAGAGTTAATTTGAATTACCTGATTTATCAACCTCTATGTTATAGGTAATTTCATCTGATTCAATCGCTTCAAAATTGACTATGCACAGACTGATGAATATGATGAAGTTCAATTTTGTCATCTGAAACACCATTTCACTGAAAATAGATAACAAAAGGAAGAACAATGACATTGAATTTGATGTCATTTGAAATGAATAACAGCAAGTGACTTTTACAGTTGCTTCGGAACATTCGGAGTAAAAATCACATTTCTCAGTTTGCTCTTCTCTAGAGTCTTTTGCAATATGACCACTGCTCATCATCCCCAGACCACACCATTTCCCTAATTTCACCATCAGACCCGTGCACACCTAGTCGTTTCTGTTTTATCTGGCAACTGAAAGACGGTCTGGTGCGTGAGAGACGGCATCAATATTTGTAAATACATGAATAACACTCATGATTATAATGTGTTCAACGTTCTTCAGGCTAGGTGGCACTGTGGAAAGACGTATGCGGATTACATGTCGGATGCTGATCAACTTGGCTGCCTAATACATGAAATTCAAAATTGACTTATTCATCATCTAATGTGATGAAATTAAGCCACACTGATATGCTGGATTATCTAAATAGTAATCAAAGATACAAGCATATGCGCATCACACCGTATACTGATTGATTGAGACACACAAGAATCAACAAAACGTGCATGCCTCTTAGACAGCTAAATTGATGTGACCTTCACACTCAGAGGCAGTTACTCCCATTCAGACCTTAAATCATCAGCGGCGAACCTGGTTCTACTCGACTCAGGCAGATCTGATAATTCAAACATTCCAGTTTCCAGCTTGCTTTACAGCTTCAGTTAAGTCAAACCCTGTACAAAACTGACCATCTTCGCAAAACAATTATTTGGAGTTTTAGTCACTTTGATCATGTTGGCCAGTGAGCCCGCCATATCAATAAATATGCAGTATGATAACATCGTTCACGTTCAATTGCAGGTGCCTATACAAGCCTTACTACAAATGACGCATATAATATTAGCAAGATTCAACTCAAAAAGCATGGAAGGAAGATCAAAATGATATAATGATAGACACAGTGCCACAATCGACGTGAAGTCAGTAGAGAAGAAGGAGGATTTTCACACACAACTGCAAGTAGTGATGTAAAACATCCCATATGGTGACAACAAGCTTTTCATGAGCGATAAGAATGCAGACTGTACAAGAAGACAACTTAACAAACGTTGGGAGGCTCGCAATCAGTGACGTTTCTCCTGCTAGTAAAAAGTGAAGTAGTAATCTCTGAAAGCAAATGGAGTTGGGCTGACGCAATAAAACCTAAACACTCAGAAATTGAACGAGAAAACCACAATAGATGCACCCAATACAGACCACATTATGTCAGAACAAAGTCGGAAACACTTCGTGGTAACAGCGATGAAACCTGCGTGGAATAACATTGCTACAAACTCCTTGAAGGTGGTATTCAAGTAAATGCGGACGGTTATTCTGGGAAGATGGTAGTCAAAAGACAAAGAAAGGCTTTCGACGGACACCTGGAAGTTAATACAAGAAAGGAGAGAAGAGAGGTGAAAGAGAAAGTGACTCAATAAAAAGATAGGCCACATGATGAAAAACTGAGTTCAATGTGCACTGCAATGAATAGAGCATTGAAGAAGAATGCTAGGAAAGACAATTGACAATTCTACAACGCACTGATTGGCAAATGAAGCAGGACAGGCTGCAGTTTACTCCAAAAATACGGTGGAGATATGTGAGTATAACATTTTCACGTCGTTGTAAACAGAACATATCTATCACCAGCTTCTTGACACACACAGGAACGAACAAACTTACTTGTAAATAGAATAAAGTTGCATTTGAATCGGAAAATGAACAAGGAGAATCAGCTACCCTGTTAAATTGTAAAATACAATAAATAGAAGATGGTTAACGTCGAACTATCGTTTATTGAAAGCCAACGAATTCCATTAGGTGTTTATACCTTAATTTATCTAATCCGTTGTTTGCCTGCGTTGACTGGCTTAGTAAAGCTTTATTATAAATTACATAATAAATTATGCATATATATAAAACTTGGACTCACCCACAATGTATTCTGAGAAGTCACCAGCTAACTTCATACTGATGGAATATTTTGTTGGACTATTAATACCTATAAGAAATGACACCATTTAACTCATTGGCTTTTTCCACTAACCAATCAAATACTGACAGCATTCGTTTGATTTTGTTTGTGTGATGTGTCATTATTCAGTGACGTGTTGATTCAAGAGGCCTAAATATAAAACAGTGATGGTATTTGGGAAGGGAATGTAAATTTTTGATCATCACTGAGATTATTATTTAGATTTGAACAAATGTATGATTTATGTTAGAAAATGTATTTTACTGGGGCACATTCATTATTTCATATCAACTAGATATTACAAGAAGTAACATAGTGGTTGGTAACCAGTCGTAGAATCAATGATGCTCTTGATGCACTTTGCAGGAAAAAAGGTGGTGGTCGTGGCCTCAGTATGTGTAGATAAAGATGCATTTTTCCTGAATCTTTGAAAGCGTGTGTTCGTGTTGGTTGACCCCTAGTTAGGCGTTCATGTTCAGTCACTCTTATTTTGAGTGATCTGGACGTTTTACCAATATATTTGGTTTCGCACTCAGCACAAGATACTTTGTAAACCATATTGATATTATCCATGATTTTTATGTTATCTTTCAGTTCATTCATTTTAATTTTAATTAGATTCATCGGTTTAAAGGTTGTGCAAATCCTAATACTTTTGAGGATTGTTCGAACTGGGTCTGGTGTACTACTTTTTACGGGATTGTGCCAGTTTTTTTGCATTATTCCATCTTGCCATTCTCCGGTGTCGCCCTATTCCATCCCACTTTTATATTATCTTTGAAAAATTCTTTTGAGTATTTGTTGTCGAGTAGCATTTTGAATAAGATATTTATTGCTTTACGCTGGTCCTCTAGTGTTGTTGTAAGTCTACGAAGAGTGTGATCGTAGATCTCAAACACGAAAACTCATGTTATCGCAACAAATATTCTCATATGTGCTGAGTCTGTAAACAAACGGATTCAGTGAAAAATTACGCTTCCACGAAAGTCACAATGATATAAATATACTTGAATCTGAGAATTCGATTTCGTTCATCTCATAAACTGGCACATGCACACTGAATGTTTCACTGGAAACATGAGACAGCCTTGCGCTCAGGCATAAATCGTTGTTGACACACTCTAGTGACGTCCTGGTTCTAGATGTCACCCGACTCTCTTCCGTATGTGTGCTTAATCCATCATCATGTTCTTCCGAATATTCGTTATAAAATTTTTTAGAAGTTGACTGGTTTTCAAGCTCCTCTCTTGCGAATTGTTTCTGCTTGGCCATCAGATTTCCACTCAGGAGCCAGGAAAAACAGTGCTAAATGTATATAATAGACGACTAGCTCTCTGAACAAGCTTCTCACCTATGTAGTATACATGAATAAAGTAACATAGGTACTCGAAACTCCATTCTCTCTCTTTAGGCTGAAGTGGCGTGCAGACGAATCGCAAACTGGTTCTAGAATGAAGCTGTATTTCTTGACTGCCAATTGTGGATGATTTTGACACCCTCTTTTGTGCACTTGCACACAATAGAATCTGTCGAATTGACGCTTCCTATGAAATCAAACCAAGTGACGGACTTCAGAATGCAAAAGAGAGTGATAACCTCGCTTGTTTACTAGTTTGCTACATTTCTGGCCGATCTCAAACCTTGAGAGAGAGGTGGAGAATGGCGTGTAGCTAGAATCCCTACCTCGATAAACAACCAAACTGATAACGAAGCGTCAATCCACAATACATGACAATAATTCTCCGTGATCACAATTTCATAATCGTTAAAGTTGAGTGTGAAAGGTCACCTGACTCTTCCAGAGGTACTCGCATTTCCCTCTGATATAACACATGCATTCATGATATATTAAACGGTAAGCATGTGTCAAAATCTCCAGCAAATTATCATCAGAGGATGACATTTGAAAACACTAAGATTTGAATTGATCATATCATATCACTTTTGTGTTGAGGTCATGCATAAACACGAATTGGTAGAGGTTGGAATTCATGAGCCATTGAATCCTGTCTCAGTGTTTGAATTTCACTGTCTTTACCAGGTTGGTCCCGGTTTCTAACCCAAGTTGGTGCCTACTTCTGATGATTTCCACATTAGGATGTAACATCTGTATAGTACTGCCTGGTTATCAACGTTTCTCTAACTGATATTAACCCTTGAAATGCTGCTAAAATACAAAACTCATCCTTTGAAACCAAACTATTCATAATTAAACTCCAGGCTGTTGACAGTTTTACTGAATCACCTTTGTTACATGTATCCGGCGAGATATGATTGAATATGGAATATGTTTTATGTCTCTTCTTCTTTCATTTGTTCATACTTGTCTTCAGAATGCAAACATTGTTCCAATCGATATTGTGCAGCTATAGATGAACTTCTTTCTATATTCTTGAATGCTTGTGTTCCCTTTGGCTGACCTTTATTTAGGCGTTCATGTTCAGTTACTTGAATGTTTGACCCTACATATTTGATCGCACACTCAGCACAAGATACTTTGTAAATCACATTGTTTCTATTCATCTTTTTTCATGGTATCATTCAGTTCATTTATTTCATTTTTAGTTAGATTTGTCGGTTTAAACTTTGAGGGGTTCTTAATGTTATTGAGGTTATTTATTGAACCTGATGTGCTCTGATGTATCATTTTTTTTCCATGCAATCGTGACAGTCGTCTGCATTATTCGATCTTGTCATTCTCCAGCTTCTCCCTAGTTTTCTCATTTTTATATTATCTTTTATAAATTCTTTTGGGTATTTCTTGTCGATTAGCACTTTGAATAATATTTTTGTTTCTTTACGCTCTGCTCTGGTGTTGTTATTAGTCTACGTATTCTATCTACAAGACCTTGTATCGATCCTCGTTTTATCTTGATTGGATGAGCTGAGTGACACACAAGGAATATTCCAGAGGTGCTGAATTTTGATACAGCATCGTTTTCATGCTATCATCAGTTGCTCTTTGTATTTTGCAAGCTGACGGAGGCAGTTCCCCAATTTCATTATCCGTTGCATATTGAATTTTATTGAGTCAACATGTCTGTTAATGTGCTAGAAGAATTTCTCAACATTGTATTTTTCTTCATTATTACTAACGTGTCGTCTACATATCTCCACCAACATTTTATTGATGATCTGAACGGTTTAAATGCACCTTATTCCTTAACATTTATGAATATGTCAGCTATAATTGGTGAGATGTGCGACCCCATAGTTAATCCTTCACTTTGTTGGCATATTTTTCCTTCAAATGTGAAATGTGGTGTTGCCATAGAGAATTCCACCCATTTCACCATTTCTTCCACTACTAACTACTTTTGCTCTATACTTCATTGTTTTGTTTGTGGTTGTTTCTGATGGTTTCGTTATTAGGGTTCTGGGTCCAGATGGAAAATGTCCATTCATCTTATCATTATACGTTGTTTTCTTGTGCAGTACTGCTGTATTTTCTTTTTCCACTTAATTAATGCTTATAGGTTTTTCTGATTTTATGTCTTGGAGTGCTTTTAGTTTCTCCTTAGTTACATTTGGCGTTTCCGGTTTTTGCCCTCTTGAGGTTAATCGACATTACGCACATACCTATTCTGCTTTTTGCTTGTCATGTCCTCCAAGTGCTGTTTTAATCACAGGTTCTAATCTTTTTTTGCTAATATTGAAGTACATCCGTTTCATCAGTATGCGTTCTTGTGCTTTTGTTAGCTTTCTGTCTGACATATTACCAATCCAAATAGTTTTCTTTATTTGTCTATCATTCGGATTAGTCAATTTTTTTGGATTTGTTTCTTCTTTGTTTCTTCATACGTAGGTACTTTTCGTTTCTATGAAAATTCTAGTATGCTTTCTTACATTTCTTTTTCAATCGCTCCTTTCAATTTTACTTTTGTTTCAGTGATATCTTTTCTTATTGTAAATCAATTACGTGTAATACCATATCTCCTCCCCACCATCGTTGGACAAACGCATATCACGTCCTTCTGAAACTCCGCTGGCACTCGAGCGATGGCCTAGCACACAAGAGACGCATTCACCTATGAATGATGAATAAATAGAATTCATGATTGTAATTTGTTTAACATTCTTCAGGCTAGTTAGCAATATGAGAACAAGTATGCGGATTACTTGTCAGATGCTGATCAACTTGGCTGTCTAGTGAATGAAATTTACAATTCAATTCTTCACAGTTCACTGTGTGCAAATATAACAAGGTTTGATTTACAAACACAGTGAAATATGTGATCTGCTCGATACGCTAAATTGTAATAAAAAAGAAAAGCATATATTCACCCAACCGTATTTTTCTGACTGACAGAGACGGGTAGTTGTATGACATACGAACATCCAGACACACGCATACAAAAGTCAAGCAGTAATGCTCGCCAGTTAGCCAGCTAAATTAAAGTGAACATCTGTCTCCCTCATTTCGGAATTAGCTCATCACTGACGACTGGGTACGTCGATGACCCAAATCTGAGAGACGACTAAATTAGAACACATCAGTTTCTAGCACATAGGGCTGTTCCAGCTGCTTTTTAACCAGTACAATTTTGAGGAAGTCGAGTAAAACACTCGTAAGGTGATTAGACTACGACAAAATCACTGAGATACAACTATTCATCTGAATGAAGAAGTACTAGGATGCGTCTTGAACTCATGGTTGACTGCACAATCCCACCTACATGTGATGGATGTAATACCATGCGACCAATACAAAGCATTCTAGGACACAGTGAATCACATCACTGTCAATTAGCTACGCGAAACATACAACACTCCATGGAATTTATCAAATGTGCAGAATTATTCAGCTGGTCATATAGTTGTTCAACATTCTAATGGGTTTTCCACCCAATGAGACATAAAAATTGCAAACTGGTGCATGCATACATTGATCTGCATACATTTCAACAATCAGCGCCATCAAATCACACTATATTACACAATCAGTCGACTGATTGTCAATTTTTGTCTTCAGTGCTCTCACTAATGATTGATAAATTTCCTCCACAAAATCAAGCTCATTGGTAATTTTGACCACTCAATATTATCATGTGAGTCGATTGATTGCGTGTGGAGCGGAAATCAGCTAATGTCACAGTGGACAGTGAGTGATAAAAAAATTCCAGTTGACTAATGTGCCACTTTCATTGTTGATGATGGTGACATGTACATAGTGTGTTATTTTCTGAAACGTTCAATTTGAAATGCAGCTTTCTGTGTCAACTCAAGCTTAAATAACACAGTATCGTTACTCTCAGGTGATTGTCTCACTGACGGCGACTATCTATTTTAGCTTATCACGATCAATTCGAGTGTAAATAGGCAGTAAATTCGGCGTGGAAAATGAATCTGTGTGCATCGGTTTCGCAAATTAGAGAAGGGAAATCCAAACGTCAGGAAAATAGCGGAGACATATTCTAGGTCTTTAGTACATTGAAATAAAGACGAATTTTACCATTCGTGGAAGAATGAGCTAGCTACATGACACAAGATATGGTCAAAATCTGAATCGAGAATCCCCAGTACAACTTTGCATTGATGAGTTATCACAACACCCGTTGTCAGGATATCTAATTATTTCATTATTCATGCATGATTCACATAGCTCCACGAATCACAATTAAGTCTGCAGCGAGATGTCTTCAGATAGACTGTGGTTGCTTTTCAATTAAACCACTCACTTCATGGAGTGCAATCATATCTGGCTCAACTTCAAATCATCTCTGTTTTCGTTGGGTGGCTAGTATAGAGTAGAAGTCATGTTTACGAAAGCCCTACCGTGAACCTGAGAACTTGTTAACATTGCTCATTAGTGAAGAGAAAACTGTTGTCGAAATATCTGTCGGCCTTCACTTGTGTCTCTTGAAAGTTTAAGGCTTGTCATTCACTGAAAAAACATGTCAGTCTATCACACAGAGTTTGTGTACTCTGTATATTTTAGCTTCTCTCACAACATTTCTCAAGTTGACACCAGTTTGTGCAAGTTAGTATTTGTTTCACTTAGAGTTTGTCTTTAGCAAACCGCTTGTTCAGAGGTGAGATATTCGTCATTGATGCTGTGAATAAACATGGCCATAAACATTTGATAAGGTTTAGACTATTTTTTATCGTCAATAGAATCATGAACATATTTCACGTACGTATTTAACAGACTGCATAGCAATGAGTTGAACAGACGGGTTGATTCAAACATGTATCACATAAATCAAAAGACAGGAATAAGGTTGTTAGCTAAGCTGACTATGGCATACTTGGATTTATCATATAAAATGTTATCGTGAAATTTAAGGCGAAGTTTATCAACCTGGCTGAAGAATCAGACGCTTCTACGAAAGTCACATTGATTTAAAGACAATTGAACATGAGAATTCAGTTTTGCCCATCTCACAAACTGGCACATACACATTGAATGTTTTACCGTAAAGATGAAACAGCCTTGCGCTCAGGCATAAATCGTCGTTGACACATTCTAGTGACGGCCTGGCTGTAGATGTCCCTTGACTGTCTTCTCAATGTGTGTTTAATCCATCGTCATTTTATTCCGAATATTAATTATAAAATTCCTTAGTAATTGGATGGTTCCCAAGCTGCTCTCCTGCGAATTGTTTCTGCTTGGCCATCAGATTTGCACTTAGGAGCCAGGAGAAACCGTGTTGAATGTATATCATAGATGGCTAGCTCTCCGAACAAGCTTCTCACCTATGTAGTATACATGAATAAAGTAACATAGGTACTCAAAATTCGATTGTCTATCTTTGAGCTAGGGTGGCACGCAGACGAATCGCAGACTCGTTCTAGAGTGAAACGGTCTTTCTTGACTGCCGATTGTGGATGAATTTGACACCCTCTTTTGTGCTTTCGCACACAACAGATGACGTTGAGATGACGCTTCCTATGAAAGAGAACCAAGTGATGGACTTCAGAATTCAGAAGAGAGTGATAACCTCGCTTGTTTACTAGTTTGCCACATTTCTGGCCGATCTCAAGCCTTGAGAGAGGTAAAGATAGTGTGTGTAGCTAGCAATCCTACCTCGGTAAACAATCAAACTGATACCGAAAGGGCAATCCACAATACATGACAATAATTCTCCATGATCACAATTCCATAATCGGTAAAGATGAAGTGTGATCGGTCACCTGACTCTTCCAGAGGTACTCGCATTTCCCTCTGATATAACACATGCATTCATGTTAAATTAAACGTTAAGCATGTGTCAAAATTTCCAACAAATTATCATCAGGGGACGACATTTGAAAACATTAAGATTTGAATTGATCATATCATATCACTTTTGTGTTGAGGTCATGCATAAACACGAATTGGTAGAGGTTGGAATTCATGAGCCATTGAATCCTGTCTCAGTGTTTGAATTTCACTGTCTTTACCAGGTTGGTCCCGGTTTCTAACCCAAGTTGGTGCCTACTTCTGATGATTTCCACATTAGGATGTAACATCTGTATAGTACTCCCTGGTTATCAACGTTTCTCTAACTGATATTAATCCTTGAAAAGCTGTTAAAATACAAAACTCATCCTTTGAAACCAAACTATTCATAATTAAACTCCAGGCTGTTGACGGTTTTACTGAATCACCCTTGTTACATGTATCCGGCGAGACATGATTTAAATGTGGATTGTTTTTATGTCTCTTGTTCCATTTATTCACATATGTCTTCGGAATGCAAACATTGTTCCAATCGATATTGTGCAGCTATAGATGAATTTCTTTCTAAATTCTTGAAAGCTTGTGTTCCTCTTCTAAATAAATACATTTTTGAATGTCTTGTAATGATCCTTCCGCAGGTTCACCTACGGAAACCTTGTTACGACTTTTACTTCCTCTAAATAGTCAATGCAACGACACCAATCCAACGGCTTCACTAAACCATTCAATCGGTAGTAGCGACGGGCGGTGTGTACAAAGGGCAGGGACGTAATCAGCGCAAGCTTATGACTTGCACTTACCAGGAATTCCTCGTTCACGGGGAATAATTGCAAGCCCCGATCCCAGTCACGACGGTGATGAAACACTCATTTCACCATCTCTTCCATGGATAACTGTGTCCGGTCTTTGAGGCCATTATCTTCTTTTAGTCTCATTTTCAGTGTACTCACAGCTATTTGAATGGATATTTTAGTATGAAGACTGTTCACATCAAAGCCGACTAGTATTTTCTCTTCCTTCATTTCAGTGATTTTTCGTCGCCTCACTAATTTCAATGAATCTACTATTCTAGCTTTTGAATTGTCTCTTGTCGGTCTTAGTACTGTCGAGAAAATTCTTGCCAGAATAAACGTCGGTGTTTCTAATATCCGCAATGTTTCTAACTGGATATCCATCCATATGCAATGTTATCTTGCCATAAATCACAGGTATACCACATGATATTGGCATGATTTCAAACCATTTGGCTTACTAATTTTTTCTTTCATCTTTCTAACTACTTTTGCTCTATACTTCAATGTTTTGTTTGTGATTGTTTCTGATGGTTTCGTCATTAGGGTTTAAGTTCCAGATGGAAAGTGTTCATTCATCTTATCATTATACGTTGTTTAGTTTTGTAGTACTGCTGTGTTTTCTTTTTCCACTTAATTAATGATTATAGGTTTTTCTGCTTTTATGTCTTGAAGTGCTTTTAGTTTCTCCTTTGTTACACTTAGCGTTTCCGGTTTTTGCCTTTTTGAGGTTAATCCAAATTACGCCCATACCTATTCTGCTTTTTGCTTGTCATGTCCTTCAAGTGCTGTTTTAATTACAGGTATGATATCTTCAGGTTTTAATCTTGTTTTGCTAATATTGAAGTTCATCTGTTTCATCAGTATGCCTTCTTGTGCTTCTGTTAGCTTTCTGTCTGACATATAACCAGTCCAAATAGTTTTGTTTATTTGTCTGTCACTCGGATTAGTTAATCTTTTTGGATTTGTTTCTTCATACGTAGGTTCTTTTCGTTTTTATGCAAATTTTAGTATGCTTTCTTACATTTCTTTTTGAATCGCTCCTTTCAATTTTTCTTTTGCTTCAGTAATATCTTGTTTTATTGTAAATCAATTAGGTGTAATACCATATAGGCTTTTCTTTGGTATAATATTTCTGAGGCATATGTCGGCGCTGCATATTACTTTTCAGTAGATATAGATGATTGTAATCCCATGTATACAAGAATATTTTATTTCCTATGCATCTGATACTAAAAATTCGATGATTCGTAAATAGATATTCAGCTTGATCGGTTTACATTTGAAATTTCATTTGTAAAGTTATGCATAAAAGAATTGAGGCTGATGAGGTATAAATAAAAGCATTATTGTCCCCTTGAATGTGTTATTCCTGATTGGAAATGAGCTATACATCAATACCGATTGCTAACAATACAAAACCTACAGTCACCACTGATGCATTCATGAAGCGAAATGTATTATCATTGAAATTGCCTGAATGCATGAAAGAAGTTTTACAAGACAGAATGTTGGAAATTGTTAAAAGATATTCTGTAGTCTTTTACGTTTCCTACAGCTCACAAATTCTCCATTATGTCACTGTCTGACACAAAATCTGACGCAAGAAGTGACTGACCGACCGGATGATGGACTCAACAATTGTGTTCAAAATCCGAATCTTGTTATTTTTGCTGAGATGGAGCGCGGATCATTACAGAATGAGGATGAACAACTATCTTGCTTTTACCACTTCGCTTCTCACATTCTCATTAATCCCAGCTGCCCATAGGTGAAAGGACGCTGCATAGTCAGACAGAGGATGTAATTGACTTCTTTCAAATTTATCCTGCTGAAAGTGATTGGTGCTTGATGTTGCAGGTGGTCCATTGGTTATCCTTCCTACCTCCATCCTCTTTATCTTCACTTGAAATCCTGTATCCTCTGTCTGCTTCTCCTACCTGATTGTTTTCTGTCAACTGTAGGTTTTAGAGTTTGTTTGACACTAGACATGAACTATCCATGCACGAATCAAACATCTTCTCTATTATTCTGACTGGTCTAGACTATTCACGTCTGCTTGCATGCCATACCTCCGCACACATTCACTAGGAAAAATCCAGTTTCCTGTGAACTCTCACTTTCGCTTATTGAAAATATATTGCGACAGCGTTTACCAATTTCATTGTCGGTGAGTATATGTCTCCACATTGTCCAGGATTTCTCACTTGAATTACAGGAATCTTTCTCCTGCAATCTGTCAGTCAGTCAGTCACAAGTGAGAAGTAGAAAGATTTCGAGGAAACGATTTATCGAGAAGCAGAAAGAGGTATTAAATCCGATTAACTTCAGTCATTTACATTCACAGAAAAAATTGTAATCAGTTGCATCATCAGCGGTCATCAACATCGACTGCTTATAGTCAGTGGATTCAATATTCAAATTGCTGAATATGCACAGACTGACGAGTATGATAAGGTTCAGTTTTGTCCTCTTAGATGGAGTTTTACAGACAATGCATAACAAAAGCGAAATACAGTAGCACTCAATTTGATGTAATTCGAAATAAATGAGAATAGGTGAGTTTTACTATGGCTTTTTGCATTTAGAACGGAAGAAACAGATTCGAAAGCAAAACTCACAATATCCTACGCTCTGAAGTCTTCTGCAATGAAGTCAGCTCTCACTCTGTGCAGACCAAATGATCTCCTTCCTATCATCGCTGGACAAACGCATATCACGTCCTTCTGAAACTCCGCTGGCACTCGAGCGATGGCCTAGCACACAAGAGACGCATTCACCTATGAATGATGAATAAATAGAATTCATGATTGTAATTTGTTTAACATTCTTCAGGCTAGTTAGCAATATGAGAACAAGTATGCGGATTACTTGTCAGATGCTGATCAACTTGGCTGTCTAGTGAATGAAATTTACAATTCAATTCTTCACAGTTCACTGTGTGCAAATATAACAAGGTTTGATTTACAAACACAGTGAAATATGTGATCTGCTCGATACGCTAAATTGTAATAAAAAAGAAAAGCATATATTCACCCAACCGTATTTTTCTGACTGACAGAGACGGGTAGTTGTATGACATACGAACATCCAGACACACGCATACAAAAGTCTTTGGTTATGGTTAAGTTACATGGTTGCTGGCGTTTTTGTCTTAGGTCTGTGGGAACAATATGATAACCAGTCATTCAATGGAGCACGTCATGAAATATAGGAATATTAACTTCGCATTAACAAAAAAACCCAAGTAAGTTTTGGATGGATTAAAAATACTTGGGAAAAAATAAAGCTTGAAGTTATTCCACAATATAACAAGTCATTCAATGGAGCACATCATGAAATATAGGAATATTAACTTCGCATTAACAAAAAAACCCAAGTAAGTTTTGGATGGATTAAAAATACTTGGGAAAAAATAAAGCTTGAAGTAATTCCTCAATATAACTTGGGTGTGTACAAATCCGAATCTTATTTTTGATTTGATTTATATCCAAATTGGGTAATAAGGAAGCTATTTTTACAGATACGATCAGTTATGTTATAAGCTACAATCGTGACGTTGTATTACAAATTGATACTTTTCCATTGGTATAAGAGTATATTCCACAAATGTAATCCAGGTTGCGTCGTGGAGAAAGTTAATTCGTTATTAACCAGGCAACTGAAAGATACGGGACCAATAATGTTTGCAGATCATTTGTCATTGTAAATGGTCAAATATCCACATTATTCATTCTCATTCAAAAAGTCAAATGGAAGCTGAAATGGTGAGAGAAAAAAGAAGACAAACAACAGCAACGCAAAAGAAAGCAACGGGAGTCCTTAAGGAGTGATTAATAAATATACATATATATTCTGTTTAGTAACTGTGGTTATTTTGGTACACAAACTAACTAGTCCCGTTATGCTAACTTTTATATTATGTGTGAACTAATATTACTGTCCTGTGTAGAAATGTTTATCATCTAGTTCCAATAATATTAAAATTTATAATTGTAGTTTGTTGTAACTACACGTTTAAAGAACTTAAAATATCTATGTAGGGTGAAAAAGAAGGTGTAAGAGTCAGGCGCAAAAGTGCATTGTCATCTTTGAGCAGTCTGGTGACTGAGGAGATGAACACTGGAAGTGTGTTTGCATCGCGCACATTAGCTGGTAGTCTATTCCAAATGACTGAAAACTTATTTAAGAAGAAGTTGTACCGCACGTAAGTCTGACAGTGCTCCATAGCAGCTAGGTTGTGATGATTTCTAAGATTGTAACTGATGACAGCGGTAGGTTTAGTTATTGGCTCGGAGGAATGCAAGAGAAGATTAGTTAGCTTATAGTAAAAGATAAGGTTTAGCTTAAGGCGTCTTTTCCAGAGGGGTTCTAATCTTAGTCTTCGCATCGCTCATGGTATTCCAGACCACTTTCTAAACCAAGAGTTCTTGAGGTAAACTGCCGTTGCACTCCCTCTAATTTAAGCTTGTCATTTTGTCTTAGTCCGCTAAGAATAAACGGGCAGTATTCTAAGATAGGTCGGACACATACTTTGTATAATAAAACCCTAGTTTCACAACAAAAGAAATTGCGTGTTATGCATCCTATCAGCCTTCGCGTTTTACGTCTGGCATAATCAGTCTGTTCAGCGAACGTTAGGTTACTAGAGTATCTAATACCGAGATCTACGACTGAGTTGAGCTTAGCTAGTTTTCGCCCATTTATTTCAAGAGTTAGATCAAGGTTACTGTTGCCGATACAAATCCAGCCGCATTTGTCAATGTTAAAATTTAGACAGGATTCAGCACACCACGTTGCAAGGCTACTTAGTTCAAGATGTATTTTAGTAACCATATCGCTTAATTCATGAGTGTAGCAGGAGTAGACGACTTTGAGGTCGTCAGCATATAGGAATGGTTTACCTAAGGTGAAGCACTTGCAAATGCTGTTAATGTAGACTGTGAATAAAAGTGGACCTAGGACACTACCTTGCACGACCCCACTTGAGATCTGCCTAGGATGAGACAATACAGATCCAACTTTGGTTATTTGTACCCTGTTGCTTAGAAATGATTTTAACCAGTTCAGTAATGGGTTGCGAATTCCACAAGAGTACAGCTTCTCAAAGAGAATACTGTGAGATACCATGTCAAATGCCCTAGATATATCGAAGTAGAGAACAACGACTAGCTTACGTGCTTCGCGACTACTAGTGATGCAGTTGAAAAAGTCGAAGTGGCAAGTAACGCAGGATCTATTTTTGAGAAATCCGTGTTGAGACCTTGTAACAAGATCTTCCCTAATTAGGTAGTCTGACAATTGATCTTTTACAACTTTCTCCATGATTCGTGAGATAACTGGGGTTATATTTATGGGTCTGTAATTGCGGACGTTTGCCCTATCACCAGATTTGTAATGTGGAATTATGAAGCTAGTTTTCCACTCACTAGGGTAAGTGCCAGTGTCCATAGATATTGAGAAGAATTTAAGAAGTAACAGGGTATATCACACCCACTGTTTTTGAAAATTATCGAAGCGAGGCCATCCGGTCCCGTACTAGTGGAAGGTTTAAGGCTTTTAATTGCTTGTACTATTAACTGATTAGTGAACACAATGCTTTCAAGGGAAGAGATAGTAAGGGGGGCGGTTTCACCAGGCATATGTGTTTCTAAACTAAAGTTTGCAAACCAATCACTGAAGAGTTCACAGATAGTGGCAGGTTCATTGTAGATTACTTTGTCGTGAAGTAAGTATGGGATTTCCCTCGCCGACTGCATTCGTTTTTTAAGAAGTGCCGTTAAGTTATAAACTTTGGAGGTACTTTCAAGTGCCGTTAACTCTTCGTCGAGGTCCTTTTGAGAGCGTAGGCGCTTGATAGATTCAAGAGACTCGTGGATTGAGAGCAATAGTGATATGTCCTTAGTGGAATAGTACTGTTTCTTCAGCTTCCTTAACTTATTACGGTGTGCCCTTGGAATATATTCAGTTCGGTGTCTACTTAATTTCACTATTTTCTTTGGAGCAACTGTATCTAGACAAAGGGTAACATTCCTGTAAAACAGGGTTACTAAGGCCTCCAGGGAGTCAGTGGTAAAATAGTCATCCCATTGACAGAGTCGAATAAGTTCTTGGACTAATCCCCAGTCTGTATATTTGTAACTACGACATATTGTGCTTCCTGAGTCTTGTTTGTTTCCTGTATTTAGTGGTGAGAAAGGCAGAGAGCAGAGTACCATTCTATGGTCACTACTGGAAAATCGATTACCAACATACGTGGATACTGGGATTGTGTCATGACAAAAAACAAGGTCCAACATGTTGTCACCACGAGTAGGTGTCTGGACGTGTTGTTGCCATCCATAACAGTCTATAGTGGCAAGTAATTCGTCGAAGCGTTGGGGGCCGGAACTAGTTAGCCAATTGACTTCTGGAAGATTGAAGTCCCCTGCAATTATTTTGTAATTAGCACTAAACGAGGATGCGTGTGCAAACGATTTAGCTAATAACGCATCAGTTTCTTTTGTTGAGCTTGGTGCTCGATAAACACAGCCTATGAGAAGTTTGTACTTATCTCCATGTAAGACAACCCAGAGTGAGTCAGGTACATTATTCATTGTTTCATCTTCCACCTTACTGACTACAAATGAGTTATGTATATATATGAGACATCCTCCACCACGCTTGCAATCTCTGTTTGCACGGTGTACAGTGTAATCATCGATACCTATATGCACATCAAGTACAGAGGATGAGCACCATGATTCAGTAATCAGAGCTACAGTAGGCTTGGCGACTAATAATAATGTCCTTAGTTCAGATATCTTATTGATTAAGGAACGTGCATTAATTAGCAATATCGTGAATAAGTCACGGGATACTACAAACTGGCTTAAAATGTCACCATAACCTAAATCTATTTGTGCGTCAGCACCGCAAGAATTTATGAATGAAAAGGAGGTCGGACTGGGTGTCTGTACATCGGGTTGGAGTGCAATGAGGTGGTCCTAGGTGCCATGGGTCGTACCAGTGATTCGGGACACCTGGAAAATTTACCATGTGTTCCTGGATATAAGGGTAGTACAGGTTGGGCCTAGGTTGACGGTTAAAAGGCATAGCATCAAGGTCTACCCATCCAACTGCTATTCGTCATACCGGTATACACCTTCGGGTTGTTTTTATAACTTAAAGGGAATTGTGAAGGAAGGTGCTTTGGCTGCAAGACTTTAGGAGTCTTGGAGCCTGACTTTCTATAAGGTGGAGCATGCGGAACACCTCCAGATGTACTTATGTTTCGAGAGGAGTTTTTCGTAACAAGTGATGGTTTGTTGGCATTCTTACTCTCAGCAGGCTTATTGAATACAAAGTATTCTTCCCCATCATTAGTCTCAACCCTGCGAAATTTGTTCATCGTGGTGAGGTTACTACGTTTGGGGGGAAATTTCTTAGAACAACTTGCAGAAGTTCTAGTCATTTTAACATCTTTCGATGAGGCTTTATTTACAGGGGTACTGGTATCTAAATCAGTTCCTAGTTCCATTGGCAGGTGTGGTTGTTGTGTAGTTTGCTGAATGCTAGTTTCAGCACTAGGTGTCTGTTGCTGTGCACGATCCTTATTTGGTAAATCAAAGCTAGAGGAGGTGACCAGGTTATTACTACGCATTATTCTGCGCTGACACGGTGTTTTATCCTGAGCTACGGTTATAGACTTATAACTGCTATTCAGTCTTAAGTGATCCTGACATTTAGTAAACTTACTAGCATCAAGGGAATTACTGAATTTAAAAATGATTGGGCAATTAGCCTGGTTAGACTTTTTACGAAGTCGTTTGCATTCACATGGAACACTAGCCATGCCGCAACAAATCAGGATTTTGTGTCTTACAGTTTTCAGGGGCAGAGAATCTGGGACGTTGTAAACTATAGCTTGGTGAGAAGAGGTTATACGCTTCATCACCTCCGTAGCCAAGCAGTCAATCAGATTTTCAGCTTTATTTAGGTTGTCTGGAGATATTTTAGGATGCCTTTCTAAAAGACAGGCTATTGGGTCTAAATTCAAAAGCTTATTTTGAGTTACATCCAGTAAAGACTTAACCTGGCCAATATCAGAACGGCTCTCCGTGGTATTTGAGATTGGCAGTGACATACTATCAAACTGATCTAATTTTTTCTGAATTTCACTTACTTGCCTCTGCATATCTTTCAAAAGGAGGTTTAGTTTACAGAACTCAGAGTTCTCTAACAGAACATCTTTCACCTGTATCACAGGAGTGAGATCTGCACTCAAACCATTTTGAGAGCTAGTAGTTGATACTGTATTACCAGGCGGTAATGCAGTTATAACCGAATTTAAGCCACTATCTAAAACAATTGTGTTTCTACGAACACGTTTTTTAGAGATTTGGACCATAATTTCAAGAATTATATGACAATAAGCAGTAAATAAATTTCAGAGCAAACACGTGCAAAAATGTCACCAATTTCGAACGTACCGCCAATTAATAACAACGGACGCAACAACCGCGGTACGTTCAACGTTTGCGTTACATTCTTACGTGATTCGTTACATAAAATTTATCTTGTTGTAGTACTTGCACAAGTACTATACCACTTCCATACTTGTAACCACTAACTCTCATTTCTAATAGTTATGGTTAATCAAAGTAAAAAGCAACGAACCCAATCCCCTGTAAAACTGGTGTCTAATTTAACGTCCTTGATTGCTACATCAAGCAACACACCCCCAACAAACGGCTATAGTGAGTCACATAACTCACGTGTATGCCGTAAGCGTCGAGCTGAAACTGAGGATAAAACTGTACTGACAGCCAGTATTAGCACTACTCCTAAAAATTCGGTACCCTCTGCTCATACAGAACTCCTCCCTTCACCTTATGTGCTTATCGAAAAACTCCAGCCATCAAGCTCTTCTTCAGTACTATCTTCAGAAATAGAACTTCTAAAGTTGTCTATAGGTCAACTTAAGGCTGAGTTAAGGGAAATAAAAAACAGTAAGTCAGTAAATGCTGGAAATATCGAAACCGATGCCGAGATATCCAAATTATCAGATGAGATCAGCGATATCAGATCGCAGGTCTGTGAATTGACACCTCTAACTATCCTCATGAAAACGGTAAACCTTAACAAGCTTGACACAGAATCGGTAACTAAGGTAGATAACCTCATTAATTTTGTTACCACAGAAGTAACAAAACGACTCGACGCAAAACTGAGTGCTATTGTCTACAACGTTCCGGACAATGAGGCACTAAAAAAGGTACAGCGCATCTTACTTAGTGAAGCGAAAATGCCTAACTCCAAGACTAAGTGCTATAGGCTGAAGAAGAGTCAACATGAGAAGTGTTGTCCTATTCGTTTTCAGTTCGAAACACCAAAAGAGACCAGAAAATTCATTCACTCCCAACACACCCTATCGCAAGCCAGAAACTACAAACATATAAAGGTCGGGGTGGACAAAACAGTCATAGAAAGGCGCGCATACAACTATCTTGCTAAGACTAATTGTGAAATAGGTAATAGGACTTTGCAAGCAGCCATTATTCCCAACCCTGTGAAAGATACAGTAGACCCCACCGCATCACCCCTCTCAAAACACACAGAAATATCCCATCAGAGTGCAACACCAGCCGAAAGGCCACTAGACTGTAACCAAATAAATAACAAAACCATACCACCTATCACCGCAGAATCTAAAATGCCATTAAATAACCCCAGAAAAAAAGCCAAAACCCCCCGAAATTCCACTTTGTCTTCTCCTAGCCATAACTTCATTGCTAAAGGTAAGGAAAATATGCCCCTAAACCATACAAACAAAAACAGTGGCAGCTTAAATAAACCCACACTTCCCACGGTCAATAGTACTAGCACCCACAACGTGCTAAATCGCACCATGGCACACACTGATATCCAATGTCACAACAATGTCACCCTCAATAGTACAAGTGGTAATAGTCAGAACTCGGCTACCAACAACTCAGGGTCTTCAGAGTATGGCACACAAACAAATTTTGACCGGATATATGGTACAAGTCTGCTGGGAACTAACCCACAATGCAGTACACATGAAACCCACACAAGGACACAACTAGCATCAAACAATAGGTGGAATAATAAGCCATGGTCATCAAAGGATCCAATCATTTTTTATCCCCCGCGTCCCTGTCAGCGTTGAAAAAACAGCTGGTAGGGATGTTAACACTCCTAAACCACTAGAGCTGGCTCCCTCCTTGCATGAAAACAGGAACGGTCTAGTGCACCCGTATCCATTAGGCACACTTGACACCTGCACAAATATAGGTCAAATAAAGAACCCTACCCACTTCTGTAACCTGACTAAAAATAAAAATTCCTCGGTCTATAGCACATCCAGTACTCCAAATCTTAATTCTTCACCGAAAACAGCACACACCAACTCGGTATACATAGGTGAGCATGATGCTGAAACTCCTCTTAACATAGGATCATCATGTCAAGCAGAACTACTGGGTGCTGAACCATATTCGGGGCTGACTAACGAACTTGAATACTTCAAATGCTACTTCAACTCTCATCTTTACCTAATCCTCATAAATGCTAGATCTGTTCTAAATAAATTGCCGATGCTCAGAGCACTCACAGTAATATACAAACCCCCTGTAATTGTCATCACTGAATCTTGGTGTCATTCGAACATCTTGGATGAAGAAATAAGCTTAGATAACTACACACACTTTCGGTGTGACAGGGAAGGTGGTAAGGGAGGGGGTTGTCTCATGTACTTTCTGAATGCACTTACTGTATCACAGCTAGAAAGTAGTACACTTAACATGCCTGAGACTCTATGGGTTAATGTACACCTAAATAACGTAACAGCATTAATTGGATGCACCTACAGAGCACCTGGCACCTTTAGTAATTACGAGACCCAACTTATTAATACTCTGGAGCAATTATCCGACTTACAATACGACCATAAGATCCTATGTGGGGACTTTAACTTACCTGAAATCAACTGGGATATACCCACAGGCCCAACTAAATTTGATAAGTTTTTAGGCACGCTGGATATACTTGGCTGGAAACAAACTGTCACTACTCCCACAAGAGGTAATAACGTACTAGACTTAATCTTCTGCCACAATATAAGCCCCCTTTCAACGCTAGTAGGTTCTGAGTTTCCAGGGAGCGACCACAAAACAGTGGTATGTGCACTGCCACTTCCGCTGAGTAGCAATGCATCTCATACCTCCACTTCACAACAAGTAATATATAGGAACTATAGTAAGGCAAACTGGGCCTTAGTAGAATCAATGCTAAGATCCTCCAAATGGGACGAATACTTCACTACCGATGACCTATCGAGAGCCCTAACCATCTTCTACCATAACACTAACACATGCTTAGATGCTGTCATTCCACTCCAAACACTAAAGATTTCCCCACACAGAAAGTCATTCATAAAACCAAAGGATCGTACGAAACTGAAGAGACTCTCAACAAGTTACTTCAAACACCACGACTTTGGCACTCTAGGTCTAATACTTAACACCCTTAGCTCCATCTCACAAGCTCGAGATCACCGTATGAGAAAGGAAGAACGCATCGCAGTAGCCAGTCCTGCTAGAGTGTATGCACTCACAGAAATCTTAAGGAAGCGAATGAATCGCAAAAATCACAGCATTTCTCTCCTCATAGACAAAGGTAGGCTATGCACTAACTCTACAGACATATGTGAACTATTCAACAAAACTTTTGCAGGTAACTACATTAAGCCCTCAGTCCAGCTACTCGATATACACCCTACTACTAATATGACACAAACTCCATCTCCACTCACACCAAATAAAATCAGCACTGTTCAATTCACTTACGCTAATATTAACCAAACTATAAGAACCCTCAAAAGTTCAAAAGGTTTCGGTACCGACGGTATATCATCTTACTTCTATAAATATGGTGGCCCTGACATTCCTCTACTGCTTCTTAAAATATTCACAATGTCCCTAGAAACTCAAACTTACCCTGACATATGGAAGACAACATTCATTATGCCTAAACACAAATCTGGCTCGAAAACTGAAGTCAGTAACTACCGGCCGATCAATATCACACCTATAGCATCTAGAATCATGGAGAGACTGGTCAAAGATAACCTAATCAAACATATGCTTAGCTGGAATATTATAAGTCCAAACCAACATGGATTCCTGAAATCCAGATCATGCTTAACATGTCACCTAGACTTCTTCAATTTTGTAACCAGCAGTCGTGACAGACGGCAACTAGTACTCGTCATCTACTTTGACATTTCTAAGGCATTTGACCGTGTTGACCATATACTGCTAACAAATAAGCTGAGCTCCTTAGGAATACGTGACCCATTATTAGGATGGCTTAAATCATTCCTTAACAACAGGTCCCAAATAGTTAAACTCGGGTCTGCAACCTCCAAACCTAGCCCTATCACTTCTGGTGTAGTACAAGGTAGTGTCATTGGACCCCTACTATTTACACTATACATCAATGACATATGCGCTTGCTTCACGCATGGGAAGCCATTCATCTTTGCAGATGACCTAAAAGTAGCCTATACATTCCAAAGTGATGACTTAGGGAACTTCGAGAATGTAGTGCAGAAGGAATTAGATAAAATGACTGCTTGGTCGTCCCTATGGAACCTCCAATTCAATCTGAAAAAATGTGGCTGGATCTGCTTCGGTGCACCCTCAATTGACCTGAAATTAACGCTTCAATCCGCTAACCTAACCAGACTCCGAAGTGTCGTTGACCTAGGCCTGAGGTACTCTAGTGACTTGACATTCTCTGAGCAAGTAGCATCACAGACTAGAAAATCGAGGATGCTCTTAGGATGCATACTCAGGAACTTCCACGACAATGAAGCCAAGCTAATTCTGTACAAAACATGTGTCAGACCACTACTAGAATACTGTCCATTTATTATAAGCAGCACTCGCACACGTGATAAGCTAAGGATGGAAAGTATCCAACGATATTTTACCTCAAAACTACTTGGCTATGATTGTAAGAAAGACTACACCTCACGGTGCATGATCCTAAAACTTGACCCACTTTGGACAAGGCGACTTATTATAAACCTAATATTCTTCTTTAAGGTCCTTCACAAAATATCATTCTCAGGTAACAGGGACATACAATTCGCACAGGAAGGTTCTTACGATCTGCGTAACCAAACTTCCACAGTGACAACTCATTCTTTTAGGTCAACACTCCGTGAAAACTTCTTCACAGTCATGTATTCTAAAATATGGAATAGCCTACCCCTAGATGTCAGAACTTGCTCTTCGGTTACAAGCTTCAAACGCTCTCTATACAGACTGTTTCACTCTACTGATTATATTAATAAACTATTTACTCCTAGAACGAATCAAGCACTAATCTACTACAGCACCTAAAAGACGCACTTCAACACCCTTAGCAATCTTTAAACTATAAATAAACTAGCAGCATGGATGCATAAAGACATAGTACGGAACATACAGGAATAGTTTACCCCTAGAAATAGGACGTGTCACTTTATTGTAACCTTCAAACGCTTGCTATATAAACTGTTTTATCCCAAAGTCTATCCCTACCAGAACTCATTACTTACTTCTAAAACGCATCAGTCATTAGAACACTAAAACGCTCAGACTCATTAATACACATCATGACACTAAATAGACTCTAAGACTTCACATAAATTCGTAAAAAGAACTATAACTAAAAATAATTTCTTAATAGTTTATTATATAATTGACATAAACAATTATATATATACATTAATGTCCTTTTAATGTTCACATACTTTCTCTTTTTGGTACTCTGATACTCCTATTCATCTTCTGGTCGAGGTCGAACAACCCTGCATCTAAACTGAAATGAGGATTAATTCCAAACCATCTACCTCATAACCACCCAAATTCCATGAACGATCCAATTCTACCATTTGAAGACGCTGGCGAACATGCTGTAAATGAGTATTCATGATCTGAAATGAAGAAGCAACTGGTTTTCAAACAGTTTTCAACATTTTTCTGAACTTACGAATGCAGTCCGCCATGCAGACACAAATGGAGCTATAATAGAACAACACAAACAGTATCAGAAATCAAGCACACGGGGTGAGGTGAGAAGCAGAACGCGACAGGGAAGTTAAAAAGATGTATATATTTACAACAAAGAGCTAGGCCTTCAGTATTCAGCAGCCACCAGTTTTTGAATTTGCGCCTCCTCTTGAGTTCGAATTACTACACGACCCCCTCGGTTCCAAAAAGCTGTCCCCAGCGACTTCAGTGGTTCGGTCTCCCCGCCTCGAAATCGTCCCTACAAGAGAAGAAGACACATGGTTATTTTGGTTATCGAGATAAGGCGGTGTTCTCCTCGGTGCCTGTCTGCTTGGTCTACACGGTTTCAGACGGTTGAAGTGCACTATCATTTTCTGAGGGTTGTTGTTGTCTTCTTGGATTTCGTAGGTATTGTCAGTTACTCTACGGTACACCAGGTATGGGCCTGCCCATTGTGCTTGAGCTTTGCGTCGACTCCAGTTGTCAGTCGCTGGTTGACGTAGCCACACCTTATCACCTATTTTGAATGGTGTTCCCCACTGCTTTCTATCGTAGTAACGTTTCTGTCGTTCTTGTGCTCTCTGGAGTTCTTCGCGTGCATAGCTATGATACCTGGCGACGTCTCCTCGTAACCTTATTACCATTTCCGATGTAGTTAGCGGATCATCCCACCGGGGCATAACCAATGTATCACTAGGCAGGCGTAACTCGCGGCCAGTCCATAACAGGTGTGGTGTCTTTCCCGTAGACATGTGCGTGCTTCCTCGGTAGGCCAACAAGCATCTTGGTAACATGATGTCCCAGGCTGATTCAGCCTCCCTCTCTAAGAATAGGCGTAGTAATGATTTTAGGGTTCGATTGGTACGCTCTACTAACCCATTGCCTTCGGGGTGGTACGCGGTGGTTCTTGACTTTTTAATTCCAAATAGATGGCACAATTCTCTAACCACGATACTTTCGAAGTTGGTTCCTTGGTCAGAGTGCAATTGCTCTGGTGCGCCCCAACGGGCAATCCAACAGTCAAATATAGCTTTGGCTACGGTAGGGGCATCAATTCGCTGAAGTGGTACAGCTTCACACCATTTCGTAAAATAATCAACCATAACCAAGATATACTTATTTCCACGTGTGGTTTCACGTAAAGGTCCGATGATGTCGACGCCAATTATTTCGTTAGGATATCCAGCCTTCATCTTAGTAAGTGGCGCCCGGGGTTTCCTCTGTGGATTCTTTACTTTACCACATGTTGCACACCCTTGGACAAAGTCCCGGACGTCGCGCCGTTGGCGAGGCCACCAGTAGCGTTGGGTAACTGCTTGCAACATTTTATTAATTCCAGCGTGTCCCAAATCATAATGTATAGTCTCCAGAATTGCTGTTACAAACGACTGAGGGACTACGACTCTTCTCAAGTAGTTGGGGCCGGGTTGAACACACAGGATACCATTCGCTAGTACTAACTGATCCCATAAGGCCCACAAACATCTGGTTTCCCAGCTCTTCCCTTTCACATCAGCTTCAACTGGCCTACCAGTCTGATTCGACAGGGCATGATAAAGGAGTGCAGTCTCATCGTCAGTAGCTTGGATGTGTGCCCACTGTTCCCTGCTTAGACCTGCCAGCGAAATAGCACAAATATCAATACTCTCGCAAGACGGGCAGTCTCCGTGCGGTCTGAAAGAGCGCCTGGATAGCGCGTCGGCATTGGCATGTTGCTTGCCAGGACGGTGTACACATTCGAAGTCATACTCTTGAAGGTACTCCTGCCATCTTGCTGTCTGTCCTTCAGGGTCTTTGAAATTTTGCAACCACTGAAGAGCTTTGTGATCCGTTCGCAAAACAAACGGTTTACCAAGTAGATAGGGTCGGTACTTACGAACGAAGGTAACAGCGGCCAACATCTCTTTACGGGTGATGCAGTAGTTCTTCTCTGCACGGCTCAGCGTGCGGCTGCCATATTCGATAACATGTTCTTTGCCGTCCCCACCGACCTGAGATAACACGGCTCCGATGGATGTGTGACTAGCGTCCGTGTCCAAGATGTATTTACCAGCCGTTGATGATGTATCTGGGAATGCTAAAATGGGCGCCGAGCATAATGAATCTTTCAGCTGTTGGAAAGCACGGTCACAATCCTCTGTCCATACGAAGGGAATATTTTTCTTAGTCAAACTCGTTAGGGGGCTAGCGATCTCTGAGTAATTTCTCACGAACCGGCGGTAATAAGAGGCCAACCCTAGAAAACTGTGTAACTCATTCACGGATTTAGGTACGGGCCACTCTTTGACTGCTGCAACTTTTTCAGGATCGCTATGAACGCCCTGTGCACTGACAACATGCCCCAAGAAAGTGACTTCGGTTCGGAATAAACGGCATTTAGTGGGTTGAACTTTGAGTCCCACCTCCTTCAAACGTTCTAAGACAATCCGCAATCGCTCAAGGTGTTCTTCGATGGTGTGACTGAAAACGATAATATCATCTAAATATACGAGGCACACCTGTGGGACTAATCCTTTGAGTACTGTGTGCATCAGTCGTTGAAACGTGGCTGGTGCATTACTTAACCCGAACGGCATGGTCTGGAATTCATATGACCCGGTGGGTATAGTAAAAGCGGTTTTGTGCCGATCACGAGGGTGGACTTCCACTTGCCAATATCCAGAAGCTAAATCAAGGGTGGAAAACCAGACGGCACCTGATAATGCTTCTAACGTCTCATCTATTCTAGGTAATGGGTAAGCATCTCTCCGGGTCACTGCGTTTAATTTTCTGTAATCAACACACAAGCGCAGGGTGCCGTTTTTCTTCTTAACTAACACTATAGGCGAGGCCCACGGTGAGTTCGACGGCGCAATTATTTTTTTCTGTAACATTTCATCAATCATGCTTTCCAGTTGCGGACGAAACTTAGCTGGGACTCGGCGAGGTGTTTGCCGTATTGGAGCACAACTACCGGTCTCAATAGTATGTTGGATAGCTGTGGTTCTTCCCAGGTCAGTCGAGGACCAAGATATGACCTCCGAAAACTCGGACATTAGCCGATGTACCGCCTCTTTGTGCTCTCGCGGGACCTGTGTTAGCATACTTTCCATCAGGGCGGTATCAATTGCATTCACACTCAGATGTAAACAGGCATTATTAATATCTGCTCCAAATATTAATGTAGAGCCTAGAAGGGTGAGCTTTTGGGATTCAATATCAATTGACGCGTTGCAACCGCGTAGAAGGTCATAACCTATTATTAAATCCCACGACAATCCGTTAACTACCAAACACGGATGCCACATACGACCATGTTTACCTTCCCATAAGACTAACAGCTCGCCAGCTACTTTCATACGAGACCCATTTGCCGTTTGGATGTTAAGGTGGGGTGTGGCAGTTTTGGCCATAGCATTACAATATTTGCTGGACAACAATGTGCGAGCTGCACCTGTGTCTACCAACCCAACGAGAGTTCTGTCATAAAACTTAACTAGAACAGTGGGCAGTTGCTTAGCTACATATGGCTCATCTGATAATAGCATGACATTAGATGAAAAAGAGGGAGACTCACCAATCTCTTCTGGGAGGCGAGAGTTTATCCAGGCCGCTCTTGGACGTGGTTGGTGTGGAATTTGTCTTGCTTTCGGGGAAGATCGGGACCTCCACTCAAGATGTGGTTTCGTACGATGCTCACGAGGCGTCCTCCATTCTTGATATTGTGATTGAGTATAGGGTCCGTCTGTTAGTCGCCGATTCTTACGAAGCTTAATTAGAGCTTCCTTCTGTTTGGCAACCTGTAGAGCCTCCACGGGCGATGTAGGATTGCTTTCAATGACCCTTTCTCGTACTTCGTCGTGCAGCAGCCCTTCTTCGAATTGGTGGAGAATGCGGGAGCTGATTTCGGTTGCGGAGTCTCCTTCAAAAGCCACTGGGGCTAACTCTTGAAGTCGCCAGAGGAATTCCTCTGTACTTTCGCCGCTCTGCTGGACACATGCGTGAAAAGCGGCCCGCTGCCCAAGAACATGGGTATGCGGCGCAAATGCTCGACGCATCGCTGCAAATAGCTCCTCTACTTCCATCGTCTCTTCTGTGTCAACGACAGCTAGCTTGAGGCGTTTCAACGCGGGTATTGACAGTAAACAGATAACAGCACTAGCTCTTTGTTTTTCATCAAATTGTTGTATATATCGACGGCACTGCTCCTCCCACAATGTGAATGATTCCCCTGGGACGAACTTTTCTGGTGCTGGGAATTTAACTTGGGGTGTATTGTTGGAGGGCGATGAAAGTGTATTCGACGTCATCAATGCTATTCTAAACGCTGCGACCATTGCTTGAATCATATCTGGCGCAGGCGTGGACGTCGACGTTGTCGGTGAGGTTGAGGACATTACTGGTGACTGGTGGCGCTCTGTTACCATTTTCCGAGTCGCAGGCGCTGGCATTAGCAGGAGATTCAGAGTTCTTCATTTCGCGCTTTTGTTTACGCGAGTTGGGTAGGCTCGCCATGTTCTATAATAGAACAACACAAACAGTATCAGAAATCAAGCACACGGGGTGAGGTGAGAAGCAGAACGCGACAGGGAAGTTAAAAAGATGTATATATTTACAACAAAGAGCTAGGCCTTCAGTATTCAGCAGCCACCAGTTTTTGAATTTGCGCCTCCTCTTGAGTTCGAATTACTACAGAGCAAATGGAGAATTCTGGAACCGACCTCAGCACCATTTGATGCAGTAAAACAACTTCACATGACCTCATCTAGTTTTCGCATCCCCGATCAAATTTCTTTCCTGTTATAAAACTACGATAAGACTACTGAAAAAATGGAATAAATATATCACTGATCTCAACATAATACATCAATAAACTCTAAGACAAGGGTGCTGTTCACAACAAAGTTATGTAAGAGGATTGACTTCAAGCTTTTTTTCCCAGATATTTGTATTACATTCATCTGATGTCTGGGTTTTTTTAATGCGAAGACAATATCTCTATATCTCTTTATGTGCTACACAAACAAACTTTATAGCAGACTGTTCCGTCTGACTCAAATGTCAGAAAGAACAACCAAACTGTAAATTCATCACACATCAATTTGTGTAATTTATATAATAACTTATCCATGCCTGTACAATTGGTATGTTCCTGCATAAACAGGAAGAAATATATTATTATCACGGCTTACCGACAACTGTTTCACGACTAGGTACTATAGCTTCGCTGAGTTTCATGCTGGAGGTAGTGTAAGCGGTATCTACTTCAACGGCTTCCCCAGTAGTCAGGGATTCTAACTGAAATGATACTCCCTCACATAATACCGTTTTCGAAGAATTGAAAGTATTTACAACCAAGGATTGCTTTGGGCCGTTAATACCCGGGCAACCAGCCAGCTTAGCATTTGTCAATGTCAGGTTTGAACCGTTATCCAACAATGCATAAGTCTCTACTGAAGATTTCGGTATTTCACCATAACTGGTAATACCCCTTGTCAATGTAGTTGAAGATTGAACGATCAATTCATGGTTGTTTGCTCAAACCCAACTTCCCTATATTTTCTCGGAGACATCGATACACCAGTCGTCGTCTCATCGGTCGCTGTTCAGAAAGAAGTCAGGCCAAAACCGTCAGAAATTATGTGATTTATTATTGTAATATTTGTTCATAGACCTTCGTTGTGAATCTTAGTTTTAGAGTTTAAATTTGGCAATATGTTGGTGTTACAACAAAGAATTCTCGAGTGGCCAATCGGTGTTTTGGTCTGCGAGTTCCTCGAGGTTGTCCTTTAACTGTGCTCCATCACATTTGACAGGCTCAAAACTTCTACGGGATATCATAAATGGCTTTCCAAACCTCTGACGTAATATCTTCATGGCCTCAGAGTATCCTTCATTTGGCGGCATGAACTAACGGCACTGTATAGCTCTTGAAGCATCTCCAGTGCAATACCTCATCAAATACATCAATTTCAATTCATCACTTAATAAAAAACTACTCAACATGATCTCAAACTCCTTTACAAATTGTATATAATCAGCCGGGTTTCCATCGAAACACCGCGGTTCAAGTTTAGGGAGTTTGATGTTCCTATTATCCCTGAACGGCGAAACAGCAACATCAACCATGTCATGCTTAACATCAGACACATCGTCACAAGTAACAGACAAGTCACCATGACTTACTTTCCTGTTTGCATCCAAGACACTGTCCCTTCTTTGACCCAGGCATTGTTGAACTTGACCCAATTCCAAAATCGTTCCAGATATTGCTTGTTCAAAGAGGACTTGACCGGCACCAGGAAAAATGAACGGCGACTATCCAAACTGTTACCAACTGTCCAAATCCGTCAGCAACTGACGCGAAAACCGTCAGAAACTGTCAGCCACGTCTCGTAAACCGTTAATGCCCAGCTCTTGCTGCGCCGGGCCTCTCGCTGTCCCTCGAAGCCTTTCAGAACGCTTAGTTATAACGGACGCGAAAACCAAAACACCGATTGGCGACTGGAGAATCATTTATTCTAACACCAACACATAGCCAACTTTACAACTAAGGTCTATGAACAAATATTACAATAATGGATCACGGTATTACTTCTGACGGTTTTGTCCTGACTTCTTTCTGAAGAGCGACCGATGAGACGATGACTGGCTGATTGACGCCTCCGCGAAAATTGGGGAAGTTGGGTTTGAGAAAACAACCATGAATTGATTGTTCAATTTTCAACTACATTGACACTGTGATTAAAAGTGGACCTAGGACACTACCTTGCACGACCCAACTTGAGGTCTGCCTAGGATGAGACAATACAGATCCAACTTTGGTTATTGGCACCCTGTTGCTTAGAAATGATTTTAACCAGTTCAGTAATGGGCTGCGAATTCCACAAGAGTACAGCTTCTCAAAGAGAATACTGTGAGATACCATGTCAAATGCCCTAGATATATCGAAGTAGAGAACAACGGTTAGCTTACGTGCTTCGCAACTACTAGTGATGCAGTTGAAAAAGTCGAGGTGGCAAGTAACGCAGGATCTATTTTGAGAAATCCGTGTTGAGACCTTGTAACAAGATGTTCGCTAAGTAGGTAGTCTGACAATTGATCTTTTACAACTTTCCCCATGATTTGTGAGATAATTGGAGTTATATTTATGGGTCCGTAATTGCGAACGTTTGCCTTATCACCAGATTCGTAATGTGGAATTATGAAGCTAGTTTTCCACTCACTAGGGTAAGTGCCAGTGTCCATAGATATTGAGAAGAATTTAAGAAGTAACAGGGGTATATGACACCCACTGTTTTTGAAAATTATCGAAGCGAGGCCATCCGGTCCCGTACTAGTGGAAGGTTTAAGGCTTTTAATTGCTTGTACTATTAATTGATTAGTGAATACAATGCTTTCAAGGGAAGAGCTAGTAAGGGGGGCGGTTTCACCAGGCATATGTGTTTCCAAACTAAAGTTCGCAAACCAATCACTGAGAAGTTCACAGATAGTGGCAGGCTCATTGTAGATTACTGTGTCGTGAAGTAAGTAGGGGATTTCCCTCGCCGACCGCATTCGTTTTTTAAGAAGTGCTGTTAAGTTATAAACTTTGGAGGTACTTTCAAGTGCCATTAACTCTTCGTCGAGGTCCTTTTGAGAGCGTAGGCGCTTGATAGATTCAAGAGACTCGTGGATTGAGAGCAGTAGTGATATATCCTTAGTGGAATAGTACTGTTTCTTCAGCTTCCTTAACTTATTGCGGTGTGCCCTTGGAATATATTCAGCTCGGTGTCTACCTAATTTCACTATTTTCTTTGGAGCAAATGTATCTAGACAAAGGGTAACATTCCTGTAAAACAGGGTTACTACGGCCTCCAGGGAGTCAGTGGTGAAATAGTCATCCCATGGACAGAGTCGAATAAGTTCTTGGACTAACCTCCAGTCTGTATATTTGTAACTACGACATATTGTGCTTCCTGAATCTTGTTTGTTTCCTGTATTTAGTGGTGGGAAAGGCGGAGAGCAGAGTACCATTCTATGGTCACTACTGGAAAATCGATTACTAACATACGTGGAGACTGGGATTTTGTCATGACAAGAAACAAGGTCCAACATGTTGTCACCACGAGTAGGTGTCTGGACGTGTTGTTGCCATCCATAACAGTCTATAGTGGCAAGTAATTCGTCGAAGCGTTGGGGGCCGGAACTAGTTAGCCAGTTGACTTCTGGGAGATTGAAGTCCCCCGTAATTATTTTGTAATTAGCACTAAACAAGGAGGCGTGTGCAAACGATTTAGCTAATAACGCATCAGTTTCTTTTGTTGAGCTTGGTGCTCGATAAACACAGCCTATGAGAAGTTTGTACTTATCTCCATGTAAGACAACCCAGAGTGAGTCAGGTACATTATTCATTATTTCATCTTACTGACTACAAATGAGCTATGTATATATATGAGACATCCTCCACCACGCTTGCAGTCTCTGTTTGCACGGTGTACAGTGTAATCATCGATACCTATATGCACATCAAGTACAGAGGATGAGCACCATGACTCAGTAATCAGAGCTTCAGTAGGCTTGGCGATTGATAATAATGTCCTTAGTTCAGACATCTGTGACAGGAATCAGATAACAAAAGTTGGCTCGATAAACTCAAGGCCTAAACCTGTAAGTAGTGGTGTAATCCA
This sequence comes from Trichobilharzia regenti, assembly GCA_944472135.2. Classification (NCBI taxonomy): domain Eukaryota; kingdom Metazoa; phylum Platyhelminthes; class Trematoda; order Strigeidida; family Schistosomatidae; genus Trichobilharzia; species Trichobilharzia regenti. Next base: position 108,509,183 of record OX235264.1, on the reverse strand, counting down.
GGGAAGTGTATTAGGCCCACTCCTATTCATAATATATATAAACAGTATCTGTGAATGCTTTAGTGTTGGTAAACCAATACTATATGCAGATGACTTAAAAGTGACCTATAAATGCAAAAACACAGATCTCGGAATAACAGTAAACGCCATACAGCAAGAATTAGAAAAATGGATAGATGGTGTGACACCTGGCAACTCCAGTTTAATGTCGACAAATGTGGCTGGCTCTGCATAGGTTGCAACAATTTAGAACTTGACCTGACAATTCAAGGCCATGCACTCTTACGACTGGAATCTGTATTGGACCTAGGACTAAAATACTCACATGACTTATCATTTTCTGAACATATCTCCAAACAAGTGTCAAAGTCACGCAGACTTATCGGCTTTCTACTCAGGAACTTTTACAGAAATGAGTCCAGGATTCTGTTGTACAAGGTTTGTGTGCGTCCTTTATTTGATTACTGTTCATTCATGTATAGTAGTATACGCATAGAGGACAAATTGAAAGTCGAGGGAGTGCAGAGGTACTTCACGTCAAAATTACTCGGAACCGAAAATGGTGCGAACTACTCCACTAGATGTGACACCCTAGGATTAGAAACACTATGGCTAAGACGCCTGAGACTAAACTTAACACTTTACTATAAGCTTCTAAACCACTTAGTTTTTACCTCTACTAATGGCATTCGACATTCAGATGACAGTGGCTACAAACTAAGACACACTAAGGGTACAGTAGCTATCGAACAATGTAAAACAGCTACCAGGCAAAAGTTTTATTTGATTAGGTATGCACAGATATGGAATAAACTACCAATAGAAATGCGTAACGCAGGTACATTGGCCTCATTCGAAAAAGTGCTTAACGACAAACTACAAGAGTTTGCAAACGATAGTAGTCCTAGTTCCTATCTGAGAGCCTCCGAAATTATAGGTCCATTTAATGTATAAGCTCAAATACTACACCTGTTGTTTTTGCCTATATTTACAATTTTAGATAAAACATTAACGATTCAGATACTTACCCTCAAACAGACAAGAAGTTTCGTTTGTAAAACTTCTACCGAACAAAACAAGTGGAATAAAACGGACATAAACCGACAGCATGAAAAAGATATAACTCACCACAACATCACATGGACAGATGTGCGCTCGTCGGGTATCTTATATACCTCACCAACCACAACTCAACTTTCCTAAGATAACGTGATGAACTTATATCCGTAATGTTGCTGAGCAGTTAATATCCACAACTCCTGTCGGAACAACTAAAATTCAAAAACCTTCCTCACGAGAAGTAAATATCCACAAGCAGTAGAAATCCATTAATTAATGCGTCCAAAGCCTATGCATTTTGCTCCCAACAATGACAGTTTACAGTTTACAGTTTACAATTTATTTAGGATAGTAGGCTATATGCCTGTGTTAATCCTTTCGATTTATTTCATACAGGAGGTCCAATCTCGCCTTGAATGAATCAACGGATGGCGCTGATACGACATGTTCCGGTAGGGAGTTCCAATGGTTCACAATTCGATGCGAAAAACGGATTTCCAGACGCAAACGATTCGACCGTGGTTTTTGAACCCTGAGGTGATGTCCTCGCAATTGGTTGGTGCTAGAAGGAAGAAATAATTTAGATAAATTAGCTCCAAAATCATTTCTTAGGATACGGTATGCTAGTATTAGGTCACCCCTAAGTCGTCTGTATGACAGTGGAAATAAACCCAGTCGACTTAACCTCTCCTCATATGACAGGGTTGAGAAACCCTTTATTAGCTTAGTTCCTACTCTTTGCACCCTTTCTAATAAGTCTATTTCGTATTTGAAACACGGGCTCGCTGCCTGGATCCCATATTCCAAATGAGGTCTGATATAAGTCGGATATAATATACGAAATATATCAGCGTCAAAGTTCGCAAAAGCCTTGCGTATGGCCCGTAACATTCGAAAACCCTTAGTGGCTGCAGTTCTACAGTTTGCTGCTGTTTTCAAGTCATGCTGCACAACCACTCCCAAGTCCTTGTACTCAGTGACCACTGGGAGAGTAATGCCATTCATTGAGTAATTGTGCACGTGACTATGGGATACATGCATAACTACACTCTTGCTTAAGTTAATCTCCAAGGCCCAGCGCTTACACCAATCACTTAACAAGTTTAAATCTTCCTGCAAAGCAAGTTGATCACTGTCATCGTGCAAAGCCCTCCATATCTTGATGTCATCAGCAAACAGTAAGCAGGATGACTTAACTACCGATGGAATCTCATTAACATAAATCAGGAAAAGAAGTGGGCCTAGAATTGTACCCTGAGGAACGCCACTCTTAAGCGATTCCCATGTTGATAAAACCCCATTAACTCGTACTCTTTGTCTTCTGTCCTTTAGAAAGTCTTGAATCCAGTCAGTAACCACTTTATTGATTCCCAGACTACCTAACTTTACTAGAAGACCTGAATGAGAAACCCTGTCAAACGCCTTGCTAAGGTCTATGAATATGGCATCCACCGGTATATTAGCATCAGCTGAGCTTGCCCAACTTTCTCTGGCCAAAAGAAGGTTGGTCAAGCAAGAATGACCTGCTCTAAAACCGTGCTGTTCCTCAGCGAAAAGTTTGTTCCCTTCAATGAACTGAATGATAGCATCACGAATTATTCTTTCTAGTAGTTTAACAACAATACTGGTCAAACTAACAGGACGATAGTTCTGAACTAAGTTTCTAGATCCGGTTTTGAAGACCGGACTAATGATGGCATCTTTCCAGTCTCTTGGACATTTAGACTGGTCCAGAGACATGTTGAAGATTACCGACAATGGCTCGGCTATGCTTTCAGCCAATGCTGTTAATATACGTGGGTGGAGTTCATCAGGGCCACTGGACTTACCAGGATTGAGCCTTAGAAGCCACTTTAGGACAGTATCCTTTCCAATGTATAAGGGTGCCATTTTCAAGTTACCTTCTGGAAAATTTACAAAGCTGGTATCAATTTTATCAGAGAATACTTGACTAAAGTGCCTGGACAAAGCCTCAGCCTTGGTCAAGTTATCCTCAGCCATGTTTGTCTGGTCATCTTCAAGCATAAGAGGTGGGATAGCATCACTCTTACGTGTTCTTCTCTTGATATATGAGAAGAGTCTTTTTGGGCAGCCTGGTGAACTTTTAACTAACTGGGTTTCGTAAGCTATCCTTGACTGGTGGATCAAAGTTTTACACTGGTTTCTGGTTTCACAGTATTTCAGCCGGAACTGCTGTAGCCCAGTAGAAACAAAGAGATTCCAGAACCTTTTTCTCCGTCTCAGGAGTGTTATAGCTTGTCTATTTATCCATGGTGGCCGATTTGTTGGCCTTTTAGGAACCCTCCAGGGGATGAGATCAGTGGTAACCCTCTCAAGTGTATTCTTAAATCTATCCCATTCATCTTCAATGGATGAGACAATGTTGACTGACCAGTCGGCAGTTGAAGCATGCTCCTTTATAGCCACTATGTCAGCATGCCAAACACTAGGCCGGGATTTGGGTTGAAAACTGACTAAATTGCCAGCCCTTAAGTTAAAATCTAACACCCCATGATCACTGTTTGCTAGAGGTGGATGAATAACTAGACCATCCACGTCGTCGTTGTCATGAGTAAGCACTAAGTCCAGCAAGGAAGATCCTTGGGTAGAACCGAATCTTGTACTACCTAAGACATGTTGTGTCAGGGCATTTTCCATGGTTGTCAAGAGTAACCGGCTGTCAAACTTATCAGCGGATCCTGGAGATGTGACAGCTACCCAGTCTATATGAGGTGCATTAAAATCACCTAGAATAAGACAGCCACTGTGTTCACTCCATTGTTTGAGGTGATCTAAAATGAAGTCATCACACTGACAATAGGGACTTCTATACAGAACTCCAATGAGTAGAGTGCCGGTTGCAAAGCTTACTTCACAGCTAATTACCTCACCTGTCCCACTGTCATGAGCTTCAGATTTCACGGAACGAACATGTAGGGAGTTGTTGGTGTACAGAGCAACCCCGCCACCTCTACGACCCTTAACTCTGTCGCTGCGCAAGCAACTAAATCCGCATAGCTCAGGTGTGTCATCTAATCCCGAAACCAGCCATGTTTCAGTAATGGCCACAATACCTGGGCTAAGGTCTTCTACTAATACACCTAGCTCGTGAAATTTGTTCCCGATACTACGTATATTAGTGTACACTACCTTCAGGCTTCCTATGCGGTCTGGCTTATCCACACAGGTCTTGGAAGCATACGTTTCCAAGACCTGACTATTTGAAAACCCACCAGTTTAAGGTTAGTCTCACCATTTTTACGTCTTGTTTCTAGCTGGGACAAAACTTCTTTTCGTTTAAGTCTGTCTTCAAGAGATAAATCAGGTCTGGCTGAAATTCCTGACCCGGCAAGGTTGTGTACATTAGCCAGTAGATGATTCCGTTCATCAGGAGAACCTAAAACTACTTTAAGCAACCTACGCTGATTAGAACATTCATCATCTCTTTTGCCTATTCTAATCAGCTTTTTAATCGATACTCCAGGGAAATTCGCTGGGAGCATCTTCCTTATAATACTACTCACTAATTTAAGGTCGTGATCGTGCCTTTTCACGGGATCAGATTCTTTGGACTCTTCCAAATTTCCAACAATTATGTTAGAGTCTAAGGAGAGCTTGTCGTATTTAGCAGTGGCTACGTCCTTTCTCACCACTATTGATGCAGCCTGGCTACAGGTGACAGACGTTTGCCTACCATCAATATTACTATATTTCTTTCGACTGCTTATTTTTGTTACCCATTTATCATCTGCCTGCAGTTGCTTCTCAGGGCTGCTGCAGTTTTTGATGGTACAATCAAGATCAGTGTCTGCACCACCTTCATGGTGAACTTCGCTTACGGTGTTCTCTGGTTCTGAGGTGCTGTTTACAGCTTCCGTTTTTTACCTTTTCGCTTACTAAGACGCTTCGAACGCCTAGTAGGTTTTACTTCCGGGGTAACTGGGATAGTAACCGCCGGTGTGATAACATTCATGATGGCACTTACTGCTTCATCTTCAGACGGGCAGTCCGTGTCACTCTTACTAGCCACGCTATCATCAGGAAGTTCCATGGCTTTAGAGAGCAGTTCGTGAGCCTCCCTTATTAAGGTCATCTTTGGAGAGCAACACATTCTGCACATCCAGTGGGATGTTGGAGCAGTACAGCGTTTGTATGCAGCTGGACGTAATCCAGTGCACATCTTATGATACCACTTTTCACAGTTATTACACTGTATTCCATCATCTACCAAAAAGTAACACTCCGCCCTATTACATTTATGTGGTACTTTTGACATCATGAAATTCTACTGGAAACAGCCAAGACAATTTACCCAATATAGACTATATAAGTGGTTAAAATCAAAACATAACAGACAAAAGTCAAGTTAAAGTTTTTTTAAATGTTCTTGAAGTGAATAACACAACAAAACAGCGATTTGTCAAAAACGTGAAATACGTGAAAAAAGACATTGCAGATCAAATGAGATAAGCAAATCACTGATTTCCAAATAACAGAACAATGAACTATAATTCAAGAATTCTGTACACAACAAAATTATGTATGAAAACTGACTTCAAGCTTTATTTTTTTTCCCAGGCACTTATAACCCATCCACCAAAGACCTGGTTTTTTTTGTCAATGCGAAGACAATACTTCTGTATTTCCTGATGTGTTGCACTCACTGACAATCTAGCGGATTTTTCCAACTATGCACAGAAACGATTGTGCATAAGTGAAAAGGATGTTTTATACTATTGGAATTAACATTTATCAAGTGTATGTATAATCTCCAGTGTACATGTTAAACATATTTTGCTATCGACTGTAAATTGTGACTGATTAATATGGTCCTATTTCTGTAACAACTTGATGATGCCTGTAAACTGGCGTCCCTCATGTACTGCATCATGAGAATAAATTTATTTATTTATTTATTTATATCTTGTTGATTAAGGAACGTGCATTAATTAGCAATATCGTGAATAAGTCACGGGATACTACAAACTGGCTTAAAATGTCACCATAACCTAAATCTATTTGTGTGTCAGCACCGCAAGAGTTTATAAATGAAAGGGGGGTCAGACTGGGTGTCTGTACATCGGGGTTGGAGTGCAATGAGGTGGTCCTAGGTGCCAAGGGTCGTACCAGTGATTCGGAACACCTGGAAAATTTACTATGTGTTCCTGGATATAAGGTTAGCAGAGGTTGGGCCTAGGTTCATGGTTAAAAAGCATAGCATCAAAAGGCCTACCCATCCAACTGCTATTCGTCATACCGGTACACACCTTCGTGTTGTTTTTATAACTTAAAGGGAATTGTGAGGGAAGGTGCTTTGGCTGCAAGACTTCAGGAATCTTGGAGCCTGCTTCCAAGACGCTCTATCTCTTCCTTGACCCAGGCATCGCTGAACGTAACCAAAGTTCCAGGAAGTTCCAGATAATGCTTGCTCAATGAAGACTTGGTCAGCACGATGAAAGACTGACGGAGACTATCCAAACTGTAAGAAACTGTCACCAACCATCAGAAACTGTCAGCCACGTCTCGCAAACCGTTAATGCCCAGCTCTTGCTGCGCCGGGCCTCTCGCTGTCCCTCGAAGCCTTTCAGAACGCTTAGTTATAACGGACGCGATAACCAAAACACCGATTGGCGACTGGAGAATCATTTATTCTAACACCAACACATAACCAACTTTACAACTAAGGTCTATGAACAAATATTACAATAATGGATCACGGTATTACTTCTGACGGTTTTGTCCTGACTTCTTTCTGAAGAGCGACCGATGAGACGATGACTGGCTGATTGACGCCTCCGCGAAAATTGGGGAAGTTGGGTTTGAGAAAACAACCATGAATTGATCGTTCAATCTTTAACTAGATTGGCATCTATAAAAAGATGTTTTATACGAAACGATTGTGTACTTTCATTCGTTGTCATTCGTCTTCTTCGAACTTGTGCACGATCGAACCTTTCGCGCCTTCGAGTTGCCCACCAATGGCGACCAAGCTCAATCAACCAAATTTCAAGTTTCAGTTTCATTGACATACGTTGAAAACGTTTAGCAATAACCCTAGTGTGTCAAATTCGTGGTGTTTGTAGTGACTTGTCAGGAGTTTCCTCAGATTCGTGCGATTCTTCGGGTTTTTCAAATAACTTTGTAAATATGTAGGCTTTTTTGTTTGGAGTGGAATAGCAGTATCTACGTATGGATTGGAGTTCCGGTAGAAGGTGCTCAGAGCTCTCGAAATGTCATCATTAGTGAAGTGGTCACCCCATTCAGAGGATCACAGCACTGATTCTGCGGAAGCCCAGTTTGGCCTACTATTGTTTCTATATGTTATTTGTTGTGAAGTAGAGGTGTTTTAAAAACAGAAGACAAGAGCCAGGCAACAGATCGTTTTATTACGAAAATCAACACGCATTTATATAAATTTCACATACATTATTATAGCCTAGTCAAGTAGGCAAACGCAGTCTTCTAATTGGTTGTTTTCGAGTTCCCTGGAAAGTGGAGCCATCTATCTGCGAATCATATTTGCCCACGTTTAAGTTTGCTGTGATTGGTTGTTGAAACAGTTTTGTTCATATTTTCTCACGGCCCATATTAGTGACCTAGACATTGACGTAGATTAATGTCAACCAATTGGCTGGCAGGCTGCTCTCACCACAGCGTGAGCTACATTGCTACCTCGTGGAAGTGGCAGTGCACACTGCAGTGTTTTGTGGCTGCCACTTGTGAACTTAGAACCCAATAAGATTGAGAGGGGACTTATATTTTGGCAGAATATTAATTCTAGTACGTTGTCTTGTAGGGATAGTGGCAGTTTGTTTCCAGCCGACACCCAAGAGCTTGTCATATTTAGCTGGGCTTGTTAATAAATCCCAGTCGATTTCGGGTAGGTTGAACTCTCCACATATGAGCTTATGCTCGTATGGAAGAATGGATACTTGCCCCAGTGCAATAATGAGTCTCGTAATCACTAAAGTTACCAGGCGACATGTAGATACATCCTATTAATACTGTAGCACTTTCGAAGTGTACGTTGACCCACGAAGTGTCGTCCATGCCTTTGAGTTGCTTGGCAGCGCGCGCTGTTTGAAAGGGAGTGCTTTTTTCACGCATTTCACGTTTTTGACAAATCGCTGTTTTGTTGTGTTATTCACTTCAAGAACATTTAAAAAACTTTAACTTGACTTTTGTCTGTTATGTTTTGATTTTAACCACTTATATAGTCTATATTGGGTAAATTGTCTTGGCTGTTTCCAGTAGAAGTTCATTATGTCAAAAGTACCACATAAATGTAATAGGGCGGAGTGTTACTTTTTGGTAGATGATGGAATACAGTGTAATAACTGTGAAAAGTGGTATCATAAGATGTGCACTGGATTACGTCCAGCTGCATACAAACACTGTACTGCTCCAACATCCCACTGGATGTGCAGAATGTGTTGCTCTCCAAAGATGACCTTAATAAGGGAGGCTCACGAACTGCTGTCTAAAGCCATGGAACTTCCTGATGGTAGCGTGGCTAGTAAGAGTGACACGGACTGCCCGTCTGAAGATGAAGCAGTAAGTGCCATCATGAATGTTATCACACCGGCGGTTACTATCCCAGTTACCCCGGAAGTAAAACCTACTAGGCGTTCGAAGCGTCTTAGTAAGCGAAAAGGTAACAAAACGGAAGCTGTAAACAGCATCTCAGAACCAGAGAACACCGTAAGCGAAGTTCACCATGAAGGTGGTGCAGACACTGATCTTGATTGTACCATCAAAAACTGCAGCAGCCCTGAGAAGCAACTGCGGTTAGATGATAAATGGGTTACAAAAATAAGCAGTCGAAAGAAATATAGTAATATTGATGGTAGGCAAACGTCTGTCACCTGTAGCCAGGCTGCATCAATAGTGGTGAGAAAGGACGTAGCCACTGCTAGATACGACAAGCTCTCCTTGGACTCTAACATAATAGTTGGAAATTTGGAAGAGTCCAAAGAATCCGATCCCGTGAAAAGGCACGATCACGACCTTAAATTAGTGAGTAGTATTATAAGGGAGATGCTCCCAGCGAATTTCCCTGGAGTATCGATTAAAAAGCTGATTAGAATAGGCAAAAGAGATGATGAATGTTCTAGTCAGCGTAGGTTGCTTAAAGTAGTTTTAGGTTCTCCTGATGAACGGAATCATCTACTGGCTAATGTACGCAACCTTGCCGGGTTAGGAATTTCAGTCAGACCTGATTTATCTCTTGAAGACAGACTTAAACGAAAAGAAGTTTTGCCCCAGCTAGAAACAAGACGTAAAAATGGTGAGACTAACCTTAAACTGGTGGGTTTTCAAATAGTCAGGTCTTAGAAACGTATGCTTCCAAGACCTGTATGGATAAGCCAGACCGCATAGGAAGCCTGAAGGTAGTGTACACTAATATACGTAGTATCGGGAACAAATTTCACGAGCTAGGTGTATTAGTAGAAGACCTTAGCCCAGGTATTGTGGCCATTACTGAAACATGGCTGGTTTCTGGTTAAGATGACACACATGAGCTATGCGGATTTAGTTGGTTGCGCAGCGACAGGGTTAAGGGCCGTAGAGGTGGCGGGGTTGCTCTGTACACCAACAACTCCCTACATGTTCGTTCCGTGAAATCTGAAGCTCATGACAGTGGGACAGGTGAGGTAATTAGCTGTGAAGTAAGCTTTGCAACCGGCACTCTACTCATTGGAGTTCTGTATAGAAGTCCCTATTGTCAGTGTGATGACTTCATTTTAGATCACCTCAAACAATGGAGTGAACACAGTGGCTGTCTTATTCTAGGTAATTTTAATGCACCTCATATAGACTGGGTAGCTGTCACATCTCCAGGATCAGCTGATAAGTTTGACAGCCGGTTACTCTTGACTACCATGGAAAATGCCCTGACACAACATGTCTTAGGTAGTACAAGATTCGGTTCTACCTAAGGTTTCCCTTGCTGGACTTAGTGCTTACTCATGACAACGACGACGTGGATGGTCTAGTTATTCATCCACCTCTAGCAAACAGTGATCATGGGGTGTTAGATTTTAACTTAAGGGCTGGCAATTTAGTCAGTTTTCAACCCAAATCCCGGCCTAGTGTTTGGCATGCTGATATAGTGGCTATAAAGGAGCATGCTTCAACTGCCGACTGGTCAGTCAACATTGTCTCATCCATTGAAGATGAATGGGATAGATTTAAGAATACACTTGAGAGGGTTACCACTGATCTCATCCCCTGAAGGGTTCCTAAAAGGCCAACAAATCGGCCGCCATGCATAAATAGACAAGCTATAACACTCCTAAGACGGAGAAAAAGGTTCTAGAATCTTTTCGTTTCTACTGGGCTACAGCAGTTCCGGCTGAAATACTGTGAAACCAGAAACCAGTATAAAACTTTGATCCATCAGTCAAGGATAGCTTACGAGACCCAGTTAGTTAAAAGTTCACCAAGCTGCCCAAAAAGACTTGTCAGTCACGTCTCGTAAACCGTTAATGCCCAGCTCTCGCTACGCTCGCGCTCACGCTGTTTCTTGAAGTTTCTCAGAAACGCTTAGTAATAACGGACGCAAAAACCAAAACACCGACTGGCCGCTCGAGAATTCTTTATTGTAACACCAACATATAAAAAATAATTCCACTAAGGTTTCTGACGGTTTACTGCTGACTTCTTTCTGAACAGCGACCGATGAGACGATGACTGTCGTATTGATGCCTCCGCGAAAATTGTGGAATTTGGTTTTGAGCAAACAACCGTGAATTGATCGTTCAATCTTCAAGGGATCCATCCCATTTTTTTCTTCACGATCAGTACACGCTGAATTGGATGCCATTGCGAGAACCTGGGTCACATGGACAGAGCTGAAATGGAAAACAAACAGAAAAGCCAACACACCACAAGCATACCCACAGCACAATCTCACACATCAATGACGACCTGCGCCTTCAAGTTAAAAGCACCCTCTTGACACCTCCTCTTGCAACACAATCGCCACTTGCTAGAATGACTCTTGCAGAATGCAACGTGACCATAGCACCAACTCATGATACTCTACGCACATCCTCTTGTCTACTCACTACCAATTACCACTGCAATCGCTTGTCACTCATTCTGCCTCAATTCTAGTAACGGTGACGTATGTGAGCCTCAGTCGTCTACACTCCCGCTCCCTGGCAAGTGGGATCACGGCTAATCATTATCTACGTGTGCATTTCATTCTCAGCAATAGCCTCCCCGGCGTATACGACCCATCTGCTGTCCTTAACATCAATCAATTCATTCATGGATGTAGAAGACTCGAAACAACTTCAGAAGTAATCACGACGAAAATTTTAACAAAATTATGCATAACAACAAGATACGAAAACAACGATTAAACACAATGAATCCAAAAAACACCAATTGATATGACACACCACACATATATACAAACAGTACAAATAACCTCGCCGATCATGTCTTGGTGGAATTCCTTTGAAGAACTGTAGGACTTACAGCAGTACGCCTACATTCCTTCTCAGGTTGACGATTGTAATTTGTGGAATGTCCGGACACAAACAGAATTACCAACAGCTAGATGACAGATGATATCAATTCAGTATATACAATATGAACATATGTACAAAATCACACACCCAGCACATTGGACTGCTCACTGATGCGATTCCCTTTGAAGAATTGTAGGACTTACAGCAGTACGCCTACAACCCTTCTCAGGTTGATGCTCTAGGTTGGAAAATCATCGCAGAGTTCATTTGCTGATTTCCTTCTTTCATCTATATCCTCAAATCTGAACGGTAACACGCCCATGTCATTGTATCGTAGAATATAGATGACGAACAAACACACGAAGTATCTGGTCAACCAAGCGTAGAAACAGAGTAATTTACACCAAAGATAATAGCATTCAAATAGTAACTTGAAACTAGAAATGCCTTTATTCGTGCACGTCAATTTAACAATTACTCTCTCGTTTACACTTGGCTTATCCACAGTAAACTTACCATTGATATTCGTCCTTTCAAACGAACTGATACTAGCATAGTCATTGCACAAGATACTTGAGTTGATGGGCGTCTGTTTCATTGTGGATGACAGCACCAACGACGACTGATTGATATCAGTTGATGAAGTTAGCGGTGATTCAGAAGCTGTTGTTGCTCGACTTTCAGAAATTTGTCTACATGCAAGACCACCACCACTGCTGTCTTTTACTATCAGCTCAGGTTTAGCACTAGCATCTGATGATAGGTGGGCTACATGCTGATCAATCACACTGACGGTCTCACAAGTATGCATGCCTTCTGCAACTGCATCTGCATTCATTTCTACTTCACGTTGTAGTTGTACAGAACCTTTGTCCAACTTAGCAGTAGTAGGCATATCCCTCATCTCATCATGATCAACCAAAGACAAATCTGCACTATCATGATCAATATCACAAATATTCAATTTACCGTCATCTATCTGGTCGACCTCATCAATATCAAAATCTTTAATAACAGAAGTAGACAATTTTGGTTCCTCCTCGCAAATCCTCAAAGGCTCTATATCTTCACTCCGAATAGTAATAATTTGTAAACTTGTGGAGTCAGAACTGGACTCTGAAGCAGCAACTCTATTCTCTGACACTCTATTCAACAATGGCTTACCAGTTGCAACTACAGACTTCTTGACCGCACCGATATCGTCACACAATTCGGAGTCAGGCCTGGAGTTTACATTTAGCTTATCACTGAACTTGCTCACTGATTCACAGTTCACTTCTGTATGCACCTCTTGCAAACGTGTAAAACAACCGTGCTTGTCTTGCATCTTGTAACTTATCTGTTGAGGATGTACTACGTATCCTGTTACACTCACTAGGTCTATATGCATTACTAGACATCATGGAGCCTTCTCGATATCCACCTCTTTGAGGCCTACTCGTCATCAATGATTGCATTTTCCTCTCAGACTGCACTATTCTAAGGGTGAGATGTAATAGACTGGTGAACTTGCTCATAGATTGATTGACACTAGTATTTACCAGTTTCAGAATATCATCAAACTTTGGCTCGATACCCTCATCCTCCATACAGGAGCTTATCTTCACCCACTTCCTTTGCAGTCGAGTAGGTAAACGTCTTGCTATTACTTCTAGTATAAAACTCGAGTTGAGGTCACTCATGCGATTCATCGAAATCAATGCATTCTTGTAAATCAGCAAATTATCCAGAATCTCAGTGAGTGCCTGAGAGTCATCCTGTAATTGACCACCATTACCCTTAACAGCCTCGAATAATTTCCCTGCAATCATCGAATGTCTTCCAAACCTTTGACGTAATATGCTCATAGCCTCAGCGTATCCCTCATTAGGGGGCATGAGCTTACAGCACTGTATAGCTCTTGAAGCATCTCCAGTGCAATACCTCATCAAATACATCAATTTCAATTCATCACTTAATAAAAAACTACTCAGCATGATCTCAAACTCCTTTACAAATTGTATATAATCAGCCGGGTTTCCATCGAAACACCGCGGTTCAAGTTTAGGGAGTTTGATGTTCCTATTATCCCTGAACGGCGAAACAGCAACATCAACCATGTCATGCTTAACATCAGACACATCGTCACAAGTAACAGACAAGTCACCATGACTTACTTTCCTGTTTGCATCCAAGACACTATGTCCCTTCTTTGACCCAAGCATTGTTGAACTTGACCCAATTCCAAAATCGTTCCAGATATTGCTTGTTCAAAGAGGACTTGACCGGTACCAGGAAAAATGAACGGCGACTATCCAAACTTTCACCAACTGTTTGAATCCAAACAGAATCTATTTCTATCGTCAGAAACTGTCAATCACGTCTCATAAACCGTTAATGCCCAGCTCTCGCTACGCTCGGGCCCACGCTGTTCCTTGAGGATTTCAGAAACACTTAGTAATAACGGACGCAAAAACCAAAACACCGATTGGCCGCTCGAGAATTCTTTATTGTAACACCAACATATAAAAAATAATTCCACTAAGGTTTCTGACGGTTTACTGCTGACTTCTTTCTGAACAGCGACCGATGAGACGATGACTGTCGTATTGATGCCTCCGCGAAAATTGTGGAAGTTGGTTTTGAGCAAACAACCGTGAATTGATCGTTCAATCTTCATCTCCATTGACAAGACTCTTCTCATATATCAAGAGAAGAACACGTAAGAGTGATGCTATCCCACCTCTTATGCTTGAAGATTACCAGACAAACATGGCTGAGGATAACTTGACTAAGGCTGAGGCTTTGTCAAAGCACTTTAGTCAAGTATTCTCTGATAATATTTCCAAAAGATAACTTGAAAATGGCACCCTTATACATTGAAAAGGATACTGTCCTAAAGTGGCTTCTAAGGCTCAATCCTGGTAAGTTCAGTGGCCTTGATGAACGCCACCCACGTATATTAACAGCATTGGCTGAAAGCATAGCCGAGCCATTGTCAGTAATCTTCAACATGTCTCTGGACCAGTCTAAATGTCCAAGAGACTGGAAAGATGCCATCATTAGTCCGGTCTTCAAAACCGGATCTAGAAACTTAGTTCAGAACTATCGTCCTGTTAGTTTGACCAGTATTGTTGTTAAACTACTAGAAAGAATAATTCGTGATGCTATCATTCAGTTCATTGAAGGGAACAAACTTTTCGCTGAGGAACAGCACGGTTTTAGAGCAGGTCATTCTTGCTTGACCAACCTTCTTTTGGCCAGAGAAAGTTGGGCGAGCTCAGCTGATGCTAATATACCGGTGGATGCCATATTCATAGACCTTAGCAAGGCGTTTGACAGGGTTTCTCATTCAGGTCTTCTAGTAAAGTTAGGTAGTCTGGGAATCAATAAAGTGGTTACTGACTGGATTCAAGACTTTCTAAAGGACAGAAGACAAAGAGTACGAGTTAATGGGGTTTTATCAACATGGGAATCGCTTAAGAGTGGCGTTCCTCAGGGTACAATTCTAGGCCCACTTCTTTTCCTGATTTATGTTAATGAGATTCCATCGGTAGTTAAGTCATCCTGCTTACTGTTTGCTGATGACATCAAGATATGGAGGGCTTTGCACGATGACAGTGATCAACTTGCTTTGCAGGAAGATTTAAACTTGTTAAGTGATTGGTGTAAGCACTGGGCCTTGGAGATTAACTTAAGCAAGAGTGCAGTTATGCATGAATCTCATAGTCACGTACACAATTACTCAATGAATGGCATTACTCTCCCAGTGGTCACTGAGTAAAAGGACTTGGGAGTGGTTGTGCAGCATGACTTGAAAACAGCAGCAAACTGTAGAACTGCAGCCACTAAGGGTTTTCGAATGTTACGGGCCATACGCAAGGCTTTTGCGAACTTTGACGCTGATATATTTCGTATATTATATCCGACTTATATCAGACCTCATTTGGAACATGGGATCCAGCAGCGAGCCCGTGTTTCAAATACGAAATAGACTTATTAGAAAGGGTGCAAAGAGTAGGAACTAAGCTAATAAAGGGTTTCTCAACCCTGTCATATGAGGAGAGGTTAAGTCGACTGGGTTTATTTCCACTGTCATACAGACGACTTAGGGGTGACCTAATACTAGCATACCGTATCCTAAGAAATGATTTTGGAGCTAATTTATTTAAATTATTTCTTCCTTCTAGCACCAACCAATTGCGAGGACATCACCTCAGGATTCAAAAACCACGGTCGAATCGTTTGCGTCTGGAGATCCGTTTTTCGCATCGAATTGTGAACCATTGGAACTCCCTACCGGAACACGTCGTATCAGCGCCATCCGTTGATTCATTCAAGGTGAGATTGAACCTCCTGTATGCAATAAATCGAAAGGATTAACACAGGCATATAGCCTACTATCCTAAATAAATTGTAAACTGTAAATTGTAAACTGTTATTTTCTGTTTGTAACACGGTGTTTCCAGGAAGCACATTGAATAGTCTCCTCCTTTGTCACTGTTCCTGTCACATTAAAAGTGTTGCAGACTTCTATGCTTATCTCTTGATCTGGTACACTGGAGTGACCCGAAGATATAGTAATATTAATTATCGGGGCTTTGAATATCAGTGTGCTTTTAGCATTTATAGTTTGTTAAAGATAGATGTAGTACAAATAAGGGCTAGGTAAAGTTGAGAGTTGAAATAATTTTTGAAGTATTTAAGCTCATTAATCAGCCTCAAATGTGATTCAACACCCACTGTTTCCGCATAGCATGACAACTCTGTATAACAACTGGTATAAGTACCATTTTCATCTATGAACCTCGAGTTACCATCTTATTCTTTTAATGAATAATGAGTTTAATTATTGGTTTCACCAAAGGATAAGGTAGTTCTATGCTTGGCTAGTTTGGAGACATTGGTAAAAGTTTTTATTTGGCTTATGTTTGTACATGCATTGTATGTGATTAATGATTGCGTGTGCACTCGACTGTGTTTGTTCCCCTCCCGAAAGGCAGCTGAAACCAGTGATGCGGGCTCAGAAGAGATAGCATCCCCATCAGTTGTTCGGTCAGCTCAGACAGCGATTTGGCGGATAAAAAATAATTCGTACAATTTGATGCCCACGCCTCATCAATCTGCCTAGTGTTTGTAGACACTTTATGTGTCCTTTCATGGGTTACATTATATGCACTGCTGCCTTGTGGTTCAACTCCTAGCAGACTTGTACCATATAATCTGTCAAAGTTTGTTTATGTGCCATACTTTGAAGACCCAGAGTGTTTGGAAACTGAGCTCTAGGTGCTGTCACTTGCACTATTTCGCCTGATGGTGTTGCTACACCAGCTTTTAGTGTGGGCTCTGGTGTGACTTGGCATAACTATGCAGGTATGCTCTGTCGTTACTGTCCATGGATAGTATGACCTTACGTCTGCTTTTGATGTGGTTGTTAGTACAATTTTGTATATTATTCAATAATAATAGTGATATATTCTCATTTTTTGTACATGAGGAGCGCCATTTTACGGGCACGGTCAATATGATAAATTACTAATACAACTAATAAGCATATTTAATAATAATATAATATAATATATATTCATTCCTGTCTATGTAGGGTATACCAGTTGTACAAGTATGGATAAGTATTATTTAAATCACATAAATTTGGTTTATGGTGAAATTACATGGTTGCTGTCTTTTTGTCTTTAGTTTGTGGGAACAATCTGCGAACTAGTCATTCAGCGGAGTATGTCAAGAGATGTACAAATATTGTCTTCTCATTAACAAGACAAACCCAAGTATGTGTTGGGTGGATTACAAATACATGGGAAAAAAACAAAGTTTGAAGTCATTTCCCTCACATCACCTTGGTGAGTATGTCATCGAACCTTATTCTTGATTTATATTCAAAGGGGGGTATTAATTTAAAATAAGTGATGCATCTGTATAATTTTATGTGGTGATTGACTATTTCTATCTCTGTATTGTTTAAATACTTACTGTTGATTGTTAATATGTTTCTTATATGAATTGCAATATAATTCCGCTAAATACAAATTCCTGAATTCCGCCCTCTCTGAGTTTTGGTTGGATTCGTGTAATTCGGTCATCTCGAAATACTAATACTACGATTACAATAAATTACTACAAATTGGCGTCGTGATGGAACTAAATAACCTGGGAAAATTCCCTCTAAATGGTTCTCCGCGGGAGATTGCTGATTATTTGGAATGCTTCGATGCGTGGTGCATTTCAAAGAATGTTCGGGATGACAAAATACCAGCACATTTCATTACTGCTATTGGGCTAGATGCGTATAGCCTAGTGAAGACTCTGTCGTTTCCAGATAAACCAATTTCTCTGCCATATTATAAACTCCGTGAACTTCTGATAGATCACTTCCATATAACTACTTTTGAGACGCGAGAGAGGGCTCAATTGAACAAACTGGTTCGTGCTCCCAACCAGAAGATTCGAGAGTTCATTCTTCAACTTCAAATTCAAGCTTCAAAGTGTAACTTTGGAGATCAGCTGCATACTCAACTACGTGATCGTCTAATTGCTGGAATCAATATTCCTAAGTTAGAGAAAGAGTTAATTCAGATTCCTTCTTGTACTTTTC
This sequence comes from Trichobilharzia regenti, assembly GCA_944472135.2. Lineage (NCBI taxonomy): Eukaryota > Metazoa > Platyhelminthes > Trematoda > Strigeidida > Schistosomatidae > Trichobilharzia > Trichobilharzia regenti. The sequence goes on along the minus strand of OX235264.1, from coordinate 108,491,054 downwards.
AAACTGCTAAAGATTTATGTATTACATATGAAGATGTCAATAATGAATACTCTGCTCCCACTACATCAGTGTCTGATGTTATGCATTCTAAAGTCGAAAATACAAGTGTTCATGGAAAGAAATCCAAACTGCCGTCCACAGGTAATAGAATGCAGCCAGAGATCAAAAACACTAAACCGTGTTTTTCCTGTGGAAAGTTACATCTACGAAGCACTTGCCGTTTTCGGGGTGCTAAATGCCATAAATGTGGTAAAGTTGGACACATCAAGACACTTTGCAGAAGTTCGAATACTTATGTTGCTCAACATTCTTATAATTCTCCCAAGCTGTCTAGTAAAATCGAGTCAATGTGTCTTTCAACTTTGCAAAATATTCAAGCTAATCCAATGAAAACCTCCACTACAAGTTCGGCAACTCAAGCATCAACTGTTTTCAAAAATGACATAGCTGAGTTACAATGTGAACTGTCGAAAACACGAAAAAAACTGAATGAGATGAGAGAGCAACTGATTAAAATGGAGGAATTGTTGCATATGCATAGACTACGTCTGTTGAATGCAGAGCATACAAGTACCGGTGAAGGTCCTGCAAAACTTTTCAAATCTCGAATTCTCAAAAAGCATCTGATGTCCACGACTTCTTATGCACATTATTACAAAGGTAGTGGCTATAGACCTTCTGTTGGAATTATACTACAAAAATGAGAAATCGAGTGGTGAAGATATTAGACATCAAAGATCACTCAGTTCATAACAGACATCTGTTCAAAGTGACAATAAATGAAGTAGGTCGTTCCAATTATAATATTAATGATTCCGTTACTTATCCTGATTTTGTAGATAATTCAGAAATAAGTCCAGATAATAATGATGAAAATAGTATCACAGAATCAGTTAGAAGGTCGCAGCTACTTGCAAGCAAACCGAGACATCGTTATAAATACGCAAGGAGGTATTCGACGTGTGGCGGATGTGGTGATTGACTATTTCTATCTCTGTATTGTTTAAATACTTACTGTTGATTGTTAATATGTTTCTTATATGAATTGCAATATAATTCCGCTAAATACAAATTCCTGAATTCCGCCCTCTCTGAGTTTTGGTTGGATTCGTGTAATTCGGTCATCTCGAAATACTAATACTACGATTACAATAAATTACTACATTTTATCATCATTTTCATCGTCATTAACACCAGAAGGGAATTGTATCCAATGCAGATTATTAATATGAATTTATATTTTCTTGCAAGCGGGTGTTTTCTAGAAATACATGCCAATTTTACAGGCGCAATAAATTGTGTTTTAAATTACAATCGTGAAGTATTGTGAAGTGATACATTTTCGAAAGTTTAAATTGTTCAATAATGGTTCAAGCAACCATTATTATCATTACTCAATTTTATCCCCATTCCTTAGGCATTTCATAAAGCTAAAATTTACTCTTTTCATTCACATTCTTCGCTCGCGTAAAGTCTGGTTGCTTTGATTAAAAACACAACAAAACCAATGTTTGAACAAAGCTATATCTTCATCGAAAACATCGTAGTTTCGATGCATAGACCAATGTGGTTAGCATTAAACACTGCAAATGTGTACTATCATTTCAAGTACTCTATAGCTTCTTCTTGTATTTATCTTGTAAATGTACTTCCAATGATGTATTATCCATAATTGCATCTTATACCATTTTGCAGCTGCGCAGAATTTTCTCCTCTTCCTGAAATAGCATTCAGTTACGTAGCGGCATAGCGCTCACCCAGATATATGCTGTTCACTTGTTGACCATTTAGAGGCTGACGGTATTGACGTTCGCAGATTGCACGGAGTATATTAACGCAAGATCTACTACCAACAACTTTTATAGTACTCGTTCCGCATAGACAAAAGGCAAAACAAAAACCGCAGTTGATCGTCCAAATTACGAGATATATTCCAGGAGCAAATCGTAGAGCGAGATGATTACTTAGCTGGCTAGTGATCGTACACAAACGCGACATGACAAAGTACCAAAATGATGTGGATGCTTGATCAGAAGCCTTCAGCTAAACAAGTCGACTTAAACAGTGTGGGTCAGCATCCAATGTTCAGTGATGACTGCTGTGGTCAGTTATTTTGGGGAATTATTTACCGCTACAACCATAACTATCAGCAGGAAACGGAACGAAGTTTGGATTGTCGCCCAACCTCGATGGTGACTTCAGTAAGTGGTTTACAATTTAACACTTATAAGAACCCGTTCTGACTGCTTGTACAATAATTGAATAATTTAAGCTTTTGAAAAAGTATAAATTTATGATACTTCATGATTCTAATTTATAATATTACTGATCGTGCGTGTAAAAGGGGCGTGCATTTCTTGTAAACTTACCCGTTTATACAAAATTTAAAATATATATATATATATATATATATATATGTATATTTAAATTTCGTATATATATAATTAATGTACTCTGCTTGCTGACGCCATGAGTGCGGCAGTGGCGGTGGATTTGATTGGGTACATCCTGGAAGTCACGCAACTTTAGGTTTGTATACTGTATCACACTCGTGTGTAATATGGTACCTTGTAGTGAACTCAAATTCAGTTTCAATAACCAATTCGAATTGTATTGAATGTTGATTATCAGAAGTTTGATGATAGATGCTGGAGTTCACAGAAAATGATAGAAGGTACAAGGAGCTTTTCTTCACCACACGTTTATTCTTGTATTTTCCTGTGTCTTGCGCTCCTCAGAGGCAGCTTGCGGATGCTGTGATGCCGATGATATTTCTATGAAAGGTAGTGTAGTAGGATGCTTTGGTTTTGAATCAGCCGGTGATGCTAATATAGAGATTGAAAAATAATAACTTTGTGGGCTCCAATGAATGAATATCACACAGATCAATAGCCAAGTGCGTAACCCACGTGTAACTAAATTTGAATTTCAAAAGCTGAAATAGACTGGATATCTGATAACGAGTTCTATGATGACAAGGGTGATGCCTAAACTACTGCACTGTCAAACTCAGATAGATTACTTCTACTTTCCCACTTTGTTCTGTTTTGGCTGTTCCATTTAACTGAGCCCAGGATTTCCCAAAATCTCTCATCTCCTCCGAGACACGCGAACCCCCCGATGTCATCATTGGGCGACCCACTTATCGTTTCCTATTTGAGTCTCACACAAGGATTGACCTGGCACGCAATTCCACTTGAGGTTCTCCTCAGATTATGACGAATCCTTCGCCGTTTCTTCTTGCAAATTTATCTAGCCATAGGTCCCTATTTAGTTAGTCTCAATAGTTTCTTGTTGCTAATTCTTTCTGGTCGGCAGCTTGATCTTCAATATGGAGCCAAGGAGGGATACTGCTGATAAAAGACTGCAGCTGGCTGCTAGAAATGCTTTTCGTGACGTTCTCTTCAAGATTATTACCCATATAGAACAGCTGACTTCACATTTTTGTTAAACATCCGAATCTAGTTCTTAATGCTACGGGGTGCAGAGTATTTCTGAACTGACTTCAGACTGAAGTAGGTATGCCTTGCCTTTCCAGTTCTGGCTGACTGCGACATCTTCATTCGTTCCGTCGGTAGTTGAAACAATGCTTCCTAGATAAGTGAAAGAAGTAACGTCTTCCAGACTTCTCTCGTTCGTAGTGATTGGTGCTGGTTGTTGCTTCATTGGTTGGTTGGTTATCTTCATTGTTTACGTTCGCTGTATGTTCACTTGGACACCTGTCTTCGCTGTCTGATACTTCTGCAAGGTTTTGGTTTTCGCCTGCTGGTCTTCTAGTTCTTGTGTCATACACACATACGCATAAATCGTCTGCCTCGAAATCCAGATCTTGGAGAGTCCTCCTATCGATTCAGCGTATATCTGTCTTCTTGCTCGCCGCAGTCTGACGCGTGATTCAGTCCACTTCAAATAGGAATGTCGTCGGTGATAATAGGCAGTGTTGTCTTAATTCTTCCTGCCTTCACTTCAAAGCTCTCGCTGAGGTTACCATTGTGGATCACTTGACACTTGATATAGTCATACAGCCAACTGTTGAATGAAGTTGATATGGGGTATGGCACTGCACTCCATAGTGTTGAAATAGTTTATAAATTGCTCTCTGTCAGCGGTGTCGAGTTCTTTTTCAAAGTCGACGGAGAATAACGTTGACTGCCATTCGGTACACTGTTCGATGATGATGCCAAGAGTTCGTATCCCGAGTTGCTTTGAAGGCTTTCAGCTTCACCTTGAACTAGATGGTGGTCTGATTTCATATCTGCTCCCCCTCTAGACTTTGTGTCCAGCAGCCTGCATCTCCATTTTCCTGGGCGCCAGTGAGATGAATTCTGCACATCCTTCTCAGAGGGAGACTGTAATAAATGACAATGCTAGAAATTGCAAGATTGAGGAGGCATATTCTAATCACAGATATGAAGAAGGAGGAAAGCCAAAATGAATAATAATGGTACTGACAGCATTATTTCCGAACAAACAGATAGGAACTCGGAAATGTGAGACGTATATCTCCATTTCAAAGTGTTGCTTATTCACAGAAACAAAACTGTTAACGGACAACATTTTTCAGTCAAAGAAGTGAACTCACTCCAACGTGGATTAGAAGAAATATACACGAATGTATATATTTCGTGAATATGTCGAAACTGCCCCACTGTACATCAAACATCCCATGAATGTGAGTTGAATATTTTCAACCCTGAGAAATATCTGTTTACAAGTGGGTGTGATGTGTGCATTGGAATCCGATTTCGCGTTTGAGTCGAAGGTTGTTGTTAGGCGAAAAAGAGGCCAGATATTTTCAGGGTATTTTAGTCAAAGTTGTGAATAGTTGGTTCCGATTAAGATTTCTGCGATCCTGGTGGCTTATGTACATGCTGGTATTCTCACAAGTGTTACCTTGTTTTCATGAATTATAGGCGAAGATAAAGTCAATAAAATATTATGTGAATATCTGAACTGAACAACTCATCGATTCACAGGGACAATACTAACCACTGATGGAATTCACAAATTTAGGCTACCACCAGACTATCAGGTGTGTCGAGACAGACTGACCTCATGACACTACTGAAAATCACACAAACTCCACTGTCTCAAAGACATAAAAGAAATGATATGTGTCAATTGTTATTATCATTGCGAAATATGTGGTATAATTGTCGTGCCGCTCATTTGTTTTATTTAATTTTCGTCTTTTAGAAGCAAGATAGTTGTTAAGATAAGCTGATCGTGGACATTTGACTGGATGTTGTAGGCAGTTGATTGTGTTTCTTGTATCGAAAACAAATCTGGTATTTGGAAGTCAGTGAGCACGAGCATCATTCTGACCAGTTCATGAGGCTCTTAGAAGAATAAACCACAGAAACACATCAATTTCGAGCTGATACAAGCAAATAAAACTCTCAAGAATGATAAGAAGCTGTTCAAGGTGCTGCTATGCTTATAAAGTGATATTGGAGAACTGTCTCAATTCTCAATAGGAGTTATGTACATATTTATCTATGTCAAGTCACAGCTGGAGTGTGCATTTCCCTTCAATAGAGTGCTGCACATACACTGAGATTTAAGCGCCAAAACAGTAAATATTGTGATGAAGATGCGTATCAGTTATTTGCATTGGAGGGTCTTATGCACAACAACCAACAACGGAATCTATCACTTAATTTTGGTTCTTCCTTGAGCGCTGTTATATTTACGGATATAATAATACTTTTGTAAAAAATTATATTTGTAAAATCTCAGCGATATTGAAATGAGTAATTCCAACGTTTCGTTCGGCAATCTGGTCCGAACTTCTTCAGGGAAATTAATCAAAATTAACATAACAGAGGTTTATATATAAAAGGAACATCTCTTATTTTTAAAAAACTTTGTCCAATCATGAGTCATAAAACAGGCATCAACATGTACAATAAACAAAATTGTATGAGTTGTGATCAAAATTTGACCTCAGACTTACAAATATTGATCTATCTTTGTTAAACACTTTAAACACAGTGTGTATGTGTGCGGATAAACAGTTGTAAAACAATGTCTTAACGTCTCCATAAGTAGATATAGACAGTCAGGAACTTTGATCAAGTATTATTAGTTAGTGATACATATCCATTCTTATTTATTAATCAGGATTTCCTATGCGTCAGCTAACATCACACCTTCATGTCTGTTCAAACTGTTAGTATCTAGAATCTTATGATTAGACGTATTTTCAAAATTATGGTGTTTAGGATTAGAGTTTAGCTGAAGCACCCTGTCAAACTCATGACTTTGTCTTCTTTCTGAGGTCAAATTTTGATCACAACTCATACAATTTTGTTTATTGTACATGTTGATGCCTGTTTTATGACTCATGATTGGACAAAGTTTTTTAAAAATAAGAGATGTTCCTTTTATATATAAACCTCTGTTATGTTAATTTTGATTAATTTCCCTGAAGAAGTTCGGACCAGATTGCCGAACGAAACGTTGGAATTACTCATTTCAATATCGCTGAGATTTTACAAATATAATTTTTTACAAATGTCTACTTCTCACTCGGCGCCCAAATATTTTAGAATTATTCTGTCAAATCTTGACTACAGTTCATTTGACTAATAATACTTTTGTCTCAATTACATGTAGCAGATATTTCATGTCTTGAGGTGACAGCTTCCAGTTGCTAATGTTGTTTGCAGTGAGATATTTTCCTAACCTCAGTCGTGTCCACATGATTCTACTCGACTTCAGGTGACACCACATTACACATCAGTCTTCCACCTAGTCCACACCAACTAGCGTCATTTGTCTGTGATATGCATACACGCCTTCTCACTCCTTCGCGTCTTCTGGAGGATTCAGGTCACAGCAGATAGGGTCATCAGCGCCAAGTCAACTCATGTCCTCATTTCAAAAACTTCACTGAGTTTCATGATATAAACCACTTTGTAATTGACGTTGTAATCTAGCTATTGAATAGGTGGGTTGGCTGGTTGAGAGAACTCCGAATTGTTGAATTAATTCCTATTTGCTACATCGTTGGTCTACGCTGTCTTAGGCCTCCTGGTTGCCTAAGAATTTGTGGTAGACAGTTAACAAGCATTCTGTTCTCATTCATATGTTGACGTGTATCATGGTGAGCTTATCATGACATGATTCAATTCTCATGAATCTGGCTTGCTTCTGGCGGCGTTTCGTAGGCAGAACATCTCTTAGTCTTTAGAAACATGTTCGAATTTCAATGTGAGTGAACAGGACGAATAATCTGCATCGGTTCTTGCATAAAATTGAATCCTTGTCGTTATGAGCTTGACTGGGTGTCGCTTCTACCAATCGCTAGATACGTATCCCCCTAGTAAGAACTATGAAATTCACACATCTTCTGTCAAGAAATAGTGTAGGTTTAAAAGAGGAGGAGTTATGACATCGAGTAGAAGAAAGATAGGAGAATGTGTTACTCAGCAGAAACAGAGGCATGCTATAGGTACATTGTGAACACACTGAGTGAATTTCAAATATTTCAGTCTTAACCAGAGCCATTACAATAAAAGTTGTATTTCGATCTGAGTTGGTCATTTGGAGGGAAATCAAAGTACCTCCTGCACGACTCACATCAACGAAGTCTCTTGAAACAGCAATTTATAAG